>OY740795.1:35597280-36873169 GCA_963514005.1 Raja brachyura | reverse complement strand
AGTAGGCCATTCGGCCATTCGAGCCTGCACCGCCATTCAATATGATCATGGCTGAGCATCCAACTCAGTATCATGTACCTGCCTTCTCTCCATACCACCTGATCCCATTAGCCACAAGGGCCACATCTAACTCACTCTTAAATATGGCCAATGAACTGGCCTCAACTACCTTCTGTGGCAGAGAATTCCAGAGACTCACCACTCTGTGTGAAAAATGTTTTCCTCATCTCGGTCCTAAAGGAATTCCCCCTTATCCTTAGACTGTGACCCCTTGTTCTGGACTTCCCCAACATCGTGAACAATCTTCCTGCATCTAGCCTATCCAACTCCTTAAGAATTTTGTAAGTTTCTATAAGATCCCCCCTCAGTCTTCTAAATTCTAGCGTAATGTGGCATGTGGCCCGCATGATCCCGCATGGTGGAAGGGTTAACCTTCCCCATCATCCCTCCAAACTAATCTAAAAACTAATCCTGCGCAAGCCTCTTAGCTCCAAACATGCCCAAAAACACGTCATAAATCCCACCCACAATATAATGGGCAGTCTAAAATTTAAAGGCACACGCCATCCTCAATTACATGCAAAACAGGCCAAATGGCCACTACACACATCTCAGCACACTTTAGCAACTATCTCACTAATTCTCACTCACATATTACCCAGTCTGGAGGAGCTGAAGATGATTGGTGTTCTCTGAGATCTGGCCCAGCGTTCCCTCTCTGGTAATGATTGGTCTCGAGTTATTACAGCTTATGTCACTGATGTCCCTCCTTTAATATGTTTCTTCCAATATTCCAGAATGTTTTCTGCATGTCCCTTCCTGGAGACACGTGATACTGCGATTATCCATCCAAGTGTTGTGCAATACAGCACATCTGCTCAATTGTTAACCCAATTTACAAACCTGACAATCATAAAGATTTAGGGTGATTCACAACAATGAATGAATGAATCAATCAATCAATGAATCAATCAATGAATCAACCAATCAACCAATCAATCAATTAATTAATTAGTTAATTATACTTTATTGCCGCCCGTGACAAGTCATAGTGATTTTGTTTGTTTTGCACCCTCAAGGTATGCAAAGAGTCGCCACATGAAGGGCTGCAACAGTTACAAAGTATCCCGCACCAGGTCCTCCTTTGTTCTCCCCCGTCTCCCTCATGGTAGTCCACTCACGCTGGGTCCTCCTTGCCACCAACAACTGTGGTGGTTAGATTTACTTCCTGGTTTCACATCCTTTTATCAATAGGCTTGTGATTCATGATAAAATCTGCTTGTTTTCCTATGAGGCTTCATGGAGATTTATCTGTTGGCCAATGGGCTACACTCTATTATTTGGTTACTAATCCATATGCCAAGGGATGCAGGTTCTCTCTATTTGCTCTACCAAAACCTCCAAACATTTTTAACACATTTATTAAGTCTTCTTCCAAATCTTTCTGCTCTATCAAAATAATCCAAGCTTCTTCAAACAACTAATATTCCTCTGGTGCCATGCTGGTAAAACTCCACTTTTCACTCCACAACCTTTATGAAACGTGATATCTAGTCTGCATACAATGCCCCAGCTGTAGCCTGAGTCATGATTTGTACTGGTTTAACGTAGGTTCCTTGTTTTAGTTTGAATTTCCTCATGGCTTGTCCACTGCCTCCTCCCAGGCCTAGTGTGCATGCCCCCCAATTCCCACTGCTATTAAACCTCCCAGCCCATCTCAAATAGGAAAACTTGGATTACTTCATCTTGGTTCTACAGGAGACTACTACGATCCTACTTAGTATTGCATTTCAGCATTGAATCACACAGCAAAATCATACAACTTATGCTAAATGGTTTTGATGGAGATAATTCCATGTTGCAACATGACAAAGATGGAGCAATTAAATAGCTTCTTTAATACTGTTATGCTACAACCAAAAAAGCACTTTAAAAACGTTTTCACTGTTGTGAAATTAGAAAAATCAGAAATAATTTGAACACAGCAAGCTCCAACAAAGTATAATGTGCTAATGACCAGATATGGTCATTCCAGGGCATGAGAGATAGCATGCCTCATGATTTACTTCAGGAAAGATAAATGCTTGTTTTAGATCTATACAAAATGGTGGACTAAAGCTTGGTTTAAAATTTCACTTGGAAGGTGGTGTCTTCTGCATTCTTAATGTGTCCAGATTGTTGTGACCAGTGTGACGAGCATGACTTTAATTCACAATTTTCGGGGGTAAGAGTGCTATCAATGAGTCACTCTCAAAACCATAGACAAAGTTGTGACAATTAGTCTGACATTAGAACCAAGGGAATGTTAAATCTCCAGATGAAAATGAATAACGTTAAGTGTCCTCTTACTATAGCCCGTGATAATGAAGTAATAATTATTGGTGGCGAATTGCCAGAATAATAATATTAACTTATTCTCCCCACAGACTACAACCTTCATCAACTTGCTCAAATGATTATGTGAAAATATATGATGGGCCTTCCACAAACTCCATTTTGCTTGCAAAAATTTGTAATGGCTCACATAAAGTATTTACATCAACGTCCAATACTATGACTGTATATTTTGCTTCAGACTCCAGTATAACTGGCCGTGGGTTCTCTGCAGAATCTTATTTCCTCCCAGCAGAACATGGTAAGGAAGTAACATCTCACATTTCGAATAGACAATGGAGTTTAGGGGAGAAGCAATGTTCACAAGTTATAAGGGTAGAATTATGCCATTCAGCCCATGAAGTCCACTCTGCCATTCAATCATGCCTGATCTCTGCCTCCTAATCCCATTTTCCTACCTTCTCCCCATAACCCTTGATACCCATTCTAATCAAGCATTTGTCCATCTCGGCCTTAGAAATATCCACTGACTTGGTCTCCACAGCCCGATGTGGCAATGAGTGCCACAGATGAACTACCATCTAACTAAAGAAGTTCATCCTCACCTCCTTACTGAGGCACCCTTTAATTCTGAGGCTGACCTCTGGTCCTAGACTCTCCCACCAGTGGAAATCCTTTCCACATACACTCTATCTTTGCCTTTCATTATTCTGTAAGTTTCAAAGTCTGCCCTCAACCTTCTAAACTCCAGTAAGTAGAGGCCCAGTGCTGTCAAACGCTCCATAGATTCACATCCTTCTGTTTGAAAACGTTTTTCCTCATCTCCTTTCTAAATGGCTTTCCCCTTATTCTTAAACTGTGGCCCCTTGTTCTGGCCCCCCCCTCCCCCCACCCCCCCCCCCCCCCCGCCAACAGCGGGAACATGTTTCCTGCCTCTAGCTTGTCCAAACCCTTAATAATCTTATATATTTCAATAAGATCCCCTCTCATTCTTCTAAACTCCAGATTACACAAGCCCAGCCCTCCATTCTCTCAGCATATGACAGTCCCGCCATCCTGTGAATTAACCTTGTAAACCTACGCTGTACTCTCTCAATAGCAAAAATGTCCATCCTCAAATTAGGGGACCAAAACTGCACACAATACTCCAGGTGTGGTCTCACTTGAGCCATATACAACTGCAGAAGGACCTCTTTGCTCCTATACTCAACTCCTCTTGTTATGAAGGCCAACATGCCATTCGCTTTCTTCACTGCCTGCTGTACCTGCATGCTTACTTTCATTGACTGATGAACAAGAACCCCCAGGTCCCCCAGCTTTGTGTCATCTGCAAATTTGCTAATGTTACTTTGAATCCCTTCATCTATGTAGGAAAATAAATCCAGAACATTTGGTCGGCACAGTGGCACAACTGGTGAGCTGCTACCTCAGAGTGCCAGAGCCCCAGGTTCGATCCTTACCTTGGGTGCTGCCTATGTGGAGTTTGTATGTTCTACCTGTGACCGTGTGGGTTTTCTTTGGGTGCTCCGGTTTCCTCCCATCTGCCAGACTTGTTGGTTAATTGGCTGCTTTAAATTGCCCATGCGTGGTGAAAGAGGGATAGCATAGAACTAGTGTGAATGGGTGATCGATAGTTCGCGTGAATTTGGCGGGCCGAAGGGCCTGTTTCTATGCTGTATCCCTACGTACTAAGGAAGATTTGGTGGTTTTGCACCAGATATATCTTTGGATTTAGGGCAATGTATTTTCAGTATAAATGTCACAGAGAATATAACTTACTATCATTCACACACAGTGGGTTTGAAAGATGAGATTTTTCTAATTTTATAACTAATTTTTAGGAATTTCAGTTCAATTATTCCATCTCATGAGAACATGTTTCACTTTTTTTTTTAAAGATTTACTAACCTGCTCTTCAAATAACATGAAAGCTACAATTAGTAAATCTTACCTCTCTTCATTAAATATTAACGCCAACGATCTTTACCTGAACGATCACAACTGCAGACCAGCAATAATGAATGTTGTTGTGGTGTTTGAAATACCACTTGTTGGATGTGGCACACTACGAAAGGTAAGGGACATCTTTTCAATCATCTTATATGTATTTCAATAAGGATACAGAAGAATCAGGTTTATTAACCTTTTTGCCTGGCCTCTCAACAAATGTATCCACTGTTGTTTGACTAAACCTGTCATTAGTAGTATTGCATGGATATGTTAAGCATAGTTATTGAATTCTGAAGTCTACATGAGTCAAAAGCACACGTTACTCCATTGCATATTAGGAGTTTAAAAGAGCTTGGAAATTTGCACTATCAACAAAGAAAAATGTAAAAAATATAGCCATTTGCAACATTTGGTTTTTGATGTTTATTTCTAAAGAAATTAAATTTGAATACTTTTCTGATTTGGTTCCACAACAGCCATAATTTCTATTTATGTCAGTCCTTTATGCATTAAAACCTCTCACGATTCATTCACAGGAGTGTTCTCGAAGACAGGTACAATGATATTTGGTCAGTACGTGGATAGGAAAGGTTTAGATCAGGAGTTCCCAACCTTTTTTGTCCCATTTACCACTGGCAACTTTAATGGCACATAACAATGTTATTTCATTTATTTATGAACAACTAATGTGAATACACACCGGTATACCAGAACCAAACACAGTCAGTCAATGAGAAAAAATATGTACAAATCCAGAATCAACAAATTTACCCCCTGGGGTTTAGAGGGAGCATACCTAATGTACAGTGATTCTCATCACTTCACAAAAAAGGAACTCTTCCAGTTAATTTGGTTTGTACCACTGATGTTCCCCAATCTCTCACCCCACATTGAATTAGTTTAAGAATTTTCTCTGATTTTATTTATGTTCATACGTTCTTCAAACATTATTAGGTCCTTAATAAGCACCCTCAATAATGTTTTCTTTGAAATTGTAAAAACAAATTAGATGTGTGTAATTTAAGGGAGTGTGTTTTGTTAGATACATTGACCAAGGGAAATTGTTGCAATATGACATGTTTGATAATGTATATTGAAACTAAGCCATGTTGTACACTCTCAGGAAATCAATGGCAATATCATTTATTCCAACACCATCCAAACCTTCCCTACTGGTCCAACTATAACTCGTGGAACAAACCTGCAGATCAATGTTGCCTGTAGCATGCGAGAGAGGATATTGGCTAAAATAATGTACGTGGCTAACAATGATGTAATCCATGACATTACCATGAATAAGACAGGATGTGGGAAGTTTAATATCACCATGTCATTCTACGACTCTCCATCATTCATTAAACCAGTGCTAGATTCACCTTACTACGTGGAGCTCAGGCAGAACCTATATCTGCAAGTTAACCTGCACAGTTCTGACACTGGCCTTGTACTATTTGTGGATACCTGCTCTGCATCACCTCATAAATTCAAGTGGACAGCAAAATCCTATGATTTGATTAAGGATGGGTAAGTATTGCAAAATCTCAGGATAGAAAATTGAATCATCTTCTTAAATTGATGTCTTTGCATGGAGAAAAGAACAGCAATAATCATGTGTTTTAAAAATTTGCTATAGGCAATTGAGAACAAGTGTTAGGGTGGCATGCTGGCACAGTGGTACAGTTAATGCCTTACAGTGCCAAAGACCCGGGTTTGATCCTGAATGCAGGTGCTGTCTGTATGGAGTTTGAACGTTCACCCCGTGACCACGTGGATTTTCCCTGGGTGCTCCCATTTCCTCCCACACTCCAAACACGTACAGGTTAGACAATAGACAATAGACAATAGGTGCAGGAGTAGGCCATTTGGCCCTTCGAGCCAGCACCGCCATTCAATTTGATAATGGCTGATCATCCCCAATCAGTACCCTGTTCCTGCCTTCTCCCCATATTCCCTAACTCCGCTATTTTTAAGAGCCCTATCTAGCTCACTCTTGAAAGCATCCAGAGAACCTGCCTCCAGAGGCAGAGAATTCCACAGACTCACCACTCTCTGTGAGAAAAAGTGTTTCCTCGTCTCCGTTCTAAATGGTTTACTCCTTAATCTTAAACTGTGGCCCCTGGTTCTGGACTCCCCCAACAACGGGAACATGTTTCCTGCCTCTAGCGTGTCCCAGCCCTTAACAATCTTATATGTTTCAATGAGATCCCCTCTCATCCTTCTAAACTCCAGAGTGTACAAGCCCAGCCGCTCCATTCTCGTAGCATATGACAGTCCCGCCATCCTGGGAATTAACTTTGTAAACCTACGCTGCACTCCCTCAATAGCAAGAGTGTCCTTCCTCAAATTAGGGGACCAGAACTGCACACAATACTCCAGGTGTGGTCTCACTAGGGCAAACGTCACTAGGTTTGGAGGTTAATTGGCTTTGGTAAAAATTATACCTAGTGTGTAGAATTGGGATTGCTGGTCAGTGCGGACTAGGTGGGCCGAAGGGCCTGTTTCCGTCATGCATCTCTAAACTAAACTAAAACTATTAAATTAAAGCTATGTTTTGAAAATCTGTAATTATTTGGTGAATTATCCAACAATTTTAGAAGATTGGATATACCAGGAGAAGGAAAGCAAAGTGAAGATAGCAAAGGTCTGTATCAGTCTGAAGAAGGGTCCCAACCTGAAACTTCACCTATCCATGTTCTCCAGAGATGCGACTTGCCCGCTGTGTTACTCAGCACTTTGCGTCCTTTTGTGTAAACCAGCATCTGCAGTTCCTTGTTTGTACAGAGATCTGCAACATTGGGTGTCACCCTCTTTAAATTAACCCGAAGTAGTTAAAAATAAGGAATTGGACTTGCGAGTAAAGTAGGAGGGATTTGACTTCATCTACTCCTTTGATGGATCCATCATGTAGAGCATCCAGTAAACTGGGCCCCAGACTTTGCTTCCAGCTCTGATCTGCTCAGGTCTCAGAAAATGAACAAAGGAAAGTGATTTGTTCGCCCTGTCAGGCCAAAAGATACATTTCAGGATGATGACAAGTTTGAATTTGACTGTAACTTTGATTTTGCATTCTGAATTAACACTGGAATTTTTTATTTATAGATGCATAAAGGACGAGACATACTTCAACTATCCTATGTTGTATAATAGTATCGCCCAATTTAAGTTCAGTGCCTATAAATTTCTGAATCATCATCCCTCTGTCTATCTGCAATGTAAAATTCTGGTGTGTAAATCGATTGATTTTGCTTCTCGGTGTTTCCGTGGATGTATTACTCGGCAAAAGAGGGACGTGTATCCTTCAGAAGGAAGTACTGAAGTTTTAATCGGGCCTATTCTACTGAAAAAGGATCTAAATTACTCCACGGGTGCAGGTAAAACAGCCATGTATTTTGGATAAAGCCTGGAAATTGTAGTTAGTAAAAATCCTTTCGCTGATTAGCCCCAACAATTTTGCAAAGTAGAAGCCGGTTCTGTGTTATGAAGCTAAAACCATGAAATAATCTTATAGTCGAACACCATGTTATAATTTTAATGTGTAATTTGGGTTGCAGATACTGAAATCTGTATCCTGTGGTCTTTAATTGAAGATGGATTACTGTAGACTTTATTTCTGTGCACTGTAGACATCACTTGGCATGCCATTAAATCCAAACGTCCTGGAAATAATCGGCAGCCAGGCAATATTTTCTGGTCACATCTCATTTTCCAGGTGTGTCCCCCTAACCAGGTGAGAATTATTACCTGAATGGGTGAGTATTCCCTGTCCGACCTTGCAGGTGGTCTCAGTCATGAACCCACCTTTATGGCCGGTGGTGGATTGTTTCTTCTAGGATTGGGGGGGGGGGGCGGCGGGGGGGAGGGGAGAGGATGGTGGTGGTGGTGGAGGGGGAGTGATTATAGGAGGACTGTATGTAAAATTTGGGCATTTGTGAAGCACATTTGCTTCCCCTGGCTTACATACCATCCATAAAAATAAAAAATTAAATCTTATTCCCTTGCCCTGCAGATGATTCAAATCCTGCCCACTGCCACCTTTCTGCCATGCCATTATATATTGAAATCAAGCAGATTCCTAATTTTGCAGTGTATTAGGGAAAAATTCTGCTTAAAATATGTAAATTGAACCTTGAAATCAACATGAATGCTCCATCAAGGTGCCAATCTGAAGAAGGGTCTCAACCCAAAACATCTCCCATTCCTTCTCTCCAAAGATGCTGCCTGCTCCGCTGAGTTACTCCAGCATTTTGTGCCTATCTTTAGAGCAGGTGACACTATAGCTACTATATCTCCTACACTTCCCGTTGCCATCAGATCTGGAGGGTTGAATTAACTCTTGATATTACTCATCAATGGCTTGTTCCATATTTGCACTTCATTGATGTTTGTCAATAAATGTCATGGTTAACAAATTGCTTTTCAAACATGTCACTTTTCAGTTTCTTGATAGTACCATAGTAATGTGCCATCAAAAAGCATTGCAAACTCACAAATGGAGCTTGGAGAAAACACAAAACATTTGTGTATTATTGCACTGTTATCTTCAATTGCTAAATGTTGAAGTACTTATCCTGCATGGTTCATCCTTATAAATTATCTTCAAGACTCTTACTTTGTGTACGAATAAATATAGCTTTTTGAAAATTAGTAACATATACTAAGTGGATAACCAATTTGAATATCTTTCAGGTCCTAAAAAACGGATTAAACCCGAGTAGCTGCCTGTCCTCTCTTTCATCATCTTTACATGGTTATCAAAACCTTGAGCAAGAATCAACATAAAATAAATTCTTATCACCGACTGCAAGACATCACTCCCAGAGAACTGATCGCTTGTGCCCTTTATGAAAAAGACCATGTGCAGTTTTACAGTTCATAGAACTTTGATTTTATGATCTTGAAATTGAACATTTGCAATATTACATTTAATGAATCATGTAGCTAAATTATTTCATGTAAGAACCTAATAATTGGTTAGAATATTTCATTTTAATTTTGAATTTATTAATAAAATGAAAATAAATAATTTAACAATATTTCATATTTCTAAATTATTTGCATTGATGCTGTAATAGGTTAAACTGAATGAGAAATATGTTACAGTAACATAATGATGACCCATTATTACATTTCATTGCAAATCCCAAAACAATGTTTGGTATGAATTTGTTTAATTTTGAATGAGGTCTAGTTATTCTTGCAAAATGAAGCAAATTAGTTCAGTTTATGTTGACATTTTGAAATTCTGTACAATAATAGCCTTTATTATACATGGTTGCTGATCTCATTGCAACCCAAATCCTAAAGACAAAAAGTTACCATTGACTCCATGTGTTTTGGACTTTCCAAAATGCACCAGTTTGCATTTCTTGTAATTACATTTGATTTGCCATTGCTCTTCCTAGGTTTCCAATGATCAAAATCGTGTTGTAGACTTCCACACTATCCACAACACCGCTAACGTTTGTATCATCTGCAGGCTTACTGATCATACCTCCTACATTCATATCCAAATCGTTAATATATCTCACAAATAACAAAGTTCCCAGCACTAATTCCTATGGTATACCACTGGTCACACATTTGAATCAGATAAACATACTTCCACCACCACCGTCTACCTCCTATCACCAAGCCAATTTTTGGATTTAATTAGAATGTTTGCCTTGAAACCCAAGTGCCTTAATCTTCCTCGTCTTCTGCTTGCTACTGCGCAACCTCCAACAGCTGGGCTATCTCGTTCTGGACCAATCTACCATGTAGGATGATGTTAAATGGCCAAGTCCATATAGACATTTGCCCTGTTTTCATCAAACTTCTTAGTCACCTCCTTAAAAAATTAATAAGGTGGGATTTAGTTTAGCGTAGTTTAGCTTATTGTTACGTGTACCGAGGTACAATGAAAAGGTTTTGTTGTGTGCTATCCTTTCAGTGGAAAGACTACACGTAATTACAATCAAGACGCCCACAGTGTACAACATGCTGACTGTCCCTTATCAATCCTTGTCTTTCCAAATGCTATCCCCAAGAATGTTCTCTAATTTTTCCCCTACCACTGACATAAGGTCCTCTTACCTGGCTTATCCTTGCTGCCTTTCATGGATAAAGGGTAACATTAGATCTGTTTCTGCTTCTGGTACCCCACTTACGGTTAACAAAGATGTAGAAATCGCTGTTACATAGAAACATAGAAAATAGTTGCAGGAGGAGGCCATTCGGCCCTTCGAGCCAGCACCGCCATCATGGCTGATCGTCCGCTATCAATAACCCGTGCCTGCCTTCTCCCAATATCCCTTGACTCCACTAGCCCCTAGAGCTCTATCTAACTCTCTCTTAAATCCATCCAGTCTTTTCAATCTTTCCTCATATGACAGTCCCGCCATCCCAGGGATCAATCTCGTGAACCTACGCTGCACTGCCTCAATCACAAGGATGTCCTTCCTCAAATTAGGAGACCAAAACTGTACACAATACTCCAGATTGGTTCACTAGGTGCGATGCACTGACTGCAGCCTCTTTGTTTTTCCATCTTTTTAAAAAATTTTTAGTCAGTTAAAAGTCTGTTTTTGGAGGAAACTTTAACTTTTCTATGTGGGGGAGGGGGGCACGGTAAGGGGGAAATTAACTCCCAGTCGCGACTCGGAGAAATAGTCGCGTCCCCGCCCCCCACCTTGCGGCCTACCTCCTGGATCGGAACGGCCTTTCCTGCCGGGGACCGGGAACCGGACTATAGCTGCAATAGCGGCGGCGCGGCGCTGCAGTCACCGCGGAGCGGGCGATGCCTACCTGGGTCGCCGTTTGGAGCTCCGCAGCATTGGGCTGCTGCTCCAACATCGTGGAGCTCTGGTTTGGAGAGCTTCCAACGCGGGCGGCGCTGAACAACTCCGTGGAGTCCTGGGGCCCTTTGCCGAGGGCTGCCAGTGTTGTATCTCCACCTGCGGACTTTAGGAGCCGCGGACTCCGGTAGGAGGGGGCCGACTCAGGGTCCAGGCCGCTGAGGACATCCCCCAGCTCCGACGTTGGACTTACATCACCCCGGCGAGGGGGCCTGAACATCGGGCCGCCCATAGCGGCGAATGCGGAGGGCACGGGGAGGCCCCGACCGCGGGTGAACAGTGGGGAACATCGGGAAGAGACTGACTTTGGTCTGACATCGGGAAGAGACTGACTTCCCTTACAGTGGGAAACTTTGATCCTGCTGTGTGGGGATGTTTTATGTCGAATTCTATCTACTCTATGTTGTGTTCTTTATTTTGTACTGTATAGCTGTATGGTGATTTCATTTCACTGTGCCAATTGGCACACATGACAAATAAATGTATCTTGTGACCTTGTCTCTATCTTGAGATGTGGTCTCACCAGAGCCCTATACAACTGCAGAAGAACCTTTTTACTCCTGTACTGAAATCCTCTTGTTATGAAGGCCAACATTCCATTAGCTTTCTGAAGAAGGGTCTCGACCCGAAACGTCGCCTATCTCCTTCGCTCCTTAGATGCTGCTGCACCCGCTGAGTTTCTCCAGCCTTTTGTGTACCCCACATTCCATTAGCTTTCTTCACTGCCTGCTGTACCTGCACGCCAACTTTCAGTGACTGGTGTACAAGGACACCCAGGTCTCGCTGTACCTCCCCCTTACCTAATCTAACCCCATTGAGATAATAATCTGCCCCCTTGTTTTTGCCGCCAAAGTGGATAACCTCACATTTATTTATATTATACTGCATCTGCCACGCATCTGCCCACTCACTTAACCTGGCCAGGTCCCCCTGGAACCTCCTAACATCCTCTTCACAGTTCACACTGCCACCCAGCTTTGTGTCATCCGCAAACTTGCTAGTGTTGCTCCTAATTCCCTCTTCCAAATCATTAATATATATGGTAAACAGTTGCGGCCCCAACACCGAGCCTTGCGGCACTCCACTCGCCACTGCCTGCCATTCTGAAAAGGACCCGTTCACTCCTATTCTTTGCTTCCGGTCTGCCAACCAATTTTCTATCCATGTCAACACCCTACCATGTGCTCTAATTTTAGTCACCAGTCTCCCATGCGGGACCTTATCAAAGGCTTTCTGAAAGTCTAGATACACTACATCCACTGGCTCCCCTTCATCCATTTTACTTGTCACCTCCTCAAAAAATTCCAGAAGATTAGTCAAGCATGATTTCCCTTTCATGTTGACTTGGACTAATCCTTTTACTGCTATCCAAATGCTCCATTATTACCTCTTTAATAATTGACTCCGGCATCTTTCCCACCACTGAAGTCAGGCTAACTGGTCTGTAATTCCCCGTTTTCTCTCTCGCTCCTTTCTTGAAAAGTGGGATAACATTAGCTATCCTCCAATCCACTCAGGAACTGATCCTGAATCTATTGAACATTGGAAAATAATCACCAATGCGTCCACTATTTCTAGAGCCACCTCCCTGAGGACCCTGGGATGCAGACCATCAGGCCCAGGGGATTTATCATCCTTCTGTCCCATTAGCCTACCCAATACTATTTCTCGCCTAATGAAAATTTCTTTCAGGTCCTCTACCCCCTTAGATCTTCTGCCCTCCAGTATATCTGGGAGATTGTTTGTGTCAGATCCGAAGTACCTATTCAACTCTTCTGCCATTTCCTTGTTGCCCATAATTATTTCACCCGTGTCTGCCTTCATGGGACCCACATTTAACTTTGCTACCCTTTTTCCCTTAACATATCTAAATAAGCTTTTACTGTCCTTCTTTATATTCCTGGCCAGTTTCCCGTCATACTTCATCTTTTCAGCCCGTATTGTCCGTTTTGTTTCCTTCTGTTGTCCTATGAAAGTTTCCCAATCCTCTGGCTTATGGCTACTCTTTGCTGTGTTATACATCTTTTCTTTTAGTTTTATTCTATCCCTAACTTCTCTTGTCAGCCACGTTTGCCTCCTACTCCCCTTAGAATCTTTCTTCCTTTTTGGAATGTTGGGTCCCCAACTATCTCCTCTCTTGTTCCCTAGAGCAACCATCAATGGATCTTATCCCATCCCCTTGAGGATTCTATGAATACACATAAGTCCCATGAAGATCTGAACTCGCATCTTCCATGCCCTCCTCCTTGGTGAATATTAATTTATGAGAAGTATTAATTTATGAGCATCCATATCCCAAAAGAGCACATAATATTATTACATTCATATGCAAATAGTTAAAAGTTTCAATGGACAACAGAACTAGATTCTTCTCTTTCTCTCCACTTTTAGTAACTGTTCTTTCTTATTAGTCTAATGTACTTTTGATGCCTTTCACTATTATACTGTGCAGGTTGGTTACCGTATGGAGTGATTTTTATGCATTTTTTAACTTACGAGCAAAATTGATTTCTGAATGTTGGTAAAAATGGAATTGGTTCATTACCTGGGGAAGGCCTGTAAATAGGTTTGTCAGTAAAAATATCGACAGGTAGCAAAAATGGAGAGCTGCTGGAGGAACTCAATGGATTAGGCAACATCTGTGAGGGGAAATGGACAATCAACATTTTGTGTCTCGCCCCTTCATCTGGTCTGAAAATGTAGAGGGGAGGTAGGCAGTAGAAAGAGTGATGGGAAGAGATGGGGCAAGAGCTGGGCAAACGATAGGTGGATCAAGTTCAAGTTCAAGTTCAAGTTCGCATTTATTGTCACATGCACCAATTAAGGTACAGTGATATTTGAGTAACCATGCAGCCATACAAGTAAAAAAAGAACACAATACACAATAATTTTAACATAAATATCCACCACAGTGGAATCAACATTTCTCACTGTGAATGGAAGATAATAAAGTTCAGTCATCTTCCTCCTTTGTAATAGCTTCATTTGGGATTACAAAAATCATAGAATAAGTAAAATACACTTATGTAAATCTAAGATAAATGGTGGATTAGCTTTACCTAATTTTTTATATTATTTTTGGGCGGTTCAGATTAAGAACTTTAATTATTGGTCGATACAGATGGAACAAGACCCAGCTTGGTTAAGAATAGAAAAGGAAGATTGTTTCCCTTTCGACATAAGCACAATACTCCTTGCCCCTGGGGTGGTACAAAAAAAATTGTATAAGGCAAACCCTATAATTTTAAATAATATACGTACCTGGAAACAAATCATTAAGACTTTACATTTAGAAACTATTCCACTTTGTTTACCAATTATGAATAATCCTATGTTCAAACCTTCGACATTGGATGTGGGGTTTAGACATTGGAAAAACTTAGGAATAATAAGGATAGAACATCTTTACAGGAATGGGAAATTCCTCTCATTCCAGGAGTTGAAAGACATTTATGGACTGCAAGCAAATAATCTATTTAGATATTTACAAATTAGAGATTATGTCAAATTAAATACGCTAAATTACAGAAATAGAGAGCCAGGTATACTGGATGAAGTACTTAACAAGCATCCAACAACAGAAAAATTAATAGCATATATATATAATATTTTTTTGGACAGGGAATTGCCAAAAACGGAACTATTCCGACAAAAATGGGAAAATGAAATTGGTTTACCTATAACAGAAGATTTATGGGAAGAAAGCTTACAACGAATTCATCGCTGTTCGTTAAATGCCAGACATACCTTGATACAATTCAAAGTAATACATAGATTACACTACTCAAAAAAGAAATTAAATAGAATTTTTCCTACTATATCACCATTATGTGATAAATGTCAGCACATAGAAGCCGATTTAAATCGTAGTTTTGTAATATGTACAAAACTTAAAAGTTATTGGACTGAGATTTTTAAAATTATTTCCACAGTTTTAAAGATCACATTAAGCCCTGACTCAAAATTAATTATATTTGGGGTTTTAGATTCAACTCAAATTTTAACAGTAAATCAAAGAAATTTTCTGGATTACTGTTTAATAATTGGAAAAAAATTAATATTACAATTTTGGAAGGGACCATTATCCCCGACAATTAAAATGTGGACAGTGGAAATGTTGGAGACATTACAATTGGAGAGAATTAGATTTATCCTAATGGATAAACCTGAGATTTTTGAACAAATATGGTCTCCATGCACTGATTATATGAAGGGGTAGCTGGGCTCAGCATTGAAACTCAATGAGTACCCGGTAGAAAGATCAAACAAAAATATTTAAGATCAGATTTATATACTTGTCTCCATATATTATAATTAGAAATTGTTCCACTCATTGACAAGTTGTATACCGTTTTCTTTTCCACAAATATTTTTATTTTTATTTTTTATTTTTTTGTTTTTGTTTATTTTATTTTATTTTATTTTTTATTTATTTTTTTTTCTTCTCTCTCTTCTTTATATTAATCAACTATAATCATACTCTTATAATTATTCACTATTCTTTCTTTATACTTTTTTCACTCTATATCTTCCTCCTTTGTTCATCAGTGGTGGTCGGGGCCTTGAACCCTCAGCACTACCCCTGCCGACGGCCGGATGTTAAAGCCCTCTCGTCAGGATGATGGAGACTCCGGCGTCGGGACAGAACGGAAACACTTCGTGGCATGGAGCTTCCGAGTCGGCCTTTTCTTACCGGAGACCGCGGCTTCACGGTGTTAAAGTCCACAAGCCTCGCGGTTGGAGCACTTTCACAGCAATCCATGGCAAAGGATTGCCCTGCTCCGTGATGGTAAGTTCGTGCCGCACTTGTGGTTTGAAGCTCCAGGCCGGTCTCCAGGAAAGGCCGCACCAATCCAGTTGTTAGGCCGCAGGGAGGGGACAGAGATGTGACATGGAGAAAGATCACATCTCCGTCGAGGTAAGTGACTGAAAACGGTTTCCCTGTATTCCTCCCCCTCCCTCACCCCCCCCACATAAAAACATACCGAGAAACATTAAAACATACATTTTAGGCACACTAAAACTAACAAAAAAGTCAAAATAACCCAGGCTGCTGGCAAGGCTGCCATCTCAGTGCCACTTGATGATGATCCAGGTGAAGAGGGGCTTATTTGTAGATGGAGTCATTCATATTGGGGAGGGAAGGGTGGAGATAGTTACAGAAGCTGGGAGATGATAATTGGAGACAACAAAGATCAGCAGATGACGGATTCCGAGAAAGAACAAAGATAAATAATGGAAACAAATAAAGGGGGGGTTGGCAGAAAGATGGGAACATTGGGGAGAGGGGATGTGGGAACCAATGGGAGGAGTGTGTGGGAGGTGATGGCCAGATGGAGTAGGTGGGGGAGTGGATAAGAAACCTGATGGTAGAGCACTTGGGGGATTTGGGAAGAAGGAAATGTGTGAGAAGACCTGGGTAGATTAGAAGGAAATAGAAAGGGAGAGAGGAGGGTTATGTGAAATTGGAGAATTCAATGTTCATGCCATCAGATTGTAGACTGTCCAGGTGGAATATGATGTGCTATTCTTCTAGTTTACATTTAGCCTCACCCTGGTAGTGGAGGAGGCCAGGGGTAGGCAGGTTGGTGTGGGAGGGGGAATTAAAATGGTTTGCAATCACAAGCACCAGATGACAATTGTGGGCAAAGTGCAGGTGCTCAGCAAAGCCTAGATTTCCATTGGTCTCACCAGCTTAAAGGAGGAATTACCAGATTCCAGCATCTGCTTGTGTCTCCTCTGTGGATAAAATAAATCAGCAAATAAGAAGGAATAAATGTATCATAAACCATTCACTCAGAGCATCAGATAGAATAGTTATTTAAAGAGTGCTGATACAAATAGAGGTTTTGTAATGTATTATATTTTCTAATTGATTTAAATGTACTATCAAAGAGAGGGATTGAGGAGGGCTCTTTCGGGGGGGGGGGGGGGGGGGGGGGGATACCTGCCGTTTATTTTTGTTTATAATTGTAATTCAAAAGTCCCAAAGTGGGATTTAGAGCAACCTTACTGTAGTTGCAACCACACATAAGTGGGCTACCCAGGAGAGACCTAGTCACATATTTTCGCCTTTTTACGAGGAGCTGGTACACCACCTAGTTTAGGGTGTCCAGATGGGTTTGTTAGGCAGGAAGTCCCTTTTTTCTTTATTCTTTTTTGGTCCTATGTGTAAAGTTTTATTGTATATTGATTTAATGATTTGTTTATTTGTTTATTGATTTGTTAGTTTGGCAAATGTTTTTCATTGTTACATCGCACCCTAGTAAATTGTATTTTGAGTACAGCGGATAATCACAGGCTAACCAGAGCAAGAAACAAAAATGGTATAGAAAGCAACTAGTAGATTACACCACGTGGGATAATGAATAATTTAAAGATAGTAAGTTATAATGTCCACGGTTTAAATCACCCCATAAAGAGGAGAAAAATTCTGAGCCAACTCAAATATTTAGGATGCGGAGTTGCATTGATTCAGGAAACGCATCTGGTGGAAAATGAACATAAAAAGCTTAGAAGAGAGTGGGTTGGTGAGGTATTCAGTGCCTCCTATGGGAAAAGGAGAGGAGTGGCTATTCTTTTCAATAGAAATGTAGTTTTCTCTGTGGAAAAAGTACTTCAACATACATTGGGGAGATATGTAATGGGAATTGGTACAATAAGTGGGATGGTAGTATCGATTATAAATATTTATGCACCAACGGAAGATGATTACTCTTTCTTTAGAGACATTGGAAATATAATTGCAGAAAATGCCAAAGGTATGATAATACTAGGTGGTGATTTCAATGCGGTCCTTGATGGGAGGCTGGATAGATTACCAGATGAATACAACCAAACAAAAAAAAAAATTAAATAATATGCTAGGGGAGTTAGGATTAGTAGACTCATGGAGATATAAAAATCCAAGAGGGAGGGATTATAGTTTCTTTTCGAACGTGCACAGGAGCTACTCACGTATAGACATGATTTGTGTTCTCAAACAATATACATATAAATGGTAGATTGTAAAATTGGTTCAATAACAATCCGTGACCATGCGCCCATAATTCTTACCTTGGAGTTAGGAACTGAAAAGAGTTTTAAATATTGGAGAGCAAACATTTCTTTATTGACAGATAACGCAGTGACACAGGAAATTAGGAATTGTATCAAAGACTATTTTGACCACAATGACTATAGTGAAGTAACATTATCCACGCTTTGGGATGGTGCAAAAGCAGTAATAAGGGGCAAAATGATTGAAATATCGAGTAGAGTAAGGAAGAATAGGTTGAAGAAACAATCTGACTTGGAAAGTAAAATAAAGATATTAGAAGTAGAACACAAAAATAACAATAGAAACAAGAATTTGTTAAAGGAACTAAAACAAAAAAGACATGAGTTAGAAGAGCTAACATATAAAGTGGCAGGAGCTCTTCGATTCTTAAATCAAAAATACTATGAGAAGGGAAATAGGGCTAGTCACCTTCTGCCATTTTAGTTGCATAAGGAGCAAGCTAATCGAGCAGTTTCTAAAGTTCTACACCCGATTTCAAGAAATTTAGTCTCACAAACACAATAAATCACGGACGCGTTTGCATCCTTCTAAGGACAGTTATACGACTCTCCTGAAATCATAGATAAAGAGGAAAAGATCAGAACTTTCTTTTCTGGATTAAAAATGTCCAGCCTTTCTCAAGAAGAAGCGAGAAATATGACAACACAAATAGTAGAGCAGGAAATAAAAGAATTAAAAAATTAAAGAACACCAAGTTCCCAGGGACAGATGGGATTCCAGGAGAGTTTTATAAATATTTTGAGAATGAGCTTTCTCCGATTCTGGCTAGAGTCTATAATTATGCCTTGGCTGAAGGTAACCCACTGAGATCATGGGTCGAGGCTATAATCTCTGTTATGTATAAGGAAGGGAAGGATCCCAGAGGATGTGAAGGTTACAGATCGATAAGTCTCTTATGCAATGACTTAAAGATACTCAGTGCTATATTAACCAAGAGAATCCAAAAAATTATAAAACAATTGATACATCCTGATCAAACAGGGTTCATACTGGGCAGACAGGGAGCCAATAATATTAGGAGGGTCCTGAATATCATGACATGTGCAAAAAGGAAGCATCGGACTTCAATGGTATTAAGTTTAGATGCTCAAAAGTAGATTGGGTCTATCTTGAATATACACTAGATAAAATGGGGTTCCACACAAAATGTATTAATTTAAATCCAAAGTCAAGAGTGAGGGTAAATGGATGTTGCTCTGAGTTTTTTTTAATTAAAGAGGGGAGTTAAACAGGGAGACAGTTTGAGTCCCCTGCTTTTTGAGTTATGTTTAGAGCCGCTCGTAGAAACTATTAGGCAAGATGACTATATTGAGGGCATTAAACATGATCGGGGGGGGGAACAAAACATTTTACTATTTACAGATGATGTTATGATCTATGCGAGCCTATTTCCTCAGTGCCTCGCCTAATGCAAGTCTTACAGGAATATGGAGAAATATCGGGATATAAAATAAATGGCTCAAAATCAGAAACAATGATGCTGTCAGGTCTGTGGCCCTCGCAATTAAATGATCAGGTCAGGTTCCATTGGTCTCGGGAGGGTTTTAGATATTTAGGTATTGTCATCACTTCCTCTATCACCGCATTGTATGAAGTTAATTATGGTAAATTACTCATGTATATTAAGGTAGACATGCACAGATGGGGTATTCTCCCTTTATCTTTAATTGGTAGAGTGGAAGTTGTTCGAATGAACATTTTGCCCCGACTGCTTTTCTTATTTCAATCTTTACCAGTAGGGGCCCCTGGCACGGCATTTAAGGCGTTAGACAAAGAGTTAACAAAATTTGTGTGGCAAAATAAGAGACCCAGAGTCAGACTGAAGACACTGTTGTTATCAAAACAAAAAAGGGGCCTAAATATGCCCAACTTTAAATATTATTATTGGGCAGCACAGCTGAGAACCTTGATAGCATGGTTAACGAACGACGAGGAAACAGGATGGGTGAAAATAGAACAAAAATGCATGTCCTAGTATTGCCCTGGCTGGGCTTCCATTTCTAACTCAAGTAAATTGGAAGAAATTAAAAGTAGATAACAATTGGATTAAATTCACAATGAAAACGTGGTTAGTTATAAGAAAGCAATCAAATCTTTTTAATTCAATATCTAGAGCAATGAAGATAGCTGCTAGTCCCAATTTTATACCCAGCAAAATTGAAAAGGGATTTAGAAACTGGGCAGATCAAGGGCTTATTACTGTGGACCAGCTTTTTTGTGGGGGAGTCTTGAAATCTTACGAGCACTTGCAGAATGAATTTGGACTGTCAAGGTCAGATTTCTTTAGGTTCCTCCAAATACGGTACTACTTACAGCCACATGTAGATTGGGAGCAGATATGTAGACTACCTTCAAATTTGGAAAATACTTTCTTGATGACTATAGAGGGAGTGTTACAAAAGAATTTGATATCCCATTTATATCAAGGACTTCAAGACTATATAAAAGGAAATACTATAGAAACAAAACAGAAATGGGAATTGGAAATGAACATTATTATTACAGATGAAACATGGGAAAGGACATGTCTCTTGGGACATAAGCTGACAAGCAGCCCCTCTTGGAGGGAGTTCAACTGGAAAATTAAAATTAGAGTATTTAGTACCCCTTTAGTGTTGGCAAGATACAGTAACACTTCAAATTTATGCTGGAAACAATGTGGGAAGATTGGTGATCACACACATATTTTTTGGGATTGTCCCAAATTGTACCAATACTGGAGAGACATCCAGGTAGAGATTAAATTAATTCTGGGAGTGGATCTACCTTTGGAACTGGCTTGTTTTGTATTAGGAGATACATCAGCAGCAACAGATATTCAAAATCAGAAATATTTGCTTGTGGTGATGCTGTTGATTGCTAAAAAGATGATAACAGTGCTATGGAGAAAGGAAATGCCACCAAATGTTCAACAGTGGAGAGAAAGATTGAAAAATGTATACTTGGTGGAAAGTATAACTGCTAAACTCCAGTTGAGGACTGATGCCTTTAATATTATATGGAAACTGGTACTATTACAAATGCCAAGATTGATTAAGGATATGAATGGATGAACTTGCTATGGTGCCTGTTAATAAAATGCTTCTATGATAGAATGTTAAGAGGATCCGATGTGATGCAAATAGAGGTTAGGTGATTTGTATTTTGTCATATTGCGATTGTCTTTTGTGTGTCTCTTTGTTTTGCCTGTATGTGTATTTTGTTATGTCAATAAATGTGGAGTTCAAAAAAAAAGAGGGCTGTTCTGATTGCAGATACAATTCCATGGATCCTATGTTCACGCTTTACTTTCTCAACTAGTTTATCAATGGAATCTTCTCCAGTTAGCCTCCACCTTTCCTTCACAAATAATTAGTGAAGCAATATCAAACCTTTAGTGGTTGAATTTTACACAAGCAAGAACTGTTCCCTCTGGACATTATACCCGGTCTCTGTCTACAGGTGTGTCTACACCCTGTTTATATAATGTTCCTAGAATGCACCCTCATTGACATTTTTAACCACAATAAAGATGGGGTGCCAGCTGCTGTAGTCTAGTTGGATTGGAAATGGGGAAACAATTCTTGGACGTCCTCACAATATCAATACTATGATGTGCATTTGCTATCATGAAGGGATGCAATTCATCGGTGCGCTGTTTCCGGGGGCTGGATCATAGTTACTTGCTAGGCAATTAAACCCATGATTTCTACTAACAATTGTGCTTAAACCCATGGTTTCTACTACCAAGAAATTCAGTACCTTCAGGTGCATGGGAACACCACCCACAAAGTCGCACACCACTGATTTGGAAGTACGCCATCAGTCTTTTATTGTCACTGGATCTAGATTCTGGAATTCCCTTGCTCAACAGCATTGTGAGAAGGTAGTCACCAGAAGAACTACAACAGTTCAAGAACAGAGTTCATGACTACCTTCTCAAAGCATGTCAGATGAATACACCAAATACTAGACTTGTCAGCAGAACTTGAAAAATAAATAAAAACAGAAGCATTGCGATAAAATTAATATACAGTTTATTATTGTTACAATTAATGTTATCATATATAGAATGAGGCAGTACATTGATAGTTCTTTTCTGAGGAAACTTGAAGATAACTTGTCTGTTCTAAAGTGAAGTAATTGCTTGCCAGCTTTAGGCAAATCAGATGGCATTTCCACAGTGCTGCCATTAAGGTTCAGTCGTAGATTGAGGGAAGTTCTATTGGGACAACGAACATGGATTAAATGGATTTAATATACTCAATTTTTGCTGAAACAATTTTATGATTCTATAGGTGGATTAGGGCAGATTATTTTGGCAAATTGGACAGATTAGCCAAAATAATAGTGATGTAGGTGTTAATCCAAATCAATATTTTCCTGTTATGGTACCTTTAATATAATAAAATTGAGGTCTGGTCAGATGAGCAGAGATGGGGCAAGAATTAGGAGCTATAACCAAAGTCATGGGAAGAGGCGTAACAATGGGCGGGCCTGATGTAAAATATTTCAAGATAACCATTTCAAAAACAAATTACCTCCACAGCTGAAGGGAAGAATATTTGCTGAAGATGTCCACAGTTTAGTTTATTAACATTCCCCTTAAACATTTGATAATGTAATTAAAATTCAATTACACAATTATTTAGCATGGAACAAAATGGACGAGAGCCCATGGTGACCCATAACAGCTCTTTCAAACTATTGATACATTAAAGGCATTGTCTATGCATTGCAACCCATTCCACATCAAAGAAAAAATGCACAACAGACTTTTCATTAATATGTAGCAAAACCTGCAAGAAAACCACATCCAGATATTTCAGAATCAGAAGTAAATGAGATGAACATTTTGTCGGATGTTGATTTGAAAGGTGGCTTTTGGGGTTCACATATCTTCCCAAGCAATGGAGAATCAAATGTAGGTCCATCAAATATTTGAATGTAATCTTTTGAGCAATTTGCTGAAATTTGGAAACTATGGAGAGAATGATCATAGATTAAGAATGTATTTTCTGTAATCTTCTCATCTTTTCAATGGTTTATAATATGTCACACACATTCAGCCACATTCAAATATCATAAGGAGACAACTATTCAAAAAATAAGAATGTAACATGGATTGTCTTTACACAATTAATGTTAAATGTGTATTTTCTAAATTATTAACTGTCCTGGGTAATAATTCACTGTACTATTTAACATAGTCAAAATAGACACCATGTATATCATAGAATAATTGTCATACAGCATTGAAACAAGCTCTTCAGCTCAACTTGCCCACACCGACCGAAATGCCCCATCAATACTAGTCTACATATTTAGCATACATCTTTCTAAACCTCTCCTAGCCATGTACCTGTCCAAAGGTCATTTATATGTTGTAATAGTACCTGCTTCAACTACCTGCTCTGGCAGTTCGTTCCATACACCCACTACACTTTGTGTGAAAATGCTGCCCCTCAGGTTCCTATGAAATCTTTCCCATCTCACTTTAGGTCTCACCTATGTTCCTGATTTCCCTACTCCGGGTAAAAGACCATATAAAACTACTATTTATATTGTTCATCCTTAACAGTATTCATGAGCAAAATAAAGAGTTCTGGTCAGGCAACATCTGTGGAAGGAATGGGCAGGCAACGTTTCGGGTCGGTATCCTTCCTGAATTGGGACCCTGAATTTAAATGTAAACTTTTATTTTTCTTTTTCCAATAAACAAGGCTCTGAGCAACAATTAGAAGTGCCATGAAGAATGGAATGTTCTTTATTCACAGTCAAAATAATGGGACAAAACAAAATAATAGGACCACCCCCAAAACATCACCTGTGCAATCTTTGCTGCCTGACCCATTGATTTCTTCGAGAACTTTGTATTTTGCTCAAGTCCAGGATCTGCAGTTTCTTTTGTCTCCATTGACAACGTTCTTTCCTGTTTCGATATTGTAGCAGTAATATGAAAACAAAAAGTTGGATTGACTCCCCAATGTGTTTTTACAGTCCATGAACAAACCAGTGTATTAAAAAGGCAAAATAATCCATAGCATTTTTTAAAATAATAAAGCAGAGAAATTAACCCAGTTAATAGTTTACCCCAATCAGTATCACATATCAGATTATCATATTGGTTACACTTTCGTTCATGACAATTTGACTGCTGAGTATCTTGTGTTACAACAATGATATTATTTCAAAAAAACGACTGTAAAATTGTTTGGGTGTATTTAATTTAAAGCTGAATACTGGTACTCCTTAAATGAATTCACAAATAGAATGCCTTTTATTGTCATTCAAACAGACAAGGTTCAAACGAAATTTCATTCCTGTAGTCATGACATTACAAAAAAAAACCCAAGACGCACAATTAACGCAATTTACACAAACATCCATCACAGTGAATCTCCAACACCTCCTCACTGTGATGGAAGGCAAATGTCTTATCTCTCCACTGCTCTTTGTTCTTCTCCCGCGGCCCAGCACTCCAACTGGTGCGTCGAGGCGACTGGGGCTCACGATGTTAAAGCCCCGGCGGGCGATCTATTAGTCAATGATCTATTAATAAAATCTGCAATTAACTGTTATAGTGGGAACTAAGGTACTCACTCCATAATAATGAAACTCAGTACTATTTTCTGATTGTTTTTCGTATCAATGTGCCAGCTGCATTTTGTATTCATTGGATATTGTTCTGGAAAATTAGGGCTTGAGAAGTATCCATGGTCTGCCACGAAATAAACATCACACGTTTGTAGATCTGGCAATGAGGAAGAGGAAAATTAGTATAAGTAAAAACCTAAGTAGTACCCCCCCCCCCCCCCCCCCCCAATAATTTCACTTCATTTTCTGAGGATTTTCACCCCCATGATGATATTGATCGGTAATAACAGATCAGACCCCTACACGTGATGTTCCTACTTGCGTTTTGACCACTTTTGCTAAAAAGATATAGCAGAAGGAGAACGTTTCAAGGAATAGGAGCCACAAGGTCACTCCTGTAATTATTAAGTTTACAGTGTTCAAAGTTGGTTCATTGATATTACTCATGCGTACTTGAACAAACAACATTCCAGTATTTATGATTGTTTTAATTGTTGTTGGGAGCCTTGTATGGAACAGAAAACATAGAAATGTACAGCACAAGAACAAGCCCTTCCACCCACAATGTTCCTGCACAACATGATGCCAAGTTAAACTAATCTCCTCTCCTCTGCCTGCATGCAATCCACATCCCTCTATTCCCATTGCATGGATATTGATGTACCTATGCTTTTTAAATTGTTGCAGCTTTCATGTATGCCTCTAATACCATCCCTGGCAGCACAATCCATACACCATAAACATATGAGTAAAAAAAAGATGCCCTGCGCATCTCCTTTAAATTTTGCCCTCTAGCCGACACCTCCATCCATGAAAAAAGGTTCTGACTACTCTATACCAAAAAGATTATTGATTGTCTATTGTGTCCAGGCTTATCTATATTGGAAAAATAAATCAGTTTAAATTTAAATTCAGCAAGAGAGGTAGTGTCATTGTCAGAGCTTGGTTTATATAATTAAGAACATTTTAGCCATTTAGCTGGCTATGCAACTCTCAAAAGTTTGTAACAATAACTTTGCTGCTCCAGAAATCTGAAATTAGGATTATCCAACATTTAAATAACCGGGTGCCGAATGGACATATTAAGTTAATGCCATAAATGCAGTAATGTGATTTCAGGGAACAGTCAATATTAACTGTGCCAATGCTGACTTTAGTACTGGGGTCAAAATATGTAAGTGGCCGCTATCAGCTTTGTCCATCTAGTATTTATGAAAGCCAATATGTATCTTGTGCAGGGGAGATGCCGAGGTGCCTTTTTAGGGGTTGTGGCTTTTGGGTGAAATAAATGATAGAGCAGTGTAAGATTCTGATTAATGTCAGAGCATTCAGTGAATGAGCTGGGGGAAAGGGCAAATATATTTTAACAGCACGGGGGTGAGGAAACGCTGCATTAATCATGGCCTTTTAACATTGATACTATATTGCATGTGAATGCATCAACAAATCCTATTGCCACGGATTGCACTGTTAGGGCGCATACCGCACATAGCAATAATCCATCACTTACCCATATGGAATCCAATGATTTGGGGATCGGGCCTAATTTTCAAATGCCTAACTGGACACTTGTAGCTTAAAGCCTGCACCACAACCACACCACACTGTGTAACTGCAAATGTTATTTAAATACAACAGGTGCATCATCTGAGCACAACTACTCACCGGCACACATATCTCTTCTTTAAGGGTCAATGCTACACAATGAGTGCACAATGTCATGGGGGAGGTTATACATTCACCTGTGTGACTTACTGGAGATGAGCCCTGAATGAACAGAATGGAAGTTTTTGCTGTGAATATAACCCATGAAAGCATTAAGTGTGCTTTACATTTCTGAAAAGAGTTTGCAAACCAGACTATTAATAAATGGTCTCTTGCTCCATTGTCTTTTTTTTGAAGAAAGTTATAGAAGGAATTCACCAAGTATCAACACCTACCATTTTGTTTGGTTTGTGGAGTAGTCAAGTAGTTGACTAAACTTGCAAATATGACATGGGATTGGTGAAAAGCCTTTCAAAGTGAAAACAGAGAGAATTTCATATTTGATCTATAATAACATTGATTATTGATCCATAGTGTAGCACACAAGTGCAATGCAAGACTTCCTATGAATTCAACAATCTCTATACGGTCTGCTGCCTAGGCAACACAATGTGTGTTCAACACTATCTTGTTTTAGGAACTGCTATACAAGGGAATCTCGGTACTTTGTTAGGCTTCTTTTTTCATTTTTGAGGCAAGTTTCAGGATCAATTCATGACAGAAACAAATATGTCACATATCAGACTGATTTCCATAATAATTTTTTTAATTCTCTTTTTTCAAGTCTGTGAAGAGGCACGCAGGATGCTTGCCTTCGACAATCGGGGGGTACTGAGTACATGAGTTAGGACATCATGTTGCCACTAAACAAGATGTTGGAGCTTTGTGTACAGTTCTGGTCACCAATCTATTGGAAGGATGTAATTAAACTAGAGAGGGTGCAGAAAGGATTCACAAGGACATTGACAGCACTGGAAAGCTTGAGTTTATGAGAAGAGAGTGGATAGGCTGGCCTGTTTACACTGGAATATAGGAGACTGAAGAGTGACCTTATAGAGATTTATTAAATCACAAGACTCCCAGTGGTCAGTCAGTCTCAGGTAGGTCAGTATTACATGGGAGAGCATAAGTTTAAGTTGAGAGGGGAAAGATATAAAGTGTATCTGAGGGTCACATTTTTTCCGCACTGAGGAAGATGGGCAAATGGAACAAGGTGCTAGAGGAAGTGGCAAAGGCAGGTACAATTACAATGTTAAAAATATATTTGGGCAGGAACCTGGACAGGAAAGGTCTGGAAAGATATGGGCCAAATGCAACATTTCAGAAGAAGTCTAATGGACACCAAGGCTAATGTTATCCCACTTTTTAAGAAAGGCGGGAGAGTGAAAACTGGGAATTATAGACCAGTTAGCCTGACATCAGTGGTGGGGAAGATGCTGGAGTCAATTATAAAAGATGAATTAGCCGCACATTTGGATTGCAGTAACAGGATTGGGCCGAGTCAGCATGGATTTACGAATGGGAAATCATGCTTGACTAATCTTCTGGAATTTTTTGAAGATGTAACTAGAAAAATGGACAAGGGAGAGCCAGTGGATGTAGTGTACCAGGACTTTCAGAAAGCATTTGATAAGGTCCCACATAGGAGATTAATGGGCAAAATTAGGGCACATGGTATTGGGGGTGGATTGCTGACATGGATAGAAAATTGGTTGGCAGACAGGAAACAGAGAGTGGGGATTAACAGGTCCCTTTCAGAATGGCAGGCAGTGACTAGTGGGGTACCGCAAGGCTCGGTGCTGGGACCACAGCTATTTACAATATACATCAATGATTTGGATGAATCCAAAGTAACATTAGCAAATTTGCAGATGACATAAAGCTGGGTGGCAGTGTGAACTGTGAGGAGGTGCTGTGAGAATGCAGGGTGACTTGGACAGGTTGGAGGAGTGGGTGGATGCATGGCAGACAGGGCTGGATCAACCATTAAGCACAATAAGCATGTGCTTAGGGCATCAAGGGAAGGGGCGCACCACAGAAATGGTAAATTATTTACGGCACAAAAGAAATCACTTTAAACTTGCTAAAATAATATTCAAAGTGGTTTATATGATCGGAAATATAATTTCGAAGTGTTCATGGTGTCATTGTGACGTCATATGAAATTGACCAATCATAAACAAGATGGGCGGAGTTTATGATTTATTCACGTGTTGCTGGGTATTATTTACCAGTCAGTTTTATGCGTTGGTGAATGGCGTTTGCGTGTGATGTTTATTTCTCGGAAAATTTACAGTGATAACACACAATAATTTATAGAGTGAAAATGTCAGATTGTGATTCAGATAACTCTCTCTCTTACGTGAAGTTTGTAAGCTAAACTTTTCAAAATGTAGGGGTCAGTCTTACGACAACACTGCTAACATGTCTGGGCGTTATAAGGGGATGCAGCAAAACATTTTAGAAACAAACAAGTTTGCTATATATGTGCCCTGCGCAGCTCATTCACTAAATCTGGGAGGCCGAAGTGCTGTTGACTGCTGTCGAGAGGTGGTTAATTTCTTCTGTACAGTGCAGTTGCTCTATACCTTTTTTTCAGCCACAACCAGCTGGTGGAAAATTCTTAAAGGTTGTATTGGAAATGAAAGTGTTTTAAAATCCCTCTCTGATACCAGATGGGAGGCACATGCTATGGCACCAGCAGCAATTTTGAAATCTTTCCTTAACATTTTAGAAGCGTTAGACTGTATAGCCAAAGATCAGTCACAAAAGGGAGACACTAGAAGAGAAGCAAATAATATTGCAAATAAGATGCAAGAGCTAGAATTCATTTTTATGTTGAATTTTTGGAATGAGATTTTGCAAAATTTTCATAGAGTAAGCCAAGTTCTACAGAATGAGGATGTGAACTTAAAAACATGTGCAGATCTGTAAGAATCATTAGCTGACCAACTGTGCACTTCACGAGTTGAATTTGAAAGATATGAAGCAGCTATAAAGGAAATGCTACCAGATGTTGATTACAAGGCAGCTCAAACTCGCTAATGTATCAGAAAGAAGGTACCCAATGACAATGACGGAGATGCACCAGTATATCTGAATGGCAGAGATACATTTTGTATCACCACCTTTTACACAATTGTTGACAAACTTAAAACTGAGATGAGAAGAAGAGGAGAGATAACAAAGAAATATCAGGGAGATTTTATTTTCTAAGTGATGTGCCACATAATGTCACTTCAATGACTTCAACAGCTACTGAAATTGAAAGGTGTTCTCAGTGTTGTCAAAAACTGATTGATGCTTACCCAGGGGACTTGAACACTAATTTCTCAGCTGAGCTCCAGCAGTTTCACTCATATGTGCGCCATAAGTTCAGTGCAACAAAAAATGTAAAAACAAGATTCAGCCATGCTGAACTTTATAAAATAATTGTAGAAGACAATATTGAGTGTGCCTTTCCAAATGTAGACATTGCCTTTCGTATATTTTTTAACATTAAGGGTCACAAATTGCTCAGCTGAGCGTTCATTTTCTCAGTTGAAGTATATTAAAAATCCCATCAGCCCAACTATGCAACAAGGCCGGCTGGATGCCTTATCTCTACTAAGTATAGAAGCTGATGTGTTATGTAAGATTAATTTTGAGGATCTGATCAAAGACTTTGCAATTAAAAAAAGTAGGAGAAAACTTTTCAAATATAAATAAAGTGGAAGTATACAAAAATAAGCATTATTTTCCATCTTACTGTTAGTTTTGTTTCATTTTGAAAAAATAAAAAAATATATTTTGGTTTATTATTGTTTATTATTTGAATTACATATATATGGGGGCACCAAAATATTGTAAGTGCTTAGGGCCTCTATGGGTCTTAATCCGGTTAATGATGGCAGATGACGTTTAATGTGGAGAAATGTGAGGTTATCCACTTTGGTAGCAAAAACAGGAAGGCAGATTACTATCTAAATGACATCAAGTTGGGAAAAGGGGAAGTACAGTGGGATCTTGGGGGTCCTTGTTCATCAGTCTATGAAAGTAAGGATGCAGGTACAGCAGGCAGTGAAGAAAGTGAATGGCATGTTGGCCTTTATAACACAAGGAGTCGAGTATACTAGCAAAGAGGTCCTTCTGCAGTTTTACAGAGCCCAAGTGAGCATTGTGTGCAGTTTTGGTCCCCTAATTTGAGAAAGGGGACCAAAATTCTCTGCCTCAGAGGGAAATGGAGGCAGGTTCTCTGGATGCTTTCAAGAGAGAGCTGGATAGGGCTCTTAAAGATAGTGGAGTCAGGGGATATGGGGAAAAGGCAGGAATGGGGTACTGATTGGGGATGATCAGCCATGATCACATTGAATGGCGGTGTTGGCTCGAAGGGCTGAATGGCCTACTCCTGCACCAATTGTCTATTGTCTATTGACTCATAAACTTTGTTCTTGTATGAATGGCTAAGTGGTGGACTAAACTGCGATAGTCACTGGCAGTAATTGGAGCATAACCAAGAAAGACAATATTCCATTGAGGATTCTTTAATGAATCCCTTAAGACTGATTATAATGTCCAGCCGGTGGTGCTACTACAATGTCATAGAGCTATTTATCAAAATTATTGGTGTATACTCGATTAAGAAGAACTGTGTGCAAAATGGCTTTACCTGCTTTTCTATGAACTGAAAAAGCGAAGCAATTTAAGTGAAATTTTAGAAACAAAAAGATTCAGTACCAAAAACATGCTAAAGGGATTTGATTGATATCTGAACTGAAAAGTATTTAATTCAGCATGTCAAGGGAACTTCTTTAAACATCTCAGATACAAGAAGGTTAGTGAAGAAGGAGATACTTTTCAGACGTTTCCTCTGACCGAGATATTTTCTTCCCTCTAATTCTCAAGTCTAGTTTGAGTCCTAGAGTCATTGAGTCAGACAGCGTGGAAGCAGGCCCTTTGGCCCAACCTACCCACGCTGACAAACATGCCCCATCTGCACTAGATCCATGTCCCTCGAAGCCTATCATATCCATGTATCTGTCTAAATGTTTCTTAAACATTGCAATAGTTCCTGCCTCAATGACCTCCACTGGCAACTCGTTCCATACACCCACTGTCCTTTGTATAAAAAAGTTACCCCACAGGTTTGTATTAAATCTTTCCCTCCTCACCTTAAGCCCATGTACTCTGGTTCTCAATTCCGCTACTCTGGGCAAAAGACTATGCACTTGCTTGATCCATTCCTCTCATGAGTTTGTACCTCTCTATAAAATCACCCCTCATTCTCCTGAAGGAATATAGTCCTAGTCTGCTCAATCTCTCCCGATAGCTCAAGCCATCGAGTCCTGGTTACATCCTCGTAAATCTTCTCTACACCCTTTCCAGCTTGACAACACCTTTCCTATAACATTGTGACCAAAATTGAAAACAGTATTCTAAATGTGGCCTCACCAATGTCTTATATAACTGTAACATGACCTCCCGTTCTATACTCAATACTCTGGCCAATGTGCCGAAACAATTTTTGACCAAACAATCTACTTGTGAAGCCACTTTCAGGGAACTATGTACCTGCACTCCTAGATCCCTCTGCTTTACAACACTCCCCAGAGCCCTACCATTCACTGTGTAGGTCCTGTCCTTGTTAGACTTCTCAAAATGCAACATCTCGCATTTCTCTGTATTAAATTCCATGAACCATTTCTCAGCCCACCTGCCCAACTGATCAAGATCATGCTCCAATTTTTGACGACCATCTTCACTACCACCCACTGGCTGTTGATAGTGTAGAGTAACCATCCATGTCCAGGGGACAAATCATATGGATGATCAACAAAAGGATTTATGGAAATCTTGGAAGCACACTGAAACAAATGGTAGATAGGAAGAATGGGAATGATGATTTTGATAATGCTCTGCAGACCCAGTGGATGAGCTGGAAAGAAGGAAAAATATCAAGCAACACTCCCATCACACAACAACGAGGCATCTCAATTACTCAGGGCCGAGACCTAACTTTCAAATGTTCCACAGGACATTTGAACGTATGTCTACTACACTAGAACACCTCACTCTGTAAACACTTCTGGTTATATAAGTAAAGCTGGTGCTTTGTCACAACATAATTTAAGGAACTTAAATGCACTGACAGAAAGAGTTTTTGTAGATATTGAGTGGAGACAGTAAACAAATTCAACCTGAGGAATGGACAGTTGAAAATTTACATAAGACTGTGAGAAGTTTCATGAACTTACAGGCCAAGTAATGCCACTGTCCCACTTAGGTATTTTTTTAGGCAACTACAGGCGACTAGGTTGTCACTGCATGGTCGCGGGGTGATGCGTGAATGGTTGTGAGTAGTCTCCTCAACGCGCCCAAAGAGTCGTAGTGTTTTTCAGGTCACCACTGGATTTTGAAATGTTGAAAACTTTTCTGTGCCCGTTGGCGACAGTGTCTTGACGCCAATGATCGTACCTTGTCTTCTCCTGATGTAGGTGCTATTGTAGGTTGTCGCTAGGGTGACATAGGTTGTCGGCAGTGTTGACTTCGGTGAATTCCATTGGTGACTACCTACATCAACCTACGTCAACCGGCGACAGGTACTGGCGACTGAATTGTCTTACCTTGTGGTAGCTTTTCGCGGGAGGATATAGGTTGTCGTAGGTGTGGTCGTAGGTGGACATCCTAATGGGTTGCGGGTTGTCAGTGGCTTGCCGTAGCTTGACGTTGACTGGGTGGTAGGTTGTTGCTGACATTGTCGTAGACATTGTCGTGGGGGGGGGGGGGTCCGGTCTCTGGTTTTTCGGCGACCTGCTACGACTATGACAGTCGCCAAAAAATCGCCTAAATGGGACAGGACCATAACACACCAATATGCAATGTGCAAAACACACCAATCTGTCAATGTGTTCTGCCAGGAGCATACACTACATTAGTTTTTCCGGATAGGTAAAATTACAAGTAATGTTATTATTTAATTTTCAGTGTGCCTGTGAATAAAGAACATCAATGTACACTGCTGATTTACCTGTTGATGATGTACTTCCTGAAAGTAGTAAACGCCATAACATTAAAATAAATTAACAGCAATCTTGAACATACATTAAAGATACCACGTTGAGATTTATAAAATCATGAGTGGCTGAGACAGGGTGGATAGTCACAGTCTTTTTCTCAAGTAGGAGAATAGTAAGATTGAACGAGAACTTACCAGTTCAAAGGTTGATCTTTATTTTATGAGGAGTCGAAGTGAGGGATTTCGTGAAGAGCCCGCCGGCGCGCATGCTCGACATACTTCAAAGTAGCGGCGTGGAATCACAGAACCAACAATAGAAATGACTTCGCATAGTATGATTGAATTGACTAAGATTACCAGGTGAAGGTGACTGAGGGTTGGGCGAGGAGGGCACGAAATCCCTCACTTCGACTCCTCATAAAATAAAGATCAACCTTCGAACTGGTAAGTTCTCGTTCAATCTTACTATTTCATTTCGGAGTCACGTGAGTGACTTCGTGAAGACTTCAAAGCTTCTGTGATTACACGCCCTGGACCACGTCCATGCTGACACACCACTACCAGGGATGGATGGGAGGAACAAACTTGCTCAATAGTTCATACTGCAAAACAAGAGCATATTTATTAATAACAAATCAAAACCCCTCATGCGGGGACATCTCCACGTTCTTGACCTGCATTCAGCACGGCTTCTGCGAACTGTAGAGGAGCAGCAACAGGCTTGTTATAAAAACGCTGGAACACAGCTTCATTAGCCCATCCTGCTGTGGCGAGAATTAGGTCCATGGGCACCTCCATGACCCTCGCCGCTGACGTCGATGCAGCCCTGGTGGAATGAGACTTGAACACATTAGTGTCGATACCTGACTTACCCAAGACGACTCGAAGCCACCTGGATATCGTCTGGACTGTCACTCGATGATGAGGTCTCTTATGAGTGACAAGCAGTTATCTCTCCATTCCTCTGATGCGTGCCGTCACCTTGACATAGTGGCGGATATGTGAGGCTAAACATAGCCTAGCATCTGCGGGGTATGCCGGGAACTTCAGCTGCAGCCCTGTGCACCCAGGTCTATGCTGCTTTAGTAGCTCGTCAATGAAAAATACTACTTCTGTAGGGGTAGATGTCATTCTGTCGACACGAAGTTTGTGTAGTGTCTGTACCCTCTGAGCTGAAGTCAGCGCTAGTAACATCACCAGCTTCATGGTGAGTTGGTCCAGTTGAAGCCCTTCCATGGGAGACCACGTCCTGAGCAGGGTTAACGCGTCCCTGACATCCCAGGTGATATTATAGCGTGGTGTAGGCGGATTCATATTGAATATACCCCGCATGAGTCTGGACACTAGCCTGTTGGATCCTACCCCAATATTGAGGTAGAATGATAGCGCACTTCTGGCGCTGTTGATGGCACTGTAACTTAAGTGTTCATCATGGTGCAACCCCGCGAGGAATTCCAGGACGTCGGTTATTGTCACGTCATCGTACGTGATGCGAGAGCGGCTGCAGTAGGCTTCCCACTTCTTAATATGCGAGCGGTATCTTCGCCTTGTGGACTCTCGACACGACGCCCCAATGGTATCCATGGTCCGAGCCGAGAGGCCGTATTGGACTAACGGCCTGTTCAGAACCTGCAAGCCAACAAATTTAAATAGCCATGGCAGGGATGTGGCTCCCCTGAGACAGGGTGAGTAACCAATTGTGGGCAACCCTTCAAAAGGACCCAGGGTTCGTTGAGCATGTCAAAGACCACCGGATACCAAGGCTGTGTGGGCCAGTCGGGTATAATAAGGATGCCCTTGGCAGCATCTGCCTGAATCTTTCGCAATACCCGACTGATGAGGCAAAATGGAGGGAAGGCATAGAAAAACCAATTCCCCCAGTCCAGCGAGAATACATCTAGCGCTATTGCCCCAGGATCTGGTTCCCATGAAACGTAGGCTGGTACCTGATGGTTTAACCATGACGCAAAAAGGTCAATGTCCGGTTTACCAAATTTGGCTGTGACATATGGTTTAAATATGCCACAGCTGTGGTGTTGTCTATTTGGATACGGACGTGTGCTCCAACAAGCTTGGAACAATATGCACGAAGTCCGTGGAATGCTGCCAGCAACTCCAAATAGTTAATCCCTTGAGTCAACAACATCGATGCCTCAAGGGTGTCCCATCTGCCCCCACAACTAGAGCAATTATCAGTAGCTCCCCAGCCATTGGAGCTTGCATCAGTCTGTAAATATACCACCGGATTAGCCTCCCTAACAGGCTTAAATGAGTTGCTAATGTGACACACCCACCATTGCAACTCAGTTATCGCTTCGGACGGCAGCTGCATTGATCGATCGTAATGACCAGCGTTCCGTTTTAACGCAGTAATTTTAGCTCTTTGCAAATTCTGATAATGCAAAGGTCCATATCGTGCTGCCGGAAACAAAGCCACTAGCTTGCCAATTACTGTGGCTGCATGCCGAATCGATGGTATATTGGTGCCAATTAAATCTCTGCACACCTTAGTGACTTCCTCAATTTTGTTAATTGGTATAGTTATCCTCATGCTCATTGAGTTCACCGTGAACCCTAGGTAATTAATTACCTGGGCAGGGCAGAACTTCGATTTCTCTGGATGGACAATGAATCCTAAGTGTTGAAATATATTGACAGCAGCTGCAACACCCTGTTCAGCCAATTGCAGGGTGTGGCCCACAATAAAGACATCATCTAAATAGGCCATAACTATATGATGTCGTTGTCTCAAATAAGCCATGATTGGCTTCACCAATTTAGTGAACAATCTAGGGGCTGTAGTGAGCCCATTAGGCAAAGCCTTATACTGCCAAAGTTGCCCCATCCAGATAAATTTCAAAAACCTTCTATCATATTTCTGGATGGATACTGAATAATATGCATCCCTCAAATCAATGCATGCCATAAAGCAGCCATGAGAAATCAATGATTTGGCTGTTTCAAACGTATCCATTTTAAAATGAGTATATGTTACAAACGTATTCAAACGGGTTAGATCAATAATGACACGACAGCCTCCATCCTTCTTAGGTCTAGTAAATATGTTCGAAACAAATTCAATTGGCTCATGCACCGTTTTCTCAATCACACCCTTCTGTTCCAGACTTAAAATTTCCTTATAACCTGCTGCCTGTTCTGCAGCAGACAATTTGAACGTACGACCAGGCATGTGCTGGGATGGAGAAATGTCGCCATTAATAAACTCAATTTTATGCCCCTGAATATTCCGCAACACATACTCATCACCAGTAAAATTACCCCATGCATCCAAAAACAACCGTAAACGACCACCAACATGGGAAGTTAAACAGAGAGAAAAAAGAGAACCAGACCCCCTCATCTCCGTGGTTACCGGCGGTCCTTGACACGTGTGGGTGGCCGTGGAGGTGCTGGGTTGGCTTGAGGGCGCGGCGTCTTCGATTTCCACAAAGGTCTCTGCCGACCCTGCCCTAAAAAAGACCCTTGGTGCTGGTTCTGGTGCTGTTGTCGTTGTGGAGCTAGAGGGCGAGTCCTCGTCGAGGCACTGGCCGACCCTCGTGAGCGAATGTATGGAGCTTTTGAGCCTGACGGTGTGGGGGCACTCTGAGAGCGCATGATCCCCACCGTTTTGGCTTGTTCGTCAAGCTCTTTGACTCTCTTCGAGAGGTCCTCACCAAAGAGCTGACGGGGCGGTGGCGGCGGCGGTGGTTTGCACAATCCTGCAAACTTCGGGTTGAGTGCTGGGCGGATGCTGTTTTTGCGAAACCCGTTGATTTCGTGCTGGGTCGCGCACAATAAGGCCAGAGCATCTTCCTGGTCCAAATTCAGTTCGTCCCCGTCCACCGACCGCGCAAAGGCGGTAATACCGGCCGTGAGGAGTTTCAGGATCCGCTGCAATTTTAGCTCCTGTTGACGGATAGCCGCACTGATGTTGCCCCATATTGGCGTATTGACCACAGGCACGTTGAGGGAGTTGCAGTTTGATGGAGCCTTGTGACGGCTCATAGCCTGGATGAGGACTTCTTCCTGCAGCACCTGCCAGCTTTGTATTTAGAGGAAGACCAGCCGTATGGGGGGCCGCGAATTTGGTCGCCACATCCAAGAGTTCCTCCGCTGGCACCTCCAACGGAGGTGGTACAGGATCCACCAGAACCTCCTCCTCCTGCTGCTCCAGGCTGATAGTAGATGTTGGTGAAGACGCCCTGTGCCTGTTGCTGCCCTGCTGATGTTGACGTTGAAGCAGGAGCTCCAGCAGCCGCTCCATACGGTCAATACGCCCTTCACCCTGAACACTCAGGTGGTCGGAGTCCTCTGGCTCTGAAAAGAAAACCGGGCTCCTGTCATCGGCCCGCACCTCGTCGAGGCCCTGCCGGTGCCGGTAGTTGTCGCTAACAGCCGCCGAGGCGAAACTGCGCGATTCCTGCGCGGGCGTGTTCAACCGCCTCCGTTTAGCGGGAGCTGAAGCCGCTGCCACTAAGGGCACTTGCGGCGAGGTGTCGGCACCAGCCGAAGCATGGCTGCCTGGGGCCCGCGCAGTCTTGCCGGCTGCCCACATCGTGGACGTTGCCGACGCATGGTCTCGCCCACCCATCCATGGGGGGCTCGGCGACCGTGACGAGACCCGACTCGACCGACCCGTCCCGGCGTCGAGAGTCGGGGTGTGCCGGCTGGACCTCACAGCCGCCCCGGGTCTCGCCCTTGGACCTGACCGCTCCTCCGCGGCAGGCAATGCCTTAGCCCTGACAGGGTTAGGCTTCTGGGCTCCTGCCCTCCCCCTTCTCGGAGGGCTGAGTGGAACAGGCCGTGCAACGGCACGTGCCCTGCTCGAGGCCGCCAGCGATCCCGCTGACGACCTGACTGCCATGGCAGGGTCCCCCTGCTCTGGCAGCACACCACACTCCTCCTCGTCGAACTCCTCCGAGCTGTGGTGTGCTGGCGGATCTGGACCTGTAATCACAGGGCTTACCCACATCTCCGCCTGAGTCCCGGCCTGCGCTGCAGGTACTGCCGATGGTAACGGCCCCGGAACTTTTGACCGGCGAACTCGTCCTGACGTCCTCCGGCCCTTCGAACTCCCATCCATGTCCTTGCTGCAAGACATAATCAGACAACAAGGACCACCAACTAAAGGTAGAATACTTACCTCCGTGGCCCCTTATGAAGGGCTGGCGAGGAGCGCGCTCCACCGCCAGCCGTCGCAGCAACGCGGTACGACGATATGTCGAGCATGCGCGCCGGCGGGCTCTTCACGAAGTCACTCACGTGACTCCGAAATGAAATCTTAAACTGCAGGGCATTGTTTAAAGTTGAGAGGGGAAATGGTTAAAGAGGATATGAGGATCTGGTTTCTCCACACTATGGGTGATGAATAAATGGAACGTGTTGCCATAGGAAGTGGAAGACGTAGGTACATGATAGAAAAGGTCTGAAAAGATTTGGGCCAAATGCTAATTAACAGACAAAATTCAATAGACATCAACATCTCAGAAACTTTGTTTACTATATGGATGGCTGATTGGTGACTAAACTGGGAAAATAACTGTTGGTAAATTTGTGACTGTAATACAACCAAGCAAAGATGATTTCCCATTGAAGACTCTTCAATGAATCCATTATAACTTTATTTAGACCTTCTCATAATGCAAAGCAATATTGCTGTCAAGCTATTTAACTAAATCTTTGATGCGCCCTTGATTAAAAAGACGTATGCGTAAAGTTACTTTACCTCTGGTGGGTGGATTTGGAGATACTTTCCAGAGGTTTTCTCTGATCCAGATATTTATTTATCTCTAATTCCTAAGACTAGTTTGCCTGTTTGTCCATACCGTTCAAAGTAATCATCCGTATTCAGAGGATAAAGTCGATTTTAAAGTGGTGCACACTGAAAGAAATGGCAGATCGGAACAAGTGGGAACCTGATGATTTAGATTGCGCTCTGAATGCCCTGGTGACTATACATTGCTCAAAGCAATCCACCCATAACACAGGCATGAGGAATCTCAATTACTCCAGGCCAAAGTCTAACTTTCAAATGTCCCACAGTACATTTGCACACGTAGCTCCACTTCACACCAACACCTCACTGTTCAGCACTTCCTGTTATTTAAGTAAAGCAGGTATATCCCTTTCCCATTGAAGACCCTTCAAAGAATCCATCATGAGTTTGATCCGCCCTTCTCTTAATGCAAAACTATATTGTTGTAAAACTATTGTTGATTAATAATAATGAATGTAAAGCTGTTTACCTGTGTCAAGTGTGGTGTGTTCTGAAATTAGGGAACAATTTAAAAGAAAATTCAGTAACAACAAAACAATAAAAAAAAACAGATGCATACAGGATCCTATTGATTTCAGAAATGAAGAATGTTATATTCAGCATTTCGTGGGAACATTGTGCCTCCTAGCAGTTTATTCTTTAAACATCTCTGATACAAGAATGTCAATCGTGAAATATTGGAGATACTTCACAGAGGTTTTCTCTGATGCAGATATTTATTTCATTCTAATTTTCAAGTCTAGTTTGTCTGTCTGTCAACATTGCTTAGAGTAACCATCCATGCCCAGGGAACAAATCATATGGATGATTAAGAAGATCTTTTGGAAGATTTTAGACAAAATACTGCAGGAAATGGTAAACCTGAACACAATAATTTTGATTGTGCTCTGCAGACCCATTGGTTGAGCTGAAGAGAACAAATAATATCTCCCAGATACAGAGAAGAGAAGGTACTGAGAGCAAGGGTTGATGCAGATATTGAGTAGAGGTAGTATACAGATTCAACCTGAGGAACCAACTCATGGGAATTTACATAAGGTTTTATGAAGCTCACTGACAGGTCAAGGAGCACACTGTCCAACCTTATCGGTCAATGCACATTCTGTCAATGAACTGCTCAAAGCAACACACACAGGTGCAATCTCAATTACTCAGGGCCAAGTTTGTTCACTTTCAAACAGCTCAAAGGAAATTTGCAGATGTAGCTCTACTTCACACCAACACCTCACTGTTCAAGCACTTCCGGTTAATTAATTAAAGCACCGACATCCCCACAACATAATTCCAGGTACTCTCAGAGAGACTTTCATCTCTTTTTCAGTGGATGGTGCCATTCAAATAATGCACAATGTATTGGGGGAGGTTCTATATTCACTGGCGGGACTTAATGGAGATCACTCATGAACAGGAATGAAAGCCTTTTGCATCAATGCAACTTTTACCTGTGGTATATACTGCCCAAAATAACATATTAAAGTAGGCTTTTCCACACTGAGGGTGATGGGTAATCAGGAAAGATGATTTTCTACAGAAGATTCATTGATCAGCCCTTTTCATAATGCAAATCGATATTGTGGAACTATTTCACTAAATCTTCAATGTACAATTGATTAATTAGATCTATGTGTAAGTTGCTTTACCTGGGCTGAGTGTGATGAGGCCTTCTGAAAAAATGAAGAAACTTGAATGAAAATTCAGTAACATCAAAAGTCAATAACAAACCTACGTATCGGATTTGATTGATTTCAGAACTGAAGAAGGTTCTCTTCAGCTTTCCAGGGGAACATAGCACCCCCAAGCAGTTAGTGCTTTGGATACAAGAAAATGAACCAAGGAGGATTTGGAGATACTTTCCAGAAGTTGTCTCTGATTCTCTCTAATTCTCAAGGTGACTTTGCTTGTTTGTGCACACAATTCATTCCAACCATCCATGTAGGGGACACATCACATAGACGATTATTCAGAATATATAGAAAGGTTTTTTTGCACATGTAGCTCCAATTCACACCACCACCTCACTGTTCAATCACTTCCCGTAAGTAAAGCAGATATGCCCCCACAATATAATTCAATGTACTCGTTGGCAAAGTTTCATCTCTTTTTCAGTGGATAGTGCCACTCAAATATTGCACAATATATTGGTGGACCATTTATATTCACTGGCCGGACTTAATGGAGATCACTCATGAACAGGAATGAAAGCCATTTGTATCAATGCAACTTTTACCTGTGGTATTAGCTGCCCAAAATAACATTAATCTATATTAATAAAAATCTGATCTTGACCGCTTTTGGCTCGTTGTGCTGTGATTTCTGAGAGAATGCCGCCACCTGCGGCCATCATTTTTGGCCACCTTGCTCAGAGTCCTCCTCCGCCTTCCAGGACCAGAGGAGTTTTCCCATCGATGAAAAATCAGAGAGATATTACTGTTTTTAAAATATTCCCCATTCTCTCTGCTGCCCCTGCTGGAGGGAGGGGGAGGGACTATAAAACCAGGAGGTGGGGTGCCTCACTCAGTCTCTGCAAGATGGAAGAAGCCAGTGGTGTGCCTCACTCAGTATACATGTCTACTCAACTGTGAGTGCCCTTAATGTGGTTCTAAAAAGTTTGCAAAAAATGTATTTTTTGGTTCTAAAATGGTTGGAAAAAGTGTCTATTGGTTCTAAAATGCTTGCAGAAATAGTGTCTCTATTGGCTGTAAAATGCTTGCAAAAAGTGTCTCTATTGGTTGTAAAATGCTTGCAAAAAGAGTCTCTATTGGTTGTAAAATGCTGCAAAAAGAGTGTCTATTGGTTGTAAAATGCGTGCAAAAAGCGTCTCTATTGGTTGTAAAATGCTTGCAGAAAGCGTCTCTATTGGTTGTAAAATGCTTGCAAAAAGCGTCTCTATTGGTTGTAAAATGCGTGCAAAAACGTCTCTATTGGTTGTAAAATGCGTGCAAAAAGCGTCTCTATTGGTTGTAAAATGCTTACGGAAAATGTCTCTATTGGTTGTAAAATGCTTACGGAAAATGTCTCTATTGGTTCTATAATACTTACGGAAAGTGTCTCTATTGGTGCTATAATGTTTGCGGAAAGTGTCTCTATTGGTTCTATAATGCTTGCGGAAAGAGCCTATTGGTTCTATAATGCTTGCCGAAAGAGTGTCTCTGTTGGGGCTAAAATGCTTGCAGAAAGAGTGTCTCTGTTGGTTCTAAAAAGCTTGCAGAAAGAGTGTCTCTGTTGGTTCTAAAATGCTTGCAGAAAGAGTGTCTCTGTTGGAGCTAAAATGCTTGCAGAAAGAGTGTCTCTGTTGGTTCTAAAAAGCTTGCAGAAAGAGTGTCTCTGTTGGTTCTAAAATGCTTGCAGAAAGAGTGTCTCTGTTGGTTCTAAAATGCTTGCAGAAAGAGTTTCTCTGTTGGTTCTAAAATGCTTGCAGAAAGAGTTTTTCTGTTGGTGCTAAAATGCTTGCAGAAAGTGTCTCTGTTGGTTCTAAAATGCTTGCAAAAAGTGTTTATTGGTTCTATATGCTTGCAGAAGGTGTCTATTGGTTCAAAATGCTTGCAGAATGTGTCTATTGGTTCTAAAATGCTTGCAGAAGGTGTCTATTGGTTCTAAAATGCTTGCAGAAAGTGTCTCTGTTGGTTCTAAAATGATTGCAGAAAGAGTATCTCAATTGGTTCTTAAATGCTTGCAGAAAGAGTGTCTCAATCGGTTCTAAAATGCTTTCAGAAGGTGTCTGTATTGGTTCTAAAATGCTTGCAAGGAGTGTCTCTATTGGTTCCAAAATGCTTGCAAATAGTGTCTCTATTGGTTCCAAAATGCTTGCAAATAGTGTCTCTATTGGTTCTAAAATGCTTGCAGAGAGTGTCTCTATTGGTTCTAAAATGCTTGCAGAAAGTGTCTCTATTGGTTCTAAAATGGTTGCAGAAAATGTCTCTATTGGTTCTAAAATGCTGCCTGGCCAGAGTGACTGAGCTGCCTGGCCAGAGTGACTGAGCTGCCTGGCCAGAGTGAGTGAGCTGCCAGCCCAAGAATCCATTCAGCCCACAATGTCCATACTAGCCATCTGGAAACCAGTCCCTTTGACCCACAACACACATACTAGGGCTCCAGAAAGCGCCCCCCGCCCCACCACCATTGGCCAGCAATATTGGAATTGGTGGAGAGGTGGAATATTGTATTGGGGACCAGACCTCCCTTGTGAAGCTAAGTCCCACTTAGTTTAGTAATATTCTGTATTTCTCTTCATAGTTTGTTAATCAACAGTATCTGATTTTAGCCATTGTGTTTTTATATCCTGATAGAAATAAACAATATTAAATTGTAAAGTAACAACAGAGTTATCATGAACAAATAATAAATATATTACATTGAGGGTTATAAAATCATGAAAGGCTTAGACAGGGTGGACAGTCACAGACTTATTTCCAAGTAGAAGAGTCTTAAACTGGAAGTCCTAGATTTATGTTAAGATTTAAAAGGCATCAAAGGGTTAGGCGATTCCACACAGATGGTGATGGGTAATCAGGAAACATGGTTTTCCACGTAAGATTCTTCAGTGGATCCATCATGAAGTAAATCAAAACTTTTCAAAATGTAAATCAATATTGTACAAATATTTCACTAAATCTTTGATGTACACTTGATTAATAAAATATTTGTGTAAGTTGCTTTACCTGAGGTGGGTTTGGTGAGACGTTCTGAAATATGAAACAACTTAAATGAAAATTCAGTAACATCAAAAGTCAATAACAAACACACGTGAGGGATCTGATTGATTTCAGAACGGAAGAATGTTTTGTTCTTCAAGCAATTTCTCTTATTTAAGTAAAGCAGGTGCATCCCCACAATATAATTCAAGGTACTCGCAGAGAGGCTTTCACCACTTTTTCAGTGGGTGCCACTCAATATATTGGTCTGACTTATTGGCGATCAGCTCGTGGACAGGATGAGAGCTTTTTGTATCAATGCAACTTTTACCTTTGGTATTTGCTGCCCAAAATAACATTAATCAGGTTAGGCTTTTCCACACAGATAGTGATCAGTAATTAAGAAAGGTGATTTTCCACAGAAGATTCTTTGATCAGCCCTTTTCATAATGCAAATCTATATTGTAGAACTATTTCACTAATTAACCAGATCTATGTTATCTATGCTTTACCTGGGCTGGGTGTGGTGAAAGTTTCTGAAAAAATGAAACAACTTGAATGAAAATTCAGTAACATCAAAAGTCAATAACAATCACACATATGGGAGTTGATTGATTTCAGAACTGAGGAAGGTTTTCTTCAGCTTTCCAGGGGAACATAGTGCCCCCAATCAGTTAGCGCTTTAGTTAAAAGAAAATAAACCAGGGTCGATTTGGAGATACTTTCCAGAAGTTGTCTCTGATGCAGATTTTTTTTCTCTCTCCGTTATTGCATGCGAGCCAATCAGAGTAATATATTAACATTAATTCCACCTAATTGTACACTTTATATTAACACTCACTTCCCATATTACGTTAGTTACACTGGTGGTAGAGATGAACTAACAACGTATTGGATTGCACCCACCATGACTGATGAATAAAGCTGACTTTGAACACCAGACCATGTTTACATGTAAAGAACTGTACAGACACAGGCACATTTGGTAAGCCTTTGGACCCTGATGTTACTGTGCACATCAATAACAAGTCTGTTATTGCTAAAGTGGACACGGGAGCGCGCGTGAACGTAATGTCCCTGAAGGTCTATAACAAGATAAGAAATAATGAGACCATGACTAAGGATGCCTCTACCTTGTATGCCTACGGGGGGGGGGGGGGGGGGGGGAGGAGGTTCTGCACCCTCTCGGAAAAACGGATTTCAAGTGTGTAGTGGACAATGTCACCAAAAACCTGATTTTGGTTTGCTCAAAAAGTTGACTCAAAATTACTCCCCTTTACGTATGATGCAAAGTATCATAATATTATTATCTCAGATCATGCTCCATTAACATTTAAGATAAAATTAAAAGATATAGTTAATAAAACTAATATTTGGAGATTCAACACACAGATATTAAAGGATAAAGACTGCTGTAACTATGTGGAGAAACAGATTAAATTATTTTTTGAAACTAACGATAAACCTGAGACTTCCCCATTATTATTATGGGACACATTTAAAGCATTTATGCGCGGTGCAATAATATCAGCACAAGCTCATTTTAACAAAGAAAATCGAAAAATGGAGCAAAAGTTAGTAAAAGAGATAAAACAATTAGATAGTGAAAATATAATACATCCTTCTAAAGAGTTGAGTAATAAAATTGCTATATTAAAATATAGATTAAATAAAATTTACTCTGATCAAGTGATAAAACTATATCAACAAACTAAACAAGTTCATTTTGAATTTGGTGATAAACCTCAAAAATTATTAGCACGACAACTCAGAAGATTAGACGATGAAAAAACTATACATAGTATTAGATCGGTACAGGGAAATACGTTGACTATACCAAAAGACATTAATGACACATTTTTACAATATTATCAAAATCTTTATTCATCTAAATTAACAGGGCAAACAGATGAAATGGAAACATTTCTAGAAAAATGTCATTTTAATAAGCTAGATTTTGAGAGTAGGCAATTATTAAATGCTGAAATATCGGTAATAGATATCGAAGAATCAATTGGATCGTTAAAAAATGGTAAAACAGCGGGCCCCGATGGCCTGAGTGCAGAATTTTATTAAAAATTTCATGATCTACTTTCATCAAGATTACAAACAGTGTATAGACACACCTATGAGTTAGGAAAGTTACCAGAGTCTTTAAATGAATCTACAATTACATTAATTCCTAAATTAGATAAGGATCTGGAAGATCCTGGATCATATCGAGCGATTGCCCTTTTAAATACTGATCAAAAAATATTAACTAAAGTACTGTCTCGGAGGCTAAGTTTAGTGATTTCCAAAATAATACATTATGATCAAACAGGTTTTATTCCAAAACGTTACTCATCACATAATCTTAGACGCTTGTTTAATATTATATACTCGAGAAGAAGGAGAGATATTGAATTAGCAGTTATATCATTGGATGCTGAAAAAGCATTCGACCAGGTGGAATGGTCATATTTATTTAATATAATGGAAAAGTATCAACTGGGGGATGGATTTTGTAAATGGGTAAGAATATTATATTCTAACCCTACAGCAAGAATTTTAACTAATCAAATACTATCACCTAAATTTAGACTTTTTAGGGGATGCAGACAGGGATGTCCGTTATCCCCTTTATTATTTGCTTTGGTGATAGAACCTCTGGCCGAAAGAATCAGATCAGAACCCGAAATATATGGGTATAATACTGACACAACAAATAATAAGATATCTTTATATGCAGATGATATTCTGATTTATATTACTAAGCCGGAATGTGGTATTCCCAAGTTATTCAATGTTATAAATGAATTTAGCGTATTTTCAGGATATAGGATTAATTGGAATAAAAGTGACATTATGCCTATAACTGGTATAAATGTAAATATACTACAAAAATACCCATTAAAAATAGTTACAGATAAATTTAAATATTTAGGAATCAATGTGTCTAAATCCTATAAATTATTAATTAAAGCTAATTATTATCAATTATTAGAGAAACTTAAAAAAAACATTTCATATTGGAAAACACTCCCTATATCTATGATCGGTAGGATTAATGCTATAAAGATGATTTTTTTACCACAATTGTTATATTTATTTCAGGCAATTCCTTTTTTTCTCCCAAAAAGTTTTTTTTTAAAAATTGATACTATAGTTAATAATTTTGTCTGGGATTACAAAAGTCATAGAATAAGTAAAAAACACTTATGTAAGTCTAAGATAAATGGAGGGCTGGCACTTCCAAATTTTCTATACTACTTTTGGGCAGTCCAGATTAAGAATATGAATTTTTGGTGGGTAAATATGGATGTTGAACCAATGTGGTTAAAAATGGAAAAGGAAGACTGTTTACCTTTCAATATAGAGTCGATTATTTTCGCACCAAAGGAAGTACAAAAAAAGACTTATAGGGACAACCCTATAATTCATAATAATAGGCGTATTTGGAAACAGATAGTTAAGACCCTATATCTGGATAATCTTTCTTTTAGGTTACCAATTAGGAATAACCCACTGTTTAAACCCCCAATCTTAGATGCGGGGTTTAGACTGTGGGAGGATTCAGGAATTAAAAGGATAGGACACCTTTATAGAAATGGAAAATTTTTATTATTTGAAGAGTTACAAGATATTTTTGGATTACCTTCACAACACCATTTTAGGTATTTACAAATTAGAGATTTTATTAAATGTAACACACAAGACTATAAAAAAAAAGAACCAGGCTTATTAGATGAGCTGTTTAATTTACATCCAAATACGGATAAGCTTATAGCTTATATATACAATATTATTTTAGATAAAGAGAACCCAACAACTGAAACATATCGTCAAGCATGGGAAAATGAAATTGGATTACCTATAACAAAAGAAACTTGGGAAGAATGCTTACAAAGAATACATTGGTGTTCTTTGAATGCCAGACACACACTGATACAATTTAAAGTTATATATAGATTACACTACTCGAAAACCAAATTAAAAAGTATCTTTCCTAGTCTCTCCTCTATTTGTGATAAATGTAAGAATCTTGAAGCAAATTTAATACATAGTTTGGTAACGTGTCCACGGTTGAATTATTATTGGATTGAAATTTTTTAAGTTATTTCGGAAGTTCTTAAGGTTGAACTCGACCCAGACCCAAAATTAATAATATTCGGAATCCCGGAGCCAAATTTGGTACTCACAGTTAATCAAAGAAATTTTTTTGATTACTGTTTAATAATAGGGAAAAAAATGATACTTAAATTTTGGAAGGGAACATTATCCCCAACAATTAAAATGTGGAAAGCAGAGATGTTGGAGACGTTGAATTTGGAAAGAATTAGATTTGTCCTTTTGGACAGGTATAATTCTTTTGAATCAATATGGTCTCCATATATACAGTATTTAGAGAAGTAGCTATTCTTGGAATCACGGCTCGACGGACACCCTATGGATCCGATGCGAATAACTTACTTATATTTGATATTATTGTGCATTTATTAGAGATATTTCTGAATGAAATAGTATTTAGTATAATGACTTTCGTTTTTGTTTATATATATGTAATATTTTTGTTTTTCAAATTTTCTTTTTTTTTTTATGGTTGAAGTATGTGGGAAGAATTTTTTATTCCTTTTTATTTACTCTTTTTTCTTTTCTCTTTTATATATCTTTTTCTTTATTTCCAAAAAAATAGAAGATATTAAGTATTGATATGTTATTTGTAGTAATATTGAATTAAGGTGTTAGTTTATAAAGTAAGCTATACATTGTAAACGGTTTACTTCAAATAAAAAAATATTACACAAAAACCTGATTTTCAAAGTTGTGAAATTTGTTGGGAATCCATGTGTGCCACAACCTGGGTTTAGTGTCCTTCGGATGTGCTGTTCACACGCTATGCCTATCTGACGAACCGTCACAACAACTCCTGTCCCTCTATCAGGATTTGTTCAATGACAAACTGGGCAAGTTGCCAATGACTTACAAGATCACTATTGACCCGTGCCCCTCACCGCGTACCCCATGCTATGCATGACAGAATTCAAGCCGAACTGAGACACATGGTGTCCATTGGGGTACTGGCTGAAATAGTGAGCCCACAGACTGGGTCTCCATCATGGTTGTTACCAAAAACAAAGACAAAGATGAGCTCCATTTGTGCATTAACCCAACAGACCTGAACACAGCTATTAAATGCCCACACTACCCAATGTGAACCATCAAAGACGCTGCAGCTCAAATCGGTCATGCAATAGTGTTCTCAGTGCTAGATGCTAAAAGCTTGCTTTGGCAGATAACTCTAGATGACACATCCTCAAACCTCACTACATTTGCCACACCATTTGGCAGATTCAAGTTCCTCAGAATGCCATTTGGAATTAACTCGGCCAGCGAGATCTTTCAGAGAGCTATGGAACAGCTGTTCGCAGGTACCCATGTGCTATCATCGTTGATGACATTCTGGTGTAAGGCCATGACTTAGTGGAGCACGATTCTAATTTAAAAATGATTCTGGACAGGACACGTGAGATCAACCTAAAGTTCATATCCAACCTCAGCGAACTTATCTCGCCACTGAGACAGCTCATTCACAAGGACACTGCCTGGACTTGGTACCAACAACACCAACAAGTGTTTGATTATTTAAAGCTCCAGCTAGTCAGCGCCCCCACCTTGACGTATTTCGACCTCAAGCTGCCAGTCACTATCACCTGTGATGCCTTACAATACGGTCTAGGCGCAGCCTGCCTGCAAACATCAGCTGATGGCACCGTGCTACCTGTATCGTACGCCTCTCGCACCATGACAGAGACTGAGCAGTGCTATGCCCAAATTGAAAAGGAGCTGCAAGCTGTCGTTTTTGTCGTTAGAGACTTTATCTTTGTGAAAACTATTACAATTGAAACTGACCACCAACCCCTGGTCACTATCCTGAACAAACCTATTGACGCAGCGCCTGCACGTTTGAAGTGCATGATGATGCAGTTCCAGCGTTTTGATTTCTATATTGTTTACAAAGGGCAAAGATATGCTCATCGCCAACACTCTCTCTCGAGCGGCATGCCTGACTTAAATCGACACTTTTCATAATGTAAATCAATATTGTACGACTATTTCACTAAATCTTTGACATACACTTGATTAATAAGATCTTCGTGTAAGTTGCTTTACCTGAGGTGGGTTTGCTGAAACGTTCTGAAAAAATGAAATAACTTAAATGAAAATTCAGTAACATCAAAAGTCAATAACAAACACACGTGAGGGATCTGATTGATATCAGAACTGAAGAATGTTTTATTGTTGAAGCACTTTCTGTTATTTAAGTAAAGCAGGTGCATCCCCACAATATAATTCAAGGTACTCGCAGAGAGACTATCATCACTTTTTCAGTGGGTGCCACTTGATATATTGGCCTTACTTTGGAGATCAGCTCATGGACAGGATGAAACACTTTTGTATCAATGCAACTTTTACCTGTGGTATTTGCTGCCTAAAATAACATTAATTATGTTAGGTTTTTCCACACAGATAGAATGGGTAATCAAGACAGATGATTTTCCACAAAAGATTCTTTGATCAGCCCTTTTCATAATGCAAATCGATATTGTAGAACTATTTCACTAAATCTTCGACGTACTCTTGATTAAAAAGATTTATGTGTAAGTTGTTTTACCTGGGCTGGGTGTAGTGAGAGTTTCTGAAAAAATGAAACAACTTGAATGAAAATTCAGTAACATCGAAAGTCAATAACTAACACATGTAATTGATTGATTTCAGAACTGAGGAAGGTTTTATTCAGCTTTCCAGGGGAACTTAGTGCCCCCAATCAGTCAGTGCTTCAGATATAAGAAAATCAACCAAGGACGATTTGGAAATACTTTCCAGAAGTTGTCTCTGATCCAAAATATTTTTTCTCTCTAACTCTCAAGGCGACATTGCTTGTTTGTGCACACAATTCAGTACTAACATCCATGCACAGGGAACAAATCACATTGACAATTATTCAGAGTTTATAAAAACGGAAATTTGCACATGTAGCTCCACTTCACACCACCACCTCCCTGCTCAAGCACTTCCAGTAAGTAAAGCGGATATGCCCCCACAATATAATTCAATGTACTCGTTGGCAGAGTTTCATCTCTTTTTCAGTGGATAGTGCCACTCAAATACTGCACAATATATTGGTGGAGGTTCTATATTCACTGGCTGGGCTGAATAGAGATCACTCATGAACTGGAGTGAAAGCCTTTTGTATCAATGCAACGTTTACCTGTGGTATTAGCTGCACAAAATAACATGAATTACACTCTGTACTTTTCTGAATAATTGCGATCAACAATATGACTGATTTTAGCCATGATGAGTTTCATTAATCTTTCCAATAATGTAAAATTACATTGTTACTCATCCATGAGATTACTTTATCATAGTTTTTTTTAGCATGCTTGAAAATAAAGATGAGCAATGTACACCATTGCTTTATCTGTTCCTGGTTGTGGTTTATATCCCAAAAGAAGCAAAACAATATTAATTTAAAGTAAAGTAAAAACAGAGTGAATCATGAACAAATAATAAATATATCACATTGAGGGTTATACAATCATGAGAGGCTTAGAGAGGGTGGACAGTCACAGTCTTATTCCCAAGTAGTAGAGTCTTAAACTGGAAGTCATTGATTTAACTTAAAAAGGGAAAGATTTAAAAAGCATCGAAAGGTTAGGCTTTTCCACACAGATAGTGATAAATAATCAGGAAAGATTCAAGGTACTCGCAGAGCGACTTTCATCTTAGGAAGATTCTTCATTGGATCCATCATAACTTTGATCAGCACTTTTCATATTGTAAATCAATATTGTAGAACTATTTCACTAAATCTTTAGTGTATACTTGATTGAAAAGATCTTTGTAAGTTGCTTTACCTGAGGTAGGTTTGGTGAGACGTTCTGAAAAAATTAAACAACTTAAATTCAGTAACATCAAAAGTCAATAACAAACACGCGAGGGATCTGATTGATTTCAGATCTGAAGAATGTTTTTGTTATTTCTGTTATTTAAATAAAGCAGGTACATCCCCACAATATAATTTGAGGTACTCGCAGAGAGACTTTCATCTCTTTTTCAGTGGGTGTCACTCAATATATTGGCATGACTTATTTGAGATCAGCTCATGGACAGGATAAAAGCCTTTTAGAAACATAGAAACTAAGTGCAGGAGGAGGCCATTCGGCCCTTTGAGCCAGCACCACCATTCATTGTGATCATGGCTGATCGTCCCAAATCAATAACCCGTGCCTGCCTTCGCCCCATACCCCTTGATTACACTAGCCCTTAGAGCTCTATCTAACTCTCACTTTTGCATCAATGCAACTTTTACCTGTGGTATTTTCTGCCCAAAATAACATTAATTATGTTAGGCTTTTCCTCACAGATGGTGAGGGGTAATCAAGAAAGATGATTTTCCACAGAAGATTCTTTGATCAGCACTTTTCTTAATGCAAATAGATATTGCTGAACTACTTCACTAAATCTTCGATGTACAATTGATTAATAAGATCTATGTGTGTTGCTTTACCTGGGCTGGGTGTGGTGAGACCTTCTGAAAAAATAAAACAACTTGAATGAAAATTCAGTAACATCAAAAGTCAATAACAATCACACGTATGGGATTTGATTGATTTCAGAACTGAGGAAGGTTTTATTCAGCTTTCCAGGGAAACATAGTGCCCCCAATCAGTCAGTGCCTCAGATACAAGAAAATAAACCAAGGAGCATTTGGAGATACTTTCCAGAAGTTGTCTCTGATCAGATTTTTTTTCTCTCTAATTCTTAAGGCGACTTTGCTTGTTTATGCACACAATTTAGTACAACTATTCATTTACAGGTGACAAATCACATTGATGATTATTCAGAGTTTATAGAAAGGGAAATTTACACATGCAGCTCCACTACACACGACCACATCACTGTTCAAGCAAAGCAGATATGCCCCCAGAATGTACTCATTGGCAGAGTTTCATCTCTTCTTCAGTGGATAGTGCCACTCAAATATTGCACAATATATTGGTGGAAGCTCTATATTCACTGGCCAGACTTAATGAAAATCATTCATGAACATGAATGAAAGCCTTTTGTATCAATGCAACTTTTACCTGTGGTATTAGCTGCCCAAAATAACATTAATTATGCTCTATATTTTTCTGAATAGTTTGTGATTAACAGTATGACTGATTTTAGCCATTATAGGTTTCATTAGTCTTTCCTGTAATGTAAGACTACATTGTTACAAATGCATGAGATTACTTTATCATAGTTTCTATAGCAGGCTTGAAAATAAAGATGATCAATGTATACCATTGCTTTACCTGTTCCTGGTTATGTTTTATATCCCAAAAGAAGCAAAACAATATTAAATTTAAGTAAAGTAACAACAGAGTTAACCATGGACAAATAATAAATATATCACAATGAGGGCTATAAAATCATGAGAGGCTTAGACAGGGTGGACGGTCACAGTCTTATTCCCAAGTAGAAGAGTCTTTAAAGGGAAAGATTTAAAAGGCATCAAAGGGTTAGGCTTTTCCACACAGATGGTGATGGGTAATCAGGAAATATGGTTTTCCACAGAAGATTCTTCAGTGGATCCATCATGACTTTGATCTGCAGTTTTCAGAATGTAAATCAATATTGTCGAACTATTTCACTAAATCTTTGATGTACACTTGATTAATAAATTGTTTTACCTGAGGTGGGTTTAGTGAGACGTTCTGAAAAAAATGGAACAACTTATAAGAAAATTCAGTAACATCAAAAGTCAATAACAAACACACCTGAGGGATCTGATTGATTTCAGAACTGAAGAATGTTATATTGTTCGAGCACTGTTCGAGCACTTTCTGTTATTTAAGTAAAGCAGGTATATAATTCAACATGCTCGCAGAGAGACTTTCATCGCCTTTTCAGTGGGTGCCACTCAATATATTGGCCTGACTTATTGGAGATCAGCTCATGGACAGGATGAAAGCCTTTTGTATCAATGCAACTGTTACCTGTGGTATTTGCTGCCCAAAATAATATTAATTATTAACGCTTTTCCAAAGAAATGGTGATGGGTAATCAAGAAAGATGATTTTCCACTGAAGATTCTTTGATCAGCCCTTTTTATAATGCAAATCGATATTGTAGAACTAATTCACTAAATCTTCGATGTACTCTTGATTAATAAGATCTATGTGTAAGTTGCTTTACCTGGGCTAGGTGTGGTGAGAGTTTCTGAAAAAATGAAACGACGTGAATGAAAATTCAGTAACATCAAAAGTCAATAGCAATCACACTTATGGGATATGATTGATTTTAGAACTGAGGAAGGTTTTATTCAGCTTTCCAGGCCAGGAGAACTTAGCGCCCCCAATCAGTTAGTGCTTCAGATACAAGAAAATTAACCAAGGAGGATTTGGAGACACTTTCCAGAAGTCTCTGATCCAGACTTTTTTTCTCTCTAATTCTGAAGGCGACTTTGCTTGTTTGTGCAAACATCCATATACAGGGGACAAATCATATTGACGATTATTCAGAGATTATAGAAAGGGAAATTTACACATGTAGCTCCACTTCATACCACCACCCCACTGTTCAAGCACTTCCGGTAAGTAAGGCTGATATGGCCCCACAATATAATTCAATGTACTCATTGGCAGAGTTTCATATCTTTTTCAGTGGACAGTGCCACTTGAATATTGCACACTATATTGGTGGAGGCTGTATATTCGCTGGCCGGACTGAATGGAGATCACTCATGAACAGGAATGAAAGCCATTTGTATCAATGCAGCTTTTACCTGTGGTATAAGCTGCCCAAAATAACATTAATTATGCTCTGTATTTTTAATAATAGTTTGTTAATCAACAGTATGACTGATTAAAGCCATTATAAGTTTCATTAGTCCTTCCAGAAATGTAAGATTACATTGCTACAAATGCATGAGATTACTTTATCATAGTTTTTTTAGCAGGCTTGAAAATAAAGATGATCAATGTACAACGTTGCTTTATCTGTTCCTAGTTGTGTTTTTTATCCTGAAATAAGTAACAATAGTACAATAAAGTAAAGTAACAACAGAGTTAACCATGAACAAATAATAAAGGTATCACATTGAGGGTTATAAAATCATGAAAGGCTTAAACAGGGTGGACAGTCACAGTCTTATTCCCAAGTAGAAGGGTCTTAAAATTGGAAACCCTAAATTTGTTAAGAAGGGAAAGATTTAAAAGGCATCAAAGGGTTAAGCTTATCCACACAGATGGTGATGGGTAATCAGGAAAGATGATTTTCCACAGAAGATTCTTCAGTGGATCCATCATGACTTTGATCGACTCTATTCATAATGTGAATCAATATTGTTGAACTATTTCACTAAATCTTTGACGTACACTTGATTAATAAGATCTTTGTGTAAGTTGCTTTACCTGAGGTGGGTTTGCTGAAACGCTCTGGAAAAAATGAAACAACTTAAATGAAAATTCAATAACATCAAAAGTCAATAACAAACACACGCGAGGGATCTGATTGATTTCAGAACTGAAGAATGTTTTATTGTTCAAGCACTTTGTTATTTAAGTAAACGGGTGCATCCCCACAATATAATTCAACGTACTCGCAGAGAGACTTTCATCTCTTTTTCAGTGGGTGCCACTCAATATATTGGCCTGACTTATTGGAGATAATGGACGGGATGATAGACTTTTGTATCAATGCAACTTTTACCTGTGGTATTTGCCGTCCAATATAACATTAATTATGTTAGGCTTTTCCACACAGATGGTGATGGGTAATCAAGAAAGATGATTTTCCACAGAAGATTCTTTGACCAACCCTTTTCATAATGCATATCGAGATTGTAGAACTATTTCACTAAATCTTCTATGTACACTTGATGAAAAAGATCTATGTGTAAGTTGCTTTACCTGGGCTGGGTGTGGTGAGAGTTTCTGAAAAAATAAAACAACATGAATGAAAATTCAGTAACATCAAAAGTCAATAACAATCACACATAAGGGATTTCATTGATTTCAGAACTGAGGAAGGTTTTATTCAGCTTTCCAGGGGAACACAGTGCCCCCAAGCAGAGTGCTTCAGATAAAAGAAAATCAACGAAGGACAATTTGGAGATACTTGGCAGAAGTTGTCTCTGATCCAGATTTTTTTTTCTCCCTAATTCTCAAGGCGACTTTGCTTGTTTGTGCACACAATTCATTACAACCATCCATGCAGGGGACAATTCACATAGACGATTATTCAGAGTTTATAGAAAGGGAAATTTGAACATGTAGCTCCATCTCACACCACCACTCACTGTTCAATCACTTCCCGTAAGTAAAGCAGATATGCCCCCACAATATAATCCAATGTACTCATTGGCAGAATTTCATCTATTTTTCAGAGGACTGGGCCACTCAAATATTGAACAATATGTTGGTGGAGGTTCTATATTCACTGGCCAGACTTAATGGACATCACTCATGAACAGAAATGAAACCCTTTTCAATCAATGCAACTTTTACCTGTGGTATTAGCTGCCCAAAATAACATTAATTATGCTCTGTATTTTTCTTGATAGTTTGCTAATCAACAGTATGACTGATTTTAGCGATGATAAGTTTAATTAGTCTTTCCTGAAATGTAAAATTACATTGTTGCAATGCATGAGATTACTTTATCATAGTTTCTTTAGCATGCTTGAAAATAAAGATGATCAATGTCCACAGATGTTTTATCTGTTCTTGGTTGTGTTTTATATCCTGAAAGAAGTAAACAATATTAGATTAAAAAGACAATAGACAATAGGAGCAGGAGCAGGCCATTCGGCCCTCCGAGCCAGCATCGCCATTCAATATGATCATGGCTGATCATCCATTATCCGTACCCCGTTCCTGCCTTAAGTAAAGAAACAACAGAGGTAATCATGAACAAATAATAAAGATATCACATTGAGGGTTGTAAAATCATGAGAGGCTTAGACAGGGTGGACAGTCAGTCTTATTTCCAAGTAGAAGAGTCTTAAACTGAAAGTCCTAGATTTAAGTTAAGAAGGGAAAGATTTAAAAGCCATCAAAGGGTTAGGGTTTTCCACAAAGATGGTGATGGGTAATCAGGAAAGATGATTTTCCACAGAGGATTCTTCGATCGGCAGTTTACATAATGTAAATTTATATTGTAGAACTATTTCACTAAATTTTTGATGCACACTTGATTAACAAGATATTTGTGTAATTTACTTTACCTGGGCTGGGTTTGGTGAAAAGTTCTGAAAAATGAAACCACTTAAATGAAAATTCAGTAATATCAAAAGTCAACAAACACACGTGAAGGATTTGATTGAGTTCAGAACTGAAGAATGTTTTATTGTTCAAGCACTTTCTGTTATTTAAGTAAAGCAGGTACATCCCACAATATAATTCAAGGTACTTGCAGAGACTTTCATCACTTTTTCAGTGGGTGCCACTATATATATTGGCCTGACTTATTGGAGATCAGCTCATGGACAGGATGAAAGCCTTTTGTATCAATGCAACTTTTACCTGTGGTATTTGCTGCCCAAAATAACATTAATTATGTTAGGCTTTTCCACACAGATGGTGATGGGTGATCAAGAAAGATGATTTTCAACAAAAGATTCTTTGATCAGCCCTTTTCATAATGCAAATCGATATTGTATTACCATTTCACTAAATCTCTTGATTAAAAAGATTTATGAGTACGTTGTTTTACCTGGACTGGGTGTGGTGAGTGTTTCTGAAAAAATGAAACGACTTGAATGAAAATTCAGTAACATCAAAAGTCAATAACAAACACATGTAAGTGATTTGATTGATTTCAGAACTGAGAAAGGTTTTATTCAGCTTTCCATGGGAACATAGTACCCCCAAGCAGTTAGTGCTTCAGATACAAGAAAATAAACCAAGGAGGATTTGGAGATACTTTCCAGAAGTTGTCTCTGATCCAGATTTTTTTTTTCTCTCTAATTCTCAAGGCGCACAATTCAGTACAACCATCCATGCAGGGGGCAAATCACATAGACTATTTTACAGAGTTAATCGAAATGGAAATTTGCACATGGATCTCCACTTCACACCACACTGTTCAAACACTTCCGGTAAGTAAAGCAGATATGGCCCCACAATATAATTCAATGTACTCTTTGGCAATTTCATCTCTTTTTCCAGTGGATTGTGCCACTCAAATATTGCACAATATATTGGTGGAGGATAACAGACAATAGACAATAGGTTCAATAGGAGTAGGGCATTCGGCCCTTCGAGTCAGCACCGCCATTCATTGTGATCATGGATAATCATCCACATCCTGTTCCCGCCTTCTCCCCACATCCCCGGACTCCGCTATCTTTCAGAGCTCTATCTGACTCTCTCTTGTAAGCATCCAGAGAACTGGTCTCCACTGCCTTCTGAGGTGGAGAATTCCACAGATTCACAACTCTCTGTGTGAAAAAGTGTTTCCTCATCTCTGTTCTAAATGGCTTACCCCTTATTCTTAAACTGTGGCCCCTTGTTCTGGTGTCCCCCAACGTCGGGAACATGTTTCCGGCCTCTAGCTTGTCCAAACCCTTAGTAATCTTATATGTTTCAATAAGATCCCCTCTCATCCTTCTAAACTCCCGTGTATACAAGCCTAGCCACTCCATTCTATCAACATATAATAGTCCCACCATCTCGGGAATCAACCATGTGCACCTACACTGCACTTTCTCAATAGGAAGAATGTCCTTCCTCAAATTTGGAGTCCAAAACCGCACGCAATACCCCAGGTGTGGTTTCACTAGGGCCCTGTGCAACTGCAGAAGGACCTCTTTGCTCCTAGACATAACTACTCTTGTTATGAAGGTAAACATGCTATTCACTTTCTTCACTGCCTGCTGTACCTGCATGCTTACTTTCAGTGACTGATGAACAAAGACACCAAGATCTCATTGTACTTCTCATTTCCCAATTTGACACCATTCAGATAATAATTTGTCTTCCTGTTTTTGCCACCAAAGTGGATAACGTCACATTTATCCACATTAAACGGCATCTGCCATGCATCTGCCCACCACCCAACCTGTCCAAGTCACCCTGCAACCTCATAGCATCCTCCTCACAGTTCACACTGTCACCCAGCTTTGTGTCATCTACAATTTTCCTAATGTTAGTTTTAATCCGTTCATCTAAATCATTAATATATATTGTAAATAGCTGTGGTCCCAGCACCGAGCCTTGCGGTACCCCAATAGTCACTGCCTGCCATTGTGAAAGGGGCCCGTTAACCCCTACTCTTTGTTTCCAGTCTGCCAATCAACTTTCCATCCATGTCAGTACCCTACCCCCAATACCATGTGCTCTAATTTTGCCCACTAATTTCCTATGTGGGACCTTATTAAAGGTTTTCTGAAAGTCCAAGTACACTACACCCACTGGCTCTCCCTTGTCCATTTTCCTAGTTACATCCTCAAAAAAATGCCAGAAATGCCATGATTTCTGCTTCGTAAATCCATGCTGACTCGGACTGATTCTGTTACTGCTATCCAACTGTGCCGCTATTTCATCTTTTATAATTGACTCCAGCATCTGTTGTGTGGCGGCTCCTAATGGCAGCGGCTCGACTGCAGCCGGTCTGTCTTTTAAAAATTTTTGTCCCGTTAGATGTATGTATTTGGCTCTAATTTTTATTATTTTTTAGCTGTGTATATGTGAGGGGGGTGGGGGAGGGAACCATTTAATCTCTTCCCTGTACAGGGGCCCGACTTTATCCTTGTCGGGTCTCCGGTGTCGTTGGGCCTAACATCGTGGAGCAGGCGGCAGCCTTCAACTGGTACCAACCTGAGGGCTCCAGTCGCGGAGCCTGCGGACTCACCATTGCGGAGCTGGCCGACTTCTGAACGGGGAGAGCTGTGGTGGCGCACGGCTGCGACCCGACTTCTGAGCTTCGCAGGCCCAGTGGACAGGAACATCGGGAGCTTGCAGGCCCCAGGTTGGAGACCGCTTTTCGGAACTCCCGCAAGGGCAACTTCTCCCGCCAGAATCACGGGGTTTAAATTACATTGAGTGGGGTCTAACATCGCCCCGCACGGCCTAAACGGCTGCAGGACTTACCATCGCCCGCCGGGGGCTTTAACATTGTGTGCCCCAGTCGCCTCGACACTGGACCACGTGAGAAGAACAAAGGGAAGAGATAAGACTTTTGCATTCCATCACAGTGAGGAGGTGTTGGAGATTCACTGTGATGGATGTTTGTGTAAATTGTGTTAAGCGTGTGTCTTGGTATTTTTGCAATGTCATTAATGTAGGAATGAAATTTTGTTCAACCTTGCCTGTATGAATGACAATAAAAGGCATTCTATTCTATTCTATCTTCCCCACCCGATGTCAGGCTAACTGGTCTATAATTCTCTGTTTCTCTCCCCCGCGTTAAGTGGGATAACATTAGCTACCCTCCAATCCACAGGAACTGATCCTGAATCTATGGAACATTTGAAAATGATCTCCAATGCGTCCAAGATTTCTAGAGCCACTTCCTTAAGTACGCTGGGATGCAGACCATCAGGCCCTGGGGATTTATCAGCCTTCAGTCCTATTAATCTACCCAACATCATTTCCTGCCTAATGTGAATTTCCTTCTGTTCCTCCGTCACCCCAGATCCTCTGGCTACTAGTAAATCTTGGAGATTGTTTGTCTTCCTTAGTGAAGACGGATCCAAAGTACCTGTTCAACTCGTCTGCCATTTCCTTGTTCCCCATAATAATTCACCTGTTTCAGTCTTCAAGGGTCCAACTTTGGTCGTAACTAATTTTTTCCTCTTCACGTACCTAAAGAAGCTTTGACTATCCTCCTTTATATTCTTGGCTGGCTTACCTTCGTACCTCATCTTTTCTCCCCGTATTGCATTTTCTCAATGTATCCCAATCCTCTGGCTTCCCGCTCATCTTTGCTATGTTATACTTCTTCTCTTTCATTTTTATACTGCCCCTTGTCAACCATGATCGCCCTTTACTCCCCTTGGGATATTTCTTCCTCTTTGGAATGAACTGATCCTGCACCAGAAAGATTAATGAAATTAGTCTTTCCGGTTATTAGAAACTAATAAAATTCACTGACCTGACTTAATGGAGGTCACTCATGAACAGGAATTAAAGCTTATTGTATCAATGCAACTTTTACCTGTGATATTAGCTTCCCAAAATAACATTAATTATGCTTGTATTTTTCATAATAGTCTGCTAATCAGCAGTTTGACTGATTTTAGCCAATATACGTTTCATTAGTCTTTCTGGAAATGTAAAATTACATTGTTACAATGCCGGAGATTATTTTATCATAGTTTTTTTTAACATGCTTGAAAATAAAGATGATCAATGTACACATTTGCTTTATCTGTTCTTAGTTGTGTTTTATATCCTGAAATATTAAATGAAAGTAACAACAGAGTTAATTATGAACAAATAATAAATATATCACATTGATAAAATCATGAGAGGCTTAGACAGGGTGGACAGTCAGTCTTATTCCCAAGTAGAAGAGTCTTAAAGTGGAAGTCCTGGATTTAAGTTAACAAGGGAAAGATTTAAAATGCATCAAAGAGTTAAAGTTTTCCACACAGATGGTAATGGGTAATCAGGAAAGGTGATTTTCCACAGAAGACTCTTCAGTGGATCCATCATGACTTTGATCTGCAGTTTTCATAATGTAAATCAATATTTGTCAAACTATTTCACAAAATCTTTGATGTACACTTGATTAATAAGATCTTTGCAAGTTGCTTTACCTGATGTGGGTTTGGTGAGACGTTCTGAAAAAATGAACCAATTTAAATGAAAATTCAGTAACATCAAACTGAAGAATGTTTTATTGTTCAAGCACTTTCTGTTATTTAAGTAAAGCAGGTACATCCCCACAATATAATTCAATGTACTCGCTGTAGATGATAGTGCATGTCCCTTTAATTATAGATTGTGTAGCTTCCCTGACCACTCCCAGTATATTACCAGTATATTAATGTCTCTCCATCCCCTGGTACCTCCTCTAGTAGTTTGAACGTACAGACCATGTACAGCTAGGGCACTAGTGCATATGTAATCAATAAAGTATTAGTAAAGAAACACTGTGTGAGTAACATCATTTACATGGTGTCAGAAGTGGGATGCAAAAGACACAGGCAACTGTACTCCATCATGTATTTGCAAACAGGCAGCACCCAGCCCGAACTTGGAGGCATCACAAGTGATGACGACTGGTCGGTTCAAGTCAAAATATTTCAACATCGGAGTGCAGATGAGTCTGGACCGCAGCATATCGAAGGCAGTCTGGTGTTGCGGGAACCAGGACCATGCAGTATCTTTCTTCACCAATTCTCGTAAGGGCGCACTCAACTCACTCAAGTCAGGGATGAACTTTCCCAGGTAGTTAACCATGCCGAGGAATCGCTGAAGGCTCGGTACATCCACAGGAGCAGGCATCTCGGAAATTGCAGCGGTTTTCTGAGGATCTGGTTTCAGTCCGGACGCTGTGAAAACGTGACCGACATAGGTGACCTCAGGGACGCGGAACCGGCATTTGCTGGGGTTGAGCTTCAGGTTTACCTCCCGAGCCCGATCCAAAACAAGTCGGAGGTTATGGTCGTGCCGTTCGACATCTTTTCCATACACAAGGATGTCGTCGACGATGATAGCGCATGGGAGCCCCGCGAACAGCTGTTCCATCGTCCTCTGGAAGACTTCACTGGCGGAGCTGATCCCGAACGGCATGCGCAGGAAACGGAACCTCCCGAAAGGAGTGGCGAAAGTTGTTAGGTAAGATGAGCGTGCATCTAACGGTATCTGCCAGAACGAGCTCTTTGCATCCAGCACCGAAAACACCGTGGCTGGGCCGACCTGAGCCGCCACATCTTCGACAGTGCGCATGGGGTAGTGTGGGCGCTTGATAGCCAGGTTCAAGTCTTTAGGGTTGATGCAGATCCGTAGCTCAGTTTTGTCCTTCTTGGCCGCAACAACCATGGTAGAGACCCACTCGGTCGGCTCGCTCACCTCCTTCAGAATGCCCGTAGCCACCATGTCACGAAGGGTGGACTCGACTCGATCCTTCATAGCAAAGGAGACTCGGTGGGGTGGCCGTATAACCGGATCCACATCAGGATTGAGAGAGATCTTGTAGCTGCAGGGGAGCATCCCCAGCTTAGTGTCGAACCGATCAGGATACTCGGCTAGCGGGTCTAGAGGTCGCTGTACTAAACGAATGTCCCGGTGGAAATTGACCAACCCAAGGTCCTGGCATGCTTGAACACCAAGTAGTGGAACGCATTTTCCGTCTATCAGAAAGAAAGAGAGGGGCCGAACGGTCTTCAGCACTTCGCAGTTCAGGGTAGCTTTTCCCACAGGAACGAGCAGACCTCCCCCATAGGCTCGAAGGACGGAGCGCTCAGTGGTAACCCTCTCATTATTCCTTATCTTCTTGAAGAGGCTTGTTGACATTACATTCGTCGCGGCCCCAGTATCGACCTTGGCCGAGAAAGTCGCACCATTAACAGTAACTTGCACGATCGGGTCCGTTATCATGGCAGGTGTATTCCTGACTGAAAACACGCTGAGCTAACTCTGGGAAGAGTCGGAATCAGACAGAGGGAGGTTTTCGGGAGGATGATAAGAACCAGACACAGTCTCATCCCGTACCAGGTAATTAGAAGGCTTACGCTGTTGCTGGGCAAGATTTCTGCGAGAATGACAGGCAGCTGAAAAATGGTTCGGCTTGTTGCAGAAATTACAAGTCTTTCCCATCGCAGGGCAAACACCGAAACGATGAGCCACAAAGTTACAGTTCTGGCAACGCTGCACTGACTTGGAGCTGGAGGCAAAGCTAGCCCCACGGCAAGCTTGCTGAGCAGGACGCCGGGTGGCAACGGTAGCCGCTCGAACCTCATGGTCAGATGTGGTCACAGCGTCTTGGGGTCCCCGGCGCAGCGCCTCATGTCCCGTGTCACACGCCCTCCCATTCCGGTGGCCCAGCAAACTCTAATTCCCGCTGTTCTCAAACCTGCCATGGTCCATGAGCGCATTGCTGCTAAGCAGTCCATTCAGAAGCGCTCCCATGATAGGTCCTGTCGTCCTCTTCCTCCCCTTTCTCCGGGTCAGGTTGTCCGTATGCGTTCCACCTCCGGTCGCCCTAGACTCGCGGTTGTTGTCGGAACTGCTGTTTCACCTCGCTCCTACCTGGTTAACCTGGACGGCACAGTTTACCGTCGTTCCCGTCAGCACCTCCGCCTGGTGAATGAGCCTCCTCCACCTCCTGCTCTTCCCCATGCTTCCCCTCTGTCTGCTTTCCCTATGCCTGCGCCTACTCGGCCCGTCCCAGTCCTTCTCCCTGTGCCTGTTCCCGTGCCTCCGCCTATTTCTCCCCCGTCTCCCCGATCGCCTCCCATCCCTTTGTCACCGCGCGTCTCCCCACTTCGTAGTTCCCCTGTCGTGGGGTTCCCCCCTGTCTCCGTTCCTTTGGGGGAAGGGGGTGTGAGCGGGATTCGCACCCGCTCAGGCCGCATTGTGCGGGCGCCTGACCGTTACGGCGATTATGTATGAGTGCTGCTATTTTTATTGTCTGTTATTTCCATTTGCCCTAGCGCATGAGACATGGTCGCCAGTTATGTTCTTTTCTTTTATAAGAGGAAGGATGTAGATGATAGTGCATGTCCCTTTAATTATAGATTGTGTAGCTTCCCTGACCACTCCCCGTTTAACCAGTATATTAATGTCTCTCCATCCCCTGGTACCTCCTCTAGTAGTTTGAACGTACAGACCATGTACAGCTAGGGCACTAGTGCATATGTAATCAATAAAGTATTAGTAAAGAAACACTGTGTGAGTAACATCATTTACACTCGCAGAGAGATTTTCATTGCCTTTCCAGTGGAATCCACTCAATATATTGGCCTGACTTATTGGAGATCAGCTCATGGACAGGAATGAAAGCCTTTTGTATCAATGCAACTTTTACCTGTATTATTGGCTGCCCAAAATAACATTAATTATGTTATTTTTCTTTATAGTTTGCCAATCAACAGTGTAATTGATTTTGGTCATTATAAATTTATTTCTGGAGATGTAAAATCACATTGAATTAATCATGAACGAATAGTATCACACTGTGGGTTAGAAAATAATGAGAGGCTTAGACAGGGTGAACAGTCAGTCTTATTCATAAGATCATAAGTGATAGGAGTAGAATTATGCCATTCGGCCCATCAACTCTACTCTGCCATTCAATGATGGCTGATCTATCTCTCTGTCCTAACCCCATCCTCCTGCCTTCTCCCCACAACCTCTGACACCCGTACTATTCAAGAATTCCCAATAGAAGAACTGGAGGTCATAGTTTTAAGTTAAGAGGGGAAAGATTTAAAAGGCATCATAGGGTTAGGTTTTTCCACACAGATTGTGATAGGTAATCAGGAAAGATGATTTTCCACTGAAGATTCTTGACTTCATGAGTTTGATCAGCCCTTTTCATAATGCAAAACAATATGGTAGAACTATTTCACTATTTCTTTGATGTACACATGATTAATAAAATCTACGTATAAGTTGCTTTACCTGGGGAGCGTGTGGTGAGACGTTCTGAAAATATGAAACAAAAATGAAAATTCAGTAACATCAAAAGTCATTAACAAACATACATAACGGATCAAACTGAAGACTGTTTTATTCAGCTTTTCTCAGGAGAGGATAGTGCCTCGAAGCAGTTTGTGCTTTTAACAACACAGATGCAAGTAAGTCAACCACACTTTCCAGAAGTTGTCTCTGAGCCACGTGTTTTTAAGTCTCTAATTCTCAATGCTTGTTTGTGCACACAATTTAACACAACCATCCATGTACAGGGGACAAATCACACTGACGATTATTCAGACTTTACAGAAGATTTTCAGCAGCACATTGAAAAATCTGAACAAGAGTGGGCACCTGATGATTTTAACATGAATTATGCTCGGTATTTTCCATAATAGTTTGTCTCAAGATGGTGACTGAGCTTTCCTACACTGAGGAAGATAATATAAAGGGGCTGTCCCACTTGAGCAGCCTAATTGGCGAGTTTAGGAGAGTTTGAAAAAATTACATGTTGAAGACCTCCTTCGACTATGCAGAAAACCTCCTTACGACCTCTTTCAACTATGTTGAAGACTAGCTTCAACTAGCTACGACTAACTTCAGGAAAATAGCACACCGAATAGTGGAGAGTGAAGACGACCTTCTTCAATCTCCTTCGACCTCCCTTCGACTATGTTGAAGACTAGCTACGACTACCTTCGATTACCTACGAATAACATGCCAACCTACTACGACCTACTTCGACTAAACCTACGAGTAAAAAAAGTATTGATTTTTTTCATGGCAAACTTTTTTTACTCGTGGACATTTTCAATCTTGTTGAAAAATACGCCGCGACCTAGCTGAGGCCTTGAGTATGCAGGGACTACTCTCAAGCATGAAGCAGGGTTACAAAGATCTCCTAGGACCTCGTGTCGACCATTCTGCGAGTATGAGTCGAGGGCAAAACTCACGGATTAGGTCGCCCAAATGGATTAGGTGGCCCCTTATGGAATTCAACAGCCACTGTCAATTTCATAAGATCATAAATGATAGGATTAGAATTAGGCCATTCGGCTCATCTCATTTTTATATGAATGGCTAGAATTTGACTGCAGTCGAAAATGTCACTTTTGGTAGCTCTGGATTGGTGTAGAACCATTAGGAAAGATTTTCCACACATAGCCCATTATAAATGTCATTAGACTTTCCAGATATGTAAAATTACATTGTTACAATAATATTACTTAATTATATATATTTGCATACAAGAAAATAAAGACGATGAAATGTACAGAGCATCTTTACCTTTTGGTGGTTGTGTTATAACTCCTGAAAGAAGTTAACAATATTAAATTAAAATGAAGTAAAAACAGCATCAGATAAATATATATTAAATATATCACATTGAGGTTTATAACACCATGAGCAGACTATACAAGATGGACAGTCATATAAATAGACACATAATGTTGGAATAACTCAACTGGTCAGACATTTTCTGGAGAAAATGGACAAGTGTCGTTTCAGGTCTGGACTCTTCTTCAGACTGAGTGTAGTAGGGAGAGTGAGAAATAACTGTAGGTTGAAGGGACAATCACGTTCCTTTTCCCAAGTAGGAGAGTCTTAAACTGAAGGGCATAGCTTTATGTTGAGAGGGGAAAGATTTAAAGGGGATTTGAGGATCAGGTTTTTCCACACAGAGGGTGATGGGTAAATGGAACATGCTGCCAGGGGGAGTGGTAGAGGCAAGTACATTACAATGTTTAAATAACATTTGGGTAGGTGCCTGGATAGGAAAGGGCAGGACAAGGGCCAAAAGCATATCTAAAAAAGAAATCCAATAGATACCAAGATCTCAGAAATGTTGCTTATTATATGGATGGCTAAGTGGTTGCCTTAACTGGAAATGTCACTTCTGGTAAATTTGTGATTAGAGTAAATATAAGATCATTTTCTACTGAAGATTCCTCGGAGAATCATGACTTTGATCCATCCTTCTCTTAATGCAAAACTATATTGTAGTAGAACTATTTCACTAAATCTTTGATGTGCTCTTGGTGGATAATAATAATGTGTAAAGCTGCTTTACCTGCGCTGAGTGTGATCTGATGTCCTGAAATTAAGGAACAATTTAAATGAAAATTCAATAGCAACAAAAAGCAATCACAAACACCTGCATAAAGGATCTGATACATTTCTGAACTGAAAAATGTTTTATTCAGAGTTTCAGGGGAACATTGTACCTCTAAACATTCTTCTTTAAACTGTTTTCAAGCGAGAGTTAGATTTAGCTCTTTGGTCTAATGGAATCAAGAGATATGGGGGAAAAAGCAGGAACGGGCTACTGATTTTAGATGATCAGCCATGATCATATTGAATGCTGGTGCTGGTTCAAAGGGCCGAATGGCCTATTGCTGCACCTATTTTTCTATGTTTTTTATGTTTTTAAACATTTAAGGTACAAAAACATTTACCGAGAAGGATTTGGAGATACTTTCTGCAAATTTTCTTTGATCCAGATATTTATTTCACTCTAATTCCCAAGGCTAGTTTACTTGGCTGTCCATGCAGTTTAGAATAACTAGTCATAGATCTACAGCCATAGAGTTATACAGTATGGAAACAGGCCCTTCGGCACAACTTGCCCACACTGACCAACATGTCCCATCCATAGTAATCCCATCAGCCTGTATTTGGCCCATATCTAAGTAAACCTATCCTATCCATGTACTATCCATCTAAATGTTAATTAAACATTGCAATAGTACCTGCTACAACCACCTCCTCTGGCAGCTCATTCCATACACCCACCACCGTTTGTGTAAATAAGTTATCCCTGAGGCTCCTATTAAATCTTTCTCCCCTCACCTTAAACCTATGTCCTCTGGTTCTCGATTCCCCTACTCTGGGCAATAGTCTCTGAACGTTTACTCATTCTATACGTTATATGATTTTGTACACTTTTATAAGATCACCTCTCATTCCCCTGCGCTCCAAGGAATAGGGTCCTAGTCTGCACAACCCCTTTCCCTTAGCTCAGGCACTCGAGTCCTGGCAAAATTCTTCTAAATCTTCTCTGCACCCTTTCCAGCTTGACAATATCTTTCCTATAACATGGTGTCCAAAACAGAACACAATACCCTAAATGTGGCCACATCAACGTCTTATATGACTGCAACATGACCTTGCAACTTCTATACATATTTCTCTTAATACTTAATGTCTGATGAAGGTCAATGTGCCAAAAGCCTTTTTGACCACCCTATCTGCCTGTGACACCCCATTCAAGGAACTATGTACCAACACTCCCAGATCCCTCTTCTCTACAACACTACCCAGAGGCCTACCATTCACTGTGTAGGGCTTGTTAATGTTAGACTTCCCAAAATACAACATGCCCTGCGGTCTGCGGTGCTTCTGGCTGCGGCGCGGCGGGGACTTTAGATCTTCGACTACCGGCCTGCAGCTTACACAATTTTGAAGCCGCAGTCTCCGGTGGGGAGGCACCGATTCAGGACTTACCTGGACTTACCTTGTCTGCACATCTGGACGCCCGCAGCGGTGGCTGCAGAGGGTTGTGGTCCCGACCACGGGGGAAAATGGCGGATGACTGGCCAAATGTTGTGCCTTCCACCACAGTGATGAATGATGTTAAACCTATCCTATCCAATAAATTTTTATGGTGTAGCCAATTTTCTATCCATTCAGCTATCTGTCCTTGAATCCATGTGATCTAACCTTCCAGAGTATGCTACCTTGCAGAACTTTGTCAAATTTCTTGCTGAAATCCATATATACAATAACTACAATTCTGCCCTCATCAACCTTTTTGATGAGGGTCAAATCTTAAAAAGACTCAATCAGATTTGATAGACACAACCCCCCACATACAAAACCATGTTGACTATCCCTAATCAGCCCTTGTCCATCTAAATGCATGTATATCTTCTCCCTCATAATACTCTTAATACGATCTATGCGTAAAGTTTACCTGCTGTGGGATCTCTTGAAAATAGAGAACAATTCAAGTGAAAATTCAGTGACAGCAAAAGGCAATAACAAACACATGCATAAGGGATCTGATTTATTTCTGAACTGAAACATGTTTCATCCAGCTTGTCAAGGGAACATTGTGCCTCCCAATATATTGTTCTTTAAACACACAACGAGACAATGTGCTGGAATTCCTCAGCCGGTCAGACAGTGTCTCTGGAGAACATGGTTAGGTGATGTTTTATATCGAGACCCTTCATCACACAGATTGTGGGGTGAAAATATGTGGGAGTCCAGGTGGGATATAGGGGAGAGAGGGCAGAGAGGGGAAGGGATGAGAGGGGTAGGTGGGAAGTTAGTGAGATGTTACCTAAAATTGGAGATTTCAATGTTCATACCATTGGGTTGTAAGCTACCTTGTGGAATAGAAGGTGCTGTTCCTCCAGTTTGCATGTGGCCTCACTCTGGCATTGGAGGAGGCCCAAGATAGAAATGTCAATGTGGGAATCCAAAGGAGAGTTAAAATGCTTAACAACCGGATGATCCAGTGCACCTTGGTAGACTAGAGAGTGGTCCTGACCTCTAATCAACCGCATTGGAGATCTTTGAACTATCTTTAATCAGACAATACTGGAATTTATCTAGCACTAAACATTACACCCTTTATGCTGTACCTGTACATTATGAACGGCTTGCTTCTAATCATGTCTTTTTGCTGACTGGATAATATGCAACAAAAAGCTTTTCACAATACCTCGGTATACGTGACAATTATAAACAAAACTAAACCAAAGATGTGACTGTTGATGGGGTCATGTTGGTGGTGATGGAAATGTCGAAAGATGATGTGTTGGATGCATAGGCTGGTGGGGTGCAAGGGGAGGGACCAGCGTAACTCTATCCTTGTTCTGTCTAGGGGAGGGGAAGCAGGAGCAGAGAGCTACAGGAGGCAGGTGAGGGATTCATCTCTGAAAGAAGAGAGAAACCACATTTACTAAAGAAGCAGTCATCTTGGATGTTTTAGTGTGGAATGTCTTATCTTGGGAGGTGATGTGGTGGATATGGAGGGATTTTGAGTAGGGAATAGCATCTTTGCATGGGACAGGGTGGTAGGGAATGTAGTCCAGATAACTGTGGGAGTCAGTAGTTTTATAATGGTAATAGTCTGTTCCCTGTGATGGAGACAGAGAAATCAAGAAAGGGGAGCAAGGTGTCAGAGATAGTCCAGATGAATTTGAGGGCAGGGTGGAAGTTGGTGGTGAAGTTAAGAAAATCCATGAGTTCTGCAAGAGTGCATATGGCAGCCCCAATTCAGACGTTAATGTAGTGCTGAAAGAGTTGGTGGATAGGGCCAGTGTCTGTGTAAAACAAGGACTGTTTGACATCATAGAAAAATAGGAAAGTTTAGCTGGGCCAAATCAAGTGCCCACAGCTACACCTTTAACTTGGAGGAAGTGAGAGGAGTTAAAAGATAAAATTTTTTGGGGTTCTTTAGGGTTGTATCTCAGATTCAAGGAAATTAATCAAGGAGGATTTGGAGCTAGTTTCCAGTTTTCTTTAATCCAGATATTTCGTTTTCCCTAATTCCCAAGGCTAGCTTGCTCTCTTAAAACACAGTTTGGAGTACCCATCCACATCCAGGGGACAAATCAAAGGACGATCAAGAAGGGATTTAGAGCGGTGCAGGCAGCGCACTGAAAGAAATGGCAGATCTGAACTAGAGTGAGAATCCAAAGATTTTATTTACGCTCTGCAGATCCAGTGGATGAGCTGGAGAGAAGGACAAATATCTCCAAGCAACAGAGCTAACAATGCACTGAGACCAAGTGTTGATGCAGACATTTGGTGGAGGTAGTAAACAAATTAAACCTGAGGAATCACCTCACATGGAAATTTACAAAAGACTGTGTAAAGTTTAATAACCTCAACATATCAGGGAGTACACCATCAAATCCTATCTGCTAGGACCCATGCAGTGCTCAAAGAAATACACCTATCACTCACCAATCTCAATTAGTCTGGGCCAGGACCTAACTTTCAAAAGTGCCACAGGACATTGCCACAGGTAGATCTACTTCCCACCAACACCTCACTCTGCAAACACTTCTGGTTATTTAAGTAAAGCAATTAAATCCACTCATCTCTTTTCCAGTTTCATTAAGGCACCACTCAAATACTGCACAATATGTTTGGGGAGGTTCCATATTCACTTGCCCATCTTGATGAATATCAACTCATGACCAGGATGTAAACATTGTGTGTCAATGCACAGTTTGTCTGTGTTATATTGGCTGCCCTAGATAACATTAATTATGCTCTGTAATTTTCTTAGTAGTTTACCAATCAAGAGTGTGATTGCGCTTTCTCACTCTCATTTCACTTTCCTTGAGGACAGTAAAGGGCCTGTCCTACTTACATGTCCTTGGCATGCAAAGTACGCGACCTCGTGGCACCGTATGGCTGCTCGGGGCCGGTCCCACTGAGAAGCGCGGGGTGGTATGGAGTTGTGCGCGACATTGTGCGGTGCGTAATTTTTGTAGTGAACAAAATCTTTGCGTGCCAACAACCTGTCGCGTAACTGACGGCCAAAGTTGGAAAGGCCCAAGACGCTGGCGTGATGCAACGTCTCACCTCCAACAGCAGCAGAAGCAAGCAAACGATCGCCGAGCTCGGCCTGGGGCTCACGGCCGCTGCGGTCCGGATCCGCCCCCACTTCTACTCCCAGAGCGGGGCCAAGAAAATTGAAGATGGACACAAAATGCAGCAGTAACTCAGCGGGACTGGCAGCATCTCTGGAGAGAAGGAACGGGTGACGTTTCGGGTCAAGACCCTTCTTTTCAGACTGAAGAAGAGTCTCGACACGACACATCACCCATTGCTTCTCTCCAGAGATGCTGCCGGTCCCGCTGAGTTACTCCAGCATTTTATGTCCATCTTCAAACGACGTCACGCGCTCCAGACGGCTGTGCGTACACATGAAATTGCGCGCGACCTTCGGGGGTCCGTCGCGCCTAAACCTGACCACGAGGTCGCGTAAGTCGGATAGGTCCTTAACACAAGGCATTCGGCAGCCACTGTCAATTTCCTTGTTATGCGCATGGCAAATGTTGACCACAGTTTCAAATGTCACTGGTGGTAGCTCCGGCGGGTGTAAAACCATGAAGGATGAATTTCCACACTTAGCCCATAATAAATTTCATTCATATTTCCCGATATATAAAATGACAATGGATGATATATTTTTATCGAATGCTTGAGAAAAAAGATGAACGATGTACACAGTTGCTTTACCTGTTGTTGGCTGTTTTTTATCTCCTGAAAGAAGTGAATAATATTAAATTAAAGTAAAATAACAACAGAGTCAATCATGAGCACATATTAAAGATATCACATTGAGGTTGATGAAATAGTAAGTGGCTTCGACAGGGTAGATAGCAATAGTCTTTTTCCCAAGCAGTAGAGTCTTAAATCAGAAGGTAGAGCTTTAAGTTGAGAGGGGAATGGGTCAAGAGTTGCCCCACATAGGATGATGGTTGAATGCAACCCGCTGACAAAGGGAGTGGTAGAGATCGCTACGTTACAATGTTTAAATTACAGTTGGGCAGATACCAGGATAGGAAAGTTCTGGAAGGATATGGGCCAAATGCTGTTTAACAGAAGAAATGTAACAGATACAAAGGTCTCAGAAACTTTGTTTATTATATGGATTGCTAAGTGGTTGACTAAACTGACAAAGTCACTGCTGGTGAATTTGTGATTAGAGCACAACCAAGTAAAGATGTTTTTCTACTGACAATTCTTCAGTAAATCCAGGATGAAAACGTTGGATTCATTTAAATGACCTGAAAAGAGATTTATTCAGCCTTTCATGGGAACAGTTTGTGGTCTAAACATCACAGATACAAAAAAAAACCCAAGAACGATTTGGAGATACTTTCCAGAGGTTTTTTCTGAACCAGGCATATCTTTCTCTCTAATTCCCAAGGCTAGTTTGCATGTCTGTCGACACAGACTTGTAATGAAAAACGATATTTTCATAACATTATGTCTAAATCTAATAAGGTTTATGCATAAAGTTGCTTTACCTGTGGTTGATGCTGCATGGTCTCCTTCAGGTAGAAAACAATTTAAATGCACATTCAGAAACAATAAATGTCAACAAACACTTGGATAATGGATCTGATTGATTTCTGAACTGAAACGTGTTTTGTTCAGCTTTTCAATGGAAATATTGTGCTTACAAGCAGTTTGTTCTTTAAACATTTCAAATATATGAAAGTTAATTAATTAAGATTTTGGATCCTTTCCAGAAGATTTCTATGATCCAAATGTTCTAAAGGTTTAGGCAGCACACTGAAACAAACGGCAGATCTGAACAAGAGTGGTTAGAGAAACTAGATAAATCAACATTCATACTGCTGGGTTGTAAGCTGCCCAAGCAAAATGTGAGGAGCACCTGACTTGGGATGAGTAAACTGGATAAAACACAGGAAGTGAAAATGATTTGTCTTGGTTTTACTCCACTCGCAGTATATTGGATTGGAGTATAATCAAGTGGAATGATTTTCCATTGAAGGTTCTTCAATGTACATTATGACAGATCAGTCCTTCTCATAATGCATAGCTATATTGCCGTAGCACTATTTCACTAGATCCATGGTGTGCACTTGATTAATAAGACCTATGAGTAAAGTTGTTTTACCTGTAGTTGGCATTGTGTGACGTTCTGAAAATAGGGAGCAATGTAAATTATAATTCAGTAACAATAAAAGTTAATAACAAACACATGCACAAGCACATTGATTTCTGAACTGATAATGAATAATCGTCATATGGATGATTAACAATAGGTTTTTAGAGGGGTTTATGGCAGATGGGAACAAGAGCGGGAACCTGATTATATTGATGGTGCCCTGCAGATCCAGTGGATGCACTGGAGAGATGGAAAAAAATCCCCAAGCGACAGGACTGAGAGGCGCTGTGAGCAAGTGTTGAAGCAGATATTGAGTGAAGATAGTAAACAAATTAAACCTGAGAAATTAACCCATATGGAATTTTACATAAGACAGTATGAAGTTTATTGACCTCACAGGTCAGGGAACAAACCATCAAATCCTATCTGTCAATGTACACTCTGCCAGGATCATACAATACTCCAAGCAATAAACCCATCACCCACTCATGAGGAGTCCCAATTACTTGAGACCAAGACTTAACTTTCGAATGTCCCGCAGGACTTTTAAATATGTAGCTCTATTTCACCCCAAAATCTCACTGTGTGAAAACTTCTGGTTATTTAAGTGAAGCAGATGCATCACCACAGTATAATCCAAGGAACTTACCAGCAGATTTTGATCTCCTTTTCAGTGGTTGGTTCCACTCAAATAGTGCACAATATATTAGGGGAGGTTCTATATTCACTTGTGTGGGAAGGAACTGCAGATGTTGGTTTAAACCAAAAATAGACACAAAAAGCTGGAGTAACTAAGCGGGGCAGGCAGCATCTCTGGAAAGAAGGAATGGGTGACATTTGTGGGTCATGACCCTGAAGAAGGATCTCAACCCAAAACATCACCCATTCATTCTCTCCAGAGACGTTGCCTGTCCTGCTTAGTTACTCCAGCTTTTTGTGTCCATTTTCTATATTCACTTGCCAGTCTTAAAGCAGATCAGCTCATGGACAGGATGAAAGCCTTTTGTATCACTGCCTGACTGAGCTTTCTCATCCACCTTTCTCTTTCTTTGAGGAAATTCAGCAGCCACCGTCAATCTCTTCATTATATCGATATTCAAGTGTTGACTACAGCGGCAAATATCACCGGTGCTAGCTCTGGATTAGTGTAAAACCATAAACAATGCCTTTACACACTTAGCCCATGCTGAATTGCATTAGTCTCTCCAGGGATTTCAAATTACATTATTATAAAGCATAATATTATATCATTGTATTGTTGTGTGGATGAGATTAAAGTGTATCAAGGTACATAGTTGCCTTACCTGTTGTTGGTTGTGTTTTAACTCCTAAAAGAAGTAAACTATATTAAAGTAAAATAAAGTAACTACAAAGTTAATCAAGAACATATATTGAAGATATCAAAACTGAGGTTTATAAAATCAGGAGTGGTTTAGACAGGATGGGACTTTTACAGTCTTTTCTAGGTGTGGGTGTCTTCAACTATAGACCATAGGTTTAAGTTGACATTAGAAAGATTTAAATTGGATTTGAGGGTCAATTTTTTACACATGGGTAAATGGAATGAGCTGCCCAAGGATGTGCTGGAGGCAGGTACATCACAACGTTCAAAGGCCAGCTACCTGGATAGGAAAGGGCTGGAAGGATAAGGGCCAAACACAAACTTGCAGTGGAAATCTAATAGATACCGAGATCTCATGACCTTTGTTTATAGTATGGATGACTAAGTGGATGACTAAACTGGGAAAGTCACTGGTTATGAATTTATGATTGGAGTATAACCAAGAAAAATGATTTTCCACAGAAAATGTTTCAATGAACTCCTCATGACTTTGATCAGACCATTTTGTACTGCAAAAATATATTGTTGTGGATCTACTTCTACAACTACATTTTTGGTGTACACTTGATTAATAAGATCTTTGTGCAAAGTTGCTTTAGCTGTGTTTGGTATGGTAAGACCTCCTGAAAATAGTAACAATAAAAGCTAATACTAAACACATGCATGAGGGATCAGATTGATATCAGAACTGAACAATGTTTTATTCCTTTTTGCCTCCAAACAGTTTGTCCTTTAAACATTAATTAAGTAATTAAGAGAGGCTCAGGCAGCACGCTGAATCAAATGAAAGATTTGAACAAGAGTGATTTTGATTGCGCTTTGCGGACTCAATGGATGAGGTAAAGTATCTGAGCGACAGGGCTGAGAAGGCACTGGGAGCAAGTGCTGATGCAGATATTGAGTGAAGGTGGTGAACAAATTAAACCTGAGGAATCAATTCCAATGGAAATTTACATAAGATTGCATGAAGCTTAATGACCCGACAGGTCAGTGAATACACCATCAAAACCTATCTGTCAATGTACATTCTATTAGGACCATACAATGCTCAAAGGAATACACCATCAACCAGCCATGCAGAATCTCACTTACTCGGGGCCGAGACCTAACTTTCAGATGTCCCACAGGACATTTGTACATGTAGCTCTACTTCACATCAACACATCACTGTGCAAACGCTTCTGGTTATTTAAATAAAGCAGATAAATCTCCACAATATAATTCAAGGTACTCACCAGCAGGTCATTGATCTCTTTTTCAGTGGGTGGTGCAGCTCAAATAGTGCACAACATATGAGGGGAGGTTCTATATTTATTTGCTTCACTTTAATGGAGATCGGCTGATGAACAGGATGAAATGCATCCTTTCCCAGTGCTACTGACTGCCCAAGATAATATAATCATGCTCTGTATTTTTCTTAATAGTTTGCCAATCAAGAGTGCAAATGAACTTTCTCACACACATTTCTCTTTCCTTGAGGAAAATAATGCAAGGAATTCAGCAGTCTCTGTCAATCTTTCTGTTATGTGGATGGCCAAAGTTGATTACAATGGCAAATAACATTGGTGGTAGCTCTAGATTAAGAACCATTAAGACTGAATTTCCACTCTTCTATATTTCATTAGTCTTTCCAAAGATTTAAAATTACAATGCTACAATGCATAATATTATTTCATCATATTTATTTTGCATGCATGAGAATTAAGATAATCAAGGTACACAGGTGTATTTTAACAGTTGTGTTTTATCTCCTAAAGCAACTAAATGATATTAAATTAAAATAAAGTACCAAAAGAGTCATTCGTGAACATATGTTAAAGATGTCACACTAGGGTTTATAAAATAATGAGTGGCCTAGACACTGACAGTCTTTTTCCCAGGGAGGGGAGTCTTAGGTTTAAGTGGAGAGGAGAAACATTTAAAGGTGATCTGAGGGTCAGGTTCTTCCACACAGAGGATGGTGGGTATATTGAATGAACTGCTAGAGGAAGTGGTAAAGACAAGTACATAATAACGTTTAAATGGCATTTTGTAATGCACCTGGATAGGAAAGCTCAGGAAGGGCATGGACCAAACCCAAATTTACAGAAGAAATCCAATAGATGCTAATGTCTCAAAACTGTGCTTATTGTATGGATGGCTAAATGGTTGGCTAAACTGTGAAAGTCACTGGTGGTGAATTTGTGAATGGAGTATAACCAATAAAGATGATTATCCACTGAAGATTCTACAATGAACCCATCATGAGTTTGAGCAGGCCTCATAACACAAAGCTATATTGTTGTAGACCTATCTCACTAACTTTTTGATGTACACTTTATTAATAAGGACTATATGTAAAGTCGCTTTACCTGTTCTGGGGGTGGTGAGATGTCCTGAAAGTAGGAAACAAATTAAATGAAAATTCAATAACAATAAATGTCAATAACAAACACATGCATAAGAAATCTGATCAAGTTCTGAACTGCAAAGTGTTTTACTCGGCTTTTCATGGGAACATTGTTATTTTAATCAGTTTGTTCTTTAATCATCTCAGTTAAAGAAAGTCAATCAAAAAAGATTTGGAGATACTTTCCAGAGGATTTCTCTAAACCAGATATTTCTTCCTTTCTTATTACTAGACTCATTTGTTTGTCTGTCCACACAGATTAGAGTGACCCCTTGTGCACAATGTCTGTGCCGAACATGACACCAGGACCAAATCTTATCTGCCTACATATAATCCATATCCCTCCATAACCTGCATATCCAGATGCCTATGCAAAAGTATCTTATCATATCTAAATGATGACTACAATGCCAAATGTCCCTGGTATTAGCTCTGGATTGGTGTAAAACCAATAAAAAATAATATTCATTATTTTCCTGCGATAATTATAAATTTCATTTGTCTTTCTGAAGATATGAAATTACATTGTTACAATGCATAATATTATTTAAACACATCATCTTAAATGTATGAAAATAAAGATCATCAATGTACACAGTTGCTTTACCTGTTTGTGTTTTAACTCCTGAAAAGAGGAATACAATTTTAGTTAAAATAAAGTAACAACACAGTCATTCTTGATGATGTACTAGAGATATCATATTGATCTCTACAATAAAAGGTTGGTTTTTCATGGCCAAATTCCACTTTCAAAACATTTAAGATTTCAAACATATGAGATACCTTAACCACAGGCCATAAAGTCTGGCATAATTTTCAACATTTTTATCTACTTGGATATTTTCTTCTCTCTAGTCGATGAGGCTACAATTCTTGCATTTGCTCAAGGTTATATTAATTATAGGTGACATATGACCTCAGCTAAAACATTTTTGGCGATGTCAGTAAACTAATTGTCGATCATCGAGAGAATTGGATTGAATTATTTTATTCACAATTTGAAAGGATGTTGGGAATAACTTGGAGAGTATTGGAATTTGGCGCTGAGTCCAGGATTAATGCACATCCAAAAACACGAAGTGCTGAAGTAATTCAGCAGGTCAGGCAGCATTTTGGAGAGCATGTATAGGTGACAGTCTGAAGAAGGGTCCTGACCCAAAACATCACCTATCCATGTTCTCCAGAGATTTTGCCTGAGCCGCTGAGTTTATACCAGCACTTTGTATCTTTTTTTTTTGTAAACCAGCATCTACAGCTCCTTGGTTCTCCTTTAATGCCCACCCATTTGGCCTGCTGCAGATTGTACATAAAATTATTGCTGCAACCTCCTTAACATGATTTCAGAGAATAACTCATCCAACTGCTTTGTGACATTCTGAACCAACACAAAACCATATGAACTCATTTTGTGCATGGTCAGCACCAAACCATTCATCTAGCACTAGTTAAAACTGGTCTTGAAGGAGAGATGAAGCAACCAGTGAACTTAGTTGGTGTAGTGTTTAAGAAGGAACTGTAGATGCTGGAAAATCGAAGGTAGACAAAAGTGCTGGAGCGGGTGCACAGCATCTATGGAGCGAAGGAAATAGGCAACGTTTTGGGCCGAAACCTTAGTTGTTGTCGTGTTTTTTGGAGGGTTGTCATCGGAAAAGGCAGAGGTAAGGACACCAATATCCTGATTTAGTTCATGAGCTGGATAGAACGAGAAATGCCTACAGGCTTTTAAAGCATTGCAGTTACGTTATCACTTCAAGGTCTGCATTCAAACAATTTCACATCTTTTTTCAGGAAACCAACCAGACAATTAGGACACAAAATAATGGGTGAGGTTATATATCCACTTCATGACTTAACACATGATCAAAGCATGATTGGAATGGAAGCATTTCCTGTTAGTATCAGCGATGGCTGTGTTGTTAGCTGCCCAAACAACATTCTGTTTTAAAAATGTATTAAATCAGAGCACATCGCTACTTCCTCACACTCTGCTCTTCCTTGTTTGAGGAAACTAACTGAAGAAATTCACCAGCTACCAATTCCTCTCTCACTTTGTGATATAGATGGCAAGTGCTTGACCAAACTACGAAATGTCACCCGACGTAACTTTGAATGACCGGAAATGGTTTAAGGATGAATTTCCACCGATGATTCATCCTTTAATTCATCATGACCCTGCTTATTTTTTCTGCTACTGCAAAATTATATTGATTTGTTCCTAAAGAGTATTGCATTAAGATATTTGGTGTGCCCTTGATTAATATGATCAATGGTTGTTTTACTTGCAGTTGTTCGCACGACACCCTCTGAAAAAATGAAGAATGTAAAATTAGAATCCAGTAACAGTTGGAGTCAATCACAGACAAATATAAAATATATCAAATTGATTGCTGCAGTTTTTATTTCATTCAGTTATTCAGGGGGACATTTTACTTTTAAATAGTTTTGTTCACAATGTGTGCCATTGCAAAGACAGTTACAGGCATTAAAAAACTGAAAACAACATAATGATTTATTTGTGTAAGGAGGGTGAGAGTGGTGATTGATTCAGAAGCTGAAAATGTCAAAAACCTTTTTTATGTTCAGCTCAGAAACCTGGGCTGATTCAACAGATTAACGATAATGGCAGATGAAGATGTAATCAAGATGATTGTGGTAGGAAAGTCGGTGAAAGGAATAATCCATTATGATAAAGTAATAATGAAAATGTGCATGTCCACTATTGGAAATAAAAGGACAAAGAACAATTCAAATAATTAATTGTATTGGTTTTGGCAATGAGAAACAAACTAATGTTGCAAAGAAACAGTTTCATGAGTGATTATTCTTAAATTAATGTTAATAACTGAGTCAGAGGTTACAAGCACCTCTAACCTCATCTACTGCATTCCATGCTTCCAAAGTGGTTTCCTTTACATCAACAAGATCAAGCATAGACTAGTCGAGCGTTTTATTGAACACTTGCACTCTGTCTATTTAGGCCTGCTGGATCCCCTGGTTGCTAACCATTTGAACTTCCCTTCCCATTGCCATCCCAACCTTTCTGGCCTGGACCTCCTCCATTGCCAGTGAGGCCTCATGCAAACTGGAGGAACAACATATATTCTGCTTGGGTCATTTACACCCAATGGTATGAATGTTGAATTCTCCAATTTTAGGTAACAACCCACATCCCCCCTTTTTCTCTGCTGTCTTCTCTATGCCCCACCCAAATGCATTCCCATTTCTCCCATTCCACCTATAACCCTTCCTCTGGCTTCACTGTTTACTCTTCTCTCCTTATCTTACAACCGTGTGTTTTCCTTTCATCTCCGACCATCATCTGCCCATCTGCCAATAAATCTACCTCCCTCACCTGTATCCACCTATCACTTGCCAAGCTTTGTCCCATCCCCACCTCGTTCCTCAACGTTCTTCCCTGACCACCATAACAATTAGTCTGAAGAAGGGTTCTGACCTGAAATATAGCCTATCCATATTCTCCACAGATGCTGCCTGACCCATTGAATTATTCTAGCACTTTGTGTCTTTTTAAATAACCTTGAGGCTTGGGAACAGAAGAGAAAGGTTCATGGAAATTTAAACTGATGTCACTGAGGGATTTGTAAGAAGTTTTTCAATGAGTAATCTACTTTTAAACCAGTCAATGATTTAATTTGAGAAATGTGCTATTCAACTCATCCATTGCCCATCGCACATTTGCTGCTTATAATATCAATTGCACAGTTAATGGGCAGCGTCAAGTGCTATGACTGTGCAGGTTCATTATGTATAACAATGTGCAGATACCTGCAAATTCCAGCAGGAAAACCTGCGCCCATTTTGCTCCATATTTATTTGAAACTAAAGTTATCTTAAAAAACAAACCTAGAGGAATTTGAACGTACCTCCGATTTTTTAATCCAAGTCTCTGGATTACTGGATCACTAAAATGATCACCACACAGTTACAGTGGTGGATTACAGTAGAAATAAGAAGCAAATATCCCCATTAGATTTTGCAAGTATCATAGAAACATAGAAACATAGAAAATAGGTGCAGGAGTAGGCCATTCGGCCCTTCGAGCCTGCACCGCCATTCAATATGATCATGGCTGATCATCCAACTCAGCATCCTGTACCTGCCTTCTCTCCATACCCCCTGATCCCTTTAGCCACAAGGGCCACATCTAACTCCCTCTTAAATATAGCCAACAAACTGGCCTCAACTACCTTCTGTGGCAGAGAATTCCACAGATTCACCACTCTCTGTGTGAAAAATGATTTTCTCATCTCGGTCCTAAAAGACTTCCCCCTTATCCTTAAACTGTGACCCCTTGTCCTGGACTTCCCCAACATCGGGAACAATCTTCCTGCATCTAGCCTGTCCAACCCCTTAAGAATTTTGTCAGTCTCTATGAAATTCCCCCTCAATCTTCTAAATTCCAGCGAGTACAAGCCAAATCTATCCAGTCTTTCTTCATATGGAAGTCCTGCCATCCCAGGAATCAGTCTGGTGAACCTTCTCTGTACTCCCTCTATGGCAAGAATGTCTTTCCTCAGATTGGGAGACCAAAACTGTACACAATACTCCAGGTATGGCCTCACCAAGACCCTGTACAACTGCAGTAGAACCTCCCTGCTTTTGTACTCAAATCCTTTTGCTATGAGTGCCAACATACCATTCGCTTTCTTCACAGCCTGCTGCACCTGCATGCCTACTTTCAATGACTGGTGTACCATGAGACCCAGGTCTCGTTGCATCTCCCCTTTTCCTAATCGGTCACCATTCAAATAATAGTCTACTTTCCTGCTTTTGCCGCCAAAGTGGATAACCTCACATTTATCCACATTATACTGCATCTGCCATGCATTTGCCCACACACCTAGCCCATCCAAGTCACCTTGCAGCCTCCTAGCATCCTCCCCTCAGCTTTGTGTCATCCGCAAACTTTGAGATGTTGCATTTAATTCCCTCGTCCAAATCATTAATATATATTGTAAATAGCTGGGGATCCAGCACTGAGCCTTACGGCACCCCACTAGTCACTGCCTGCCATCCTGAAAAGGACCCGCTCACTCCTACTCTTTGCAAGTCTTCCCACTGACACACGTAATGGACCTTTTTAGAACATTTTTTCCCACTCTTATAACACTGTTTATTTCAAATAAAAAAAACATTGAATAAAACAAAAAATATAATACTTACTTTTCTCAATTTGATAAACTGCATGAAAGCCCCTTTTCCGAGATAGTTTAGTTTTAAAATGAACTGTCATGAGATTGCCTGAACTGGAATATTTGTTCTCATCTGGAGTGCATGTTGTTCCAAGTAATTCAGAATCCAATGAATCTCCATTATATATTTCAATGCGATCAAATTTGCAATGTGCTGCAATATTCATCCTGTGCAAAGAATGGTTACAGATTGCAATTGTACTGTATCTGGAATAATCCCATTTCATCATCTTCACTACATAACCTACATAACATGTAAAAAGAGAACATGCAGTAAATTCTTACCAGGTCAGGCAGCATCGATGGAAATAGAAACAGAGCTAAAGTGATAGGTTAATGATTGGAAATTATTAACCTATTGGAAAAATTGGAAATTGATCAAGGCATAAAGGGGATTCGGTGAAGAGAATGAAGGGGAAGTGTGTGATGGCATGGAGACCAAGAAATGACAATATTGATGGCAGTGTTGATTGTGAAAAGGCAATGAGGGATGTTAATCGCCTTCCATTCTTCCGGAGGAGATGGAAATAAAAATAGTTGAAAAGGAGCAGAGTGGAGAGAAAGGAAAAGCTGGGATTGTTAGATTAAAACAAAAACAGTTGCTGGAAAATTAAAATAAAATGACAATGCAGGGAATATTCAGCAGGCCACAAAGCATCTGTGGAGAGACAAGAACTGAGTTTATTGTAGGTTTAAAAAGGAACTGCAGATGCTGGAAAATCGAAGGTAGACGAAAATGCTGGAGAAACTCAGCGGGTGCGGCAGCATCTATGGAGCAAAGGAAATAGGCAACGTTTCAGGTCGAGACCCATCTTCAGACTAATATTATAGGTTGATGACTTTTCATGAAAACAGGCCAGTTCTGATACAAACTGGAAAGAATGGCTGTCTGAAATTATTAAGTTTATCTACTTACATTTATTTATTAAAATATGGAAGATTGGTGTGAAGATATATTCAGGACTGCATCACTTTTAATGTCTGTTTTTTGATGATTAAAAGAAGCTGATATCTACTAATCTTTCTGTTTATCTCTAGGCTGCATCAATGAGTAGGAGTTAGCATTTTTGAAACTCAAAGACATAAACCCACTGATTTCCACAGCCATGGCTGCTACAAGGATGTTGGGTTTTATCCAGCCAAGTGACAGCTTCACAGGGAGGAACTGATCTAAAGCAGCACCGAGGAGAATTACGTTCCATCCTTAACATTTTGACATATTACCGTGAAGTTTCTCTTCAAATGACAAAATAAAGTTGTAACTTTCTGTGCAGAGGTGATCCGTTTAAAATAAACTAGCCAAAGTTAACCCATCAAGTTATTTCATGTTCATAAGTTATAGGAGCAGAATTATCCCATTCGGCCCATCATCTACTCTGCCATTCCATCATAGCTGATCTATCTATCCCACACAACACCATTCTCCTGCCTTGTCCCCATAACCCCTGACACCCTTACTAATCAAATTATTTGTGGTTAAAATGATTAAGTGGCAGCATGGTTACTTACATAATGTCAATGAACTTTAGTGTTATTACTTTGTCAGCATCCCCGCTTATGTACCAAGTGCAATATGATTTTGCAGAATAGTTCCCTGGGTAGTTAGGGCTGGTAAAAAATCCTGTGTCGCCCTTCAGAGTCCCTCCACATGATGGTCCGTCTTGTACAAGGGGAAACAAGTAACAGGTAAGCAGCCACCATTTTTATTTCTCAAACATTTCACAATCTCCCCTCCACTGACGTTCAGAGGCACTTAATATGATCCAAATTGAATTAATAAAAACAGCCATTCTTAGATAAATTAGGAATAAAAAATAAATTTACGAAAACCTATAGACACTTAGAAATAATTGAAAACACTATGCTAAAGTAAAATAATTAAAACTTTATTAGCTTTTGCCAAAGATAGACACAAAAAGCTGGAGTAACTCAGCGGGTCAGACGGAATCTTTGGAGAAAAGGAATAGGTTTCAGGACGTGACCCTTCTTCAGTCTGAGAGTCAGAGGAAAGAGTAATGTGAGATTTAGACGGTGATGTAGAGAGAGAAAGAACAATAAGTTATGCAAAAAGTAACGATGATAACGGTGAGCTTTTGCCTCCTAATTTCTCTCAACCTTTGCAGAATCAGTAGGCTCATTGAGATGCACACCAGTGGTTATAAAACCTGTGGCCCTAAACCTTTTCGCATCATAGATGTCACAGGAATATCGGTATCTGTATATGTATATGGACACCGTGAATGGCTTGATCGTAATCATATATTGTCTTTCCAATGACTGGTCAGCATGCAGCAAAAGCTTTTCACTGTACCTCGGTACACATGGCAATAAACTAAACTCAGATGGAAAGTGCTGACTGCACCACAATGGAATGCTGCCTTTGCTGCATTATTCCTGATCATTGCTTCAAAACAAACACCATTGTTCTGAAACAATTGCTGGAAGGAAGGGTGGGGGAAAAAGCCTCCTGCATTGTCACAGTGAGGCCCAGTCCAAGCTTGAGGAATAGCACCTCATCTTCCATCTGGACATCTTGCAGCCTCCTGCCCTCTATAATGAATTCTACAGCTTTAGAGATGGTGCCAGTCCCGCTGAATTACTCCAGCAATTTGTGTCTATATTCGGTGTAAACCGGCATCTGCAGGTCTTCCTGCGCAACTTAATTTCTCAGTCTGTATTAGTTACCCATCTGTGATATTGTCCTACCTTGTATTTTTATTGCTCTTTTTTGCTTTTCTTCCCTCTCTCTCTCTCTGGGAGAGGACATGGCCAACCTGACCAGCGTGATGCGCTCCCTTTGTTCTGCATTTCACAACTCACACATAGCTCTAATTGCTCCCATTCAACTGTTGACCTGAAAACGTGTTTACAACTTACCCGTAGGGTCAACTTGGTTTCACCCAATCAGTGACATCCTCCTTCAACCACTCATCTTTGCAATTTCACAAGATACTTTCGTAAGTTCATTGATTAACTGTCAGCATGATTAAGTGGCAAGTGTCCTCACATTTAACAGTTGCCCACCTCCGTATGCCAAACAAATATGCACAATTTAAAGGGATCTGCAATCACCTGAAGGTTGTTGAATTCCAGCAGACCACCAGCAACCTTCAAGAGATTGTAGATCCCTTTAAATTATGCCCATTTGTTTGGCGGAGGAGGTGGGCAACTGCTAAATGTCAGGATCTCCGTGCTTGACTAACAAATTAAATGATTTGTCACATCACACTGTGGGAAAACATTGTCATTGATATTATCAACAGTGCATATGTAATCTTCTGGGCTTCCAGCAGTGCATTCACACTACTCCACACTTCAATTTGTTAACTATTAGAAATCACATTAAAAATATGGACCTGCAATCCACAAATTAAGTTGGGAATACAGTAAATTGGAGCTTTCAGTTTAAAAAATGACCCAGTTTGCATCTCAGTGTTAATAATGAGTGCTTTCAAAAAATCTTATAGTCATAGAGTCATACAGTGTGTGAACTGGCCCTTCGGCCCAACTTGCCCACACTGGCCAACATGTCCCATCTACGCAAGTCCTACCTGCCAGTGTTTGGCCCATATCTTTCTAAACCTGTCCTATCCATGTACCTGTCTAAATGTTTCTTAAATGTTGCGATAGTACTTGGCTGAACTACCTCCTCCAGCACATCCACCATATTTTGTGTGAAATAGTTACCCCTCAGGTTCCTATTAAATCTTTCCCCCCTCACCTTAAACCTGTATCCTCTGGTTCTCGATTCCCCTATTCTGGTCTAGTGTCTACCTGATCTATTCCTCTCATGAGGTGTACATCTCTATAAGATCATGTACACCTCTATGAGATCAGTTATGTTGAGCATTTATTTTATTTCTTAATTAATTAGCGATAATAAAGAAATGAGCAAAGCTCTATCACATTTAGGTTGCAGTATTGATTCAACATACTCTGTACGTGAACATTGACACAAGTGATCTAATAACAAGAATAAAATATCTAGATTACCTATCTGTTGCTATCTGGGACATGTACTTACTGTAACTCATTGGTATAGAGTGGTATTCTGCAGAAAAGCCTTGTGCATTTCCAATTGCATCAGAGACAAAATAAACAGTCATGGTATTAGATGATGATACAAATAAATGATTGAAAGGAGTGCAGGTTTTTGCAATCAAATTAGAACCCCTTGAAGATCCATCATATATTGTAATATAATCCATGGTGCAGTCCAATGAAATCTGAAGTCTGTGGAAAAATAATCATTGTTTAAAAATATATTTTGTGGATATAGCTTTTAACCTCATTCATTTTACAGTTTGGAAAATGCCAATATTTATTTTTAATTGCAATTTGCAATGTCTATTATTTCTCACTATCATCAGCCTAGAATAAATATTTGTTCATGCTCTATAGCATTCACCTTTGACTTTGGAAATGCCGACTTCCTGTAAGACATTTTGAACATTTAAAAAATGTTGCAAAACTCTGCACTTTTCCGCAACGTGGCCCTCAACACCAGCAAAACCAAGGAACTGATTGTGGACTTTGGAAGGAGTAGGATGGGGACCCACAGTCCTGTTTAAATCAACGGGTCGAGGGTTGAAAGGGTCAAGAGCTTCAAATTCCTGGGCGTGCACATCTGTGAAGATCTTTCCTGGTCCGAGAACACAGATGCAATTATTAAGAAAGCTCATCAGCGCCTCTACTTCCTGAGAAGATTACGGAGAGTTGGTCTGTCAAGGAGGACTCTCTCTAACTTCTACAGGTGTACAGTAAAAAGCTTGCTGACTGGTTGCATCGTGGCTTGGTTCGGCAACTTGAACGCCCTGGAGAGGAAAAGACTACAAAAAGTAGTAAACACTGCCCAGTCCATCATCGGCTCTGACCTTCCTTCCATCGAGGCGATTTATCACAGTCGCTGCCTCAAAAAGGCTGGCAGCATCATTAAGGACCCACACCACCCTGGCCACACACTCATCTCCCTGCTACCTTCGGGTAGAAGGTACAGGAGCCTGAAGACTGCAACAACCTGGTTTAGGAATAGTTACTTCCCCACAGCCATCAGGCTATTAAACCTGGCTCGGAACTCTGAACATTAATATCCCTCCATCTGTTGTTTGCACTTTATTAATTTATTAAGTCATGGGTGTATTTATGTATAGAATTGTAGTCAATGCCTTCTATGTTCTGTTGTGCTATGCAAAGAAAGATTTTCATTGTCCTGTCAGGGACACATGACAATAAACTCTTTTGACTTTGACTTTGAATATGAAGAGGTGAGGCACATTAAGAGAACCATCACCCCATTGTCTCTTAAAATATGATGCATCTATTAATGGAATCAGGGAGAATGATATGGAGTCTGACTTGAATACAATGTGTAAAGTTTCAGTGGATCAACATAAGGTGACAGCTGTTAACCTGTTTTACTTTGGAGTCACGTGAGTGACTACGTGAAGAAGACCGCATGCGCGTCATTAATGTCAGACACACTGGCGCAGCGACCGGTTAGGAGGAATAGCGCTCCTCCAGCGGTAAGTTTAAAAACCTCAGGGTAAGTGCTCAGCTTAGTCGGAGGTTGTTTTCTTGTTGTAGCGGGTGCCGGCCCAGTTCACTTGTCCTGTCGGTGGCAGGGAGGCCAGCGACTGCAGACTCATTGCCTTTGAGTACTGTTGCCACGCTGTTGGGGCGTAAGCTAGGTATGTTACAAAACTTACCTTGAGCAGCGCTGCAGTTCTGCCGCTCCCCGGGTGCGTGACTTTGGCGCCTTTCAGAGGGGGGGGGGCGTGTTTAAAATGCCGTTTTTCTACAGACTGGGCAAATCGATCCATGTTGGGCAATTTCGTTGCTGAAGAAAAATCGCTCCGACATTTCATTTATGAAGGTATTTTTTAATTAATCTAGATTATTTATTAACTAGAGTAATTTAAAAATCATCTTCTAAAGCCGTGAGCGCCGACAACGGGAAGGATTTTACGTAGGGGAGAAAATAAAGTGCATAGTTTATTTTTACATTAAAACTTGGTTTTTAGGAAGGCTTTAATCACATTTTCATGTTGCGAAATTGGGACGAAAAAAATGTATGAACCGGCAGTGTTTTTCCTGCCGACTTCAATGCAAACCGCAACGTTCTAATCCACCCCATTCCACTAAAACCCACTCGCTAGTTGATTTAAGTGTCCATTAATTTACAGGAATTAAACACTAAATTCCTTCCATTTGGCCTACAAATTCATGTAAATGAGATTTAAAAATTATGTTATTTGTGAATTATTGTGTGAATGTTACTTGGACACTCAGGCAATTTAAAAAAGTTTATCTTTTCTTAAGAAATGGATAGATGTTTAGATCAAGTAATTGAATTTTGTAATTAGCTACAATTAGGTAACTAACTAATTATATGCTTTAATTTCAGGTCATCCAAGTAATATTGTTTCATATTTGTTTCAGAATGCTTCATTCTATAATACCTGAAAATTTAATTGAGTTCTCTTAATTTTTTTGAAAGTTATGGGGTTTTGACTGTCCTAGATCACAGCTTTTGTGTTAAGTCAATGGAAAGGCAATGGGGAACAAGATGCTAATTTCTGAGTATGAAAATGGCCATAACCTTTTTAATACTGAAGATATGAAAGTGAATTAGGTGTCAAATTAAACTTCTTTTTATGCTTTATCTGATGGGGTAAATTGCAGACTTGATTTTTTAAATCTCAAAATGTTGTACCATTGCTACATAAGGCCATTAGAAAGTCTGCACGACCCATGGACTTAGCTGCGTCGGGCCAGGAGGTTTCCCCTCTGGAAAAGGATACCGTTCTTGAACGGTTATCTAAAATGGAGCTCCTATTGCTCCATCAGTATACACTCCGGGAGGAGGAGTGGTATCCGCGCCGGCCTACAGGAGAGCCCGCGCCAACAGCTATAGGCTTCTCAATCGCTCCCTCTTGGAGGAGGAGAGCTTGACGGCTCACAGTTATTCTGACTCCGAATCTCTGGGTGAGCAGAACCAAAGGGATGAAGGGCATGAGCCCGAAATACCATGTCTGGCAGCAAGATTTGCCGACCCCAGAGAGTCAGGGGAGCCGTTGGGTACGGAATTGGCAACGACCTTAAATTATTTACTCTCCCATCAGCTGCAAGATCTGACCATGGGCGATACAGTGAAAAAATATGAAACCCCGGTTAATTGTCAACTACTGAAAGTACCGGCAGTGCATCAAGTAATTTGGGGCCAAATGGGCATTGGTATTCGGGCACAAGAAATGAAGCTCCAGCGGGTGCTGAAGTTGCTCGCCGCAGGCATTACTGCGTTCGCCAGATCGGTGAACGAGGGGCTGTCTGAATCACAACAGGATGCCTTAGCCCTCATGTGCAGTGCACATTTTGAAATCAACTGTTTACGAAAAAGTGCCATACGCCCTACGATCCGCTCTATATTTGTGGCGCTGTGTAAGCCCATCAATATTCAGCCGCCTAATCTGCTATTTGGGGATGATCTCGCTAAGAGAGTGAAGGAGCTCGACGACGAGGCAAAGACGGTGGGGTTAATTAAAGCACCAATGGCCAGCAGAATGGTTCGGCTGGCGCACTGCTACTGGGGCACGAGCAAACGTGAATTTTCCCACCAGGAACCGGGGGCAACAAATTCCACCGGTAACCATGGAGGTAGGTGGGTCTGGTCCAGATAGGAACATATTAAGTGAAAAACACCTACAAGTTGGGGGGAAGATTACACTTAAGAATTATTACACTTAGGAAGATTATCCTAAAAGAATGGTATGAGATAACATCACATCCGTTTATACTGTGCAGTATACAAGGTTTTTTAATTGAATTCTATCCCAATTTGTGTCCACCCACTCAGCACGTTCCAAGCCGGACACCCATTTTCTCACAGAAAGAGAATATGGAGATACAGGCAGAACTTGAAAAATTATGCAAAAAAGGGGTAATTGAGAAGTCAGTTCACCAACTCCACCAATTTGTGTCAAATATTTTTTCTAGGTCTAAAAAGGATGGAGGATGTAGAATCATACTCGACCTGACGAGCCTTAACCCCTTTGTACAGTATAAACATTTCAAAATAGATACTTTTGCTACTGCTAAGCAACTGCTTTCCAGAAGATGTTATATGGCAAGCATAGATCTTAAAGATGCATATTACTCAGTGTCTGTTCACTGCGATGATAGGAGATATTTGAAATTTATCTGGATGAGTCCATTATGGCAATTCAATGCACTGCCTAATGGATTAACCTCAGCTCCTAGATTGTTTACCAAATTGTTAAAAACAGTATTGGGGCTACTTCGAGCTCAGGGTCATATTGTAATTGGCGTATTTGGATGATATTTTAATTGTGGGAAGGACTCGGGACACAGCTGAATCATCCATTTCAGTTGTTAAGGTCACTTGTGAGAAATTGGGGTTTATCATTCATCCAGATAAGTCCAAATTAACACCAGCCAGAGTTATTGATTATTTGGGTTTCACTATTAACTGAGATCACATGTCAGTGACTCTGCCTAGGGACAAAAGGCTGCAGCTAATTGAAGCTGTATTAAGCTCACTGAAGAGCAATGACCTTCAATTAGACAGGTGGCCAGCTTGATTGGCAAATTAGTGGCTTTGTTTCCAGCTGTGCAGTTTGGACCTCTGCATTACCAACAATTACAATGAGCAAAGGAACAGGCACTGACGATACATTCAGGTGATTATGACAGGCCAATGCAATTACCAACTGCAACCATTGCTGAAGTGCAATGGTGGATCATGAATGTCTCAAGTTGTTCCAGCAAAATTCTGGTTGAACCACCTTCCATTGTCTTATAGACTGATGTCAGTGCTCTAGGTTGGGGTGCTACTGATACTATTTCAAGCTGTGGAGGCAGGTGGAATATGCATGAGGCACCTCTTCTACAATCACGAGGGATTAATTATTTAGAGCTTTTGGGTACATTTTATGGGCTTAAAGCTTATTGCTCTACTAAGTGTCACTTGCATGTTCAGGTTCAGATTGGCAACACTACGGCAGTGGCGTATGCTAATCATATGGGTGGATTCAAGTCGGAATCTTGTGATAGATTGGCAAATCTGATTTGGGATTGGTGTATTACCGGAGTCATTTGGCTGTCAGCTATCTACCTACCAGGTAGATTCAACATAGTAGTAGACACAAGGTCTCGCAATTTCAATGACAACACAGAATGGATGTTGAATCATGAGATATTTAACGATATTGTTCCTCGGTATGGGATGCCAGATATTGATTTGTTTGCATCCAGACTACACCACCAGTTACCTAAATATGTTTAATGGGAAACAGAGTCTGGGGCAACAGCGGTAGATGCATTCTCACTGCATTGGGGTGGAATGTTTTTGTATGCATTTCCTCCAATTTGCCTCATCAGTCGGTGTCTGTAAAAAATCAAACAGGACTCCACCTCAGGAGTATTGGTGGTACCCGACTGGCCTACTCAGCCATGGTTCCTTCTCATTTTGCAGATCATGACACAGCCCCTTATGACTGTTCCCAAACATAGCAAGCTACTGGTGCACCCTGTAACTGGCGGGCAACACCCTTTACATGATTGTATTGATCTATTAATTTGCAAATTCTAAGAAGACAATACCTGGGGAGAGGACTATCCGATCGCACCGTGGATGTTATTACTGTGGCCTGGAGGGATAGTACCCAAAAGCAGTACATCTCTTATATAAGGAAGTGGGAGGTGTTCTGCTTACAGCAGAATATTTCATGTCACATGGCAGACATCTCAGATGTGCTAGAGTTCCTGTCAACTCTCCATTTCAATCAAAGGTTAAGCTATAGTGTGATCAATACAGCCAGAAGTGCCCTGTCTTCATACTTATGGATGGGATCAGAACAATATTCTGTGGGGTCACACCCTTTGATCTCTAGATTTATGAAGGGAATTTTTAATTCCAATCCTCCCAGGCCCAGGTATTCGGTAATCTGGGATGTAAGCAAAGTACTTCTGTTCCTTCGTCAGTGGACTCCTGTCACAGCCCTGTTTTTGCCCAAAGTCACCATGAAGGTAGTCATGCTCATGGCACTGGTTTCAGCACAATGGGTGCAGACATTGCAGAAGCTGCGACTAGACAGGATGGAAGTATCTGCAGATGCCATTACATTTTACATCTATGATCTACTCAAGCAGAGCAGATCGGGGGTGACAGGGTTTAAGATTATCTTTTCAGCATACCCTACGGATTCACGCCTAATGTGTGGTGTCACACTTGCTATGTTACATCAAGGCCACCAGAACCCTAAGAGGTGCGGAATCAGCATTATTGACAAGCCACAAAAAAACGCATAGTAAGGTGTTGGCTCATACTATTTCAAGGTGGCTGAAGCAGGTTCTGGTTTATGCAGGTATTGACACTGACAATTTAAAATCTCATTCCACCAGGGCGGCATCAACATCAGCGGCCTGGGCAATGGACATCCCCATAGACCATATCCTCGCGGCCGCAGGATGGTCAAGTGAAATATTATCGTAAACCGATTGCCGAACCAGGGGTATTTGCCCATTCGGTTTTAAGTTCAGTTTTATAGCTTCCCCCGAGGACAGGGGGGTTGTTATTGTTTTCTTTATAAAAATAAACCGTTAATACGTTTAAATCAATGTCATCGTTTAATGCATTGTTGATTATTTACTCATTCTGAGTCAATCGATGCAGTGAGACGCCGGATTTGAATCTACGGCATGAAATCACAGAGCTTTGAAATCTTCACGTAGTCACTCACGTGACTCCGAAGTAAAATAGTAAGATTAAACGAGAACCTACCAGTTTGAAGTATGATCCTTATTTTATGAGGAGTTACATTGGTGATTACGTGCCCTCCACTCCCAACCCTCTCTCACAAAGGTCATCTGATAGTTCTAGGTTTCTGGTCTTACTATTATACTTCAATTACTGTTAACTGTGATTTCATACCGCTGCTTTGAAGATTGACGCGCATGCGGCCTGACGGGGTCTTCTTCACGTAATCACCAACGTACCTCCTCATAAAATAAAGATCAAACTTCAAACTGGTAAGTTATCATTTAATCTTACTATTAACCTGCATAACGCACAAATTCCATACTGTTTAATTTACTGACTTTGATCAATATATTGATGATAAGTCAACTCAGTGGGAAACTGAAAAAGAGGTATTCGTTCTTTTGAAGTTTTTCTTTGCATTTTGAAAATGTGGATGTATCTTGATCTCTGAGATTATTAATAATACCATAAATACTATGTCTTTTGTTAGCAAGAGATCCTATTGTAAACATTATTTCAGTGAATGAAATTCTTCTTAATATATTCTACATTGTAAACTTGTGGAAAGAAGATTGAGAAAACGATTGAACTGACAAACCATGTTTTGTTCCAAAGCTGGGCATTTTTAATCTGTTTATCAGCTTACTAAACAAAAATAAGCATTCCCTATTAAGTATTCACTTATTGTCATTTCACTGAGTACTTGCATACACAGAAGAAACGAAAAATTGTTTCTCATCAGTTTTGTCATCAGTGTCATTATTAAATCAGAAATAAATACTTACAAGTTAAAAATTATCATCTCTAAAATAGAACTAAAATAGAACTAAAACAAAATTCAGACAGAACAATCGATGCTTTCCAAATAAGGAACTGGACATGGGACATTAAAGACTCAGTCTAACAATTCAGAGATCTAGGAAGGAGTTTGGTGAAGAAACAATTAACTGCAGATACTAAAGATAGACACAAAATGCTGGAGTAACTCAGCGGGACAGGCAGCTTCTCCTGATAGAAGGAATGGGTGACGTTTCGGGTCGAGACTCTCCTTCAGACTTCAGGTCTCGGCCCGAAATGTCACCCATTCCTTCTATCCAGAGATGCTGCCTGTCCCGCTGAGTTACTCCAGCACTTTGTGTCTATCTTGGGTTTAAACCAACATCTGCAGTTCCTTCCTACATATTTTAACTGAAGATACTGGTTGATACACAAAAGAACACAAAGTGCTGGAGTAATGTGCACTTGGTCTGCCAAGGCCAATTGGATCTCATGGTTGTGCAGACATCGACCTCTCATAACTACAGTCCGAGGTTTCCACCTGCTTTAAAAGCCCAAGTAGACTAAGGTGACGTGTCTCAATGACTACCGACATGTGACACTAATGCCCGTGGTGATGAAGTGCTTTGAGAGGTTGGTTATGGTGCATATCAATTCCTACCGCAACTAGAACCTGGACCCACTACAGTTTGCCTACCACCACAACAGGTCAGTGGTGGATGCGATGCTGCTGGCTCTTCACTCTGCACTGGTCCACTCGAACAATAAATAATACAATACAATACAATACCGTTTATTGTCATTTGAACCTCAAATGAAGTTCAAACGAAATTTGGTTTCTGCAGTCATACAACAAGAAAAGAACCAAAACATAACCAACACAATTTATTTTCCTGATGTCAAAGCCCCCGGCGGGCAATGTAAGGCCCTGCCCGGGTCTTGATGTTGGAGCCCCCAGCAGACGCTGGCAAGTCCTGCGGCAATTAAGGCCGTGCCGAGCGATGTAAGGCCCTACCCGGGTCTTGATGTTGGAGCCCTCGGCGGGTGCTGGCAAGTCCCGCGTCCGTTTAAGCCACGCGGGGCGATGTGAGGCCCCGCTCCGGGTCGCCTTCAATCCCGCAACTCAGGCAGGAGAAGTTGCCGTTGCGGGAGCTCCGAAAAGCGGTCTCCCACCAGGAACCCGCGAGCTCCCGATGTCACCGTCCACCGGGCCTGCGGCTGGAGCCTCCAAAGCTCCGGAGTCAGGCCACAGCAGCGCGCCACCACAGCGCTCCACGCTTCGAGGTCGGCCAGCTCCGAGATGGCAGGTCCGCAGGCTCCGCGACTGGAGCCCCCAGGTCATTCCGGTTGGAGGCCGCTCCACGGTGCTAGGCCCCAATGACAACAGAGACCCGACAGAGAAAAAGTCAGGTCTCCAATGCATTGGAAAGTTTCCCCTGCCCCCCCCACATACACAGTTAAAAACAATATAAACCCACTACAAACTATACACTCAACGGGACAAAAAAAATTTAAAAGACAGACGGACTGCAGAGGCCGCTGCAATGTCGGTCGCACCACCTAAGAACACACAGAATATCTGTTGTTCATAGACTACAGCTCGCTTTTTAAAACAATCATCCCCTCCAAACTGGGTCCACACATCACTCTGCAACTGGATCCTCAACTTCCTCATCAACAGACTACAATCTGTACAAATTAGCAATAGCAGTTCCTGCTCGATAACCATCAGCACAGGAGCACCTCAAGGCTGTGTGCTCACCGCCCTGCGTGACTCACTCATGACTGAGTAGCCGGACACATTTCCAACTCCGCCGTGACACCACTGTAGTTGGGCGAATTGCAGATGATGATACATCAGAGTATAGGAGAGGGATCGATCGACTAGCCATGTGGTGTCAGGGCAACAACCTTGCTCTCAGTGTCAATAACACAAGGAATGGATTGTTGACTTTGGAAGAGGAAGGTTAAAGATTCGCAAACCTGTGTTCATTGACAGTATGGTGGGTGGAGAGAGTCTAAAACGTCAAATTCCTGGGTGTGCATATCTCTGAAGATCTATTCTGGACACAGCACTTTAATGCAAACATAACGAAAGCTCATCAATGCCTCTACTTCCTTAGACGATTGAGGAAATTCGGTATTCCACATTCTCATTTCACTCCTGCCATTGGGAAGAAGGTATTGGAGCAACACTCTTGACTTTTCTGTCCTGACCCTCCTCCATTGCCAGACTGAGATGGAACAGCACCTCACATTCTGCTTGGGAAGCTTACAATATGAACATTGAAATCTTCAATTTTAGGCAACGACCAACTAACCCCCTCCTAACCTACCTCCCCCTCCCCCCTTCCTTCCCCTGTCCTCCACCTGGACTCTCACCTACTGTATTTCTTCCCTCCAATCCACTGCTACTTTCTTCTCTCTGGCTTCACAATCTATAACTCTTGAAACCTGTCTCAACCCTGTCTGTTCTTATCTCTGGCCATTGTTCCAACCGTTTGCTTATCAAAAAAAAATCCCCTTGCCTAAGTCAACCAATTGCCTGCCCCTTGTCCTGCCTCTCCCCTTTTCCAGCTTCCTTTTCCCCCTCGACAATCAGTCTGAACCCAAAACGTCACCTATCCATGTTCTCTGGACCTGCTGAGTTACTCTAGCACCTTGTGTCCTTAAGAAAGTAATGAAGGAGGCCAAAATATGTGGTGAGTATGTTGAAGACTTCAAACTTTAACCTGAAGTTTAAGATCCCTTTGGAACTTTTGTAAGCGTGGTCTGATAGCCACATCAATTCCTTCAGTATTTGTTAATGTGATAATCTCCGTTCGGCCAAAGAGGCAGCTGGAAAAGTTCTACAAATGGCATGTTAAAATGAAGCAACTTAGATCACTGATTACTCATTGTCCAGAAGGATTTTTGATCGCTTCTCCTTTGACCATTGCAGAAGCTGATAAAGCTAATAAGTTGACTAAATGGAGATCAGCAACTGGTAATAATACAATCCTTTCAGGCCTGCTACATAGTTTGGCTGGAAGTATTCACCAATGCTTGCAAAAAAAATATCAGACCTAAGCATTCACTATACCTGATGTCTACATGTTACACTACATGATGTCCGGAAGGAGCACCGCCAAAATAAATCTAAATAATAATCACTGAAGATGTTGGAAATCTGAAATAGAAATAGAAAATGATAGACTTGGTAGATCAGGAAACGTCAGTGGAGGGAGGTGAGATGGTTTTCTTTCTCATAGATACTGCCCAACCTACTAAATGTTTACAGTATTCCCTGTTTTTAGCACCAAAGCAAAGCCATGCTGTATGTTCAAGCATGCCAAAGGCAATCTTTCTTTTTTAGCATTGCACACTAATGATTCCAGCAATTGAGAATTTAATGGTGACACAAGAGGCTGCAGAGTTTTCAAAAAGCTGTCGGAGGAACCCAGCAGATTGGGAAGCATCTGTGGATGCAGAGGAACCGTCCTGAAACGTCGACTCTCTCTTTGCCACCACAGTTGCTGCCTGACATGCTGAGTTCCTTCAGCAATTAGTTATTTGTTTTGAGAACTTAATACTATTCAAATGGAACATGAAAACCCTTTTGACGATCTACAGAAATAGGTATTTGACAATATATTCCTCTGACATTGCAAACAGTCGTTATGCTTGAATGGAAAATCTGTTACTTACTCAAAGTGTGTGAAATTCAGCATTACTCTTTGGCTATCTGACACGTGTATTATCCAGGTGCATTTTGCATTATCTGTATAATTATCTGGGTAATTGGTGCTGGTAAAAATTCCACTATCAGATCCCAGACTTCCACCGCATGTTCCAGCTAATGAAACAAATGAGTAAACACAAAACAATGAAAGAGGCACGCATTTCCCCTTTCAATAACCTTATCTCCATTATTTTCCCACTTCCAGTGGCATTTGGTACAGTCTCACGAGCACTGCTCACATCATTGTGCTGATGCTATTTGAGCTTTGGATTTATAAGGACTGAGCAAGTTCAGTATTTGTCACCCTTGAGCTCCTCAATAGACCTTCAGTTGGTTTTTGGAACTTAGTAAATCGGAGATCCAAAAATGAAGAGCCTTTCCTTGATAATCTGTGTGAACGGGATAAGTAACTTTCCATCCAGTGCCTGAACCCATCCGATTGCCAAATCTTTTATGAGGAATGCAGAATTGGGGCTCAGAAATAATAAACCTCATAGCTGTGGTTCTGTGTGGAAAATTGATACTGCTGTGTTTAACTGCCAAACGTTCCCTACATATCGCACCGCATCTTTGGGATTTCTGTGCGAATGTGAAAGTCTTAAAGCTGCTGTTGGCTGTTTCCTGTATTTTTCCAGATGTGCTCCCTATGGAAGTCAGTGAGAGTAGTGAATTTGCAGAGGCAGCCCAGTTCTTTTGGTGAGTGACCCCACCCAGAAAATATCTCCATGAGGGAGTGGGCCTTAAACACAGAGTCAATGTCAAGTCTGTGGGCATTTGTCTCACCTGGTTTCAAATATTTTGTTAATGAATGAACAACATTTCAAAACAGATGTTGCAATTGTCAGAAACATATTTGAACAGAAATGAAGGCATTCTGTGAAGAGATCACCTATTTTATGTTTGATCTTTGCAGTTTCAAGGAAACTATACTGCAACCAAATGCATAATTATGAACTGAATCTGAAAAAAAACTGCTCCCTCAGACTAATGGAGTGTTTTGCTAGACCAGGTCATAGACACATTGATAGCAACACAATTGTAGATGCCAGTGAATATTTATGAAATTTCTTCCATAATCACACTAAGTGTATCTAAAGCATACATTTAGTGAATAAACTGACATGTTCACATGCCTAAAGCCTCATGTCGAGCTTGGATCTCAAATCTTATTGTTCCTTCACATCAATCATATTAACTAGCATCCATATTGCTCTAAATATTATTATCCGCAGGATTTTTAAAACAATGGATATCTGTCTTACCTTTTGTTTCTCCCCAGATCCTGTCATGCAGATGAAAAACAAGGAGACCAACACTTAAAATAACTCTCTCTGTGGATGCCATTTTCTCAATGCAACTTGGAAATGCGTTTCCAACCTATATCTTTCATTTATAAACAACTTTTGTTGACATTTGCTACTTATATGAATTGTTTGCACGAAAATCAATAAGTCATGGATTATGTGTGATGCAGTGTTTGTTAGCATAAACATGATAGCAGTGGAACTATATTAGATTGTTAAATATTAATCCCTGGTCATTGGCCATAATAATCTGCATGAAGTTACAGCAACCAATAAACTAAGCAGTGATATTATTGAACAACATTCTGAGTATTGACAAAGGAAAGCAAAATCTACATTTGCAAGATTGAACATTGAGATCACAAGTGGAGTTCAGCACAGTATTCCTATTCATAACACGCTATGAATGATTGAATTATGTTTTACCTCTATTTGTTTTATTCTTTGTGAGCAAACCATATTACTATTCATAAGGAACAAATAGTGCAGAATGGTATCATTAGAAAACAATGGTAGTGAAGAAATGGAAACAATGAAGATAAACATTCCTCTAATGGGGCAAAGGGATTGTTACCCATAAGGGAGAATGGAGCAGAGAGTGACACAAGTGGCCAAAGGAGAATGCTTAATTGCAAAAAAAGCATTTGCGGGAAATTGGTAGTTCAAAAGCACTTTCAAGGAATCAAAGAGAGGGAAAGTATTGCAACATCAGATTTGTTAAAGTGAGACTGCATTGAATGGAAGTTCACTTCCTTATTTCTTACAGCAACCTGTTTGATTTTACATTGCTTTCTTCAGCTTAGGTGCATGATTACTATAGTAAAACCGACGAATGAATCGGATTGTACCTGCAATTATGCTGGGGAATCATTAGTTGACCATTTAAATTGGCATTTGCATGCAACTGACAGAAGACACAGCTTTAGTCAATCAGATTATGATTAGATAGTCAATCAAATCAGAAATTTGTACATTAGAAGAAAGAACATGACAACCTGTAAGTGTCCAAACAAACAAAACATAAAATTAGCAATGGGGAAACATCTCTCCAAACAAAAGATAACAAAATGAATATATTCTGCCACCAGCTGTACACGGAAGCTTATGTTGATTGAAGGAAAATGAATAGCATTAAGGCAAGCCACAAATACTGAGAACTAATGTGTGAGGAGATTTTGATCAACTTGAATTGGAGGTTGGAACAACAGTGGCAGCTTGGAGCAGCAAGTGTGTTGACTAGTTGCAGCAAGGGAATTTGTGGTTAATACAAGCGCGGCAACTTTAAAAGGCCCGCCCAGGGCCTGGTCTGAACACATGAATCGCAGGTCAGAGCAGGAGCAGCAGCTTGGAGCAGCAAGTTGGTTGATTGGCCACAGCACCCAAATTGGTTCATTGAGTAGCAAATACAAATAAGGCAAAATGCAGTGGGGCGGCCTATTGGGAGCTGTCGTGTTAGGAGAGAATAGAGTTGAAGTGCTGTGTAGAGGTCAAGTGCGAGTCTTTAGCTCAGGAATCTATGGTGAGGAGGCTGAGGCAAGGTGGCTATCTCAGAGGCAGATAATCAGAGAAGATTTACGAGGAATTTGCCAAGACCCGAGGACATTAGCTATCAGGAGTGGTTGAGTACGCTAGGACTCAATTCCTTGCAGTTTAGTAGGATGAGGAGTGGTCTTATAGAGGTGTACAAAATCACAAGAGGAATAGATCGGACAAATGCACAGAGTCTCTTGCCCTGAGTAGGGGAATCGAGAACCAGAGAACATAGGTTTAAGGTGAGGGGGAAAAGATTTAATAGGAACCTGAGGGGTAACCTTTGTGCACAAAGGGTTGTTGGTGTATGGAACAAGCTGCCGGAGGAGTTAGTTGAGGCAGGTACTATCACAACATTTAAGAAACATTTAAACAGATATGTGGATAGGGTGGGTTTAAAGGGATACGGGCCAAATGCAGGCAGGTGGGACTAGTGTAGATGGGATTTGTTGGTTAGTGTGGGCAAGTTTGGCTGAATGGCCTATTTCCATGCTGTATGGCTCTATGACTCTAATCACTAATCTTTGGTACGTGTAGGCTCAATGCTGCTGAGCTGAACGTTTCTATTTCATTATGAACCATGATCAGCCATTGTCCTGCTTTGACAAGCCCTGCAAGCATCTACCACATAGCATGGCATAACGCGACAGATTCAAGTATTTTTCCACATTGATTGCAGTCATGGTAAACCAGCACGGGCGGAATTTAAACCCGTTCAGTTGCACTGGAATGCCCGGTCACATCATTGGGAAGATGCTGTGGAATACCCAATCTAATGTAATACATGGATTTAGAGTCCTAGAGCTATACAGCACGGAAATAGGTTTGGAGATGGGTCTTGACCCGAAATGTCACCTATTCTTTTTCTCCAGAGATGTTTTCTGATCTGCTGATTTACTCCAACTGTTTGTGTCAATCTTTGGTTTAAACCAGCATCTGTAGTTCTTTCCTACTCCTTCAGTCTGCCTTGTCCATGCCACCAAAGTTGGCACACAAGGTTTGTCCCATTTCCCTGCATTTGGCTCAAAGCAAATCCCTTCCTATTCATATATCCATTCAATGCCTTAAAAAGTCATAATTATATCTACTTCTATAGCTTCCTCTGGCAGTCCACTCCAAATACAGATTACGCTCTGAATGGAAAAAAAGTTGTTCCTGAGGTCTCCCTTAAATCTCCCCTCTCACCTTGATCCTATCTCAAGTATTAGAATCCCTCTACTGGAACAAAGACTGGGAGTGCTCACTTGATACATGCCCCTCACGATCTTGTACACCTCTACAAGGTCACCCCTCATACTCTTATGCTCCAAAGAAAAAAGTCCCAGCCTATTCAAACTCTTTCGTTAACTCAAGCCCAACAGTCCATATAACACCCGAGTGAATCTCTTCAGCACCCTTTCCACCAATGTGACATCCTTCCTATCGATTTTGAAGAACAGTTGATGTGTTACTGACCACGCCATTGGTTCATTTCCCAAACTATTGCTGTGCAGTAGATTATTGAGCTCTGAGCAGCTGAATATTGTCTACTCATGGTCCGGGTAGGATGGAAGGTGGAATATGGTGATGTTTGGAAGGATACATGGAAGAAGGAAACTTGGGACATCTTGGGCAGCAAAAAATCAAACATTCCCAACCCCACTGCCCACCCCCCCAGTAAGGAGGAGTGGGCAATGGGTTAGGGATTGGTTGATAGGGAGGAGTGTGTGGTAGATGACATAGGCTTGGTAGTGGAGAGGAGAAAGAAATATGGTGAAGGAGGACTTGGAACCTGGGAGAAGGGGAGAGCATGTGTTGGAGGTACAGAATATATAGGGGGAAAGAGAATGGGACAGGGGGCACGTGCGTTACCTGAAAATAAACTCCCACAATATCCACTAGCCTCCTATCTTGTTTCTTTTCCATACAATCCCCCACCTTCCCCCAACACACCTACTCCATCTGCCCTTCATCCACACACTCCTCCCACAGGACCTATCTCCCCCACCCACTGGTCCACTTTCCCAGCTGTTCCCATCTGCAACAATCCCTTCTTATTTGGTTCCACTCTTCACCTTATCAGATTTCAAATTCTGCGGCCTCACCTCCCAGCTTCTGTCGCTATCTCTACCCATCCCCACATTGACCCAGCTTTAATTAGTCTGCTCTCGCCCCAGCTCTCTCCCCCAGTTCTTTATACTGGCTCCTTCCCCTTCACTCTTTTACTCCAGGTGAAGGGTCTCGACCTGAAATGTTGTCTGTCCACAAATGCTGCCTAACCTGCTGACTTCCTCCAACAGCTCATCTCTATTTGTCCCTATTTCCACCATCTCCAGTCTCTTGTGCCACCAGCCAACGCAATAGGTCTGGCCAGATATTAAGGTGTGGGTGAAACATAATCATTACCCATGTTGTATGTACAGGTTGATGGCATATATCCAGTACTCCATTTTATCATTGGTAACTATCAGCAACATTTCCATTGTAAGAAAGTAGATTTCATACTATATTTTGAATTCTGATTATGATCTGAGGGAAAATGCATGTCACCATATACTTTTCATATACAGCCTCGTCCAATGTTTATAAGATCAAAGACATAGGAGCAGAATTAGGCCATTTGGGTCTGCTCTGCCATTCGATTATAGCTGATCTATTTTTCCCTCTCAACCTTATTCTCCTGCCTGCTCCCCATAACCTTTGACATCCTCACAAATAAAGAATCCATCAATCTCTGCTTTAAAAATAACCATTGACTTGGCCACAGCCATCTGTAACAATGAATTCCACAGATTCACCACCCTCTGGCTGAAGAAATTCCTCCTCATCTCCATTCTAAAGCTATGTCCTTTTATTCTGAGGCTGTACCCCCTGGCCCTGGACTCTCCCACTACTGGAGATATCCTCTCCATACCTAGGCCCTTCATTATTGACAATATTTTGTCATTGTGAGTTACAAATTTCTAGATACGGATATCCGTATATTCTAAGAAGGAACTGCAGATGCTGGAAAAATCGAAGGTAGACAAAAATGCTAAAGAAACTCAGCGGGTGAGGCAGCATCTATGGAGTGAAGTTGGGGAGTGTCGGGTCGAGACCCATCTTCAGACTGATGAAGGGTCTTGGCTGTTTTCTTACTTTGCAATAGCGACTATATTTAGCATGTGCTTCACTGGTTGCAAAGTACTTCAGGGATTCCTGCTATTGCGACAGATGTTAAATGATTGCTCGCTCTTTTTTCTCAAGCGGCTAAATCCATGCAGTGCTCAAATCTGGGTGTTTTCACATTTATTAATTCCCAGAGTCTGAATCAATCTGGAACCTTGGTCAATTTTGGATGGTGCTATAGATTTATTTTTAACAGCCTGTATTTCCCCAAATAACTGTCAAGACGTTTAGAACTCTTGCGAAAGGAGTTGCAGATGTGCCAGTTCAGAAGATCCTCGGCATAAAACCATGCAACACAAAGACAGGCCCTTAAGGTATGCCAACTTTGAAGAAGTTCCGGCTCTGATTTTCTGGCACAGAAGGTAGTGGAGGCTAGATTTAACATAGCCCTTAGGGCTAACGGAATCAAGGGATATGGGGAAAAAGCAGGAATGGGGTACTGATTTTGGATGGAGAGCCATGATCATATTGAATGGTAGTGCTGATTCGAAGGGCCGAACGGCCTACTGCACCTATTTTCTATGTTTATATGTCTTTGTTTCTAGGTTTTGTACCTTTTCATATCTCTAGTTTCCATCTCCCTGACTGTCAGTCTGAAGGACGGTCTCGACCTGAAACTACACCTATTCATTTTCTCTCGAGATACTGCCTGAACCGCTGAGTGTTGTGTCCCTTCAGCCCATCACGTCCACGTCCACGTCCGCAATCAGTCAAACAAATCCTATTTACCAGCATCTATTCTGTGGTATTCTACGACTTCAAGATTCAAGAGTTAGTTCAGACATTTTCAAATGTCATGAGAGCACTTAAATCCATCGTCTTCTCAGGCAGTGCATTCCAATCAGGCAGTGTGCTCTAATCAAACACTATTGTAGTCTGATATGGGATTCCTTGTGGAGTTCTGCAGCAGTGAACATTTACAACATTTACAACAAAGTTCCCTCCCAATTAACCAGCACCTAAATCAGACAGGATGCAAGTTTGTCAATGCCATTCATTTGCATGGAGAGGAATAACTGCAATGGGGTTTCAATAATTTATATTTATTTTAATTAATTGAGTAAACTTAAGGATGGTCAATTGCCTTAATTTTCTAAATGTTTTGTACCAGGTAAATGGAAAATATTTCTGATTATTACATTCACAACCTTTAAATGAATTTGGCAGCTTAAATTACACATTAAGTCAAGGTAATTTATGATTATAAGATTGTGCACTGGATTAATGAATCCTGCCATGTCATGTCAGAACTAGCTCCATGGATCAAGTTAACACTAAAAGATCCGGTCCATGTACATATATATATATGGGCACAGTGGCTGTGGAAATGGGTAATTCTGGCATGAATTCAGAATCAAGCCATACACTAGATAGTGCAAAGAGAAAAATAACAGAGTGTAGAATGTGGTGACTGAGTGAGAATTAATAAAAAATAACAGAGACCTTTTTTTGTATTTATGATCTTGAATGTTGCTGAACAAATGACATCAATGCAAATAATGTACTCAAAAGTAAACTTGTCTTGCATGCTCGCTCATTTTGTTACTAAATCATAAAATCTCTTTAGCTTTTTATGAGATTGTTGCAATTCTGATGTCGTTTATTTCAGATAACCTACAGCATTTCAAAATAAAGTTAATGAGCAATTTTGTAATGAGAGCACAGCGACCCTGGAAGACGTAATGAGAGTCTAACAATGCAGAGAAAATTAGCTCATGTCCGTCAAAATGCATTTATAGCAAACCATTACTATGCATGTATTACAAATCAGCAATGATGTTACTTGGCTGCACACAGAAGGTAGACTTAAAAATATCTCTTTATACTGCTGTCTAAATTCTACAGGTTATTAATGCTCAGCAGTATGTTGTGCATTTTGCTATTTTAATGCCATTTTAATGCAATGCAAATGACGTCAACATTCAAGAAAATGTAATCTGTGCTGTTTATCAGAGATAAGGAATTTAATATTACACGTAATGGCAAAATGTAAAATCAAACACATCTGTATGTTTACTTTGCTGTGTTCCAACACATTGTTCCTTGAGTAGAACACAAACAATTATTATTACTGTGCTGATGAATTGTCATTGGACCAGAAACTTAACTCTCTTTGGCCCATCACAATTTCTAAGCAATTCCAGCATTTTTTGTTTTCATTTTAGGTTTTAAAATTTTACAGAAGTCTTGCTTCTGAATGACTAATCTGTATTGCATTTGAGTTTGGAGATAAATTATTTGTTTCCATCATTTTAAGTAGAAGACAATAGCAAATACATTTCTTTAGGCACTGGCATGGCTGCTCTGGGGTGTAACTCTGTAACTGTAACACTTGTAACTATGTTTGCTTCTCTCTCACTGATTGTGAAAAATGCATACAAAAGAAAGTAAGGAACGTGAAAGTAAGATTTCACCCCAAAACATTTGGAAAAAGGTGTCAGGACATTGTTTAATTTTCTGGCCAAATCAGTAATCATGTGGTAATTCTCCTGAATAGTGTTTTGAATGATTGAAAGATACAGCATGGAAACGGGCACTTCGGCCCAACTTGCCCAGAATTGACCAACATGTCCAATCTACATTAATCCCACCTACCAGTGTTTGGCCCATATCCCTCTAAATGTATCTTATCCATGTATCTGTCTAAATGTTTTTCACATTGTAATAGTACCTGGTTCAACTACCACTTCCAGCAGCTCATTCCATGCACCCACCACCCCTTGTGTAAAAAAGGTACCCCTCAGGTTCCTTTTAAATCTTTCCCTACTCATCTTGAACCTACTGTATGTCCTCTGGTTCTCGATTCCTGTACTCTGGGCAAGAGACTCTGTATGTTTACCCCATCTATTCCTCTTGCGGCTTTGTACACCTCTAGAAGATCACTCCTCATCCTCCTGCATTCCAAGGAACTGGGTCCTAGTCTGCTCAACCTCTCCCGATAGCTCAGGCCCTCGAGTCCTGACACCATCCTCATAAATCTTGTTCACACTAGTTCTATGTTATCCCACTATCACATCCATTCCCTACACATTAGGTGCAACTTCATAGAGGCCAGCAGTGCAATGGTAGACTTGATGCCTAACAGCGATGGAGACCTGGGTTCAAACCTGACAATGGGTGCTGCCTGTATGAAGTTTGCACGTTCTTCTTGTGGCCGCTTGGGTTTTCTTTGGATGCTTCAGGTTCCACTCACATTCCAAAGACGTGCTGGTTTGTGGGGTAATTGGCTTCCATACATTGTTGCTCCCTGTTGGATTGCAACCTTGTCATGGTCAGGGAGCTTGTGTGTCTCAGTAACCCCTAGAACTATGCCTGTGGGAGATTCGTCTCCTGTTAGGGTCTCCCATGCTGGACAGGTCGAAGGGTAGAGGCGAGGCGAAGAGCGATCCACTGGTCCTCCAGGTTGGATGTTGAGCACAGGGCTAATAACCCTGTCTCGTAAAACAAATATGTTACGTAAACAGCAACTGAAGGAATCAACACTACTGGGCATGATGGAGACCTGACCTGGGGTAGTGTCCAGAAGCTAGCCCAGGACAGACAGGAGTGGAGGACCTTCGTCGCTGCTCTACATGCCAGGAGGCATAATATTGCAGTAAGTAAAGGGCCTGTCCCACGACCATGAGACCAGCATGCGGCAAGCGCGACCAAACTGGAAACGGGGGCCGTGCGGAGGTCGGGGCCGGTCCCACCAGCATGCGCCTGCATGTGGCGAGTGTGACCAAACCGGCAGCGGGGGCCGCGCGGAGATCGGGTGAGTGGCGCAAAGTGGCACGGTTGGAGCGAAGTCCGCTGTAAGTTCGCAAGGACAGAGAGGGACACGCAGAGAGGGCCACGGAGGCACGGATAGAGAGCGTCATGGAGGGACACAGAGAGGGACATGGAGGCACATATAGAGAGGATCACGGAGGCACACAGAGAGGGTCACGGAGGGACGACGTTGTGGCGGTGCGTAATGCGTCGAGGCGACTGCTGCTGACAGGCTATTGCCGTGTGGAATTTTTGAACACTCAGTTTTTCGGAGCACAGCACGATATCAGGACCAGTTCCGCACAACTCCATACGGCTCCGGCGATCAAAGTGGGACCAGGCCTTTACTTACTGCCTATTATGCCTCCTGGCATTTAGTTTCAAGTTGTATCTTGAAACTAAATTAAATTAAAACAACACAAAGTGTTGGACTAATGTAGAAACAAAGAACTGCAAATAACCTACAAATCCGCAAATCTTTGTTATTCAAGATTATTTGCTGGTAAATTAATAGAATATTCATGTAAAACAATACTGTTTGCTGGAAAGCAGTGCGACAGGAAATAAAAGTTTCTAGGGGATATTTACTGATTTTCTGTTCTCAGTGTAGGATGTTTCCAGGGACAAATCAGGGTAAAAGGGAAGCAGAAACAATTTTTTTTTTTTTTTTCCATCACCATAAAATCTGCAACCTTCAACTCAGTTTAAAACTTGTGAAACAAATATACGGATTATAAATATGCATATTTGGCTGATAAATGAAATAGGACAACGGATAACATAATAAATTAAAGAGTTTACCATGAGGCAACCCTCCTTCACAGAGAGGGCGGTGAGTACATGCTGGAGTAACTCAGTTATCTTCGGTGTAAACCAGCATTGGCAGTTCCTTCCTACACATCTGGAATACACTGCCTGGGAGAATAGTGGCAACTGAGTCACTGACAACATTTAAGAAGCATCTGGATGAGCATTTGAATTGCTCACACAGAAGGTTGTGGGCCAAAATGCTGGAAAGTGGAATTCATACTGGTCGGCATGGCCATGGAAAGTTGAATGGTCTGTTTCCATGAGTAGGAAGGAACTGCAGATGCTGGTTTAAACCGAAGATAGACACACAATGTTGCCTGACCCGCTAGAATACTCCAGCAATTAGTGTAACTTAGTGTAAGAAGAGTAACTCAGCGGGACAGGCAGCATCACTAAGGACACAAAATACTGGAGTAATTCAGAGATGCTGCCTGTCCCACTGAGTTACTCCAACATGTTGTGTCCTCCAGAGATGCTGCCTGCCCTGTTGAGTTACTCCAGCATGTTGTGTCCTCCAGAGATGCTGCCTGCCCTGTTGAGTTACTCTAGTATTTTATGGTCTATTTCCATATTGTATATATATATATATTTTTTAAATGTTTTTATTTATTAGAGGTAAATACATCAGTGTACATCACATATATATTGTTACAATCATTGTACCCCATAATTGTATGGGTTTTAAAGAAAAAGAATAGAAAGAAAGAGACTGAAGTAGGTGAAAAGAGTTGTGAAAGAGCGTGCCAAAGGGGAGAAAAGGAAAAAAAACCCTTGGTCAAAGAATTAGAGAAAGGGGGTTAAAGATAGACCCTAGAACAAAGAGAGAGAAGAGAAAAAATAAAGCCAGTTACTATATTATATATATCACGCAAAAGGAATCCACCAACTCGATAGTTTTTCATCCCCCCCCCCACCAAGGCCCGAGGTACTCCTGCACCCTATCTTTGTAGCAATTCTATAAATGCAGACCACGTCTGATAGAAACGATCTGATTTTCCTGCCAGGCGGAGTCTCATATCTTCCAGATGTAGTGTTTCAAACATAGTTGAAATCCACATATTTAATGTTGGTATAGGAGCATTTTTCCAGAATTTTAAGATGAGCTTTTTTCCTATTATTAAGCCATAGTCAATAGGTTATTTTGTTTCCATATTGTATGGCTGTATGTTTAATGCCTATCATGATTTAACTTGGATAGTGCTCGCATCACCTTGCTATTTGAGCTGATTTTCTGGACAATGGCTGCTAATTTTAATACTATAAAACATAATGACCACCATTTAACAAAGTACTAAATATGTGGATGTTCTCAAGACGAACTGTAAACTAATCTCAATGAGGAATATTGCATCATTTCTCACATATAAAGAACAATAATTTTGCTGCTCAGCATCAGGCATTATGTTTATAATATTTCTTAAAGGTTTTAAAACATGTGTTTCAAAACTACAATGAAAGGATTTTTTTTAAATTTAATTATTAACAATAACATTTCAAGATATGGGCAGGTGTTTCAGGTGTCATAAGAGGGGGAAAGGAAGGCAAGGTTGTTTGTAGGTTAGTTACCTCAAATTGGAGTATTTAATACTCATACCGTCAGGCTGTAACAACCCGTAGAATATAAGGAGAATGTTCCACTAGTTAACGTGTGACCTCACTCTGGCAATGGGGGAGGCCCAAGGAAGAAAGGTTAGCATGGGAATGGGAAGGGGAGTTAAAATGGTTAGCAACCGGGAGATCTAGCAGGCCTTGGTGGACAGACTATCAACTTATGTCTACTACAAACACACTGACTCTCGCAGTTATCTGGACTACACTTCCTCCCACCCTGCCTCTTGCAAAGACGCTGTCCCCCTCTCTCAATTTCTCCTTCTCCATTGCAACTATTCCTAAAATGAGGCTTTTCACTCCAGGATATCCAAGATGTCCTTTTTCTTTCGTGAACATTGTTTCCGCTCTGGTGTCTTAGATGGAACCCTCACCCACATCTCCTCTGTGTCCTCTAGTTCTGCTCCCTCCCCCCATGCAGAACAAGGATAGAGTTTGCCAGGTCCTTACCTTTCACTCCACCAGCCTCTGCATCCAACATTTTGTTTTCCAACATTTCTACCACCTTCAATGTGATTCCACCACCAGTTACATCTTCCCAACCCACCCACTTCTACCTTCCACAGAAACCACTCACTCCGCAACTCCTTGGTTCACTTATCCCTTCCAAGCCACCCTCTCACCAGATACTTTCCCCAACAACTCCAGGAGATGTAACACTTGTCCTTATACCTTCTCGCTCACATCCTCCAGGGACCCCAGCAGTCTTCCAGATGAGAAAGAAGTTCACTTGCACCATCTATAACCTCATCTATTGCATCCAGTTTTTCTCTAGTCCCAGCAGCCAAGCTAAAAACAATCTTTCCTTCCTTCCTCCTCTCCCCACTTCCCAGTATCCCACCTGGACTCTTACCCGATTCCTTCCTTCCTCCACCCCTTCCACCTATCTCACTTCCTCTGATTTCACAATTTGCGCCTCTTCTATCTTTACCTCACACCTTTTGACTTTTCCTTTTGGCCTTTGTCCAACCATTTGACTATCAAAACTCCCCCACACATTTATTCACCTATAACCCATACTGGATATAGGAACCCTATTTATACATTCTATTTATCCATTGTCTTTTTATAGATATGTATATATCGCTGCAGAAACTGTGCACCTTATCCCCCCCCTTTTTTTTGTTTTGTTTTGCACTGAGTAGGAGCAGCTTTTAATCTCATTGTACATGTGTATAGTGACAATAAAAGGCATTCTGATTCGGCATTCTGATTCTATCACTTGCCAGGCTTTGACCTGCCCCTCCTCTCTCCTAGCTTTCTCCCCCCACCACAATCAGTTTGAAGAAGAGTCCCGATCCGAAACGCCACCTATTCATGTTCTCCAGATATGCTACCTGACACACTGAGTTACTCCAGTACTTTGTGTCTTTTAACATCTAATGTTTCCTGTACATGAAGGTTACTATTTGTATACAAACATAAAAGTGCTTGTAATTTGATTTTTAATTACCCTTAGAAGTGGTCTAACCAATTGGTTAGTAAGGGTAGGAACCCACATCCCAAGAATATATTTAAAGAGAACATATATATTGCTGTGAGATCCAGTATTTAAAAAACATTCATGTTTATTGTAATTTTAAATGTTGACAACAATCTTTTTCTGCAGCAGAGTTTTCAAAAGTTGAAAGTTTCAGTCATGGTCATCACAAATATAAATGGTTTCAATAGAGGTACGGAAGGCCTGCTTTCAAAATTTGCTGATGATACGAAGGGAGTTAGGAAAGAATGTTGTGAAGAGGAAATAAGAAGGTTGTGAAGGGTTGTAGATATGTTAAATGAATGGGCAAAGATCCAGTAAATTAAATATAATGTGGAGAAATACAAATTGTCCTTTCATTCAGGAAAATAAAATAAGCAAGCTACCTAAATAGTGAGAGATTGCAGAGCTCCGAGATGCTGAGGGATTTGGAAGTCCTAATATTTTTTTTGGTTTAGAGACACAGCGCGGAAACAGGCCCTTCGGCCCGGCGAGTCCATGCCGACCAGCCATCACCACTCACTAACACTATCCTACACACACTAGGGACAGTTTACAATGTAGTATAAGATTCACAAAGATCTAGTGTGCAGGCACAGCAAGTAATTGGGAAAGCTAATGGAGCATTACCATTTATTTGTGAATTTATTTTTTTGGGGAATTAGGTGCAAAAGTAGGGAAGTTATGCTGCAGTTACATAGAAAAATGGTGAGCTCATATCTGGGTTGCTATGCATGGGTACACTTATTTAACATATTGGAAGCAGAGTTGAAAAATTGGAACATGGAACTGCACTGCACAGAAATAGATCCTTCGGCCACCAACGATTGTGCTGCAAAATGCTGTTAATCTCTTCAGCCCGCATGTTATCCTAATCATTCCATGCCCTGCATATTCATGTGCCAATATAAAAGCCTCATAAATGTCAATATCATAGCTGACTCCAATATCACCCTTGGCCGCTCATTCCAATCACCCACCCCTCTCTGAGTATAATACTTGTCCTGCACATCATCTTTAAACTTTACCTTTCTCACCATAAAGCTGTGCCCTTTAAGGGCCTGTTCCACTTGGGCGTCATTTGCACCTCATTTACGTGTCATGTAGAAAATTGGTAGACGCGTCGTGACGCGTGCGGCCGTGTAGGTGACGTGTGCATAGCACATGGTGAGGCATGGAATTGCATGTAGTGGCGCGCGGTATCGCGCGGCGCTCCAGGATTTTGTAGTGTACGGAAATCCTCGCGCGCCACCTGCGTGAAGTATCGCTTCCGCGCGCTGACGCATTGGCATCGCATGCTGATGCATTGGCATCGCAAGCTGACGTCCCGACGTTGCACGTGTATAGCATGGTGACACATGGTTACGTCACCGTGCGTCAACGTCCGTAAACATGCGACGCCGCGCACCGCTCATACGCAGTCGGCCAGCCTTTTACACATCATGTAACCTCGAACCTCGTCCACACAGACCTCTTCCTGGGTTTCTTGCTCGCCTTTCTTGTTGTACTCCTGCCTGGCTGATCTGTAAGTATGAGGGCTGCTGCTAACAGACGTCGCTGTTGTTGCTGCAGCAATAAAATCTGTAATTCTTCCATGATGGTCATGATGCAGAATAGGGAAGCAGGGTATTCTAATGACATCACGCGCACCAGACGGCTGTGCTGATGCATGATGATGCATGATTTGCGCGCGACCGTCGCGCGTCAGTCACTACTGGCCTGTCGCGTAAATGATGCGCAAATGACTCCCAAATGGGACAGGCCCTTTACTCTTTGGCATTTTCCTGGGGAAAAGGTTATGACTATCTACCCGGTTATGCCTCTCATAATTAATATTATTATATCGGGTCTCCCCTCATCCTTCAACGCTCAACAAAACAATCTAAGTGTATTCAACCCCTCCTTGTAGCCCTAAGCTGCTAATCCAGACACCATTCTGATGAACCTCTTTCTGCACCAACTCCAAAGCCGTCACATCCTTCCGGTCATGGGGCAACCAGAACTGTGCACAATACTCCAAAAGAGGCCGAACCAAAGTTTTATAAAGCTGCAATATAACTTACTATTCTATGTAAAACAAGAATGTTGAGATAGCAGAGATATTGTAATTTAATAATAGTAATTGTAACATTCCACGTCTACTTGTTCAGCTCCATACAGATGCACTATGACATGGTTATTTTACAATTTTATGAAAAACATGGAGTCCACTGTAGTCAAACAAGGCTGCGTTCTCTCCCCAGTACTGTTAAACCTCTTTTTCAGCTGCGTTCTGCGTCATGCCCTATCGATCACGGCGTATTCATCAAGTACGAACTTGATGGCTCTCTCTTTGATCTACATCGACTGAACTCTTGCACACCTCATCATCAAAGCGCTCTTTGCAGATGTTTGCACTTTCATGGCACACAAGGAATCTGATCTCCCATTTAACGTGTCCAGATTTTCAGAAGCGGCACAGCTGTTTGGTCTTAATATCAGTCTCAGTAAGACGGAAGTCCTCCACCAACCAGCCCCAGGCTCTTCAGCCACCAAGTGTACACATTGACAACAGACAGCTGTAAACAATCTATGCTTTCAAGTACTTGGGCAGCGTGATATCTTCTGATGGCTCGCTGGACAAGGAAATATCGAGCAGAATCAGCAAGACCAGTCACTTGGTCGACTGTGAGCATGCGTATTAAACCACCACAATATCAAGCTGCCAACTAGGGTGAAAGTCTATAAAGCTGTAGTACTCTCCAGCTTCCCGTATAGATGTGCAACATGGACCTTGTGTGGAAATACATCCGCCAGCTTGAGAAGTTCCACATGCGCTCTCTGCGGTCCATCAAGGACATTCGCTGGCGAGACAGGGTGACCAACATGGAAGTGCATCACAAGCATCGAAGCACTGATCATGAAGGCCCAACTTCAATGGACAGGCCATGTGATCCGGATGGATGTGCCTTGTTAACTCCTGTACGGAGTGCTGTCACAGGGTCAAAGGAACCCAGGGCAGCCAAAGAAATGGATCAAAGATTGCATCAAGGACCACCTCCAGCACGCGGGCCTAGCCCCAAAAGAACGTGCCACTGGCTAGTGTACAACCACTAGGAAGGCGGTCAGCAGTTTCAAAGACAATCACTGAGGCTGACTCGTTAGTGCCAGAGACAGGAGGAAGGTTGCAGCCCGAAATCCCCCCACAGTGGCCTTCATGTGCCGCCACTGCCCCCATGTGTGTGGCTCACACATCGGTCTCGTGAGCCACACTCGATCTCACAAGTTCACAAGTTATAGGAGTAGAATTAGGCCATTCAGCCCATCGAGTCTACTCCGTCATTCAATCATGGCTGATCTCTGCCTCCTAATCCCATTTTCCAGCCTTTCCCCCCATAAGCCTTGACACCTGTTCTAATCAAGAATCTGTCTGTCTCTACCTTAAACTATCCACTGACTTGGCCTCCACAGCCCTCTGTGGCAATGAGTTCCACAGATTAACTACATCTTACTAAAGAAGTTCCTCCTTTGTAAAACAGCGCCCTTAAATTCAGAGGCTATGACCTCGGGTCCTAGACTCTGCCACCAGTGGAAACATCCTTTCCACATCTATCTGTGCCTTTCATTATTCTTTATGTTTCAATAAGGTGCATGAAACTGCACAACCATGCTATCGTCATCTACGACGGGCCACCACCATGAAAAATATTTGTGCTCCTAGCTTATTCCAATAAAATTGCCTCTCTCTTCCAAAATGCAGTTTTTGCCCCATAGTTGCACACTGCTCTTGTAAATAAACCATGGAGCCTTTTGATAAATCCCCTGCGGTCTACGATGGCTAAGGAGCAGTAACATTAATAATTAACAAAATAAGAACAATTTTTATATCTAACACAAACAATGGTCCATTCATTGCGTACATGTATATTTAATTCAGCAAACAAAAAAGTGCCCAATTAGAGAAATAACAACAAAATTGTCTATAAATAAAGGCACGGGTTGAAACCACATCATAAATGAGCAAATGGCGTCCTTAAGTGTGCTTCCTTTATGTATTTTTCTCATTGCTTCTGTTTTTGTTATCTACTACAGTGAAGCTGAAGGTAAGGGAAAGATTCATTAATTATTAACGATCTCCATGCACAAAGGCTATATTCATTTCAGTGCCTTGAACAAACATGAGCAAGTAAATATTTCATGTTCATCATCTATTTTTATGCATTTAAGCAACAACTGCAGGTGTTGCAAACCTGAAACAAAAACATAAAAAATGCAGAAAGCAATCTCATGGGAAAAGGGGAATGAGAGATGGCACTTTGGGTGAAGGACACTTCATCAGAACCAGAAATGCAATGTGTGGTGTTGCACAGTGAGGAGGACAGGTGGGTGAAGATAATAGGGAATGTTTATGAAAAGGGAAACGTTATCATGCTAACAAGCAAAATCAATGGTTGGAAACAGAAAAGGAAAAAAGAAACAAACGGAAAAAGAAAGGCATAATCCCATCTATGGGAGAAAAGGAAAAAAAACATAATGGTTACATGAAATTGTTGCATCCAGTGCTGGGACCACTGTTTGCGAAATATATCCAAGTGACTCGGACGAAAATGTAGATGGAATGGTTAGTAATTTTGCAGATGACACAAACATTTTGTTGAGCTGCAGATTACTAAAAAGGCTGTCAAAGGATACAGCAGGATATAATCCAGTTATAGAAACGGGCGTAGAAATAGAAGATAGAGTTTAATTCAGGCAAGTGCAAGGTGTGGCAACTTTGCAGGTCAAATAGAAGGTGAAATTATGCAGTTAATGGTAGGATCCTTAACAACATTGGTGTACTGAGGGAACTTAGGGACCAAGTCGATAGTTTGCTGAAAAATCACAATAGGTAGAGTGGTAAAGAAGGCGAAAGGTATGCTTGGCCTCATTGATCAAGGAATTGTGTATATAAGTTAGGGAGCCATGCGGCAGCTTTATAAAAAGTTAATGAGGTTTATAAAAAGGTTCAATAAAGGTTAATGAGGATGATAGATGCTTAGATACTGCAATATCTCTAACGTTCACTGCCACAGCTCGAAGAATGTTATGTGGTGGAAAGAAGAGAAAGAGATTGAACACAATCCACTGAATAACATCAAGTGAGGGTTAATATCATCAGGAAATGAGAGAGATAACTGGGGCAAAGTAAAATATGTTTTTATTGATATTTATTTCTCCATTGCTATTAGATGGCGAAACATGTGGAGGCGTTCTTACTGATGAATGGGGATCCTTCACCAGTCCCAATTATCCAAAGAATTATTCAAATAATGCGGATTGCATCTGGTGCATATTTGTGGAGAAGAACAGAAAAATAGTTTTGAATTTCACTATCTTTGAGTAAGCTCCTGTGTTTATATTTACGCATTTTAATTGTAGATAAAATCAGAGGTATCTGTTGCTCAGAACCTGAGGATGGCACAGTGGCGCAGCGGTGGAGTTGCTGCCTTACAGCGCCAGAGATCCAAAGTTCGATCCTGACTAAGGGGGCTGTCTGTGAGGAGTTTGTATGTTTTCCCTGTGACCATGTGAATTTTCACCGGGTGCTCCAGTTTCCTGCCACATTTCAAAAACATACATACTTGAAGGTTAATTGAATTCTGTAATTGCTTTTGGTGTGAAACTGGGAAAACATAGAACTAGTGAACTGGTGTTCATTGGTCAGCCCGCGCTGACCCCAGTGGGTCGAAGGGCCTGTTTCTACACTGAATCTCTAACCTATTCCTCACAGAGTCACTGTAGAAACATCAGAGAATCATAAAAATATATGAGATAGGATGTGGCCATTGTATCCACGTCAGTTGAGTATTCTTTTAGCTGACGTTCTCTGCAAACTGAAAATGAAGAAAATGGTAAGAAATCAAATATCTCTTCAAGTATACTTAAGATGAATGCTCTCTGGCCAATTATCACCAGGCTTCTCCCTGGGCCCTGTTGAAAATAACTCACCATTTGTTAAGATATTTGCACTATAGAGCATTTTGAATTATCGAAATAAGGAAAGGTGGTACTTCCAGTTTAGTGCCTTAATTACACCAACCATTCTTAGGTCAAACAGAAGCACATTTATTCTGACCACTACTGCATTCACAAGTGGAAGAAGGCTCTTTTCCTCTCCAAATGTTTCACATTGCATCCTAATTAGAGACATGGAGAAGCATCTCCCAATATCTTCACCCAATGCACAGACAATCTCTGATCAGCACAAAGCCAATCAAGTTGAGAAGAGCTCTTAATCAGTCATTGCTGACATCACACAGTGCCTTGTAGCCCCAACCTCCACCGGGGTCTTGATGCTCGGCATTGTGGGAGTCGAATGTAGTGTCCTGTCATGATTGAATGGTGTACTGGGAACTGCAAACATCTCTTTATATTTCTTCAAAGGTATCCTGGTGCTTTTGTTAAGCAGGCATAGGGAAATGCACAATCCTAGGCTCATCACTCTCTCTTGTGGGACTAGTTTCCACGGTGCTTATCATATTTGCATTCCTGTGGAGTTCAATTGTTTCTGGATCCGTCCTATCCCATGGTATGGAGTGAATATACATCGTTCTCCCTTTCTTTGTTCAGGTGGGCGGGGGAGTCCCCACCCCCCCGCCACGCGTACAATGTAATCCCGTGCTACCTGCTCCATGGTCGAATAGTCGGCGACTAAACCGTCTCCCCCACCTCGTTTGCCAGGTGAGGAGGGGGATGTGGACCCCCAGCAGGACCAAAAACAAGACCTGTCAAAGGGCGGATGAGTTCCTAGCGAGCCACCGGCCATCAACACTTCAGTAGAAGTTGCGATCACTGTCGTACATAGCATTGTAAGGCACCAGGCCCGTTGATGTTTTCAACAATGATGATGATGATGCTGCCTTTCAGTAATCTAGCATTCTGCTTAGATTTCTTGCTTAATTCTCTACCAATTTGCCAGAACTGCCAATTAACTGAAGATGGTGAGAATGTACCATCCTTCTTTGCTCATTGAATAATTAATCCTCTTTGCTTCTCATTCTTATATCTTCCCTGTTCCCCCTATAATTTAGCAAAACCCCAAACTGTGGAGGAACTCATCAGATCAGGCAGAGTCTGTGGAGGGAATAGACAGGCAATATTTCGTGTCAGGGCCATTCGTTACACTGATAGAAGGGGGGAATGGGGGGGGAGGGGAGGAGCAGGGGGGAAGGGGAGGAGGGGGGCAGGGGGTGAGGGGGGGAAAGAGGTGGGAAGAGGGGGGGGGAAGCTGGAAAAAAACTTCAAAGTTAGAAATAGAATGAAACCATCCAAGTTTGTACGAATAAAAAGCGTAAGAGGAAGAACTTTACTCATGTTTTGTAAAAACAAACTGACATTGTCAAGGAGTCATTGCAAAGTATATTTTCAATCTCAGGTCATTCTCTCCACAGGATAGACATTTCCAAAGGTTGCTCAAATGACTACATTGCAATTTATGATGGACCTTCACTAAATTCTGCTGTGATTGCCATAACATGTGCTTCTACAAACAGTACATTTAAATCAACGTCCAACAGTATGATAATCAGATTCAAAACTGATGCGACAAAAACTAGTCGCGGCTTCATTGTTAATTACCACTCCTTGCCATTGTGTCAATGTAAGTATGGATTTATTGTTCGGTCCTGTTTTAGTGCAGTTTAAATTATAATGGAATTTATCATCAATTAATCGTGCTTGATACCCAATAGAGTCACAGTTAAGCATTGTTCTCTGAAGCTTATACCAAATCATATGTTTAAATGACTGATCAAGAATTAGTTAACTGGAGATTAATTACAGAGAATAATAATTCAGAGAACTTTCAAGAAGTTATAAAAAATGTTCTTCTCCATTGCATTTGGCAATTACATGGAGAATAAAACAGGCTGGAGACTGAAGGAGGCCTGATGTTTGACTGAACTGGTAACCGCTGATTCAGAATCAAAATTGTTTTTAGATTTCCACAACTGACCCTCGTTAATAAGATGTTTTTAGTTAATTAATTGAAGTTTGAATAATAGACCAAAACTATAACCTCAGCTTTGGAAAAGCCAATAGAAGAAATTTCCTACCAATCTGTACCTGGGTGCTAAAATACCTTAACTAATAACAATATCTTAACTTTAATTATATATAATCTTATATCTATCCAGCTAATGATCTTATGATAATCAGTATGATAATCAGATTCAAAACTGATGCCATTGTGATCTTATGATCATTATTGGTTTATGCACTTCTGAAACTCTGAATATTGGTTTAGAATTTATTATTTTTTAAACTGAAAACATCTGAAACATAATAACTGAATAATATAAATAAGTGAAACACTAAATATCTACAGAAATGTATATTTAAAAAAAACATATTTTGCTTCCCAATCCATCGTCCAGTGAACATAGAACAGTACAGCACAGGAACAGGCCCTTCATGCACAATGCCTGTGCCAAAAATGATGCCAAGACCAACTCTTATCTGTCTGCACGTAATCCTTATCATTCCATTCTCTGGATATCCATGTGCCTATACAAAAATTTCATAAATACTACTATTGTATCTGCCTCAACCACCACCCTGGCAAGCACGTTCCAGACACCCACCTTCCTCCATGTAAAATACTTACCCCGCACTTTTCCCTTTAAACGCTGACCCTCTCACCTTAACGCTATGTATTTGATATTTCCATACTGGGGAAAAAGGTTCTAACGGTCTCCCCTGTCCATGCCTCTCATAATTTTATATATTTCAACAATCAATATGTCAGATCCCACAGAACATCTAAACTGATCTGAAGAGTGAACCTTCAGTGCAGTTCCAGAGGATTTCTGCAAAATAGTCTCTGCCTCATAGAGTCCAACAGCAACAGTGGTTTGGCAAACTTGCCAGCCGAAATCTGTCAGTAAGTTTAAGACTTACTCATGTAAACCACTGAATGGTTCCATCTGGAACTGTTGGGGCCACACAGTAAGATTTGGCCCACGGTTGCAGTAAATGACTTTTTCTGATTATAACCTGACAGAGTGCAGTGGGAAGATTTCTCCCTGGCTCAATACCAGACTCATGTCCTCTTTCTTTCAGAGAGGAACAATGTAAAGCTGAATACTTAAAAAGAAAGAATCGACCAAGATTTCCTCTCCTGTTCTCCTTCCAGAAACTAAAATAGCTGGACTTGCAAATTTGTGGATTTTGGAATAGAACAAAAAAAAACCGATTCAGTTTCAAATTCCCAATGGTTATAGGGAGTCCCAGATGAGAGGAATACCATTAAAACAGTTACTTCAACCCAGCAAGTACATGCCAACCTTCTTTTTTTTTCCTTTTTCTCTTTATTTATTTGTGCATTTATTTATTTGTTTGTTTATTTATTTTTATTATTTATTTATTTTTTATTAGGAAAGGATAGAAATTGAGAAAATAGAGAAAGTGAAAGAGAATAGTGATAGTGTAGAAGCGTGACGAAAGGAAAGAAGAAAGACTCTTTAGACGAGGAATTAGAGATAATAAATTAAGAGATAGACCCTAGAAAAGAAAAAAGAGAAAGAAGAAAAAAGAAAAAAGACAGTTGCTCTATTATGAACATCACGCAAAAGGGATATACCAACTTGACACTTTTCAACCCCCTTTACCAAGTCCTGACACCAGTGCCTTTTTAAAGTACTGTTGCACCTTATGCTTGTAGTAAGTCTATAAAAGAAGACCACGTCCTATAAAAGTAATCTCATTTGCCTGCCAGGAGGAGTCTCATATCTTCCAGGTGTAGTGTTTCAAACATAATTGAAATCCACATGTTTATTGTTGGTATAGGAGCGTTTTTCCAAAATTTAAAAATAAGCTTTTTTCCAGTTATTAACCCATAATCAAATAGTTTCTTTTGAAACACATTTAGTTCAGGGCTACCTTTCGTTGTTCCAAAGATAATCCATGCTGCTTTTGGTATCAGTTTTATTTTTAATAATTTTGTAAAAATTTCAAAAATTTCAATCCAAAATTTTTGAATTTTTATACAAAAAACAAATGAATGCGCTATAGTAGCTTCTTGAGACTGGCATTTATCACAGATAGGTGATATGTTGGGAAAAAGTTTACTTATTTTGGTTTTTGAATAGTATAATCTGTGTAAAATTTTAAATTGGATTAAAGTGTGTCTTACATTAATGGAGCATTTGTGCACATTTAATAAATGTTCATCCCACCTCTCTTTCGAAATTTTAATAGTTAATTCTTGTTCCCAGTCTCTTCTAATACCATCGGTTGTTGGTATTTCTACATTTAAAATAATTTAATATAAATATAATATTAAGTTTGATGATTCAGCCTTTGTCTTCATTGCTTCATCCAGTAAATCTAATGGCATGTTGTAATAATCATGTATATTTGTTCAGATAATCACATAATTGAAAATATTTAAAATATTGATTGTTTCCTAGATTATATTTTAGTTGTAGTTGTTGGAATGATAGTAATTTTCCAGTTTCATACAAGTTGAGCGTTTTAATTCCTATTTTTTCCCATTGTGTAAATGATATGTCTATAATGGAGGGTTTAAACAAATGGGTTATTAACAATTGGAGATAAGAGAGATAGATTTCTTAATTTTTAACTATGGTTTATTTGTTTCCAAGTTCTAATTGTACTATGTATAATTGGATTTTTGTTATAGTTTGTGTTATTTAACTTCATTGGTGAGAGGAGGCTCGCTCCAATATTACAAGGGGAACAGTCCTCTCTCTCCATTATAATCTAATCCACCTGCTGGGCAGAGTTGTCCAGCAGTTGAATCATATTTTTAATATTTACTGCCCAATAATAGTACATAAAGTTAGGGAGTGCTAATCCACCTAATACTTTGGGTTTATTCAAATGTGTTCTTTGTATTCAATGGGATTTATAATCCCATATAAAATTGGTAATGTCTGAATACAATTTTTTTTTTAAATGTTTGGTAGGCACATAGGAATTGATTGGAATAGATATAGAATTTGTGGTAAAAATATCATTTTTATAGCATTTATTCGACCTATTAAAGACATCGGAAGCGTTTTCCAGAATTTAATTAAATTATTTAATTTCTTAAGTAAAGGATTATAATTTGCGTTAAACATGTCTTGATATTTTCTGGTAATTTCAATACCCAAATATTTAATTTTTTCTGTAGCTATTTTAAAAGGGAATTTTAAGATGTGTGTTGAGTCTTTCGGTTTTATTCACATAATTTCACTTTTGTTCCAGTTTATTCTGTATCCTGAGAACGATCCAAAATCCTCAATTAATTTTAATATGTTTGGTATGGTAGTATGGGGTTTTGTGATGCACAATAGTACATCATCAGCATATAAAGATATTTTATTATTTGAATATTTTGTATTATAGCCGTGGATATTTGGATGTGTTCTAATTCTTTCCGCTAGGGGTTCAATTATAAGAGCAAATAACAGCGGTGATAGTGAGCATCCTTGCCTATTACCCCTTGATAACTGGAATTTCATAGATAAAATGTTATTAGTTAATATTCTGGCCGTAGGCTTATTATATAATAATTTAATCCATAGGATGAAATTCTCTCCCATTTGGAATGTTTGCAATACTTTAACCATGTAATCCCATGCCACTTGATCGAATGCTTTTTCTGCATCCAACGAAATAATTGATAATTCTTGTTCTTCAGTTTGGTGTGAATGCATTATGTTGAGCAGACATCTCAGATTATTAGATGATTGTCTCTTAGGGATAAACCCCGTTAGATCCGGATTTATTATTTTACTAACATTCTTAATCTTCTAGCTAATATTTTCGCTAATAGTTTTTGATCTGTATTTAACAACGCAATAGCTCTATATGATCTGGGTTCTTCTGTATCTTTGTCTTTTTTAAGTATTAATGTAATAGTTGATTCTGCTAGTGTTTCAGGTAATGTTTGTTCTTTGAAGGCATATGTATACATTTTCTGTAAACGTGGTGTAATTATGTCGTAAAAACTTTTATAAAATTCGTTACTAAATCCGTCAGGTCCTGGTGTTTTTCCATTCTTTAATGAAGGTATTGTGTCTTCTATTTCCTTAATTGAAATTTGTGCTCCCAATTCCTCTTGTTCCTTCAACTCTAGTTTTGGAAGACTACAATTATCCAAGAACTCTATGACTTTATTGGTGTCCGTTGTCGTTTTGGATGTGTTCAAATTCTCATAAAATTGCGCAAATCTTTTATTAATATCATTCGGTAAAGTTAATAATTCCCCTCTATCTAATTTGATCTTTAGGATCGTGTGTTCTTTTTCTCGTTTTTTTAACTGACGTGGCAAATGTTTGTGGGGTTTATCTCCAAATTCAAAATGTTCCCGTCTTGTAATTTGGAATAGTCTTATTACTTTGGCTGATAAAAGTTTATTTCATTTAAATTTCAGTATTAATATTTTATTGTGTTGATCCATAGTTGTTTCTTTAGCATTATCTATATCCAGTTGTCTAATTTGTTCTTCTAACTGTCTTTGTTCGTTCTTGGTCTTTTTATTTTGAAAAGCTTGGTATGAAATTGTAACGCCTCTAATAAATGCTTTGAAGGATTCCCATAATAATGTGGGCGATATATCTGGAGTGTCATTTATTTCGAAAAAGAGGTCCATTTGTTGTTTTGGATATATACTCCCTTGCGTGTCTTTTAAAATTTGAGGATTAAACCTCCAAAACGATTTGTTCTTAGACATTCCTTCTAGTTTTAAAAAGAAAGTTAGCGGGGAGTGATCTGAGATTGTGTTTGTATGATATTTTGGGTTCGAAGTATGGGGGATTAATTTTGTATCCACCAGGAAATAATCTATACATGAGTATGTTTTGTGTACCATTGAATAAAATGCATATTCCCTGCCGGGCGGATTCGCGATCCACCAAACATCTGTTATATTGGTATTTTTTATGTATGTGTTTAAGAGTTCACTAGTTTGGATTTCATATTACCGCTCTGTTTTTGCCTAGATTTATCTAAGTACGGATCTAAAACACATGCCAACCTTCAACCACCTATTTGCACTAATACTCCATTCAATATATATTGTTTACCCTCACCACATTCTCATCAACAACCCCTCAACCTGCACATCTTTGGGTGTGTGAGGAAACCCAAGCACACAGTGGAAACCCACGCGATCACAAGGATGATGTGAAAATTCCACGTAGACAGCACCAAAGGTCGCGATTGGAATGGGTCTTTTGCACTGTGAGGAAGCAGCTCTACTAACTAGACTACTGGGCAATACTCATATCTAAACAAACCTGAAAACCTGCAGTAAAAAACAAGCAAAATAATGAAGAAAGAAAGTTAGTTTAATTTTTATGCACTTACCCATTTCTTCATTATTTCTAGACAGAGAATCATCGTGTGGAGGCATTCTTGTGCAAAACAATGGTTATTTTACAAGTCCCAATTATCCAAAGAACTATCCAAATAACCTGGAATGCACGTGGTACATATATGTGTCACATAACCGAAAAGTAAGGTTGATTTTTCTTAATTTGAAGTAAGTAACTGCATTTCCGTTTCCACACTGTGACCATCAATGGTGTCAGAGATATCTATTTAGAAATAACCATTCTTGATGGATTGACTGAAGGGTCACCAATACGCCATGTTAATTCGAGTTTCACTGCGCCTTAATTGGTGCACAAGACAATAAACATACATTTGAACCTTTGAACTGAGAACTGTAGCAAGGTTGGAGGGCCAAGCACAAATGTGCAGCAAAACGGTCATCTAGTCTGCATTTCGTCTTACCATTTTAACTCCCTTTCCCACTCCCACACTGAAATTTCTGTCCATTCAGGCCTGTCCCATAGATCTTTCTGTCCTGGACCTCCTCCATTGCTAGAGTGAGACCATACATAAAGTGGAAGAACTGCACCTCATATTCAGCTTGGGTAGCTTAAGCCCCTTTCCCACTTAGGAGACCTGAACAGCAACAAAAAGGGTGGTGTATCTTGCCCACCACCCAAAAAAAAATTAAGGTTGAGGTGACCTGCAACCTCCTACCACCTCCCACGCATATGTTGAAAACCTTTCTCGACTATGAAGAAAACCATCTTCGACTAGACCTGCGACTAAAAAAATGTTGATTTTTAAAACAGCAACCTATTTTTAGTCGAGGCTGGTTTTAATCATGATGAAAAAATAGCAGCAAGCTAGATGAAGCCTCGACCACGTGGAAACCACTTTCGACCATAAGGGAGAGTGACCAAAACCTCCGGTGACCTCATGGAAACCTTGGGTGGCCGGCAAGGTTACCAGAGGTTGCTGTTTAGGTCTCCAAAGTGGGACAGGGGCTTTAGCTTACAATCAAACAATGTGAATATAGCATTCTGCTATAACCGCCTCCCCTCTCTCTTTTCCCTGCCCAGTGCATACTCATTAGTCCCACTCTCTCCCACCATCATAGTCATCCTTCCGTATGATCATCGCCTATCCACAAGTCCCATATTTCCCTTTTATCCCCTCTCTTTCCCCCACCTGTGCCCCAATTCACCCAAATCTCTCCTTCAGGCATTACAATTGGCACATCCTTTTCATTACCTATCTGACACCCTTTTGTCTCCTTTTCACCTTTCTTCAACCATCTGCAATCTGCAATTAGGGGGGAACTGCAATTATTGAAGGGAGAAATGGTGTTTATACTTGTTCAGTTGAAGGGCCTACAAATAAAGAAATAAGGAACTACAGATGCTGGTTTAGAAAATAAGACACAAAGTGCTGGAGTAACTCAGCAGGTCAGGTTGCATCACGGGACAGTGTGGATAGGTAACTTTTGGAGATTTGTTAGGCATTGAAGAAGGCGCCTGACCCAAAACATCACCTATCCATGTTCTGCAGAAATGCTGCCTGACCCGCTGAGTTCCTGCACGCTTTGTGTGTTCTCATCGGCCTACAAATAAAAATGGATAAGAAGATATAAAAATCATCTTTCAGCACTGTAAAGCAAAAGATTCAATTTGTTATGGTGTGTGAATCGACCTCCATCCCAGACTTGCTGATGATTTTTAAGAGAAAATGGGATCTTGTTTGGTTTTTGAGTAAATTTGTTTATATCATCTCACTCCACGTAGTCGAAAGGGTGCATATCTTTCCAATGTTGCTGCTTTAAATTATCATACAGGATCAGAAACAACTTCAGGCCAAATGTCAAAATCAATTAAAATATTATATTCAGAGGATAAAATGCTGAGAACAATGCTTCAAAATTAAGATAGAAATAAACAAAAATATAAAGTATTGTTAGTCCTCAACAGGCCACTTAACATCTGTGGAGAGAGAAGAAGAGTTAATGATTCGTGGCAATGACCTTTCATCGGGGCTGCTTTGATATTAGATTTGGGGAGGGGTACATAAAGAAAGCTGAGGCTCGAAAGGGATAAATGGGATGAACAGTTTGGAAGGCTGTTTGGCAGGCCCCTGTTCCACATTTCTTTATTATTTCTATATACTGTAAGTGCCCTATGTCTCCTGATTGTGTTTGCAAGTGCATAAATATGAAGTAAATAAAAAATAAAAATAAAAACAATATTTTCATTAGCTTTTTTTTTCCAATTTCATTCCACAGGATAGTAAATGCATCAAAATGTAAATCTGATCAAATTAAAATATACGATGGGCCTTCACCAAAATTTAATTTGCTTGGAATAATATGCAATGCTTCAGAGAAAACATTCACATCAACATCCAACAGTATGACGGTTCATTTTCAGTCTGGTGGCAATGAAACTAATCAAGGCTTTATTGCAGATTTTCGTTCTTTGCCATGTAAGTATATTGGATTTCATGTTTCTTTCTCTCTCTATACTGATTAGTTTAGTTTAATTTAGTTTAGAGATACAGCACAGAAACAGGCCCGTTGGACCACCGGGTCCACACCGAACAGCGATCCCCGCACATTAACACAATACTACAATACGATATGATAGAACTTTATTTATCCCAGGAGGGAAATTAATCTACACACACTAGGGACAATTTACACTTATATCAAACCAATTAACCTATAAACCTGTACGTCTTTTGGAATGTGTAAGGAAACCGAAGATCTCGGAGAAAACTCGTGTGATCACAGGGAGAATGTACTAACCCATACAGTCGGGAGTGCCACTAAGTGCCGATTCTGTTAGGTGGTAAGTCCGAGAGTACAAGTGTATGGTGATACTGAGGCCAAGGAGCTGGTACGAAAACCATGATTGAGCCATCCAGATGTTGCAAGGTAGAAGAGATTGTGAGATGAAAGGGAGGGGAGATATGAGAAAAAGAATCAAACAGGAGAATACTGAACCATTGCATAACATCTGACTCCACAAGAACTGACATGTGATTGCCTTATCAGTCTTAATCAATCTAGGGCTGACTCAGCATTCACTAACAACAACTTGGGCAAGAGTCTTAAGGTCATGTCATAATAGGAGCACAATTAGGCCGTTTGGCCCATCAAGTCTACCCCGCCATTCAATCATGGCTAATCTATCTCTCCCTCCTCACCCCATTCTCCTGCCTTCTCCCCATAGCCCCTGACACCCATACTAATCAAGAATCTATCAATCTCTGCCTTAACAATATGACTTGGCCTCCACAGCCTTCTGTGGCAAAGAATTCCACAGATTCACCATCCATGACTAAATAAATTCCTCCTCATCTGCTTCCTAAAGGAGCATCCTTTAATTCTGAGGCTATGACCTCTGGTCCTAGCCTCTCCCACAGTGGAAACATCCTCTCCACAACCACACTATCCAAGCCTTTCATGATTTGGTAAGTTTCAATGAGGTCCTGCCTCATCCTTCTGAATTCCAGTGAGTACAGGCCCAGTGTCGTCAAATGCTCATCATATGTTAACCCACTCATTCCTCGGATCATTCTTGTAAACCTCCTCTGGACCCTCCTGTGGAATCAAAGTGTTTTAGTTAAATCCGAGAGTATGATTATTACTCATCAAACTGTAACCACAGGGAAATGGAAATTTGGAGAATTAACAACTTTATGATATCCTGTAACAGCTTTTTTTATTGTAACACATTTCTTTATCATTATTAGTTATAACAATCTGTGGAGGGTTCCTTCTGGCTGAACGTGGAATTTTTTATAGTCCCAATTATCCATATGATTATCCAAATAATGCACAGTGTAACTGGTACCTAAATGTGGACAAGGACCAACAAATAAAAGTGGAATTCATTGAGATGCAGTAAGTTGCATTATTTCTATTTACACTTGAACATGCAGATATTTTCAGAGATGTCTATTGCTTAGAAGCATTTATTTCTCAATGGATTTACTTAAAGGGCTTCATAAAGGGTGATAGCTCTACGCCAAATTAATCACTAGCAAAGGGTTGGTGGTGGGGAGAATGCATTAAAGCCATTGGATGTGTTTCTTTATTAGTAATCACCATGACTTCTAGCAACCTCAAAAGTTCTGTGGATTGATGCCACCAGTTATAGAGGTGCGGGTTGGCTTTAATCAGCTCCAGCTGGTGAATTCAATTCAGTCGCTCAAGAAATCAAAGCCTGTGGTGATGCGCTTAGGATGTACTGGAAAACATGATGAGTTTGCAGCACAAATTCTGCATGCATCTTGCACTGGTTTAGGCAATTTAGTTTAGCTTAGCTTATTGTCACGCATACCGAGGTACAGTGAAAAGCTTTGCAAAGGCAGATTTGGGCAATCATGCTTTGCAATCTCAGGACCTGTTTATCCGCTCTATCCTGCATAAATTATTTTTTATTTGGATTTACATCTAATATCTCCCAACTGTGTTTATGTGTGAACATATAAATTGCATGGTTTCTGAAGTAGAAGCATCTGGGAAATAATAAGGGAATGCTGTAAAATAGATTTCCAATCTGTCAACATAGACAATCACTATTTTAAAAAGGAGAGCGAGTCAAAATGGGAAACGACTGACTGGGTGGCCTTACATCAGTTGTTGTGAAAATACTTGACTTTTATAAAGGATGGGAGAACAGGCCTTACCAAATGAGCTGAAACAAAATCAACTTTGATTTTTCCGAATGGGATATCACATTTGAGAGGTCTACTAATGTTTTGTGATTAAGTAACTGTGGAATAGACAAGGGAAAACCAAGTGCAATGTTGTACTTGGATATTTAGCAGCTTTTGGTAAAGTCTTGTGTAAAATGTTAATGTTTCAAATAAAAGCAAATGGAATAATAAGATTAAACGAGAACTTGCCATTTCGAAGTTTGATCTTTATTTTATGAGGAGTTACGATGAGGGATCACGTGAAGAAGGCCGCCCCCACGCATGCGCGTCAATCTTCAAAGCAACGGTGTGAAATCACAGATAACAGTAGTTGAACTAACATAGTAAGATTATAGATGACTAAGATGTAAGACTATAGATGATCGTTAAGTCACGAGGGTAGGGAGCGGAGGGCACGTAATCCCCCATTGTAACTCCTCATAAAATAACGATCAAACTTCGAACTGGTAAGTTATTGTTTAATCTTACTATTTTACTTCGGAGTCACGTGAGTGACTATGTAAAGACTTTGAAGGCCTGTGATTTCATGCCGAGGAACGAGACCATGCGTCACAGCTGCATCAATTGACAAGGACGAGTGAGAAAATTAATGCATTCAAACATGACATGTTTTAAAAATAATAACGGTTTAATAACAGAAAAGAAAAAACAAACAGTGACCCCTCTCACCCAGGGGGAAACTGTGAAACAGAACTTCAAACAGAGTCAGCAAAACCCCCAGATCTGGTGACAGGCTTATTATAAAACCTCTGGTATGTCCTCTCATTCGACCATCCCGCAGCCGCCAGAATTTGGTCAAGAGGAACGTCCATGTCCCTTGCTGCTGACATCCACGTAGCCCTGGTGGAATGAGGTTTAAAAATGTCAGTGTCCACACCTGCATACGCCAGACCTGTTTGATCCATCTAGAGATGGTCTGCACCGTAACCTGTTTGTGAGGTTTGGTGTGACTGACCAAAAGGAAGAGTTCCAAGCCTCTCAAGCTCCTGGTGACCTTAATGTAATGGGTTATGGAAGATACGACACGTGGATCTGAGGGATATGCCATAAAACTCAACTTGAGCCCTAGTACCCCTGGCCTGCTCTGTTTGATGAGGTCCCTAATGAAAAAGGTGATATTATTGCCGGACAAACTCATACTGTCCAGCCTAAGGTTGTGTAGTGTTTGGACCCGTTGTGCTGAGGCCAGGGCCATGAGCATAACTACTTTCAATGTCAGATGGTGTAGGGACAGAGATGAAACTGCAGCCACTGACGGAGCAGCGTGAGGACCACACTGACATCCCAAATATGAGTGTACCTGGGCCTAGGTGGAGTAGAATTAAAAACGCCCTTCATAAATTTTGTTATTAGATGGTGGGACACTACCGTGTAATGTGCTGACCCCAGGTGTAAATAATTGGACAGAGCACTGCGGGCACTGTTAATGGCACTATAACTCAGTTTACTATCGTGATAGAGTGATGATAGAAACTCCAAGACATCAGTGATTGTACCTGTGTGGTATGAAATGTGAGAGCGGGAACAGTACATCTCCCATTTTATTATGTGATAAAGTTTCTGAGTGCTCTTCCTCCAGGCCGCAGTGATGACATCAACGGTACGCTCTGAAAGCCCGAGCCCCAGGAATGGTCTCCTCAGAATCTGCAAACCAACAAATTTATACGGTCATGAAGAGGGTGGCTATCCCCTGTCACTGGGTGTACCAGCAGATTTCTGCTGTTGGGCACTGCCATAAAAGGCTGTGTGATTAAAGCTAGCACCAGAGGGAACCAATGCTGAGTAGGCCAGTCTGGCACTACCAGAATACCAGTGGCGGAATCTTACTGGATCTTAGCCATACATCGGGTAATGAGACAGAATGGGGGAAATACATACACAAATTTTCCACCCCAATGTAGCGAGAATGCATCCACTGCTTCTGCCCCTGGGTCTGGCTCCCATGACACATAAATTGGCAACTGATGATTAAGCCGCAAAGCAAACAGATCAATATCTGGCACACCATAATGAAGGACAATATCATTGAACATTTCGTGATTTAACATCCATTCTTTGTTATCATTGAACTCTTGTGACCTGATGTCTGCCACTGTGTTATACCTTCCTGGTAAATAGATAGCTGAAACCCAGATGTTTCTTGCAATACACCAGTGCCAGAGAAGATTGGACAACCTATCACAGGATACAGACTTACTGCCACCCATGTGATTAATGTATGCTACCGCAGTAGTGTCAATCTGAAGTTGGACATGCACATGATGCCTGTTGGTACAAAAAGATTTTAACCCATAGAGTGCACCCAACAACTCTAAATAGTTAATGCCATGTGATTGAAGCATGGATGCTTCCTGCAGGTCTCATCTGCCACCGCAGCTTGAAACAGTATCCGTAGCACCCCAACCTAGTGCACTGGCATCAGTCTGCCGGATAATTGATGGTGTATTGACTATGATAGTACCAGAGCAGCACTGAATATTGGCTATCCACCATTGTAGCTCAGTTAGAGCATCAGTTGATAGCTGCATGAGTCTATCGAAATGACCTCTCTGAAGCTTAAGTGCCTGTTCCTTTGCACGCTGTAAATTCTGGTAGTGCAAAGACCCGAATTGAGCAGCTTGAAATGCTGCCACTAATTTTCCAATTACTCGAGCCACATGTCTAATAGACGGGTGATTATCAACGATGAGTTTCCTGCAGGCTTCAATTAAGTCTAATTGTTTGCCCTGAGGCAGAGTCACTGACATGTGTGCTGAGTTAATGGTGAACCCCAAATAGTCTATTATCTTAGATGGCACCAATTTAGACTTAACTGGATGAATAATGAATCCAATCTTTTCGAAAATATGCCATGACAAAATGATTTTGTGCTCTAACCCCAGGACTGGTTTGAGCAATTTTGTGAATAGTCTGGGAGCCGAAGTTAAATCCTTTAGGCAAAGCTTTAAACTGCCAGTACTGACCCATCCAGTTAAACTTCAAAAAATGTCTGTGCTGCTCATGAATGGCCACTGAATAGTAAGCATCTTTGAGGTCAATGCTTGCCATATAACATTCCCTGGAAAGCAGTTGTTTAGCTGTAACAAACATTTCCATTTTGAAATGTTTATACTGCACAAACGTATTAAGCTCTGTCAAATCTAAAATAATTCTACATCCTCCATCGCTTTTTGGCCTCATAAAGATGTTGGACACAAATTGATAAGACTCACGACTTGCACTTTCAATTACACCTTTTTTAAACAAAGAATCGAGCTATTTTTGTGCACTAACACACTCCTGTTGTGAGAACACAAACTTACGGCCAGGTGTGTGTTGAGTAGGTAGAGGCAAGTCAGAAATGAACTCAATTTGAAAACCTTGAATACAATGCAGTATAAACGGGTTAGATGTTATCCACTGCCATTCATGTAAGAAAAATTGCAATCTCCCCCCAACTTGTAATGTATCCATTGCAATCCTTAGAGTTTACCGGCGGTAAGGTCGCTGCTTCTGCCCCCGAGGTCTGGGGGGTAGGACTGCTGGAGAGCGCCGCATCTTGAACATGGCCCGGCTCGGGCCCTGCCCTATAAAAGGCCTCTGTGTAGTTTGCTCCACACTTCGGCCAACAGTGAACCATTTTGCAGGCCCCTGAGGGTAGGGATACAGTCTGCGAAAAGACGACCCCTTTGGAGGCACCTTGATGAGCCCAACAGTCTTAGACTATTCGTCCAAATCTTTCACCTGTTTACTCAGATTTTCTCCGAGTAGGAGGTCTGGGGGTTGAACTGCCCCCGATTTACTAAGTCCAGCAAATTTGGGGTTGATGGTAGGACGGATGGCATTTTTACGGATACAATTAATTTCAAAATGTGCATTGCACATTAATGCCAACATGTCCTCCTGAGTCTCTGAGAGAGGCGCCACCTCCACTGACCTTGCAAAGGCTGTGATGCCCGAGGCGAGTAGCCAGAGTACTTTCTGCAATTTTACCTCCTGGGCTCTGACGCCCCCTCCAATGTGCCCCCATATAGATTGGTTTACTACGTAGACACTCAGTGAGGCACAGTTCTGTGGAGTAGTGTACCTGGCAGTGGTCTCCTCCATCGTCTCTTCTTGCAGAGGATGAGAAGCCATGTAATTAATATTCTCAGCGAGTTCTGTGTCCAATGGCTCGCCGGTGAGGGCTGGGACTGCAAATCTGGATGCTATGGCCAATCCACCCGATGGTCCCTGTAGCCCAACTGTGCCTCTGTACTCTGGGTCAGCATAGCTCTGACTTCGTACGCTCCCTTCATCAGACAGGGAGATATCACGCAGCCCTGTCACAGGCGCTGCTGCCTCGGGTACAATAAACACCCCAGGCTCCGATAGCTCCTTCCTCTGGAGCATATCGTGCTGGAGTAACTCCTCCACAAGGCTCTCCAGCTGGGCCAGGCTGCCAGTAACACTGTCCTGAGGAGGGAACCTCCTCCTGGCCCGACTTCTCAGAGTCCAGGGCACTTACAGACTTCCTTGTGACTTTCCTCCCTCATGGAGTAGCCAAGGTGCCCTCTGGCCGCACCAAGTCTGTGGCTGCTGGCTGCTGTACCAGCAGCTCTTTAGGTGAATTCGGCGGTCGCACGCTGCCTGTAGGCCCGTGGTCGCCTCTTCACCTTCGACATATTTGCACAAACACAATACGAAAATTTCTCCAACAAAACGTACTCCAAAACGGGAGCAATGATTCCTGCAAAAGCTGTTTGAAAAAACACTTACCTGGACCTTTTAAACTTACCTGCTGGAAGGAGCGACGCGCCTGCCAGTCGGTCATTGTGCAATGCGTCAGACGTAATGACGCGCATGCGTGGGGACGGCTTTCTTCACGTAGTCACTCATGAGACTCCGAAGTAAAATTAGAAAACTGATTGAAAACTGATTGGAAAAAGATTTGGAAAATATGGGAAAGAGTGGAGCCTTTTGTGATTGTGGGAGGTAAGCAGTAGAGTAGAGCAGAGATCAATGTCTGGGCCTGAGCTGTTACATAAATTATTTGGATTTGAGAACAAAATGGAGAATTTCAATGTTTGCTGATGATAGTAAAGTAGACGGGCCTGTAAATTGTGAATAGGATGTAAGGAGGCTTCACGGTGACTTAGATTAGACAATTGGGCACAAACGTTGGAATATAATGGGTATAAATGTGCTGTTATCTCCTTTGGTAGAAAAAGCAAAAAGGAAGTGCTGTTAGACTGGGAAACATTGATGCACAGACAGCTTTGGATATCTATGTACACTAGTCATTCAAAGCTTTATTCACGATGCAGGTATAACTAGCAGCAAAGAATTCAGATTCAGATTCAGATTCAAACGTTATTGTCATTGTGCAGTGTACAAGTACAGAGACAACGAAATGCAGTTAGCATCTCACCCAGAAGTGCGAACACAGAATAATGGAACAGTAATATATTATAGCAGTAGTGCAATTCTCAGGGGGGGAGATCAGTCACTGGGGGAAGGAGTGTCTGGGGAGGGGGTGACTGGCAATCACCAAGGTGCAGAGTTAAGATGGGTAACAGCCGCAGGGAAGAAGCTGTTCCTGAACCTGCTGGTCCAGCAACGGAGAGACCTGTAGCACCTCCCAGATGGGAGGAGGGTAAACAGTCTGTGGCTGGGGTGAGAGCAGTCCTTACGATGCTGTGCGCCCTTCGCAGACATCGCTTGCTCTGGACAGACTCAATGGAGGAGAGTGAGGAACCGGTGATGCATTGGGCCGTTTTCACCACCCTCTGCAGTGCTTTCCGGTCGGAGACAGAGCAGTTGCCATACCATACTGTGATACAGTTGGTAAGGAGCTCTCGATGGCGCAGCGGTAGAAGTTCACCAGAATCTGAGGAGACAGATGGACCTTCTTTAGTCTCCTCAGGAAGAAGAGATGCTGGTGAGCCTTCTTGATCAGTGTTGAGGTATTGTGGGTCCAAGAAAGGAGAATTTGATCACAGGGAGCACAATTCAGTTGGTATGTTGGACTTCATAATGAAAGGATTTTATTGAAGGAGCATGGGTGTTTTGCTACAATTACCATAATAATTGAGACCACAGTGAGGGTACATTGTGTAGTTTTGGTCTTCGCATTTAAGAAAGGATATACTTGCCATAGATAGAATGTAATAAAGCTTTATTTAATTGCTGAATGAGATGAGATTAAGTTGACAAGTGTTTTCATTAGATTTTAGAAAAAAGATCTAATTGAAATTGAAATTCTGACAGATGAGATGTGAGGAGATTGTTTTCCCTGGAGGAGCATCTGGTATCAAGAGTCCCAGTCACAGGATGCAGGGTAGAACTGAGAAGAGGCAAAATCGGTTCACTCGGAGGGTGATAAACCTATCAATTGTGCAACTGCAGAGGGCTGTAGAGATCAGATCACTGAACATTTTTTGACAAGAAGTTAGATAACAATGTAGACTCAAAAATCATAAGAAGGTAAAGGGAAAGAGTGGGAATAAGGGATGGATGATTATTCATGATCGTAGCGAATAGTAGGGCAGGTTCAAAGAGCCGAGCGGCCTACACCTGCTTGATTTTGTCCATGTTTCCATGATTCTATGTAATTTATGATCATTCTCCACAGGCTGGAATATGAAACAAATTGCAGATATCATTTTGTTGCACTATACGATGGGCCTGGAACAAAATATTCTTTGATTTCATCAGTGTGTAAAGGAACAGGTCTATCATTTCTATCAACGACAAACAGAATGCTGGTCGTTTTTAAATCTGGCAACACTGGGAGTAGCCGTGGATTTATTGCTTATTATATGTCTGTTCCATTGATTGCAGGTGAGTGTTCATTGTCTAACCCTGTACTATGCATTTTAATTTAGCACAGAATGGAAATGATTCAACAGCATAAATAGCTTTGCAGTTATTATCACCCTGCTGCAGTTTCCATCTTATCTTAGGTTAGATAAATTAAACACCGTTTTAATTTCATTGCCAAACATTTAAAGAGAACAGTATATACTATGATTCCATGAGAAAGGAAGTGATGACTGAATGCCTTTCATTCCCACATGCGTGGTCAACAATACCTTGTACCTGTGGAAACTATTTAGCGACACAAATGTGAGTGCCTGTCCTACTGATTTGTTTGATTATAAGCAGAATTGACATAATTTACATCCATATTAAATAAAAACATCAATTTTATGTGAACCACTAAGTCTGAGATGATGCACATGTCTCTGGCAGAGTCCTACAAGACTCCAAATGGTTAGGGTCCCTTTAATCATGCTCTGTATCAATGCATGTATTTTTATTCAGCATCACGTGAGGGGAAAGATGAGAAAGTGGTGCATAAGAATAATAAGTACAATACCCTTAGTCAAAAATTAGCGGTTAATAAATGATCAGGTCAACAAGTTACCGCTGTAGTTTAGTCCAATTTTTTGACACAGCAATTGAATGACTGGTACCCTAGAGAAGGGAAACTTTGTGCAGGAAATGCATCCTGAAAGCATTTTACTCTCCATTAACTAACGTGGTATATAATACTTTTAAAATCAAAATAATCTAAATGATACAATGATATCAAGAAGCACAAGATGAAATATTATTATTTATTTATGTTGACCTATTATCTGTCAAATATCTGTCCATTACTGTTTGTGATATTGATGAGTTTTAATTTAACCTTTTCAGCTAATGAAACAACACCAAAAACAGGTAAAGCAATTATAAATGTATACCTTCCTTATTCAAATTCATAATCAATACAATATACAGTAAAATATAACCTTACAAGACCAAGAGGAGTTACTTGCTTGTTAGATATCAAGAGTCAAGAGAGTTTATTTATCATATGCACCACATATGAACTGAAACAATGAAATTCCTACTTGCTGCAACTTTACAGGCACATTAGATGCAACAACCTTAAATATACATAAACGATCAGTAATTCTAAGTAAAAAAAGCCATGGTAGTGCAAACACCAAAGTCTATAGAGCAACCATAATAGTGCATAGTCTTTTGGAAAATTCTAAAAACATCTTGGAATATGCTTTAACTTCTAATTTATTTTCACATCATCCACAACTACATTTTTTTAAGTTACCTATTGTTATATGTTGCAAGTTGTAAAACATATCTCAATAAATAAAATGTATATGGGTAATGCTATAATTTCCAAAGATGCACAGTGCTCATGCAAATCCACATTGGTCAGCAAGACCGTGTACATCCCAATTAGACTGTCAGACTGATTGTCAGTGCAGCCATGTTGTTGACGCACACCTTAGCAATTATAGTTTGGAACTGCATTAGCCAGACAATTGGTAAACTACCATTAAAATGTCTAATTAGAAAGTCATTAGTTAATCAAACATTGCAAATCTTACACTGTCTTCAAATAGCACCGAATTTAGATCTTTGATTTATATAAACCAATTAGAAACTGGTTAAAAATATTAAATTTATTTACTTAAAATTGACTGCTACACTGATTAATTTTTAACTTATATTTATGTACTCTTTTCAACAGATCGAAGGAACTCACTATCAGGTAAAGCCACCATGGATATTTATGACTCAGCGGGTCAGGCAGCATATCTGGAGAAAAGGAAAAGGTGACATTCCAGGTCGGAATCCTTCTTGAGACTGAAAGATTGAGGAGGTCAGAAGAAAACAGGGCCGACATCAGATAACCTTGGGAAGGATGGAGTCCATAATGGTCCATTGTTGGCTGGGGAGTATGTACTAGCGACAGGGATACAAGGATCTAAACTGTTCCACCCTTCCTGAGGTCATCTGTTGCCGGCCCTGTTTTGTTCTGGCCTCCTCTATATTTCAGTCTGAAGAAGGGTTCCGAACCGAAACATCACCTACTCCTTTATTCCAGAGATGCTGCCTAACCCATTGAGTGACACCAGCATTATATCTTCAGTATAAACCAGCATTTGCAGTTCCTTCCAATTCACATAGGAAATTTATGATGCTGGTTCAAATGCACACTACAACATTTCAATGAAACACTAAGGATTTACATAATTTTCCATAATCAGAAAGATTGATCAGATAATTATTTTGTAGTAGTTCAAACCTATTGAATGAGCAACATGTTGATTACCCAACATGGTTAATATCTTGTGTAGGAAAGAACTGCAGATGCTGGTTTAAATCGAAGATAGACACAAAATGCTGGAGTAACTCAGCGGGGACAGGCAGCATCTCTGGGGAGAAGGAATGGATTTTGGGTCGAGACCCTTCTTCAGACTGCATTCCCATTCCTTCTCTCCAGATATGCTGCCTGTCCCGCTGAGTTACTCCAGCATTCATGTCTATGGTCAATATAGCCTCCAGCAACATATACAAGAAGTAACAGTTATCTTTATGAGGAAACATAGAAAATGGCATGGGAGAAATGACAAACGTGTGGTTTGGGAATATTCTTCATTAACACATGTTTGTCATTGCAAAAACTGGGGAAAAATCTGTTCACATTAATGGCACCGGCTTTCATGTCATTAACTCCATTCCACAACACTGTCATTTTGTTGTTGATCTCTGTGGCAATAATGTTTAAAGGAAGAACCTGGTTGAATGAAGACTGCTTGAAATTAAGATACAAAATGCAGACTCCTTGAGGCATCCGCACAGATTGGACTCAGACACAATAAGGCTGTTCAAACGCACTGGCCCAAAGATGCTGATTGTTTAGCAGACCAGATATTTCAACTGTAAAATAAACACATTAAAATGTGTATCCAATTCACATTGAACAATTTTGCCATCAACAGAGGAAAAGCGTTGCTGTATTAACCTTTGATGTCCACAAGGGTTGAATCAAATTAGAAAATAATTGAAATTCAATGAGTTAAACGCTTTCATGTTCTGCAAAAATATATTCTGTTATTTCTACTATGCTCCTGCATTCACATCTCAGAGGTTTAGGTATTTTTATGGTGAATGTTTATATGACCTAGACATTCTGACGTTAATCAAAGGAGAAAAAGTAAAACATATTGCAATCACTTACTACATGGGAAATCACAAAAAATATTGAAATGTACTTTAATTCTAAATTGTTGTTCATGTCCTTCACAACCATCCTTCTTTATTTTCCATTGTTTTGCACAGGTGTCATATAAGTCTGTTATTATGAAGCACTAAATATAAGATAGAAGTCCTGGAAGGACAGCAGTTTGCAAAAGATACTGTGCTCTCAAGCACACAATTGACCATTGAGATCTTCTACATCCCAATACAGATGTCAGATTTAACATCTGCTGCAGTGTGTTGTTGACATACATCAATGCAACTTAGTATGACTTTTGCAGGGAGAAAATTGCAAATCCTGGGGAATTGAACAACAGGAGTCAGAATCCTTTTGGTTAAGTTAAGCTCTGAAAATAGGGCAGCAATCCACCCTCACAAGATGAGGACTGGACTGCAAGGAAAATAAATCTTTGCATATAATTCTAATTGATGTGGACATAATAAATGACACCGTAGAATTCCAATTGATGTGGACATAACAAATGAGAATGTAGAATATTTTACCAGCATCCTGTCCATGCAGAATCCTATAAATTTCAATGAGATGTCCCTCATTATGCTAAATTCTTGAGAATACAGGCTTCATCTAGTAATTTTTGCATCCTGTGCTCATTTAATTTAGATTGTTATGGGGTTTGATGAGAAGGGAGAAAATGAGCAAATCTTTACATTTCTCAATAGTCTCTAAAAACATATTGAATAGGATTTTCATTTTGAAATGTCTTACACCGATCAAACATGTTTCTTTCATTTGATTGCAGTTGGCTACCACATATACTGATTTGTAATTATTTACTCTTTTCAGACGTTTACAGTATGCCAGCAGCAGGTAAAGTTTCAGTGCATGTTGATTGTCTTTGTTGGAATGCGGAAGTGACAATTTTGATGAAAGAATGTAGAATAGTAAGATTGAACGAGAACTTACCAGTTCGAAGGTTGATCTTTATTTTATGAGGAGTCGAAGTGAGGGATTTCGTGAAGAGCCCGCCGGCGCGCATGCTCGACATACTTCAAAGTAGCGGCGTGGAATCACAGAACCAACAATAGAAATGACTTCGCATAGTATGATTGAATTGACTAAGATTACCAGATGAAGGTGACTGAGGGTTGGGCGAGGAGGGCACGAAATCCCTCACTTCGACTCCTCATAAAATAAAGATCAACCTTCGAACTGGTAAGTTCTCATTCAATCTTACTATTTCATTTCGGAGTCACGTGAGTGACTTCGTGAAGACTTCAAAGCTTCTGTGATTACACGCCCTGGACCACGTCCATGCTGACACACCACTACCAGGGATGGATGGGAGGAACAAACTTGCTCAATAGTTCATACTGCAAAACAAGAGCATATTTATTAATAACAAATCAAAACCCCTCATGCGGGGACATCTCCACGTTCTTGACCTGCATTCAGCACGGCTTCTGCGAACTGTAGAGGAGCAGCAACAGGCTTGTTATAAAAACGCTGGAACACAGCTTCATTAGCCCATCCTGCTGTGGCGAGAATTAGGTCCATGGGCACCTCCATGACCCTCGCCGCTGACGTCGATGCAGCCCTGGTGGAATGAGACTTGAACACATTAGTGTCGATACCTGACTTACCCAAGACGACTCGAAGCCACCTGGATATCGTCTGGACTGTCACTCGATGATGAGGTCTCTTATGAGTGACAAGCAGGTATCTCTCCATTCCTCTGATGCGTGCCGTCACCTTGACATAGTGGCGGATATGTGAGGCTAAACATAGCCTAGCATCTGCGGGGTATGCCGGGAACTTCAGCTGCAGCCCTGTGCACCCAGGTCTATGCTGCTTTAGTAGCTCGTCAATGAAAAATACTACTTCTGTAGGGGTAGATGTCATTCTGTCGACACAAAGTTTGTGTAGTGTCTGTACCCTCTGAGCTGAAGTCAGCGCTAGTAACATCACCAGCTTCATGGCGAGTTGGTCCAGTTGGAGCCCTTCCATGGGAGACCACGTCCTGAGCAGGGTTAATACGTCCCTGGCATCCCAGGTGATATTATAGCGTGGTGTAGGCGGATTCATATTGAATATACCCCGCATGAGTCTGGACACTAGCCTGTTGGATCCTACCCCAATATTGAGGTAGAATGATAGCGCACTTCTGGCGCTGTTGATGGCACTGTAACTTAAGTGTTCATCATGGTGCAACCCCGCGAGGAATTCCAGGACGTCGGTTATTGTCACGTCATCGTACGTGATGCGAGAGCGGCTGCAGTAGGCTTCCCACTTCTTAATATGCGAGCGGTATCTTCGTCTTGTGGACTCTCGACACAACGCCCCAATGGTATCCATGGTCCGAGCCGAGAGGCCGTATTGGACTAACGGCCTGTTCAGAACCTGCAAGCCAACAAATTTAAATAGCCATGGCAGGGATGTGGCTCCCCTGAGACAGGGTGAGTAACCAATTGTGGGCAACCCTTCAAAAGGACCCAGGGTTCGTTGAGCATGTCAAAGACCACCGGATACCAAGGCTGTGTGGGCCAGTCGGGTATAATAAGGATGCCCTTGGCAGCATCTGCCTGAATCTTTCGCAATACCCGACTGATGAGGCAAAATGGAGGGAAGGCATAGAAAAACCAATTCCCCCAGTCCAGCGAGAATGCATCTAGCGCTATTGCCCCAGGATCTGGTTCCCATGAAACGTAGGCTGGTACCTGATGGTTTAACCGTGACGCAAAAAGGTCAATGTCCGGTTTACCAAATTTGGCTGTGACTTTAGAAAAAATCTCAGGATGCAACATCCATTCAATATTGTCATTAAATTTGCGTGACCTGGTGTCCGCCACAGTATTAAGCTCACCTGGCAAATAGGTAGCTGAAATCCAAATGTCTCTTTGAACACACCAGAGCCAAATTGAGTTAGCCAATTTGTCACACGAAACTGACCTGGTACCACCCATATGGTTTAAATATGCCACAGCTGTGGTGTTGTCTATTTGGAGACGGACGTGTGCTCCAACAAGCTTGGAACAATATGCACGAAGTCCGTGGAATGCTGCCAGCAACTCCAAATAGTTAATCCCTTGAGTCAACAACATCGATGACTCAAGGGTGTCCCATCTGCCCCCACAACTAGAGCAATTATCAGTAGCTCCCCAGCCACGCGAGCTTGCATCAGTCTGTAAATATACCACCGGATTAGCCTCCCTAACAGGCTTGAATGAGTTGCTAATGTGACACACCCACCATTGCAACTCAGTTATCGCTTCGGACGGCAGCTGCATTGATCGATTGTAATGACCAGCGTTCCGTTTTAACGCAGTAATTTTAGCTCTTTGCAAATTCTGATAATGCAAAGGTCCATATCGTGCTGCCGGAAACAAAGCCACTAGCTTGCCAATTACTGTGGCTGTATGCCGAATTGATGGTATATTGGTGCCAATTAAATCTCTGCACACCTGAGTGACTTCCTCAATTTTGTTAATTGGTATAGTTATCCTCATGCTCATTGAGTTCACCGTGAACCCTAGGTAATTAATTACCTTGGCAGGGCAGAACTTCGATTTCTCTGGATGGACAATGAATCCTAATTGTTGAAATATATTGACAGCAGCTGCAACACCCTATTCAGCCAATTGCAGGGTGTGGCCCACAATAAAGACATCATCTAAATAGGCCATAACTATATGATGTCGTTGTCTCAAATAAGCCATGATTGGCTTCACCAATTTAGTGAACAATCTAGGGGCTGTAGTGAGCCCATTAGGCAAAGCCTTATACTGCCAAAGTTGCCCCATCCAGATAAATTTCAAAAACCTTCTATCATATTTCTGGATGGATACTGAATAATATGCATCCCTCAAATCAATGCATGCCATAAAGCAGCCATGAGAAATCAATGATTTGGCTGTTTCAAACGTATCCATTTTAAAATGAGTATATGTTACAAACGTATTCAAACGGGTTAAATCAATAATGACACGACAGCCTCCATCCTTCTTAGGTCTAGTAAATATGTTCGAAACAAACTCAATTGGCTCATGCACCGTTTTCTCAATCACCCCCTTCTGTTCCAGACTTAAAATTTCCTTATAACCTGCTGCCTGTTCTGCAGCAGACAATTTGAACGTACGACCAGGCATGTGCTGGGATGGAGGAATGTCGCCATTAATAAATTCAATTTTATGCCCCTGAATATTCCGCAACACATACTCATCACCAGTAAAATTACCCCATGCACCCAAAAACAACCGTAAACGACCACCAACATGGGAAGTTAAACAGAGAGAAAAAAGAGAACCAGACCCCCTCACCTCCATGGTTACCGGCGGTCCTTGACACGTGTGGGTGGCTGTGGAGGTGCTGGGTTGGCTTGAGGGCGTGGCGTCTTCGATTTCCACAAAGGTCTCTGCCGACCCTGTCCTAAAAAAGACCCTTGGTGCTGGTTCTGGTGCTGTTGTCGTTGTGGAGCTAGAGGGTGAGTCCTCGTCGAGGCACTGGCCGACCCTCGTGAGCGAATGTATGGAGCTTTTGAGCCTGACGGTGTGGGGGCACTCTGAGAGCGCATGATCCCCACCGTTTTGGCTTGTTCGTCAAGCTCTTTGACTCTCTTCGAGAGGTCCTCACCAAAGAGCTGACGGGGCGGCGGCGGCGGCGGTGGTTTGCACAATCCTGCAAACTTCGGGTTGAGTGCTGGGCGGATGCTGTTTTTGCGAAACCCGTTGATTTTGTGCTGGGTCGCGCACAATAAGGCCAGAGCATCTTCCTGGTCCAAATTCAGTTCGTCCCCGTCCACCGACCGCGCAAAGGCGGTAATACCGGCCGTGAGGAGTTTCAGGATCCGCTGCAATTTTAGCTCCTGTTGACGGATAGCCGCACTGATGTTGCCCCATATTGGCGTATTGACCACAGGCACGTTGAGGGAGTTGCAGTTTGATGGAGCCTTGTGACGGCTCATAGCCTGGATGAGGACTTCTTCCTGCAGCACCTGATTATTAAGAAAGTCCACTGTGGCTGCCAGCTTTGTATTTAGAGGAAGACCAGCCATATGTGGGGCCGCGAATTTGGTCGCCACATCCAAGAGTTCCTCCGCTGGCACCTCCAACGGAGGTGGTACAGGATCCACCAGAACCTCCTCCTCCTGCTGCTCCAGGCTGATAGTAGATGTTGGTGAAGACGCCCTGTGCCTGTTGCTGCCCTGCTGATGTTGACGTTGAAGCAGGAGCTCCAGCAGCCGCTCCATACGGTCAATACGCCCTTCACCCTGAACACTCAGGTGGTCGGAGTCCTCCGGCTCTGAAAAGAAAACCGGGCTTCTGTCATCGGCCCGCACCTCGTCGAGGCCCTGCCGGTGCCGGTAGTTGTCGCTAACAGCCGCCGAGGCGAAACTGCGCGATTCCTGCGCGGGCGTGTTCAACCGCCTCCGTTTAGCGGGAGCTGAAGCTGCTGCCACTAAGGGCACTTGCGGCGAGGTGTCGGCACCAGCCGAAGCATGGCTGCCTGGGGCCCGCGCAGTCTTGCCGGCTGCCCACATCGTGGACGTTGCCGACGCATGGTCTCACCCACCCATCCATGGGGGGCTCGGCGACCGTGACGAGACCCGACTCGACCGACCCGTCCCGGCGTCGAGAGTCGGGGTGTGCCGGCTGGACCTCACAGCCGCCCCGGATCTCGCCCTGGAACCTGACCGCTCCTCCGCGGCAGGCAATGCCTTAGCCCTGACAGGGTTAGGCTTCTGGGCTCCTGCCCTCCCCCTTCTCGGAGGGCTGAGTGGAACAGGCCGTGCAACGGCACGTGCCCTGCTCAAGGCCGCCAGCGAGCCCGCTGACGACCTGACTGCCATGGCAGGGTCCCCCTGCTCTGGCGGCACACCACACTCCTCCTCGTCGAACTCCTCCGAGCTGTGGTGTGCTGGCGGATCTGGACCTGTAATCACAGGGCTTACCCACATCTCCGCCTGAGTCCCGGCCTGCGCTGCAGGTACTGCCGATGGTAACGGCCCCGGAACTGTTGACCGGCGAACTCGTCCTGACGTCCTCCGGCCCTTCGAACTCCCATCCATGTCCTTGCTGCAAGACATAATCAGACAACAAGGACCACCAACTAAAGGTAGAATACTTACCTCCGTGGCCCCTTATGAAGGGCTGGCGAGGAGCGCGCTCCACCGCCAGCCGTCGCAGCAACGCGGTACGACGATATCGGGCATGCGCGCCGGCGGGCTCTTCACGAAGTCACTCACGTGACTCCGAAATGAAATTTCCCAGCGTCCAATCCATCCAGCACTAAGAATTCTGAAAATTTCAATGAGATTTCTCGTCATTATACTAAATTCTTGAGAATACAGGCTTATTGTTGATATGATGACAATTTTTGAATTACGTGCGCATGTAACTTAGATTGTTTTGTAGTTCGATATGAAGAGAAAATGAGCAAATTTTAAACTTTCTCAACATGAAATGAAAGTGTCTAAAATGTATTGAAAGGGATTTTCACTTTGAACTGCCTTACACCTGTCACAGATGTTATTTTCACGTGATTAACATTGGCTTACGCAGTTAATGATTTTTTAATTATTTACTCTTTTCAGAAATGGGCAGTGCATCATCAGCAGGTAAGGTTTTAGTACATGTTGATTATCTTCAGAGAAATGCAGAAGTGAGAATGTTGATGAAAGTGTGTACAACATTTTCCCAGCATCCAGTCCATTCTGGTACTGTAAGAATTCTGCAAATTTCAATGAGATTTCCCTTCATTATACAAAATTGTTGAGAATGCAAGCTTATTATGATAATTTTACATCTTGTGCTCATGTAACTTAGATTGTTGTGGAGTTTGATGAGAAGAGAAAAAAATAGCAATAAAAATGTCTCAACATGAATTGAAAGTCTCTAAAAATGTATTGAAAAGGAATTTCATTATAAATTGTCTTACACCTGTTAAATCTATTTTAAAATGTTGATTACAATTGACCACCACATTTATTGATTTTGAATTATTTACTCTTTTCAGAAGTTGAGAGTGCACCAGCAACAGGTAAAGCTTTAGTACATGTTTATTGAAATGCATAGGAGAGAATTTTGATGAAAGAGTGTGGAACATTTTCACACCATCCAGCACTGTCAGTGTTCGTAAATTTCAATGCGATTTCCCCTCATTGTTGTGAGGTTTGATAAGAGGGAAAACGAGCTCATCTGTACATTTCACCGCAATTGAAAATCTCTAAAAACATCTAAAAGAATTTTAATTTGGAACTGTCTTAGACCCTTTCCACCTAGCATTGATTATTCTTTAATGCTGCTGTCCAATTTATCTGTGATGCAAGCTGTAGTGATTTACTCACTGTTCAATGATTCCAGAAGAAACTCATGAAATCCATAATTTCCTGCAAAAAAACATTTTTCCATAGGCCAAATTAGTCAAAAAGCCCACCTACTTACTTCCCAACAATATGAAGGATTATTGCCACGTGAAATGTGTTGATAAGTTATGTTGTACTAATCTGATTTACAGCATTGAAAATCATGATTCTCTTGAGAACTTTACAACTGTGGTTGGATTGCCTGGTTAATCAATTTCAGGACATATCACTACTCAGTCAGGTACTGGAGAGAAGGAACAAACTGTGCAGGGAAAACTTCTCAAAACTTTTCAAAACCATTCTTACCTACATTTACTGCCTTCTTCCCATTCGATTACATTATAGATTAAAGAAAAGTTGATGGCAAGAAGCCTGGGAGGAACTTCTTAAACTTTTGCAAATCTAGTTAATTTCTGACAAAATAAGATATGAATGATATCCTGCTGGATCTCCCGGTTACTGACCATTTTAACTCCCTGTCCCATGCCCATCCTGACCTGTGTGTCCTGGGCCTCCTCCATTGCCAGAGTGAAGCCACATGCAAATTGGAGGACAGCACTTCAGATTCAGTTTGGGAAGCCTACCACCCAATGGTATGAATATCCCTCTCCTGTGCTGCCCCCACCCTTGAGCACATCTCTTTCTTTCACTATGCTGCCCCTTTCCCCACAATGGTCCCCTTCCACTAATATCCATCCCCCCCCCCCCCCCCCCCCCCCTGGCTTTATACAGGTATTTCACTCTTTGTCTTTTCTTACTGGTACTCTTTTAACTCCTTTTCATCTCTAGCCTTTGTCCATGCATCTGCTAATCAAACCCCCCTCACGTATCTACCAATTACTTGCCAACCCTACCTCTTTTCCAGCTTGCCCCCTCCATGAAGCAGGGTCCCAACCCAAAATGTCGCCCATCCACTCCTTCCACAAATGCCTCCTGACCCACTGAGCTAGCCCAGCACTTTGTATTTCAGATTCAGATTCAATTTTAATTGTCATTGTCAGTGTACAGTACAGAGACAACAAAATGCATTTAGCATCTCCCTGGAACAGCGACACAGCAAATGATTTGAATAAATAACAATAAGTGTCCGGGGAGGGTGATTGGCAGTCACCGAGGTACGTTGTTGAGTAGCGTGACAGCCGCCGGAAAGAAGCTGTTCCTGGACCTGCTGGTTCGGCAACGGAGAGACCTGTAGCGCCTCCCGGATGGTAGGAGGGTAAACAGTCCATGGTTGGGGTGAGAGAGGTCCTTGGCGATGCTGAGCGCCCTCCGCAGACAACGCTTGCTTTGGACAGACTCAATGGAGGGGAGCGAGGAACCGGTGATGCGTTGGGCAATTTTTACCACCCTCTGCAATGCCTTCCGGTCGGAGACAGAGCAGTTGCCATACCAAACTGTGATGCAGTTGGTAAGGATGCTCTCGATGGTGCAGCGGTAGAAGTTCACCAGGATCTGAGGAGACAGATGGACCTTCTTCAGTCTCCTCAGGAAGAAGAGACGCTGGTGAGCCTTCTTGATCAGAGTTGAGGTATTGTGGGTCCAAGAGAGGTCGTCGGAGAGGTTGACTCCCAGGAACCTGAAGTTAGAAACACGTTCCACCTCCGTACCGTTAATGTGGATGGGGGTGTGCGTGCCGCCCCTGGACTTCCTGAAGTCTACAATGAGCTCCTTGGTCTTCTTGGAGTTAAGGGCCAGGTTGTTGTCAGCGCACCATGCTGCTAAGTGCTGGACCTCCTCCCTGTAGGCCGACTCATCGTTGTTGCTGATGAGGCCAATCACCGTTGTATCATCTGCATACTTGATGATGGTGTTAGTACCATGTACAGGTGTGCAGTCATAGGTGAAGAGGGAGTAGAGGAGGGGGCTCAGCACACAGCCCTGTGGAACGCCGGTGTTCAGGGTGAGGGTTGAAGAGGTGTGCTTGTCTAACCTAACAGACTGGGGTCTGTTTTTACTCAAAATTCCAGCATCTGCAGTCCCTTGTGTCTCGCTGTCAGACATAATAGAGGTCCTTGCTTACAGGCAACCACATCTTACTGAATGTGATTTTGATCTTGCTTACTCCACTTGATGGATTATAAGCTACCAGAAGTAAGAAACAGTAGATATTCTAGTTTATGCTTCTACAAAACAAAGCTAATGAAAAGTGATTAAACAATTATAACACTATCATAAGGACATAAGATATAGAAGCAGAATTAGGCCATTCAACTCATCAAGTCTACTCTGCCAAACTATCATGGCCAATCAAATTTTCCCTCTCAATCCCATTCTCCTGCCTTCTGGCGCCCTTCCTAATCAAGAAACCGTTAATCCACGCTTAAAAAAATCCAATGCCTTGGCCTCCACAATGCCTGTGGCAATGAAATTCATAGATTCACACCCTCTGGTGAAATAAATTCCTACTCATTTACATTCTAAAGGTAGGTTATTTTATTCTGAGGCTGCACCTTCTGGTTCTAGACTCTCCCATTACTGGAAACATCCTTTTGATGTCCACTCTATCTAGGCTTTTCATTATCCGGTAGGTTTCAATAAGATCCACCATCATTATTCCAAACTACAATGAGTACAATTCCAGAGCCTTCAAACAGTCTTTATACTCTTTACACAATCATCCCCAGGATTATACTCATTTAACCTCCTCTGCAAGTACAGCACAACCTTCCTGAGATACTGGGCCCAACACTGCTCACAATATTCCAAATGTGGCCTCACCAGCACCTTATAAAGTCTCAGCATTACATCCTTGCTTTTATGCTCTCGTACCCTCGAAATGAATGTTATCATTGCTGTAGTAGCATTCCTAAGTCCCTTTGCACCACCAATTTCCAAATCCTTTCCCCATTTAGAAAGTAGTCAATGCGTTTATTCCTTCTAGTGTCTAGAACATTTTCCCACCAATCAGTCCATCCAGTTCTGTAAGAAGTCTGCCAATTTCAATGAGATTTCCCTTCATTATACCAAATTCTTGAGAATAAAACTTATTATGGAAATTTGTACATATTGTGCTCATGGAACTTAATTTGTTGTGGAGTTTGGTGAGAAGAGTAAAAATGAGCAAATCTTTACATTTCTCAACATGAACTGAAAGTCTCTAAGATGTATTGAAAAGGATTTTAATTTTGAAATGTCTTACACCTGTTAAACATATTATTAAAATTTGATTACAATTGACTACCACATTTACTGATTTTTTAATTATTTATTCTTTTCAGCATTTGACAGTGTAAATGCAGCAGGTAAAGCTTCAGTGCGTGTTGATTATTTTTATTGAAATGCAGAAGTATGAATTTTGCTGAAAGATTCACTATCAAAGTGCATGACTGTACGCTTTCCCCCACAGTACTCCATTTGCCACCCCTTGGTCCACTCTCCCAACCTGAGTTTGTCCTTCTACTGCCTTCCTGCCTCCTCAACACTATCACCTACCCCTCCACATATCTTTGTATTATCCGCAAACTTGGCCACAAAGCCATCAATTCCATCATATAGATCATTAACATGTAACATGACAAGTAGAGGACCCAACACCAACCCTTGCAGAACACCACCTGTCTCTTGCAACCAACCAGCCAAGTCCCTCTTTATTCCCACTCGTTAGTAAAGGGCCTGTCCCACCAGCATGCAACTCTATGCGATTAGCGCGACCTAACGTGGTCGCGTGAGTCGTCCGGCGTCGCAGGGCCGGTCCCACTTCGATCGCCAGAGCCGTGCGGAATTGTGCGGAGTTCGTCCCGACACTGCGCGGGGCTCCGAAAAACCGACTATGTCCAAAAGTTCCGCGCGGCAACGGCTTGTCGGTTTGCAGTCGCCACCGCATTTACACACCGCCCCGACATCGTGCCTCCATGAACCTATTTGTAAGTGCCTCCATACCCTCTATGTGTGTGGCTCCGTGGCCCTGTGTGTGTGTGTGCCTCGGTGCCCCTCTCTGCGTGCCCCTCTCTGTCCTGGCGAACTTACCTTGGACTTCGCTCCAAGTTCGCCTCAATTTGCGCCGCGATGCGCCACTTACCCGACCTCCGCGCGGCCCCTACTGCCAGTTTGGTTGCGCTTGCCGCATGCAGGCGCATGCTGGTGGGAACGGCCCTTACAGGGGATCACCCAACCTCCGCGCGGCCCCCGCTTCTAGTTTGATCGCGTTCATCGCATAGAGTTGCATGCTGGTGGGACAGGCTCTTAAGCCAATCTTCTATCCATGCTAGTGCCTTACCTCTAATTCCATAGGCCCCTATCTTGTTTAGCAGCCTCATATGTGGTCTCTTCTGAAAATTCAAGTAAAAACATCCACTGACTCTTCCTTGTCTATCTTGCTTGTTATCTCCTCAACAAACTCCAACAGATTTATCAGGCAGGATCTCCCCTGCTGACTTCGGCCTATTTTATCATGTGTTTCCAACGACCCCAAAAACCTCATCCTTAATAATGAACTCTAAAATGTTACCAACCACGAAGGTCAGTCTAACTAACCGATAATTTCCTTTCTTTTGCATCACTCACTTCTCAAACAGTGGAATTACTTTTGTGATTTTCCAGTCCTCTGGAACCAATCCCGACTTTACTGATTTTTAAATATCACTACTAATGGCTCCACTACCTCTAACGCTTCCTCTTTCAGAACCCTGGATTGCAGTCCATCTGTGTCCAGGTGACTTATCCGCCTTCAGACCTTTCAGCTTCCCAAGCACCATCTCCTCAGTAATAGTGATATAATGCTAGTATTTATGCAATGCTTACTTTAACAGAAGGCATTATCTTGTTTCCTTCTAAAGTTCCCTTTCCAATATTCACCCGACTAACACTCAGTCTAAACTAAGTAAGTAAGTAAGTAAGTAAGTTTATTGGCCAAGTATTCACATACAAGGAATTTGCCTTGGTGCTCCGCCCACAAGTAACAACATGGCATACAGTGACAGTTACAAATGACTCAGAAAACACTAAACATTAATAATAATAAAACATTAATGATAAAGCACCATTGATCAAGCATGTGAACCAACAAAATACCAGATCAAAGGGAGGCTACAGATTTTTGGCTGTTGAGTAGAGCAACTACTTGTGGATAAAAACTGTTTTTATATCTGGCTGTGGCAGCTTTGACAGTCCGGAGTCGCCTTCCAGAGGGAAGTGATTCAAAGAGTTTGTGGCCAGGGTGAGAGGGGTCAGAGATGATCTTGCCCACTCGCTTCTTGGCCCTTGCAGTGTACAGTTCATCAATGGAGGGAAGGTTGCAGCCAATAACCTTCTCTGCTGATCGGACGATTCGCTGCAGCCTCCAGGTGTGGTGCTTGGTGGCTGACCCAACCCAGACCATAATGGAGAAGGTGAAAACAGACTCTACGATGGCCGTGTAGAATTGGACCACCATTGCCTGTGGCAGATTTTGCTTCCTCAGCTGCCGTAGGAAGTACATCCTATGTTGTGCCTTTTTGACTGGAGTAAGATGGCAGCCTCCCACTTAAGGTCCTTGGAGATGATGGTTCCCAGGAACTTAAAAGACTCCATAGATGTGACTGTGGTGTTGTTGATGGTGAGTGGGGTGTGGGGAGGGGGAGCTTTCCTAGAGTCTACAATCAATTCCACTGTCTTAAGAGCATTGAGCTCTAGGTTGTTGCTACGGCACTAGGACGCCAGCTGTGACACCTCCTGTCTGTGGGCAGATTCCTCCCCATCCTGGATCAGTCCAATCAGGGTTGTGTCGTCCGCAAACTTGAGAAGTTTGACAGAGGTGTCTGTGGAGGTGCAGTCGTTGGTGTAGAGAGAGTAGAGGAGAGGAGAGAGTACGCAGCCTTGCGGTGTTCCTATGCTGAGCGTTTGTGGGTCCGAGATGTAACTTGAATAAGAATATCAGGGTGAAGAACAAACTACAAGCTTGTCAGCTGTTATTGTCAAAAGCATCCAAACCTCATCTGAGAGGAGAGGTGAAATTATTTGATGAAAAATGTTGTTCTGTTATTACTTATTTACAAATTTCTTTATTGTTACTAGCTGAACTAAAATGTAATGATTATCTTACTGCAAGTCATGGGACATTTACAAGCCCCAACTATCCAAACCAATATCCAACCAATTCAGAATGTATCTGGTACATTAGTACAAACAAGGACAAGAGGATATCGATACTTTTCACCACAATTGAGTAAGTAATAATCTTTTCATATTCACTTAACTGTAAATAATGTCAGACACATCTAAAGCCGCAGAGAGCAGGTATTAGTAGGGGTTTCAAGCTACCAGTGACGGTATGTGCTGGTACTACATATTGCCACCTCTAAAAAGTTAGAAATAAGATATTTTAGAATCTTAATTTTTTTGCATTTCAATTTTAAATGAGATTAGATTTTAGTTATTAGTTTATTAAATTAGAAGCTGCTCGATCACAAAATCAAAGCAGAAGAGAGGGGTTTATTGATGGAAAAATATTGTTGATAAATGTAGCTCAATTTTTTATTGATAGGCACACAAGCACCCTTTATCCACATAAGAGCAAGCTATGATGTTCAAATTAGTGAGGAAAACTCCTCCTCTCATCCTGTTTTATCCCCAAATTACTTTAGGAATGCCAACAAAAAACATCACCTATCCATGTTCTCCAGAGATGCTGCCTTACCGGTTGAGTTACTCCAGCACTTTGTGTCTTTTTTTCCTCTCTCATCAATATTTGTTGTGGCAATAGAAAAGATTTCCAATGGATTCAACGGTATAACATTCCTGAAAGCACAACATTCATTTAAGTTTGTTCTCTCCAAAGATGCTGTCTGTCCCACTGAGCGGCTGCAGTCTATCTTTGATTTAAACCAGCATCTGCAATTCCTTCCTACACATTCATTTAAGTGTCCCATTTCTAAATGCACCTCGCAGATTTTAGTAAAAATCACAGAAATCCGTGCAGTAACACTTTGAAACGCAATATTCATCGGTACAAGTTCATCCTCATGCACAATTTGAACACTGAAGCTAGGCACAGAGTGCTGGAGTAACTCAGTGGGTCAGGCCAGCATCTCTGGAGAAAAAGGATATGTGACGTTTCAGGCCGTGACCCTTCTTCAGACTCCTTCTTCAGGGTCCCGACCCAAGATGTCACCCATCCTTTTTCTCCTGAGATGCTGCCTGACCCGCTGAGTTACTCAGCTTCAGTGTTTACCAGCTTCTGTAGTTCCTTCCTACACATGATTTGAACACTCTTGCACCACCTGCTTTTTGCATTTCCTGTCAAGAAAATGAGGTGCATTAGCCTAAGTTTGCTCGTCATAAATATAAAATCATGGGTAGAATGAAACCAGTCCATTTTTATATTGAGTAAAAAATTCTTCTGTCTGAATTTATCAATGGGTAAAAGAGTTGCTACAGTTGAATTCACTCAGGAGATGATTGAAATCTGATAACATCCCTATTAAGCCCAATAATTTCTTAAATGTATAAGGACAGAGCGAGCCAACTCACTAGCCCATTCTCATTTCATGCTTCATTATTTTTAACATTTTTAGTTGCCGTCTGTATGTTTCAATATGTGTTCCACATGTTATTAAATAAAATTAGATTTTTTAATTAAAATGATGATTGCAAAATACCATTTCAGGCTATGATCATTCTCTCCACAGCATGGATGTTTCACAAGATTGCACAAATAACTATATAGAACTATATGATGGGTCTTCGTTAGATTCTCCTGTGCTTGCAACAATATGCGCTGGATTAAATATACAATTCACGTCATCATCCAACAATATGATCATTACTTTTGCAGCTGATTCTCATTCAATTGGACGTGGATTTAGTGCGGAATACAAATCTGTGGAATAGTATGCTTGTCTAATTCATTGCCTTACTCAATGTGTCGTTCACAATGCAATGATACCAATCTTAAATGTAGTTTCAGTGAACTATTAAGGGTTTACAAAGAATTCCATCTGTTGTGCTTCATAGAAATTAATCCATTTTTAAATGCATCATTGAACATTGAAGCAGGACTTTAAGTGACACCATTTCCCTCCACGGCTTCTCTCCGAAATACCTGACACTCTTTTTGCCTCACCCCTCTTCTGCTGAAACCTTCATTCATCAATTTGTTAATAGGCCAGGTAGTCAAATACATTTCTCATTAGCCTCCTTTGCTCCACCTTCTGTATATTTGACATCAGTCAAAATGTTGTGTGTCATATCTTAACTCATTCATGTCTAGTTCATCCATTTTGCCGACTTAATTTTGCTTCCAGTTTTGCAAGGCTATTTGTGATGCTATTTGCAGTGAAAACTATACCTGTAATTGCGCGCAGCCCTATAACCATGCAAGATATCGGCTGTCTTAAAATGCAGCCCCCTCAAACATCCCTGTACTTCTCCCGCTGTCAGACACTCTTCCAAACGCCTTAACTCTGGAATTCCCTCAAAACCTCCATTTTCCACATTTAAGTCACTCCTAAAACATATAGCAGTGATCTATTCTTTACTATTCCTCATTGCCACCAATGGCTTGATATCATCTTATTTATGATGCTCCTGTGAACATTCTTGCCACCTTAAAGGTGTGAGGTTCATGGATGTTGTAACAATGTTGTCATTCATGAATGCACAAGTGCAAGACTCTGATCTGAACAGGGCAGGTCGCACTTGGTTAAACACTGTCACCTGGATGACTCCCTTCCTGTGCTTTACAGATCTCCCATGTTGTTATTGGATAAAAAAAGCTACTCCAATAACAGAGCAAGGTATGTGGGAGCATGTTGCCAGAGTTATATGATCAAACAGAAGGGAGCACAAAGTCATATAAAGAGATTCACTTGCAGATGATAGTGGTGGAGTCTGGGGATCAGTGGAGGATCACTGACAAGTGCAGATTCTTAATTGAGGGACTAGAGAGTCTTGAGAAAAAGTGCTTGCTGACACAGAGTTCTGGAACTCAAACAGTGTGGGAATGCATTGCAATAAGCAATAATTGGCCACTTAGCTTATGAAGTATATCCATTTACATATTGAATAACACACATGGTAAATACCTTGCTTGCCAATTAATTCCTTAGAACATCACAAAGAGTGGTGGGTGACTGGATCATGCAACCAAGTGCGGTGTTGGAGGCAGATATGGTAGTGACATTCAGGAGGCTTTCAGATAGGCACATTGATATGCAGGGAATAGAGGGGTATGGATCATGTGTCGGTTGGGTTAGGTTAGGTTACGTTTATTATTAACACATGTGCCAAGGTACAGTAAAAAGCTTTGTTCTGCATGCCACCCAAACAGATCAGATAATATTATAGATAAATACAATCAAGTCAAACTCAAGTGCAATAGATGGGGCAAAGTGTAAGATTGTGATTGTATCGGATGATAGTAAATCCTTCTGATAATAGAGCACGCAAAGTGTTGCCATGCTCCAGCACCAGATGAGATTAGTCAGCATTGTGTGCTGTACTTCTCTACGTTCCATGTTCTATGTTCCAACAATACCAGTTTCCAGATCCTTGCCATCTCAGCAAAGCACAGCAAATCGAGAAATGAAGTTCACACTCACTTACTTCTCTAATTATGTAGTGGGTGTCATTGTTTAAAGACTGCATGAAATTTAATTATTTCAAATTAACAATAAATCAAATATTATATAGTTACATAGTAGCTTTGAAATTGTAATTATTTAAATATCATGTAGGCTCACAAATTCACTTAGAAAACAAATTAATTTTGACATTTATCCTGCCGTTGATGATTTTCATCCATATTGAAACTGCGGATGAAACAATGGTGACTGAGGCATCAGTCCTGGAAAATCAGTCACTGAATGCCTGTTATAAAAACATATATAGTTTTTTGTTCTTGTACAATTTATGTACATAACTGTCACAAAATCGTCAATTTTGTTAATCAATGGTATATCATGTGTAACATGAAACCTGACAGCTGGTCAAAATTATTGAATGATTAAAATTAAGACAAGCATCTTAAGTTGCTTCATCGTGATTCTCAATGAATTTATGTTGATAATGTAGTTATTAACCTGAATAAATCATACAAATTCACAACTATTCCAGTATCTCAGTACTGCTGTCTTTAATGTCCTTTGTTGATTTTTTTTGAGAATTGTTGTATTCATTTATTTAATCTTGAATTAACTCTGAGAATTAAAAAACACATATTGCTAAAATAGATGGCTTCTTACAACCGGAAAAACAGTAAATGTGTGTATCAAAAATTCCTTTCCTGCATTTCATCAGAACCATTTGTCTACATATTTCTCATGAGTACCGAAACTGACTGGATACTACAACTGCAGAATTTTAAGGTCTAGTTTCCCAGTCTAGCTTTTTTTTTAATTGCACGATATCCACCTGGTTGGCAGTGAGTAAGGAAATTCTACTAAGAAGATGACATCGGAGTCTTTTTAGACTTTCGACTTTACATACAGCATGGAAACAGAATCACCACATACACTTGTACTATCCTTCACACTAGGGACAATTTACAATCTACAGAAGCCAATTAAACCTATAATCCTACACATCTTTGGAATGTGGGGGGAAACCGTAGCACCCAGAGGAAACCCACGTGGTCACAGGGAGAATATAGTCATAGTCATAGAGTCATTGAGTGATACAGTGTGGAAACATGCCCTCCGGCCCAACTTGCCCACACCGGCTAACATGTCCCAGCTATACTATCCAATCTGCCTGCGCTTGGTCCATATCCCTCCAAACCTGTCCTATCCATGTACCTGTTTAACTGTTGCTTAAATGATGGGATAGTCCAAGCCTCAACTACCTCGTCTGGCAGCTAGTTCCATACACCCACCACCCTTTGTGTGAAAAAAATGGAATATATTACAAAGTTAATATTCTACAAAACGTATAATATACAAACTACGTACAGATAGCACCCGTAATCAGGATCCAAGCCGGGTCTTGAGCGCTGTAAGGTAGCAACTCTACAGCTGCGCCACTTTGCCGCCCATTAAGTCCATCTATTTGTTTTTTTAATGAACTGAAAGATTCACCATGAACTGAATGAAATAGTTTCTCCTCAACTCAGTCTTGAATGGTCTGCCCTTTTGAGCATTTGAATGTCCATTCAAGAGTCTGAAGGCAGTGGGAAATACGTTGACCTTGAATCTGGTGGTATGTGCTTTCAAGCTTTTATTTTTTCTGCCTTATGGGAGAGAGGGGACGGCAAAATGATTAGGGTGTGATAGTCCTTAATTCTTTGCAGCTTCAACATGGTTGGACCAGGATAAGTTGTTGGTGATAGTTACACTTAGGAACATGCAGCTCTCAACCATCTCTACTTCATGTACCATTGATAAAGTCAGGGGCATCCACTCCTCCCTGCTTCCTGAAGTCAATAACCATGACCTGAAACAATAACCCAATTTCTTTCCTTGCCAGCTGTTGTCTGATCTGTTGAGTATTTCCAGCATTTTCAAATTCTATTGTATATTAACATAAGGAAGTCTCAATACATTAAAATAAAAACTGATTAGATTGTGTCATGCTTTGAAAATGCTTTATTGACTTTTTTAAATCACAGTTTTATTATGCATTGGGTTAATTGAAACAGAAACAAATGGACAAATACATTCAAATGACATCCGTGTTCTGATTAGGAATTGTGACAGATGACATTATAATTTTTTTTTAAACTCAATATCCAAGCTCATTGCTTCAGTGAATCTTAGAATTAATTTTGATCACATTTTGAATTTTGTTCATGCAAGTAGGTTTGTTGTGTCGTTGGTTATCTGGATTAGATTCGATTAGATTCATTATTGATTGAAAGTGTCACTTCACAGTAGCATTCCGCATACTGCACTTAAGCCCATCTGTTGCAGGCTCCTGAATAGTTTAAGCATTACAGCAGCCAATGGTGAAACAATTACAAACAGAACCAGCAGAGGTAAGATAAATGGAAAATTAAATTAGATATTCGTCTCATCAGCCTCGTCCACTTCTTTTTTCAGACCTGAAAGACATTGCAGTTTATTGTTTGCAAAGCTGTTGGTGGAACTACAAAATGAAAAGTTTTCAGTGAAGTATTCAGAAAATGCCACGCTTGTCTCACCTGCACCTTAATGTGTTCAATCTTTTTTGAGTTCAATTGGTCCCAACATAACATCGACATTTCCGTTTGAAGAAGCTGTGGCCCTCTTTTGCCGAGCCATGCACCCACGGTAACAGCGGGAGGAGTAATCATAAGCCTCGCATATCACAAGTTTACAATGGAGATAGACTGAGGAATGTGAGTGGAAGAATTTAAAGGCACTGAATGTAAATCGTGCAATATTGTTGGCTGGTGAGGGATATGTGTCGTAGGTCTCATCCCTTACACACCTACAAAATAAATATTTCAAGGTTAATTTCATGAGAAACCACAGCAAAGCAGAGTTTCAATGCAAGTTAAAATGAATCACTGTATCGCTGCAAAAAAATTAGGAACAAGTTAGGTAGCTAGCTAGCAAAATGTAGTTAAGTATTTCCAAAGTTATACTCAGTGGCATTCAAATTTCAGTTTAATTTTATCTTAACAAGCAGCCTTCAAGCACTTTTAAGAGTTGTGGAAACAAGTTGCATCATCAATAAGGTCAAAATGATATACGACATATTGGTGGAACATTTGGATAGGTGCAAAATAATATTTAACATTGAAAAATAGGCCAAAGTCAGCATGGCTTTGTGAAGGGGATGTTTTGCCTGACAAATTTGCTGGAATTCTTTGAAGAAATAAATAGCAGGACAGAAAAAGGAGAGTCAGTAGATGTTGTTTACCTAGATTTTTAGAAAGCCTTTGATAAGGAGCCACATGGGAGGCTGCTATGGAAGATGAGAGCCCACGGTATCAAAGGGCAGGTACTAGCATGGATAGCAGGTTGGCTGGAAGGCAGAAGGCAAAGAGTGGCAATAAGGGGGCCTTTTCTGGTTGGCTGCCAGTGACAAGCGGAGTTCCGCGGGGCTCGGTGCTGGGGCCGCTGCTCTTCACATTGTATATTAATGATTTGGATGAGGGGATTCAAGGCTTTGTGGCCAAGTTTGCGGATGATACAAAAATATGTGGAGGGGCAGGTAGTAAAGAGAAAGCAGGGACTGTGCAGAAGGACTTGGACAGGTTGGGAGATTGAGCAGAAAAGTGGCAGATGGAATATAGTGTAGCAAAGTGTGGAGTCATGCATTTTGGTAGTAGGAATAAAGGCGTAGACTATTTTCTAAATGGAGAGATAATCCAGAAATTGGAGGTGCAAAAGGACTCGGGAATTAAAGGACGTTCTTTTAGGAAGGAGATGAGGAGTCATTTCTTTAGTCAGAGGGTGGTGAATCTGTGGAATTCTTTGCCACAGAAGGCTGCAGTGGGCAAGTCAATGGATATATCTAAGACAGAGATAAATAGATTCTTGATTAGTACGGGTCCCAGAGGTTATGGGAATAAGGCAGGTGAATGGGGTTAGGAGGGAGAGATAGATCTGCCATGATTGAATAGCGGAGTAGACTAGATGGGCCGAATGGCCTAATTCTGTTCCTATCACATGATCTTATGATCTGAAGATTAATAGTTTTAATTTTAATTTTTAGTTTTAGCTAAAAAGCCAATTAACCACCAAAATTGGAATGTGGGAGGAACCCGGAGAAAAACACACGGTGTCAGGGAGAACATTCAATCTCCATGCAGACAGCACCCATAGCCTGGATCTAACTCGGGTCTCTGGCGTTGTAAGGCAGCAAATCTACCACTGCACCACTGTGTCACCCAGTGTTATAAAAAGTGTTATATTTTTGTCCAAAGAATGAGGGAGAAAAACATATGCTAGCAGACACAACTCCAAAAAGGGCACAGAAGTAGTGAAATTTGGGGGGGGGCATGCATGCATATACATTTACAGTAGGAGGACAGGTTGAGAAAGTAATTTAACAAAAAGCATAGTTGACTTTATAGAAACGTAGAAACATAGAAAATAGGTGCAGGTGTAGGCATTTCGGCCCTTCCAGCCTGCACCGCCATTCAATATGATCATGGCTGATCATCCAACTCAGTATCCTGTACCTGCCTTCTCTCCATACCCCGTGATCCCATTAGCCACAAGGGCCACATCTAACTCCCTCTTAAATATAGCCAATGAACTGGCCTCAACTACCTTCTGTGGCAGAGAATTCCACAGATTTACCACTCACTGTGTGAAAAATGATTTTCTCATCTCGGTCCTAAAAGACTTCCCCCTTATCCTTAAACAGTGACCCCTTGTCCTGGACTTCACCAACATCGGGAACAATCTTCCTGCATCTAGCCTGTCCAACCCCTTAAGAATTTTGTAAGTCTCTATAAGATCCCCCCTCAATCTTTTAAATTCCAGCGAGTACAAGCCGAGTCTATCCAGTCTTTCTTCATATGGAAGTCCTGCCGTCCTAGGAATCAGTCTGGTGAACCTTCTCTGTACTCCCTCTATGGCAAGAATGTCTTTCCTCAGATTAGGAGACCAAAACTGTACGCAATACTCCAGGTGTGGCCTCACCAAGACCCTGTACAACTGCAGTAGAACCTTCCTGTTCTTGTACTCAAATCCTTTTGCTATGAATGCCAACATACCATTCGCTTTCTTAACAGCCTGCTGCACCTGCATGCCTACTTTCAATGACTGGTGTACCATGACACCATCTCCCCTTTTCCTAATCGGTCACCATTCAAATAATAGTCTACTTTCCAGTTTTTGCCACCAAAGTGGATAACCTCACATTTATCCACATTATATTGCATCTGCCATGCATTTGCCCACTCATCCAGCCTATCCAAGTCACCTTGCAGCCTCCTAGCATCCTCGTCACAGCTAACACTGCCCCCCAGCTTCGTGTCATCCGCAAACTTCGAGATGTTGCATTTAATTCCCTCGTCCAAATCATTAATATATATTGTAAATAGCTGGGGTCCCAGCACTGAGCCTTGCGGCACCACACTAGTCACTGCCTGCCATCCTGAAAAGGACCCGTTCACTCCTACTCTTTGCTTCCTGTCTGCCAGCCAGTTCTCTATCCACATCAATACTGAACCGCCAATACCGTGTGCTTTAAGTTTGTATACTAGTCTCTTGTGTGGGACCTTGTCGAAAGCCTTCTGAAAGTCCAGATATAACACATCCACTGCTTCTCCCTTATCCACTCTACTAGTTACATCCTCAAAAAATTCAATAAGATTCGTCTGACATGCTTTACCTTTCGTAAATCCATGCTGACTTCGTCCAATGATTTATCCACTTTCCAAATGCGCTGCTATCCCCTCTTTAATAACTGACTCTAGCAGTTTCCCCACTACCGATGTTAGACTAACTGGTCTGTAATTCCCCGTTTTCTCTCTCCCTCCTTTTTTAAAAAGTGGAGTTACATTAGCTACCCTCCAATCCTCAGGAACTACTCCAGAACCTAAGAGTTTTGAAAAATTATCATTAAGGCATCCACTATTTCTGGGGCTACTTCCTTAAGTACCCTGGGATGCAGCCTATCTGGCCCTGGGGATTTATCTGCCTTTAATCCATTCAATTTATCTAACACCACTTTGCGGCTAACGTGGATTTCACTCAGTTCCTCCATCTCATTTGACCCCCCGCTATTTCCGGCAAATTTTTTATGTATTGCTTAGTGAAGACAGAACCAAAGTAGTTATTCAATTGGTCTGCCATGTCCTTGTTCCCCATGATCAATTCACCTGTTTCTGACTGCAAGGGACCTACATTTGTTTTAACTAATCTTTTTCGCTTCACATATCGATAAAAACTTTTGCAGTCAGTTTTTATGTTTCCTGCCAGTTTTCTTTCATAATCCATTTTCCCTTTCCTAATTAAGCCCTTTGTCCTCCTCTGTTGGACTCTGAATTTCTCCCAGTCCTCTGGTAGGCTGTTTTCTCTGGCTAATTTGTACGCTTCATCTTTTGCTTTGATACTATCCCTGATTTCCCTTGTTAACCACGGATGCACTACCTTCCCTGATTTATTATTTTGCCATACTGGGATGAACAATTGTTGTAGTTCATCCACGCAGTCTTTAAATGCCTTCCATTGCATATCCACCATCAACCCTTCAAGAATCAATTTCCAGTCTATCTTGGCCAATTCACGTCTCATACCCTCAAAGTTACCTTTCTTTAAGTTCAGGACACGTGTTTCTGATTTAACATTGTCATTCTCAATCCTAATGAAGAACTCAACCATATTATGGTCACTCGTGCCCAAGGGGCCACGCACAACAAGGCTGCTAACTAACCCTTCCTCATTACTCAATACCAAGTCTACAATAGCCTGCTCTCTCGTTGGTTCCTCTACATGTTGGTTTAGAAAACAATCCCGCATACATTCCAAGAAATCCTCTTCCTCAGCACCCCTCCCAATTTGATTCACCCAATCTATATGGAGATTGAAGTCACCCATTATAACGGTTTTACCTTTGTTGCACGCATTTCTAATTTCCTGTTTGATGCCATCCCCAACTCCACTACTACTGTTAGGTGGCCTATACACAACACCCATAGCGTTTTCTGCCCCTTAGTGTTTCGCAGCTCCACCATATCGATTCCACATCCTCCAAGCTAATGTCCTTCCTTTCCATTGCGTTAATCTCCTTTCTAACCAGCAACGCTACCCCACCTCCTTTTCCTCTCTGTCTATCCCTCCTGAATATTGAATATCCCTGGATGTTCAGCTCCCAGCCTTGGTCACCCTGGAGCCATGCCTCCGTGATCCTAACTATATCATAATCATTAATAGGTATCTGCAAATTCAACTCATCCACCTTATTACGAATGCTCCTCGCAATGAGACATAAAGCCTTCAGGCTTGTTTTTACAATGCTCTTGCCCCTTTTACAATTATGTTAAAAGGTGACCCTTTTTGATTTTTGCCCTGGATTTGTCTGCCTGCCACTTTTCACCTTGCTACCTATTGCTTCTATCCTCATTTTACGCCCCTCTGCTCACACATTTAAGAAACCCACAACCTCTTATTCTCTGTTTATTATTTTTTTCTTCTTTCCCCCCTACGTGTTGTGTCTGACTGTTTCCCTTCTCTGCCTCCTGCCTCACACACGGTCTACTTGCTTTCTCTATTTGAGTCCCTCCCCCCAACCGATCTAGTTTAAAGTCTCCTCAGTAGCCTTTGCAAATCTCCCCGCCAGGATATTGGTTCCCCTCGGGTTCAAGTGCAACCCATCCTTTTTGTACAGGTCACACCTTCCCCAAAAGAGGTCCCAATAATCCAGAAACTTGAATCCCTGCCCTCTGCACCAGTCCTTTCGCCACGCATTTATCCTCCATCTCGCTCCATTCCTACTCTCACTGTCGCGTGCCACAGACAGTAATCCTGAGATTGTTACCTTTGCGGTCCTTCTCCTTAACTCTCCTCCTAACTCCCTAAATTCTCCTTTCAGGGTTCCCTCCCCTTTTTCTACCTATGTCATTGGTACCTATAAGTACCACGATCTCTGGCTCCTCTCCCTCCCATTTCAGGATATCTTGGACACGTTCAGTCACATCCCGGACCCTGGCACCAGGGAGGCAAACTACCATCCGGGTCTCCTGACTGCGTCCACAGAATCGCCTATCTGACCCCCTAACTATAGAGTCCCCTATTACTGCTGCCCTCCTCTTATTTTCCTTACCCTTCTGAGCAACAGGGCTGGTCTCTGTACCCGAGGCCCGGCCGCTTTTGCTACCCCCTGGTAGGCTGTCTCCCCCAACAGTACTCAAACAGGAGTACTTATTGCTAAGGTGTACAGCCACCAGGGTACTCACTAGTCCCTGCCTCTGCCCCTTGCCCCTCCTAACCGTGACCCACGTGTCTGCCTCCTGTGGTTTTGGAGTGACTACCTCCCTGTAACTCTTCTCTATGACCTCCTCACTCTCCCTGACCAGACGGAGGTCATCGAGCTGCTGATCCAGGTACCTAATACGGTCCCTTTGGAGCCCCATCTTGACGCACCTGGCGTAGATGTGTACGTCTAGAGAGCTATCTGAATGCATGACCTCCCACATCTGACATCCAGAACAGTAAACTGCCCTGGCACTCATACTTCCCCTTACCCTGGCTACAATACAATACAATGTACAATACAATACAGTACAAAGCAAGGATTATTTATGCGTGGACATATTGAGTAAAATAGCAAGGAAGTATGATGAATCTTTATAACATTTTTTGTTTACTTAGGACATGCCCATATTCTGCAAAGATATTATCACTTAGAAGGAGCTGTAGAAAGAGGGGCTTGAGTTCTGTGGGATAGATGGGAAACACTGGGGTTGTTCTCTTTGGATAGAGGAGGTTGTGAGGACGTCTGTGTGACTGACTGCAATTCTAATTTGTGACCTTGGACGATTAGCTTGGAAGATTACTTTTTAAACTTATCCCAAACTTACCCATCCTTGATTAGATCATAAGTCATTGATGTTGAGGTGACATTATCGGGTGACGCTGTGCAAGTATCCACAAACACTTTAAGAGAAGTATCAGAACTGTTCAGGTTAACCTGCACAAACAGATTCTGCTGAAGATCCACATAGTAAGGCGAATCTGACACTGGTGTGAAAAATGATGATGAATCATAGAACATCATGTTGGTTTTAAACAAGCCAGTTTCTGTTATGTTATCAAATATTCCATTTCCCGAGTATTCGTTTGCCAAATACATTATGTTAACCATTGTATCTTGTTGCATTTCACAGCCAATATTGATCTGTAGGTATCGTGCACGAATTATAGTGGAGCCAGAAAGTGAAGATCGGATTGTGTTGGAATAAACAATGCTACCGTTCTGTACCTATGAAAGAGAATGAAGAATAAAAGTCAAATGTTATTTTGCGCACAATATGATCAAATTAGATTTTTTCAATTAAAAATTTGCAAATTTGAAATTGGTAATCTGAAGTACCATTCGTCAAGAGAAAAATTACAGCTCTGTAGGATTAAACTGCACACAACCTCAACACTGAATCTTTTAGGGAGGGAAAAGATGTGAAGAATCTTGGGTTACACAAAAAGCTGGAGAAACTCAGCGGGTGCAGCAGCATCTAAGGGGTGAAGGAGATAGGCGACGTTTCGGGTTGAGACCCTTCTTCAGACTGAAGAATCTTGTTTTTTTTCCAGTAGCAAGGAAATAGAAATGGGCACCAATAGCAGCTTAAAAGAAAAATATTGAACAAGTTGTGAAAATGAACACAGATAGATGATTCCTTTTCAATTATGCTGTCCAGTGGTAGAAGTGCAGTTCAAGGCCAGGCGACTGTTTTGCTGAACTCTTGCGATCTGCTGCCAAGGCCTGCTGGAACTCTCAATTGCTAACCATTTTAACTCCCCTTCCTATTTCCATACTGACCTTTGTCCTTGGCCTTCCTCTTTGCCAGAATGAGGCCACAGGCAAACTGGAAGAACAGGACCTCATGTTCCGCTTGGGTAGCAACCCATTGGTATAAATTCTCCAATTTCAAGTAATACTGCCTCCAACCTCCTCTCATTCCCCTGCCACCCCTCCCAACACCAATTGGTGTTGGTGCACATCAATTTCCCACCATCCCAGTCACCCTGCTCCTTTTTCTTTCTAAATGTGCATCTCCGACCCCCCTATCTCACATATTTCCCTTTATCCCCTCTTTTCAATCCCCCCTCCTGCATCTTTTTACATCCATATCCCTCCCCTGGCTTTAGATTTCATACTCCTCCCCTTCTTTATTTACCTGACACCTTTTGTCCGCCTTTCACCTCTAGCATTTATCATTTACTCCATCCATTGTCTTTCCTCCCCTCACCTATAGTCACCTATCACGTGCCAGGCTTTGCCTCACCTCTAACTTGCTTTCCCACCTTTCTCCCCACCTAAGTCTGAAGAAGCAACCCAACCCAAAACTTCATCTGTCCATTTCCTCTCCAGATGCTGCCTAACCCGTTGACTTCATTCAGCACTTTGTTTTTTGCTCAAGTTCCAGCATCTGTGGCTTCTTGTGTCTTCAAGGTAAACATTCATAGCTATTTGAGAGTCATAAATTGGGAAAATCTAGGCATTAACAAGAGTTTTAAAGATTAATATAAACGATTTATCATAAAAGAGGACTCCCTTTTCTTGCTGGCAACATTTGCAAAGGGGCTGACAGAAATAACAAGAGGCAATTCAGCTCTATTAGACTGGTTAGGTTGCGTTTGGAGTTTACATGCAGTGCTGGATAGTCCATTACAGGAAGATTGGGGAAGCTTTAGAGAGAGTGTAGAAGACGTTAACCAAAATGTTGCCAGGATTAGGAGGTGTTACTCTCAAAGAGAGGTTGGATTGTTTTCTCTAGAACGCTGCTATTTGTTGGGATCAAAACCGATTTCCCAGGGCGGAAATGTCAATGACTAGACAGAGTAGCTTGAAGGTGAGTGGGGCAAAGTCTAAATGAGATGTTTAGATCAAGTTATTTTAATCAGAGTGTGTTGGCTGGCTCGAACACACTGCCAGTGATGCTGGTGGAGGCAAATATGATAGTGGTGTTTAAGAGGCTTTTAGATAGGCGCATGTATAACTGGGAATGGAGGGGTGTGGTAGGCAGATGAGGTTAGTTTAACTTGGCATTATGTTCAATACAGACATGGGTCTGTTCCTGTGCTGTACTGTGTTCTTATTAATATGATAATGGAATGATAGTGCTGTCTGAGAGAAAAGTTTGGATCTAATGTTGTATGATTAAATGAAGAATCAAAAGGCAGTGCGTTTTCACAACACTCAGCAGTAAACATGAAGTTCATTGAAATGTATTGAGTGTGTGAATGTTATAAGAACAGTTGGCAGCTTTTTATGGGAGAACAGATAAATGTGGATTTGAATGGTCAATAAAAGAATAGGGGGTAGGCATTGATACAAAGAAGAAAAGACCATGCATGCATTAGCATCAATGAAAAGTAAGTCACAGAATTACCCACAGTTTGCTGGACGATAGATTGAATTAAGAGGTGGTCAAGACCATAGACGGGAAGACATGATTTGAGAAGATTGGCACAAAGCCACAGCAGCACATATTCAAAGCTGTTACAAAGGTTCACCATAGACTGAGAGAAGATAGGCCATGCCAAAACCATAACCTGTAGAACATCTGAATGTTAATAATTGTATATGTTGCTTCACAAAGTATTTAACCAAGGACAAATTGAAAGAAGAGAGATGAAATATTTGTAAATAGTTTTACAACTATATTGTCGTGAATATCGGAAGACGTCTCTTTTGTGGAGCCAATCCTCCAGATCTATTTTGTTTACCTGTTGTATTGTACCACATTGATTAAGTGGTATTTTGAATTCCACTCCATCAGCTGTAATTCTTGGTCTGCAGTTTCGATCATTCAGATAGAGATTGGACTCATTAAAACCCAGAAAACTGAGATAAGATTTATCAATTATTGCTTCCATGTAATCTGAAGAACATTTTAACATCTCTGGAAAAAAACATAATGTCATAAATTCTATGCATTGGAAAAGTAATCTGTGAGGCAGAAAACCTGTAATATCATAAGCATATCAAAAAACCTATTATATCATAATATGGTTCAACGGTTCAATGATTCTTTATTATCATGTGTACCAAGGTTTCATTTTGTAGAGGGAGGTGAACCAAGAGATGTATTGTGCTGACTAAATGGAACAATCCAAGGAGGTTCATGTGTGCAGCTGGTAGAGCTGCTGGTAGAACTACTGTCTCACAGCAGCAGAGACCAAGGTTCGACCCTGACCTCGGGTACAAGCTGCATGGACTTTGCACATTGTCCCTATGACCATGTGGGTTTCCACTGGGTGCTCCGGCTTCCTTTGGGTACTCTGGTTTCCTCCCACATCCCAAAGAAGTAGGTTTGTAAGTTGATTGGTCGGAATAAAATTGTCCCTAATGTGTGGGGAGTGGATCAGAAAATAGGATAACAAAACTAGTATGAACGTGTGATCAATCATCAGTGCGGACTCAGTGCGGACTTGGTGGGCCAAAGAGTCTGTTTCCGTGCTGTATCTCTAAACTAATCTAAAGGAGAAGATATTTGTGGAATGATGAGGAGATAGACTGAACTAGAGTAGACGAGGACACCAGAAAACTGGGAAAGGATTGGAGAAAAGATAGAGATAGCTGCTTGAAGTTAATACAGTGACTTAGAAGTGTGAAGAAGAGAGGATCAGAAATCCAGAGGGATTCAGGGAGTAGACTGGAGGGTGTCAGAAAGAAGATGTCAAGTAACAATGAGAAGCTTCGTTGAGGAGAGAGATGGTTAATGGGACCAAGCAGGTGGAAGATTGGGATGGGTGTAGAGAAAAGAAATGTGAAGGATTAGGCAGGGTGGCAATAGCTGGGCAGTCCAATTGCAATGGGTGATTCCAAAAGTGAGATGGGAGTACAGTGGATGATCAAATAGTGGAAAACCACTGAGATCTTTGGCACAAACCACCAATTTCTATTAAAAATGAAAGATCAACCTTAAAATAATCTTCACTGCCAGACTCCCCAGATAGGAGGCCAGGTAATGGTTCTGCCCACTGGGGAAGATCTACTCGTGTGGTAAACCTTGCTATTTGGTCAGCCTCACACAAATGTATAATGAGACACAAATGATAAGGACACATTGTTGCATGCCGATTAGCATCACTGTAAAGGACCTTGTACTCTCCAACAGTTTTGGCCTCATAAACACAGAGAATCACAATACAGCTTCCTGAAGTTGACCATGGAGCTCCACACTGATTAGCAAACAGGGTTGCAATAGACTTTAGTGCATAAAATACTACGCAACATCATGTCATTTCCCAATAGTTATATGAAGCCTTTATTGTTTCATTTGTAAAAAGGGCTTGTTAAGGTAATTTGCCTCATTTTATAATTGCTTCAGGATTTATTTTGAGACAAGTATTTTAACAAAACTCACCTTGATTCTTGGGCAGTGAGTGGTAGCTGGCAGCGAAGCCTCTTGAGGTCACACTGGAATCTGATCGAAAATTAATTGTCATACTGTTGGATGATGATGTAAAAATTTCATTTGGTTCAAGGCAAAATCTTCCAAGCAAAGCAGAGTGTGTTGTAGGCCCATCATACACTGCAACAGAATCATATGAGCAACTTGATGTAGTTTCAAGCCTGTCAATAAAATATTTATAGTTAATAAGTGTGACAATGATAGATATAAGCAATGGTGAAAGTTTTTTAGGGATCATTCTTTCAACTTATTTAACACAAAATTTACAGTAACATAGTCATATAATCACAGAGTCTTACAGCATGGAAACAGGCCCTGTGGCTCAACCTGCCCACACGACCAACCTGTCCCATCCACACTAGTCCCACCTGTTTATATAGTAACATATTTACTTGCAAAATCACTCTTCTGACTCTAATGCTAATAAGAAGGTTTTTCTGAATCAAAAACAAAAACTGCTTATAAACCTTTACCTCACATACTTTCTGTAACTATTGCCCATCACCTTGAATAATTATCCCAGAGTCAACCCTTTATAGAAACATAGAAGCAGAAAATAGGTGCAGGAGGAGGACATTCGGCCTTTCGAGCCAGCACCGCCATCTACAATCAGTAACCCATGCCTGCCTTCTCCCCATACCCCTTGATTCCATAAGTCCCAAGAGCTCTATCTAACTCTCTTTTAAATTCATCCAGTGAATTGGCCTCCACTGCCTTCCGTGGCAGAAAATTCCACAAATTTGCAACTCTCTGGGTGAAAAAGTTTTTTTCTCATCTCAGTTTTAAATGGCTTCCCCTTTATTCTTAGACTGTGGCCCCTGGTTCTGGACTCCACCAACATTGGGAACATTTTTCCTGCATCGAGCTTGACAAGGATCAGGTTTTATAAATTTACAATATACAAACCCATCATATTCTTTATTCCAGATTTATTTCATTCCATTAATTCTCCCTATTTTTCATTACAAATTTCAAAATAATATCTCCACCACAACTGTCCAGGCCCCGAGAGAATAGTCCAGTCATTTAACACAATTGCTACCATATCACTTACAACTTGATTGTCTTATATCTAGGGGCTTCATAGTCCCAAAGCATCCGTAATCAGCAAATATTTGCCACATTGAAATCATTTGTTTTCAAAAAGGAAAGGTGAAAGCAAATAGGAAGCTACAGGCTGTTTTGCTCAACACTTTCAAACAGAAAAATGCTAAAAGGTACTATTAAAGATATTTGACAAGATACTAAGAAATATGAATCAATATGGTTTCATAAAGGGGAGCTACAGTGACACATGTGATCCAACACAAATTCTTCTGAACGCAGTTTCAAATGATTCATGAATGTATTGAGGTAATTTGAATCAATCAGAAATTGTTAATTGACAGCAAATCTATTGACACTACTAATAACATGAATTAAAAGATGACAACTTATTCACTTACTCCAAGTCAGTAAACCGCAGATTGACTACTTGTGTGCTGTTTACTCTTATGTACCAAATACAGTCAGCATTATGTGGATAGGAGTGTGGATAACCAGGACTGAAAAGGGATCCAAAGGCATCGCCAAGATAACCTCCACACGAATTACCTATGACCAATAATGAAATGGATAAGTCTACATAAGACATTATGTAATAAAAATAAACATTTTTTGTGTCTTTCCCTCAAAATGTCCTTCTTTTCATTATTCAGTACAATTACTCTTGCAATAAGTTTCTAAAGCTACCAGTCAACATGTCCTTCTGTTGATCTTGCTGAATCTGGACAATTATTGTCCATGCCCTAGTTTCTGGTCCCAATGAATCTTTATTTTTCCTCACTGAGTGCTACAGTGAATCCTAACACTCTTTGGGCACAAGTGCTGGAGTAACTCAGCAGATCAGGCAGCATCTCTGGAGAACATGGATGGGTGACCCTTTCAGGTCAGGACCATTCCTCAGACTTTAACACTCCTTCCTGTGCCCTGCCAGAGTGAAGCTGATTCAATAGAATATAACTTAGGGAACTTCCTATTTTAAAATCACACCTACTGCTTGGATAGGACAAACCTACTGTATTAGAAGCCATTCATAAGTGATAAAATATCACATAAATAATGTTGGTTCTTTATTGGATTATAAGCAACATCATGGCAAACATACTTTGTGTTCTCCAGTAGTTTCCATCTCGTATGCACAAAGAATCAAACTACATCTTCTTGAAGTACAGTGTAATACTCACAAGATTGTCATTTGCAATTACCAATTTCTATCATTAATTTTTTTGACGTTAATTGATAAATTATTTTAAGACAAGTTAAATGGTGAACATATCTAAATTTCCTAATTTCCCTAGTATGCAATTCTGAACAATATATTTAACAAAATTCACCTTTATTGATGGGTAATGATTGGTATCTTGCATTGAAGCCACGTCTGGTTACGCTGGAATCTGACCGAAAATAAATTGTCATACTGTTGGACGATGATATCAAAGCTTCACTTGGATTCATGCAAAGTCTTGCAAGCAAAGTAGAACCTGTTGAAGGTCCGTCATATATTGCAACATAATCATACTGGCAATTTGGAGCCATTTCAAGACTGTCAAGAGAATAAACAGTTTGACAATTTATTATATAATAATTAGCTTTTATTTATTAATTAACTTAAAATCAGACAATGATGAATGTATCTACTTTTTAAACACTAGCAAGAATTATTTGGGAAACTCACCTGTGAAAATGATACCAAGTTAAACTAATTATCTCTCCCTGCATGTGATCCATACCACTTTATTATCTGCTTATCAATCTATGTATCTAAGAGCCTCTTAAAACCACTATCCTATCTGCATCCACCACCACCCCTGACATCATGTTCCAGACACCCACTACTCTCCATAAAACCTTGCCCTGCACATCCCTTTTAAATCTTCTCCCATTGACCTGAAAGCTATGCCCTCTCGTCTTTGACATTTCCACCCAAGGTAGAAAGTTCCGACTGTCTACCCTATCGACGCCTTTCCTAATTTTATGTACAGTACTTCTGTCAAATCTGCCGTTGTACAGTTGTAACAGTTATCTTACAACTACGCAAAGCATTGGTGAGACCACACTTGAAATATTGCATGCAATTCTGGTCACCTGACAATTGAAAATATGTCATTAGGCTGGAAAGACTTACTCAGATGGAGAGCTTCAGTTAAAAGGAAAGAGTGGATAGGCTGGAGTTTGTCTCTGGAGTGGAGGAGGCTGTGGGTGATCTTAAGGGCATGTCCCACTACGCAATTTTTTTGGCAACTTGCCGGCACCCGTCATAATCACAGCAGGTCGCCGAAAATTTTCAACATGTTGAATATCCAGCGGCGACCAGAAAAAGGTACAACTATTTGGGCGACTACTCACGACCATACAGGCGTCACCCCTCGAGGCAGGTACAATTACAAAATTTAAAAGATATATGGACAAGTAGATGAGAAGGAAAGATTTAGAGACATACGGGTCAAATGTCCATAAATGAGACCAGTTCAGGCAGGTAACTTGGTCGTTTGGACAAGATAGGCCAAAACGCCTGCTTCCATATTGTATAATGCCATATAGGCATGCAGGTGCAGCAGGCAGTGAAGAAAGCAAATGGTATGTTAGCATTCATAGCGAAAGGATTTGAGTATAGGAGCAGGGAGGTTCTACTGCAGTTGTACAGGGTTTTGGTGAGGCCACACCTGGAGTATTGCGTACAGTTTTGGTCTCCAAATCTGAGGAAAGACATCCTTGCCATAGAGGGGGTACAGAGAAGATTCACCAGACTGATTCCTGGGATGTCAGGACTTTCATATGAGGAAAGATTGGATAGACTCGGCTTGTACTCGCTGGAATTTAGAAGATTGAGGGGGGATCTTATAGAAACTTACAAAATTCTTAAGGGGTTGGACAAGCTAGCTGCTGGAAGATTGTTCCCGATGTTGGGGGAGTCCAGAACAAGGGGTCACAGTCTAAGGATAAGGGGGAATTCCTTTAAGACTGAAATGAGGAAAACATTCTTTACACAGAGAGTGGTGAGTCGCTGGAATTCTCTGCCACAGAAGGTAGTTGAGGCCAGTTCATTGGCTATATTTAAGAGGGCGTTAGATGTGGCACTTGTGGCTAAAGGGATCAGGGGGTATGGAGAGAAGGCAGGTACGGGATACTGAGTTGGATGATCAGCAATGATCACATTGAATGGCGGTGCAGGCTCGAAGGGCCGAATGGCCTACTCCTGCACCTATTTTCTATGTTTCTATAATGACATGCCGCTACCTTGACTCTAATTAGAATCAATCTACAAGCGATAATTAATTGGCAGCATACATTATTTAATTGGTAGCATGACACTATTTGGTATCATAAAATAAACGTTTATTTATTTTCACTTACTCAAAGTCAGTAAATCGCAGATCAATTATTTGGGTTCTTTCCACTCTTATGTGCCAAATGCAGTTTGCATTATTTGGATAGGAGTATGGATAATCAGGACTGATAACAGTTCCATTAGCATCATTAAGATAACCTCCACACGGTCCACCTAGGAACAATAAGGAAATGGATAAATCCAGGTGCGACAATATGTGGTAAAAATTAGCAACTATTTATTTTTAAGAAAGAACTTCAGATGCTGGAAAAATCGAAGGTAGTCAAAAATGCCGGAGAAACTCAGCAGGTGAGGCAGTATCTATGGAGTGAAGGAGCAGGCGACATTTCGTGTCGAAACCCTTCTTCAGACCGATTTATTTTTGTCCCTTCTCCAGTATTTATTATCAATATTCCTTCTGTTATTGTTCAAAAAATTCATTCTTCATTACAAAAGTTTCTTAAGATGTCTGTCCACTTCTCATGCCTGTCCCAAAGGGCTGTTGACCTTACAAAGTCTTGACAATTAATGTTTATGGCCTTCCAATGAGAGATACTGGCCTCAATGATTTTTTGTTTCACCTCTCTGTCTAGTCTGGTCACTGCGGCCAATTCTAAAATGTGTAGCATTGCCCCACTGAGGTTGAGCTGATTGAAAGGGTTGCTTTACAGGAAGAATATGGGGGCTCTGGAGAGGGTACAGAAGAGGTTTGACAGAATGCTGCCTGGATTAGGGGGTATTAACTCTAAGATGTGGTTGAACAAACATGGATTGTTTTTTTCTGGAATGTCAAAGGTTGAGGGTTGACCTGACAGAAGTATACAAAATTATGGGAGGCATAGATAGGGCAGACGTTCAGAACCTTTACCTCAAAGTAAAAAAGGGGGATAACTTTAAGATCGGATGGGAAATGTTTAGAAGAGATGTGCAAGTTTATTTTTCACATGGAGAGTGGTGAGTGCCTGAACATGTGTCCAAGGGTGGTGATTGAAGCAGATATAATAGTAGCATTTAGGAAACTTTTGGATAGGCACATGAGTATGCAGGGAATGGAGGGATATGGATTATGTGCAGACAGACAAGAGTTGGTCTTGGCATCCGGTGATATGGGGAGAAGGCAGGAATGGAGACAGATTGTGGATGATCAGCCATGATCACATTGAATAGCGGTGTTGGCTTGAAGGGCCATATGGGTACTCCTGCACCTATTGTCTATTGTCATGTTCGGCACAAACATTGTGGACAAACGAGCCTGTTCTTGTGATGTACTCATTTATGTTGTATGTTCAATGGGCTGTGGATTGGGAAGCAAAGGGTGTTTTTAAAAAATATACATTTCTATGGATTTTTAGTATTTCCATTACACATAAGTGTTTAAAACTTCCAGAGCTTTTGGTGGAAACTATTGTATACCCTTGTAGCGGCACCATACGTGGCGAATAAAGAAGAGACATCAGGTTGGTGCAAGTGGTTCTTTATTCTGTAGTCACACATGAAGTGGGTGCGCTAACTATATTAAGGGTTGTTGTAGCTGAGCGAGGTTGTTCCCTCGGGCTCAGCTACCGGTAGAAACTCCTCTTGGGTCTCGTGGTGAGAGAGCTTATGTACCATGACGTCAAGTGCCCGCCCTCGTATCTCCTGACGAGGGTTCGAGCTTAAGTGGCCCGTGTTTAGGCTGACGCCACACCCTCATCTTTAATAATCAACAAAATATTTCCTTAAGAATTTGTTCCTGAGAGGCCAGTCAATGGAAAATATCCTGAGGTAATTTTTTGATCATTAGACATGCATAGGCATTGGAACAATTTATCCCTACAGAGGTTTACAATTCCAAAGCATCCTTCTATCCTTTTTTCATTGATTTGGTGTCTTTTGTTACTTCAGTGCAAACTTCCGTACTGGACCCTCTGAAATATCCATAGAGTTTCATTACTAATGTGTTATTATTAAATATCCTCTAACATTTAATGGTTCAATGGTGCAAGGTTCAGAGCAAAACATAAAGTGCTGGAGGTACCTAACGGGTTGTGCAGCATCTGTGGAGAGAATGGTCAGACGATGTTTTGGGTTAGGAATTTTCTTCAGACAGATTTTTGTGACTCTATTTAAGGTTCAGATATGGACAATAGCTTTTTGCTGAAGACAGACGTAAGCGTTACTGGACCCGATTATAAATCACATCTTACATTTACGTTTAATGCAGAAATTTCTCAGGTACATATGGGTAGCATTTAAAATTAGTTACCTGTTATTGGTGCTGAAAAGAAGAAAACATAATAAAATTAGGAAAGTTGATCATAAATAATGATAATGTATTTTGACAGGGTATAATTTAAAAGTAGTAAACTATGAGGTTTTAACTTAGTGTCAAAATTTATCTAGTACAGATTTCAATACCTCTGATCACATTTACCCATCCTGCATTCATAACTCTTTAAATTCCTCTTCCACCATTCAATCTAATCTTGAATACTGATATAACTTTTGTCTCAGTCACTCAACCTAGAAGAGAATCGCATTTCTTCTCAAGAAACTTCTAAAGATTCCTCTTGTTCCACTTCTAAAGGTTCCTCTTGTTCTGTAGCCTGGGACTGTCAATTATCTGACATGTTACCCTGCATCTAACCTTCATATTGTTTCAGAGGCCACTCAAAATAATAACCAAATTGTAAAAGCTGCATCAATGAACAAACCAATATTTTTTTAAATGCTTGAACTGAAAATTACTAACCTGTTGTGTATTTTTCACATTTGGGGGCAAACCTTAGCATGGGATTTATTTAAACTTTTTCCCGCCTTTCTATTTCGATAAATCAAAAATTGGCTACGGATTTATTAAAAATGACTGTCAAGGCATAATTGTGACATTTCAAATGGAATTTCAAATATTGCTGTCTAATTTCACCTTTACTCTTCAGGTGCAAAGCTGCCTTTTAACTTCTGATGATCAATACGGATTATCTTTACCAGTCACAGCAATGCTCATACGATGTACATCCACATAGTACAATGAAGAACTCAATGCTTTACTATGGGACTGATTACAGACGTTAAGTAAATGTTTCATCAAATTAATAAAATGTTTTCTTGAGGTCAACCATTCTGAATTACAGTCGACTTTTAAAACCTCTGACAATGTGCACATCAACAAATACAAAATAAATGTATTAATGAAAAAGGAAAGAGAGTATAGGAAAAGTTAAGAAAGACACCAGAATTAACAGGACAGAAAGCTCACAAAGGGATAGAAGAGTATGGCCAAGTGAAATAGGAATCGATGTGAAAGGTGAGGTGAGTAATGGATTAAAAGTATTATATATGAATGCGTGAAGTATAAGAAGTAAAGTGGATGAGCTTGAGGCTCAGTTAGGGATTGGTAGATACGACATTGTGGGGATTACAGAGACATGGCTGCAGGAAGATCAAGACTGGGAACTGAATATTTAGGGTTATACGTCCAATAGAAAGGACAGGCAGGTAGGCAGAGGAGGTGGGGTAGCTCTGTTGGTGAGGGATCAAATTCAGACCCTTGCGAGGGTTGACATAGGGACTGACGGTGTAGAGTCGCTGTGGATAGAATTGTGGAATTGTGAAGGTAAGAAGACACTAGTGGGAGTTAACTACAGCCCCCAAACAGTAGCCTGGATATAGGGTGCATGTTGCAGCAGGAGTTAAAATTGGCATGTAACAAAGGTAATGCCACTGTGGTTATGGAACATTTCAATATGCAGGTAGACTTGGAAAATCAGATTGGTTCTGGACCCCAAGAAAGGGAGTTTGTAGAGTGCCTCTGAGATGGATTCTTAGAGCAGCTTTTACTGGAGCCTACCAGAGAGAAGGCAATTTTTGATTTAGTGTTGTTTAATGAACCACATTTAAGAAGGGAACTCGAGGTAAAGGAATCGCTAGGAGGTAGTGACCATAATATGATGTTTTAAACTGCAATTTGAGAGGGAGAAGGTTAAATCAGAAGTGTCAATGTTGCAGTTGAACATTATGAAGGCATGAGAGAAGAGTTGGCTAAAGTCGACTGGAAAAGGGTCCTAGCAGGAATGACGATGGAACAGCAATGGGAGGAATTTCTGGGCATAATCTAGAAGATGCAGGACCATTTCATTCCAAAGAGGAAGAAAGATTCTAAGGGGAGTAAGAGGCAACTGTGGCTGACAAGGGAAGTTATGGATGGAATAAAACAAAAAAAGGTGTATAACAAAGCAGAGTAGTGGGAAGCCAGAGGATTGGGTAACTTTCAAAGGACAACAGAACATAACAAAAAGTGCAATACGTGGTGAAAAGATGAAGTACGAGGGAAAGCTGGCCAAGAATATAAAGAAGGATAGTAAAAGCTTCTTCAGATATGTTAAGAGACAAAGATTAGTAAAGACAAATGTGGGTCTCTTGAAGGCAGAAACAGGTGAAATTATTATGGGGAACAAGGAAATGGCAGAAGAGTCTGTCTTCACTAAAGAAGACACAAACAATCTCCCAGATGTACTAGAGGACAGAGGATCAAGGGAGACAGAGGAACTGAAAGAAATTTGCATTAGGCGGGATAAAGTATTGGGTAGACTGATGGGACTGACGACTGATGGTCCAGGGCCTGATGGTCTGCGTCCCAGGGTACATAATAGGTGGCTCTAGAAATTGTGGATGCATTGGTTAAAAAATAAATGCAGATGCTGGAAAAATGAATGGTAGACAAAAGTGCTGGAGAAACTCAGCAGTTGATGCAGCATCTATGGAGCGAAGGAATAGGTGATGTTTCGGGTTGAGACACTTCTTCAGTCTGAAGAAGGGTCACGACCTGAAACGTCACATATTCCTTCGCTCCACAGATGCTGCATCAACCGCTGAGTTTATCCAGCACTTTTGTCTACTGTGGATGCATTGGTGATCATTTTCAAATGTTCCATAGATTAAGGATCAGTTCCTGTGGATTGGAGGGCGGCTAATGTTATCCTACTTTTCAAGAAAGGAGCGAGAGAGAAAATGGGGATTATGGACCAGTTAGCCTGACATCGGTGGTGGGGAAGATAATGGCGTCAATTATTAAAGAAGTAATAACGGCTCATTTGGATAGCAGTATTGGATTGGTCAAAGTCAGCATGGATTTATGAAGGGGAAATCGTGCTTGACCAATCTTCTGGAATTTTTTGAGGATGTAACAAGTAAAATGGATGAAGGAGAGCCAGTGGATGTAGTGCATCTGGACTTTCAGAAAGCCTTTGATAAGGTCCCACACAGGAGGTTAGTGGGCGCAATTAGACCACATGGTATTGGGGGTAGGGTATTGACATGGATAGAGAATTGGTTGGCAGACAGGAAACAAAGAGTAGGAATAAACAGGTCCCTGTCAGAATGGCAGGCAGTGGCAAGTGGAGTGCCACAAGGCTCGGTGCTGGAGCTGCAACTATTTACAATATATATTAATGATTTTGATGATGGAATCAAAAGGAACACTAGCAAATTTGCAGATGACACAAAGCTGGGTGGCAGTGTGAACTGCGAAGAGGATGCTATGAGGTTGCAGGATGTCTTGGACAGGTTGAGAGAGTGGGCAGTTGCATGGCAAATGCATGGCAGATGCAGTATAATGTAGATAAATGTGAGGTTATCCACTTTGGCGGCAGGAACAAGGAGGCAGATTATTATCTCAATGGTGTCAGATTAGGAAAAAGGGAAGTGCAACAAGACCTGTGTGTCCTTGTTCACCAGTCACTGAAAGTAAACATGCAGGTACAGCAGGCAGTGAAGAAAACTAATAGCATATTGGCCTTCATAAAGAAGGAGTAAAGAGGTCCTTCTGCAGTTGTACAGGGCCCTGGTGAGACCACATCTGGAGTATTGTGTGCATATTTGGACTCCTAATTTGAGGAAGGACATCCTTGCTATTGAGGGAGTGCAGCGTAGGTTCACATGGTTAATCCCCGGATGGCGTGACTGTCATATGAGCAAAGATTGGAAAGACTGGAAAAATTATATTCATTGGAATTTAGAAGGATGAGAGGAGATCTTATAGAAACATGTAAGATTATAAAAGGACTGGACAAGCTAGATGAGAAAAAACTTTTTCATCCAGAGAGTTGTGAATTTGTGGAATTCTCTGCCACAGACGGCAGTGGAGGCCAATTCACTAGATGAATTTAAAAGAGAGATAGATAGAGCTCTAGGGGCTGCGGAATCAAGGGGTATGGGGAGAAGGCAAGCACGGGTTACTGATTGTGGATGATCAACCATGATCACAATGAATGTCGGTGCTGACTCGATGGGCCAAATGCCCTCCTCCTGCACCTATTTTCTATGTTTCTAAGTAATGTAATGTAGAAAATTTGACATTTGTCACAAAATGGAAAACTTTAGTTATTTGTGCTAGATTAGAGTAACATCTCCTGTGCTTTTAATTTCCAATCAGGGATACCGATTACCTCACCAGACTAACAGGGATGCTGAAAGTACAACAAATTGGATTGATTTACCATGGGACTGATATACAATGTATAAACGTTTTGTCCAATAATCATTGAATTTTGTGGAAAGACAGGACGGGCAGCACAGTACCACAGTGGTAGAGTTGCTGCCTTGCAGCACCAAAGACCCATGTTCGATCCTGACTGTCTGTAGTCCTGTCTACATTGAATTTGTATGTTTTTCCCTTAACCTGCATGGACTTTCTCTGGGTGCTCCTGGTTTCCTCCCACACTCCAAAGGCATACAGATTTGCGGATTTATTTTGCTTCAGTAAAAAATTGTAAATCATCACTAGTGTGTAGGATGGTATTAGTGTGCACAGATCGCTGGTCGGCACAGACTCGGTGGGCCAAAAGGCCTGTTTCCGTGCTGTATCTCCAAACTTAAGTGAACTAAACAGTATGTAAACATCTTGCCAAATAATCAATGATTTTTGAGGACAAATATCCTGAATAGAAATTCAATTATAAAATGCTTGTGAATGTGCAGACCAAGTAATTTATAAGAATGATTGACAGTAAACAATACTGACCTGTAATAGTTGTGTAAAGGCCGCAATATCCTAGAGAGAAAGAAATTAGCAATTTAAATTATTCAGTGTCTTTTATCAAGTTGCTTCTAGTCTTACTCAGAAATATTATTCAGACACATGGCAGAAATGCCAAGTTCAGTTCTGACTGAAAGGGATGAGCATGTTCACAACAGTAGTCAGGAAACTTCCTAGTGGTGTCAAATGACTGTCACAAATAGCACTCACAGCAAATGCTCCGTTACCCTGCCCGCAAGCAAACCATGCCCTGATGCCTCAGAAACCTCACAGTCTTAAATTCGGCAATGATTAAACCCATTGTAGGTTGGAGAACACAAGAGAGAGGCCGCCCTGCTCCTCCCTATCAGAATTTATGGAAAGAAACAGGTTTCACCAATACAAACCATTTCCGTCAGTTCTATCAAATCACTCCAATCTTTCCTTCTGTCCTAATACACGGACAATATAAGCAGTAAAAGAGAAAAATCTGCTCTTTACTGAGTAAAAGTTTTATTCAGGTAACATATGGTTGAAGCTTGATCTTAAAGGCATACATTCATTTTCCAGTTGAAATTAGTCTAGGATCTCATGAAGGTCTCAATATTGACATAGGGAAACTGTTTGAAGAAGGGTCTCGACCTGAAATGTCAACTATTCAATAGGTGATTAAATCAATTATAGATCCACTTCAATTTTCCCCCTTTCCCTGGTGGTGACAATTAAAATGCTAGATTCTAGTTTATGTACAAAACGTAATTTATGCTCTATAATTTGAAAGAAGTTGAAGGAATGATGTCCTAGCGTGGAGTAGCTGGATGGAATATAGCCAAATGTAACGGTATGCATTGATCTGAATTGCTGTATCCACGTGCATTGTGAAATTCCACAACTTATTACAATTACACTGCACAAAACATAATTTACTAATTGTCATTTGTGTGTTTGAATGAATCAGCTGCAGTTGGGGAACTAGTGGAGCAAGCAGTTAATTTCCCAACTGTCTGATAAGCAAATCACCAACAGTTCATAATCTGGCTCTGCATATTTTACTAACTTTGCTATGGATAAAGTAATCAATGAAAACGACGCAGCAATGATTAATTGGAAATGTTGAAACAAAGAACTGCAGATGCTAGTTAATATATAAAAGGATACATAGTGCTGGAGAAACTCAGTAGGTCAGACAGTATCTCTGGAGAACATGGATAGGTCACGTTTTGGGTCAAGACACTTATAATAACATTGTTGTAAATATGTTTCACAAGAAATCTTTCCCTGTCCGAATTTATACCCTGGTGGTCGTTGATGCTTCCCATCCTCTCTCAGTGGAATTATTATCACCTCAATACTACTCAATAGAATGATGCATGGGAACTACATCGAACAGTTAAAGATTGCTATGCTAATGATAACATTGTACATTCCATAAACTCAGTCAGGGCATTAAGTGCCATCTACACTGCTTCGACAAAATACTACTCAAGGAATTTTTGATCACGAGGGTCTTGTTCCATTTTTAATATGATAACTTTCATATATAGTTAAGGATAACTTTGCCTTTTAAAAATCCTTACCAGAATCCATGTGAGAACAGTAGTCACAGAAATCAGGACAACAGTTGCCATAGTAACGACAGTTGTAATCACAGGAGCATCCATATGAAGACCCCCCACAGTTGTATCTGCACGAATTGTATCCTGTTGGCCAGAAAATGGTGGGTTAAATTGAATTGAACTAAGAGATTAGTATGCAAACTTAAAGCACACGGTATTGGGGGTTCAGTATTGATGTGGATGGAGAAGTGGCTGGCAGACAGGAAGCAAAGAGTAGGAGTAAACGGGTCCTTTTCAGAGTGGCAGGCAGTGACTAGTGGGGTACCGCAAGGCTCAGTGCTGGGACCCCAGCTATTTACAACAGATATTAATGATTTGGACGAGGGAATTGAATGCAACATCTCCAAGTTTGCGGATGACACAAATCTGGTGGGCAGTGTTAGCTGTGAGGAGGATGCTAGGAGGCTGCAAGGTGACTTGGATAGGTTGGATGAATGGGAAAATGCATGGCAGATGCAATATAATGCGGATAAATGTGAGGCTATCCACTTTGGTGGCAAGAACAGGAAAGTAGACTATTATCTGAATGGTGACCGATTAGGAAAAGAGGAGGTGCAACGAGATCTGGGTGTCATGGTACACCAGTCATTGAAGGTAGGCATGCAAATGCAGCAGGCAGTGAAGAAAGCGAATGGTATGTTAGCATTCATAGCAAAAGGATTTGAGTATAGGAGCATGTAGGTTCTACTGCAATTGTACAGGGCCTTGGTGAGACCACACCTGGAGTATTGTGTACAGTTTTGGTCTCCTAATCTGAGGAAATACATTCTTGCCATAGAAGGAGGACAGAGAATGTTCACCAGACTGATTCCTGGGATGGCAGGACTTTCATATGAAGAAAGACTGGATAGACTCAGCTTGTACTCGCTAGAATGTAGAAGATTGAGGGGGGATCTTATAGAAACTTACACAATTCTTAAGGGGTTGGACAGGCTAGATGCAAGAAGATTGTTCCCGATGTTGGGGAAGTCCGGAACAAGGGGTCACAGTTTAAGGATAAGGGGGAAGTCTTTTAGGATTTTCACACAGAGAGTGGTAAATCTATGGAATTCTCTGCCACAGAAAGTAGTTGAGGCCAGTTCATTGGCTATATTTAAGAGGGAGTTAGATGTGGCCCTTGTGGCAAGAGGGATCAAGGTGTATGGAGAGAAGGCAGGTACAGGATACTGAGTTGGATGATCAGCCCTGATCATATTGAATGGCAGTGCAGGCTCGAAGGGCCGAATGGCCTACTCCTGCATCTATTTTCTATGTTTCTATGTTTCTATGAATGAACTTTCAATTTTCAAATCTGAGATAAATTTAGCAGGTTAATCCTTTAAATGTGGTGTAAAATGCTCTCAAAGAACATTTTCATACCTGTTGCCGTCTCCATTGCTTCAGTAGTAACTGTCAAAATAATAAAATTAAAAGCAGTATCATTTATTTCGGTTCAAACTGGGTGTGTTTCTCCATAATCAGAATAAGACCATGGCAAGAAACTTACTGAAGTCTTTGCCCCTTTCTTGAACAAAAAGCCCATGCATATAATATTTTTCCAAAGTGAAAATGGACTAGAATGATTAAAAATTATTGCCAAGTGATAACTATTGCAAAACTCCAAATGGAATTACGATATCATTCTGACTTCACATTTTATGTGTGAAGCTGAACTGTTCAGTACTATTTACCATAAGTGAGTGCCAGTGAAGCTCAAATAAAGTGCATCTAAAATTACAATGTAAACTTACTGTCAGACTGACGTACAGACTTTAGGAACCAACATGTAAAAATGTGATCAACAGCATGGTTCTGTGAGGACAGCCATTATGGATAGAAATTGATTGATAAACTGAAACAAATGGTCAAACAACATTTGTAAGAATGTTTGAACTAAACCTTTACTGACCTGCTCCAATTGTGTAACCACCACAGTATCCTGGAAACAAGAACATTAGTTATTTGCTTGCTTCATTGTTGAGTTACGTACCAGATAAACTCGAAAATAGTTATTAAACGCGTGCTAGAATTAAACTATTGTAAGATTGAAATGAATGTGCAAGTGCACAACAGCAGTCAGGGAAAGTACCAATAGTGCACCCAGGTTGTCACAATCAATGTACAATATGGACAAACTTGCTGTAATCTCCACCCTCGACTTTGCAACTCCCAAGAATGCTTGAATGAGATAAGTACCATCTCAAGAAGATTTGGAGAAGGCAGATATAAAATTCCTTTCCAATGGAAATTAGTTTAGGAATTCACAAAAATCTCAATACTAATATACGAAAACAAACAGATCCTCAATTCACAGGACAAGAACCTCCTCACTCCAGTTTAGGTCCACCTGTAGATGACTTCAGGCTATCTGTCATTCCTGCTCCCCCCTGTCCATATTGGTAGAAGCAAACAGGGTTCATCACACAAAGCTCTCCCTAACAACACTTCCACAGTTCTATCCAATAATCGCAATGTTTCCCCTTTTCCTAATACGTTGACAATTAAACTAGATTATCGTTCTCTCTGGAAAAGGGTTCCAATCCATAAACATCATCTATCCATTGTCTCCAGAGCCTGACCCGCTGAGTTACTCCAGCATTTTGTGTCTTCAGTATAAACAAACATCTACAGTTCGTTCCTACACAAACTAGATTCTAGTTTATGCAGAAAACATAATTAATGCTCTGTAATTTGAATGAAGTCAAAGGAACTACATTCTGGTATTGGAGGGATGTGTGGTTGAACTGGGAATTTCTCAGGAGTTTTGGACAAAAATGGGATGCTTTTTGGAGGTGGGATGTATTACAACTTGATCAGTAGTGATCCAAATTGTAACACCAAAGTGAAGTATATTTGAAATTCCACAACTTCCTATGAATGCAATATACAAACATACTGTGAGTCTATTTACTTATTTATTATACTTGGTGTGCTTGAATGAATAAGCTGGAATCAGATTGTGTGTGGTGCAAGCATAAGATTTCCAAATTACTTTGATAGGCAAAGCACCAAGAGATTAACATATCTGTCTATTGCTCAAGTGCAAGATTTATTTTGTTTACTGACATTGGCAAAAATAAAATTAATAAATGTGAAAGTTGGAGCAATGATTAATTTAAAATGTTTGGTTTGAGTAAATATAAACAACGGGGCTGAAAATATGTTTCAATAAAAGTAGTGTCCTGTCAGAAATTACACCGAACAAAGACACAAAGAGCTGGAGTAACTCATTGGGTCAAGCAACAAGTCTGGAGAGAAGGAATAGGTGATGTTTTGGGTCGAGAGCCTTCTTCAGACTGGTTAGTGATAAGGGAAATGAGAGATATAGACAATGGTGTAGAGAGATAAAGAACAATGAATGAAATATATGCAAAAAAGTAACGGTGATGAAGCAAATAGTCCATTGATGTTGGGTGAAAATGAGAAGCTAGTGCGACTTATGAGGGGGAGCGATAGAGAGAGATGGAATGCCGGGGTTACTTGAAGTTACTTAGATAAATCAATATTCATACCACTGGGCTGTAAGATGCCCAAACAAAATATGAGATGTTGATATTACATCCTGGTAGCAATTCATGCGTTCTATTCTAACTTGCATCAAACACGGCGCAAAAATGTGATGCATGAGAATATCAAACAGTTGAGGAATACGTTCCATACACTGTAACTGGTCAATATTTCATAATGCCCTGATGTTCATGATGTAAGTAATGTAATTGCTATGCTTTTGATCACATTGTGCATTGTTGATGACTTTCTCATGGCATTAAGATCCATCTACATTGCTTTGCCAGAATAATCTGATGTATGGATTTTTTGACAACTTTGAGGGCCTTGTTCTAATGTGATATCTCAGCTTTCTTTTTTTTGTTTTTTAAGAATTGGATTGCTTTGTAAATATTTTCTTACAAGAATCCATTCAACACGTTGATCTTCCATTCAGATCAACTGATAATTTGAGACTATTTATAGAACACAACATTTTTAACGAGCATATGTATACTGTATGAACATTGCTTTCAAAATGGTCCCTTACCAGAATCCATGTAAGAACAGTAGTCACAGAAATCAGGACAACAGCGGCCATAGTAACGACAGTTGTAATCACAGGAGCATCCAGATGAAGACCCCCCACAGTTGTATCTGCATGAACCGTATCCGGTTGTCCAATAATTGTCTTGTACCGTTGTGTCTGTAAAGATATGAAAACTAAATGATGGGCTACTTATTCATTTTCAATAATTAATCTTTTTTCAAAAACCTGCTGAATCACATTAAATAGAGAAACTGAAGTAGATATGACCGGGCAAACTTCAAACATGCTCTTAGCATTTCTCTTGCATTCCCCCATAACTCTCAGACATCCCCATGGTGCAGAGATGTGTATTTCTGTACCATTGATAATTGCTGGTGATATATTGTAATTATTCAACTCAGTGTAAAGTTATTGTATAGAATTGCCTCTCAGTTTTCTTCAACATCATTGCTTCTTTCTTTTTATACCATTTGAGTTTTTATGTTATATAATCAAAGTCAGAGCACAGCAACCAAAGTTGCTGAAATTGTCTTTTGCACATTTTTATGTATTGAAGGGCGCAAAAGTATTTTTTTGTGAATCATGGCTCTGGTGTGATATATGTTTTATTCATATTGATATTGGAACAAATTGATATTGTATGTCTGAAACATTTATCATTTCTGATTCAGATGCAATGCTTGACTCCTAATCACTGTTGAATAATAAAAAACACCATCTCAGGGTGTCATTAATAGTGCAATAAAACAGTACAATGAAGAAACACTCCTCCACCCTGGGAATGATATAGAGGCTTCAAACACTAGTATTCAACAACTTTTTCAAATCAACAAAATAATTCCCAGTGAACAGGCTTTGTGAATTATATTTGACTTATTAAGGATGCGTCAACATACAGATTCACCAAAATATTGTGCTTAAACATTACTGACCTGCTCCAGTTGTGTCATAGCCACAGTATCCTACAGACAAACAACAAAACAAACATTTTGGATATAAGTGCTTGTGATTAATCAAAATTTGGATATAAGTGCTTGTGAAAATAAAATTAATAAATGTGAAAGTTGGAGCAATGATTAATTTAATATATTTGGTTTGAGTAAATATAAACAACGGGGCTGAAAATATGTTTCAATAAAAGTAGTGTCCTGTCAGAAATTACACCGAACAAAGACACAAAGAGCTGGAGTAACTCATTGGTAGAAGCAACAACTCTGGAGAGAAGGAATGGGTGATGTTTTGGTTCGAGAGCCTTCTTCAGACTGGTTAGTGATAAGGGAAACGAGAGATATAGACAATGGTGTAGAGAGATAAAGAACAATGAATGAAAGATATGCAAAAAAGTAACGGTGATGAAGGAAACAGTCCATTGATGTTGGGTGAAAATGAGAAGCTAGTGCGACTTATGTGGGGGAGCGATGGAGAGAGATGGAAGGTTACACAAAAAGCTGGAGAAACTCAGTGGGTGCAGCAGCATCTAAGGAGCGAAGGAGATAGGCGACGTTTCGGGTCGAGACCCTTCTTCAGATGGAATGCCGGGGTTACTTGAAGTTACTTAGATAAATCAATATTCATACCACTGGGCTGTAAGATGCCCAAACAAAATATGAGATGTTGATATTACATCCTGGTGGCCATTCATGCGTTCTATTCTAACTCGCATCAAACACTGCGCAAAAATGTGATGCATGAGAATATCAAACAGTTGAGGAATACGTTCCATACACTGTAACTGGTCAATATTTCATAATGCTCTGATGTTCATGATGGAAGTAATGTAATTGCTATGCTTTTGATCACATTGTGCATTGTTGATGACTTTCTTATGGCATTAAGATCCACCTACATCGCTTTGCCAGAATAATCTGATGTATGGATTTTTTGACAACTTTGAGGGCCTTGTTCTAATGTCATATCTCAGCTTTCTTTTTTTTTTTTAAGAATTAGATTGCTTTGTAAATATTTTCTTACAAGAATCCATTCAACACGTTAATCTTCCATTCACATCAACTGATAATTTGAGACTATTTATAGAACACAACATTTTTAACGAGCATATGTATACTGTATGAACATTGCTTTCAAAATGGCCCCTTACCAGAATCCATGTAAGAACAGTAGTCACAGAAATCAGAACAACAGCGGCCATAGTAACGACAGTTGTAATCACAGGAGCATCCAGATGAAGACCCCCCACAGTTGTATCTGCATGAACCGTATCCGGTTGTCCAATAATTGTCTTGTACCGTTGTGTCTGTAAAGATATGAAAACTAAATGATGGGCTACTTATTCATTTTCAATAATTAATCTTTTTTCAAAAACCTGCTGAATCACATTAAATAGAGAAACTGAAGTAGATATGACCGGGCAAACTTCAAACATGCTCTTAGCATTTCTCTTGCATTCCCCCATAACTCTCAGACATCCCCATGGTGCAGAGATGTGTATTTCTGTACCATTGATAATTGCTGGTGATATATTGTAATTATTCAACTCAGTGTAAAGTTATTGTATAGAATTGCCTCTCAGTTTTCTTCAACATCATTGCTTCTTTCTTTTTATACCATTTGAGTTTTTATGTTATATAATCAAAGTCAGAGCACAGCAACCAAAGTTGCTGAAATTGTCTTTTGCACATTTTTATGTATTGAAGGGCGCAAAAGTATTTTTTTGTGAATCATGGCTCTGGTGTGATATATGTTTTATTCATATTGATATTGGAACAAATTGATATTGTATGTCTGAAACATTTATCATTTCTGATTCAGATGCAATGCTTGACTCCTAATCACTGTTGAATAATAAAAAACACCATCTCAGGGTGTCATTAATAGTGCAATAAAACAGTACAATGAAGAAACACTCCTCCACCCTGGGAATGATATAGAGGCTTCAAACACTAGTATTCAACAACTTTTTCAAATCAACAAAATAATTCCCAGTGAACAGGCTTTGTGAATTATATTTGACTTATTAAGGATGCGTCAACATACAGATTCACCAAAATATTGTGCTTAAACATTACTGACCTGCTCCAGTTGTGTCATAGCCACAGTATCCTACAGACAAACAACAAAACAAACATTTTGGATATAAGTGCTTGTGATTAATCAAAATTTGGATATAAGTGCTTGTGAAAATAAAATTAATAAATGTGAAAGTTGGAGCAATGATTAATTTAATATATTTGGTTTGAGTAAATATAAACAACGGGGCTGAAAATATGTTTCAATAAAAGTAGTGTCCTGTCAGAAATTATACCGAACAAAGACACAAAGAGCTGGAGTAACTCATTGGTAGAAGCAACAACTCTGGAGAGAAGGAATGGGTGATGTTTTGGGTCGAGAGCCTTCTTCAGACTGGTTAGTGATAAGGGAAATGAGAGATATAGACAATGGTGTAGGGAGATAAAGAACAATGAATGAAAGATATGCAAAAAAGTAACGGTGATGAAGGAAACAGTCCATTGATGTTGGGTGAAAATGAGAAACTAGTGCGACTTATGTGGGGGAGCAATAGAGAGAGATGGAAGGTTACACAAAAAGCTGGAGAAACTCAGCGGGTGCAGCAGCATCTAAGGAGCGAAGGAGATAGGCGACGTTTCGGGTCGAGACCCTTCTTCAGATGGAATGCCGGGGTTACTTGAAGTTACTTAGATAAATCAATATTGATACCACTGGGCTGTAAAATGCCCAAACAAAATATGAGATGTTGATATTACATCCTGGTGGCCATTCATGCGTTCTATTCTAACTCGCATCAAACACTGCGCAAAAATGTGATGCATGAGAATATCAAACAGTTGAGGAATATATTCCATACACTGTAACTGGTCAATATTTCATAATGCCCTGATGTTCATGATGGAAGTAATGTAATTGCTATGCTTTTGATCACATTGTGCATTGTTGATGACTTTCTTATGGCATTAAGATCCATCTACATTGCTTTGCCAGAATAATCTGATGTATGGATTTTTTGACAACTTTGAGGGCCTTGTTCTAATGTCATATCTCAGCTTTCTTTTTTTTTAAGAATTGGATTGCTTTGTAAATATTTTCTTACAAGAATCCATTCAACACGTTAATCTTCCATTCAGATCAACTGATAATTTGAGACTATTTATAGAACACAACATTTTTAACGAGCATATGCATACTGTATGAACATTGCTTTCAAAATGGTCCCTTACCAGAATCCATGTAAGAACAGTAGTCACAGAAATCAGAACAACAGCGACCATAGTAACGACAGTTGTAATCACAGGAGCATCCAGATGAAGACCCCCCACAGTTGTATCTGCATGAACCGTATCCGGTTGTCCAATAATTGCCTTGTACCGTTGTGTCTGTAAAGATATGAAAACTAAATGATGGGCTACTTATTCATTTTCAATAATTAATCTTTTTTCAAAAACCTGCTGAATCACATTAAATAGAGAAACTGAAGTAGATATGACCGGGCAAACTTCAAACATGTCCTTAGTATTTCTCTTGCATTCCCCCATAACTCTCAGACATCCCCATGGTGCAGAGATGTGTATTTCTGTACCATTGATAATTGCTGGTGATATATTGTAATTATTCAACTCAGTGTAAAGTTATTGTATAGAATTGCCTCTCAGTTTTCTTCAACATCATTGCTTCTTTCTTTTTATACCATTTGAGTTTTTATTTTTATATAATCAAAGTCAGAGCACAGCAACCAAAGTTGCTGAAATTGTCTTTTGCACATTTTTATGTACTGAAGGGCGCAAAAGTATTTTTCTGTGAATCGTGGCTCTGGTGTGATATATGTTTTATTCATATTGATATTGGAACAAATTGATATTGTATGGCTGAAACAGATTTATCATTTCTGATTCAGATGCAATGCTTGACTCCTAATCACTGTTGAATAATAAAAAAACACCATCTCAGGGTGTCATTAATAGTGCAATAAAACAGTACAATGAAGAAACACTCCTCCACCCTAGGAATGATATAGAGACTTCATAGAAACATAGAAACATAGAAAATAGGTGCAGGAGTAGGCCATTCGGCCCTTCGAGCCTGCACCGCCATTCAATGTGATCATGGCTGATCATCCAACTCAGTATCCAGTATTCAAACACTAGTATTCAACAACTTTTTCAAATCAACAAAATAATTCCCAGTGAACAGGCTTTGTGCATAATATTTGACTTATTAAGGATGCGTCAACATACAGATTCACCAAAATATTGTGCTTAAACATTACTGACCTGCTCCAGTTGTGTCATAGCCACAGTATCCTACAGACAAACAACAAAACAAACATTTTGGATATAAGTGCTTGTGATTCATCTTCTAGCAGTTACAATATTAATGATAATGTGATAAAAGTGAAATTGTTCATTGAAATTGATGGCGAGTGCACAACAACTACAAACCAAGGTCCTGGTGATGCTGGCAAATGCAGTCACGCAATGTAAAATATGTTCAAACATTTCATCTGGCCCACACTCTCTTCCCAGCTCCATACCCAAGGACCTTTCAGTTGCTTGAGTGAGAAAATTATATCTCAGGGAAGTATGGAGAAGACAGATGTAAGATTGGTCAGCAACAGATGCTGATTGGAGTCAGCAATGCTGTGAATTATGAAGACTCATGAAACTGCAGATGATGGAATCCTGAGCAAACCACAAATTGCTGGAGGAACTCAGCAGATCAGGCAGCATCTGTGAAAGGAATGAACTGGCAATGCTTCGGGTCCCAATCTAAAACGTCAATTGCTCATTCCCCCCACAGATGCTGTCTGACCTGTTGAGGTCCTCCCGCACCTTGTGTCATGGTCTGAATTATCTTGTTGGAAAACCATCCTTTTTAAAAAGTGATCCCCTTTGAATCCAGAGGGAATTCAGTAAATTATAATTCTCTATATGAGTTAACATTTTGTTCCTCTGTTCTCTGGAATTAAAGTAAATCTTTAAATTATTCCAATTCCATCTTTTTCATATAATTTCAGAATGTCACTAACTCTTTCCTAACTGATTGGATAAAAGGTTTTACCAAGGTGAACTTCCATAAACACCTCATTAAGTGCTATTATACCAACCCGCTAGAATACTGTATAAAGGTGCCACATATGCTGTCCCAATGTACAATATAAACAAGCGTCCATCTCTCATCCTTTTTCATACCCAGCTCCCCGATTCCTTGCATTGTCTTTTGTGATATATAGTTACAATCTAATGGAAGTTTGGAAAATACAGGTATAAACTTGTTTCTAATCAAAACTATTCAAGGAAACTTGAGGTTTGAAAGGCATTCTGAACTGGGCATAGACACAAAATGCTGGAGTAACTCAACGGGTCAGGCAGCATCGCTGGAAAAAAGGAATATGGGAAGTTTCAGGTTGAGACCCTTCTTCTTCAGAGTCTGAAAACGTTGCTTATTATTTTTGTCCAGAGATGCTGCCTGACCCGCTGAGTTACTCCAGCATTTTGTGTCTATCTTCAGTGTAAACCAGCATCTGCAGTTTCTTCCTACACATGGAAACAGACCATTCACTAAATCAGTCAAAAGCATGCAGCAAACAACCTTTATTCTCAGGAACAAGAAACTCCTAAAAATCTATTCCAGTTCCATATATTCATGACTTCTGATTATCACCCCTGCTTCTCTTTGTCATAATTGGTGGAAGCAAACAGACATCACCAACACAAACCATTGCCAACAACACCACTTTACTTCTATCAAATCATCCCAATCTTTGCTTCTGTCCTGCAATAATGAATGTAAAAATCTGGATTCAGATTCATGTAGAAAAATATGATTTTGTTCATTAATTTGAAAGCTTTCATCATAGAAATGTTGTTCTGGATTGGATGTGGTGGGACTTGGACTTTCGCAGGACTTTTTAGTAAATATCTTTTGGAGGCTAGTACCAATTTAGCAAAATTTAATTTGTTGTATAGTGATCTGAGCACACTATGGAAATGAAATTATCAATTTCAGCAGTAAACACAGTAGAAACACTAAACCAGAGGACACCATACGCTAGGGCATGGTCAATTCTCCTCTCCTTCATTGCCGACATTGGATTTTGTCTCTGAAACTGTTGTGCTGTAATGCTGAGAACTATATCCTGCACTCTCTTTCCCTTCATTCTATCTATTTTTCATACATTTGGCTCACTTGTATTTACATTCAGTATTATCTGATTTGATTGGATATCTGGCAAAGAAAGCTTTTCACTGTATATACACAGTGTGTGTGTGTACACTGTATATATATACTGTGAAAAGCTTTGTTTGTATATATATATACACTGAAGTTATTCTTCTGATTTATTATATAGATTGCAGAGTACTATGTTTACATTGTTTTTGCACTGCTGCGTTAGAACATTGTTCTGTCTGGGACATATGACAATAAAACCCTCTCTCTCTTGATTGGATATAGGGCAAAACAAAGCTTTCCACTGTACTCGGTAGATGTGATAATCATAAACTAAACCTAGCCTGTCCTAATCTCTCACAATCTCTGTTTCCCCTCAATAATCTCCCCCAAGGTGTTGTGGGTAATTTTGAAAGATTTCTATAATCTAAATATTTTCAACATTACCAAATACTTGACCACTAGTTTGCTTTTCCTCACCATTATCCATGTAAGCACAGTGGTCACAGAAGTCAGAGCAACAGTTGCCATTGTAACGACAGTTGCGATCACAGGAACAATCAGATGAATAACCCCCACAGTTGTATCTGCAGGAACCATATCCTGTTGAGCAATAAACAATTGATTACCTTTGAATAAAGTCTGCCATATAGTTTTTGAAATGAACAGATGTGAAATTTTATCATTTTGAAGTGGATCAATATATTCTCAAAGGATATTTTCATACCTGTTAGCATCGTTGTAAAATATATGTCTGTCACAATAAAAAAAATAAAGGCATATTAGTTTATTTCAAGTCTCAAAGTATCAAGTCTAAAGACCTCGACAGAGATATTTTGGTTTCCTTCATTGCTTATGTTCTATACCTACATGCCCCCTCACAATATGTCATAGAACACAAGAGCTTATTGGTGTGCAATATTAACAGGTGATGTTTTGTATTTGTAATCTGGGATAAAATTGTAAAAAACGGCACTTTTTCAGATATCAAGAAGAATGTTTTTGGTATTCAAGATCTGATGGTGTGCTCATCAGAACAAAACCACAACAACACATTTGCTCAAATGGTCTTTGCCATTTTCTTTTGTTAAACACCAAGAAAAATATTTAGCAAATACACAAGTAACTGCAATGTGATGGGAAATTATAAAAGTTTTGCTCAAGGAATTTTGGTTGGAAAATAATAAATGGGAAATGTGAGCAAAAATTCTAATTCACGTTTTCTCTTTAGAAACAATGTTGCCCTCTTCCTCTCTGATGAATGGTACAGATTATCCCACCATTGTGACATAGATGCCCTAATAAAGTACGTCAATACAGTGCGGTGAAGAACACACTGCTCTAAATAGGATTGATATGCTGATTTTAGGCGAGTTTCTTCTTTATTGAATCAACCAAGGATTCCCTCTGAACAACAAATTTAAGTATAATAATTGATTTATAAAAGACACACCAACATAGAACCAAATAAATATTTATAAGATGGACCTCAAATATTACTTACCCGAGTCTGTTGAGGAACCATAACAGTATCCTGCAGACAAACAAATGCAAATTATTTGCTTTGTTAATAGAATCCATTCCAATTCCACCCTTCATATAATTTCAAAATGTCACCCAGTTCCCACCTACCTGGTTGAAGGAAATAGTGTTACCAGGCTGAACTATGTTCATAAACACTTCATTAAGTGTTATCAAATCATCCCACCAGAACACTGAATCAAGGTGTAGGAAGGAACTGTAGATGCTGGCTTACACCGAAGATAGACACAAAATACTGGAGAAACTCTGCGGGATTGGCAGCATCTCGGGGGAGAAGGAATAGGTGACTTTTCGGGTCGGGTCAAAAGAAGGGTTACCCGTTCCTTTGCTCCAGATATGCTGCCTCTCCAGCATTTTGTGTCTATCTACATAATAAAGGTACTATATTTGGTGTCCCAATGTGCAATGCAGACAAACGCCCATCCCTCATCCTGTATTATACCCAGCCCCAGATTCCTTGCATTGTCTTTAGTGAAGAAATTACAATCTCATCGAATTGTGGAGAAAACAGGTATAAAACTTGTCTTCAATCAAAACATTTCAAGGGAACTTATTGTCTGAAAGGTGTTCCGAACTGGTCCATCATTATTCATGGCATAAATCACAAGTCTGTATATATATATTGCCATATATATATATATATATATATATATATATATATATATATATATATATATATATATATATATATATATATATATATATATATATATATATATATATATATATATATATATATATATATATATATATATATATATATATATGGCAATATAACAATAAAAAACACTCTTTTTCTCTCTCTCAATTGGATATAGGGCAAAACAAAGCTTTCTACAATACTCGGTAGATTTGATAATAATTAACCAAACCTAGTCTATCCTAATCTCTCTTACAATCTCTGTTTTTCCCTCAATACACTCCCTCCCATAAGTTGCTCTTGGTAATTTTGAAAGATTCTATTATCTAATATTTTCAATTTTACCATTTACTTGACCATTAGTTTGCTTTTCCTCACCATTATCCATGTAAGCACAGTAGTCACAAAAATCAGAGCAACAGTTGCCATTGTAACGACAGTTGTGATCACAGGAACAATACGATGAATATCCCCCACAGTTGTATCTGCAGGAACCATATCCTGTTGAGCAATAAATAATAGGTTATTTTTGAATAAAGTCTGCAATATAGAATTTTCGAATTGAACAGATGTGAAATTTTATCATTTTGAAATGGATATTTTCAAAGGATATTTTCATACCTGTTGTAATCGCTGTTAAAAAGATGTCTGTCACAATAATAAAAAATAAAGGCAGATTAGTTTATTTTAAATCTCAAAATTTGTGAAAATATTCCGAAAGGAAAATATTCAAAGTCAAAATATACATATGTTTATTTTAATTTAATTAGAGATACAGACCCTTCGGCCCACCGAATCCGCACTGACCAGCGATCACTGCACACCTATAGTATACTACACACTAGGTATAATTTTACCAAAGCCAATTAACCTTCAAACCCGTATGTCCTTGGAGTGTGGGAGGAAACTGGAGCAACCATAGAAAATGCACGCAGGTTACGCGGACCACGTACAAACTCCATACAGACGGCACCCGTAGTTAGGATCGAACCCGATCTCTGCCATTTTAAGGCAATAACTCAACCGTTGCGCCTCCATGCGAGACTTGTCAGGTTTGAAGATTACATCTTTCCCTTTAGCCATAAGTGAGTCAAGAGGTTTTGAAGAGAATTGTCTATCTCTTATACCCTTAAGACGATCCTTAAGGGGCCTTCGGGTGATTCATTGGGACCGAATCCCCACCAGCAAAACCTTTAAATGATGCTCGTAAAGGTCTCGACAGAGATATTTTGGTTTCCTTTATTGTTTCTGTTCTATACCAACATGCCCCCTCACACAATGCCATAGAGCACAAGTGTTTATTGTTGTGCAATATTAACAGGTTTTGTATTTGTAATCTTGGATAAAATTGAAAAATACGGCACTTTTTCAGATATCAAGAAGAATGTTTTAGGTATTCAAGACCTGATGGTGTGCATTTAGCTCATCAGAACCAAATTTGCTCAAATTGTCTTTGCCATTTTCTTTTGTTGAACACCAAGAAAAATATTCAGCAAATACACAAGTAACCACAATGTATTGGGAAATTATAGAAGTTTTGCTCAAGGAATATTGGTTGGAAAATAATAAATGGGAAATGTGAGCAAAATTGCAAATTCACGTTTTCTCTTTAGAAACAATGTTGCCCTCTTCCTCTCTGATGAATGGTACAGGTTATCCCACCATTGTGACAGAGATGCCCTAATAAAGTACGTCAATAGTACAGTGAAGAACACACTGCTCCAAATGGGATCGAAATGCTGATTTTAGGCAAGTTTCTTCCTTATTGAATCAACCAAGGATTCCCTCTGAACAACAACTTTAAGTATAATAATTGATTTATAAAAGACACACCAACATAGAACCGAATAAATACTTATAAGATGGACCTCAAATATTACTTACCCGAGTCAGTTGAGGAACCATAACAGTATCCTGCAGAGAAACAAATGCAAATTATTTGCTTTGTTAATAGAATCCATTCCAATTCCACCTTTCATATAATTTAAATATGTCACCCTGTTCCCACCTACCTGGTTGAAGGAAATAGTGTTACCAGGCTGAACTATGTTCAAAAACACTTCATTAAGTGTTATCAAATCATCCCACCAGAACACTGAATCAAGGTGTAGGAAGGAACTATAGATACTGGCTTACACCGAAGATAGACACAAAATACTGGAGAAACTCTGTGGGATTGGCAGCATCTCGGGGGAGACGGAATGGGTGACGTTTCGGGTCGGGTCAAAAGAAGGGTTAGCCATTCCTTTGCTCCAGATATGCTGCCTCTCCAGCATTTTGTGTCTATCTACATAATAAAGGTACTATATTTGGTGTCCCAATGTGCAATGCAGACAAACGCCCATCCCTCATCCTGTATTATACACAGCCCCAGATTCCTTGCATTGTCTTTAGTGAAGAAATTACAATCTCATCGAATTGTGGAGAAAACAGGTATAAAACTTGTCTTCAATCAAAACATTTCAAGGGAACTTATTGTCTGAAAGGTATTCCGAACTGGTCCATCATTATTCATGAAATAAGTCAAGAGTCTGTGTATATATATGTTTACATATTCTGTTCTTCTGCTGCAAGTAAGAATTTAATTGATCTGTCTGGGCCATATAACAATAAAATACACTCTCTTTCTCTCTCTCAATTGGATATAGGGCACAACAAGGCTATCCACAATACTAGGTAGATGTGATAATCATAAACCAAACCTAGACTATCCTAATCTCTCACATAATCTCTGTTTCCCCTCAATAGTCCCCCGTAAGGTGCTCTTGGTAATTTTGAAAGATTTTTATAATCTAAATATTTTTAATTTTACCAAATACTTGACCATTAGTTTGCTTTTCCTCACCATTATCCATATAAGCACAGTGGTCACAGAAATCAGAGCAACAGTTGCCATTGTAACGACAGTTGCGATCACAGGAACAATAAGATGAATATCCCCCACAGTTGTATCTGCAGGAACCATATCCTGTTGAGCAATAAACAATTGGTTACCTTTGAATAAAGTCTACCATATAGTTTTTGAAATGAACAGATGTGAAATGTTATCATTTTGAAGTGGATCAATATATTTTCAAAGGATATTTTCATACCTGTTGGCATCGTTGTAAAAAATATGTCTGTCACAATAAAAAAAATAAAGGCATATTAGTGTATTTCAAGTCTCAAATAATCAAGTCTAAAGACCTCGACAGAGATATTTTGGTTTCCTTCATTGCTTATGTTCTATACCTACATGCCCCCTCACAATATGTCATAGAACACAAGAGCTTATTGTTGTGCAATATTAACAGGTGATGTTTTGTATTTGTAATCTGGGATAAAATTGTAAAAAACGGCACTTTTTCAGATATCAAGAAGAATGTTTTTGGTATTCAAGATCTGATGGTGTGCTCATCAGAACAAAACCACAACAACACATTTGCTCAAATTGTCTTTGCCATTTTCTTTTGTTAAACACCAAGAAAAATATTTAGCAAATACACAAGTAACTACAATGTGATGGGAAATTATAAAAGTTTTGCTCAAGGAATTTTGGTTGGAAAATAATAAATGGGAAATGTGAGCAAAAATTCTAATTCACGTTTTCTCTTTAGAAACAATGTTGCCCTCTTCCTCTCTGATGAATGGTACAGATTATCCCACCATTGTGACATAGATGCCCTAATAAAGTACGTCAATACAGTGCGGTGAAGAACACACTGCTCTAAATTGGATTGATATGCTGATTTTAGGCGAGTTTCTTCTTTATTGAATCAACCAAGGATTCCCTCTGAACAACAAATTTAAGTATAATAATTGATTTATAAAAGACACACCAACATAGAACCAAATAAATATTTATAAGATGGACCTCAAATATTACTTACCCGAGTCAGTTGAGGAACCATAACAGTATCCTGCAGACAAACAAATGCAAATTATTTGCTTTGTTAATAAAATCCATTCCAATTCCACCCTTCATATAATTTCAAAATGTCACCCAGTTCCCACCTACCTGGTTGAAGGAAATAGTGTTACCAGGCTGAACTATGTTCATAAACACTTCATTAAGTGTTATCAAATCATCCCACCAGAACACTGAATCAAGGTGTAGGAAGGAACTGTAGATGCTGGCTTACACCAAAGATAGACACAAAATACTGGAAAAACTCTGTGGGATTGGCAGCATCTCAGGGGGGAAGGAATGGGTGACGTTTCATGTTGGGTCAAAAGAAGGGTTACCCATTCCTTTGCTCCAGATATGCTGCCTCTCCAGCATTTTGTGTCTATCTACATAATAAAGGTACTATATTTGGTGTCCCAATGTGCAATGCAGACAAACGCCCATCCCTCATCCTGTATTATACCCAGCCCCAGATTCCATGCATTGTCTTTAGTGAAGAAATTACAATCTCATCGAATTGTGGAGAAAACAGGTATAAAACTTGTATTCAATCAAAACATTTCAAGGGAACTTATTGTCTGAAAGGTATTCCGAACTGATCCATCATTATTCATGGGATAAATCAAGAGTCTGTATATATATATATATATATATGTTTACATATTCTGTTCTTCTGCTGCAAGTAAGAATTTAATTGATCTGTCTGGGCAATATAACAATAAAAAACACTCTTTTTCTCTCTCTCAATTGGATATAGGGCAAAGCAAAGCTTTCCACAATACTCGGTAGATTTGATAATAATTAACCAAACCTAGCCTATCCTAATCTCTCTTACAATCTCTGTTTTTCCCTCAATACACTCCCTCCCATAAGTTGCTCTTGGTAATTTTGAAAGATTCTATTATCTAATATTTTCAATTTTACCATTTACTTGACCATTAGTTTGCTTTTCCTCACCATTATCCATGTAAGCACAGTAGTCACAAAAATCAGAGCAACAGTTGCCATTGTAACGACAGTTGTGATCACAGGAACAATACGATGAATATCCCCCACAGTTGTATCTGCAGGAACCATATCCTGTTGAGCAATAAATAATAGGTTATTTTTGAATAAAGTCTGCAATATAGAATTTTCGAATTGAACAGATGTGAAATTTTATCATTTTGAAATGGATATTTTCAAAGGATATTTTCATACCTGTTGTAATCGCTGTTAAAAAGATGTCTGTCACAATAATAAAAAATAAAGGCAGATTAGTTTATTTTAAATCTCAAAATTTGTGAAAATATTCTGAAAGGAAAATATTCAAATTCAAAATATATATATGTTTATTTTAATTTGATTAGAGATACAGACCCTTCGGCCCACTGAATCCGCACTGACCAGCGATCCCTGCACACCTATAGTATACTACACACTAGGTATAATTTTACCAAAGCCAATTAACCTTCAAACCCGTATGTCCTTGGAGTGTGGGAGGAAACTGGAGCAACCATAGAAAATGCACGCAGGTTACGCGGACCACGTACAAACTCCATACAGACGGAACTTGTAGTTAGGATTGAACCCGATCTCTGCCATTTTAAGGCAATAACTCAACCGTTGCGCCTCCGTGCGAGACTTGTCAGGTTTGAAGATTACATCTTTCCCTTTAGCCATAAGTGAGTCAAGAGGTTTTGAAGAGAATTGTCTATCTCTTATATCCTTAAGAAGAGAGGGGCCTTCAGGTGATTCATTGGGACTGAATCCCCACCAGCAAAATCTTTAAATGATGATCGTAAAGATTCAACAGAGATATTTTGGTTTCCTTTATTGTTTCTGTTCTATACCAACATGCCCCCTCACACAATGCCATAGAACACAAGTGTTTATTGTTGTGCAATATTAACACGTTTTGTATTCGTAATCTTGGATTACATTGTGACATAGATGCCCTAATAAAGTACGTCAATAGTACAGTGAAGAACACACTGCTCCAAATGGGATTGAAATGCTGATTTTAGGCAAGTTTCTTCTTTATTGAATCAACCAAGGATTCCCTCTGAACAACAATTTTAAGTATAATAATTGATTTATAAAAGACACACCAACATAGAACTGGAAAAAAATATTTATAAGATGGACCTCAAATATTACTGACCTGAGTCTGTTGAGGAGCCATGACAGTATCCTGCAGACAAACACATGCAAATTATTTGCTTTGATAATATTTATTTTTCAATCAAATAAATCATAATTCTCTAGCAGAGTTAACAACTTGTTCCTGTGTTCTCCAGAGCTAAAGTAAATCTTTAAATCCATTCCAATCCGCCTTTTATATAATTTCAAAATGTCACCCAGTTCCCCCAATCTGGTTGAAGGAAATAGTTTTACCAGGCCGAACACCTTTCATAAAGACTTTATTAAGTGCGATCATATCATCCCACCAGAACACTGACTAAAGGTGTAGGATGAAACTGTAGATGCTGGCTTACACCAAAGATTGACACAAACTGCAGGAGGAACTCAGCGAGACTGGCAGCATCTCAGGGGAGAAGGAATGGGTGACGTTTCAGGTCAGGTCTGAAGAAAGGTTACCCACTCCTTCGCTCCAGAGATGCTGCCTCTCCAGCATTTTGTGACTATCTACACTGAATAAATGTGCTAAATTTGGAGTCCCAATGTGCAATGCAGACAAACGTCCATCCCTCATCCTGTATTATACCTAGCCCCAGATTCCTTGCATTGCCTTTAGTGAAGAAATTACAATCTCACAGAAATGTAGAAAAAACAGGCATAAAACTTGTCTTAAATAAAAACATTTCAAGAGAACATTGTCTGAAAGGCATTCTGAACTGGTCCATCATTATTCAGAAAATAAGTCAAGAGTCTGTCGTGAAGGACATCTATCCTCTGGAAAAAAAAACCTGCTGAAAATACATTCCAGAGCCACATGTTGATGACTTCTGATTATCACCCCTGCTCCTCTCTGTCCTAATTGGTGGAAGCAAACAAACACCACCAACACAAACCAGAGGCCCAGGAGCCGTTGGTGAGGGAGGAGTGACGTCCGAGCGGTAAGCTTAAAACCCGAGCGCGGGTCTCTGTTTTTACAGAGGCCCAGGAGCCGTTGGTGAGGGAGGAGCGACTGAAATCCGTAACATTCTAAATCCGAAACTTTCTATTCAATTAACTGGGCTTGAGGAAGCCGCTGATTGATGGACTTGAGTACGCAGCTGATTGGCAGTCAGATTCCAGCAGTTTGTAGTGTACTGTTTGTTTTTTGTATTGTGTATTGTATTTTGTGTTGTTTCTAGGGTAAGGGAAGTATGAGTGCCAGGGCAACTTACTGTTCTGGATGTCAGATGTGGGAGGTCATGGAGTCGGGTAGCCCTCCAGACATCCACATCTGCGCCAGGTGTGTCGAGATGGGACTCCTAAAGGAGTGTGTTAGGAACCTGGAACAGCAGCTCGATGACCTCCGTCTAGTCAGGGAGAGTGAGGAGGTCATCGAGAGGAGTTACAGGGAGGTAGTCTCTCCAAAACCACAGGAGGCAGACACGTGGGTCACAGTTAGGAGAGGCATGGGGCAGAGGCGGGCGCTATAGAGTACATCAGTGGCTGTATACCTTGGAAATAAGTACTCTTGTTTGAGTGCTGTTCAGGGGAACAGCCTACCTGGGGGTAGCAACAATGACCTGGCCTGCGGTACAGACACCAGCCCTGTTGCTCAGAAGGGTAAGGAAAAGAAGAGGAGGGCATTAGTAATAGGGGACTCTATAGTTAGGGGGTCAGATTGGCGATTCTGTGGACGCAGTCCGGAGACCCGGATGGTAGTTTGCCTCCCTGGTGCCAGGGTCCGGGATGTGTCTGAACGTGTCCAAGATATCCTGAAAAGGGAGGGAGAGGAGCCTGAGGTCGTGGTACATATTGGTACCAATGACATAGGTAAAAAAAGAGAAGAGATCCTGAAAGGAGAATTTAGGGAGTTAGGAAGAGAGTTAAGGAAAAGAACCGCATACATAACAATCTCAGGATTACTTCCTGTGCCACGCGACAGTGAGAGTAGGAATGGATCAAGGTGGAGGATAGATGCCTGGCTGAAGGACTGGTGCAGAGGGCAGGGATTCAAGTTTCTGGATCAATGGAACCTCTTTTGGGGAAGGAGTGACTTGTATAAAAAGGACGGGTTGCACTTGAACCCGAGGGGGACCAGTACCCTGGCAGGTAAATTTGCAAAGGCTACCAGGGGGACTTTAAACTAGAATGGTTGGGGGGAGGGACTCAAATAGAGAAAGCCAGTAGACAGGGTCTGAGGCAGGAGGCAGAGAAGGGAAGCACTCAGACCCAACATGTAGGGGGGAAAGAAGAAAAAAATAATAAACAGAGAATAAGAGGTGGTGGGTTTCCAGGGCAAAAATCAAAAGGGACCACTTATCAACATAATTGTATAAGGAGTAAGAGTGTTGTAAAAACTAGCCTGAAGACTTTGTGTCTCAACACAAGGAGCATTCGTAATAAGGTGGATGAGTTGAATGTGCAGATAGCTATTAATGACTATGCTGTAGTTGGGATCACGGAGACATGGCTCCAGGGGTACCAAGGCTGGGAACTGAACAACGTAGTGGAGTTGGGGATGGCATCAAACAGGAAATTAGAAATGTGTGCAACAAGGGTAAAACAGTTATAATGGGTGACTTCAATCTACATATAGATTGGGTGAATCAAATGGGCAGGGGTGCTGAGGAAGAGGATTTCTTGGAATGTATGCGGGATAGTTTTCTAAACCAACATGTAGAGGAACCAACGAGAGAGCAGGCTATTCTAGACTGGGTATTGAGTAATGAGGAAGGGTTAGTTAACAGTCTTGTTGTGCGGGGCCCCTTGGGCAAGAGTGACCATAATATGGTTGAGTTCTTCATTAGGATGGAGAGTGACATAATTAAGTCAGAAACAAGGGTTCTGAACTTAAAGAAAGGTAACTTTGAAGGTATGAGACGTGAATTGGCCAAGATAGACTGACAAGTGATTCTTAAAGGGTTGACAGTGGATGTGCAATGGAAGGTATTTGAAGACAGCATGGATGAACTACGCCAATTGTTCATCCCAGTTTGGCAAAAGAATAAATCAGGGGAGGTAGTGCATCCATGGATAACAAGGGAAATCAGGGATAGTATAAAAACAAAAGATGAAGCATACAAATTAGCCAGAAAAAGCAGCCTACCAAAGGACTGGGAGAAACTCAGAGTTCAGCAGAGGAGGACAAAGGGCTTAATTAGGAAAGGAAAAATAGATTATGAAAGAAAACTGGCAGGGAATATAAAAACTGACTGCAAAAGTTTTTATAGATCTGTGAAGAGAAAGAGATTAGTTAAAACAAATATAGGTCCCTTTCAGTCAGAAACAGGTGAATTGATCATGGGGAACAATGACATGGCAGACCAATTGAATAACTACTTTGGTTCTGTCTTTACTAAGGAAGACATAAATAATCTGCCGTAAATAGCAGGGGACCAGCGGTCAAATAAGGTGGAAGAACTGAGTGAAATCCAGGTTAGCCGAGAAGTGGTGTTGGGTAATTGAATGGATTAAAGGCCGATAAATCCCCAGGGCCAGATACTCTGCATCCCAGAGTACTCAAGGAATTAGCCACAGAAATAGTGGATGCATTAGTGATAATTTTTCAAAACTCCTTAGATTCTGGAGCAGTTCGTGAGGATTGGAGGATAGCTAATGTAACCCCACTTTTTAAAAAAGGAGGGAGAGAGAAAACGGGGAATTACAGACCAGTTAGTCTAACATCGGTAGTGGGGAAACTGGTAGAGTCAGTTATTAAAGATGGGATAACAGCGCATTTGGAAAGTGGTGAAATCATTAGACAAAGTCAGCATGGATTTACGAAAGGTAAATCATGTCTGACGAATCTTATAGAATTTTTCGAGGATGTAACTAGCAGAGTTGATAAGGGAGAACCAGTGGATGTGTTATATCTAGACTTTCAGAAGGCTTTCGACAAGGTCCCACATAAGAGATTAGTATACAAACTTAAAGCACACGTATTGGGGGTTCAGTATTGATGTGGATAGAGAACTGGCTGGCAGACAGGAAGCAAAGAGTAGGAGTAAACGGGTCCTTTTCAGAATGGCAGGCAGTGACTAGTGGGGTACCGCAAGGCACAGTGCTGGGACCCCAGCTATTTACAATATATATTAATGATTTGGACGAGGGAATTGAATGCAACATCTCCAAGTTTGCGGATGACACTAAGCTGGGGGGTAGTGTTAGGTGTGAGGAGGATGCTAGGAGGCTGCAAGGTGACTTGGATAGGTTGGGTGGGTGGGCAAATGCATTGCAGATGCAGTATAATGTGGATAAATGTGAGGTTATCCACTTTGGTGGCAAAAACAGGAGGGTAGATTATTATCTTAATGGTGGCAAATTAGGAAAAGGGGAGATTCAACGAGACCTGGGTGTCATGGTACACCAATCATTGAAAGTAGGCATGCAGGTGAAGCAGGCAGTGAAGAAAGCAAATGGTATGTTAGCATTCATAGCAAAAGGATTTGAGTATAGGAGCAGGGAGGTTCTACTGCAGTTGTACAGGGTTTTGGTGAGACCACACCTGGAGTATTGCGTACAGTTTTGGTCTCTAAGTCTGAGAAAAGACATTCTTGCCATAGAGGGGGTACAGAGAAGGTTCACCAGACTGATTCCTGGGATGTCAGGACTTTCTCATGAGGAAAAACTGGATAGACTTGGCTTGTACTCACTAGAACTTAGAAGACTGAGGGGGGATCTTATAGAAACGTACAAAATTCTTAAGGGGTTGGATAGGCTAGATGCAGGAAGATTATTCCCGATGTTGGGGAGGTCCAGAACAAGGGGTCACAGTCTAAGAATAAGGGGGAATTCCTTTAGGACCAAGATGAGGAAAACATTTTTCACACAGAGAGTGGTGAGTCTCTGGAATTTTCTGCCACAGAAGGTAGTTGAGGCCAGTTCATTGGCTATATTTAAGAGGGAATTAGATGTGGCCCTTGTGGCTAAAGGGATCAGGGGGTATGGAGAGATGGCAGGTACAGGGTACTGAGTTGGATGATCAGCCATGATCATATTGAATGGCGGTGCAGGCTCGATGGGCCGAATGGCCTACTCCTGCACCTATTTTCTATGTTTCTATGTTTCTATTCCCAACAACACCACCGTACTTCCATCAAATCATCCCAATCTTTGCTTCTGTCCTGAAATAATGAAATGTAAAAACCTGAATTCTGGTTAATGTAGAAAAATATGTTTCTGTTCTTTAGTTTGAAAGCTTTCATCATAGAAATGTTCTTCTGGATTGGATGTGGTGGAACTTGGACTTTTGCAAGACTTTTTGGTAAATGTGGGTTATTTTTGGAGGCTACTAGTAATTTAACAAAATGTAATTTGTGATCTGACTATGGAAATGAAATTATCAACTGCAGCAGTGCACACATATACGTTGTAGAAACACTGTAAACTAGAGTACACCATACTAGAGGGCACAGTCACTTCTCCTCGACCTCATTGCAGACATTGGACTTTGTCTCTGGACCTGTTGCGCTATAATTCTCAGACCCTTATCTGCACTGTGTGTGTATATACATACATACATATATATATATATATATACATATATATACACACACACAGGCATTTTTTTGTGTTTATTATATTGTTTGCTGTGTACCATGTTAACATATTCTATTATGCTGCTGCAAGTAAGAATTTCATTGTTCTGTGTCGGACATATGACAATAAAAACACTCTCTCGATTGGATATAGGGCAAAACAAAGCTTTCCATGATAGGCACAAAAAGCTAGAGAGACTCAGCAGGTGAGGCAGCATCTATGGAGAGAAGGAATTGGTGACGTTTCGGGTCGAGACCCCTCTTCTCGACCCGAAACGTCGCCAATTCCTTCTCTCCATGGGTGCTGCCTCACCCTCTGAGTTTCTCCAGCTTTTTGTGTCTAACTTCGATTTTACCAAAATCTGCCGTTCTTTCTTAAAGCTTTCCATGGTACTTGGTAGAAGTGATCTAAGTTAGCCTATCCTAATCTCTCTCACAATCACTGTTTCCCCTCAATATTCTCCCGTAAGGTGCTCTTGGTAATTTTGAAAGATTTCTACAATCTAAATATTTTCAACTTTACCAAATACTTGACCATTAGTTTGATTTTCCTCACCATTATCCATGTAAGCACAGTGGTCACAGAAATCAGAGCAACAGTTGCCATTGTAACGACAGTTGCGATCACAGGAACAATCCGATGAATATCCCCCACAGTTGTATCTGCAGGTCCCATATCCTGTTTAAAATAAATGTTAGGATGTTCAGTTATTTGTATTATTAGCAAGGCTGCAGATTACGATTTTGAATGAAATATCTTTGCATTTGATGGAAGTGATTTACAATATTTTTCGCAGTTTAGGTTGTCTCTCGCTACTGGAAGAAGGCACAGGAGCCTGAGAACTGTGACCTTCAGGTTCAAGATCAGCTTCTTCCCATTAACCATCTAGCTCTTGAACCCTAGCCACAATCCTGCATCAACACTGAACCACTATGAATCTTTTATGGTTGCACCACATACTTTGGTTTGCATTATTTTGGTCTGGTTATCAAGTATTACTCGGAATTTATTGTATTATTGATTATCGTGTTTTTATTTCTTATGTTATTGCGTTAATGTGTCTATAAAACTGCAAGTGAGAAATTCATTGTTCAGTTGCTTGTGCATATGACAATTAAACACTCTTGACTCTTGATTGTGTAGTTAGAATCTGAAGCCTGGTCAATGCAGAAAGCCAAGTGCAATCTTTGCTGGTGCAAAATTTAGTTCTGATCTTTGACCATTTGTTGCACTGACACTACCAAAATAACTTTAATTTATCCTTGGCATAACTTTACCTTTGGTAACTCAGGCCTGAAAAGTTAACCGTTTCTTTTGCTGCCTGACCTGCAGAGTGTTTCCAGCATGTTTTGTTTTAATTTCAGAATTTCAGCAGCTGCAGTTTTTTTGAAGTTCAGAGGAACATTGGCCATAATAACATTGAACCACAGAGAGAGTGAGAGAGGGTGAGATGGAGAGAGAGTTTGCCAATGCAAGAATCAGCAAGAGATAACCATCTTCATCTTTTATTCCATCCAGGAGTGTGATGAAATTCCAAATAAAGTGCTCACTACTGGAATATTGGATATATTAATGACTAGAAGACTGTGAAGATTTGATGAAGAGAACACAAGAGAACATTTGACATGAATGAAGTGCATTAGACTTGAGAAACCAAACTCAGCTGGCCATGTATGGAAGAAAAAGATTCAATTTCACCATTCCAAGAAAACAAATTAATTGTCCTTCTTTTATACCTTAGAAACAGATGATTTGTTCATTTATAAACTTGCTATTTTTGAGAGTTTGTTAGGTGCAAATAGCACCTGTACTTTCGACACAACATGGCTGTAAAACACATTTAGCCCATCCAGGAATTAGGAAGATATTATTAAAATGTAAAATCATTGCACTCTATCTTTGCGGCTCATTTGCCTTTGACTGGTGAGTTACTAATCATTGCCCCAACAATACTCCAGTGTCTGGGTGGTAACTGCATAATGTTCTTGTCTAAAATATGCAAAATTACAACAGTTATGAACAACCTTACTTACCTTTAATTTGTGAATGATCCTGCCGCAGGAAGTATCTGAAGTATATGAAGGAGAGTGACCTTTCAAGCAGCTAAACCTACCTTCCTATTAAATCAATGGGCTAAGGTGATTAAGTCACAATGGTTCACTGTACACAAGAACCATTGAGGTAGATCTAGAGTGGACTAAGGCAGCATTACTGATATTAAAACTCTTGAATTGACTTCCACTTAAGATCCATGATCCTGGACAAAGAGGTTTGAGGCCACTAAGATCCTAAATCCATTCCACCACCTAAGATTAAACTTCTACCACAGCCTTTCCTCCCACTTTAGGAATATTGGTCTAAAATATAGGGCAAATTAACACCAAGGAAAATATAGGCATCGGACTCTGAACTGGAGCTGTGATAAATTATGGAAGCACATCATATGGGCAAAATCCTGCTCGGTCCTCTGCCACTGGGAAAGTATCAGAAGTGAGCACACTCACAACTAAGACGTTAATGGCTAACCTTTCACAGGTACGAACTTCAAATGTGTTTCTCTATCAGTTGACCTGCAGTGGAGGGAAAGTATCTCCTTGCATAGAAGTGGCATTCTGAAGTATACGTAGCATTTTGTATGGATATTGTTCTACCGCACGCACCGGATTTTCAAATGGCATCGCCTGAATACAACATCTGCACTGAAGTGTACACTAGAGTAACAATTCCCCTGATGTATCTAGATAATATTTAGGAATATATTCAGGAAAACCAGCCCCCTGGGAATTGATGGCAATGAAGTTATAGCTTGATTTATTGGATTGGATGAATTATTCTCCTCATCCCACAACATCACGGAACACCCAGATGGAGAATCATTCTCTTATATTTGTTAGCCAACAACATCAATTAACAAGGTTTCCACCAAAAAGAGACAATGCCGAAAGAAAGATATACAAGAAGCCAGAACTAAAATGCCAATGGCCAAATGTTAACTGATGGAGCAGATAAGGTACATAACCATAAAACTTCCAATGAGAAGCACAGGGACTGAATTCAATTGTTTGATCAAAGACATTGCTTAATCACCTTAATTTGCATATTCCAACCCTTTCATTCCACATGCCAGTCTCAAAAACATGAGTTCATAAGTTAATTGTTTTTAAATTCAATATGTGCTAGGAGCTGAATCGGGCCATTTGGCTCATCTACACCATTCAACCATTGATCTATTTTTCCCTCACAGCCCCATTCTCCTGCCTTCGCCCCATAACCCCGAATACTCTTACTAATCAAGAATGAGCTTTAAATTAGGAACATTTTCATTACCTGATACAACAGTGAATCCTGTGGATAATTGAAAAAAGAATTGTTAGTATAACTATTTCAACATACTTTCAAACTCATCCATGTTGTCCTTATCAATGTGTAAAGCAAGCCAACATTTCATTGATGTAAATTATTGAACATCAAACTTGTCATGCACTCAAATTGGTCAGATTGATTTTATTTCTGCTTTTCTCTCTTAACACAACGATGAGATTAATGATACACTTTATTTACTATTAAAGATGTTCAATTAACCAAATTGAATGAAATTAAACATCCTTACTTCAATTAACAGTATACCTTTTGAACAGAGACACAATGCATTAACAATGAATGACCTGACTTACCTTGGCTCTGGGCACAGAAGGTAAAGGTAATGAGAACGACATGTAAAAGCATTCCTGCTTTCGATGCCATTTTCTCATGTGGTACAAGACACTGGGAAGCAGCTTTCATTTATACTCAAACTGATAGAATGGGAGTGTCAGAAGATCCCATTAAATTAAGTAATATAATTTGTTATTCCCTGAAAATGTTTGTAATATCTAATGAACATATTGTATAAATGACAATATCTGTTACATAGGCATGGAATTCTCACACCTGTTATTTTATTGTATTTTTTGATGTTATCGACATTGGACATTGATCACAAGGTTTGGTTTATTATCTGTGAACAAAACCATCTTGCAATTTTTTTTATAGCAGTTAGCTTTCAGTTTTACATAAATGGTTAAACAAAAAGGGCCCAATACATGCAATATGTGCATTTTCTCTGATCAAATCATGAAATCTGCTTTATTGATTGGTTTTATTTTTAAACTATTTTTGTACTGTACCTTTCTATTGACTGAGAAAGGGTCAGGTAAAATTGATCTGTATAGGTATTAAAATGATTTATAAAAATGTGCATCAAAACGTTATCGTAATTCCATGCCACATGTACCCATGTACCATCACAATCAAGGTCATTTGACCAAACACCGTGCTCTCATCCACGCACAGTACAAAATCTAGTTCATTAAATAACCAGTGGAAAACAGGTTTGTAAAGAGGTAATACAGAAATATATTCTGTATATATATTATTTACAAATAAGGAATAACGAGTTCAAGTGCACTGTCAAAGTTAGAATATTCACCAGGAAATGTATCCACCAGAACTTTAACAAAGTTTCAAATTATGTTTTTACAAAATTAAAGCAGCTAATTTGGAGATTCCAGAAGAACTTAAATTTGATCCTTTGGGAACATAGCTAAACCCAGTAAAATAGGGCAAAATAAACATACACTAATGTGGCTCTTAGGCTTTAATTCTGAAAAAAACAGACGGATTAAGGTATAAATGAATTTATGAGTAACTCTTTTTGAAAATGTCCCCAAATGATTAATGCGTAAGAAAGAACTGCAGATGCTGATTTAAACCAAAGATAGACACAAAAAGCTGGAGTGACTCAACGGGCAGGCAGCATCTCTGGAGAGAAGGAATGGGTGACATTTCCCATTATACATTCGGTCACTGGCAGTAACATGTATTTTCCCAGCAGCAAACCTTTTGCACTGACTAACCCAGATGGTCTCCCATCCAAGTACTGAGCAGGCCTGAGTTTAATCAACCTGATACTCATGGAAACCATGGTGAGCACGAAAGGTTCATTGTAGGCATGTTTTAAATTGGAGGAGTCAAAAGAGAAGTTATTGAGGGTAAGGACCAACTCCGCTAGGCGGAGGAGGGTGTCAGTGGACGGGTATGGGTTGCTCCTCTGGTCGAGGAAGAACCGGAGGGCTTTGAGACCATCCTGGTGGGGGATGGAGGTGTAGAGATACTGGACGTCCATGGTGAAGATGAGAGGATGGGGGCCTGGAGAATGGAATGAGCGGAGCCGACGGAGAGTGTCTGAGGTGTCTTGAACATAGGTGGGGAGGGATTTAGCAAAGGGGGATAGGATGGAGTCAAGGTATGTGGAAATGAATTTGGTGGGGCGAAGGGTCTGAAGAAGGGTCTCGACCCAAAACGTTGCCTATCTCCTTCGCTCCTTAGATGCTGCTGCACCCGCTGAGTTTCTCCAGCCTTTTGTGTAGCCACGAAAGGTTCATTGTTCTCCAAATAATGACGTCACCTTGTGCTCTTTGTGTATTTGTTCCTCCTCTTTCTCTTAATGAAGACTCTGGTAAGAGGCGTGAGGCTGGATCCCCATGGAGCATGCCTCACGCATTCTAATAATGATGAAGAATTGTTGATTCAGGGAATATGCAGATTTAATTAGACTCTAGCACTGGTGGAAGAGGTCAAAGTGCAAATTTTAGGGAGGACAAAAATGAGGGGAAACGGGTTGAACATGTTGACGAAAATACAAACCTCAGCAAGCAAAATTTGAAGATGGGGTTGGATCTGTGGCCTGAGAATGATGCATCTGTCAAACTTTCTAATGGTGCAAGAATGGAGCAAGACAAGGAAACTCTGAGTGCAGTGGAATGGTTGACTGGTTAACTCATTGAAGGTATCCCATTTAAGTCACACATCCAGGCCATTGAAACTGTAAATAGATTGAGGAAAGCCGCATTGATCACACTGAGAGTGGACAAAAGTCAAATGTGCTAAACACATTTGCTTGACCTATTTTGGTAAATTGAAGTTACTTTGGTAATATCAGTAGAAAGTACATTAATTTATTAATAGCCTAAATTCTAAACAGAGTGGAAATCCAAGACCCAAACTTTGAATCTGTAAGCATTAAGGTATCTTATCCACTCATAGAACAATTGCTAATTGGTTACTGCATTCTACAGTGCCTGCCTATTAGTCTCCACCAACCAGGAACAGGGAAGGGACAGGACATTTAGTTTTTATTTTACTTTTTTTGATACAGCATGGCAACAGGCCCTTTGACCCACCGAGTCCATGCCGACCAACGATCACCCATACTCTCGTTCTATCCAAAGATCCTATAGCGAGCAAGATAGTCCACTCGACGAAAAAGACGTAGTATGGTCATGGGCAGATTCATGGGTAATTTAAGGCCCCATTTCCGTAACCAGCTTCCGTTTCCGCACCAAAGATCCCATAGGATAATAGTGCGGAGACGGAAGCCAGTTACGGAAACATCCGCGTAAAAATAAAAGTTATTTATTAAAAATGTTCTCCTCATTTTCAGAATTTTAATTTTTTAACACAAACTGTTCCCCGCAACGTTGATTACACTGTGCGTCGGGTCAGGTCGGGTCCGGTTACGGAAATGGATGATAAAAAGGCCCACGTTCCGTTCCATTGCGTACTACACGTCAGCCCATTGCATTTAGCAGGAGTGGTCTATCTTGCTCCGCTATAGGATCTTTGGTTCTATCCTCCTAGGGAGAATTTACAGAAGCCAATTAACCTGCACACCTTTACAATGTGGGACGAAACCGGAACACCAGACAAAACCCATACGATCACAGGGAAAACGTACAAACTCTGTATAGAGAGCATCCAGAGTTAGGATCGAACCCGCATCTCTGGTACTGAAAGGCAGCAACTCTACCGTTGCGCTACTGAAGGAGTTAAAATGAAAAACATAAGCTGACATATCTGGTAATATGTGCAGTCATTGACTGTAGTACAGTAGCAGATATTGGGCATTAGAGTAGCCTGCCATTACGAGGTAGCAATTGGATCATTGCCTTTAAACCAAGCTCCAACAGGGGTCCAACTAAAACGTCTTTTAATAAATGATTTCCATGGGATCTCTCTCCCCACTTTATATCTCCGTTTATACATCGTCCCCATTTGGCGCCTCTCCACACGATCCTAATTCTGGCTCTTCTCAATTCCTAATCTAGCCTCTCGTCTCACAACTATAGACCCTGCTACTTCAGCTGATTGCAGCCTGTCTCCTTTTCCCAAACGACACACCCCATCTCTGTTTCCCTCAAAGTCATTACCTTTGCATCACCCCCACCCCCGTGCTGTCCATTTAAGCCTGTGTTGTCGTTCATCACTGCGGAAAGCTTTGTTAATGAGGTAGATACAAGGAAATGCTGGTTTCCAAAAAAGTGCTGGAGTAACTCAATGGGTCAGGAGCATCTCTGGAGGACATGTTTATTCGGCCGAGATCTTTCCCAATCTGAAACGTCGTCAATCCAAGTTACCTAGAGATGCCGCCTGACCCACTGAGTACTCCAGCACTATGTGTATATTTTTGTAAATGAGGTCCCGTTGGCAAATTATGCCTCAGACCTCATTAGTGTCAGTTGTTCACAACTTCATCCTCACCTTTCCCACTGATATCTGGGATCAGGTTTCAGTTGTGACATTTAGACTATGGTAACAGTATCAGGAATATAAGTGTGGGATATAAACATTGCAGAGCTGGAAACGAGGGCTGAAAGATGGTGTTTTGCGTAAACCGAGACTTCTGACAAGGCAAAAGCAGAAACAAAATTCTCTCTAGTGAGAGGCTGATCCATTTTTTGGGGAAGAGAAGGCATCATTATAAAATAACCTGGGCTGCTGTAGCTCTCTTGACGTGGGAGATGGCTTTTTATGTTTGCACTTGCATAAAACAAACATATTATATGAGCGTATTTTTATTGGGTATTCCAAGCATGCCTGCTTACAGATTAATATCACATTGTTCTAGAGTTTTCTTATCTGTTTAATTTGTTTAAATAAAGATAAAATCCAATTTGCAAGCACGTAAGGTTATAAAATATATAATTTACAATCAGGAGTCTTATTGAACCAATATGCAACATCTGACTGTTTCACACCACATCACAGACACGGATTTTCCTTCTTGCAATACACGGACAAAAATCCTGTCAGGAAATTAATTCCAAATATTAACGCCAAATTACTTTTCTTCTAGTTTATTTTAAACACGTAAGCATCTGATTTAATATAATGGAACAAGATCATTCAGATTCAGATTAGTTTATTGTCACATGTGTTGAAATATCACCATTCATCAGAACTGGGGAAAAAATAAGTACATTGTGTAGGAAGGAACTGCAGATGCTGGTTTAAACCGAAGATAGATAAATGGAAATAAGGCAATTAGACATAGAAAATGCAATAGCACCTTCTTTGGCAAAACACAAAAAAATTGTAGCACTGAAATATAAGTTAAATAAAATATACTCAGACCAAGTTATAAAACTTTATCAACATACAAAACAATAAAACTTTGAATTCAGTGATAAACCACAAAAACTATTAGCACGTCAGCTTTGCAAACTGGACGGGGAAAAAACTATTTATAAAATTAGATCAGGCAAGGGAGAAATATTAACACTCCCTAAAGATAATAATGACAGATTTTCACAATACTATCAATATCTTTACTCAACTAAAGTGACAGAACAATCAACAGGAATGGAAGCATTTTTACAGAAATGTAACCTTACGGGTTTAGATTTGCAAGAGTGAGAACTACTAGGTGCTGAAATAACGATAAAAGACATTGAAGAGTCAATTAGATCTTTAAAAAAATGGAAAGGCTGCAGGCCCTGATGGCCTAAGCTCCGAATTTTATAAAAAATGTTATGATCTCATTTCCCCACACTTACAAACACTGTATAAACACGTTTATACTCAACGGAACTCCCAGAAACTTTAAACGAATCTACAATAATACTTATACCCAAAACTGATAAGGATCTGGAAGATCCGGGCTCATATAGAGCAATAGCTCTCTTAAATACTGATCAGAAAATATTAACTAAAATCCTATCTCATAGATTGAGTTTAGTGATTAACAAATTAATACACCCCGACCAAACAGGTTTTATTCCAAAACGTTACTCATTTTACAATTTGAGATTTAATATTATATACTCAAATAGAATTGCTAATGCAGATCTGGCAATTATTTCGCTAGATGCTGAAAAAGCATTTGATCAGGTAGATTGGTCATATTTATTTTCAGTGATGGAAAGATTTCAATTGAGATAAAAGTACTGTACATAAGGTAAACATTTATATTCTAACCCAACAGCTAGAATACTAACAAACCAAATGTTATCAACTAAATTTAATCTTTCTAGAGGTTGTAGACAAGGATGCCCGCTATCCCCATTATTGTTTGCTCTAGCAATTGAACCATTAGCAGAAAGTGTCAGAGCTCATCCTGAAATACACGGATATAATACTAAAGACACAATTAATAAAATCTCCTTATATGCAGATGATGTATTAATATATATTACAAAGCCAGAAACTAATATTCAAAATTTATTAAATCTAATAACTCAATTTGGTCAGTTTTCAGGATATAGAATTAACTGGAATAAAAGCAAAATCATGCCTATAACGGAACTCAATTTACATACACTACAACAATCCTCTTTTAAAATAGCTGAGGCAAAATTTAAATATTTAGGTATTTATGTAACTAAGATGTATACTTCTTTATTTAAATCAAACTTCCCACCTTTACTGAATAAACTAAATAAGAATATTCAGTATTGGTAAACACTCCCCATCTCAATGTTTGGTAGAATTAATGCTATAAAAATGATCTTTTTGCTGCAATTACTGTACTTATTTCAGTCAATCCCAATATATTTCCCAAAATCTTTTTTTTTTTTAAAGTCGACTCCACTGTTATAAGTTTCATTTGGGATTGTAAGAATCATAGAAAAGCAAAAAACATTTATGTAAATCAAAGATTAATGGAGGTTTAGCTTTACCAAACTTTCTGTTTTATTTTTGGGCAGTCCATGTTAAAAACATGAATTTCTGGCTGGAAGAAATGGATCAGCAACCAGACTGGTTAAGGATGGAAAAGGAAGACTGTTTACCTTTTGAAATCGGTTCAATTATGTTTGCACCCACAAAATTGCACAAAAAAACCTATAGGGAAAACCCTATAATACATAGTGGTATACGAATCTGGAAACAATTAAACAAGGCTTTAAAATTGGATAATATACCACTCTGTCTCCCCATTGTAAACAATCCCTTATTCAAACCTTCCATGCTGGATAAGGGTTTCACACAATGGAAAAATTATGGAATTAAAAAGATGGGACATCTTTATAAGAAAGGCACTTTTCTTTTATTTCAGGAGTTACAACAGATTTATGGACTACACTCAAATATTTTTTTTAGATATCTACAACTTAGAGATTGTGTTAAAACCAATACACAAGATTATAGTAGGTAACCAGAAATCCTTGATGAATGTTTGAATAAACATCCTAATACAGAAAAATTAACAACTTATATTTATAATATCCTTTTAGATAGCGAGGTCCCATCGACGGAATCATATAGACATACATGGGAAAATGAATTAAGCCAACCTATAACGAAAGATATCTGGGACAAAATTTTACAATATATACATCAATGCTCGTTAAATGCCAAACATGCTTTAATACAATTTAAAGTATTACACAGATTACACTAAAGTAAAACTAAATAGAATTTTTCCACATATCTCTCCTATCTGCGATAAATGTCAGCATGTAGAGGCTAACTTAACACATACTTTTGCAAATTGTATAAAAATCAAAAATTTCTGGATTGATATTTTTAAAATAATTTCTGAAGTTGTTAATACTAAACTGGATCCTGACTCAAAACTAATAATACTTGGAATATCAGAACAAAGTCTAACACTCACAACAAGTCAAAGAAACTTTCTAGTCTACAGTATAATAACTGGGAAGAAATTAATATTAACATTTTGGAAAGATCCTATAACCCCCACAATTAAAATGTGGATTATGGAAATGTCGGAGACCCTACACCTGGAAAGAATCAGATTTGTCTTAATGGACAAACAAGAACTCTTTGTTAGAATATGGTCTTCATTCATCGATTATTTGAAAGGGTAGATTGGTTCGGCACGGGAACCTAACTGAAACATGGACTCAGGCTCAGATGACGTTATACTTTATACTCTTTGACCCTATCTCCAATGATGTATTAATAGTAAATTATTCCATTCTTCTTTTATTTTATCTTAACATTTATGACTTTTTTTCTCTCTCGCTTTTGTTTTACTTTCTATCTATATAAAATAAAACAATTGGAAGCAGAATGAATCAATTGATAATATTAATAATGTATGATTGATGCACATGAAATGTTTTCACCATAATATGTGTTTGCCTCTAATAAAAATATATTTAAAAAATAAATAAATAAACCGAAGATAGACACAAAATGCTGGAATAACTCAGTGGGACAGGCAGCTTCTCTGGAGAGAAGGAATGGGTGACGTTTTTGGTCAAGACCCTTTTTCGCCAAGTTACTCCAGCATTTTGTGCGTAAGAAAATACAAAGTTAGATTTCAATAGAATTGCAGATGTGTTGACAAAAAGGGAACATATCTGACAGGGTGAGTTGAAAGAGCTTAATGGGGGTATTTACCAGCATATTGTCTGTGTGAAGTATTGTCAATGGCAAGGTTATGGGACCTACCCAATAGACTAGACTATACATGTAGAATAAGCAGATTTAAGATAACACAATATAGTAACAGAAAAGGGAAAATGATGGAAAAACCTAGCATGTCGGGCAGCATCTGTAGAATAAAGTACAGTCAAATGTTTTGGATGAGGAACTCTTCATCAGACTTGAGAAAGAGAGAAAGAAGTTAGTGTTGGTGGCAAAGAAGATGGGAAAAGGCACAAGGGTGAAAGGAGATTTCTCTGCTGGAATTAAGTCGTATTGCAGGTAGGCTCAGGTTAAACTATCACAACTGCGTAATGCGCTGCTAATGTGGTTCTGATGTGATGTTGGTTCTAATCTGACTCTAGATCTTCAAAATGCTCTCAATTCCGAGCTCTGTTATAAAGATTGCCAGATGAACGGGGTAAAGATTCAAGGATGTGCTCAAATACTCCTTGAAGAAATGTAACATTCCCCTGTCTCGTAAGAATACCTAGACCCATGGCCACTCATAGTACATAGTACATAGAGAAGTGCAGCACAGGACATAATTGCAGGTACTATAACAGATTTAAAAATCACTTGGGTAGGTACAGTACATCTATAGGAAACGTTTAGGGGGATATGAGCCAAATATGAGCAATGGGGCGAGCATACATGGTGCATTTTGAAGATTTCATGTTTGCAGTTTTCAATTTTTTCTCTTTACCTGACTTTAAATTCTTTCATTCCTTGCATTCAAAAATCTATTTTATTGATCTAGAATTGCAGAAATGTATCCAAAATATAGCGGCAAAAACAGGAGGCTCAGAGGTTGTTGGGATTTAAGAGGGGTAAAGGTTAAAAGAGATGTGGGGGACAAGTGCTTTTACACAGAGAGTGGTGAGTGCCTGGAATGCGCTGCCAGAAACAATGATGGAAACTGATACGATAGTGGTGTTTAAGAGGCTTTTAGACAGGCACATGGTTGGACAGGGAATGGAGGGATAGGGGTCATCTGCTGGCAGCCAAGATTAGTTAATCTTGGCATCATGTTCGGCACAGACATTATAGGTCTGTTCCTCTTCCGTACTTTTCTATGTTCTATGAACTATGTTCCCCAACACTTACAGCCCTAAGGAAGAAAGTTAAGAATATACATTTGTTTTATTATTTTGTTTAATTTAAATTTTGATTTTTTTTTCTTTTAATTATGTACAAATGTAAGTTATTGGGGCAAATCCTCCAAAATTATGGAAGAACTTGGATAAGGACATGGACATTTTAAAAAGACAGATTTGCTGGCTGCAACGGAAAAACCCGCAATCCACAGAAAGACTCAGTTTCAAGTTTCAAACCGTCTGGTCCGTGGACTTGGACATCACACAACGGTGTGAACAAAGGCAGAGACGGAGATAACGAGATTTTCTTGGATACATAAAGGAAGGAACCAAGCCTCAGCCGACGGTGGTAAACAGGCCAGCAACAAGCACAATCACCATCGTGGATGACCCATCCATCGAGACAATAGGAGCCCATCCAGGCGATGGGATAACGATCAGGCTGAGGGATCATGACATCAGCAAACCCCTTATCATCGGAAGCCTACTGTTCATGCCAGATCGAAACTGGGAAACATCAAAAGAAGCCCTTTTATCCAGAGGACCACCTGGGGGGTTCAAAGGAATCTCAGGTATAAAACAGGAGTCCAGCCAGAACTCGCTCTCTGCTCTTTTTGGCTCTTCCTGCTCTGCTCTGCTCTGCTCTTTTTGGCTCTTCCTGCTCTCCTCTGCACTTTTCGGCTCTTCCTGCTCTACTGGACAGCTCGTGAGCCTGCATCAACTTAGCTGTGAGTATCCTGGTGACTTGGAGAAATTCCCGAAATAGGATAGGAGGTTGAGTAAATAAGGGGAAAGGGGAGTAAAATATTGTTAAAGTAAGTTTTGCGATGTGCCCGATAGTTTTCCTTCCATAGTCTTAGTTTGAAGCATAAGTTTAGCCACGTATTATGTAGTGTTGGTGAGATTCGATTTCTCATTGTTTAATAAAGCCTGTAAATTTAGACTTGCTTTGAGTCCATCTTGGTTTCTGTTTTCTCTCATCAGCACACTCTGGTCAATTCAACCTTTTATCATATCCCACCATAATTCCGAGGTATAGAACATAGGGGAATCCCTTGGGTGGGAAACGGAAGAAACCCCTACAGAATGGCGACCATGGCAGGACCTCGGTGGTTTGGGATATGTGATTTGCCAGAGGGGGTGAGAGAACGTAGCAAGATGGAGGAGAGAATCTCCTCTTATCTGTTTAAAAAGATCAATCTCACCAAACAATGGGTGATAGCATTGCTGACAGCACAGCAGCCTGCAGTAGCTGCGGCTCAATGGACGGAAAGCAAAATGTATAATAAAGGGCAGGAAAAGGCAGTTTGGCTAGTGTGCCTATCACAGCAGGTAGCCAAACTGGAGAGACAGGTAGAGAGTCTTGAAGAGCAACTGAGAGAAGCTAGGGCCAGCGCTGAAGAAAGCGCTAGAGAAGGGGAAGGGCTATCTGAGGAATGCAGTAAAGCCAGGCAGTGTATCTTGCAGGCAAGGGAGTCCCACAGAAATGCACAGGAATTCCTCCAATGCCAGGTGATAGAGGCAAAGGAGAGGGAACGGAACACCCAGGAACTCCTGGATCAGAGTACACAGACGTGCAGGGAGCTGGAGGGAAAGTTCCGAGATATACAAGCAGCATACAGGGTGGCACATAGCGAGCTAGGCGATAGTGATCACGGGCCTTGCCAGGCAAGGATAGCGCAGCTGGAGGAGACTCTGTCTAAGACTAGGGGACGGGTTCACCTGGTAGGACCAGGGGGGTCCCCCGGGGGCGGAGGGCATCCCTTAGCAGATGATTCCCCAGGGGCAAAGGGGAATAGACCGCCTCCTGAGGCGCCGGGGATAGGTCCGGGTCGGCAGGTGGGGTTCGGGTTGTCCAGGGAGGGACAAGCCCAAGGAGGGGTGGGAGAACACCCTCGATTAGCGGCGTCTACGCCATGTGTAGCACACTATGAGGTGGTGGGGTTACCGATCATGGTGGGAGAGCCGGGGGTAAAGGGGCAACAGCCCCGAGTAGGGCAGATGTGCCCGGTAAGGCAAAGGAAATATGGTCCCCCGGTAGGGCAGGCAGATAGGGGGCCCATAGAAAGTGATATCATCATTCCCCATGGGGCACACGTGCTGAGGGGGATGGTGGCTCACGTTCCCAGGTTAACCAGGGCGGGAGACCCATCATTGCATTTTATGGAGGTGCAGCAGGCAGCCAACATAAACGATTGCGATGAGGTAGAACGGGTAAAGCTGCTACTGATGACCCTAGATTCATACCTATGCAAGGCGGTGACCTCCAGGGAAGGGGGAAGACCTGAAACATGGGTAGCGGCACAGACAGCGGTTCTGGAGGCCATGGGGTTGAATCAGGGTAGTCCTTTCACCAGGGTGGGGGAGACGAAGCAGCAGGTAGCTGAGTCCCCGGACATGTTCGCAGACAGGCTGTGGGCAGTGTATGAGGGAGCGTGTGGGATGCCTTTAGATAGGCAGAATTTAGATGAGAGAACAGCTCACTGGCTGAAGACTCTGGTGGCGAATTGCCTCCCGCGAGTTAGGGCAAAGGCCGAGCACTGGTTCGACCCAGCTGACCCAAACCTTAACGAGGCGGAGGTGATCAGGAAGCTCACCCTTGCATACCGCAATGGGGAGAGAAGTGAGGAGAAGCTCTCTAAGGGCAAGGTGCACGAAATAGTACCGGCACCCCCCAAAGGGAGGCAATGGAAAAAGGAAGGCAGCCGGACCTCTTCCAAGATGAGGCTGGTGTGCTACGGGTGTGGGAAGCCCGGGCACTACAAGATGAAGTGCAGAAACCCAAGTAGAGCAGTGGGGGATAGGACCCCGGTAACAGTCAACCCAGCTCCGGAGGCAACAATAGATGTAAGAGATCTAATTACCTATTTGCAGTCACAGGCGGGAGGGTCCGGACAGGTAGCCATGGCAACAGGCCAGGGCGTGCCCGTATCCGCACCCCCGGCCCCTTTATGACTGCCAGCGAAACAGCCCACATTCCTATGCCCATTAGAGTATGGCCCATGTGGGAGACCCTGGGTCACCCAGAAAGGGGTACATGTCAGGGAACAGGAACAGACCCGGCTTGATGTGGAAACCGTAGGGGAGCCAGGCGAGTCCACAGGTAGTCAGCCTGAAGTAGCCAGCTGTGTTCTAGGGCGAGGACTGGAAGCAGCTGAGAAGGAGGTTGACTCCAGCCCTCCACAGGCAGGTACCGTAGACTGCCTAAAAGAGGCAGAACTAGCAGAAACAGAGGATATGGAGGTATCACCTCTGGCGTGGGAACCCCCGGTTAGACGTAGGAGTAACAGGGTCAATAAACCCCCAGTAAGGTGGTCCCCATCCCTAATTAAACCTAGGGCTAGGGCCGGCCACAGGAGGGCCGGGAAGGAGAGTGGCCGAAACAGGGCACTTCGGAGTGCGGCTGGAGGGAGCCCAGTCTCCACAGGGAATGTAGGGGTAACTCAAAACCCCGCAGTGCAGAGGGAGGTGAGGGGCAGTCAGGCCCCTCGACAGGAGGAGTTCTGGCCTGCACGGGTGGGCCCACCAGAGGGGTGGCCCCAACGTGACGGGGACCAGTTATGAGTTGGCCACCCGGAGACGGGTGGCGGTGTATATAGCATTAGTTTGTGTGTAAGTAGATGTAGTTAGCGTAACTAGAGATAAGGTTTTGTATAGCTACAGGGGAGTACAGGGACAGACAGTATGGGATCGAAGGGATGTGCTGTGGAAAAGTGGACCACAACAGACAATACCAATACCCCAAATGCCATTATTAGGCAGATAGCTTTGTGGAGGCAAGGAGGTGTTTCGCTTTGTTTTCCAGATGGGTAGCCCCGCCGTATGGATGATGGCAATGATGTGCTTCCGGATGTGCGTGGCGCGTCGCGGGGACACGGAGGAGTCCATCGTATATGGGTGCTCAGGGGACAGAGCACCCCTCGTACCTACTGGGCAAGGAAACCTGGTAGCGGATAGCCAGGCCAGGTACTCCCATGAAGGGAGATGGCCTGGATGGCTGGGGTCGAACTCGACCAGGTTCTCCAGCCACAGGAGCTTCGCCTACGGGGAAGCATCCATACCCTGTGCCGAGATACAGATGGCTACCGACCGGGTTAGGGTGACTGAGGGCAGGCGGGTGTGTTTAACCTGTAAGGGGGACGTTCCTTTGGGGAGATGGTGGTGGCTCAGGAAGCTGAGTTCGGACATGAGGGATCGATCCTCGGACTGGGAAAGACTGGACAATGATACCTACCGGACCATCATGGGGTCACCGGGAGGGATCACTGTATGTTGGGACAAATGGTGGGCCTATGACCAGGGGCTTTATTTATGTCTATGGGGGTCTGCCAAGGTGTGTCCGGTAGGGGCATCAATCACCTTCGTCAAGTGGTGGCAGAACCCCGGGAACGGGATAGATTGGGACCGCAGTGGGCAGGCATGTGTGGCCCCCAGGGCTGGGATGACAGTAAAAGCCACCGAATTGCTGGTTCAGGTGAAGAAGCCCCTACCCACAGCCCAACCGATCGACCCTCACAACTGTCCAACCAACACCAAAGGACCGGATAATGGGTTAGCACTTGTCCCAACCAAAAGGGTGCTGTATCAGGGAGTGCATTACGCTGTGGCCTCAGTAGTATTAAATTTGACTGAAGTGCGGTTACCTGCAAGGTGCCCCCGCGAGACGGAATTATTATATCAGGCCCTGCTAAGAGACATGTTCCAGAAATTCCACAACCTGGATTTTGGGGACATAGACATAGAAGAGATGTACCGCGGGGGAGGGGATTTCAGTTTGGGGTCCGGTAGGCAAAGACGAGGGGTGGTTAACGATGGTTTTACAGCATTTAACACGGGGACGTCCATTATTAATAACATGGACAACGTAGAACTGGCCCTGCAGATCAATCAGTTGAAGGGCCAGTTACGAAAGGTTCTGGGGGAGGAAAATGCGGTGGTAGGATCGGGACTGCACGAAGAGGTGGCAATGACTCTACATCTAAAGGAAATCATAGCACAATTGGAGACACATGCAAAAACTATAAACGCTTTGATTAAAGAGGACCGGAATGCGTCCGATCAGGCTGCACAGAATGAGGTGTGTGGGCTGTATGGTGCATGGTTGTTGGGGGAGGGGAGGAGCAACCTGGAAGACCTGAGGCAAGGTCGGGTCCCCTCCTGGATAAGCAACCAGCACCTAGCAGCGCTACACCCTTATAACAGCACTTTGAGTCCTTGTCAGCTTCGTGTGGCCTCCGAGGCCTACCCGGTACCGGTGGATTGCGGAAAATCCAATCACACCATAATGGGAGTGGTCGTAAGAATCCCGGTGATGGGAACCTCGGCACGACCAGCTCCTCTGTACCGAGTGGAGAACGTGGGGGTTGTTCGTGGGGGGGTGCATATTCGCTATGGGAAGGTCCCGCCCTATGTCATAGTAAGGGAGCAAGCTGTGACAGGCATTGACCTTTTGGGTTGTCGGAGCCGGGGAGCACAGGTAATCCTGTGTCCCCAGCACATGGGCGCTGAGGCTAGGCCTCAGTGTGGGTTCAGGGCTGTTGGGGCACATCCTATAAACTGCACCATGGAGGCGATGGCGGCAGACCATGTCCCTCCACAGGTGGCGTATATAGGCAGTGGGACGTACTGTGTCACCACAAGTGCCCAGCGGTATCAGTACGGATCACAGCTGTGGTGCCCGATACCGCACAGCAGCTTCTGCTTTAAACCCAGGGCAGAAGTCCATGTGGCACAGCAGCGAATATTACCCATCCCGGAACCTTCTTCGGTTCACCTCTCGGTACGAGAAAATGTAACTGACTTATTTAACTATGTTGCCCATTTTGGGTATGATATTCCCCCAGTGAATGAAAAATTAAAAGAGTTGCTGGTGAAGGTCGAGTTGTCGCACAAACACTTCTTCTCCCTGGAACAAAAGACTCTGGATATCGCCAGGGAGATCGAAGAGATCAAGTCTCCAAGTTGGTGGGACCTGGAGTCCTGGATCATAGTTCCAGCATGGGTCCGCATCGTGTCCCATGTTCTGATCATCTGCCAGATGATAATTGTGGTGTATTTGCTATGCATTAATTGCAAATTTAAAAAGCGGAGGAGGATGGCCAAATTACAACAGCTGGTAAATCGAGCCGCACAACGTCACCGGAACGACACCCCATCACTGTAAAATATCTGTACTCTAGTGCAATAGTTTTGTACATATGTTGTAATCCCTGCATTTTCAAGGAATGGTCGTGAGGGTACTGTATGGTTTGTGGGATTGATGTAAAGTAAAAGGTGTATAGTGTAAGTTAATGTGCTTCGAGGGCCTAGTTTAGTGATTAAGGGGGCTTTCGGGGTACATAGTTTCACCTTCTCACCAGGAGTGTTTACAGCTCTTGAGGCTGGAGGATTGCCCACTAACTTTGTCAATCGATACGGTCTGTGTAAGACTGGACGTATCGTAGGGGCATGTAAGTTATTGGGGCAAATCCTCCAAAATTATGGAAGAACTTGGATAAGGATATGGACATTTTAAAAAGACAGATTTGCTGGCTGCAACGGAAAAACCCGCAATCCACAGAAAGACTCAGTTTCAAGTTTCAAACCGTCTGGTCCGTGGACTTGGACATCACACAACGGTGTGAACAAAGGCAGAGACGGAGATAACGAGATTTTCTTGGATACACAAAGGAAGGAACCAAGCCTCAGCAGACGGTGGTAAATAGGCCAGCAACAAGCACAATCACCATCGTGGATGACCCATCCATCGAGACAATAGGAGCCCATCCAGGCGATGGGATAACGATCAGGCTGAGGGATCATGACATCAGCAAACCCCTTATCATCGGAAGCCTGTTGTTCATGCCAGATCGAAACTGGGAAACATCAAAAGAAGCCCTTTTATCCAGAGGACCACCTGGGGGGTTCAAAGGAATCTCAGGTATAAAACAGGAGTCCAGCCAGAACTCGCTCTCTGCTCTTTTTGGCTCTTCCTGCTCTGCTCTGCTCTGCTCTTTTTGGCTCTTCCTGCTCTGCTCTGCACTTTTCGGCTCTTCCTGCTCTACTGGACAGCTCGTGAGCCTGCATCAACTTAGCTGTGAGTATCCTGGTGACTTGGAGAAATTCCCGAAATAGGATAGGAGGTTGAGTAAATAAGGGGAAAGGGGAGTAAAATATTGTTAAAGTAAGTTTTACGACATGCCCGATAGTTTTCCTTCCATAGTCTTAGTTTAAAGCATAAGTTTAGACATGTATTATGTAGTGTTGGTGAGATTCGATTTCTCATTGTTTAACAAAGCCTGTAAATTTAGACTTGCTTTGAGTCCATCTTGGTTTCTATTTTCTCTCATCAGCACACTCTGGTCAATTCAACCTTTTATCATATCCCACCATAATTCCGAGGTATAGAACCTAGGGGAATCCCTTGGGTGGGAAACGAAAGAAACCCCTACACAAATGCAATTAACCTTATAGGTTTTAATCTTTTTAGTTCTTTTGAAGTTGTAACTGTTTCTGAATGTTTTCCATTTGATAATTTTTTACATTTCAGTCACTAGATGGCACTGCCTTAGCATCTCCCACTGATTATGTGCAAAAGTACTTCTGATACCAAACTCGCTTTTACATGACACTTATAACAAAGTGAAGCATTTCAAGTTGCTTCACACTACCAGCCAAAAAGCAACAGTGAAACAAGATAATAGAGCAGGTGACCAATACTTTGGTCAAAGCGAAAGGCTTTGAGAAGTATCTTAAGGAGGAAGGGAAGATTGAAGACGGAACAGGATACTCTGGAACTTCTACCAATGGTGAAGTGATGAAACGTTTTGGAAACACAAAAGGTCAGAATTGGATGAACAGTCTATCAGAAGGCTAATGAGGGCAGTGGGTTATTGAGATGGGGAGTGGTGTTGGTTTGCATTAGGGATGGTAGAATCGGGGAGGGATTTAAAAATAAGGCTGAGGATTTCAAAATGGAGGCATCACAGGATAGAGTCAATTGTAGGTTTGCAAACACACTTGATTAGCCAATGGGACTTTGTGCATGTCAGAAGCAAAGTTAAATGAGCTTATATTTTTTTCCATGTAACCTGCAAAAACATCCCGAGAGGATTGGAATGGTTGACTCTAAAATCAAAGACCTGTAAGAGATTAACTTAAATAAAAGTTGAGGCAGCTAATGTCAGGGAATTGAAAGAAGGCGAGTTTGGTGGTGACTCAGGAGGACAATTCATGGTGAAAGTGGGGGCCAATGTTGTGGACAGTCTCCTTCAGCCTCAGGCAAGGAAAAGTGAACGGGATGGAGTCTGTGGCTCAGTGTTTGTGCTGGGGAGAGACTCGATCTTCTACGGGAAACTCTGAGATTGTTTTGGATCTGAAACCCTTAACACACATTGGAGTCCAATAACACGGTGTGTATCTCCCCAGATTTCTCAGTTCCCGATATAATAGGCAAGTCAATATTTTTTGGGGTGTGTGCGTATGTGTGCGCGTGTGTCTTTTATCTTTTAGATATTTTATCTTTGATCGTTTCTCTGCTTTAATCGTACCTGAGAAAGGAATCTATGAATCATTACAAGTGAATCATTTTCTCACAGGCCAGGGACTAGAGTGGATGTGGAGAGGATGTTTTCACGAGTGGAAGAGTCTACGGCCAGAGGTCATAGCCTCAAGTAAAAGGACGTACCTTTAGAAAGGAGATGAGGAACAATTTATTTTGTTAGAGGGTGGTGAATCTGTGGAATTCATTGCCACAGAAAGCTGTAGAGGCTGTCAATGGATATTTATAAGGCAGAGATTGACAGATTCTTGATTAGTACGGGAGTCAAGGGTTATAGCGCGAAGGCAGGAGAATGGGGTTGAGAGGGAAAGATAGATCAGCCATGATTGAATGATGTAGTAGACTTGATGCGCCACATGGTCTATTTCTGTTCCCATCAGTGATGAACTTATGAATCGAAGGAGCAAGAGAGAATATATCGAGATGTCTCCATTGAATTGGAGAGGTTGGTGGTGAGAAAGAGAGAAAGTATAAAGTATCAAGGGCAGTGTTTTTTACAGGACATGGGCAAAGAGGCATAGGTTCTAGTCCACCAACATCTCACAAACTAAATTAAAAGAGGCTATAGCTTCAGTTTCATTGCTTGTTACACAACATATGATGAGACACAACAAAAGGGTCAGTAACCCTAGCTTTCTTTATCTCTCCATCCCTCCCCATCCTAGCTCTCCAACTGTCCTCCTGATTATTTACTGATTGTATGCCTCGTCACCTTCCCCTCAGCTAACAATCGTCCATTCTGCATTTCCCTTGAGCATCGCCCCCTTTGATCTCCCGTTTTCACACCGTACCCTTCCATATCGCTATGTCTCCTTCTTCCCTGACTCTCAGTCTGAAGAAGGGTCTGGACCTGAAACGTCACACATTCCTTCTTTCCAGAGATGCTGCTTGCCCCATTGAGTTAATCCAACATTTTGTATCTATTTTCGGTGTAAAGATAATTTTCTGACCATATTCCAGAGGGAAATACTAAACTGTAAATGTTTTCTGATCTTTAAACACTTGGAAAATCACACACAAAGGATCATGAATTTCTCCTGCATTCCTGCTGAGAAAAGCTTCTCACCAAGAGCATGGCATCAGAATAGTAAGATTGAACGAGAACTTACCAGTTCGAAGGTTGATCTTTATTTCATGAGGAGTCAAAGTGAGGGATTTCGTGAAGAGCCCGCCGGCGCGCATGCTCGACATACTTCAAAGTAGCGGCGTGGAATCACAGAACCAACAATAGAAATGACTTCGTATAGTATGATTGAATTGACTAAGATTACCAGATGAAGGTGATTGAGGGTTGGGCGAGGAGGGCACGAAATCCCTCACTTCGACTCCTCATGAAATAAAGATCAACCTTCGAACTGGTAAGTTCTCGTTCAATCTTACTATTTCATTTCGGAGTCACGTGAGTGACTTCGTGAAGACTTCAAAGCTTCTGTGATTACACGCCCTGGACCACGTCCATGCTGACACACCACTACCAGGGATGGATGGGAGGAACAAACTGGCTCAATAGCTCATACTGCAAAACAAAAGCATATTTATTAATAACAAATCAAAAACCCCTCATGCGGGGACATCTCCACGTTCTTGACCTGCATTCAGCACGGCTTCTGCGAACTGTAGAGGAGCAGCAACAGGCTTGTTATAAAAACGCTGGAACACAGCTTCATTCGCCCATCCTGCTGTGGCGAGAATTTGGTCCATGGGCACCTCCATGACCCTCGCCGCTGACGTCGATGCAGCCCTGGTGGAATGAGACTTGAACACATTAGTGTCGATACCTGACTTACCCAAGACGACTCGAAGCCACCTGGATATCGTCTGGACTGTCACTCGATGATGAGGTCTCTTATGAGTGACAAGCAGGTATCTCTCCATTCCTCTGATGCGTGCCGTCACCTTGACATAGTGGCGGATATGTGAGGCTAAACATAGCCTAGCATCTGCGGGGTATGCCGGGAACTTCAGCTGCAGCCCTGTGCACCCAGGTCTATGCTGCTTTAGTAGCTCGTCAACGAAAAAGACTACTTCTGTAGGGGTAGATGTCATTCTGTCGACACGCAGTTTGTGTAGTGTCTGTACCCTCTGAGCTGAAGTCAGCGCTAGTAACATCACCAGCTTCATGGTGAGTTGGTCCAGTTGGAGCCCTTCCATGGGAGACCACGTCCTGAGCAGGGTTAATACGTCCCTGACATCCCAGGTGATATTATAGCGTGGTGTAGGCGGATTCATATTGAATATACCCCGCATGAGTCTGGACACTAGCCTGTTGGATCCTACCCCAATCTTGAGGTAGAATGATAGCGCACTTCTGGCGCTGTTGATGGCACTGTAACTTAAGTGTTCATCATGGTGCAACCCCGCGAGGAATTCCAGGACGTCGGTTATTGTCACGTCATCGTACGTGATGCGAGAGCGGCTGCAGTAGGCTTCCCACTTCTTAATATGCGAGCGGTATCTTTGCCTTGTGGACTCTCGACACGACGCCCCGATGGTATCCATGGTCCGAGCCGAGAGGCCGTATTGGACTAACGGCCTGTTCAGAACCTGCAAGCCAACAAATTTAAATAGCCATGGCAGGGATGTGGCTCCCCTGACACAGGGCGAGTAACCAATTGTGGGCAACCCTTCAAAAGGACCCAAGGTTCGTTGAGCATGTCAAAGACCACCGGATACCAAGGCTGTGTGGGCCAGTCGGGTATAATAAGGATGCCCTTGGCAGCATCTGCCTGAATCTTTCGCAATACCCGACTGATGAGGCAAAACGGAGGGAAGGCATAGAAAACCCAATTCCCCCAGTCCAGCGAGAATGCATCTAGCGCTATTGCCCCAGGATCTGGTTCCCATGAAACGTAGGCTGGTACCTGATGGTTCAACCGTGACGCAAAAAGGTCAATGTCCGGTTTACCAAATTTGGCTGTGACTTTAGCAAAAATCTCAGGATGCAACATCCATTCAATGTTGTCATTAAATTTGCGTGACCTGGTGTCCGCCACAGTATTAAGCTCACCTGGCAAATAGGTAGCTGAAATCCAAATGTCTCTTTGAATACACCAGAGCCAAATTGAGTTAGCCAATTTGTCACACGAAACTGACCTGGTACCACCCATATGGTTTAAATATGCCACAGCTGTGGTGTTGTCTATTTGGAGACGGACGTGTGCTCCAACAAGCTTGGAACAATATGCACGAAGTCCGTGGAATGCTGCCAGCAACTCCAAATAGTTAATCCCTTGAGTCAACAACATCGATGCCTCAAGGGTGTCCCATCTACCCCCACAACTAGAGCAATTATCAGTAGCTCCCCAGCCATTGGAGCTTGCATCAGTCTGTAAATATACCACCGGATTAGCCTCCCTGACAGGCTTAAATGAGTTGCTAATGTGACACACCCACCATTGCAACTCAGTTATCGCTTCGGACGGCAGCTGCATAGATCGATCGTAATGACCAGCGTTCCATTTTAACGCAGTAATTTTAGCTCTTTGCAAATTCTGATAATGCAAAGGTCCATATCGTGCTGCCGGAAACAAAGCCACTAACTTGCCAATTACTGTGGCTGTATGCCGAATCGATGGTATATTGGTGCCAATTAAATCTCTGCACACCTTAGTGACTTCCTCAATTTTGTTAATTGGTATAGTTATCCTCATGCTCATTGAGTTCACCGTGAACCCTAGGTAATTAATTACCTGGGCAGGGCAGAACTTTGATTTCTCTGGATGGACAATGAATCCTAATTGTTGAAATATATTGACAGCAGCTGCAACACCCTGTTCAGCCAATTGCAGGGTGTGGCCCACAATAAAGACATCATCTAAATAGGCCATAACTATATGATGTTGTTGTCTCAAATAAGCCATGATTGGCTTCACCAATTTAGTGAACAATCTAGGGGCTGTAGTAAGCCCATTAGGCAAAGCCTTATACTGCCAAAGTTGCCCCATCCAGATAAATTTCAAAAACCTTCTATCATCTTTCTGGATGGATACTGAATAATATGCATCCCTCAAATCAATGCATGCCATAAAGCAGCCATGAGAAATCAATGATTTGGCTGTTTCAAACGTATCCATTTTAAAATGAGTATATGTTACAAACGTATTCAAACGGGTTAGATCAATAATGACACGACAGCCTCCATCCTTCTTAGGTCTAGTAAATATGTTCAAAACAAATTCAATTGGCTCATGCACTGTTTTCTCAATCACACCCTTTTGTTCCAAACTTAAAATTTCCTTGTAACCTGCTGCCTGTTCTGCAGCAGACAATTTGAACGTACGACCAGGCATGTGCTGGGATGGAGGAATGTCGCCATTAATAAACTCAATTTTATGCCCCTGAATATTCCGCAACACATACTCATCACCAGTAAAATTACCCCATGCATCCAAAAACAACCGTAAACGACCACCAACATGGGAAGTTAAACAGAGAGAAAAGAGAGAACCAGACCCTCTCACCTCCGTGGTTACCGGCGGTCCTTGACACGTGTGGGTGGCCGTGGAGGTGCTGGGTTGGCTTGAGGGCGCGGCGTCTTCGATTTCCAAAAAGGTCTCTGCCGACCCTGTCCTAAAAAAGACCCTTGGTGCTGGTTCTGGTGTTGTTGTCGTTGTGGAGCTAGAGGGTGAGTCCTCGTCGAGGCACTGGCCGACCCTCGTGAGCGAATGTATGGAGCTTTTGAGCCGGACGGTGTGGGGGCACTCTTAGAGCGCATGATCCCCACCGTTTTGGCTTGTTCGTCAAGCTCTTTGACTCTCTTCGAGAGGTCCTCACCAAAGAGCTGACGGGGCGGCGGCGGCGGCGGTGGTTTGCACAATCCTGCAAACTTCGGGTTGAGTGCTGGGCGGATGCTGTTTTTGCGAAACCCGTTGATTTCGTGCTGGGTCGCGCACAATAAGGCCAGAGCATCTTCCTGGTCCAAATTCAGCTCGTCCTCGTCCACCGACCGCGCAAAGGCGGTAATACCGGCCGTGAGGAGTTTCAGGATCCGCTGCAATTGTAGCTCTTGTTGACGGATAGCCGCACTGATGTTGCCCCATATTGGCGTATTGACCACAGGCACGTTGAGGGAGTTGCAGTTTGATGGAGCCTTGTGACAGCTCATAGCCTGGATGAGGACTTCTTCCTGCAGCACCTGATTATTAAGAAAGTCCACTGTGGCTGCCAGCTTTGAATTGAGAGGAAGACCAGCCGTATGTGGGGCCGCGAATTTGGTCGCCACATCCAAAAGTTCCTCCGCTGGCACCTCCACCGGAGGTGGTACGGGATCCACCAGAACCTCCTCCTCGTGCTGCTCCAGGCTGATAGTAGATGTTGGTGAAGACGCCCTGTGCCTGTTGCTGCCCTGCTGTTGTTGACGTTGAAGCAGGAGCTCCAGCAGCCGCTCCATACGGTCAATACGCCCTTCACCCTGAACACTCAGGTGGTCGGAGTCCTCCGGCTCTGAAAAGAAAACCGGGCTCCTGTCATCGGCCCGCACCTCGTCGAGGCCCTGCCGGTGCCGGTAGTTGTCGCTAACAGCCGCCGAGGCGAAACTGCGCGATTCCTGCGCGGGCGTGTTCAATCGCCTCCGTTTAGCGAGAGCTGAAGCCGCTGCCACTAAGGGCACATGCGGCGAGGTGTCGGCCCCAGCCGAAGCATGGCTGCCTGGGGCCCGCGCAGTCTTGCCGGCTGCCCACATCGTGGACGTTGCCGACGCATGGTGCCGCCCACCCATCCATGGGGGGCTCGGCGACCGCGACGAGACCCGACTCAACCGACCCGTCCTGGCGTCGAGAGTCGGGGTGTGCCGGCTGGACCTCACAGCCGCCCGGGTCTCGCCCTGGAACCTGACCGCTCCTCCGCGACAGGCAATGCCTTAGCCCTAACAGGGTTAGGCTTCTGGGCTCCTCCCCTCCCCCTTCTCGGAGGGCTGAGTGGAACAGGCCGTGCAACGGCACGCGCCCTGCTCGAGGTCGCCAGCGAGCCCGCTGACAACCTGACTGCCATGGCAGGGTCCCCCTGCTCTGGCGGCACACCACACTCCTCCTCGTCGAACTCCTCCGAGCTGTGGTGTGCTGGCGGATCTGGACCTGTGAACACAGGGCTTACCCACATCTCCGCCTGAGTCCCGGCCTGCGCTGCAGGTACTGCCGATGGTAAAGGCCCCGGAACTGTTGACCGGCGAACTCGTCCTGACGTCCTCCGGCCCTTCGAACTCCCATCCATGTCCTTGCTGCAAGACATAATCAGACAACAAGGACCACCAACTAAAGGTGGAATACTCACCTCCGTGGCCCCTTATGAAGGGCTGGCGAGGAGCGCGCTCCACCGCCAGCCGTCGCAGCAACGCGTTACGACGATATGCCGAGCATGCGCGCCGGCGGGCTCTTCACGAAGTCACTCACGTGACTCCGAAATGAAATTGGTTAGAATACTACAACACAGGCACAATCCAAGTATCACGTTGTTTACATCTCACCATTGCAAAATAAAATTAGTGGATAAAACAGGTTGATAATTTGCAAATCCAATGCACAGGAATGCAAGAGACTGCAAGGTGTGGTGGACTCAGTTTGGTCTGTTCCATCATGGGCACAGCCATCCCCACCATTGAAAGCGTCTAAATGTAGTTTTGAAAGTGGGATATATCATCCAGAATCTCCACCATCCAGGCTATGCCTTCTCGCTACTACCATCAGACAGGAGGTACATAAAGTGTACATACAACTTTTCCATAGACTATATTCTTACTGATTTATGTTATCGTCTTCTTTGAAAATCTCTGAATGTTTCTAACTTGCATTGGTAATGACATCACACAAAGCTGCAGCTGTGATTTTTAGTTGAGTTTCCTTTAGTTTAGTTTACTTTAGTTCCTTTTGTCTAGTTTCTTATTGTCACGTGTACTGAGGTACAGTGAAAAGATTTTGTTTGCGTACCATCCAGTCAGGGAAAAGACTGAATATTATTACAATCTAGCTGTCCATAGTGCAGAGACAAAGGATAAAGTGTACAACATTTAGTGCAAGATAATGTCCCGATTAAATATAGTTCAAAGATTTCCAATGAGGTCGATGGGAAGTCAGGACTACACTCTAGCTGATGAGAGGACCATTCGGTTCCATGTTTACAGCTGGGAAGTAACGGTCCCTGAATCTGGAGATATAAGTTTTCAAACTTCTGTACGGGGTGGAAGGTTGCAACCTTCACGTGGTCCGCCCTGTTTCGACTAATGCAATCAACTTGACATGCACAAACAGAAGATCAATTAGAACAAGTTGTCCTACAACTTTAGGCTGTGCGCGCCACACGAAAGAAGAAGAAGAAGAAACTTCTGTACCTCTTGCCTGATGGGAGAGGGAGAAGAGTGCTGCATTCTATTAACAAAAACACAAAATTATTATTTTTTAAAATATCTTTTCAATTATTTATTTATCACGGCACAAATAGTATTAAATTTAGAATAAAAAAGTCAGACCATTGTGGTAAATTGCCTTTTGGATCAGTTTTAACTTTCTGTACCTCTCCCCTTTTCAACAATAGACAATAGGTGCATTCTGCCCTTTGAGCTAACACCGCCATTCACTGTGATCATGGCTGATCATCCACAATCCGTACCCCGTTCCTGCCTTCTCCGCATATCCCTTGACTCCGCTATCTTTTAAAGCTCTATCTAACTCTCTCTTGAAAGCATCCAGATAATTGGCCTCTGTGGCAAAGAATTCTACAGATTCACAACTCTCCGGGTGAAAAGGTTTTTCCTCATCTCCATTCTAAATGGCCAATTCTTAAACTGTGGCCCCCGGTTCTGGACTCCCCCAACATCAGAACCATGTTTCCTGCCTCTAGCATGTCCAATCCCTTAATAATCTTATGTTTCAATAAGATCCCCTGCCATCATTTTAAATTCCAGTGTATACAAACCCAGTCGCTCCAATCTTTCAACATATGACTGTGACGCCATCCCAGGAATTAACCTTGTGAACCTACGCAGCAATCCCTCAATAGCAAGCATGTCCTTCCTTAAGTTGGGAGAGCAAACCTGCACACAATACTCCAGTGTCGTCTCACTAGGACCTGAACTGCAGAAGGACCTCTTTGCTCCTATACTCAACTCCTCTTGTTATGAAGGCCAACATGCCATTAGCTTTTTTCATTGCCTGCTGTACCAGCATGCTTACTTTCAGTGACTGATGAACAAGAACACCCAGATCTCGTTGTACTTCCCCTTTTTGATAACTTGACACCATTCAGACAATAATCTACCTTCCTGTTCTTGTCACCAATGTAGATAACCTCTCATTTATCCACATTAAACTGGGCTATAATTCCCTGTTTTCTCTCTCCATCCTTTATTGAAAAGTGGGATAACATTATCTACCCTCCAAACCAGAGGAACTGATCCTGAATATATAGAACATTGGAAAATGATCACTAATGCGTCCACGATTTCTAGAGCAGCTTCCTTAAGTACCCTGGGATGCAGACCATCAGGCCCTGGGGATTTATCAGCCTTCAGTCCCATCAGTCTACCCAACAACATTTCCTGCCTAATGTGAATTTCCTTCAGTTCCTCCATCATCCTTGGTCCTCTGGCCACTAGTACCTCTGGGAGATTGTTTGTGTCTTCCTTAGTGAAGGCAGATCCAAAGTACCTGTTCAACTCGTCTGCCATTTCCTTGTTCCCCATAATAAATTCACCTGTTTCTGTCTTCAAGTGTCCAACTTTGATCTTAACTAATTGTTTCCTCTTCACATACTTAAATAAGAATTTACTATCCTCCTTTATATTATTGGCTAGCTTACCTTTATACCTCATCTTTTCTCCCCGTGTTGCCATCTTAGTTACCTTCTGTTGCTCTTTAAAAGTTTCCCAATCCCGTGTCTTCCTGCTCATCTTTGCTATGTTATACTTCTTCTCTTTTATTTTTATAGTGCCTTCCCTTGTCAGCCAGGGTCACCTCTTCCTCCCCTTAGAATCTTTCTTTCTCTTTAGAATGAACTGATCCCGCACCTTCTGTATTATTCCCAGAAATATAAATCTAAAAGAAATAATGTCATATGTAAACTGAATGTATTAAAGTATATTGCAGTTCCTTTGCAGCAACTTCAGTGGAAATTAAGTTACTGTTTAAATGGATTTTGGTCAAGAGTTCACTGATATTGCAGGAGAGGTGTGGAGAATTGCTGATGCATTTGGTTGGGCCATGAGAATCCACAGTACAACATGAGCTGAAGTTTCTGCAGAATGTTTAATGCTGTATTGCTAAATGTCCAAATTAGAGTGTCTGACAAAAATCAAACAGTATTATTTCTATTATGTGTAATTATTCCCAGCTGAATCAACAGAGAGTGGACAGAAGAGAGCCGATTAGAAATGTCTGGCCAACTTGGAGCCACAATACATAAATAATAGTGACTAAATATGTGTGCACTCTCAGCCACATTAGCTATTAGCTCCTTAACCACATCAGATTCCAATGTTCAGTTACATTACATATATGCAATTGAGTTATTTTACTCAGTTACGCTGGCTTACATGGGTTAGGCATAGAGGATAATTTGTGGATAAAAGAACCGTTGACTCGGGCTGCATTTCTAACTCACTTAAATCTTAATCTCTAATATTGGACTGCTGTAGATTTACACCTCCGAGAGGAATAGGAAAATTGATAGATCGGATTGTCTCATTCATTAAATAACTTGTTTACAATGAAAGAATCTTGCATTTGCAATATCTAATAGAGTCAGATTGAGGTGCACCGCAGCAACAGGCCTTTTAGACAATGTTTCCTCCTGCTCTCAAGCTCTGTACTCTCAAACAACCGGTCTACACAGATATTTTCAACCAGTCCCTGCAAACCTGTGCTGTCCCTGCCTGCTTCAAAGTCTCCACTATTGTCCCTGTACTGAAAAAGGCAAGGGTTACTGGACTTAATGACTACGGGCCTGTCGCTCTGACCTCTGTAGTCATGAAGACCCTTGAAAGGCTTGTGCTGGCCAAGGTGAAAAATATCAGGCCAATAGATCTGTGGATGATGAGGTCAACCTGGGCCTGCACTTCATCCTCCAGCACCTAGAGCGCCAGGGGATCTGTACGAGGATTTTGTTTGTTGATTTTAGCTCTGTATTCAACACCATTGTGCCAGAGCTACTACATTCCAAACTTTCCAAGTTGACTGTGCCTGAACCCCTCTGTCAGTGGATCACCAGCTTCCTGACAGACAGGGAGCAGCATGTGAGGCTGGGAAAGCACAACTCGAACCTGTAGACCCTCAGCATTGGAGCACCGCAAGGCTGCATACTCTCCCCTCTCTCTACACCAATGACTGCACCTCCACTGACTCCTCTGTCCAGCTTCTCAAGTTTGCAGACGACACAACCCTTATTGGACTGATCCAGGATGCGGAGGAATGTGCCTACAGACAGGAAGTGACACAGCTGGCGTCCTGGTGCCATCACAACAACCAGGAGCTCAATGCTCTTAAGACAGCAGAATTGATTGTAGACTTTAAGAGAGCTCCTCACCCCACTTACCATCAACAACATCACAGTCACATCTGTGGAGTCTTTTAAGTTCCTGGGAACCATCATCTCCATGGATCTTAAATGGGGGGTCACCATCGACTCTACAGTCAAAAAGGCACAATAGAGGATGTACATTCTGTGGCAGCTGAGGAAGCACAATCTGCCACAGGCAATGATGGTCCAATTCTCTACGGCCATCGTAGAGATTAATTTGGTCTGGTTTGACTCAGCAAACAAGCACGACATATGGAGGCTGCAGCGAATCGTCCGATCAGCTGAGAAGGTTATTGGCTGCAACCTTCCCTCCATTGATGAACTGTACACTGCAAGGGCCAGGAAGCGAGCGGGTAAGATCACCTGACCCCTCTCACCCTAGCCACAAACTATTTGAATCACTTCCCTCTGGAAGGCGACTCAGTCTGTCAAAGCTGCCACAGCCAGACATAAACACATATTTTTTCCACGACTAGTAGCTCTATTCAATAACCAAAAATCTGTAGCCTCCTTCTACTCTGGTATTTTATTTAATTCATATGTTTAATCGATAATGTTTTATTATTAATGTTTAATGTTTTATGTGTCATCTGTAACTGTCACAGGGTCATGTTGTTACTTGTGGTCAGCGCACCAAGGCAAATTCCTTGTATGTGAATACTTGGCCAATAAACTTATTCATTCATATATTAATTCATTCGTTATTCATTCATTCAGCCCTTCAAGTCCATCAACTGCTCATTTACACCAATGCCAAATTAATCCTATATTTCATTCTCTCGAATGCCACTGTTATAGGGGTTTTTTTGCACTTTCAAAGTTAAATTTACAAATTCAAAATGGTTTTGAAAGAGTTAAAATGTCAGCAAACGTTACACAGCCGGCCTTGATTTTAGGGCACTTTCTGAAAACCAGCTTGTTTTTTTGGCACAGAAAGCTAACCACTGATCCATTTTATACAATGTTTTCAATTCTTTACCACTTTGTAGGGTAACGTCTTGTCACACTATTCCTGTTATTTTGCAAAATAGAAAACTACTCATGGTCATCTTACCAAAAAAACTATTTTGAACATTGTAAAAGCTTAATCCCTCATACAGCAATATAGAGATTTGATTTTAAAAGTAAACGCTTTACATCTTTTGGTAATTATAACTGGTTGGAATAATTCCTTTTTCCTTCATCTGTTAGCTCCCTATTTTTATACTTGCCAGAAGCTGTGTGACTTTGTACTACAAGCTCCTTTAGAATAACTGAATTTTAACTGAGTCATAGGGCAGCCAGCATGAAAACCATGTCATTGATTTGGTGGGATGGAAGATAAAAACAATTTAAAACAATGACAAAATATATATACCTTTCACTAATTAATGCATATTTAATGGGACTCTCCCACTTAGGCGATTAGGCTGTCGCCACATGGTCGCCGTAGTGTCGCCTGTATAGTCCCCTCAGTCGCACAAAGAATTGTAGCGTTTTTCTGGTCGCTGCTGGATTTTGAAATGCTCAAAACTTTTCAGCGACAGTCGGCGACAGTTGGCTTGTCGTAGGTTGTCGCCAGGATGACGTAGGTTGTCGCCGGTGCTGACTTAGGTGAATTCCATTGGCGACTACCTACGCCAACCGGCGACAGGTACCGGCAACTGAATTGTCGTAGCGTGTCGCAGGTGGACGTAGGTTGTGGTAGGTGTGGTCGTCCTAATGGGTCGCCGGTTGTCAGTAGCTTGCCGTCGCTGGACATCAACTAGGTGATAGGTTGTTGTAGACATTGTCATAGACATTGTCGTGGGGGGGGTCCAGTCGCCCTTTTTTTTGGCGACCTGCTACGACCATGACAGTCGGAGACAGTCGCCGAAAAAAATTGCCGGACAGGTCGATAACATTTTCTCTTCATGCATTATTCTGCAAAAGTAATGGGCAATAGATATGGAGTTGAAGCATTCGGAAAACACTTTACCTTGTGCACGGAGAGTTTATGATCTGGAACTCTGTCTGTAAGGGGTGGTGAAAATGGATCCAACCAGGGCTTTCAAAGGGGAATTGGGTAAGCACTTGAAGAAGTATAACTTGCAGGACTGTGGGGAAAGAGCAATGGGTTGGGAATGAATGGATTGCTCTTCAAGGAACAGACATGAATTTGAGAGGCCAAGCATTCTCCTTTTGTAATCACGTAATTTGATAACATTATGATTCCAAATGCAGTCTACAGTTTTCCCAGCAAATTATTTTGGTTTATGCTTTTGTTCAATATGAATTTATAATGACAGAGGATTTCTAAGCTTTGAAATTAATGGTCCATTTTTATGATACATTCCAATGCATTAGAATTTCCGTTGTGGTTGCTGTAAACTGCATTCAAAGCTTTGTTTGTTTTTTCGTCTGGATTCTAATGTTAATTGCTTCTAAACTTATAACAATCTTATCATGAACAATGTACATTTTTTTTCAAAAAATTTGACAGCTCTGAAAATATTAATAGAATAAAAAGAAACATGCCTTCTACATTATCTTCAACAAGGTTGATTCAGATTCATTTTAACCTTAATGCAATGCAGCTCCAGAAAAAAGTTAATATAGAAGCAATACAATGGCACAGCTATCCGAGCTAATGTCTCACGGCGCCAGAGACCCGGATTCTATCCTGACCTCAGGTGCCGTCTGTATGGAGTTTGCACGTATCCCCTTTGACCACTTGAGTCTTGTATGAGTGCATCCCAAAGATGTGCGTGTTTGTAGGTTTATGGCCCTAATGTGTAAAAAGTGGATTAGCAAATGTGATAACATAGGACTAGTGTGAGTGGATGATCAATGGTCGGATGGGGACTTGGTGGGACTGAGGACCTGTTTCCATGCAAATACAATATTAACATATACCGAATACAATATTAACAAATGTTCTTCAGATGGAAAGGCATGAAAAGGTAACTGAGGTCTTCTCTCCACAGATGCGACTTGAATAACTCAATATTTTCAGCATTTCCTGTCGTTATTTCAGACTTCCAGCATCCAGAGTATTTAGTTTTAATATTTATGGATACTTTTTGGCAGGAGGACATCATGTCCCTGTACCCGATAGTTTGAAAGGTTAAACATGCATAAACAGTGGTGTGTTGTGGTTGGGAGAACCCATGGGATACTGGTCCATGAATATTGCTGCTTTCAGGACTGTCATGATTTAAAGTTGGATTCAAGGAAACTAGTTAAGATTTCACAGAACTTGAAGACCACTGTCTAGACAGATGGATTTTCCCATCAGAAACCAGCCTCACAAGAAGTAGAGCATATTAATGTTCTCACCCCTCCCTCCATACTGTGCAATGAGCTCACAATAATTCTCAGGAGTGAACTAAGCTGTTGACAAGTGGAAAATAGTGAGATGGTGCAGGGAATAAAAACTGCAGAAGTTTAAAGGGCTACCTCTCGACTTCAGAGTTCTCTGCACCAAAGAATGACCATGTGTAGAAGTAATGGTGATAGGGACACATACCTTTTCTTTTGTACTCTCTGTCCACTTTTCTTTGCAACCTAAAACTATTTAACAGTTCTCATTCTTGATGAAAAGGTAATTGATCTGAAATGTTATGAAACGTTATGAAATGTTAATTCTGCTTTATTCTCCACAGACACTGCCTGACCTGCTGAACATACCTAGTATTATCTATTTTAATTCAATTTCCAATTCCTGGAGGAATTTGTTTTTGAATGAAATAATAATAAGGGATTTGTGCAAACATGTGTTAATATTCCAACATGACCCTGTTACAGACTGATTCTCTCTCATGTGGTAATTACAACTTTGAACAATTAAATGGAAAATTTCCATTTAAATCTCCCATTGTTACAAATGACTTTACATTTACCTCAGTTGTAATGGGGAAAAGTGTTTAATTAGGCATAAAATGTTCCCAATTTTCTCATTAAAAAAATTTGCTTTTGTCAAACAGCCTTCTTTGAGAGCAAGTAAAACAAAAAGGCTAGGAGCAGATTTTAATAAAAAGATCATGTCACTTTTTTGTATTCGTGGAAGACAAAAGCTGGCTAGTACTTTACATAAAAATCTTCCAGTAAAAACATTCCACTTTCATTCACCCAGACGACCAACATGTCTTAACCCACGTAGAATCATGTTCTATTTTATTGGAGTGAAGGGAGGAGACAGCGGCCGTCATGCAGCCTGATGAAATCAATCATCCCATGACAACTGTTAACCGAGAAGAAGGGGCTTCATGCAGGGTAAATGTAGTCAAAGAATCACAGCATTTATGTTCTAATTTGTTTTATATACTATACATTATAATGAATCACTAAGAATGAACTAAATTGTTTCCTCGTGGCTTGGTCACCAAAACTCCCATCATTGTTTTGATTATAGATTTACCATAACATGGGTCACAAAATACTCAATAAAGCACTTATAAGATTAAAATCAGAATTGCAAACATATTCTGGTTTCTATTGCAATGACAGATGGCTCCATAATTTTATTTTCATTAAGTTTCCCAGAAGCTGTGCTCCTTTCTCTCTCCAAGATGTAGAAGGTTTACCTCCACTGCACTTCACAGAGGTTTGGCTTGGATCCATCATTTAAAAAACAACTTCTGTCTGCTGACAGAAATATTGCTGACTTTAACTGATTTGGTTTCATTTGTCAGTAGTACCATGGAAATAGATGTAAAAACATCATTTTTTCATCACTAGTTATTCTGGCACTGCCAATTTTATTTGAAACCAGATATCGAGAAAAGGAGGAGAGCAACCAGATGAACAAAATTGCACACCGTTGCCAGAATTACGCAAGTATCCAGTAGATTGTCTCTAAAGGTAATGGAAAACTATGGTTAATGCGTAGGAACCTGTAACCACAACAACTGCCCAACCATGATAACTACAGTTACACCTGAGACTAGAACCACCAATGCTTTCTTAGCATTTGAAATGCAGTTGGGCAGCAAAGCATGTGGAGACATCCATTACGGCACCAATTCCTGCTGTCTGCACTGATGAAGCTGGAATGTACTGATGAAGCTGATGGCATGAAGAGTTTCTGCCCCACTTGACATTTGAGATCAAGAGTGAGCTGCACAGCTGTGTTTCAAACACTAGTTCTGAAGGGGCCAATTAATGACCCTAAAAAAAAAACAGGCATCACCTATGCACAAAGTTAGCCCACTGCAACCAGAGTAGTTACTGATCTAACCCAGGGTTCTTGGTACGGTGAGTCCTGGATGTGCAGCACAGTGAATCCTGTAAGTGGCAGCTCAATTGGTAACACAACCACTGGATGACCAAGGGTTGATTGTACTCTCAATTTCAATAGTGACAAATTTCCTAGATGGGATATGTGGGATTTCTTTCATTAGATCTCAATACAATGACCTGCCTTGCAATCGTGATTCTGAGCCACTCTTTTAATATTTCTTGTTGTATCTCTCCTTTATTTGGGGGTCTAAAAGCAAGAAATTCGGGGCTGCATTGCCAATGTTCACCGTTTACTCTTCATCATTTGGACACTAAAGCTGGGAATTCTCCTGATCTTCTGACAAGGTTTCCCTCACCAATAGAACAGATTACCAGAAGAAGGGTCTCAACCCAAAACGTCACCCATTCCTTCTCTCCAGAGATGCTGCCTGTCGCACGGAGTAACTCCAGCATTTTGTGTCTATCTTTGGTTTCAACCAGCATCTGCAGTTCCTCCCAACACAGAACAGATTACCTGGTCACACCAGTCATTGTTAATAGCGGGACATTGGCGGAAAAGTATAGGTGTAGTGTTCACATGTAGCATAACATTGACCACATTCCAGACGTGTGAAATGACTTAATCTGTTTCAACAGTAACCTGATTATATAAATGTTAGTCTGAAATTCCATTCTAATTCTAATATTAATTTGGTTGAAACAACAGAAGTGGATCTAGCACAGTTCAGCAGTTCTCTGCTGATCGTACAATTCACTTGGCAACTTCATATGCATTGAAGTCTTTGCCCTGTTAAGCTGTGTTGTGTTCCCAAGGGAAAAGAAAACAACTGGAAACTCTACATAGGAGTTTCAATTTTGATGGCTCAGACAGGATCCAATAAAGGTCCAAAGCCATTCAAGTTTGAGATTGTTAAAAAACCGAACAGCCTCTCCCCTTTGCTTCTTGCCAAGGTCAAGCAATATCTTAAAAATATTAATTGCATTAACCTAATTGTAAAAGTGCTAAGGTGGTGCTTATCTCTTTGAGTAAAAGCCTGGAGAAGCAGCATGGCAATTAAAGAGATGATATCCTACGGACATAGTCAACTATGATAATGGCACTTATGAACTTCATCTGCAGGTCCAATCAAAGGGATACAAAATGTTAGATTTTCGAAGAGTTCATTGACCCTAAAATTTATACAGCAGCTCTTTGAGCAAAGATCCAAGAAGTTTTTTTGTTAAAGTAGTCTAGTTTCACCAAAAAAAAAAGTTTTGAGCAATGTTAAGATTAGCTTGTGTAAATGCTCTTTCTTATGATCAAAGCCTGTTATTTTATGTTGACATATTTAGATGCTTTAATGTAGTAAGTTGATTGTAATCAGCTGTCGGGAATTAAATACATATTACTTTTTACGCATGACCTACATAGAAGTCAGACCTAAAAATATTTCTTCCTCCGACTCAGTTGCACGCTGTTTACAATAAAATTGTTCACATATTCATTTACAGATGGCTTTATAATGTCACGAAACATAAGATAGAAAGCATTCTAATATGTATTAACCAAAACTTTACCCATTTCTGTTTTTAGCTTGCAACATTCAGGATACATTTTGATCCGTCAGCATATTATTCATCTATTTTGAATTATTTGAATTCTTTGGAAGAAGTATTCTTTCATAAGTAAATAGCAGGATAGATAAAGTAGAGCAGATAGATGTTGTTTACCTGGATTTTCAGAAGGCCTTTGACAAAGTGCCGTACATAAGGCTGCTATACCAGATGAGAGCCCATGGTATTAGTTTAGTTTGGTTTATTGTCAAGATCATAAGGTCATAAATGATAGGAACAGAATTAGGCATTGTCTACTCTGCCATTCCATCATGGCTGATCTATCTCTCCCTCCTAACCCCATTCTCCTGCCTTCTCCCCATAATCCCTGACACCTGTACTATTCAAAAATCTACCTCATCTCCTTCATAAAGGAAGGTCCTATCATTCTGAGGTGATGACCTTTAGTCCTAGACTCTCCCACTAGTGGAAACATCCTCTCCACATCCACTCTATACAAGCCTTTCACTAATTGGTATGTTTCAATTAGGTTCCCCCTCATTCTTCTATACTCCAGTGAGTACAGGCCAAGTGCAGTCAACTGCTCATCATATGTTAACCCACTCATTCCTGGGATCATTCTTGTAAACCTCCTCTGGACCCTCTCCAGAGAGAGCACATCCATCCTCAGATATGGTGCCCAAAATTGCTCACAATACTCCAAATGCGGCCTGACCAGTGCCTTATAGAGCCTCAGCATTACATCCCTGTTTTTGTATTCTAACCCTCTTGAAATAAATGCTAGCAATTAGATTTGCAGATTAACTTTTGGGGAATCCTGCACCAGTACTCCCAAGTCCCTTTGCATTTCCGATTTCTGGATTCTCTCCCCATTTAGAAAATAGTCTATGTCTTTACTCCTACTACCAATGACTCCACACATTGCTACAATATATTCCATCTGCCTCTTCTCTGCCCACTCTCCCAACTAATGCAAGTCCTTCTGCAGAGTCCGTGCTTTCTTTACACTGCCTGCCCCTCCACCTATTTTCGTATAATCCGCAAACTTGGCCACAAAGCCTTTAATCATCCTCATCCAAATCATGAAGAGCAGCGGCCCCAGCACCGACCCCTGTGGAACTCAAGTGTACCAAGGTACAGTGAGAAGCTATCCAGTCAGCAGAAAGACTACACATGATTACAATCAAGTTGTCCACAGTGTACAGACACAGGATGAAGGGAATAACGTTCAGTGCAAGATAAAATCCAGTAAAATCCGAATAAAGAAATTCAGAGGGTCCCCAATGAGGTAGATGGCAGCTCAGATTACTAGCATGGATAGAAGGTTGGCTGAATGACAGAAAGAAAAGAGTGGGAATATAGGTAGCCTTTTCTGGTTGGCTGCCAGTGATTAGCGGTATTCCGCAGGGGTCGGAGTTGAGGCCGCACTTCAGGTCATATATCAACTGTTGGGATGAGGGAATTGACGGCTTTTGGACTAAGTTTGTGGATGATACAAAGATAGATGATGGGGCAGGTAGTGCAGACAAAGCAGGGATTCTGCAGAAGGACTTGGGTAGATTGAGAGAGTGGGCAGAAGTGGCAGATGCAATACAGCATAGCAAAGTGTGCAGTTATGCATTTTGGTAGTAGGAATAATGGTGTGGACTATTTTCTAAATGGGAAGAGGATTCAGATATCGGAGGTGCAAAGGGACGTGGGAGTGCTGGTGCAAGATTTCCAAAAGATCAATTTGCAAGTTGAATCAGTACTAAGGAAGGCAAATGCAATGTTTGAATTTATTTCAAGAGAATTAGAATATAAAAACAAGGATTTAATGCCGAGGCTTTATGAGGCACTCGTCATACTGCATTTGGAGTATTGTGAGCAGATTTGGGCCCCATATTTGAGGAGGGATGGCCAGCGTTGGAGAGTGTCCAGAGGAGCAAGAATGATCCCGAGGATGATTGGGTTAATGTATGATAAGCATTTGATAGCACTGGGCCTGCACTCACTGGAGTTTAGATGGATGAGTGGGAACCTCATTGAAACTAACCGAATAGTGAAAGGCCTGGATGGAGTGGATGTGGAGAGGATGTTTCCACTAGTGGGAGAGTCTTACTAGAGACCATAGCATCCGAATAAGAGGACAAACCTTTAGAAAGGAGTTGAAGAGGAATTTCTTTTTTCAGATGGTGGTGAATCTGTGGAATTAATTGCCACGGACAGCTGTGGAGACCAATTATTGGGTATTTTTAAAGTGGAGAATGACAGATTCTTGATCAGTAAGGGTGTCAAATATTATGGGGCCTTGAATAAGGTGGAGAAGGAAAGACAAGTCAGCCATCATTGAATGGCAGATAAGCCGAATGGCCTAATTCTGTTGCTCTTCAAGAAACTCCAACCAATTATTTAGAATGGTTTAATTCAGGACTTAATTCGTTAGTAGGCTGAAATTGTTATATTTTAACATGCTTCAAGAAATTGACTCAAATACAGAAAATGTTTGAAATGTTTTTTGTATCTTTATGTAGCGAGTTTTCACGTCCAAATATAAACATTTGAAACTGTTAAAGACCTACACTCCAAACATACAGTTTTTTAGGTGAATTGACTTCTGTTAATTATAAATTGTCCCCAGTGTGTAGGATATTGCTCGTGTACGGGGTGACCCCTGGTCGGTCCGAATGCGATGGACCGGCGGGCCTGTTTTTGCGCTGTATCTCTAAAGTCTAAAGAATTTCCCAGATGTCTACCTTATACTTTCTTACCCTTTGTTGTGCATTTTGAATATACACCCCCTAATGATTTTGGTGGTACAATGGCGAAGCGGCAGAATTGCTGCCTTACAGCGCCAGAGACAAGAGATACATCCTGTCCATACAGGTTTGTATGTTCTCCCTGTGACCATGTGGATTTTCTCCTGGTGCTCCAGTTTCCTCCCACACTCCAAAAACATACAAGTTTGCAAGTTAATTGGCTTTGGTAAGTAGTTAAATTGTCTCTAGTATGTAGAATATTGTTAAAGTTCAGGATGATCGCTGGTCGGTGCAGACTTGGTGGGCCAAAGGGCTTGTTTCCATGCTGTATCTCTTAAGTCTAAAGATTACTTTTTACTTCTCTGCATAATATTCTATTAATAAAACAATCTTCTATCTAATGGATTAGTTGTCTATTTCAAACACCCAAGGCTCTGTAGATTTTTTATGCTGTCAGAATGTAAATGGGTACAGGGTAAAGTTGGCACTGTTACGAGCTACATTTATTGCCCTGAATGGAAGGGGTAGTAGACTCATAGACCACAAATTAACTATAATGATGAGTCTACAATTAAGTTTAGGCTAGTTCTGGTAAGAGGAGAGAATTTCTCAGACAGACATTAGCAAGCCACTGGTTTATAACCACAATCTGACGCATTTTCACCCTGACTCATGTTATATTGTCAATTCCAGACCAATTTAATTTCTTCAATTTAATATTCTCTGCTGCCATGGTGGGATCTGTGCACGATAAGTTAAGCTTCCGAGGATCACTACAGTAATTTAACCACTTCACTACTAATCAGTTTTGTGTCCCTTCTTGGAGACTGGAAGCCTGCATTAAAGAAACCAGGAGTACAGATGAAAATATAATTTCATGGTCAGGAATCGTCTGGATATAAAGATTGCAATGAAAAGATCACTCACCATGCCACAAATTGAGTAGTATATCTGGACATTGTTCTATTGTAAACTATTTCAGAAAAGTCAGGGGGAGCTTGTTCCCCAAGAGTCCTCCATCTCCAACTATGATATCTTCCTTCCCCAATCTGCCTGACCACTGGCTAGTGGGCCTCGGCCAAACCAGAGTATTGCCCATCTAGACAGCACTGGGATCCAAATATGATCTATTTGCACATTAGTGAGGCCCAAACTTCAAAATTTCTGACCTTGCCAGACCATTTCAATCCATCTTCAATCCATTGCCAGCCCCACAAATAACCATGAAAAAAAAAACGACCAGGTGACATAGATGTCAGGAGCATTATTTACCCGCATTAAGTTACCTTTAATGTCTTATATTTTAATAACCTTTTAAAATACATGTTTCTCCTGTATGTGTGGATATTAACAAAGGATCCAGAATTACTCAAAGGGACCATTAAAGATCCAGCTTCTTAACATTTTTCCTAACCCCTTAAAATCTGACTGCAGGACCTCATCCATTTTTCTATTCGTGTCACTGGTATAACATCAGATGGGCCATGTTTCTTCCCAACTGTTACCAGGCAACTGAACCATTCTGTCACCAACTAGAGAGTGGTCCTGACCTACCACCTACCTCACTGGAGACCCTCGCACTATCATTAATCAGACTTTACCAGACTTTATCTTGCATTAAACGTTACTGCATTTATGGTGTATCTGCAAAACATGGACGGCTTGATTGTAATGTATAGTCATTCCGCTGACTGGATAAAAGTAAAAAAGCTTTTCACTATATCTCGGTACACATGACAATAAACTAAACTAAACCTCAAACTGTTTATCCTTCTCCTCCAGTTGTTTCTGCACTCACCCTGTCATATCTGTAACTTTGATACCAAGAATGCAACATACCATCCTGGAATAACCTCACTGGCAGGCAACGTTCTTAAATCAACAATTAGGAGTAGAATTATCAAGGTTCTTGAACATGAGTGCATTGATTAGAAAAACACAGCATGAATTAATTGCCTCTGATAATAGTTTTCTTAATGGTATAACAGAGAAGATCAGAGGGAAATTATCTAAATGGACTTCCAAAAGACATTTGATAAAGCAGCACATAATAGGTTTATCAACAGCGGAACAGTGGTGCAGCTGGTAGAGCTGCTGCCTCACAGTGCCAGAGGCATAGGTGCAATCATGACTTCGGGAGCTGTCTGTGAAATTTGCACGTATTCCCTGTGACTACTAGAATTTCTCTGGGTAATCTGGTTTCCTCCCCCATTGCAAAGATGTACACTTGTCGGTTCATTGGACTCTACAAATTGAGGTGGATGAGGAAGTGGGATAACATAGAATTGCCGTCAATAGTTGATGGATGACTATAGACTCTGCATAGACTTGATGGGCCGAAGGGTCTGTTTCCATGCTGGATCTCCAAACAGGCTAAACAAAAATCTGCTTGATTTAAGGTTAAAAATGGCCAGGACACAAGGGAAAATGTATTATTCTTTCATATATGCTTCAGTAGAACCCACTTCTCCACTTATATCAAAACATTGGAATAGATGGGCCCTTAGATAAATGTCTCATCCAAAAGACTGGATGCTTGTGTACAGTGTACAATGACAGTGTAACATTTTGCTCAGCACTGTGTATTAAGAGTTAATTTCTCAGAAATGGAACTAGAACCCTCACCTTTCAGATTCAGAAATAAGAATGACACTGACTGCGATATAAAAGTCATGATCATGATGTGTATAAAATAATGTCTGAAATATAGTTTTGAACTAGATCATAATGAAGACAGACACAAAAAGCTGGAGTAACTCAGCGGGTCAGGCAGCATCTCTGTAGAAAAGCAACAGGTGATGTTTTGGGTCCAGACCCTTCTTGATACTGAGAGTCAGGGAAGAGGGAAACGGGAGATATGAAAAGGTACAAAGAAACAAATAAATTAAAGGTATGCCAAAACAAAGCCAGCAACGATGATCAAGGAAAGGTGGAGCCCACGATAGTCCATTGTTGGCTGTGGAGAAGATGATGATGAGTGATACAAACAGTGAAAGTAGGATGACAGTGAAACTAGTATGATGATTAGGGTGAGGGAGGGACAGAGTGAGAGAGAGGGTATGCAAGGATTACTTGATGTTAGAGAAATCAATTTTCATACCACTGGGTTGAAAGCTGCCCAAGCAAATATGAGGTGTTGTTCTTCAAATTTGCATTTGTCCTCACTCTGACAGTGGAGGAGGCACAGGACTGAAAGGTCAGTGTGGGAATAGGGAGGGGAGTTAAAGTGTTTGGCAACTGGGAGATCACATAGGCCAAGGTGGACTGAGCGATGGTGTTCAGCGAAACCAGGACATTTGGCTAACAGAATAATAGAGAGCTTGAGTGATGAAAAGAGTAGAGCTGCACATTGATAATCTTCTGTCAAATTCCAACCTGTCAGGTCTCTGGCCATACATAAGGTAATTTGCAAGATCTGGCTACACGCCTGTTTTTCCAGCTGTATTGACAATCTCCCATGGTTTATTTGTATGCCACTCAACACAGAAATTAGATTAAGTTTAGAAACACTTCAAAATAAATTATTCACTGTTTATTTTCCAGGAACACAAATGTATTTTTCCCTCATCCTGCTTCTAATTGACTACTGATGAAGATGGAATCCTGAATAGGAGGAGTCTACCTTGAATTGATTTCCAATTTTTCATTTTCAGGAAATGTCTTTCCATCTCCCTCTGAAAGCATTACATCAGTGTAACCAAATACAGAGATGATTAAAGCACTGACAGTCAGAACAGACTGACATGTTGGCCCAACATCTTCAGAACAGGATTCCCGCCAGGAGGATTAGACCAAATGAAAAATATATCAGTTTCTCTCCATTTATACTGACAAATGGACTGAATTTTCAATTCAATTTCCAACTGGACTGAATTCCTCGACTGAATTTCCAAGTTTCCAACACAACAGAGATAACATCAATGCAATCTCAAAAGCAGCATTTCATAATGTTATCATATTAAGTATTTAGATGAGATGTATGTAGCATGATAAGCGACTTTGCTGTTGACACCAAAATTGTTGGTGTATCAGACAGTGAAAAAGATATTCTAACATTAAAACAGGATCTACTGTAGATCAATTATGAAAATGAGCAAGGTTATGGCCGATGGAATTTTACTCAAATAAGTGTAAGGTAATGCATTGTGGGGTGTAAACCAAGACAGGACTTACACAATGAATGGCAGGATTCAGAGAGTCTTGTAGAACAGAGAAATCTAGGGATACAAGTACATTGTTCACTAAGAGTAGCGACAAAGGTAGACAGAGTAATGAAGGAGGCATATAGCATGCTTAATATCATCGGTTGCAGGATTGAGTACAAGAGCTGAGACATTATGTTACAGCTGTGCAAGACATTGATGAGACTTCATGGAGTATTTTGCCGAGCTAACATTGCAGCATTTTCTACTTTTATTATACAATATTTGATGAAACGCAATTCAATGGACTATCTTTGATGTTATTGGGCAAAATGTAAGCTTTCTAAATGCATGCATTTAAAAAAAATGTTTAGAATTATCACTTCACAAGCAAACAACTATTTGCTCTGGTTCTTTCTATAGTAGTCTAAATATTATACCCAAAAGTACAAAATTCTTACTAACTTATACTGTGCCTGTGGATTAAGTTACAAGCTTTATAAATGGCTGAAGAGGCTCAGCGTTGCAATTTATTTGAGAGTTTTGCGTTCTTGTCTCCCATTAATATTGTTCAAAATGTCAAGATGAAATTTATATGCTTCTCTTAAATGTAATTTGAACAGAGGATCTGAACCAATCAGCCAGTCTATTTTTCTTATGGCCTTTGAAAAATCACTGCTATTTTGTTGACTTTGTCTAAAATCCAATCTCATTCTACAATGAGGTACAAGGTATTATGTTTTTCTCCATCTTCATGTCCCAGATACCATTCATACCAAGGAAGACTTGGAAATATACTTAAAGGGCAGCACAATGGGCACAATAGTAGAATTGTTGCCGTGCAGCGCCAGAGACACAGGTTCAATCCTCACTATGGGCGCTGTCTGTTTTGAATTTGCGCATTCTCCGTGTGATCGGGTGGATTTTTCTGCAGGTGCACTGGTTTCCTCCCACATTCCAAATATGTGCAGGTTTGTAGTTTAATTGGCTTCTGTAAATTATGTCACGTGTGTAGGATGCAAAACTAGAATAACATACAACTAGTGTGATCATTGGTCGGCGTGGACTCAGTGGGCCGAAGTGTCTATTTCCACGCTGAAATAGTCACTAATTGAAACTAAAATAGGAAAGGTTTGGAAGGATATGTCCTAAACACAGATAAATGGGACTAGCTTAGACGGGGACATTAGATATACAACTCTCTTGAGTTGTACCAGATACATCATCATTGATCCACTCTGCACAGTCCACCTGATCTGCCAGATATTTGGTAAATTTTGCTTTATTTCTGATTTCTAGTGGGCTAAGCATTGGTATTTTGCTCTGGTCTTGGCCTTCTCAACCAACTACTGCAGTGCAAACTCCAGATCAGATTTCCACCCTGTAAAGATTTGATGACAGCAGAAAGAGGCTGCCAGATTAACCCATATTAAACACTAAGATATTAAAGTCAAGATCATCTAATCGAACTAATAATGAAATACAGCTTCAATATAAGTGTTTACAAAATCAGTGGTTGGAAAGTGTGGTGGAAAGTTGTTTTTTCATTAATTCTCCAGAATGATATCCAGAAAAATGTTGGAACAGTATAACACAAAACCTGCTTCATTGAAGTTGAGTCATTGATATGACAGATGGCCACATCAAGCAGAGATTGTCAGCAGCAGCATCTGCGTTCATTCAGAACATTGCACAGCTAAACACGGCAAATAACATTAGCAGCAAAAAGGAATTTTTATGTGTGACAAGGTTTGCAATTGTCCATCTGAAGTGCCCCTTGTTAGTTTTAGGCTCATCAATGCACACATCTTTGCAACATTGATGGACAAATTGGCTTGAAACCAACTCAAGTCTGTACGCACCTCAGTCATCAGCAGGCAATCAATCATTTTATATTTGCTTTGTTGTCACACCCTGTAGGGAATGTAGCAAGCCGTTCAGTTCAGTACTCTGTTGAATCAAGTCCAAATTCTACACATAAACACTGGTAAAAGCATGAGCAATGTAACTGATCTCTGATCTAAACCACACTCTGTCTTCATCTAATTTCTGATCTTTTTGTTCTTGAGTGCTGATAGCTTTTCTTCTACATCTTAAAATCAATGGCACACTTATTTTCAGTTAATCCTTGCAGACAGATGTAGCCAGTTAATACCTTTCCATGAATATCTTTTCCAATTTGCCCACTTTGCTTTTGCAGAGTCAAAGAGACTATAAGTCAATACGTAACCAAATGATAGAATGTGAATCATTACTTGGCAAGATTTATTTCTCGCTCCCTCTTTCATTCCTTTTCTCAGTTTACTTTCTTGCAAGAGTACCGAGGGGTCAAGAGTCAGTCCAATTCAGAATGGAAAGCTAATTGCAAGGTTTAAAGATCCTTTTCTTCCCATAATTTGCGAAGGAAATTGGTAGTACAAATAACTGAGGCGATTTTGAAAATGGGAGAAACAAGAGTTGCATATTTTCTTTCATTTATTCACCCACAAGATGAGGCAATTGATGACTGGGGATCAGCATTTTTAGGCCGCTCCTATTGATTACCAGTTCCTAATCGCCACTGAACAGAGAGCAGTTAATGCGCCAAACTGGGTAACAGCAGATGCTTTCCTTCCCAAAAGAAAATTAATGATGCAGATGGGTTTCTAAGACAATGCAGCAGTTTTGCGATTACCATTGGTTATAACTTTTCTAAATTCCTGATTTAATTAATTGCTCGAATTGAAAGCCTGTAGCAGACCCTGGTGCCATAAGGGGATTAACTACAGATCTCTGGATACAAGTCTGATAACTTATCAACTGTGTCCCCAATTTCCTATTATGTTCCTGAAATGTTCCACAGAAGTGTGTTTAGTAGGTTAGTATAATTCTAGAATGAAAAACCCTGGTGATTTTAATGGAAAAAATTGCCTTACTTAAGAGAACCCCATTGTGGTTCCTCACCAGGATTTGCTCTTACAGGCAGGCTCATTTATTCAGCCTTTGAAATATATTGGGGGCCCACAGATATAAGAGACCAACTGTCATGTCTAATTCATCAAAGGGTTTGGCAGCACAAATATAACCCAGTTAAGATTAGTGATCAGGATTGTTAATTTATATATAATACAGAACTGCAAATCTTTCCATAACCAAGAACAAGTATTTATGGATGTTCTTTATACACTACTTCATTTCAATTATGGTGCTAAAAACACAAGGATGATTGTGGGTGATTGTTGGCTTTCATTTCCGACTCATAAACCCACCAGTCCGTTCCTCCCTCAAGAGAAAATGGGATCTAATAGAGCATGTGTTCATAAAACTGTACAGATTCAAGTTTCCATCCTGTCATATGAACTGCAGGCTTAATATATCAACACAAATATAAAGACAAACAGTACCAATTGAATTTTAAGCTATTTCATTATAAATTCAGCTCAATTATTTGACTAAAGTGCATGACAGCAAGCACCACCTTTACTCCCACGGCTTGGTTTTCGATTCAATCGACAGGAACAAATGAAACATTGTAAGCTGGACAGCTCCTCTGGGGATGATCACAATATCAGCTTAATGCAAAGGAATGTAGCAAAGGAGGCTTAATTAGAGCAGTTTGCAATTAATTGCTAACTTTAGAAAAGTGATAGTGACCCAAGCCAGACATCGAAGTCAGAGGCATTTTCAGGTTCCCATTTAATTAGAGGTAGGCTAGCCTAAAAATAAATTATATTTAATAGGTCATAGGGAGGAGGGTTAAACGTTGATTCTGTCCCATGTGTTGTATCGTGTTTTAAATAATTTAATGTTTGAAATTTTATCACCAGAAGCACGGAGATTTTTATTGTATCCATACCTCACAGACTTGTGCATGTGGCAATAAACTCAGCTCAACTTGTCCTGGTCCAGATTCTTGAAATGTCTTTACGCTGTCGGAGTAACAGGGTGTGTAGTGCAAGAGTGAATTCTCTGCTGATTTTCAAATCTCAGCAATGAGTTAAGGCATGGATACAAGCTTGGACAAAATTTAGATATGTTTTTAAATAAGGATAATCTTTTACTGTTCACCTGTGTATTTTAATGGGGACGGGAATGGTAGTGATGGTTAGTGGAAACATGAGAGTGAAACAGAAGCTATTACTGAGCATAAATGGTGCCAAGCAGCACCAGAATAAACACTGTATGAAATATATTCAGGAATAAGTTTCAATGGTTCCAAAATGCTGCCCCTACTTGTCAATGGGCCAGGAATAAAGACATTTTAATTGAAGAGAACAACATCCCAGTCCTTAGTCAGAGCCAGCTTTGTCCTCTGTTTACAGGCAGAGATCAAGTCTGATGGATGATCCAGACAGTGATCGTGGAAGAAGTTTTCTCGAGCACTCAAGAATAGAATTTCCACAAAAAAATGTCCCTCTTGGACAATAAATGCGAGTTGAAAGCTGAAGTATTCTGTTACCAAGATTTATTAATTTTATGAAATAATCACAACAGCTTGGAGCTCTTACTTTCATAGCCTCCAGACAGGAAACTGGTGGTGCAGACTTATTGTGGAACTAAACTCTCATTGCTCAGTGGATGTGGACAGTGTACTGTGTCCAAGCAATCAACAGGAGATCTGGGTACTGGCTTCACCTTTAGGTAATTGAAACCTTAAGAGGTAATGGTTACACGGAAACCTCAGCAGAGCACCTGAAGAATTTATAACTTGACTAAGAACAGGATGTGAATGACAGCTTTATTTACTTAGAGGCTTCTCATTTGTATAGAACACTTTCCACCAAATGTGGAAAATGAGCAGTATTCTGCAATAAATGTTAAAGCAGAAGAAATATTTATCCTGAGATATACCAATGTAGACTTGTATTGACAACACAAGTCTACCTCTCATGAGAAATATTGCCTAAACAGCAGGGCAGGAGATGGTAGTGTCTCACAATTTTCCCCTGATCTTTTACCAGTGCAATCCAGAGAGACGTTGTATGCACAGCTCTTTGACATTCACACCATCAAAAATGTTTCAGATAAAATTAAGTGCAGGCTGACGAATGCAGCTGAAGTCTTGTTAAAGGCAAATAACTAGCCTCAATTGTTTCTTGGTTGCTTAAAGGAGCAGGGTAGACAAAGTTTACCCTGATATAAGTGTGCCTAAAATATTTAATGGCATATAAACCACAACTAGAAAGCCCTATACGTCAACTGACATTCACTGCTGCAGTTCAAAACTGATCTCTTTCCCAAATTTCACTTGAATCCTTTACTTACAGATGAGTGGAGTGTACACAAAATACCCACTGGCCCATTGGATGGAGAATTTCTACCTTCTCACTCCCCAAATGTAGCCTTTGCAGATTAACACTGGAATGCTTGCAAAGTATATCTGCTGATCAGGAAGATAATCATACAAGCGGAATAAAATCACCAACAATTACTCTCATGATCCAGAGTAGGTTAAGTCCTCAACATGTGAACATCATGGCATGAATGAGCTGGAGAAAACATGGACAGTTAGGGATGAAGGAGGCTAATAATAGTCAAAATGTAGGAAACAAAGAACTGAGGATGCTGGTTATTATACAAAAGGACACAAAGTGCCGGAGTAACTTAGCAGGTCAGGCAGCATCGCTGGAGAACATGGCTAATTAATGTTTCAGGTCAAGACCCTTCTTCTGTCAGAAGAAGGGTCTCGATCCAAAACGTCACCTATCCACGTTCTCCAAACATGCTCCATGACCTGCTGAGTTACTGCATCACTTTTAGTCCTATGAAATAATGCAATCCATTTATTTTCATAACGGTGAGCAGCTTGGCTTCTGCATTCTGATATCCAGCAGAAGAAAAAGGCTTCAGCAACATCTTCAATTTGCCAGGCCCACACGTGTAACATCAAATTGAAAATGTACCAGTACAGAGTGAAAATTAAACAACTGTAAGAGAATTAGTGCCAATAACAGTAATCGCAACATTATGGAGTGGAATTTCCAGGTGAGTTAGTTGCATATACTGACATTTGAAGTAATGCAGATTACAATAAAATCAAGAAAAAAAATGGAAAGATGCATCAAGGAAATACACAAAATAAACGTTACAACATCAGGATCACCTCAGCTTGTAATCATCAAATAATTATATTCAAGCTGCAGATATCTCCTGATGATGTTTTGCAGTAGAAATACCAACAAGATTATGAGCTATTAACTAGAGACCATCTTTATCCAGTAAATAACCAAAATCTTTGCTGTTTTATACATATAGGCAGGAGACCCAGCTCCATCTAAGGTTCAATTTCTTCAGTGACAACATTTATTATCACATCTCTGTTGCCACGGCGGACCACAATGGACAAGGATGGATCCTTTTTAATTGCTTCGCTGACATCACTGGAAGAAGTTATCAAGTGATTATTTATACTAATAATCACATCATTGTCCTCCAGGCCACCGCTGTAAAACAAAAAGGAAACATTGTCAACATTCAGAAGCTTCTGTTCCCTATATACATTTCGCAAACCAAAATGCAAAAAACTACTAATGCTGGAAATCGAAGGCAAGATCAAAATCGCTGTAAACATTTGTTTGGTCAAGTAATGGGTGATTCATTAAACTGGTGCACACCAGGAGGTCAGACAAAGCTAACCTACCAAGTGTGACTTTGGTATGGTTTTTATATTTTCAGGTTACCCAGCCACTTGTCAGTAAAACGAGGTTTTAATTACATAAACTTGACTGCAAGACTAAGTCATGAACATAAAGTATCATATTATTTGCAGCTGTAACCATCCTGTCCAGTCGTAGCTTATGCAACAACTGGGCCCGTTGAGCTGAACCCAGTGCCATGAGGATAACCACTTTGTAAGTGAATAGACCGAGGACAGGAATGTAGCTGGAGCCCACCGGCGACGCGGCGTGAGCAGAACACAAACATCTCATATCTTTGAGTACCTGGGCCTGGGGAATTTGAGTTGAAGATACCCTTCATAAATCTGGATATCAGAGGTCGAGACCCGACAGCGTGGTATCCCGACCCCAGCAGGAAGTATGACAACAAGGCACTACTGGCACAATTTATATAACTCAATTTCTCGTGAAATATAGCTTTGAGAGGAAAACCAAGACATCTGTTATATGTACCGTGTCATACGATATATTGGGCTGTAAACAGGACACTTACCATTCCTTGATATAGGAGATGTACAGTTTCTTGGTACTCTCTCTTCAGGCCGCAGTGATTACATCCACCGTACACTCTTGACAGTCCGGACCCCAGGAAAGGTCTTCTCATAGTCTGCAACCCAACAATTTGATTTGCTCATGCAGAGGATGGTTCTCCCCAGTCATGGGGTAAACCAGCAGATTTTGTGTTTGGGAACAGTCATAAAAGGCTCTGTTATCATTCGCACTACGAGTGGACCCATGGCTGTGTAGGCCAGTCAGGTACTATCAAGCCTGAGGCGGAGTCTTGCTGGTTATTAAGCAAGCACTGACTGATGAGGCAAAATGGAGGAAATACATAACGAACATTCCTCCCCGGTGTAGCGAGAATGCATCCATCGCCACTGCCCCTGAGAATGGCCGCCATGCCAGATGATTTTGCAACTGTTGATTGAGACTAGATGCAAACAAATCGATATTTGGTGTTCCATCAATCCATAATGTCATTAAATACTTTGAGATCCAACATTCATTGTGTTGTCATTGATTTACGTGATGATACACCGGCAGCAAATGAGGTTAGGTAAACTATCACAGGATATTAACTTAATTGAACCCATTTGATTAAAATATGCCACCACCATAGTGTGTCAACTTGTAGGTGAGCATGCAGATATGCATATTTGCACAATAACCCTTTAACCCATACTACTGATTTTAGGTAGTTGATACCACATAACTGATGAATTGGTAACTCATGCACATCCCATCCGCCTCTGTGACTAGAGATGGGATAGTAATACCCCCATCTTTGTGCACTAGCAATAGTTAGTAACATAACTGAAGGTAAAATGACCAAAGGTACTGGAGCAATGCTGAATACTGTTTGTCCATCATTGTGACATAGCTTCAGCTGGTAATAACATAGTCTGTTGAAAATGACCTTCAAGGCACTTGACAGCTTGCTCCTTTGCACGATGTAAGTTCTAATAATGCAAAGGCCCCAATTACGCAGCTGATAACAACCACTAAATTGCCAATTTACACTGGCCACAATCTCTTGCCCCAGGGCAGAGTCACAGACAATTAATATAGTTAAAGGTACATCGCAATCTATAACTCTAGTTGGTATCAATTTAAATTTAACTGGATGGATGAGAAACCCCAATTTCTAGAAATAAAACATGTGTTTTGTGGCTGAAACAGCTAATTTAGCAAGATTCGTCCAGATAGGGGTAAACAACCTGGGAACTGTGAGTTTCCATCCTCAGGTTCTGATTCCATCCTTGAATTTGGAGGATAGTGCTGCTGGGGTGCGTGGATTTTCCCTCAAGGTCGGCTTGAGCATTGGCCTAAAAGACCTCTGCCCAGAGAATCAGCATTCAAGTTGCCACCAGCTTCAGTGAACCACGTACTGCCGATGGAGGCATCGGGGTGTAGTCGCCGCAAACGGTGAGACTTTTGCTCGTCGTAGATACTTTGACTGGTCTGACAGCTTCACTTCCTCATCCAGGTTTCTTGCCTGTTTGGCTAGGTCTCCTCCAAGGAGAAGATTCGGCGGCTGGACATTGCTGGCCTCGCGATCCATAGTCTCACCAGATAGCGCTGTTCACTGCCGGCACTTTGTTCCTGTAATGATGTGACGCGAGGTCATTGATGCTTACCAAGCTCCAGGTTTTCTGCCATTGGGTGGAAACCAACTCTTCCTTGCAGCGGCTCCTCCGTTTGCATGGATATCGCAACCCTTGATGCCATGACAGAATTATTGACCTCACGCATGCACTCCCGTATGTTTCACGGACATACTTCTGAATTTGGAGTCAGTCATACACTGATTGCCTATGCTCCCCTCCCCAGAGAGGGAGATATAATGCAGACCTGCAACAGGCGCTGCTGTAGGTCCCTGACAAGACCTGCCCTGATATGGCACCGTCCATGGACCATATCAGGATGGAGCATCTCCTCAGTGGGATGAACACCCTGCGGACGCATCCATGCTCCACCTGGGTAGACGTCCAAGGACGTACCCATGGAGGGGAAACCTCCTTTTTTCTTTGATATTACTCCCTTGCTTGGAGTATCAGGTGGAGCATCTCTCCCATGAGATGCTCTATCCGGAAATGAAACGTCCGAAGACGCTCCCACTGCAGGAGGCGAATTCTCCTCGCCGGACTTGTCCGAAGTTAACCGGCCTGCCGAGCCGGTATTTCCCACGGAGCTGAATTCCCCGTGGCTTCCGCAGCCTGCGGTCTCTATGGCCGGGATTTCCCTCGCGGAGCCGGGATACCCCGCGGACTCCGCAGCTGGGTTGTCCCCGAGCTGGGTTCCCCTCGCAGAGCCAGGATATCCCGTGGTCTCCCCAGCCGGGTTTCCCCGAGCTGGGTTCCCCTCGCGGAGCCGGGATATCCCGTGGTCTCCTCAGCCGGGTTTCCCCGAGCTGGGTCGGGTTTCCCCAGAACGACATCCAGCAGGAACTCTGTAGAGAGCTTCATACAAAGGCAAAAGCACAACCTGAAAAATAAGTTTGTAATTTACCTTCAGGTTTGGAACTTACCGCTGGAGGAGCAGCGTGCCTGCCTGCCAGCCAGTCGCGCGCCATGCGTTAGACGTAATTGACGCGTACGCGTGCTGGCGGGCTCTTCACGTAGTCACTCATGTGACTCCGAAGTAAAATTATTCTAAACAGCTTCAGAGCACCATTCCCAAACAAATGAAACTCCAATGCAAAATTGAAGCTGCATTAAAAAAAATTCAAATGGTGTAAAGCATATTCTGACATGTAGTAAGCTTGCATCTATCTTATTATTTCTCACTGTTCAAACGCAAGAGTTAAGAGGAAGAACTAAATTCAACACAAGCTCCAAAAGTGACAGTTAAATGAAAATTGTCTTTTGATAAGAAACTTAATGTCCATTTATTTTATCAGCTTTATTTTCATTTAATCTTTTTTATCAGAATCTTAAAGCTTACTTTGTTGAACATTTGTATGCAAGAAACATTCAACATCTTTGTTAAATAGATAGTGTATTAAAAATAGACACTGGAATTGTTCCATTTTTTGAGAAAGATGACAGTGTTCATGCATTCCAAGCATGCCAACTTAGTTTGATAAGTTTCAAGGACAAAGATGTTTATTATAATTTACAGTGACAAGTGGAAGTAGATTTCCTTCTAATCTTAGCTTGGAACAGCACCGATTCCAGCGCAATGAATTTTAAATTATCTTTCTCCCAGCTTATTCAGTTAATTGCAGTTAGTACATTTATTCCGCAAAGCGCTATGACATAATGGAAATCATGACTTCATTTAAGTGCTTGGCTTGAATTGTATATTGTTAAGCACAGAAAAATGCCATCTGACCCATCAAGTGCATGCTGTGCTAATAAAAATGCTGGAAACACCCAACGGGTCAGATGGCAGCATCTGTGGAATGAGAAACAGAATTAACAGTACAGGTCTGAGCCCTCGTCTCATGTAGATGCACGTCAGATGGAAACACAAGGAACTACAGATGCTGGAACCTTGAGCAAAACAGTGTTGAAGCAACTCAGTGGGTCAGGCAGCATCTATGGGCGTGGATAGGTGACAATTCAGCTCAAGCCCTTCTTCAAACCGATTGTAATGAGAGGAGGGGTGGGGGAGGGTTGGGGGGCGATGGGAGAAATCTGGAAAATAAGTGGAGGAAGAACGAATTGTATATGTGGGGTAAAAGTGAAGGGGGGGGTTGATAAGCAGATGGGTGGAGTAAGTGACAAAATCTAGAGGTGAAAAGGAGACAAAAATGGTGTTGATAAAGAGAGGAGTTAATGTAAAGCAAATGGAGGGATATAGCTGGAAGGGGATTGAGGGGGAAGTGAAGAGGGTGCGGGATAGTCAGAGAAATGGGAACATATCGGGGTGGAATTTATACTTGATGCTGAGACATTGCCCAGGAAAATAATTCCTGATATTTTAATGCTAGCCTTTCCAATATGACACATGACTTTTACTGAAAATATACTGTAAGAGATGTACATGGGATTTTAGGGTCAGAATATTTATCGTATTATTTATAAAGCCTCAAACTCCCACGCAATCACTGTAACAAGAATAGCATTACTCAGAGGATGTTTCATTTACACAGTTCACTGAAAGGATGATTTAAAAAATGCTGAGATTTTAAGCCACAAATATCTCTACTCAGCACATGCCTGAATACTTCAGCACGATCGATTTCATTTTACTGTAATTTGGTTTATACAAAAAAAAATTTCCAAATTAGAGCGCGATATCATTGGGCAAGGATTAGGGGAAAAATACGGCAGATTATGCTTTTTGAAAAGAGCAGCAATAGCGGAAGGTTTGCATCGATTGCCACTCATGAAAATACAGAAATGCTAATGGAAATGTTTCTTCTACCCTGTTCTGTACTGTGGTCAATATAATTATTCTATTTTATATTTCTTGAGCAAGTACGGAAAGCACAGATGGCAGAATTTCCTAATTACACAATCTGAAATCTGGAGCAAAGCAGTGATTGTTGTGAAAAATAAATACACCATCCTCACGTAATCTGAAATTAAAAGAGTAATTAAAAGTATTATATGCATAAAACATTGAGAAGAAAAACAGATGATGACCAAGAGCGTGAATTATAGAAGGGGATTCTCAATATTTGAGAATGTGACCAGGCAAGTTGTGTGAAGGTTAGTGGGGAACATTTCAGAGAATGAGACTCTAAAACTGAAGGTTCCAAGGTAGGAATGGAGAAGAATGAGGATGGGCCAGAAATGAAGAACATTAATTGGGGTACAGCCAAAGTCAACTTGTTAAGACAGAACTTGGCAAAAGTGGGCTGGGAACAGCTACTTGCAGGGAATTGATATGTGACCAGTGGGAGTCATTAAAAAAAAAAGCAATAATGAGCGTTTGGGGCAATGAGTTTCCCCAAGGGTGAAATGTAACAGCAACAAGCCTGCGCAGTTAAGGGCTATGGGTGAGTGGTGGAATATTGCGTTGGGCGAACAGTTACGTTGGAGGAATGGGTGATGTGGGTGATTGGCTCCGGGGTGACGCCAATGCCGCGATCAGGGACCCATGTGACGCCACCCCCCCTCCGCATTGGGGGACGGGGCCCAACGGGTCCAACTTCATCTAGTAGCCTTTATAGGCTTGTCACTTACAGCAAGTGACAAAGGTGGATATATATATATATAATGTCAGAGACAGAGAACTGTAAGTTGAAGCCCTTCAGGAGAATAGAAAGTGTCAGAGGTGCTGAAGAAAGGACAAAGAACCTTGTACACCAGTGATATTTAAGGAAAATGCCCAACTATGTTACCTGTATATTAAGAACAAAAGAGTAACCGTGAAAAACGAATAGAGCTGCTTTTCACTTGCATTTACCATGGAGAAAGTCAATTCAGGAGAGGTGGTCGGTGGAATTCTAGAACAATTGGAAGTGGTAATGATACACCAATCAATATTTGTTTCCTGAGAACACAAAGAGCTGGAATACCTCAGTGGGTCGGGCAGCATCTCTGGGGGACATGGACAGGTGATGGTTTGGGTCGGGAGGCTTCATCAGATTCTGCATTATGTTTCAGTTTTACTATTTCACTGCACATGTGTCCGAAGGAGGGTCCCGACATGAAACGTCCCTGTCTATCTCTAGCGATGCTGCCTTACCCACTGAGTTACTCCAGCACTTGGGTTGTTATGGGGAGAAGGCAGGAGAATGGAGTTAAGAGGGAAAGATAGATCAGCTATGATTGAATGGCGGAGTAGACTTGATGGGCCGAATGGCCTAATTCTTCTCCTTTCACTTATGAAAAGGGAGGTGGTATTAGCTGACTTAGAAGGCTGAAAGAAGTGGCCAGTGTCTGAGGAGTTGTAACCCAACCTAGTTTTAGGAGGCTTGTGAGGAGATTGCTTGTGTAAGGACTAAAAGTTTCAAATCAGACCATGAAAAGGTGTCAGATGACTGGCAGACAGCAATTTATCCAAGAAGAGCAACTGGGATTAGCCACATAATTAAAGGCCTCTCATGTCACTGGTATAGAAATTAGGAGGATATTCTAAGGGTTGGGGATCAATCTACACTAGGCGATAAGTCAGCATGGGGTTTGCTGTGGGAAAAAATGCCAAACTGTTAAAGCTGCTTTAATATAAAGGCCAACACATTTTAATTTTATATTTTTAAATGTGACGCACTATTATGAAAACTTGATAAGCTTGAAGGGAACATTAGAAACTGGATCAGAGTCAGTTTAACGAGAGCCCCAGATCCCATTAAAGTTCTGAATAGGAGCAGAAATACAGGTGAGTTGAATAGGAGCAGAGGAACCAGGACCAGAGCAAGTCAGAGCCACCACTTCAGATCAAAGACCTTTCAAGCAATTTGGAAAAATAGACAAATGTCTTCATTTGCAGAGATGGATTGTACAGAAATTACACAGAATGCCTGTGATAACTGTGCAGACCAAATATGTCAAGGTAACATATTTTAAAACCCGTCAGTTTGAACTGAATTATCTGAGACAAATTGCAAAATAACAAGTTGAAACAAAGGTACAGCCACATTTGTGAAAAATGTGTGGGGAGGGAATAAGCTGAAATCATTAAACCCAATAATAAGTCCCCAGGGTTGAAACATGCATTTTTGGAAAATGAATTGACTCACTTAGAGCTAACACCAACATCTCTGTAGTGATCTAGCAGATCAAAGATAGAGTGGGAGTGAGATGGAGAATTAAGATGACAAGCAAGTTGAACCTCAGGGCTATCATTCCAGGCTCAGGGCTCTTTTACAAAGCAACCACAACAGCTAAAAAGCAACAGCTAAAAAGAGAAAGGAAAGCATCTTAAAGGCACTGGGAAGGATAGAACAGATACAGACAGAACTAGAAACGGAGGTTAGAATGGCAGGAGGCATACTCACGATATCCGAGGTGGTGCTGGTCATTGACCTTGCTGTGGGCCAGCCCAGTGCAAGTTTAATGAACAGAACCTTTCCTTCTAACTGCCTATGTTGCAACTAGGACTTCATTAGCTTAATAATTTATCGTAAAAATCAATTTTTCAACACATAGATGTGGTGGTACATTTGTTTCAATGTTAATGTCCTAATTTGTACCTGCATCATTTTGTTCCAATTGATAGATTTTAAAAGTAATTGTGAACTCGACAACTTTGTTATGACCTCCCCCTCCCTCTCCTCTCACTTCTCTAGTCCTGAGCAAGGGCCCTTGATTCAAAACGTCACCACCTTTTTTTCGCCCACTGATGCTGCCTGACGTTGTGAACACTTCCAGCATTCCGCATTTTTGTTTTGGATATCCAGCACCAGCAGTTTTTTATTATTTTCTAGAAGATATAAAATCTGTTTCCTTGACTTACATGAAAGCAGGTGTACGTGGAAGAACCTCAATGATATAGGCTCCAGAATTAACATCTGGGAAATCACTCTGGCGCTCCTTCAGTTCCTTGGCAAGGCTGGGGGAACAAATAAGACTAAGCAAAACTTATACGCATCCAAATAAAAATCTGCATCAAATTTCCTGATCTTTGTGACAACATATGGTTTTATCAATGTGTGACCACAAAGAGTTTTCCACTATTATAAGATATTAAATTCATCTGGATCAGTCCAGTCATAACTGGAAGGTGCTTTTTTTTTTAATACGTTTTGCATAATTTTCCTACACTACTGGGATGAGAAGCCAACAAATCCACGTACCTAATGTCCAATATCTTAAGATTCATAGAGATGGCTACAGGGATAGTGAATGCATTGGTGGTGTTTCTCAAAATTCCTTAGATTATAGACGTCCCAGGAAATTGGGGGAAAAAAAGTTGATGCCGTATCATTACTACTAAAGAATAGACAGAATGAGCAAACAGGGAATCATAGATCATTTAGTCTCAAAGCAGTCTGCAGGAAAATGTTGGCATTAGATTGATTAGACAGACAACATGCTTTCACGAACAGGTCATTTGTCAAATCTAATAATGAAAACATAACTAGAGGAGGAATCCGTTGATTTAGCGTATCGGCATTTTCAGAAAAGTGACTACAGGGAGTGGCTGAAGCAAATAATATTGAAGCATTCAAGGCTGATTATATGCATGAGAGAGATTGAAGAAGAGGGGTGGAGTTTAATGGATTTCGATGAATTTAGGAAAAATGGGAGGAGTTATGAGCAGAATATAAACACTGGACAAAATGGGCTGCCTGTGTTCCGCGCACTCTGCAAGGACTTCAACGTCACAAATATCCCCAATCACTGATCATTGTCTGACTTTGAACAAGATTGTTCACTATCTTGCCATGACAAAAATATTGAACTCATCTGGACTTCTGAACCTATAACATCTCCATTATACAGACTGACCCCTGAGACCTTCACAATATTGCCCAACTTGGTTCTTCCCACATTGCTTTTATGGAAACCCTGCCCTATTCTTTTGTCCTCTGTACTTAATCGAACCAATGCTCATCCCACCTGCTTGCACCCCCCCCCCCCCCCCCCAATCAATCTGCACTCCATTTAAAACTTTGCTGCCAATTTCCTGACTTCCAAGTCCTCCCTTGTGCCTTACTTTCTTTCCCACAAATTTATTTTCAGGTTTTGTTCAATTAATTGTATGTAATTCATGGCGTTCTATGGTAAAAATACCATTTTCCTGCCAGTGCTCTCAGCATGGGAAGGGTTAACCAAAAAAAAAAACTCCTCACACAAGCAAACGTTGATTTCAGTGTCAGTCACTGTTGGGATGAGCAATCTTGGGTGTGTGACAGGAGTGCTGAACAGCTATTCAGTCCAATAGTGACATTCTTACCATGTTGGCAATAGGAGGTAGCCCATCAATAACAAGAACTTGGTCCCAACATCAGTTAGGATTTTGCAGCTGGGTACTTCAAACTATAATTGAGGCCTATGCCTTGCTGAGCACAGAGCAGCAATAGAACAAAATACATTGAGATTCATATGATGAAACTTTGGCATTTTACATACCCAGGGGTAAGTGAAATCATTCTAACTCCAAGATATCTTTTTTTTGTTGAAGTTTTTCCTGCAACAGAAAGCAGAATAAAGTTACGTGGGACACAAAAAAAAAGGCGCTCATCAAAAAGTCGGCTTTCAAAACACTTTCAAAATATAGTAATCAGTATTATTAGATTATTAAAGTTATTTCGGAAGTTCTTAAGGTTGAACTCGACCCAGACCCAAAATTAATAATATTCGGAATCCCGGAGCCAAATTTGGTACTCACAGTTAATCAAAGAAATTTTTTTGATTACTGTTTAATAATAGGGAAAAAAAATGATACTTAAATTTTGGAAGGGAACATTATCCCCAACAATTAAAATGTGGAAAGCAGAGATGTTGGAGACGTTGAATTTGGAAAGAATTAGATTTGTCCTTTTGGACAGGTATAATTCTTTTGAATCGATATGGTCTCCATATATACAGTATTTAGAGAAGTAGCTATTCTTGGAATCACGGCTCGACGGACACCCTACGGATCCGATGCGAATAACTTACTTATATTTGATATTATTGTGCATTTATTAGAGATATTTCTGAATGAAATAGTATTTCGTATAATGACTTTAGTTTTTGTTTATATATATGTAATATTTTTGTTTTTCAAATTTTCCCTTTTTTTGTTTTTTTCTTTTTCTTTACGGTTGAAGTATGTGGGAAGAATTTTTTATTCCTTTTTATTTACTCTTTTTTCTTTTCTCTTTTATATATCCTTTTCTTTATTTCCAAAAAATAGAAGATATTAAGTATTGATATGTTATTTGTAGTAATATTGAATTAAGGTGTTAGTTTATAAAGTAAGCTTTACATTGTAAACGGTTTACTTCAAATAAAAAAATATTACACAAAGTATTATTAGATTCTGGAATATGAGCACTACGAAATGAGAAATAATCACTAAAAGCATTTATAATGACTAAAAACGTGATGGCTAATAGGCAGCAAGTTTAGGACTTTGAATGGGTAATTACTTTCAGATACATTGCCAAACACATGAACATACTCTTACATTCTCTGGATAAATCAGTCATTATGCTTTGCTACTGAACTCTGCAAGATACTGGCAGCGAAGCACAAAAAGGCTGAAATTCGAGGGCAACACAGTGGTGCAGCTGGTGGAGCTGGTGCCTCATGATGCCAGAGACACGAGTGTGGTCCTGACCTCTGGCGTCATTTGCGTGGAGTTTGCATGTTCTCCCTGTGACAGATACAATAGTGGCATTTAAGAGACTTTTGGATCACATAGATATGTAGGGAATGGAGGGATATGGATTACATGCAGGCAGATCAGAGTTGGGCTTGGCATCATGTTTGGCATGGACATTGTGGGCACAGGGCCTATCTCATCATGTGCTGTTCTATGTTCTAGCTGCTTTAATTATTTTTTTAACACTTCTTGATATCAGTGTTATTCAGACGCACTGAAAATACGGCTTCCACAGATAGCGATCCTGGGGATGAGAGGTTTTGCAACCATTTTTTGGATGGAGCTTATTTTACCCAAGGCATGTGATAGAAGTTGCACAAGCAAGGCCCTTAAGCAATGGAAAGCCTCACCATTTAACATGGAGAATTGCGTTTTCAGCACTGAAATTTAGATACTGTATAAACTAGCACCGGCACAAGTAATATTCTCTTCTGCGTGAATGTGGGTGGTAAGCCACACGCAGTGAAGTTCAAACTGCTGAAGGAGTTCTGACACAATGACACCAAGTGGGCAACTGCAAATGGAAATGTATGACTCTTTCACTAATCATTCCAGCCCACACTTGGCGATCTTTAAGGTTTGTTCCGAATATATCTAGCAATGAAAGGTTAAGAGTCAGAACGTTTTCTTGGAATTTTCCCGCAGGACACTTTTACAGACATATTCTTGATTTCAGGACATCTCTGTTAATGCCAGCACTTTTGCTGTAATCTTAACAGTCATGAAATAAGGGAAAAATGCGGCTTTCCTGCCATTTATAAATTCCTAACAGCAATTTAAACTCACAAATGTGCCGAGTATTTACCTATAAAGTAGCCTTCTCTTCAATCTGTTTGTGCAAACATTAGAAATCTGACCTATTAAGTTACATTTGAAGGCATTTTTTCCAAAAAGGTAATGAATATCAATGTTTCACTAAAAATGGACTTGCATTCATTGCTTGAAACATTTAATACAGTGCAAGTGACTACAAGCTGAAGTACTGGCTCCTGCTCTCCAACATAAAATGGAAAATCTCAGTTTAAGCGACAATTGCAACAAAGTGAAATAACAATTTTGAGCTTGTCCGCCCCAATTTCTGACAGATAGTCTCAGTAAATATTCAATGCTCTAATCAACTGCTACAAACTCTATAGTCACATTTAATTCAACCAAAAAGAACTCAGAATAGTGCATGAAACCTAACTACTAAACCCGTTTTGGGGGAACTGTTTTATTATTTCTAATGCAACGGACCCTGCCAAGGACTTCATGAAGTGTGTAAAGTTGGGTCTATGGCAGAATCCTCTCTCAATTACAATTTTGTTCAGAACTCTCCAAAAATGGAAAGAATCACCAGCTATCTCACAATGTACGGCCTTAACATAACTAGACCAATTTCATATAGAAAATAGGTGCAGGAGGAGGCCATTCGGCCCTTCGAGCCAGCACCGCTGCTTCAAGCTTGCAACTTCAGTTACAGATTAATTAATTATCATATACACCACTGTGTAATGACATTCTTTATTCATATGAGAAAATTATATACACTGTATCTGGTAATAGTAGATACATCAATAAGTACAACAGCAGAACAGAATGGTACAAATATTGCAGTGCAAATGAAATACTAAGTTGTAATAATGGAATAAACAAATGTGGTAAAATTAAGAGTTTGAATACGGGAAGTAGGTGTGAAAGAGGCGATCGGAGCAGGAGTCTGATAGCGGCATGGAATAAGCTGTTCTTAAATCTAGAAGTCTGGGCTTTCAAGATTCTGCATCTTCTCCCATAAGGTAGAAGGGAGAAAATAGAATGGCCAGTGGTGCATGCTTCCTTGGCAATAGTTCCAGCCTTTCAGATGCAACACGCCCAGAAGATAGACAAAGGAACCAGCGATGAGCTGGGATAGATTGGGCTGTGTTCATCACTCTCTGCAGGTTCAGGCAGTCAAGAGCAAAGTAGTTGTCAGACCATGGTGAGATACATCCAATCGGAATAGTTTCCATAGTGCATCTGCAGTAGTTCAAAAAAATTCTCTTGACCATACTGAATCTTCTCAGATGTCTAAGAAAGTAAGCATGCTGATGTGCTTTTTTCAAATCACCACAGAGTGAAGGGTCCCGGTTAGGTTGCTGTTGATACGAATGCCTAGGAATGTGAAGCTGTCAACCACATCTACAACAGCTCTGTTGATGAGGACAGGATTGTGATCACCCTACCCTCCCCTCACTTCCTTAGATCAATAACTAATTATTTTATCCTGACGATGTTTAGGGCTAGGTTGTTGTTCTGACACCATGACAAAAGGTTCCTGATCTCGCTCCTGTACTCTGACTCATTTTCGTTGTTGTCCCAGCCAACAACAGTGGTTTTGTCGGCAAATTTAAACAGCGAGATGTTGCTGGACTTGGCCATGAAGTCATGGGTCTACAGGGAGTAGAGCAGGGGCCTTAGCACACAACCCCAAGGAGCAGCAGTGTTGAGGGACAGGGTGGAGGAAATATTATGACCAATCCTAACTGACTGAGATCTGCTGGCCAGAATGTCCAGAAGCCAGTTGCAGGTGGTAGCTTCAAGACCAAGGTCCAGGAGTGTAGAGATGAGTTTAGTCGGCAGTGCAGTGTTGAAAGCTGAGCTGCAGTCAACGAGTAACTTCGTGATATAGGTATTCTTTTTACCAAGGTGATCCAGAGCTGAATGTAGTGCAAGGCACGTGCCGTGAGTAATTCCTCAAGGTAGGCAATCAGCCGGCTTTAAAAAAAAATCTTAAACTGCTCATTACAGAGATTGTTCTCTCCGTAAAAAATAAAAATAAGTAACAATTCCATTTTCCCAAAGCTTCTAATTCTCCTTCATTTTTAAATTACTGAATGGGTGGGGGACGGAGGATGAAGGCAGGTGGAGAGATGGTGGGAAAAACGGGAGCACACCGGGACGTTGAATCAGTTGTCATCTTATTGAATGACAATACTAATTCAAGGGACCAATTGGAGGGTGAGTTCCTTTCACAGCGTGTGGAGAGTCTGTGCCAGGGGTTAAAGATGCGCGGAGGGCAGGAGTATTGAGAAGGAGAAGGTCGGAGATCATGTCAGACTCACTCACCACTGCCGCAGCGCTCCAGGCATGGACAGCAGAACTGGCCGTCACAGACAGTATTTAAAAACATAAAGTACCAAGAAATGTACTTACCACGTTATTGGTACATGAACTCCATTCTTCACTCTTTGTTTCCTAAGATACTCTTAAAATAATGGCAATCCACATTTGAAAAACACGCCAAGAAACGCGCGCTGCGCATGCGCAGTACTGCAAAGTCAGAATTTCTGCTGCCTTCAGCTCCGCTTGAAATTGACGGCTTGAAGCAGCGCTGACGGCACGTGGGTTGCACAGAGCTTCCTGTGTTACCAGTGCTGCGGTTGATAGGCACGGAGAATTATGCCTACCCAAGAGATCGATCTCTTAGATAGGCATAATTCTCCCTTGCCTTTACTATTTATATTTAATAATTGCCATTTCATAATTTTTGTCAGGGTAGGCAGTGCCTACCTTGCCTACCCTGACGGCACGTAGTCCAAGGGTGATGCTATACTCCGCAGATCTATTTTACCTGCACATAGATTTTGGAGACTGAAATGATGGAGGTTTCGTTGCAGCAGATGGTGACAGTAGACTGTTAAAGCGAGAGGTTGAAGATGTTGGAGAAAACTGTGGCGCACAAAATCCAGAACCTGTTCAAGGACGCTATCCGAGCTTTCTTGGCCACTTTCCAACCATTTAACCTCATGAAAACCGATATGACCTGCCTCAGAGATGACGGGGCAGAGCCAGCAGGGGATGGAGGCATGCACTTGGATGGAACTTTGTTTGACTGTTTAAAACAGACATAAAGGCTACTGATCTCATCCAATGGAGATGTGCTGTTGCCAGAAATCTTCCACCATTGTTTTCAAAGATTAATACAATTCATTAAAGCAATAAAGAATGATATGCCCAATCTATGTTCCACATACCTTTCACTTGTCGGTCATGTGATTCAATTAGAAACTGGCGAATTTTGTCCGATGGGATTGCAAAAGATATCCCTGCAGTCACTTTCAGGGTATTAATGCCAACCACCTCACCATCCTGTAAGGAATAGTGTACAAAAATTGCCATTATGTAGTTTAGAATAATTTCCCTTTGACAGAAATCTACACAATGTACACATTGTAAAGATGCACTTATCAAGAAATGGTTATGAGGTTTATTTTCAACACTCACCTAATTCCATGCGACATGCATAAGGTTTAACAATACAAACCCTTCTGATTTACTGTGGCTTTGAGAAGGCAGAGTTGCACAGACATCTTTTGCTGCTGGCATGTTAGTGCAGGGTTAGTTTAGAGATCTCAGAATGTGGGTAGTGGTTAGTGTAGCAATAGACCTAAAAGCAAAAAAAAGTTTCATGTAGACGTGTGCGGCATAACAGAGAACAGATTTTTTGAAAAACTCTTACCAAATTCACCAATGGACCACCCGAGTTTCCGTACTGTGAAGAGAACAAATTAATTTCAGTTCAAAATATGGACTATGGGAACTTCAAATGAAAATCTTTAATGCCTGTGTCAAACATACATTGATAATCGCATCCGTCTGAATGTAATCGATATCAGAGTTTCGAAGTCCCAATTCCTTGCCTCCTCTCTGAGTTGTGCTCACTATTCCGGTCGTCACCGTGTTTTGCAGTGAAAATGGACTTCCAATCGCGACCACAAACTCTCCTGGCCTCAGGTCTGTGGAGCGACCAAGCAACAGCACTGGGAGTTTTACCTAGCAACAAATGGCAAAATCATTACAATAGGCAATAGACAATAGGTGCAGGAGTAGGCCAATTTGGCCCTTTCACAGCGATCATGGCTGATCATCCACAATCAGTGCCCCGTTCCTGCCTTCTCCCCATATACCCTGACTCCGCTATCTTTAAGAGCTCTATCTAAGCCAGAGAATTGGCCTCCACTACCTTCCGAGGCAGAGAATTCCGCAGATTCACAACCCTCTGTGTGAAAAAGTTTTTCCTCAACTCCTTTCTAAATGGCTTACCCCTACTGTACTTTTTCAGTTTCATTTCAGTATAGGTAGTGCAATTGATGTACATGATCGTGTTCTAATGTTTTCCAGAGGACAAAAATCGAATTTCTCATCCAATTATTCTCTCCCAAATTCAACAAAGCAGGGCAGTAAAAGCAAGTTTATGGTGTCCTCTAGCATGGAACATCTACATGTTAAATTTGTGGTTTTACTCAATGTTCAGATGCAGAGAGGTAGTTACATAGTGAGGAGAATCACTCAAACCGATCCGAATTAGCTGTCATTAGTCAATGTATACATGACAAAGGCAAGAAAACTTGGAGTTAATGTGTCTCATGGTCTTGCAAGGATATAGAAGCACTGGAAAAGGATGCGGAAAAGGTCTACAAGAATGAAAACAGAAACAACGTGGTATATATACAAAGCAGGGAAGGATTAACAGACTAAGTTTTCTTTCTTCTTGAGAAAAGGCAAGGAATAACCCAATAGAGATCCTTAAAATCATGAAGCGTTTAAAGAAGTGGAATCAGAGTAAATGTTTTGATGTAGACAAGGGTGGACCAGTGAGCATTATTTTAAAGACAGTCACCATGACATCATATAGGTGGGGTTTCAAAAGAACCTTTAAATTGGTGAGAACGTGTAAATCACCACAACAGATTGCTGATGGGAACATTACAGATCAATTTAAAATTACAAATTCATTTAAGGGGAGGGTGGATACTGCAGAAGCCACTTAGCTTAACTCAGTATGTTATAACTATAACCAGTTAAATTTATATTTTATCTGCCCATAATTATGTGGGTGGGATTTATTACATAGTCGGAGGCGTGTTTGCAACTGGGATTCTCGCGCAGACGCTGGTAGTTTTCAGTGTAGTTTGAAGAAGCATGGGGAAGAGGTCACAGCTTTCGACCATGCACGCGTTTGACTACGAGTAAGATCAAAATGTACTTAAACAAGAAGAAGTTTGGATGAATATCTTACTGTTTTTACTATGACAATAAAAAAAACTATTAATCAAGAGACTGTGTTTTGAAGATTTATCTTTCAACGGCATTAAATGTCTCTGGAGAGCTCGTGGATGCATATCGATATTATCTCCTTACCCGTGTCTTCAATCATAGTGGCTGGAGGAAAGATTCCTTGAACGAGGGAAAAGTCAAAGGAAAATGATGCTGATAGATTTCAACAAGGAAAGACAGGAACCCCCAGTGAAATAAAGGCTGAAATGCACTGTTGGTTGAATGGTTCTGTGTTATATATCCAATGTAATGCTATGTAAACAGGGAGGGCAACAAGATCTTGCCAGTGATGCCCATAAAGCACTAAAAAATGAATTAAAAATAAGCTTGTATTTGCTACAAACTTAACCACCTTCCATGTTTTTTTTCCCAGCTAACAGCAATAAATACTCAAATATTGTTGTCATACAGAAGGATAATATATCAAGAGAAATATGCGCCTATTGAACATTTCATGATTTTATTGTTAATAAAGCCCTGAGTGATGACAAGTAGCCAGAATAGAATAGGATTGGGAATGGAGTGCACAGACACTAATGTTGAAATGCAGAGAGCAATGGATAAGCAAGAAACTCACAGTAATAATTCTGATGCAGCTTCTCCAGAAACATGCTTAGAATTATTTTTGCAAGGTGTTCACTGCCACTTGTACTGCTGATGGTTGTTCACCAAAGAGAACATGTATACGGTGGATAGAAAGGGTACAAGGTCGGACACAAGGGTGACAATGTGAGAGAACGGTATTATAGAAGTGGATTGTAGATAAAAAGTGTAAAGAAAATGGTGTGGTTAACACTGTTGAAGATAGGGCAAGGAGAATAAGATAGAATTCTAATTGCAGTCAGAGGACGTCTTGACTGACTTTGCCCAATGCAACCATGGAGCTGTAGATGAGGCACAAGCCATTTCAGAGGGTTTCAAGAAGGAAGCTATGGGGGTGAAAATTGATTAAAAAGTTTACTAAAGGACTGTGGAACAAAAACATTGTCATCAAGCAGCAAGAGCATCCAGAAGAGATAGAGGTTCAAATCTCCTTCATTCCTCAATGCCATCCTAATCTTTTTGCTGGAGGCACATAAAACAGGCTCAAGTGCAACTCTACTCTTGGCTGTACTTGCTCACAAAAGTGCTGGACAAATGTGCTGGAGAAGAACCAAGCCTCTTGCCTGTCATTTTTAAAGCATTTGAACTTTCATAGTATGAAACTTCATAAGGCTTCCTAAAAAAAATGTACAGGGCCCAGGGAAATAAGTACATAACTATATAATTGTATTTTGCTCCCTTTTTTTGCATACACATAAATCAATCTTCTTCGATTTATTTAACTGTATATTGTACTTCGAATACATGCTTTGGATTTATGAGACTGGATTTGAATTCAAGTTCAAACTAATTTAGTAGTTATCATCTGTCTTGCACAGCTGCAGAACATCTGACAATCTGGACACAGTCTTAATCCAATTTATTGCTTATGCAAGAGAACATCATGAAACTGCTGACATTTTCACAATAAAACTTGATAGTGGTCACAAAATTGATGTTTTTACTATCTGCATTGTGCTCTCATGTACAATTAAAGTGCCTCTTCTGAGATTTCAGTCATCATATACTGTTAAATATCTGCCAGAGCCTAAAATTCTTTGTTGGTGAACTAATATTGCACATCGAGTTAGACACTGTGAGACAAATAAGTGCTACAATTCCTGGAAATAAAAAATAAACCATTCTTTATGGTGTGTGCAGAGAAGGTTCACCAGACTGATTCCTGGGATGTCAGGACTGTCTTATGAACAAAGACTGCATAGACTCGGTTTATACTCTCTAGAATTTAGGAGATTGAGAGGGGATCTTATAGAAACTTACAAAATTCTTAAGGGGTTGGACAGGCTAGATGCAGGAAGATTGTTCCCGATGTTGGGGAGGTCCAGGACAAGGGGTCACAGCTTAAGGATAAGGGGGAAATCCTTTAGGACCGAGATGAGAAGGACTTTTTTCACACAGAGAGTGGTGGGTCTCTGGAACTCTCTGCCACAGAGGGTAGTTGAGGCCAGTTCATTGGCTATATTTAAGACGGAGTTAGATGTGGCCCTTGTGGCTAAGGGGATCAGAGGGTATGGAGAGAGGGCAGGTATGGGATACTGAGTTGGATGATCAGCCATGATCATATTGAATGGCTGTGCAGGCTCGAAGGGCCGAATGGCCTACTCCTGCACCTAATTTCTATGTCTATGTTTCTATGTTTCTTTAAGTTACTTATTTATTAACTAGTCCTGTTCAGTTCTAAATTGAACATCGATTAGGAATTGTACCAACAGAGACATTAACCAAGCAAACAACAATGGCGCAGCAGTAGAGTTGCTGCCTTACAGCGCCAGGGACCCAAGTTCGATCCTGACTACGGGTGCTGTCTGTACAGAGTTTGCACGTTCTCCCCGTGACCATATGGATTTTCGTTGGGTGCTACGGTTTCTTCCCACATTCCAAAGACATGCAGGTTTGTAGGTAAATTGGCTTCTACAAATTGCCCCTAGAGCGTCGGATAGAACTAGCGTACATAATTATGGTTGATCTTTTCCGGACTCTTTGGATGAAGGGCCTGTTTCCATCTCCAAAACTAATCTCTAGAGAATGGGTTATCTAGGATCAATCATTAGCATGTGGGATCGAATTGGGCAAACATGGCACTGACAATCTAAGGCAAAGGTTTTGTTACCAACACAATGACATTCAAAACACATGACCATCCCCAGCCCTTTCCCACAATCACTTTCCCATTACTTGAAGCTTTCAAAAATCTGTAGCATGCTCTGAAGTAGTTCAGCTGGAATTTGCAAATTTGTCCTTCGTGACATTTTGAGGCATCCAAAACAGAAGCTCAGCACCAAGAAACAGGCGTTGCCTCACTGAATACATTTGTAAATCCAGCAGCAAGATTATTTTCTTGGCTTTTTCTTGACATTCTTTATTTAAAAAATGAATTGAAAAACAAATTTATACATGTGTGGTGATACGGATCTTTTTTAATGCTTAGACTAGCAAATGAGGAAAATAAAATCATCCTCTTTGGTATGATTTTCCAATGAATTACAGTTCGTGTGGAAAAAAAGGATAGGTTTCACACTGTTATGAGTCAGAATGATAATTGCTTCAGCGAGTCCCTTTACCATTTGGTCTATCTCTGCTTATAAGAACATACCAGTTAGGAACAGTAATAGCCCACTTAACCTCAAGCCTGTTCTGCTACTTAATGGAATTATGATCTATCTAATAGTCATTGCAGTTGTCATATACCTCCCTATGATTATGGATGCATTAACAAATCTAGGAGCCTCTGAGAAAAATCTAAATTAATGGAGCACAAAGCAAATAAAGACAACTTTGTTCCTCATGATCACCTTTAAGGTTAAGTTAGACGAAGGCTAAGATAGATTAGAAACTAAACCTAATAAAGTTTCACCCATGTATATTTTAATATATTTATCAATACTTAAAAATGTTCAAAGACTTTATTCCTCTGAGGACAGTGGAAATAGTTGCAAAGACTTGCAACCCCTGAAAGAAGAAATAATTGCCTCACCACAGTCCTCAATGAGCGAGTATTTATGTTTGAAAAGTGAATCTTAATTCTGGATTCTCCCACAAGAGGAAACAATCTTTTCACATTCACATTATCAAGACTGCTCAGAGTCTCACATGTGGCAATCAAGTCTTAGAGGAATGAGAAACAAAGTTCCAGTGAATGCAAGCCTAATCTGACCAACCTTTCAAGAGAGAGTTAGATTTAGCTCTTAGGATTTCAAGAGAGAGTCAAGGGCCAGTCCCACTGTACGAGGTCATTCAAAAGCTCTCCCGAGTTTAAAAAAAAAATCAAACTCGTGGTAAGTACGTAGAATGTCATAGTGGGTACGTCGGAGCTCGGGACGTCTCTTAGCGGCTCGTAATGCTAACGGCAGGTACTAGGGAAACACGGTAAGCTCGAGAAGACTCCTAAAGATTTTTCAACATGTTGAAAAATGTCCACGAGAGCCCCGAGTACCTACGAGCAGCTATTACCGTAATTCTCCAAGTTCGAATCAGGAGAAACTTGGGCGAACTCTTGAATTAGCTCGTACAGTGGGACAGGCCCTTTAGGGCTAAAGGAATCAAGAGATATGGGGGAAAAAGCAGGAACGGGGTACTGATTTTAGATGATCAACCATGATCATATTGAATGTCAGTGCTGGCTCGAAGGGCCGAATAGCCTACTGCTGCACCTATTTTTCTATGTTTCTTTACACATTACAACCCACCCATTTCAAGTATTGAGCTAAACTTCCTCTTAACTGCTTCCAATACAACAACATTCTTTGTCAAACAAGGAGACCAATAGAGCAGAAATTACTTCAGATGTCATCTGACGCATAATTGTATAAATGAAACTTAACCTCCCTAATTTTGTATTCAATTTGCAACATAAATTTGGGTGGCACGCTGGTAGCATCTTGTCAATTCTGCACAAAATTTTAAATATCTCTATAAATACCCTCTGGCCCTTGTGGCTAAGGGGATCAGAGGGTATGGAGAGAAGGCAGGTACAGGATACTGAGTTGGATGATCAGCCATGATTATATTGAATGGCGGTGCAGGCTCGAAGGGCCGAATGGCCTACTCCTGCACCTAATTTCTATGTTTCTATGTTTATAAGATCAGTGCTTTGTCCTCAATTAAGAAATATGCCTTTGTAAGTCTTTTGTAAACATATTCCCTATAATTCCTTGGTAAAGTAATTCAACTATTTATATATCTACAATAAATCTTCATATTGATTTAAAGAAGCACTAGTACAGTTCATAGGTCCAGATAACAGATAATTATGAGGAATACGCAATCTTGAAGCACATTCACATGGTTCCAGGAACCGCATCATACTTTGTTCCCCAAATGCAGCTCACATGCAACTGAAGGATTACTATTAAACCAAAATAATTCGCTATTCCTGGAGATCTGATAAAATTCATTTCAGTTAAGGTTTACTCACAGCTAATCTTAAATTCTGGCTGACTTATCACTAGCTGCTGGTACAACGCTCGTTCATTAGACGCTTGCAACATGATGCTCATAGTTTTGCTTATACAGTAAAACAACATCCTCCGCTGGGGAATATGATCACAAGCAGAAATGCAATCTTTCTTTGTTGATTTTTATGTTATCTTGCTGTGCAATGAAGCATTGGTGCGATCTACATTTTCTGCTGGCAATAAGTCAGAGTAGAGAACTGGAATGCAGATAACAGAAGTTCCGGTCAGAGTCTACATTATCACGCAACTCGACTCCCAGTCGTAGGTTTGTTAAATCTTCTCCCATCACCACTTTTAAACCAAATGGAGGTTTCCTCTCAAACATCACAACATTAATTCATTCCCAGGCTGATCATTTGAACCACAAATTAATGTGAATATTTTTCTAAAATAACAATCAAAATCTGTAGGAAATGTTTTATCACAACCGGCCTTAATCCTTGATGACAATTTCAGTAATTCTTTGTTTTAGTTATGAGTTTGGGCAGATGGGGCTTGTCAGCCTGGGAAGGCAGTCCATCTAGGAGAGGGAAAACTCTGATTTAAAACCTCCACTGCCTTGTGGCCATATCCAGTCATGGAAAAGGCTCCAGGAGTAAACCTCAAGAAAAAATCTCGCTCTGGCAGCTCCTGCGACAGCGCTGGTGCCAAACTGTATCGGCCCTGCTGCTCCTATGGGCCGATCAGCAACGTGGAGGGGGGGGGGTTGCTGCATGGGCAACCGCCTGTCCTCGATATAACATCGCCCCGGCTTGCATCCAACCAGGATGCATCACCCATGGTCAGTCATGACCGAGAGGGTCCTACTACTACTAGTTATGAGTGAAAACCATCATTACCAAAGTACAGTTCTGACAACAATTTCTTGGTGAGGTGTTACAATATCTCATTGCGTTACAAATTATCAGACATGAAAATAGCAAATTTGCCTGGAAAATGTTCTCATTTAGTCAAAATAACTAAATAAATATTTAGAATTACATCAGAAACTGGTAAAACTATTCCATAGAGGAACACCATACATGGCAACATGAATGTAGCAAGACCTTTGGAGACTGAGGATCACCAAACACAACTCTGAAAGGCACAAGGGAGTTTAATTAATTGAATCTCTTAAATTTAAAATTAAACTGAAAATGGCAGCGAATCTTTCATGGATTTGACCTACACTCACCATTTCCTCCCCCTAACTCTGCATGCTATTCCCACAGCTCCCATCAAACATGGCCCAAGTTATACATCCAGCGAATTACCACTAGACCGCTCAGTGTTACATCCAGAAGTGTGGCCTCAGCATCTCCTGTCAACCCTTGACATCTTTCCATGACAACAAAACTGTTTCACTCTTCTTAAATGCCCGATTACAAATACAGCTGAAATTATAATAATGTTTTAAAATTTACAACATGCTTTAAACTACTGTTCATTATTGACAATGAAATAAAGAAAAATAAAACAGAAAACGTAACTACATTTACCTATTTAATAAATGTTGCAGGCTACTATCAAATGAATGGGACTGCACTAGATACATTAACTGAGGGGCCAGATTGGTAGTTCGTTATGGAATAACTAGACTCTTCTCAGGTAGAAGTGGTGATGCCATGGTAAACATGTCTCCTTTGTACATCATCTAACTAACCTCGCACAGTAAACAATGGAAAGTCAAATTGCTCATTGCAAAACCAATAAATTTAATTAACTCCAGTGAATCAATTTAATTAATTTAACAGATGCATGTTTGCTCAGCTCTAACCAATGTATAATTAGCCCAAAACAAGACTGCACGTATATTTGGTAAAAGTCAATACACACTTACTGCGCATTATACCTGGCTTGGACAGGGCAACCTTTGGAATTCAGATCCCACCCCCAAAATTTCTGTTATACAAAAGAAATCCCTGCCACAACTACATTAAATTATTACTTGGTCGCTCAATGGCTGAAATTTGTCCAGACCTGTCCTTGAGCAGGATCAAGAGAATGGCATGCAAAGTAGGCAAGGCAACTTCAATGATTCAATCCAGAACTATTTTCTTAATGAAATACATGACCAGACCTGCTTGGAAGAGTATGTATTTTTAATGTCAAACATATATCCTAGACAAATGTAACAGAAATTAATGACAAATATTCTACGCAATTTGAAGTGCTTCATTAATAGTTGTTAAATGTTTAATTTAAGTGAGGTCAACGGGAAGCAGCCAGCTATCTGACTTGGCTTTCATTTTCCAGTTTAGTCAATTTGTTCACCTTCTCACCCACTCAATGTTGTTGTACAAAATGAGTCCTCTACATGGGGTGGAAGATTGCAACCTTCACGTGGTCTGCCCTGTTTTGACTAATGCAATCAACTCGACGTGCACAAACAGAAGATCAAATAGAACACGTTGTCCTACAACGTTAGGCTGTGCACGCCACACAAAAGAAGAAGTCCTCTACATGTGACTCACTTGCCCTTCAGATCTGGTTAAAAAATTATCAACTCACAACAATAACACTGTTGCTCTCTCTGCACATTATTTTGATTATTACAGAGAAATGAGGAAGATATTTAATATAAAGAGAATATGATACATTCTGTGCTGCAAAAAAAATGCTGTAAGGGGTTTGCAGGGGTTTCTCTTTATCAGTGAGAAATGTGGAAGATATCATTCAACGTAATTGAGCGTGTGCATGGCATGTGCAAAACCTAAATGTTATCAGCCTTCTCATTGTAATTTCTATACGTCCAGATAAAGCAGCCACTGGGATAGTGACAACACTTCAATTAATTACATTTAATTTATTTCCTCAAGCTAAATTCGGTCATTGTAAATAATAACCTTGACACCAAATATATAAATACACACATACATCTACAGATAAATTATGTTCATTATCGATATACTACATCATTCAGCTGCAATTACACAACTTGTAACCGCTTCAATAAAACAAGGTATAATTATCGCTTACTGAAGAAACTCGAGTACATTTTACAACAATTACAGTACACATAATTGAGCAAAGAACCAACCTGGATCTCCACATGGTCAATGACTAGTAGTAACAGCTGAAACCCAAGTTTCATTGCCAGCCCCTTAAATTTGTTGGCACAGATATTAACCACTATCATACACAAGCAGTTGAGCGCTGGATTGTGTCCTAAAGCTCCAGGGATAACTGTTCATTTATGCTGCTGACAAAACATTTCAACATGGTCCCAGCTGTTTTTAAAATCAAGGCTACCAGGTCATAGAAGTTAGGAAAAATCCATCTGGGATATTAACGGAATATCTATCCAATTAATTAATTTCATAATTAACTACGATGTAGCGCATCCTTATGAATAAAATAAAGTACCATCATGCCTAATATACTTCTAATCTTAACTCCTGTTTAATAAGATGATTTACAATTCATACATTCATAGTGAGTAGCAGTCACACAGCTGCTGAGCTGCTGCCTCACTGTGCCAGAGACCCAGGTTCAATCCTGACTATGGGTGCTGTCTGAACAGAGTTTGCATGTTCTCCTTGTGACCACATGTTCAGGATGCAAAGGTGGGGGTCAATATGCAGCATGGACGTGGCAGGCCGAAGGGCCCGTTCCCACGGTGTATCTCTGAACTAAAACTAAACATCCTGTCCAATAAGCTATTAGGTAGGAGGCAACCCAATCTCCAATATATAAATAAGAAAACCATGATAATCACAAATACTTGTGCTCTTTAATGTGAACACTCATTGGTCCCCATTATTAAAATTCTTACAACTGGTCTGCTCAGGTCTTTTAAATACTCCAAAGAAGCAATAAATCTCTATTACAATTCTTTCCTAAGGTTTATTTTATGTTGTTTTTTTGTTAATGTGAATACTGTTAAAAATTGGAACAACTCTAATGAAGAAGATATAAAAACTGCCTTTTGCATTAAAGATCATATGGTACTATCAGGTAAACAAAATACATTCCCCTGGTGTTCTGGCAAATATTCTTGCCTTAACTAACACCACTTACAACTAAATAATTGGTCAGTGATTCCTTTGCTCTCAATGAAAACTTACTCTCGCATTTAAAGTAATTATATGCAAAATGCACCAAAGTATTTGACAAAATAATCACTGTTCATATCTATATCCTACCTTTAAAGTGTAGCATTTTGCAAACATGACACCCGTCTTGGTCCAAGCTTTGCTGGGTTTTCACAATGGCTGATCACTCCACACCATTTATGCTGGAGAATTTGTCCATGGGTCCTGTACCAGATAAGACTTGGCACATGATCCACGGTAGACAAAAATGCTGGAGAAACTCAGCGGGTGAGGCAGCATCTATGGAGCAAAGGAAATAGGCAAAGTTTCGGGTCGAAACCCTTCTTCAGACTCTTCCTTCGCTCCATAGATGCTGACTCACCTGTTGAGTTTCTCCAGCATTTTTGTCTACCTTCGATTTTCCAGCATCTGCAGTTCCTTCTTAAACATATGATCCACGGTCTTTTGTTTAAATTGAAATCTTATGCTCCGAAGAATGAAGTCTGCTCACGTTCAATAAAAATTATTTAATTGCAGTAATGTTTTAATTATTTAAATAATGGGGGTTTTTTTGTGCAGATTTTACATAACATTTATTTTAAAGTTTTTAAGCAACCTACTTTTTCCCCAACTTTCTTGGGGCACATCAACCATTGTCCAAAAAATCAATGGCAACCTGCCCTATGCCACATCCTTTGTTCCAGTGAGGACCCTAGCACAGTTTTGCACTGGAAGCCTGACTCCCTGCACTTTGGCATGGTCCATGCAGCATGGGAGTGGTCTCAGTAAAGGCAGCTGCTGCATTCACTGGTTGCCTCTGACAGTTGTCCCCACACTTCCCTGCTCACCAGCTGAAGCATCACTTTATACAAATTGCTTATATATAACACTAAAAGCCTGTTTTAAAAACATTGAACACACTTGTAATCAAATTCAAGCATCGAAACTAACTTAAAATAGTCCTCTTTTTTTTTCCCCATCCAGTAGCTGATGTCTCCCATTCATTCCAGTGACCACTCTGCATTTGCCCCAGGTTTCAACTGTTCCATTGACAGAGTGAGGCTACATACAAAGTGGTGGAAGAGCATCTCATATTCCAAAGTTAACTTTCAACCCAATGGTATGAAATGACCAATTTCAGACAAATAACCAACATTTACCCCCCACCCTTTAGTCTCCTCCCTCTCTTCTCTGTGCCTGACCTGAATGCGCACCCATTTCTCTATCTAACCCGCCACCCTTTCCCTTTCCCCCTACATCCCTTCCTCTGGCCTCACAATTCATGCCTCTTCTCTCCTTATCTCACAGCTTTCATCTCTGGCCTTTGTCCATCCAAATGCCTCTCAACCCTGCCACACCCATATCTACCTATCCCTTGACTGGCTTGTTCCTGCCCCGACCTCTCTTCCAACTTTCTCCCCCCTACTACAATCAATCTGAGGGGTCCCAACTGAAGTGTCACCTATCCATGTTCTGCAGTGATGCAGCCTGACCAGCTAACTTACTCAAGTTCTGTGTTTTTTCTATTCAAGATTCCAGCATCCGCAATTCCTTGTTTCTATAAATTTGGTCTTTATTTGTTTATAATTTTCCCCATGTAAATTCTGCGAGTTCCATATCCCAAATTTCTGAGTAGTTACGTGAATGCTGTAGGAGAGAATCTTCGGGACCTGAACAAACCATAATGCATGAGTCGCCTGTAGAATGAAAACTACATTCAATGTAACTTTGGACACTCATGAACATGGTAAAAAAGCAAGATAATGTCGCAGGTGTAGGATCAGTCATGATGATGAAGCAGACTCGAGGGGTCTAGCTATTTTTGATATTTAAGAATGTCCAAATACTCAGATCATTTTGGCCTATTCTTAAGACCAACCTAGCAGATCATATAATAAGAAAACTCTTAGAAAGAAATTGACCTAGAATTGGGAAATTCAATTAAAAAACAAATTAGAATCACAAAATAATAATCAAGACTTTTGAATTAGGCACAATCAAGGTGAGCATAATTAATATGTAAACTTAAAGAGATTACACCAGTGCGGAGATATTTGGCACATCCAGCACAAGATGATTTCGAAACCGGGGAAATGTAAACTGAGAGGTCTCTTCAATTTACATTTTTAACTTTGACAGACTAAGTATAGAAAAATGAATGAGGGCTTACACCATTACACTAGTCAACAAGTAAAACGATATTCAAAAGGATTTTTTTCACTTTCATATTTAATCAGCTCCTAATTGTAAAGTGGAAATTTTAACCAAGTTTTTTCTCAATATCTCTGGCCTATGAGGTAAAAAGACATCCTCAGCAGGATTGTACCGCACACATTAAACATTTTTTTTTAAATAACAGACACTGATGTTTATAAAATACACAATAGCATATGGGTTTAAGGGACAATATAGGATTTACATTCTCTAAAAAAACCAAGACATTCCAATATATCATTGTTTTTTGGAAGCAATCTATTTCACAACTTATCATATTATAATAAAAATCTTTGAGAATAATATTTATGGCTAATAACATGAAGCTGGAGGTTCATAGCGTTGATAGTGTGAAATTCTAATTTGGCAAAGATTATACTCAAACATCGAATGGGTCTCCATTGTGATGAGAAATCTACAGGTCAAAGTGGTCCAGTTGTTATTGCTGTGGTGAGAACATACACTCTCAGAAAGCAACATTGTTCAAATAATTATCTTCCCAGCATAATTTTGCCTGTCATAATGCTGTCATCAATGGGTCAATGTGCACCTTAGCCATTGAGATTTTTGTGTAAAGAAGAATAAATGATAAACAAAAGAATAGTCTAAACTCAATAAAACAGTAAAAGGTTAACTTGCTGCTCATTTTCAATTGAGGCAAAATATCAGGGCATCTTCAACATGCAAGTCATGTCCAAAACCATGTGCACAGTTTATCATCTGATCTTATATGCTATTTTTATTTTTGATTGAAGCAAATAGTGCCTCATTCATAAAACTGGCCACAGTCAAAAGTTATGGCCCAGAAGGCTTCCAAATGGCTTTGCACTGGCCCATACGATTTTCTGATTTGATCATATACATCGAATTAGCATTTCCTTCCTATTTGACAAAGAAATCTTAAGAATATTTGGAGTATAACTTAGTGATTATATCCAGAGCAGAAACTTTACATCTTATTACTTATTCACATTAGCCAGCAACTCATGACCTCGGTGTCTACTAATTTATGTAATTGCTCTATATAAGTATCACAAATGATCACTATTCGACCAGTCTACTTAGTCTCTACTTAGAGAAGGCAACTAATTTCTGACATACAAGAGGAAGGAAAACGAATGAGGACCTGCAACACTTGCAAAAAAATAATAGACAGGACTTCAAAGGCTCCATATTTGTCCAAATTTCTTGTGCCAGACAAATAAGAGCATAGTGCCAATTAATGAATAGCTGAAAGGAAGATTCATAGACTCTTGGGTCAATAAGATAGATTTGGTGGACATGGGATTCATCCAAGTCAGGTGACTTGCATCTCCATCTGGCCTGGCATCAATATAGTCATGAAATGGTTTGCAAGTGCTGCTGAGGAGGGTATAGATTTTCTTGACGAGATGGCGGCAAAACAAGTGTGCATTCAGAAGCAAAATAATAGATTTTAAAAACAGCCAAGAAAAGACCAGAAAATTAAAAAAAAGTTTGACAGAACATAATCAATGATGCATCAGGACAGAGAAGCATTTTATATCATTGCTGTTACAGACACACATTGTAAAAGGGCGGGAAAAACAGTTGAAGATCTTTGGTCACAGGGCTGAGAGGATGGAAATTACTTGTTTAGTCAGGACGTTAAATGAGCCAGACACGAAAAAGGCCAGACCCAGGAAAAAGTTCCAACATTGTGGGCAGAATATTTTAACTGGGCTGAAGTCTAACTTGGCAAAAGTGGATAGAAAGCAGCCACAGGGGATAAATCAATGTCAGAACTCCCGGGGGGCATTTTAGGAAGTGGCAGTGCGGGGTCAGAGCAATGATATGCCCATTAACAGAACAGATGGCACTCTTAAATCATGGATGCCAAGGAACACACAGAATTGGATAAGCCAAGCAAGGAACGTGTATGGCACAAACGGTTTCATTAGTCGAGAAAGAAAAGTGCTGGATTGAAAATATCAAGGGAAAATAGGAAATCAAAAAGAGCATGAAAAGAATTGACAAGTAAAACAAAGGAAAACACAAATATATTTTGTGAACGTTTACTTTTTTTCAAAATACATAGAGAGCAAGAGGATAAATAAGGAAAGATGAAGCTGCATTAGGGATCAAGTCGGTAATGCAAGTGTAGAGGCCAAAAACCTTGGTACAGTTATTACTGAATATTTCATCTTTGTAAAATAGAGGAAGGATACGGATATTGGGTTGGAGGAGGGGGTGAATGAAATGTTGAGTGGGATGAACCTCAAGAAAAGAAATACGAGGGGGTTAGCTTCTTTGGGATAACTTAACAGTTTCAGATGAAATATTTCCCAGGTGGTTGAAAGGGTCTGACCATCTTCCAGTCTGGATCAATACTAAAAAACTGGAGGATTGCTAATATATTACTGTTTGTTAAAAAGAGAGTGGATGGTAATTTCAGGCCAGCCTGTCCTCAGTGGTGGAAAATTTCAGAAGAGGGCATTAAAATCATCATTTAGAATCCTACTAATTAATCAAGGTAAATCATCTTGATTTTATTAAGAGGTCAGGTTGGATTAATTTGATTTTAATGTTTTCTTTAAAAAGGAACAAGTTTAATTAAACACATTGAATTTAGGCCATATGAATTGAACAAGGCACCAGGCCAGGCCCCACATGGGAGAATGGTCATTAAATAACATCCAAAACAGAGTGATATATTAGATCCACAAAATTGCCTCTGTAGCAGGAAACAAATAGCAATGGTTGATGGGTGACTAAAAGATTGTAAAACTTTAAAGTGGAGGCCATCAATGGATATTTTTAAAGCGGAGATTCACAAATTCTCGATTAGGAAGGGTGTCAGGGATTATGGTGGTGGGGGGGGGGGGGAGCAGGAGAATGGGGTTGAGAGGGAAAGATAGGTCAGCCAAGATTGGTTGGCAGAGTAGACGATGGGCTGAATGGCCTAATTTGCTGGAACTTATGAGGACAGTATGATTATAGGTTCCACATGACTTAGTACTTGCCTTTTGCAGTTTAATTAAAGCATGAATTATTCATCCTTTATTTCTTGATTTTAGTTAATACTTTGATCTTGAGAGAACCAGTAATTGTAATTTATTTTAAAATGCAATCTATGAAAAAATAGGGAATAATAATTACTGGTCATTCACTGGTCATAAAATCTCATACACATGAACAAGTTCCAATAATATTAGAAGTCCGACATACATTCATTCCTATGAACAGCAGAACTAGTTTCCTATCTATCCACTTTTAGCAATTGTTCTTTGTATCAGTCTGTGATTTTGAAGATAGACACAAAATGCTGGAGTAACTCAGCGGGACAGGCAGCATCTCTGGGGTGAAGGAATGGGTGACGTTTCAAGTCGAGACCCAATTCAGACTGAAGAATTATGAAGAATCAAAATGTGATTTTTATATCATTCATACAACACTGTGAAGGTATGGTTACCATATTGAGTGATTTTTGTGTATTTTCCAAGTTACTGACAAAAATCACCAGGGATATCTGTGAAAATGAAACTGGTTTGTTATTCAGGTCGGCCTGTGTTATTACATTGTATGGTAACCAGAACATAAAACTTACCGGAGTTTCTATTTTAATTAAAGCAAGATCTGCCTTCTCATCTATGTCTTTTATTTTGGCATTGTATGTGGCTCCATTCCAGAGTTCTACTTTCACTCTTTGCTTATTGGTGACCACATGCGCATTTGTTACGATCAATCCATCTTCTGAGACAATAAACCCCGAGCCGCTTGCAACAGACAATTCACGGTTCGAATAAACTGCCCTGAATAAATAGATTTAAAAAATCATTTACTTACAGAAATATACAGGTTCACATACACATTGCTTGCTTTTTATAATAGGAAGGAACTGCAAATGCTGGTTTGCATTGGAGATAGACACAAAATGCTGGAGTAACTCAGAGTCACTCTGAAGAAGGGTCTCAACCTTATAATTCACCCATTCCTTCTAGCCAGAGATGCTGCCTGTCCCGCTAAGTTACTCCAGCATTTTGTGTCCTTCTGCTTGCTTTTTATACCTTGAGTGTTCCCGGGTATTGGCAACATATATCTTTGGTCTGCACAGAACAAGATTCAAATCGTGATAAAACTTGATTATCTTTTGACACTTAAAACATAGTTTTCTACCAGTTAATTATTAGTTTCCTATATAAACTACTTTATCTGATGTTGCGTATGCTTCAGCGGTCAGAATTTAGAAGAATTGAGGAGGATTGATTAAGATATACAAGATCCTGAGGAGTGCCGACAGGATGTAGTGATAATGTTTCCTTTGGTAGAAGATTCTAGAAATAGAGGTTACAATTTCACACAATTATTAGAGAAGAGGTGACATTTTGTCAAGTGTCTTTGGGTTGCCTTCCTCAATCAGCAATGGAAGCAAAGTCTTTAGACATTTTCTATGGCAGAGATGGATAGATTCTTGATAAGCAGAGGGATAAAAGCCACTGTGGAAACAAAATCACCTGGAACTGGGATTTACATCAGATAAATCATGATATTAAATATCCAAACAGGTCTGAGGCACTTTGTAGCTACTCTTGCTCCTAATCATATCTTTGAATGTAAGATTTCACTGAAATACAGAATATCGAGTTTACACGTTAAATAAAAACCACATGATAGGCAAGTTGAACTCAATCCTGGGTTTCAATATCAAGATGGTTTTTTAACTGAATATTCAACTTGGAGATGAAATGAGGTACAGATTAAAAGCTGTTTGTTTTCTTAATTGTAGCCGATGTGATGACATGTATTTCCCATGGGGAAGAAAAGGATAAATCTTATTCCGACAGCAGACGATATTAGCAAGGAATGTGAATGGGGGATACAGCGAGTGAATTAGATCGCACTTTGCCTTCATGAGGGGGTCTGTCAAACAAACGGTGTTGGGTGGAGCGGACTTGGATCAACTTTCGGATGACAACATCCATTTCATTTAAAAGATGGGGAAGGGAAGAAGTGAAATGAGAAAATAATAAGTTGGTTTGAAAAGCAACCAGAACAGGTTGATAGTCTAAAGATATTTAAGGGTGGCACATTGGCAGAATTGCTGCCTTTGAGTGCCAGAGACACGGGTTTGATCCTAACTACGGGTACTCTCTGTGCGGAAGTTGTACGTTCTCCCTGTGACCGCGTGCGCGTTTTCTCCAACATTCAAAAGCCGTGCAAGTTGGTAGGTTATTTGACCTCAGTAAATTGTTCCATGCGTCTAGGATAGAACTAGTGTATCGGTGATCATGGTCAGCATGGACTCAGTGGGCCAAAGGGCCTGTTTATAAACTGTATCTCTAAACTCAACAGAACTAATAAAACTAGATTTCAAGTAAATGACTTTACTTCTACTTATTGTATTAAGTGTGCTGAAGTATTTCGACATTGGCCTTTGAAAACGTTCCACTCAAATATATTTATCAGTTATAAGCTACATTGACCTAAAACTGAGCTGAGACAACCCACTCCATTTCTCCTGACCCACTCACATTCCTCACTAAATCTGCATTCACCTTCAGAAGTTTTTTTCCAGCACAGTAAAGATTACGTTGCAGATATATAGGAACCAGCTGCAGACTCATCGAAATGGCCCCCCCAACAATGGGAGGTTTTTACCTTGTAAAATTATTTACAAAAGCATTGAAATTTTGTGATTGGTTGTAATCGGCTTTGTCTCATATTGCTCCTTTTTTTAAACTTTACTTGTTGCCCCTGAAAGTAACCAATGTTTTGAAATTGTTCAATTGACAACTGAATTCGCAAATAATACTAGGAATGCAACCTGTTACCGTGACTTTGAACTTCCTGAACCTAACTAACGCACGCCTCAGGTTAGAAAGTTCAAAGCCTGAGCAGTAGGTGGAATTGTTGCTCTACTTACAGACTTACCTTTTACATGCTGGCAAATATAGAAGTCAAACAGTGTCAACATCTCAAGTGTAATTTCACAACGAACTTTAATCTGAGGGAGATGGGTCTTTTGTATCCAGAAGATATCCTTTTCCCACTTTCTTTCTCAATCGGCATTTTTTAGCATTTAGTTTACCCAACATGCAGACACCATGCCTTAAATAAGCAAGCATAGTCTGAGAGAAGATTTTCATGTTTCTTCCTGTATTTCCACAGATGGCTGCTGTTTATTTAACTTCAGGAGTTTTTTCAATCAATGACAGTATGCCCTTTTCAAGTGTCTACACGTCTGCAGAAGTGCTAATAACATGCGAATTACAGAGAAATTAATTGAAAGACTTGAAGGGCTTTGCATACCTACGAAAAAGTTCAATATGAACCACAGCAGGAGCTATTTTATCCACCACGTCTGCAATAAAATTGTATTTGTGTCGCAGGCTGTTTGGGTCATTCTGACCTGTGGACAAAAAATATCAATGAATTAAACAGTTGTTTAAGTATCTTTCTTCAGGTTAGCTATGCTGTATGAGATTTGTTCTCTTCATTAACTTTGAATGATTGTACAGAAGCACAGTTTTTGGTGATGAATTTGCTGGAATCATACTTAGTAAAAAAACAGAGTGCTGGAATAGCTCAGAAAGTGAAACACCATCTCAGGAGATCATGGATAGGCAACGTTCCAGGTTGGGATCCTTCTTCAGAATCAGTCTGAAGAAGAGTCCTGTCCCGAAATGTCACCTATCCATGTTCTCCTGAGATGTTGCCTGACCGGCTGAACTAATCCAGCAATTGCCTTACTTTGTAAACCAGGATCTGCAGTTCCTTGCTTCCATACTTAGTATAGTCTTTCTTGTGAGTTTATCAAACTATTCAAAATAACCAGCTGACCCATCAACATTTATTTGCAGAAGAGAATTCCCATTAATTACTACCCAACTTGTAGAAATGTTCTCTCCTCTTACATGAATGGTTTACATCTAATTTTCAGATGAAGATGAAGAAAGTCCCCAATCATCAGAAATAACTTTTCTCCACACCATCAGGCATTCTCAGCTATTGAAAACCGCAAACATTTCACCTTTTTAAAACATGATGTCTCTGCTCATATTTTAAATGCAAATTCATCATTGCTGCTTTCTCTCCAAGGCTATTCTTTCAGAGGCCAAAAATGTCATGGTATTCCAAATGTGGTCTCAAGGGGTTTGCTAGAACGTCTACACTTTTGTAGTCCAATTCTTCAAATGTTACACCTGTCTTTTTGATTATTTTTGAGTGTCCATTATATTTTGATGATTTATAGGCACGGATAAAACATAAATACTCTTTCCATAATATAGTATTACACAATATAGTAATCTATATGGGCCTATCAAGTCTACACAGTCTCACAGAGCAAATCTCATCACCACACTAGTTTTCCCCATAATCTATTCTCCTCACACCCTTCTTCCCCAAATGTGCAACTGAAAGTGCCCAACTAACCTACCTTGGGAATATGGAAGGCAACCAGAGAAGTGAAAGGAAGCCCACATGGTCACAGGGAGAATGCTCAAACTACACACAGACAGCACCAGAAATCAGGATTGAACTCGGAGGTAGACAAAAATGCTGGAGAAAATTAGCAGGTGAGGTAGCATCTATGGAGCAAAGGAATGGGTGACGGTTTGGGTCGAGGCCCTTCTTCAGACCGATGTGGGGGTGATGGGGGTGGGGGGGAAGAAAGAAGAAAGGAAGCAGAGAGTAGGCTGTGGGAGAGCTGGGAAGGGGAGGGGAAGGAGGGAGAAAGCAAGGACTACCTGAAATTGGAGGGCAATGTTCATACTGCTGGGCTGTAAACTACCCAAGCGAAATATGAGGTTCTGCTCCTCCAATTTGCGGTGGGACTCACTCTAGCCATGGAGGAGGCCCAAGACAGACAGGTTGGATTCAGAATGGGAGGGAGAGGTGAAGTGCTGAGCTACTGGGAGATCAGGTTGGTTTTGAGTGGAGGTGTTGGGGGAAGCAATCGCCAAGCCTGCGCTTGGTCTCACCAATGTAGAGCAGTTGACACCTGGAACAGCGGATGCAATAGATGAGGATTGAACTTGGTCTCTGTAGCTGTGGGGCAGCAACAATGCACCACTATGTTTTGGACCACCATTCTGAACAGCTTTTGATGAGTTGGAACCTCCCAAACCAACCAATTTTGCTGTCCACAAGTACAACATCAGAAGGCACAAAAAGTGACATCGATAGATTGATTTAGAGCAGTTACAGAAGGGGCAAGACACAAGGGAAAATCCAACATTAAGACATTAAGAGGATGCTGAAAATATTCAGCAAGTCGGGCAGCATCTGTGCAAAGAGAAACATAATGATACAGGATAGTCACCATTCATCAGAACTGGAAAAGTTTGAAATAAAACAAGTTTTTAAATGCAGAGAAAAGGCGGCATGGAAGGGAAGATCAATGACAATGTGGAGACCGGAAGAAAAGAAATGACACATGGTGGTAGTCCTGGATGGCGGAAGGTGGTAATGGCTGGTGAATACAAAAGGCATATTTGGGATAGGTATAAACAAGAAATAATGAATAAAATCTGAAGTCACTAATACAGGAGAGAGAAAATAAAATCTGGAAATGCTGGAAATGTAAGGTACAAGGCTCGAATGGTTGATTAATAAAAACTGTGGAATTCAAAATTAAAAACAGAGGGCTGTGATCTGCCACGTTGGAGATATAATGCTGTTCAACAAACTTTTGAGTTTGGAATTCCTTTCACTATCAGACCTATTGGCATCTGGATGACACAGATCAGAACAGGCCAAGAATCAAGGACTCAGTCAAGAGCCAGAGATGAATAAAAAGAGAAACAAAATCCAGCAAGACACACTCACCTCTAATATACGGGACTTAAAATGGGCTGTAGAAGCAGATGGATAGGTTACTTTAAAAAAGAAATGGACAAATAGTAACACAAAAAATTACAGTGCAATGGGGTATGAGGATGGCAAAGAGCCCGTGCAACCACAAACACCTGAACCAACTCCATCTGTGCTCTATACAACTGATCAAGTTTCAAGTCCCATGAAATTGCAAAATATTTGGCATCTCAAGCCTATCCAAAACTTGACACTTCCCACAGTGCAGTGCACTCTCAATATTGCACTGAAATTACTGAACAAAATGTGTGCTCGAGTCGCTGAGAGATGCATTGAACAGTACACCATAGGAACAGGCCCTTTGGCCCATGATGTCTGTCCAAATCATAATGCTATTTTCAGGGAACTACTGCCTGTACTCTTAGGTCCCCCAGTTCTAGAACACTCTGCAGAATCCAGTTGTTCACGGTGAAAGTCTTCCAAGATCAACTTCCCACAATGCAACAGCTCACGTTTATCCCATTGGCCTGCTTATCCCCTAATAAAGGTCCCGCTGTAATTCTAGATAATCTTCACTGTCTGCAATACCACTTATTTGTGTCATCTACAACCTTACAAACCGCATCTTGTACATTCATATCCAAATTATTAGCAAACTCCAAGGAGCCCATCGCCAACCACTAAGACATGCCGCTAGTCATGGGCCTCATAACCCCAAAACAAAACCAACTATCCCTAAACCACGGTTTCCCAACCTTTTTCATCCCATTTACCCCTGGCAACTTTAATAGCACATAACAATGTTATTTCACTAATTTATGAACAACTAATGATGAACAGATACCGGTATACCAGAACCAAACACAGTCAGTCAATGAGAAAAAATATGTACAACTCCGGAATCAACAAATGTACCCCCTGGGGGTAAATTTACCCCAGGTTGGGAACCCTTGCCCTAAACAATCCAGCTTTCCAAATGCATTCATACCTAATCCTTCAGAATCCACTCCAGTGACCAACCTACCATGTAAATTAGGCTTACTGGTCTACAGTTCCAAGGCTTCTTTTTACAGCCCTTCTTAAATATAAAAACAATGTTCCAGCTCCTTCCTGTAGCTAACGATGATGCACATATCTCAGCTAGGGCTCTCACAATTTCTTCTCTAACCTCCTGCAGGGTTCTTGGATATACCTTAACAGGCCCCAGAGATTTTAAGATGTCCAACACCTCCTTTACTGTAATGTGCACTATCCTAAGATGTCTCAATTAACTTTTCCCAGCTTCCTATCATCATGTATTTCTCCATAGCAAAAACAAAATATTCATTTGGGGTCTTGCCCATATCCTGCGACTCTACACATAGATGTCAATTTTGGTCTTTTAGGAGCCCTAGTTATTCTAGCCACGATGTCTGCTGTCATGCAGGGTTCCCAACTCCTGCCAATCTTGCCCTTCGCTCGACCAAGAAGGTACAGACCATGAAATTGCTACTCATTTGTAAAAGCTTCCCTCTTGCCCGACATCCTTTTACCACAAACAACCTATTCTAATCAACTTCTGCAAGCTCCTGTTCAATATCATCAGAATTCGCCTAGCCTCAATTTAGATAATTAGCTTCTGTTATATTTCATAACTATTTTAAAACTTAAAAGTTCATTGGTCCCAAAGTGTTCCCCCACTAACAAATCAATGATTTGCTTTGTGCTATTCCCCAAGATTAGGTATAGCTTTCTTTTCCGTGTTATATTGTCTATATATTGCCTCTATATATTGTCTGAGGAAGCTTTCCTGAACACACCCAACAAATTTTATTCCATCTAAATCTTTAGCACAATGGCAGTCCCAGTCTATATTAGGAATGTTAAATATCCTACTATGCCAACAGTCTTAATCTTGCAACAATTTCCAAATCCCTATGCTATTTGTGTTCATCTTACCACCTATTTGAGGGCATATAATACCACCTCCAACATGTTGATCAACCCCTTCTTATTTCTCAGCTCTACCCATAAACCCTTATTGGATAATCCCTCACTAATATCATTTTGAACTACTGCCATCTTCTCAATCAAAACTGTAACTCCCTCTCCTCTCTTTCCTGCCTGTAGCACCTGTATCAGTCCTGTCACCGCCTTAGCCATGGTTTCCATAATGGCTATAACATCCCAGTCACACATACCTTACCAAGCCCTGCATTTATTCCTCTTACCTGTCAGTCCTCTTGCATTGAACTAAATGCAATTTAATCAAATTGCCTAACCTCACTTCAGTTTAGTTTATTGTCACGTGTACCGAGGTACAGTGAAAGGCTTTCCTCCCACTTCCACCCTATCCAATGAATGTGTTGTTGGTTTCTGTATCAACTTCCAGCCTCTCATATGCCTCGCGACTGCTTAGCAAACTTGCCTGCCAGGATATTGATTCACCCTCCTGTTCAAGTATAACATCCTTCATGCACAGGTAACTTCTGCTTCAGAAGAGATCCTAATGGCTCAAAGCTCTGAATCCCTGTCCCAACTCTTCAGTCACATATTCATCTGTTCAATCCTCCTTTTCCTACCCTCACTAGCACATGACACTGGTCTGTATCCCAAATTTCCCTGTTTGTTCATGTGTTTGTCTCAACATCTCTAATGTTGCTATTGTATCTGCTTCCACCACATCCCCCTACAAGTATGTTCCATCCACCTATCACTCTCAATGTAAAAGAGAATGCCAAGTACATCTCTTTAATATTTCCCCATTCTCACCTTAAAGCGATGCCTTCATTTTTTTGCATTTCCACCTGGAAAAACTCCACCTTTTCTATGCCTCTCCTAATTTTATGCACTACTTGTTTCATGTACCTTGTGTTTTATGACCGTTGGCAGATCGATTTCCCTCCTGGGATAAATAAAGTTCCATCGTATCGTATCAAGTCTCCCGCTACCTTTGACGCTCCAGAGAAAACAATCCTACTTTTTTCAACCACTCCTTGCAGCGAGACACATCCATCTTGATGAATACAAAACCAAAATACCCCTCCACACACATTCTAAATTTGATCATTGCTTTTCCATTTTGATTTTATCTAATTTTTCATTATTTAGCAACTGGATTCATTATTAATGCCATGAAATTCTAGCAAATTCTCACATTCTTCAAGTTCTATTGAAGGCATTATCATAATCCAATGTTCTTAGTACCTAACAAGGAACAGCTGAAGGCTCAAGTCATAAAAATGTTCCACTCTCACATGATTAAAAAGAAATGCAAGATGTCTGGCTGCTTTGACCACGCGTCCCAAACTAATCCTTCGTTCTTGCTGCCAAGATTGCTCAACATTTCTACAGGAGACTCCTCTTTTATCGTCAAAACGGGACTGTAACCCAACACGGCAAAGCAAGCAGTCAACTTTCATTCCGAGAGGGTTTTCAAAAATTAGAATGGGGGCAGGAGGAATGATACTTGAACCAGTTTTTCATAAAACAATCGGATTCTCTGGAATCTACAGGGCTTTAATTGGGTCCTTGTGCAGTTTTTCAGCAAAATCTCATGTTAATCATAATCATCATTTTTAGCCAAGTATGCTTTGCAACATACGAGGAATTTGGTTTGCCATACAGTCATACCAAAATAGCAACAAGACACACAACTACATAAAAAAACATCCACCACAGCGGCTCCCCTACATTCCCCACTGTGTTGGAAGCCAATAAACTATTATCTTTTTTCCTCCCGCGATCGGGGGAGTTGAACCATCCGCAGCTGGCAATCGAGCTCCCACATCGGGGCAGTCTAAGCTCCCGCGACGGGATGGTCGAAACTCCTGCGGCTTGGAGTCCCCGAAGTTGGCCCCTATCCAGGGTCCGCCAGCTCCACGATGTTATTAGCTGACATCCTAATTTTCAGTCTGAAGAAGGTTCCCAACCCGAAACGTCACCAAACCATCTCCTCAAGACACCCAGCCTGACCCGCTGAGTTACTCCAGCACTTTGTGTTTTTATTTGTAAAGCAGCAGCTGCAGCATCTTGTATGTCCTGATTTAATTTATTTTTAGGACGGTGCTGAACAATGTGAAGTTCTTGGGAGGTTCTTCAGGTTCTTGGGAGTCAACCTCTCCGACGACCTCTCTTGGACCCACAATACCTCAACTCTGATCAAGAAGGCTCACCAGCGTCTCTTCTTCCTGAGGAGACTGAAGAAGGTCCATCTGTCTCCTCAGATCCTGGTGAACTTGTACCGCTGCACCATCGAGAGCATCCTTACCAACTGCATCACAGTTTGGTATGGCAACTGCTCTGTCTCCGACCGGAAGGCATTGCAGAGGGTGGTGAAAATTGCCCAACGCATCACCGGTTCCTCGCTCCCCTCCATTGAGTCTGTCCAAAGCAAGCGTTGTCTGCGGAGGGCGCTCAGCATCGCCAAGGACCTCTCTCACCCCAACCATGGACTGTTTACCCTCCTACCATCCGGGAGGCGCTACAGGTCTCTCCGTTGCCGAACCAGCAGGTCCAGGAATAGCTTCTTTCCGGCGGCTGTCACGCTACTCAACAACATACCTCGGTGACTGCCAATCACCCCCCCCCCCCCGGACACTTATTGTTATTTATTCAAATAATTTGCTGTGTCGCTCTTCCAGGGAGATGCTAAATGCATTTCGTTGTCTCTGTACTGTACACTGACAATGACAATTAAAATTGAATCTGAATCTGAATCTGAATCTGAAGTATTTTGTTGCTTTCTGTTTCACAATACATTTCTTCCTATCTAGACAACTACTGAAGATGTCAGTAATGACCAGGGAATTTTCTCTATACATGCTACAAAATCATACTTAGAGATCGTTTGTATCCATTTTGGCCTGATTGCAGTATTAACTAGGAAATGTTGGTGTATACCTGCCATTAAGTTAAAAGCCCAGAAAGTCCGCAGCAATGCAGCGATGCTTGCCATGGATCCCATAGCTTTCCACAATCACCAAGCAGTTGCCATGTCAATGGCTTTGCCTTTCCTGCTACCTCCTGTAGATAGGAGGCATCTCCTAGAATTCCTGATGTTGGATTCCCTAAAGCTACTAATGGTTGAACCATTAAACCAAACACATTTAAAACTTCTTAAAGGGAGCACACAATCACAAGGGGCTAAATATTGGAATATACAAATGTGAGATGAAATATCAAAATGCATTGTCGTTTGATACAATTATGCAAGAACAAATTAACATGCATTCATAACATTTGCCCCTTTTAGGGACGCATAGTTTGTCAACCAGTTAGAACAGTTTAACAGTCCATTAAAAAATATCTTAAATAAGATTATCAGGATCTTTATAGCAGGATTACCTTGTAAACACCAGAAAGCCTCATCACTTTGGATGATTCCATTGGTGAAGGTAGGAAATTGCTCAATCTGTGAATAACTGAGTTATTGACAGCAAATTTGGGGTTTTCATAGATTTTTTTTAAGCTGGGGCACCAACATATGAAACAAGATGCCACAAGTTTCACCAATTGCAACACTGATGAAGGTCTAAATGGGAAGTGTTGAAGCATTTCACACTGGGCGTGGCTGTGACAGCATCAATAGCGAGCACTGTTAAAGGCATCAGGATGGTTATTACAAACTGCCAAGAGAACAAATCAGTGGTTATTGCTTTTTGGAAGATTTATGGTTCTGATGTTCCACATTTAATTGAAATCTGTTCTTTTGGATTTTCGAATGGAACACTATTCACTTCTTCCTCTGATGTGCTTCTTGGATTTTAAACTTCAACTTCAAATATTCCCAGAGTTTAAAATAAGTGAGAAAAATAGGGAATTACACTAAAACTAGTGTACATTGAACAAGCACATAATTATGCTTCTTCATAAAGACGGTATGATTCATGCACCCACAAATCTCTCTACAGAAGATGCCCAAACCGCTGGGCATGATTTTAAATCATGAAAGAATTTGTAAAACCAGACGATGTGATTATTAATATCTAACAGTGAAAATATTCAGGTCGAATAACTGCTGTTCAACTAAAAAAAGAAGAACATGTCCAATTACTGGGATTTATAACACCCAGAACTGGTGAGATTTGGCTGAATTTCAACATTATAACAATGATTAGCTTTTGCTTCCCAGCAAAGTGTGGTTGATTTTTAAAATAGCATCAAGCCTCCAGTTAGCCAGTGCAGAAACAATTTTTTAAAAAATGTTCTTTGGATTGATTCCATCTCGGCATTTTCCACCAATTCTTATCCAACTGTCGTCACTTTGAATAAAGATACCGCTAAATCACCCTAAAGAAAACTCTGTCATTTAACAACTGATAAATCACACGTGTAAATAGCATGTTCAGTATTAATGCGAGTTATGGACACAAAATAATTCCAATATTTATCAAATACAACCAAGATATCAGTGATGGCCAATCCACGTTGGTTAGCTCATTTCCTCTTTGAGTTAGAAATAACATTGTTTATAAAGATCCAGCTGGTGATGTTACTCCACAAGAGTGCAGAGAGGAGATCCCAGGATACATTTATCGGATGCCACTGACACATTAAACCAGATATCCTTTGCTCCCAATCATTTCAATGCCTCTGGAAAATATGTGTCGTCTCAACTCAACAATTTGTCGATTTTGAATATTGTGGGAATATGAAATATTTTAATCGTCAAAAAAGCTGCTATAAATATGATTAGCACTTCCTTTTAAAAAAACATTAGAAGTTTGATTACTCAAGTGGGTTTGTATTTTGTCTGTGATGCGTTTTCCCCGGAATTACACTGGCTGAACATCTGTGGTTCCAAAGGGATAAGCACAGATAGTGCGTCAGTACATCTGGATGTCATATACCAGCTAGTTATTGAGCATCTGTAGCATTAGCGAACTACTGTTAAGCTGAAGAGAGGATGTCCTTTGAATCAGACTCACAGCTTTACGTCAAGCTGTCAGATGGGGCTGGCATATGAATGTATCCCATACTCACTTTAATTGTGTCATCAACCTTGTGTATGGGGAGTGTGGGGTTAGGGTAGGAAATATGGTAAGTGCACTTCATTTAAAACATGAGAGTATTTACTAGGATTTTAATGTGTCATTACATTTATTTTTGCTACTGATTTTAAATATATATTTTTTAAGTACACTTTGATGGTTCTGAAAGACTGACCATCAGAGACATATAAAACATCTGAAGTCAGTCATTAAAGAATGTTATGTATAGAAAGTAACTGCAAATACTGGTGTATATACTAAAGATAGAAACAAAGTGCTGGAGTAACTCAACGGGTCAAGCAATATCTCTGGAGAACAAGAATATGCAAGTTTCGGGTCAGAACTCTACTTAGTTTGGTGATTCTGACCTTTTCCGTCGTCTGTACCGAGTTTGCACATTCCCCAAGTAATCACATGGGTTTCCAGTTTTCTGTCACATCCTAAAGAGGTCTTAGTTGATAGATCAATTGGCTACTGTAAATTACCCAAAATTTAAATGAGTGACAGGCGAATCTGTGATGGGCATGTGAAATAAATTAGATTACCAGTAAAACAAGAGGAGGAAATTAGATTGATAGGATTGCTTCAAAAGCCAGTGTGGGTCGCTGCATCATGGACATGTGATAATGTTTCTCTGGCATATTATGAAAAAATGGCTAAAACCCACAGTTGGCAAATATCTCAGGTCATTTATCTACCTGTTGGGTCATGTGGGCATTTGACAAAAATCATCATCATTTTGCTAAATATCTAAGAATGAACTAGTTGATTCATTAGGCATCCCACGTTTTAAATGGTGAATATAAACAGATATCACTGAGAATGAAGAAACCTTCAAGATCATTAGGTTCAGGATCATGATCAAAACATGCAGATAAACGGCCCACTTGTCAATACAAGAAAAGTCGAACTACGTGATTCAATCCAATGTGATGATTCTCATGAAACAGTGTGGAAATGGTTGCCAAAGATCTTCTGCCACAAACACAGCTTGCCTGTAGTATTTAGATTTTATTGACACTGTTTTCCCCACAATAGCTTGATAATCCATTAAAACATTACAGACAAATGGACTTGTGATATTTTCTTATACTCTGTAAAAGCTAAATTAAAAATATGGTGAGAAAGTCAAAAATATGGTAAGATAGTAAATATTTCACATCTGTTCACATCTTCAGACCATGAAAATCGCACCACAGCTGAATTGATGCATTCAGCTAAATTCATCTACTTGACATTTCCTACCATATTATTTATTAAATTTGATCTCTCTTCATACAATTCTGATTCCAACACATTTGATATTTATTTACCTTCACCATTCTGGGATTAATCGAGTGGAAATGATCAGGGATGCTTTCTTAAATCTATCTAAACTATTGGTAGAGCTGCTGCCTTACAGCACCAGGGACCCGGTTTTGATCCTGGCTTCACATGCTGCCTATGTGAAGTTTCCATGTTCTCCGTGACCACATGAGGTTCCTCCAGGTGCTCCAGTGTCCTCCAACATCACAAGGACATGCAGCTTTATAGGTTAAATGGCCTCTGAAAGTTGACCCTAGTGTGCAGTGGATGAGAAAGTGAAATGTCATAGAACTGGTGCGAATAGGTGATCAAAAGTCGACATTGGCTTGGTGGGCCAAAGGGACTGTTTAGATGCTTCTTTTAATAAATCCCTTAAGTGCTTACTATCCAGAGCTACTCATTGTTTGCTTCACGTTAATCAGTCATTTCAATTCCTACTAGTTTCCTTACTGCTAAATACTGAATTGTTTTGTTGATTTTATTTTATTTAGATCATATTTCAACAAGAAATTAAATATTTCTAGATAGCTTCATGTTTAGATGCAGCAGAATTGCATTTAGACAATAGATGCAGGATTAGGCCATTCAGCCCTTCAAGCCAGCACCGCCATTCACTGTGATTATGGCCGATCATCCACAATCAGTACCCCGTTCCTGCCATCTCCCTATATCCCTTGACTCCACTATGTTTAAGAGCTTGATCTAACTCTCTCTTGAAAGCATCCAGAGAATTGGCCTCACCTGCCTCCTGAGGCAGAGAATTCCACAGATTCACAACTCTCTGGGTGAAAATGTTTTTCCTCATCTCTGTTCTAAATGGCCTACCCCTTATTCTTAAACTGTGGCCCCTTGTTCTGGACTTCCCAACATCGGGAACAAGTTTCCTGCCTCTAGCGTGTCCAATCCCTTAATAATCTTATATGTTTCAATAAGGTTCACTCTCATCCTTCTAAATTACAGTGTATACAAGCCCAGTCGCTCCATTCTTTCAACATATGACAGTCCTGCCATCCCGGGAATTACCCTCATGAACTTACGCTGCACTCCATCAATAGCAAGAATGTCCTTCCTCAAATTTGGAGACCAAAACTCCACTCAATACTCTATGTGTGGTCTCACTAGGGCCCTGTACAGCTGTAGAAGGACCTCTTTACTCCTATACTCAACTCCTCTTGTTATGAAGGCCAACATGTCATTAGCTTTCTTCACTGCCTGCTGTACCAGCATGCTTACTTTCAGTGACTGATGAACAAGGACACCCAGATCTCATTGTACTTCCCATTTTCCTAACTTGACCCCATTCAGATACTAATCTACCTTCCTGTTCTTACCACCAAAAGTGGATAACTTCACGTTTATCCACATTAAACTGCATCTGCCATGCATTTGCCCACTCACCCAACCTGTCCAAGTCACCCTGTATCCTCATAGCGTCTTCCTCACAGTTCACACTGCCACCCTTCTCATCTGCAAATTTGCTAATGTTACTTTACTTTACAACCCCTTCATCTAAATCATTAATGTATATTGTAAATAGCTGCGGTCCCAGCACCGAGCCTTGCGGTACCCCACTAGTCACTGCCTGCCATTCTGAAAGGGACCCGTTCACCCCTACTCTTCGTTCCTTATCTGCCAACCAATTTTATATCCATGTCAGCCTACGTTGATTTAATTGATTATAACATCAAGTGGTTTCCTCCCAAGCCCCCAAAGATGTGCAGGTTTCTAGGCTAATTCGCATCTGTAAATTAATTGGCCGTGATGTGTAAGGAACGTATGATAAAGTGAAATGACATAAAAGTATGAACGGGTATGAGCGGGATGGCCAGCATAAAATCAGCCGTCCAAAGGTGTAGGAAAGAACTGCAGATGCTGGGTTACTCCAGCATTTCGTGTCTACCAGTGGTCCAAAGGGCCAGGTTCCATGGTGTATTTCTTTGTAGTGACTCGCAATGCACATTCTACATTTACACACCATAAAAAGTATTGAGATTTGGGGAGCAAATGGTTAATTTACTGGAACCAACATTTGGAATTAAGTTTGTTTAATTCCTACAACACACATCCCCCAGTTGTTTCCACTGAAATGAAACAAAAACATCTTGCCGAATAGTGAAGGGCATATTTACTTAATCCAAGCTCCTCCTCAAACCACAGATTTCATTGCGATTTAATTTTCCAATTAACAGTCGTCTACTGGCAAACGGCCAGGTACTTCAACTACACTGGGATTTGATGCTCGAAGAAGAATGTGCATATGCACACACTAACACAAAAAGCTGCTATGGCCATATCCAGACCCAAGTCAATGTAATGAAATGTTATGTGTAGAATAACAGGACATCGGTCAAAGTGCGGTCCCATTCCGATTCATGTGCTTTCACCATTCGTGACTGAACCATAATAACCTCTGCATCTCGGGTAATAAAGTACACGATAAAAACGGAGTTTATGCACTTCCTGTTAAAACACAACTGAGTAGATATATAGTGTAGGAAGGGACTGTGGATGCTGGTTTACATCGAAGATAGGCATAAAATGCTGGAGTAACTCAGCGGGCCAGGCAGCATCTCTGAAGTGGAGCATCTCTGAATATGGGCATGCTACTATGCAGACACAACTCATTCTTATCCATAGCTTTAAGTTAGAAGGTGCCCCATTCCTCGCCCACCGCTTACCTAGACCACAGGCTCCCCTCTGGATGAAGATGACGGGTGGCTGGTTGAGGCTCTGAGCCCGGCGGCTCACCGCCTTCAGCTGGCAGACGTTGCGGTAGGTGCTGCCGTCGCTGCCGCACACCGGCTCGGGGTTGGCACACACGCAAACGCCCTTGATTCTCCTCTTGCTCGGGTAGGAAGCCGGCGGCACCGAGCACTTGAGCTCCTCGCCGCAGCCGCTGGCGTCCGCACGGCCGCCGCACGAATCGCCCTCGCCGGCGGCGCAGACCGAGCAACAGCCGCAGGCGTCCAGCACCTGCCCGGCCCAGCAGTCGGCCGGCGGCTCCGGGCAGCGGGACAGGTCGCACGTCTGCTCGCAGCGGGGGGAGCGCCTGGTCAACCTGCCGTCCACCAGCAGCCAGCAGCCAGCTAACACCGCGCACCACAGCATCGTCTGTCTCAAAGCAACGCCCGCGGTGCAGTCTGCATCAAAGCCCACGGGGGTGTTGTTAATGAACCGCCTCAACTGCAGCTAAACGTGAAAAAAAACCCTTCCCTGCTCAAAGACTCATGGCCAGGGGGGAAAGTCGCCCTCAGCTTTGGGTACAAGTCGTCTCCAAGTCAAAGTAGCGCCGACTTTATAAGAGTGTTGTGGCTTCTTTCTGACAGCGCGAAGGATCAAACCCGCTGGGTGTCACACACACCGGCTGCCCAGCTCTATTGGAGGAGGCGAGCGACATCTCCACCCCCACGACCCGCCCTCTCATCTCCCTTGATTCTCCCCTACCCACCTTCACCACATCCCTCCCTCTCGCTGTCTCTGACCGTCCCGTCTCTGCCTCCCATTCATCAAGGCTTTGCAAACCCACCATTCCAATTACAGAGAAACTATTTTTTTTGAGGCTCGCATTTAGAACATCGCTCTGCAAAACAAAGGCAACCGTGACCCCAGCACAATCAGATTAAATCAATGCACCGTCTCCTTTTCAAAAACTTCACCCGAAACAAGTCAATTTCACATTGCGATTGCTCAAAACTAATGGTGCGGTGACCTATGAATTATGAGCTCTGCTTGAAAGATCGTCCTAACCATCTACTACGATTTAGTTCCAGCGTATCAAAGCACAGTTATAATCAAATCCTGGCAGAAACGAAAACGTGTGGGAGAGATGCGATTGCAATTGTGAGAATACGTCCATGCTCTCAGCACCACTTGTATAATTCAGATTTCAGTTTGCAACTTGGCGCTGTCCTCCTTTGGAAAGTATGAATTGCAATCAAAGCTACGTTTGATGTATCGCAGTGTTCAAAAGCAATGTATTTCCGTTTGAATTTGGGGCATGATTCCAATGTCAATTAGCATGTGTGAGAACCCTGATTAATAAAGGTATTAATATTTATTATGTAGCTTAATCATTTAAAATTAGTTTTGAATGTTTGCAACTCTTTCGATGGGTATGTAGTTATACTATTACTTTTGCAAGTCAGATTTCTGAATCTGTCTGGTAAGAATTCTAAGTTTATAAACAAAATTCCATATATATTAAATGTCATATGTACAGGGAATGAATAATGAAATTCTTACTTGCTGCAACTTACAGGCCCATGACAAGGGCTGCCAACATTGGGTGAGAGTTGGAAGTGAGAAATTGCGAGACCAAGCCCGACGGAGCGCCGCGACAGGGGGGGGGGGGAGGATGTCCCCCTCCCATTGGTACGGAACTTTTGCATTTTTCAGCTTGAAATTGTGTAATATGGCGCATATTGTAGCGAGCCTTTTAACTTACACTTGAATGCAATATATATGCTTTAAATTGGATTAGCTATGAATAACGTTAGAGTAAATTACATTCCTAATAACATTCAACAGTAGAGCCCAGGCTCTTATCCATACGTGCAGCACATGGATGATCTTAGTGTCTTCATGTATGGAAATCAGATTATAATCAAACACTTGGCCCATGTTGGCCAACCTGGGTCTCACTGCACACCTAGTACTACTCCTGGCCCTGACTCCAGTTGCATACTTCTCTGTTCATGTCCCTGTTCCTGTCCTTACACCTGCCCCCCTATTCTACCCTGATCATAGCTGCTTACCTGCTTAGGTTCCCAGTGCTGAACACACCCATGGTCCCAGCTTTGACTGCACACCTAGTACTATTCCAGACCTTGACTCTGGATGCACACTTGGCCTTGCTCCTAGCCCCTTTGCACTGACAATATATCTGGCCCACACATAAAGCCCCATATCTGACCCCCTGGACTTAACCTATTACGTTCAAGTCCCCAGGTGCTCAGCTAATGCAGTAATCCTTTATGGGGCACTTCACAGACCAAATTATGGATAACAAAATTTGCTACATTTATTGGCTTCCTTGTTATCTAACATGCTAGTCACTTTGTCAAAGAAGTCATCAATTGGTTCAACACAATTCCCATCCATAAAATTATACTCACTCTGCTGCATGTATTCTGATACCATTTCTTTCATTTTCGTAACAAACTGTCCTGAAGTCATCAGGCTAATTACAAATCAATAACATTAGCCAACTCCGAAACATGAAGCGCTGAGCATTGGGATCCAAACATCATGGACAACTGGCCTCAGTTCCACACTCACATCTGGCAGTGTTCTCCATCTGAACCAGGGGCCACGGAGCGTTTTTGAAAGTGGGGAGGCTGAGCGATCACTGGCCTTGGGGGTACCCAGTGAGAGAGTGGAGCAACCAAGTGGAGAGAGGGTGTGGAAGAATGGTGTGTCCCCTCCCAGGGTAGGAACTTTTTGAAATTTGATGTATTAAAATCATGTTTTAGTGCATTGTAGAAGTATGATTTCAATGTTTTTTGTATGAAGTATTTTTAAGAGGCAACTTTTTAAGGGGTAACTTTATCCACACAAGGGGTGGTGGGTGTTTGGAACGAGCTGCCGGAGGAGGTAGTTGAGGCGGGGACCATCCCAACATTTAAGAAACAGTGGAATGAGCTTCCAGTGGAAGTGGTGGCGGCAGGTTCGTTGGTATCATTTAAAAATAAATTGGATAGGCATATGGATGAGAAGGGTATGGAGGGTTATGGTATGAGTGCAGGCAGGTGGGACTAAGGGAAAAAAGTTGTTCGGAAAGGACTTGAAGGGCCGAGATGGCCTGTTTCCATGCTGTAATTGTTATATGGTTATATGGTTATATGGTTAGTTAGACTGATACCTGGATAGGACAGGTTTGGAAGTGTGGACCAAAAGCAGGTAGCGTAGCTGGGACATGTTGGCGGGTGTGGGCAAGTTGCGCTGAAGAGCCTGTTTTCACACTGTATCACTCTATGACCACATTATACCTCCACCATGCATGAATGCTTCAAAATCAAGTGATCGAGTTTTATTGCCATATACTCAAGCATAGAAACGTAGAAAATAGGTGCAGGAATAGGCCATCGGCCAGTCGAGCCAGCACTGCTATTCAACATGATCATGGCTATTCATCTAGAATCAGTACCTCTTTCCTGTTTTTTCCCCTTATACCTTGATTTTGTGAGCTAAATGTAACTCTCTCTTGAAAACATCCAGTGAATTGGCCTGCACTGCCTTCCGCTCTTCACATACCTAAAGAAGCTTTTACTATCCTCCTTTATATCCTTGGCTAGCTTACCTTTGTACCTCATCTTTTCTCCCCGTATTGTATTTTTAGTTATCTTCTGGTGTTCTTTAAACATTACCCAATCCTCTTGCTTCCTGCTCATCTTTGCTACATTGTACTTTTTCTCTTTTATTTTTATACTGTCCCTGACGTCCCTTGTCAGCCACGGTCGCCCCTTACTCCCCTTGGAATCTTTCTTCCTCCTAGGAATGAACTGATCCTGCACCTTTTGTATTATTCCTAGAAATACCTGCCGTTGTTGTTCCACTGTCATCCCTGCTAGGGCATCTTTCCAGTCAACTTTGGCCAGCTCCTCCCTCATGTTTAGAAACATAGAACTGCATATGTTGGTTTATACAAAGATGGACACAAAGTGCTAGAGTAACTCAACAGGTCAGGCAGCATCACTGGAGAACATGAATAGGTAATCTTTCTCGGTAGAGATACTGCCTGACCCGCTGAGTTATTCCAGCACTTTGTGATGATCAAAGTCCATAGCTGATAATTGCTGAGTTCAAGGTGTGGTTAGTGTGCAGTGTAGTCCAAAGCCTGATGGCTGATGAGAAGAAGCTGTTCTTGAACATGGAGGTAGCAATTCTCAGATTACTGAACCTTCTTCCTGCAGGATGAGAATGCGGTCAGGGTGCTGTGGGTCTTTGATGATAGAAGTTGGCTTTCTGTGGCAGCACTTCCTGAAGATCCCTTTTACGGTGGGAAGGTCAATGCATGATCTCCACTGTGCAAAACATTGAACTCCCTCCATCGTCGAAGTAGAGGCATGGATTAGCTTTCTTTGTGATTGTATCAATATGCTGGGGCCAGGACAGATCTTCAGTAGAGCTAATAGGACTTGATGTTTCAATCCCTGTAATAAGTCGGCACTCTTGCTATTTGCAGTGGGATTGGAGTGGTGAAAGGTAGGGTAGGTACGTCATCGGGGTCATCAGGTGGGCACCCTCCTTCTTTGACGTTTCATTGATAAGCCCACAACACCTCCAGAGGGCTCAACGGTGACACCTGGCGTCCCAGTTACACCCCCCTCAATTCCATACCCTCCTGTATTCATCTTGCAGCCCAATTGTTGTCTCTTCTTTTGATCCAAATCCAATTGCTGCTTTTTTCCACAGAATTTGATAATGATTTGATTGCTTGTTGGAGGGAGCGACCCCTCACCTCCATTTTCTTTAATAGCCTGGTCATAGATGTAGCAACAAATCCCCTGCATCCCACTTCGACAGGAAAAATCTTGGTCTTCCAGCCATTCTGGGAAGCCTCAGTTGCCAGTTCAGAGTACCTGTTTTATTTCCTCTCATAAGCTTCTTCAACACCATCTTCCCATGGAACTGTCAATTCTACAACATATGCCAACTTGACTGTTGTGGACCACAGGACCATGTCTGGCCGGAGTGTTGTAACCACAATGTCTGGGGGAAACACAAGCCTTTTTTCTAAGTCCACTTCCATTTTCCAATCTCGAGCAGGCTGCAGAATGCTTGCATCCATTGATGTTATCTGGTGCTCTGGAGGTTGGCCTGCTGGTACAAATGTTGTGAAGTGGACGTTTCCTGCCGATGTTGGTGGGGAAGCAGTTGTGATCGTTAGCCTCTGTTCAAGGATTGATGACAGCTGTCTGAGAACTTGGTTGTGCCTCCAAGTGTAATGCCCTTGGCCGAGGCTCATAGTGCATCCTGTTAAAATGTGCCTTAGTGATCCAGGTGCTTGGCAAAGGGAGCAAGTGGGGTCTTCTCCGAACCACTGCTTCAGGTTCTGTGGTGATGGTAAAACATCATAAGTGGCTCTGATGACAAAACTTAGCCGAGATCCTTCCATTTGCCAGATTTCACGCCAGCTGAGTTTCTTCTTTTCCAGGCTCTCCCAGTTAGTCCATTGGCCTTGCTTGGCCATTGAGACGGCCTTGGTGTGTCGCTCTGCCTCCTCCCGTCTTCTCACCTCCTCCATCACGAGCTGGGCACTGATGTTGCCTTGTGCCATTGAGGAGCATTTGGGACGAGCCCGAGCCCGGCTCTCCCGTGTTGGACTTGGCCAACTATATCCCGGAAATCAGAGATAGGCATGCACAGGAAGATGTAAAAAGTTGAGTGTTTAATTGTCACATGTACCGACAACCGAATAATTAATTTTTTACTTACTGCAGCTTACAGCCCATTAATGCAATAATAACAATAATACAATAAAATAATAACAGAAATACTATTTAACCATAATAGCACTAAAATTAGGTTTTATAGTGCAACTAAATTACAGTCCCATAGAAGATCAGAATCGTTGAGGTAGCAGTTTTTGTGCAGTGTTTAAGAGTCTAATGGTTGCGAAGAAGCAGCTGTTTGACGTATGCAGAGATGTACCAAATCTCAGGGCCGATTTAGATGAAGAGAGGCCCTAGGCTATTCCATTTGTGAGGCCCCTCCCAATCCCCCACGACAAGAGGAAGATGGAAGAGTCCACCAGATTGACACCGATGTGCAGCCGAGCGTGGCCAATGAAATAAGGGCTGGAAAGCTGCGCTATTTATTTATTTATTGCCAGTGCTAGTGTCGAGTTATCGGCTTAAAACACTATTATTCTGAAATGGAAGGCAAGGAAAATTACTGAAGTGTTGTTTAGAGACTACAGTGCGTTGTGACAGCATATGTAAGAAAGGCCTATGACAGCTTCAAAAAATTTATCCACCAGGCCCGTACGAAGCTTTTCAAAAAGGGTGGTAGCACGGAAGGATTACAAAACTTATGTGAAATAAGTGCAAGCAGCGCATATCACAAGCGCAAAGCTCAAAGTCCCTTGCGGCTGGGGTCCGGGGCCCTGGAAGCTCCAGGGTTTTAGATGCTCTCTGGTGCATTCTGAGCCTTATTTTGGAGCATCTTTGCACCAAATTTATGACCAATATTTCAGAAATAATTTTGGTTGAGTCAAGAGTAATGAGTGGTTGGAATGGGATAATTGGAGTCATTGTTGTGTACATTTTTTTAAATCAAGAATTGAAGTTGTCCTTGTTTTAATAATCAAGTTGTATTGTAAAATGTTATAAAGGAGCATGCAAACACTGCAAATAAAATACTGTAAATTTTTGCAGTAAATAAAACCTTTTTTTAGAAAATGTTTTGTGTGTTGATTTGATTGCCTGTTACTGTTCGACTGTGTTAGTGTGTGCACATTAAAAATGATGCAAAAATAAAGGCGCAAACTATGGAATTCATATTTTTCAGTATTGTAATCAAGGAAAAGAAAACAGTTGCAATTGTTTGACATTATTCATATGGAGGAGAAAATATAATTGCTCTAAAACACACACTCTCTCTCTCTCTTTCATATGAAATGTGAAGACAGAGGAAGAGATAGAGGTAGAAGGGGTTGGCGGTTATTTTGGTCAGTTATCTAAAATTGAAGAATTGAAAATGCATACCAGTTGGCTAGTCGTGGAATCTGAGGAGCTATTCTTCTAGTTTGTGTGCAGCCTCACTCTGGTAGGCCTAGGATTTAAGGTCAGTGTTGGAATGGGAAGGCAAGTTAATATGGTTAGCAGTCAGGTGATCTAGCAGACTTTGACAGACCAAGTATTTGGCAAAATGGCCATTTAGTTTATGCTTGGTCTCGCTGATGTAAAGGAGGCCACATCAGGAGCACCAAATACAGCAGACAAGGTTGAAGGACGTACACTCGAATTTCCGTCTCACGTGGAAGGGATGCTGGGGTCCATGGATGGATGTGAGGAAGGACATGTAGTGACAGGTCTCATGTCTCCTGTGGTTACAGGGGAATGCACCTGGGGACTGGGTGATAGAAGTGGAAGGTGGACGTTAGTGGTAATATTAATGAAATAAACAAATTCTGCACTGGTGCAGGATGCAGCCCTGATGCACCAGAGAAAGAGTTGGGGGATGGTGCCAGTGTACATTTAGAACAAGGAGTGTTTAACATAACCAACAAAAAGGCAGGTATAGTCGCAGCCCGTGTGAGTGCCACAACGACACATTTAACATGAAGAAAGTGAGAGGCCAAAAGAGTTGAGGACCAGGACAGGTTCTGTCAAGTGGAGATGATTGTTAGTAGAGGGGTAGTGATTGGGTCTCTTCTCATGGAGGAACTGGAACTGTCTTGAGACCTTATTCTCAGGGAATGGATGTGCAGAGGGCTTGGACTCCATGGTAAAGATGGAGGCAATGGGGGCCTAGGAATTGAAAGGTATTGAAGAGTTGAAGGGTGTGTGAGGTGTCTTGGATGTAGGTCAGAAGAGACCGGATGGGGGATGGAATCAAGATACTTGGAAATGAGGAGATGAGCTTTGTGGGACATATCTACCATTTGCCTAACAGGGTCATAGAAACATAGAAATTAGGTGCAGGAGTAGGCCATTCGGCCCTTCGAGCCTGCACCGCCATTCAATATGATCATGGCTGATCATCCAACTCAGTATCCCGTACCTGCCTTCTCTCCATACCCTCTGATCCCCTTAGCCACAAGGGCCACATCTAACTCCCTCTTAAATATAGCCAATGAACTGGCCTCAACTACCCTCTGTGGCAGAGAGTTCCAGAGACCCACCACTCTCTGTGTGAAAAAATTCCTTCTCATCTCGGTCCTAAAGGATTTCCCCCTTATCTTTAAGCTGTGACCCCTTGTCCTGGACCTCCCCAACATCGGGAACAATCTTCCTGCATCTAGCCTGTCCAACCCGTTAAGAATCTTGTAAGTTTCTATAAGATCCCCTCTCAATCTCCTAAATTCTAGAGAGTATAAACCGAGTCTATGCAGTCTTTGTTCATAAGACAGTCCTGACATCCCAGGAATCAGTCTGGTGAACCTACTCTGCACTCCCTCTATGGCAATAATGTCCTTCCTCAGATTTGGAGACCAGAACTGTACGCAATACTCCAGGTGTGGCCTCACCAAGACCCGATACAACTGAAGTAGAACCTCCCTGTTCCTATACTCAAATCCTTTTGCTATGAAAGCTAATATACCATTCGCTTTTTTCACTGCCTGCTGTACCTGCATGCCTACTTTCAATGACTGGTGTACCATGACACCCAGGTCGCGCTGCATCTCCCCTTTTCCTAATTGGCCTCCATTTAGATAATAGTCTGTTTTCCTATTTTTGCCACCAAGGTGGATAACCTCACATTTATCCACATTATACTCTATCTGCCAAACATTTGCCCACTCACCCAGCCTATCCAAGTCAACTTGCAGTCTCCTAGCATCCTCCTCACAGCTAACACTGCCCACCAGCTTAGTGTCATCCGCAAACTTGGAGATATTGCCTTCAATTCCCTCATCCAGATCATTTATGTATATTGTAAATAGCTGGGGTCCCAGCACTGAGCCTTGCGGTACCCCACTAGTCACTGCCTGCCATTGTGAAAACGACCCGTTTACTCCTACTCTTTGCTTCCTGTTTGCCAGCCAGTTCTCTATCCACATCAATACTGAACCCCCAATGCCGTATGCTTTAAGTTTATATACTAATCTCTTATGTGGGACCTTGTCGAAAGCCTTCTGGAAGTCCAGATACACCACATCCACTGGTTCTCCCCTATCCACGCTACTAGTTACATCCTCGAAAAATTCCACAAGATTCGTCAGACATGATTTACCTTTCGTAAATCCATGCTGACTTTGTCGAATGATTTATCCACTTTCCAAATGTGCTGCTATCCCATCTTTAATAACTGACTCTAGCAGTTTCCCCACTACCAATGTTAGACTAACTGGTCTGTAATTCCCCGTCTTCTCTCTCCCCCCCTTCTTAAAAAGAGGGGTTACGTTTGCTACCCGCCAATCCTCAGGAACTACTCCAGAATCTAAAGAGTTTTGAAAGATTATCACTAATGCATCCACTATTTCCGGAGCTACTTCCTTAAATACTCTGGGATGCAGCCTATCTGGCCCTGGGGATTTATCGGCCTTTAATCCATTCAATTTACCCAACACCACTTCCCGACTAACCTGGATTTCACTCAAGTACTCCTTTGACCCGCGGTCCCCTGCTATTTCCGGCAGATTATTTATGTCTTCCTTAGTGAAGACGGAACCAAAGTAGTTATTCAATTGGCCTGCCATATCCTTGTTCCCCATGATCAACTCACCTGTTTCTGACTGTAAGGGACCTACATTTGTTTTAACTAATCTCTTTCTCTTCACACATCTATAAAAACTTTTGCAGTCAGTTTTTATGTTCCCTGCCAGTTTTCTTTCATAATCTATTTTTCCTTTCCTAATCAAGCTCTTTGTCCTTCTCTGCTGGTCTCTGAATTTCTCCCAGTCCTCTGGTATGCTGCTTTTTCTGGCTACTTTTTACTCATCATCCTCTGCTTTGATACTATCCCTGATTTCCCTTGTTATCCACGGATGCACCACCTTCCCTGATCTATTCTTTTGCCAAATTGGGATGGACAATTTTTGTAGTTCATCCATGCAGTCTTTAAATGTCTTCCATTGCGTATCCACCGTCAACCCTTTTAGAATTGATTGTCAGTCAATCTTGGCCAATTCACGTCTCATACCCTCAAAGTTACCTTTCCTTAAGTTCAGAACCATTGTTTCTGAATTAACAATGTCACTCTCCATCCTAATGAAGAAGTCCAAATGCCACATTGCCAAGTCTGTTGATGTTGATACAAAACTAGATGAAATTTGAATAGGGAGTGACATGAAATTGGCATTAAGCTGCAGATAATCTCGATTTGGAATCATAACACCAATCCAATTGTATCACTGGATTTTGAAGGTGCTTCACTGTCAAGATCCAGTGGTGGAAGCACTTTCACCAGGAGGAACAGTTCATCACTTTAAAGAGCAAGTAGAGATGGGCAATAAATGCCAGCCTTGCCAAGGATGTTCACATCATCAAAAATGAACAAGGTAACCAGGGAAGCTCAACTACCTTACACATTCACAGCTCTAGTAAGGCAGGTTAAATTGTGATCCAGCAAGATTTTTCTAGCTTCTGCCTGCATCTGGGTTGGTTACCTCCCACATCCTGAGGATATTGGGTGTTGGGGGGGGGGGGGGGGGGAGATTTAATTAATTCACCGCTATCATTGCCCTGAAGGTAGTTGATGAGAATGTGGTAAGAATAAATGATTCTTGACAATTCATGTTTCTGTGCAATGCAATTCTAAAATTCTTCAATCTTATCCCGTTTTAAACAGTAGCTGATAGATCTGTACCTGAACAGCAACAAGAAACCAAGGTTCACATGCTGTCTTGCAAATTTACCCCGACCATGTGAGTTTCCTCCTGGTGCCCCGGGTTCCTCCCATATTCCAAAGACATGAGGATTGGCGTCTGCAAATTTGTCCCTAATGTGTGGGGATAGGACTAATATTAACAGGTGATCGATGGGCTCTGTGAACTTAATGGGTCAAAGGGCCTGTTTTCATGCTGTATCTCTGAAAATATATTGAAAAAACGAGTGAGCAAAATGCAACAGATAGAATAAAGGAGTTCATCCACTTTTAGGCACAAACAAATAAAGCTGAGTGTTTGTTTTAAATGTAGTACATTGGGAACTGTGCAAGGTTCTCATGAATATCCACATGTCGCTGAATATGGGCAGCATGGCAGTAGAGTTGCTGCCTAAAGGGGCTGTCCCACTGCTGTGACCTAATTGGTGAGTTTAGAAGAGTTTAGTAGTTTGCAAAAGTGTCATGTTGAAGACCTCCTTCGACTATGTAGAAGACCTCTTTCGATCTCCTTCGACTATGTTGAAGACTAGCTTCGACTAGCTTCGGGAAAATTGGACCCCGAATAGTGGCAAGTGAAGATGACCTCCTTTGATCTCCTTCGACCTCCCTTCGATTATGTTGAAGACTATCTACGACTACCTTCGATTACCCTCGATTATCAACGAATAACATGCCGACCTACTACGACTAAACCTACGAGTAAAACAAATATCGATTTTTTCCATGACAATCTTTTTTTACTCACAGGCATTTTTCAGGCACTACGCTGCGACCTAGCTGAGGCCTCGAGTACGCGGGGACTACTCTCGAGCATGAAGGAGAGTTACGAAGACCTCCCAGGACCTCATGACGACCATGCTGCGCGTATGAGTTGAGGGAAAACTCTTCTAAACTCGCCAATTAGGTCCCCGCAGTGGGACAGCCCCTTTATAGCACCAGAGCCCTAGGTTCAATCCTGACTAGATGTACTGAGTTTGTAAAGAAACTGCTGATGGAACTGGGGTCAGGCAGCATCCACAGAGGAAATGGACAGATTGCTAATTTGAGAAAATTTGAAAAAACATAAGATTCTCAAATATGCTCACATACTGGTTCAAGTATAATGATTTAATATTTTCCAATATATGATGATTTAATACAGGCTTCAATTTGCTTCATTACCCAATGTAATTATGAGTAACATTTTACTAATCTCCAGCTCGCACTCAAGGAGACTTTTGGATAAGCACATGCATGCACGTTGGAATGGAGGGATATGAGTAGACAATTTCCTGTTCACCATAAGCATCCGAAAAACATGATTCCTTGGTCATTGTAAAGAACCTCTCTGATAGCATCCAAAGCAATTCTCTTATATTTCATTAGACATTTATTTTTTTTCTTCAGGCTATATTCATCCAACTGGTTTAAAAATTGCAGCAGCTCTCCCACAGAAACTCGTAGCACAAATGTTTAGTTTCTCCCCATGATTCGGGTAGCCCAAAGTCCAACACAACCAGGTTCAGGAACTACTTTCCTATAACTGTCAGGTTCTTGAACAAATCTACACAACCATAATCCAACCTTGACAATAGAACATTATGATCCACTTCTTACACTGCCATGGGCCTTTAAAAAAAAGTGTTTTTGCACTAATGTCTTGCTTTGTTATCGGCTTTTCCTTTTGGAAGTTGTGTGATTTATGTATAACATGTATATGTGCCTACAATGCTGCTGTAAGAAATATATTTTTATTGTACCTCCACCTCACTGCACTTGTGTATGTGCCAACAAACTCGACTTAACGCGACTTGGGTGATGGAATGGTTCAAATGCAATAACATTACTGGGTGGCATAATGGCACTGCACTGTGCCAGAGACCCAGGTTTGATACAGACCACGGGTGCTGTCTGTGCGAAGTTTGTACATTCTCCCTGTGACCACTTGGGTTTTTGCCAGGTGCTCTGACTTCCTTCCACATTCCAAAGACCTGAGAGTTTGTAGGTTAATTGGCTTCTATAAATCGACCCTAGTCTGTAAGGAGTGGAGGCGAAAGTGGGATCATTTAGAACTAATGTGCGGGTGATCGATGGTCAGTGTGGACTCAGTAGGTTGAAGGGCCCGTTTCCACCCTGTATCTCTATACTTTGTATTGAAATTTGCAAGGAAATATCTAGTCACCTGGAGAGAGATGCAAGCTTCTATATAATTACTTATTTTCCTTTTCTAAAATACAGGTTGTATAGATGCCAGCAGTCATCCATTACTCCATATAACTGGCAATCTTTCAAATGCAAGCCTAGACAAAAAGAATGATCAGAACTGTAAGACCAGACTGATGAGCCTTATGGCACACAAGAAAAAATAGTTCCATCTCTGGCAGATTTCAGCAATTTGGCTTTCATTCTACCAATTAGAATCGCACTGCAACTTGCAAGTTGTATATGTTGACACTAGCCTCTAAATTGTATTGACTTCTACAATAATGTGCTATCAATTTCAATCTATCAACTCACCAGCCCAATCAATGGGATATGACTTGACAAAAATATCCACCAATTATTATAAGAGCATGTCTGAGCCACATCATATAGCATCCAGCTTCAATAATGGATAAAATGAAGGATGGTCAATGTTTAGGGTCAATCATCCTGCATCAGGACTGGGGGGTTTAACGTTTGTATGGAGGGGTAAGGCAAGGTTGGCACAATAGATGGAATTGGGTGAGGATGGGGACGATGGACCCAGGAGGTATGACAGAATTTGGGGACAGCAGCTATTGGGGAATCAGAGAAATTCAAAGAGGGAGAAATAAAGGACCAGATGGGAAGAGTTGAGACAGGCACTGGATGACGATGCACATGTATAATTTTTTGCCATCTGCAAGAGGATCCCATCAACAGTCAAATCTTCCCCTGCCAATCCCTTAGTGTGGGACCACTCACCCATGACCTCCTGGTTCACTCATCCCCACATGCCAATTCCTGCCCGTCTCTTGGTACTTTCAAGAGGTGCAACAACCGTGCTAAGAGCTCCCCCTTTATTAAATCTCATTTGCTGCATTCAGTGCTCTCGGTGTGGCATCCTCTGCATCATCAAACCAAACATAGACTAGGTGACTGTTTTGGAGAACACCCGCCTAGGCCATCATGAGCTCCTGGTTGCTTGCCGCATCAACTCCGCTTCCCAGTCCCACACCCATCTGGATGTCCTCAGCTTTTACCACTGCCAGCGCAATCAGATGCAAAGAAAATATATATTCCATATATTGCAATTAGCTACTCTGCAACCCGTGGTATGAACATTAAATTTCCCCCCAAAAACCCCAAAGTGCTTGAGTAAGGCAGGCAGTGGAGAACATGGATTGGTGATGTTTCGAGTTGTGACTGTTCTTCAAACGACTTGTTCTCGAGATGCTGCCTGACCCCTTAAGTTACTCAGCAATTTGGGTCTTTTGTTAGTAAACCAGCATCTGCAGTTCCTTGTTTCTCCATTATATTTTCCCATAATGTCTGTGTTTTTCTCTCCTTGTGGTTCTCACTATCCTCTCCCACTTGCCTAACTTGACTAACTGGGCACTTATCACCATCCAGCCTGTGCCTTCATCCACCTTACCTCCTCCCCTCCCCCCAAAAAACTGGCTCCATCCAACCTTTCATTCTTTTTCTTTCTCCTTGTCTCCACCCAACATGCACCAGCTGGGCAATTCCCAACTTTACTCCCTCCCACCCGGTTCTGTCTGCCCATCATTCCCACCTCACCTGGTTCCACCTTTTGCCTCACCCTCACCTCTTTATACTGGCCATCTCCTCTACATTCACAGCAGGCCAGCAGGATCTCAATCACCTCTCCTTTACAGATGCTGCCCACATTCCTCCAGCTATTTTAAGTTCAAGTTGAGATTCTCATATAGCCACAAGATGTCACTGCTGCTTTCTTCATAACATTTAATTTATAAAACACCAATTCAAATTTCAACCCAAAGATTTCGGCAAACTCAAACCATTTCTGACTATTGCTATTATCAAGAACTGGCTCAATGTAAAGATGTGAAATTAGAAATATTAAGTAAATGACTCCACAGCTTATTGAACATTTCTTCCAATATGATTCACAATACTGAAAGTCCAGCTGCTAACCAGAAACTAAAATGTTTAAGTGCAAGTGATTATACTCAGAGTAATGCACATCTCTTCAGATAGCACATTAGTGCATGATCAACCTACAATTAATCAAGATAAAAGTGCACTCACCTGTTTTACTCTCAATACAAACAAACTTCCTGTGTAGATATGACAGTGGTTTCGAGGGCTTAATTAATGATCCATGCATATGTCGCCAGAAGCTGTGCTTTAACTTTCTCCTGACAGAGATATGTCTCCTGCAAGACGTTCAAATCTTCAGCTACAAAGGGATTGCATGACCCCTTTCTCTGCTATGCTATAGTGAATAATTGTTCCATTCTTTTGATCCTTGTAGGACATTAAGAGTAGATAGTATACTAAATATAGTCATTCCAGTCATATGTACAATATGTCAAGTTTAGATAATCCATTATTAGTAACCTTGAAGAGAAAAGATTCATATTAGATAATCTAACATCCTACAAGGCTTGTAGCCCTAACCCTGTGCTCATAGTTACTTTGAAATGCTGGTTTACTGTTTTTAAAAAAACGTTGTCATTTCTATAGCAACAATAAAGCATGAAACCCCAAAGGTGGCTGCTATTAGCATGGTGGTGATTTATTTCCTCACCATGCGAATTGAAGGCACATTCACTTTTAAAATTAAACTGCTGAGCTACCAGATTCATTTTCAGTCTACAAATACTGCTTTAAGAATTGAAATAGTTTTGCAATTAATGTATTATGATTAAAATACCAAAATATTGGACAACTGGCTTAAAATTCTACAATCAATGCCAATTTTGTACAGCGACTTTACTCTATTTTTCACGCATGGGCGGGGGGGGGGGGGGAGGGGGGGGGAAGAGAGAGGAATGCTTTAGGTGGCATCTTCTACTCGGGCTCAATTTCAAGCAAACAGCAATATCCCTGGGACCGAGATCTCTATCAGCTTCCCAATGATTCCAGTTAGACATCTACAAATGAGATTCACAAGTGTTTTAATATACATAAATATAGCGCAAAATAATGTTGGCACTGCATGTAATGGTTTGCAGATAACGTTACAACATCTACATCTTACAAAATAAGTGTAATCAAAGTAAACATTATTTTACTTTGATTACAACATCTACATCTTACAAAATAAGTGTAACGTTAAACATTATTTGAATTGATTTTGCAAGCATCTCCTTATCGTGCATGCGATACTTTGATTATCTCTCTTGCATCCTTTATTCATGTTTTATTTGAAGGCAGAGGTTTAGTTTTAATTTGATACAGCGTGGAAATACGCCCATTGTCCCTACAAATCTGTGCAGGTCAACTATCTCCCATACACCGGTTCTACCTTAAACATTAGGGATAATTTACAGAAGCTAGTTAACCTACAATCCTTCAATATTGTAGCTTCTTGATTTCACCCTGCAAACAGCTAACAATGGCCCGTTTCCTTTATCATCATTACTTTTTAGCATATAATTTATTCACTGTTCTTTATCTCTCCACATCCACGTCTATATCTCTAGTTTCCCTTATCCATAACCAGTCTGAAGAAGGGTCTCGACCCGAAACGTCACCCTTTCCTTCTCTCCAGATGTTGCCTGTCCCGCTGAGTTACTCCAGCTTTTCGTGTCATCCTTCAAAGTTATTGGGCTGCATATACAACTACTGGGGTGCGGGGTTCACCCTTCATCCTTATAACAAAAGCAAATCAAAGTGATAACATTTAGAGGCTTCTTGCAGGAAAATCTATAACACACTAGCCAGATATACCTGTAAAATATTATATTTTAAATTTACTGCAGCAAATTGACTTTAAGCTTGCTCAGAAAATAACTTTAAAACTATCAACTGAAGTCTGATTAAGACATATACAGTGCCCTCCATAATGTTTCGGAAAAGACCCATTTATTTATTTCCCTCTGTATGCCATAATTTGTGATTCGTAATAGAAAAAAATCACATGTAGTTAAAGTGCACATTGTCAGATTTTAATAAAGCCCATTTTTATACATTTTGGTTTCACCATGTAGAAATTACAGCAGTGTTTATACATAGTCCCCCCCATTTCAGGGCACCATAATGTTGGAGCAATGTCATAAGTGAAGGTAGTCACGTTTATTATTTTGTTGCATATCCTTTGCATGCAATGACTGCTTGAAGTTTGCGATTCATGGACATCACCAGTTGCTGGGTGTCTTCTCTGATGTTGCTCTGCCAGGCCTGTATTGCAGCTTTGGGGCTAGTCCCCTTCAGTTTACTCTTCAGCATATAAAAGGCATGGTCAATTGGGTTCAGATCGGGTGATTGATTTGGCCACCCAAGAATTGACCATTTTTTAAGCTTTGAAAAACACCTTTGTTACTTCAGCAGTATGTTTGGGGTCATTGTCTTGCTGTAGAATGAACTGCCGGCCAATGAGTTTTGAGGCATTTATTTGAACTTGAGCAGATAGGATGTGTCTATACACTTCAGAATTCATTATATTATTACCATCAGCAGTTGTATCATCAATTAAGTCAGCCAGTACCTTCAGCAGCCATACATGCCCAGGCCACACCACCCCCACCACTGTGTTTCACAGATGAGGTGGTGTGCTTTGGATCTTGGGCAGTTCCTTCTTTCCTCCATACTTTGCTCTTGCCATCACTCTGATTATACACTGCCCTCCATAATATTTGGGACAAAGACCCATCATTTATTTATTTGCCTCAGTACTCCACAATTTGAGATTTGTAATAGAAAAAAAAATCACATATGGTTAAAGTGCACATTGTCAGATTTTATTAAAGGCCATTTTTACACAATTTGGTTTCACCATGTAGAAATTACAGCTGTGTTTATACATAGCGCCCCCACCCCCCATGTCAGGGCACCATAATGTTTGGGACACGTGGGTTCACAGGTGTTTGTAATTGCCTCCTTAATGCAGGTATAAGAGAACTCTCAGCACCTAGTCTTTCCTCCAGTTTTTCATCACCTTTGGAAACCTTTATTACTGTTTATCACCATGAGGACCAAAGTTGTGCCAATAAAAGTTAAATAAGCCATTATGAGACTGAAACAAGAATACAACTATTAGAGACATCAGCCACACTTTAGGCTTACCAAAACCAACTGATTGGAACATCATTAAGAAGAGAGCACTGGTGAGCTTCCTAATCACAAACAGACTGGGAAGCCAAGGAAGACCTCCACAGCTGATGACAGAAGAATTCTCTCTATAATAAATATCCCCAAACAGATGTCCAACAGACCAGAAACACTCTTCAGGAGTCAGGTGTGGATTTGTCAATGACCACTGTCCGCAGAATACTTCATGAACAGAAATCCCGAAGCTACATTGTGGTGTATTTCTGAACTGTGGTAGCTCATTTAAGTTCTTGGCAAACTGTAACCTGGCCATCCTATTTTTGCAGCTAACCAGTGGTTTGCATCTTGCAGTGTAGCCTCTGTATTTCTGTTCATGAAGTCTTCTGCGACGATTAATAAGCTCACCAGTGCTCTCATTCTTCTTAATTATGTTCTAAACAGTTGATTTTGGTAAGCCTAGGGTTTGGCTGATGTCTCTAATGGTTGTATTCTTGTTTCTCAGTCTCATAATGGCTTCTTTCACTTTCATTGGCACAACTTTGGTCCTCACGTTGATAAACAGCAATAAAAGTTTCCAAAGGTGATGGAAAGACTGGAGGAAAGCTCAGAGCTCTCTTATACCTGCATTAAGGAGGCAATTAAACACACTTGAGCAATTACAAACACCTGTGAAGCATAGACTCGGTTTATACTCTCTAGAATTTAGGAGATTGAGAGGGGATCTTATAGAAACTTACAAGATTCTTAAGGGGTTGGACAGGCTAGATGCAGGAAGATTGTTCCCGATGTTGGGGACGTCCAGGACAAGGGGTCACAGCTTAAGGATAAGGGGGAAATCCTTTAGGACCGAGATGAGAAGGAATTTTTTCACACAGAGAGTGGTGGGTCTCTGGAATTCTCTGCCACAGAGGGTAGTTGAGGCCAGTTCATTGGATATATTTAAGAGGGAGTTAGATGTGGCCCTTGTGGCTAAGGGGATCAGAGGGTATGGAGAGAAGGCAGGTATGGGATACTGAGTTGGATGATCAGCCATGATCATATTGAATGGCGGTGCAGGCTCGAAGGGCCGAATGGCCTATTCCTGCACCTAATTTCTATGTTTCTATGTGTCCCAAACATTATGGTGCCCTGAAATGGGATCACAGCTGTAATTTCTACATGGTGAAACAAAAATGTATAAAAATACCCATTAATAAAATCTGACAATGTGCACTTTAACCACATGTTATTTTTTCTATTACAAATCTCAAATTGTGGAGCACAGAGGCAAATAAATAAATGATGGGTCTTTGTTCCAAACATTATGAAGGGCACTGTAGGTGGAAAAAGTATGTTTCTACACTGAACTTTTCATCAGCAGTAAATGTGCTCAACCATTTACTTAAATGCCCGTTTGATTCTTGGTTTATCTTAGTTCTTTGTAGCATAAGAAACTAAAATGATAATAGTTTCCTAAAATAGGAAACATTTTATATTATTGAATTGGTATGTCCAATCCTTTTGCTTTGCCCTATTAAAATGGGCATCAACAAATTTAATGCAGACATTTCAGAAACTGATGAAGTATAAAAGTCAGGTATGCTCCCTCACATACTTTTATTGAATTAATCTTGAAAAGTTATTTGAATACTTTAGGGGAAAAAAAAATCATACAAAGTGATATATGACTCTTGAATTCTGTAAAACAAAAAACACACCAGAAAGTGAGATTAATGAAAGCAAAAAAGAGTGATCACAAATGAGAACTGCAGATTTCAAACAATATGAAGAACGATACTGTGTGCCCCATTATATGAAAGGTTCCTGACATTTCTGCTTCTTTATCACTGCAGTGTTCTTCTGACAAAATGTTACTGAGTAATTGGGATATGCAATGAGTAATTTAGAAAGGAGACAGAGATAAAAATCATGTTATTTTTATTGTCTCAGATGAACAAACATCGCCCAGGACACTCCTTACATAGGCCATCAAAAATAATTTAAACATTTTTTATAGATTTATATAAAACGTTCAGCAAAGATAAATAAAAGCTTTTGTTAGCAGACTAAATCAGAATACAATTTCCAAACTCAAATATTAGATTTTTAGTTCACCAGTAGTTGAATATTGTCCCCTATAATAGTGTAAATTCAGTCAATTTCTTCACCCAATTCTTGCAGAATGTTTTCAAGTACACAGCAGTAGCACATGCAATGTCGGAAGCAGTACCAGTGCCAATAAGCTTAGCAAATCTACAATTATAAAAATAAAAATATTGAACTTAACAAACTTTTTTTTACAGGTTCTAAAGGTAACTTTTCCCCACAGGCATCTTTTAAGAATAACTGTAGTTAATCATATACAATATATTTCCACTTGTGGAAACGAGAACTAATCAAGTAAAGAATAATTTCCATCCTTTCTATCCAGTTCTTTTTTGGTGGTAAAAATTCAATTTTCAATGTCACAGTGGAAACAGAAGCTTTAGTGTGTTCAAAAGGTAATGTCAGGAGCATTTTTCCTCTCAGTTCAAGAAGTAGCCATCTTTGAAATTTGTACTATGTTACATGTTTTAATGACCCTGTTCAACAATAACAGTTATTAGCAAATCAACTATTTAATTTACAATACAGACAACAATGTGTAGCACTTGAAGGCACAGCGACACTGTCTGGTTGATACTTAAAATCAAAGCCCTGCAATAATGTATTTTATTCCAAATATAAATTTAAAGCAAGCAAACTACAAAACTCTAGCATGCAAAAATCACAGGATATATTTATATATCAAACTACTGTATTAGATGAATCATGACAGTATTTTCAAGTCTCATGACATGACAATTATTAAAACAATTAAACTAGTCTGTATTTATAAAATCCTAACATCCTAAAGGCCCCCCAAAATTAATAACACTACTAAAAAACAATGTACGGTGGACAAAACTGCTGAAGAAACTCAGCGGGTGAGGCAGCATCTATGGAGCGAAGGAATAGGTGACGTTTTGAGACCCTTCTTGACCCAAAACGTCACCTATTCCTTCGCTCCATAGATGCTGCCTCACCGGCTGAGTTTCACCAGCGTTTTTGTCTACCTTCAATTTGCAGTTCTTTCTTAAAAAGCCATGTAAATCTATTAACTTTGAAAATTACACTAATGGCGTCAATTGTAGCATTAGAGTGATCAAAATTCACCAATAAGAAGCAATCAATTAATTGAAGGAAGATTGTGGAATTTAGTCCAACAAATGCTTTAAGTGAAAAAAAATTGTAACATGGAAAGCACCCTCCAGGAAAGGCATTAAAAAAAAAGTAATGAGTTAGCTTTACCACAGGGGGCTAGTATTTTCCAAATAATTCCTAATGAATAGCTGCAATACAATGTTGATAGCTCAACCTTTGCCTCCAGGACTCTTCTTGCTTACCATTTTCAGATGAGCAGCAGAATGTGACAGCAGCAAAGAGCAAAATATTTTTAAAAATCATCTTGCAGCACCGAAAACTCAATATTATTTCCAGAATTGAGATCACAGATTGGATGCAAACACTACTGTAAATTACAAGGTGCTGCAGAATCTTGAAAAGGAATAAGCTGTGCTATCCACACAGTATGCAGCAGCATAAATTCCTTCCTATCCAGATAGCTACACACATTTGGCACAAACTGTGAAGGAACAGATGTAATCGAAAACAGCTCCAGGAGAAACAAAGTTAACTTACCATACAAAATAATGAATATTAATGACAACTCCTATAAAGGATGTGCAAAATAAATATTTTATCCCAAATTCTCCAGGGAACACATGTTAAATATATCCTATGATTAAAAATTGCAATAATGCTAGGTGTATAAGGGCAAAAACAATTTCCGTTCTTATTAATTAAATAGGATGTAACAGATGTACCATAACTCAAATGACCACCATATGTTCATCATAAAAATATCCTTGAGCTCAATCTAAACAATGCCAAATCACTATTAATGCTCAGATCAGTGTTTCTTCAAGTCTTTACAGATATTCGAGTTCCATTTCAGCATATTGACCAGTTAAGATGAATATCGTGTCCAAAGTAATCACACTCTACTCCTCCATAAGATCTAAAGGTGAAAAACATGTGGTGTACACAGTACTGAAAAGTCATCTGCATAACTTTGATCCTGTGAAAAACATACTTTAAAAAAAAACATGCAGCACTGCTCACATTACAATGACATTATCAGAACTTCCAGTAACTTTTGCAGTTCACAATTAGTGAAATCAGTATTGCACAGGCAACCTATAAACTTTGAGCAATATTCAAACAATTTAAACTCATCCAATCAAATTACATTTCCTCCAGTAAAACAAAAAGTTAATTTAAGGAAGAAAAAATAACATTGTGCAATTAGATCATATATTGATATATTTGAAAACTTGGTTCCAGAATGTAGTCAGGCACTTTAAGCTAAAAGGGGTTTGGTGCATTAAAAACATGTAGGCCCCAAGTTAAAGATCATACACAGTTCAGCCAAGGTTGAAGAATCAGGTTCAAGTTTTCTCACAATGAAAATTCTTACTGACGCAAATATATAAAAGAGTGCTCTGTACGTTTAGTGACAAGGTGACATTTAGTATCTTTGGGACCAAGGCAGTACACAAAAATGTTCTTCAGGCACAAACAAAGTAGGCAGATAATGGAACACCAATTGATCTAAATTTATCCATAATATTAGAACATGGAATCTGTTAGAAAGATCTTAGCAGGTGCACTTCACTATATAGATTAGACGAATATCCGGCGGCAAAGATTTGAATAAGAGCATAAACTCTTTGTCTGCCTCATTAGTTCAGAGATCTCAGACTTGTAACTTCCACTTTCAGATGTCACTGACAGGAAGACTGGCATCATCCAGATCCACAGGAACAGGATAGTTTTCCTGTACACCATTTTTACCTTGAGGGACTGAATCATCCTTCGTCATTTTGGCAGCTGGTTTTCTGGTAGAGACAGTCTGGTTCTTGATCTGCCCTGACTGAGCCATGGCAGAAGCTTTGTGAAATCCTCGCTTCTCCTGGTTATGTTGGAGATTTTGGTCGGCAGGGCTACAGGTGGTGAGAGCTTGGGGATTATAGACTTCTGGTGCTTTTGAGGAAGATGAGACTGCGCTGGATTCTGCTGCGGAAAGGTCGCAAGGCTCCTGCAAAGAGGATTGTTGATCAGACACACAAGGCTATTAGTGGTATGTCAGTATTTCAGAGTCAGATTTTACTCTCTGCAAAACAAAAGCAGAAAAACCACAGAGCAAAGCATCAGCAATGGTGTTAATAAGCATATGCTACCAAAGGAGAAGCACAGCATGTTAGGCAGTGAAAGAGGACTAGCACCAAAACTCAATTGAGAAAATACACCATTTGTTACACAAATTTGTATCTTTAAAAACCCAAGAGAATTCTCAAATGTTATTTATAATTGTTTAACAAAAAAAAAATCAGGATTCTAAAATCAGAAATACGATGCCTCTTTAAGCAACATGCCATGCAATCCACATCTTTCATCTAACCTGTCAAAGTTCCAGTGTAAAGTACAATGACAAATTGTTTAGTTTAACAGATTGACACCTTCCCCGCACCATTACATCCAAATTTTTGACCGAATCGTTTCTCTTGGAGAATTACACATATCAAAAAAGGCTGTTTTAACTCATTCCTTGTGCAGGCACTCCCTTTCACAGGATAACCTACAAAATTGAGTGGGGGAGGAGAGACGAGGTTTATTACCCAGAGGGTGGGAGAGGTCTAAAACGTGCTACCTGAAAATGGATAAGGAGGGCAGAGACGCCCAACTTATTTCAATAGTATGTATACCTGCAATGTTGTAGACTTCAGGGCTATGGGCCTGGTTTTATTGCCAACCTGTATATGCACAATAAAGCAGCTGTCTGCCTCCTCTGTTCCAGGTTTTGCATGAATGTACAATTTACATAATTCACCAGTTAAACCTCAAATCATTGTCTTGGTAAAGTGTTTCTCTGACGTCTGATATCAAGAGCACGCAAAAATACCTCCATAATCGAGCCTAAAGTCGAGGATTTCAAAAACGGAAGTGAAAGTTTCGGATGCAAGGGAACCATCAAGGAGTGGTCTGTAAAATCTTAATAATTATAATTTTCTACAGCTTAATAAAACAAAATTAAATAGAATTGCACCGGTAAAAAAAATGAAATAAAATAGAGAATACTACATTTTTGGCAGGCACAGCATAGAACCATGCTGAAACAAATGACTTTAGATCCAATTGGTAAATATAAGCACTAGATGCCATGAACATTGAAATGAGACTCAATTTGGGTTCAGGTACAATATAATTGATAATGAGTAAATACATTCCATAAATATCTTGTAAAAATATTGCAGAATAAACTTCAACTTTGAATAGAGTGCAATTTCCAAATTTACGGTTAATTCACTGAAATTGTGCCATTGAAGTATAGTTCACCAACCACTTCTGCTTCAGATTTTGAAGTATAAAAATCAATAATTTTTCAAATAAATTATGAGAAACACCTGTTTTTTTTAAATAGTTTCAAGAATGTAAACACCACTGAAGTTTTACAATGAAATCAAATATCTAAACATGTCACACAAATTCAATTGTCTCTTCTGTTTGAATTAGCATTTCAATGCAACTTTTCATATCACCATCTTGACAGGTACAGATGAAATACCAGTGCAACCAGTTCTGCTATAACACAATCACTGTATTCATAAGAAACTTTGCATTGTGAAAAATTACATTACAAAAAAAATCGTGTCAATGGGCAAAAGAGGGTTTAGAAGCTAGAGAATACCAGGCTCTCAATAACAAACTTTTTTATACCTGCAGGACTTTCAAAAATAAAGGTCCTTTTACAGCTAGAACTTTATTTTTGTTACTGCATGCAAAAAGTGCTAAAATTGATATGTTACATTGTTTAATAAAGAATCAATGTACAAATGTCAATATACAAGTGATTGCTTGTCCATTTCAATGGCCTCCTGTGATGAAAGCAGCAGTTTTGTTCAGAAGAGACTGGTATCCGATTACTGGATGGAGGCAACATTAAAAGAGGTCTGTTTCCCCCCACCACCCCTTTAAACAAAAGGTCTCTTTTTTTGCTTGCAAATTTCAAAAATAACTTCAGTGATCGACATTACGTTATAACCAATCTGACTCTCATAGTACAAATAGGGTTCTCTTTCTCATCAATTGCCTTATGGAAATTTGTTATAGCAGAACTGCAGTTAATTCATATTCACATGAGCGTTTACAGCAAGCAATGAATGCATGTTTTTTCTTTACTCATGCAAAGTGCAATGCAGGAGCTGATAGCCCCAAAGACACTATACACATTGGTAATAGCATGAAATTATTATAAATAACTTCGATATAAGTATTAATATGTACCAATAAGACAATGTTATTTAAATAGTAACTTGCCAGACAATTTGACAAGTTTCACGGGAAATTAAATGGAATGAATAAAATAAATTAAATTCAATGAGGATCAGTAATGTATACAAATCGCACTACAAAATTGAGCATTGGGCAGCATCAATTCACCTTGTCATTTCACAATTAACAAGTTCACCAGATGGAGCAAAGAAAAGCAATAAACAGTGGCGGAGATATTTATCTTGCTCACAATAAATTAAAATATAATATAAAATACAACTGGCCATCAGTTTGGAACTCTAAGCTAACGTTCAGAAAAATATGTAGGGCCAATTTATTGTTTTACAGTGATTTTAAAATCAACCAGAATCTCAATTATTCAAAATATCTTACATGAAAAACTTGTATGTTAAAACTAGGCATATTGCTCAAATTTTACTATTCAAGACAAGCATGTATCAGTATTTTAGGATCAAAAACTATATTTGTTCAGATACAAGGTTTAAAATACATATCCAGCGCTGCCAAGTTTTGTTCGAGCATTTCAGTCTTCTAGTACCTGAAAATCAGTATTTTGCTGAGGAAATCAGTATTTTTACGTGGTGCCATTTTGCTGAAAAAAATGTTTTTTATGTGCAGTCATACCCATGTAAGAGTACAAGAATGCATAACTTTGCTACCAATTAGAAACATAGAAAATAGATGCAGGAGTAGGCCATTCGGCCCTTCGAGCCTGCACCGCCATTCAATATGATCACGGCTGATCATCTAACTCAGTATCCCGTACCTGCCTTCTCTCCATACCCCCTGATCCCTCTAGCCACAAGGGCCACATCTAACTCCCTCTTAAATATAGCCAATGAACTGGCCTCAACTACCTTCTGTGGCAGATAATTGACATGTCTTCTACTTGACAGTGCATTCATGACCATCTCTTTGCATACTACTGTTGAACGGCTGCTTCCTGCTTTCAGCACCAGATGATGATGTCGAAGCCATTTTGTAAGCCTCCCTCCACCCCTTCCTCTCTCCCCATTGAGCCCACCCACAGTTCTGTAACATCAAGGCCACTCCCAATGTTACTGCAATCCCACTGGTAACCTTTCACCACTAGGCTTATCCAGAATTCTACCACTGCCTGAAAAATAATCAAGGGCTCAACTTCCACTGAGAAAGAGAATTCCAAAGACTCAATGTTATACAAGAATTTTCCTGAACAGTCTGTGACCTATAGCTCTGTGGCCATAGCGCTATATGTAAAGTCCATAGCACTCCAGCCTGTAGCGCTATATTTAGAACCCACAGCGCTTTGTTTAAATTCCCACGCGTTAAACTGAGAGCGCTTTGTTTAAACCTGGAGCGGGACATGCAGCGACTCTGGAGAGAAGGAATGGGTGACGTTTCTGGTCGAGACAGTCTTCAGACCGAACTGAACTCCGTACTTAACATATGTATTTAACAACACAAAATCATACATCACTATTCTTATTGCATTTCCGTACAAAATATGGAAAATCCATACTACTTGGCAGCTCTGCATATCCATATTCAAAACTACTCTCTGCACACCTACGAACAAAATGATGACTGCAAAGAATTTGTGAAACCTGCAAGTCTTTAGAATGTGCATGTTTTGTTTTCTCAAATCTGTTATTAAATACAAGTTGTTAATATAATGCCTGACATACTTGCAGGAAACACATTACAAGAATGCTAGACTGGGTGGTTGAAAACAAAAAAAAAGGCACATCTCAAATTCTCCCCCCCCCGTTAAATAAATGCTCAATAAACATGCTCAGTAATTCAAATGAACATCAAGTTTGAGTAACACAAAATCATTGATGGAATATAGAAAACAAATTCAGCAATTCCACCTTTGAAATTAAGTAATAATCATGATATGTATGGCATAAAGATTCTTTCACACACACGCGTACACTAAAAATATACTCGTGCAATGCCGTTCTACTACCATGGTGTCATACATTCCAGAACACATTTTGCATGCAAAGACATGATTGCAGACTGTATTCAAGAGCAGTGATCAATCTGTTGCAAGAATTGTTAATAAGCATTAATACTTGGTGTTGGTTTTGCAGTGATAGAAGTTAGCTGTGCCATAAATAAAAATGAGGAAATATGAACTCTCATGCAAATTTCTCAAAAAGGCAATAAGGCCATGGAGGATTAAATATAAAATGTTAAAGAAACATTTGTACCATAGCATCAATGGTAGTTTTTTTTTCTCCACAGCTACCAATATTTATAGATGATTAAAGTACCAACTTATCTTTTTATTCATTTCTCATTGAATACATATTGTTCTCTGTGACCAATATATGAAGGTAATGAGCTCCAAAACCCAAGCCATATTTCCATGTGATAATTTTTTTCCTTCTTTGTCGGATGAAATTATTTTTTATATATGTCCCTATAGAGCCTTGGTTAAACAATGGAGTGAAGCCGATCCTTTATTAAACCCCATGACAAACTATGTCGTCAATATATTTTTTAATGCTCGTCTCAGAAACTATGCCTCATCTTCTATTTAAATAGGTGTTAGCATATTCCTTGTTCTACTTGTGGCACTTGTTAGAGAAGGATCGTCATGAATTACATGGATTTCAAATCAACATCAAAAGTATATCAATTTGCGGCAGATAATGTTAAAATTATACAAGCTGTTTATTTCAGGAAGGGATAAAAGTATTAGTTTCAATTTTGGTTGAAAAAAAAAATCAATGAATGAATAGTTTAATGTTTATTATTTTTAGCCAACCAGAGGAAGAAAATACTTCTGGAATAATCAGAAGTTACTAGACTCTAATCCTCCTTAAATAAGCTTTTCACTTTACATGAGAGCTCACATACATGCCGCATTCACCAGTTCTTGATGTATACCTCTGTATACAAGGATTCGACAGCCGTCTGGCTTGCCGCATCTGGAAGAACACAGTGCAAAGCTCAAATTAGAGTACCCTACAGTCATAAAGACAGAAGAGAAATAACAGAAAACACAGTCATATACTTGCATGTTAAGGTAACTTGCATGTCCAGCCAACCAAATCCATTACATGTTTCCAAATTCACAAGCTTTATTTGGTTTGACATTTTTTAAACGCAATTTCTTTTGGAATTGGAAAATAGTTACAGAGCAATATGACTGTGTGATCTTTACGGGAAAGTAAAACCAAGAAAGCTACCTTGAGATACATGATTAATAGAAGGAATTATGAAATTCACTTACAGCATAATTTGCCTAAAGAATATAAACTTGCAGAAGCAACCTGAACTTTCAAAGCTTGACTTTCAATATTAAAATGGTACAGATTGACAACTGGAGATCCATTTAAATTGCACAACACATGCTAGAGATAAACCACCCGCACAATCACTTACAGCACAGAATGCTTCAGTACTCAAAAGTAGGCACAAAATCCTGGAGTAACTCAGGACAGGCAGCATCTCTGGAGAGAAGGAATGGGTGACGCTTCGGGTCGAGACCCTTCTTCCGACTGAAGAAGGGTCTCAACCCAAAACGTCACACATTCCATCTCTCCAGAGATGCTGCCTGACCCGCTGAGTTACTCCAACATTTTGCATCTACCTTCGATTTAAACCAGCATCTGCAGTTCTTTCCTACTTGTTTCAGTACTCCATGTAAATAGAAAACACTTTAGTGGACCATTTACGTGCCCTCCATAATGTTTGGGACAAATACCCATCATTTATTTATTTGCCTCTGTACTCGACAAGTTGAGATTTGTAATAGAAAAAAAAAAATCACATGTGGTTAAAGTGCACATTGTCAGATTTTAATAAAGGCCATTTTTATACATTTTGGTTACACCATGTAGAAATTACAGCATGTTTGCACATAGACTCCTGTTTCAGGGCACCATAATGTTTGGGACACAGCAATGTCATGTAAATGAGAGTAGTCACGCTTAGTATTTTATTGCATATCCTTTGCATGCAATGACTGTTTGAAGCCTGTGATTCATGGACATCACCAGTTGCTGGGTGTCTTCTCTGGTGATGCTCCACCAGGCCTGTAATGCAGCAATCTTTAGCTTATGCTTGTTTTGGGGGCTAGTCCCCTTCAGTTTTCTCTTCAGCATATAAAAGGAATGCTCAATTGGATTCAGATCGGGTGATTGACTTGGCCACTCAAGAATTGACCATTTTTTAGCTTTGAAAAATTCCATTGTTGCTTAAGCAGTATGTTTGGGATCAGGGCCAGCCTTAAGCCGATTGGACAGATTACTCCCAATTGGGCCCCACGCCAGAGTAATCTACTCTCGGCTCAGGTAGATCTACCCCGGGTGGAGGGGGGGAGAGAGGGGTGGAGAGAGAGTAGAGGGGTGGAGGGGGGTGTGAGGGTGAATGGAGAAGGGGGAGAGGGGGAGGTGGGTTGTTCTCTCACGGTCCCGGGGCAGCGTTCCCGCCCCTCCACTCGACGTGCTTCACGCACACAGCCCCGGCTCCACCCCCCTCCGGGAAGACGTGGTTAACAATACAGAGAGGGCCGGGCTGAGAGCTGGAGCAACGTTTACAAACCTTGACCTCAGCTCACACCCGTCCGCCCGGACCCCGGCATCCGTTCCTGCCACCGGCCTTCTCCCTCCCTTCTCTCCTCCCCTTCTCTCCCTCTTTTCCCTTCTCTCCCTCCCTCCCTTCTTTCCTTCCTCTCTCTCTTTTCCCTTCTCCCCTTCCCTCCCTCCCTTCTTTCTCTCCTTCCCTCCCTCCTTTCTCTACTTCCCGCACTCTCTTCTCTCCCACACACACACACATAACGCACAGACAACTAACACGCACACATCATGCACAGACAACTAACACACACACAATGTATAAACACATCTGTAATTTTTATATGGTGCAACCAAAATGTATAAAAATGGCCTTTATTAAAATCTGACAATGTGCACTTTAACCACATGCATTTTTTTTCTATTACAAATCTCAAATTGGGGAGTAGAGGCAAATAAATACATGAAGGGTCTTTGTCCCAAACATTATGGAGGGCACTGTAAAATTGTAGCCAAAAATAATGTCTGTTTTGACACGAGTTATTCCAGCCAACCCTCTAAATCTTGGATTCCTTGTTGTAAACAAATGCCAACTTTAAAAGCAAACACCATCTCTAATAAACCTCAAACTTTAATTGTATTGATTAAACAAGTGTCTGTAGATTGTTATTTTCGAATCAAAGATGGGCAAGGTCAATAAGTTACACAAAATAATAAAACATAACTAAATGGTTAATTGTTGGCTCCCCCAGGTTATTAATTTTCTCAAATGAATGAAACAGCAAAGAAAGGGATAGAAACAAAACAAGGTAGGAGTGGGAAGAGAGAAGTGAAAAGATTAAATTATTCAAGGTTGCAAAAAAATGTTTGTCCCAGTGGTTTCAAACACTTGCAGAAGAAATTGATGGATAGACATACAGAAGCTGCTGATCTTCCAGGACCTCGTTGTGCTACTATTGCGCCTGATATTGCCTTGATCCAGTTGTGCATGTCTTCAGGGCTGTCAGTCTGGAACAATATTTGCACAAGGTACTCATTATAGTAGCATTCAACATCTTACAATAATACAATAGTTAGTTTTCACTTTCTAATTAGAGGCTATATTTTCCACTGTACAAGTTCAATAGCATTCATGAATAGTTATCTACAGATTAAATGAAGTTCTTATTATGTGGCTATTTTCCAATTGCTGATAGATACAAACTCGATACAATTGAAATCTGCAAAGTAATTTGAAACAGAACCCTAGTTCGACTTTCTGGAATTACAATGTCTTTGGACCATTTGATCATTTTTTGCACAGTAAGGGGTTTTTTTTTAATCCTTTTACAACAGGCTTTTAAAAGTATTGAGCAGAAAAACAAATCTGCTGATGGAATAGAGCAGGCCATGCAGCATTTGTGAAGGGATATGGATAGTAGGATTTTCAGGTCGAAAGAGTAGAGGGGAGATGAACAATATAAAGAGTGGGGGAAGGTTGGATGGGCCAAGAGCTGACATGTAATAGTTGGATGCCAGTGTACAGCATGGGTTGGTGATGGGGAAGAGGGGTGGGGATTAAAGAGAAGTGGGGAGCTGGAATATGATTTGTGGAGAAAAACAGACATGGAATACGAGGTGCAGTTTCTTCAATTTGCGTGTGTCCGCCGAGGCCTGCTGGAGCTCCTGGTTGCTAATAATTTTAGGTCCTTCCCATACTCTGTCCTTGGCTTTCTCCATTGTTAGAGTGAAGCCAAAAGCAAACAGCACCTCATATTCTGCTTGCAACCCAATGGTATGAACATTGTATTCTCCAAAGTCAAATACAAATTAAGCACATTTCTCCCACTACAAAGTTACCCTGCTCATTTCCCCTTCTCCATTACATTCACATCCCATCCCAGTCCCATATTTCTCTTTTTACATCTTCCATCCATATCCACCCCACTCTACATTTCACTCCTTTTTTTGCCTTATCTGACATCCCCTTTGCCTCCTTTTCACCTTTAGCCTTTGTTACTTATTCCACACATCAGCCAATCACCCCACTTACCTGCATCTACCTACAAGGTTTGCCCCACCTCTTTCCCAGATTTTTCTACCCTACGCCAATCAGTTTGAAGCAGGGCTCAGACCCAAAATGTCATCTGTTAGTTCCCTCCGAATATGAAAAAGAGTTTTATGATAAAAAAAACGTGTTGGACACGAGGTATTTGCAATAAATGCTGCCTTCAGCTATAAACCGTGAAGTTTTTTTTAGCAAAAAGAAAAAGCTCCAAGTTGGGGCACAAGTAATAAATGGAATTTCATGCTAGTTCCCTTGCAGTCTGGCGACCACCCCTTCCCCCGTCCATACTTTGGGTGATGTTGTTGACGGAAATGTTAAAAGCCTTACTAAGGTGTATATACAACTCTCACAACAAAATACTTAGGAATATTGCATAAACTTTCACATTAAACATCTAAAATGTACACTTAATTGTTTGCCTCCTTGGAATCAAAAACTGTCAATTATATATGAGCTTAGATCTTGAGTTCATTCTGTACGAATGTCTTCAATTAAATTCAGTTTTCTTGCAAGTATTTGTTCACATAAAAAGTTTCTTCAACTTAGTGCAATTTACATACTTACCTGAACATAAAATGTTCTAAAATTAGTTACCATCTCAAATAAGTTGTCACGTAACAAAATGTCTCTGCAATAGAAAAGTACTGACATTAATCATTTTACTTTGATTGATGTAGTTGTTTTGCAATTTTATTCATAGAATCACAGGCCCTTCACTCAACTTGCCCACACCGACAAACATGCCCCATCTACACTAGTCCCATCTGCCTGTTTGGCCTTTACCCCTCCTATCCATGTGCCTGTCTGAATGTTTCTTAAACGTCACAATAGTACCTGCCTCAACTACCACTACCACAGCTTGTTCCATACACCCACCACTCTTTGTATGGAAAAAATTACCTCTCCGGTTCCAATTAAATCTTTACCCCCCTTACCTTAATTCTCAGTATAATATTTAACATTACTTTTTAAACATTTCTGCACAGTTTTGATAAATCAAAACAAAATAATGTTCCAACTTTTAAACTGGTTTAAAGGACTAAATAGTTAATGACTTTGAGGTATTGTTAAATCAGAAGAACAACTATTTTCATGGATCAGCTGGTGTAAGCAGCTACTGGATGCTCAATACAATTATTATCCTGTGGTTCTCAATTCCCCCACTCTGGGCAAGAGAATCTGTGTGTCTACCCGTTCTATTTCTCTCAAAGATACCTCGAAGATCACTCCTCATCCTCCTGCGCTCCAAGGAATAGAGTCCAAGCCTGCTCAACTTCTTCATATGGCTCAGACCCTCGAGTCCTGGCAACATCTTCGTAAGTCTTCTCTGCACCCTTTCCAGCTTGGCAACAACTTTCTTATAACATGGTGCCCAAAACTTAACATAATACTCTAAATACGACCTAACCAACGTTTTATACAACTGCAACATGACATCCCAACTTCTATACTCAATGTTCTGACTAATGAAGGCCAATGTGCCAAAAGCCTTTTTGACCACCTTATCTATCTGTGACACCACTTTCATCAAACAAGGTACCTGTACTCCTAGACCCCTCTGCTCTACAACACTCCCCAGAATCCTACCGTTTAAGTCAAGTCAAGTCAAACAAACTTTATTGTCATTTAGAAATACATTGATATATGCAGTTCCAAACAAAATTACGTTGCATTTGGCTCCCTGTGCAACACAATAAATTAACTGAAGGATAGGCATGGATGAAAAGGATAAATAGACAATGGTGGCAGCCCATTACATGGCATTCAGGAGTCTGATGGCTCGTGGGAAGAAGCTGTTGCAGAACCTTGATGTTCTGCTCCTTATGCTGCGATATCTTTTTCCCGAGGGCAGCAGAGTGAACAGTCCGTGATGGAAATGTGTGGGGTCTTTTATAATACTGCTGGCCTTAGACACGCAGCGTTTGGTCGTAATATCCCCGATTGAGGGGAGAGAGGTCCCGATGATTTTTTCCGCTGTCCTCACCACTCTCTGCACAGACTTCCAGTGTTGGTTCACTGTGTTGGTTCTGCCCTGGTTAGACTTCCAAAATGCAACATCTCGTACTTCTCGGTATTAAATTCCATCAACCATTCCTCAGCCCAACAACATAACAGATCAAGATCCTGCTGCAATTTTTGACAACCATTTTCACTGTCTACAATTCCACCCGCTTTTGTGTCATCTGCAAACTCGCTAACCATGCAATGTATGGTCTCATCCAAATCATTGATATGGATGACACACAGCAATGGACATAGCACTGAACCCCGAGACACTCCACTGGTCACAGGCCTCCAGTTCGAAAAACACCCTTCCACCACAAAACCTCTGCTTCCTTCCATGAAGCCAATTTTCCATTCAGTTGGCATCCCCATGTGATCCTACAATGCAGAACTTTTTTAAATGCCTTGCTGAAATCCGTATAAAGTGTCTATTGCCCTACCCTCAACCTTTTTGGTCACATCCAAAAAATGTGATCAGATGTGTGAAACCATGTTGACCATCCCTATTCAGCCCTTGTCCATCCAAATTAATGTTTATCTTGCTCCTCAGAATACTCTCTAGCAACTTTCCGACCACACATGCTAGGCTCACTGGCCTGATCACTTTCCCCGCAGCCCTTCAGAGCAAAACATGTGTCACCCTCCAGTCTTCCGGCACCTCACCATATTTAATGACTCATAAATCTCAGCTAGGGCACATGCATTTTCTTCTCACGCTTCCCACAGTGTCCTCGCATATATCTGATCAAGCCCGGGAGATCTGTCAACCTTCATATATGTTAAGACATTCAGCACCTCCTCGACTGTAATAATAACTCTCCTCAAGACACTTCCATTGACTACTTCAAGTTCCCCAGTCCTCATGTCTTTATCCACGGGTAAAACAGGAGAAACACTCATTAAGGACCTTGCCCATCTCCTGTGACTCCACACAAAGTTGACCGCTTTGATTCCTCTGGAGACCCATTCTCTCTTGGGTTACCCTTTTTCCCTTTAAGGAACATAAAATCTCTTATGATTATCCTTAATATTAGCTGCCAGAGCTATCTTCTGTCCCCTTTTTGCCCTCCTGATTTCCTTTTTTAGCATGCTCCTCTGTACTCAAAAGTCCTCCAGGGATTCACGTCAGTTTTGTTTCCGCAGAAACAGGCTCTTCGGACCACCGAGTCCGCACCGACCAGCGATCCCCGCACATTAACACTATCCTACTACTTGGGACAATTGACACATACACCAAGCTAAGCCTACATACCTGTACATCTTTGGAGTGTGGGATGAAACCGAAAATCTCTGAGAAAACCATGCGGTCACGGGGAGAACGTACAAACTCTGTACCGACAGCACCCGTAGTCGGGATCAAACCCGGGTCTCCGGCGCTGCAAGCACTGTAAGGCAGCAACTCTACCCCTGCCCCACCGTGCCACCATTGATTCCACCTGCCTCAGGCTTCCTTCTTATTCTTGATGAGAGCCTGAATTTCTCCTGTCATCCGACTTTCCAGACTGGATAGACTCGGCTTGTACTCGCTAGAATTTAGAAGATTGAGGGGAGGGATCTTATAGAAACTTACAAAATTCTTAAGGGGTTGGACAGGCTAGATGCAGGAAGATTGTTCCTGATGTTGGGGAAGTCCAGAACAAGGGGTCTCAGTTTAAGGATAAGGGGGAAATCTTTTAGGACCGAGATGAGAAAAACATTTTTCACACAGAGAGTGGTGAATCTCTGGAATTCTCTGCCACAGAAGGTAGTTGAGGCCACTTCATTGGCTATATTTAAGAGGGAGTTAGATGGGGCCCTTGTGGTTAAAGGGTTCAGTGGGTATGTAGAGAAGGCAGGTACAGGATACCAAGTTGGATGATCAGCCATGATCATATTGAATGGCGGTGCAGGCTCGAAGGGCCGAATGGCCTACTCCTGCACCTATTTTCTATGTTTCTATTCCTTTTCCATCAAACAACCTGCTCCAATCAACCAGAGCAAATTCAAAGTTGGCCTTTCCCTAATTTTGAATTTTAACATGTGGGCCAGCCCTGACTTTATCCATAACGGTATTAAACCTCAATATTAGCTCCAAACTTTCTGATAAGCTACCAGCAGTAAACTCAGCATAATGGAAGAGCATAGACAACTTGAAATTTGAAGGTTTAGCAGCAGTTACACTACAATGTATTGATCACTTTAGCACGCGAAACATCAGTTCTTTGTGGTCTAAATTAGAATATTGACCTTTGTTTACATTCTTGAACTTTATTAACTTCTTTAAGTGGTATACTACGAAGTGGTTCCTTGTCCTATAAGATAAAAATAAGTATTGCATTAAAACGGAAAACAAACCTGATAAATTAAAAGTATGAAAATGATTTTCATTTTATGGATGTAAACTATAATTTTCAAATTTAATACAGATTTTTAAAAAAGAACTGTACATAAAATCTCCAATTCAAAATGTAAACCAACGAGTTCGCATTAAGCTCTCAAAAACTGGTGTTCTGAATCTTAAATTGTTAAAAAGAATTAGATTAGCAATCTTATGCAGCTCTTGGGGGAAAAATAATGTTTACAACAAAACTATTCCACTTATACGTGCATTCTATATGGTATATCAGTTTGAAAACTATATGCTAGTAACTCAGGGACAGCTTAACATAGTAATAAAAAATCTACATGGATATTTAAAAAGTCCACAACAGTTCTCATTTAAAAGAAACAAAGAGGGTTAGCTTAATCACTTCTTGCACACATACATGGGTAGTGTACATTTGCAGAGGCTTTATGATACACCTTATGAGTTATGGTAATATGGCGCTAAGGTTGCAGATAGGCAAGGAGCAACAAACCAGCAAACAAGAAATAATGATAAATCAGGCTTGTTCAACTATCACTTTCAGATTAATTACTGAAAAGTCACAAATAAACACTTTGAAAGCGAAAATTTGAGCAGTTCACGAAAACAGAAGTTTATCATAATTCTTTTCAATTGCCTTGAATGAGTGCCATTGAAACTTGGCATAAATTCCTACTACCTTAAACTAGTTCCACATACTGATTGCTATAAACATTAGTCAAGGAGAATTTAAATCAAACTTCCATTTTATCTTTTAAATATTCATCAAGTTAGTCATAAATTTACTTTTGATTTACAACAAAATATTGTAATAGAGTGATTTTTCTCAGATCAAGTGAATTTCATAACAAGCTCGACAGGTTTCAACTGGCTGATCTAATCAGTTAGCAGTTTGACGGTGCTTGTATAATGGGGAAATGGAATGATACCCTCTCATAACTTAACAAGTCTCAGCAGCGTTGTGCCAGACTCTCAGTGGCAATAACAGCTATACAAGTATTTCATGTCCATCTTCCACACTGAAATTAAACAGTCAAGCTTCATGATGAAAACTGAAGGTGAAAGTTAAGCATTAATCCAAAATTCTGTGCATCAGAAAACTGCTGCTGCAAAAAGCCACCTTTGCAATTTCTACAAATATTATAATTTTTAGAAAGAACACATGCAGTTCATGTCCTCAGCATGTCCCAAAGTGTTTTACAGCCAACTGGACTATGCAGTGACGTTAATGTTGTAATATCGCAAAATGTGGCAGCCATCTTGACAGCAAGGGACCAAAAGCTAAGATGCAAGTCATGATGGGGAAACATGGTCAGAATGAAACTATAAGGCCAATCTCAACATAAATACTGCTTTGAATAGAGTAAAAATAACATCTCAATTTCCTGATAATAGGAGTCATGGGAATCTTCCCAAGTTACCCAAATAAACTGAGCAAGTGTCTACAATTCATATTGCAATCTATAAAGCAGCATATTATACAATGTAACACATATACATAAACCCATTTAGCTTGGTCACATTATAACCACACAAATGCGCGCTCTCTCTCTCTCTCTCTCTATATCAGAAACACTCTTCAGATGTCAGGTGTGGATTTGTCAATGACCACTGTCCGCAGAATACTTCATGATCAGAAATACAGAGGCTACAGTGCAAACCACTGGTCAGCCACAAAAATGGGATGGCCAGGTTAGTTTGCCAAGATGTGCTTAAAAGAACAACCACAGTTCTGAAAAAGGACGTGGACAGTTGAGTGATGGCAAGAGCAAAGTATGGAGGAGAGAAGGAACTGCCCAAGATCCACAGCATACCACTTCATCTATGAAATACGCTGGTGTGGGTGTTATGGCCTGGGCATATATGGCTGTTGAAGGTACTGGCTCACTTATCTTCATTGATGATACAACTGCTTATGGTAGTAGCATAATGAATTCTGAAGTGCATACACATCCTATCTGCTCCAGTTCAAACAAATGCCTCAAAACTCATTGGTCGGCGGTTCATTCTACAGCAAGACAAAGATCCCAAAAATACTGCTAAAGCAACAAAGGAGTTTTTCAAAGCTTAAAAAAAATGGTAAATTATTGAGTGGCCAAGTCAATCACCCGATCTGAACCCAATTGAGCATGCCCTTTACATGCTGAAGAGAAAACTGAAGGGGACAGGCCCTCAAAACAAGCATAAGCTAAGGATGGCTGCAATACAGGCCTGGCAGAGCATCACCAGAGAAGACACCCAGCAACTGGTGATGTCCATGAATCACAGACTTCAAGCAGTCATTGCATGTAAAGGATATGCAACAAAATACTAAACATGACTACTTTCATTTACATGATATTGCTGTCCCAAACATTATAGTGCCCTGAAATGGGGGGGGGGGGGGGGGGGGGGGGCAATGTATAAACACAGCTGTAATTTCTACATGGTGAAACCAAATGTATATAAATGGCCTTTATTAAAATCTGACAATGTGCACTTTAACCACATGTGATTTTTTTCTATTACAAATCTCAACTTGTCGAGTACAGAGGCCAATAAAATAACTGATGGGTCTTTGTCCCAAACGTTATGGAGGGCACTGTAGTTGTGGGAGTCAGTGTGTTTGTGATAGACGTTTGTCGATAGACTATGTCCTCTGAAGCAATCCCGAGTTGTAATTATATATCCTTTCATCTTAAAAGACTGCTCATATTTATTGAATTAAATAATATTTAACGGGGCACCAAGCTTAGGACAAACCTTTTGCAATTATTTAATCAATTAGTTTACTGATGCCAATGTGGGATTACCTTATTTATGTTGGATATATCTCTCTCCTCTATTTAATTATCCTATTTATATAGGTTCTCTTATAGTAGAAGATAACCACTACTATTTAAAATTGGTGTTACCTACAGTGACAAACTGCTCACCACAATAATTTCATTTTAGAATTTCATTAAACTAAACAAGCAAACCCTGCTTTAGGTTTACTTGGTTGCCGCATATTTGTCTACCCACTACCAGCATGTTTACTGTTGCACTATTTTAAGCCACCCTATTAATGAAGATTAGTCCAAACAAGTAGTTCTGCTTTTAAATATTTGTGCAACTACATGAACACACCAGTTATTATTGAACTTGGGGATCATAAAAATGCAAACTATTAAAAGATAAGTGGCATACCAGATCAGATTTGTAATAACTTATGGAATTTTCATCTAGTATGAAATATCTTCTTTTCCAGTTTTTCATCTGTAATGATAGAGACAGTAGTTAAAAATAAAGCAACTAAATGCCAGTTCAAAAATATATAGCCATTTCTAGAATTTTACCTCACATTTGACTTAAGACTTCCATTTATATTCATATCAAATGCATTAGGTTGCGGATGCCAATATGCCGTCTGCCTGAAAAAATCCTTACATCATATGTACTAAGCCAAGTCGCTAACAAATCATAAATTTCTTTAAACTGTTCTCTATTTCCTCAATTCTTATCATTGTCCTCCAATCTCCCAAATTATCCATGGTGTATTCAAACCTGTTTCAGAGAAGCAAAAGCAATAATATCCAATCATCCATTTAATGGTTCTATTAAAGTATATTCCAAAAACAGATATAGGTCATTCATACTTTCAATATAAGGAATGTCATTAGTTATGCTTTACAGGTTCTTGGCACCACTAGCAAGACCAGAAATTAAAAAAAAATCTTAAATGACCTTGAGAAGATGGTAATAAACCGGCAACATTACCAGCCAGGACCAAATATTATCTATGCAATGGAAATTAATAATGCAGAACCACCAGCACCACATGGTGTTGACTACATGCATGCCCTACCATTCAATAAGACAATGGCTGATGTGATCACCTCCCAATTTCTCTTCCATTTCAGTTACACATTGCCCTCAATTTCCCAATCATTCAAAAAAAAAATCTACTTCATTAATCACCTCCAGTAGTCTGGATGCCACAACTCCAGAGATTCACCATCATCTGTATGGCACAATTACTGTACACCTCAGCTTAAAAAGACTGGTCCATTACCGTGAAACTATATCCTGTCGTCTGAGACTGGTCCACTAATGGAAACCTCTCAAAATGTTACCTGTCATGTCGCCCTAAGATCTTGTATATCTCAATAAGATTACCCATCAGTCTTCTAACCTGGAGATATAATCAACATTTTTTTAATCTCAAGATTGAAGGTCAAGATTCAATTTAATTGTCACATGTACCAATTAAGGTACAGTGAAATTTGAGTTACCATGCAGCCATGCTAAATAAAAACACAAAAATACACACAGCATATAAAATTAAGTTCAACATAAACATCCACCTCAGTGGAATCAACATTCCTCATTGTGATGAAAGGCAATAAAGTTCAGTCATCTTCCTCCTTTGTTCACCCGTGGTCAGGGCCTTGAACCCCCCCACACTTGCCGATGCTGACGGTCTGCTGTTCAAGCCCTCTCGTCGGGATGATTCAAACTCCGGCGTCGGGACGGACCGGAGCACTCCGTGGCATGGAGCTCGCGAGTCGGCCGCTTCACGGTGTTAAAGTCCACAGGCCCTGCGGTCAGAGCTCCAACACTGGTGATCCTTGGCAAAAGATCCCAGGCTCCGCGCGCGCCGCACCCGCGGCTTGAAGCTTCGGGCCGGTCTCCAGGAAAGCCCGCACCACTCCACGTTGTAGGCCGCAGGGGGGGACGGAGATGCGACACGGAGAAAAATCACATCTCTGTCGAGGTAAATGACTGGAAAAAGTTTCCCCCGATCTCCCCCACCCCCCCACATAAAAAATACCAAGAGGCTTTAAAACAAACATTCAAGATATACTTAAAATAATAAAAACAGAGAAGGGACAATACAGACTGCTGGCGAGGCGGCCATTATGGGCTCTCTCATTCCATGAATTAGCCTAGTGAGTCTCCTCCTCAATGCCTCCTACATGTAATTCCTTTCTTAAATAAAGGGCCCAATAGAATACAAGGTACTCCAGGTGCTGCAACAATCTGTACGATTCTAACGATTTTTGTATAAGCTCTAATGACTTTATGACAACAGTCAATGTGAGTTTTGCCTTTAAGTACTTGCTTCATCTGTATTTTTTTTAAATATTGCATGCACAAAAACATCTTAATCCTCCTGTACTCCTCATTTGCAGTCTCTCCTCAGTCTGTCTTTCAATTTCTCCCACTGAACATCCATCACGCTTTCCAACATTAAGCTCCACCCACTATCTATATCCGGCAGGACAGTACAATTATCTTCATTACATTATGCAATCCCAGTTACCTTCCTATCATCACCAGACATAAATATCACCAAACATAAATACTTCCCCCTGCAAGTCATTTATATAGATTTTAAATAATTGGAGGTCCAAGAATTGGGTAGTCAATTAGGTAGATTGCTCTGGCCTGAAAAATACTCATTTATTCCAATTCAATCTTCTTGATGATAACCAGTCATGTATCTTTGTCAACACATTTGTCAAGCTCTTATCTTTGCATACCAGCTTATTATATCGTATCCTATTAAAAGCCTTTTGGAAATTTTTTTAACTCATTGCATCAACAAGTTCCTTTTTATTGACTACTTGTTAAATCCTCCAAGAACTGCATCCAGAACTTTTGTCAATAACTTTTCATTCATAAGACACTGTCGACTTCTTTTCATTATATTAAAACATTTTTAGACTAGCTATACCATCCTTGATTTATAGATCCCAACATTTTGCCAATAACAAATGTTATGATAACTGCCCAATAGTTTCACATTTTTTTGCCCTTTTGAACAAGGGAGCCATTTTTGCAGTTTTCTACTCCACAGGACTTCTCCCTAGAATTAAATTTTAAAATTCATCAACCAACAGCTCAACCACATCTGCAGTACCATCCTTTAAAACATTATTGCACAGGCATGATTTGAAACCAGCTCATTTGCTGTCTTTGGGATATTTGCAGCCGAAGCAGATCATTCAAACAGCGTACAGAACAGGCCTTTCAGCAACAATGCCCATGCCAAGCAACGACCCATTTATACTAATCCCGTTTACCAACACTTGGCTGTTCACTTCTATTTTTACTAATTCAATTAATTTTTTTCCCTATAATTTTGCTCATATTTTCTGCCTCTACATAGTTATGTTCTACTTTCATTCTCCCTTCCACTATATGGTGCGACCACTCTCTGACTCATTATTCGGGATCATTGTTATATCTGAGTTAATGATGGAAAGATGGTTAGCAATGACGCAACAGAAGATCACTGGGATTAGGATACTGCTCCAAGGAATTCATATACTTACCTGTTGGGACTAGGTTGACTGACATCCAGAAAACACAACCATCTCCAAATGCACAACTCCAACTCTGCATGACTCCAAACTGAAACGTCCATGAAGCACTTTTTACAGGGAGATAGGTTTACTGCAGCTTCCGGTAGATGGTCATCATTTTATTTAATTTTTCTGCCACTGTCTTATTTCACAATTCTCTTGTCCCAGTCTACAAAATACTCATCAACTCCAGCAAATCTTTTCATTCTTGCATAAGTTTGAAACAGTCTCCATTTCTCACCAGATTCCACTCATATTCTCCCTTTTGCTCATTAATTTCTTTATTCTCCTTTGCTTGTATTTGACATTTTAACAATTCTCCAGTTTATTGCTCTTCTTGGCAAAATTGTAAGCCTTTTCCTTAGATCTGATACCGTTTAATTTCAAGTGCTAGCGTTTTATTATTATTGTGTTTTTGTGCTTTAGATCTCTTTTGTTATGCATACATTAATTTTTTTAATGTTCACCTCTCTCAGTACAGTCATACATGGTAAAATAGTTTATCGATCTACCATGGCCATTTCTTATTTTGATAAAGACCCTAAAGGTCATAGTCTGACACAGTCCTTCAGTTCTTTGCGACTTACTTTATTCAAATTTAATTTGATACAAGATTGAACTAAAACTTAGTTTAAAAAAATAATGTTACCGATGTTTCCAAACACCACTTTGCACTAGATCATCCAAAATTGATTGCTCCACATTTAAATTTTAGACTATTATTACTGCCTGAATATATTGATCCAGAAAAACATTTCTTAAACAATGTATCCTTTGTCCCCACTTCAAATAATATTCTTGCTCAAAGTTTCACTATATTGTTGACTGTTTCAATTACCTCCTGAACATTTCCATGTTCTTCATATTTCTCACAATTGAGCTCATCAAAAATGCTATTGGTCATAGCTTGTTTGAAGTTCCAGTCACCATTCACTAATGTTACCGTTAACCTATTATTATATCTGGCCCCACAATATATCTGATATAAAAATTCTAATTCTGTACTTAAATTTTTCAAGGACTAGTTACTCTCCAAAAATGTAATCTACCCAGTTCCTCAACCTACCATTCAACCTCTTCACTATCCTTCCACTCTGGCCTCCTGCGCATCTACACCTTTATTTCACAAGTAACAATTTTGCCTTCAGATAGTATGACTGATTCTTCACTCACACTGAGAAACACATTTTTAATCAAATGTTTGGTAACCCTAAACATCTCTTTAAAAAAAAAAAAGTTTTTTAGCCCAAGTAAAACTTTTGTTGTCACTTGCATTATAGTTAATTGCATTGCCAAATAAGAAATGTACTTAAAGTTCCAAAACAAAAGTAAAATCCAGGAGAAAAAACTGAAGGACTGTATCAGAATAGGACCTTTAGGGTCTTTATCAAACAGTATGGAGGAATATTGCTTGCACTACAGTGCAATTGTAGGCTTTCCTCTTTTGTTCGGTATTGAGAGTAGTTGCACAGGATGAAGAGGAAATTCACCCATTGTTGAAATGCATAAACATTTTTGGGCAATTAAATTCTTTGGAACCAAACTCCATAAAATGGGGATGCTATCGAGTCACACAAAGCCTTAAATCCAGGACGCAACGATTAAAATCTTGGTCATCTGCTGCAAAAAACCCAATGTAGCAGATGTATTAGTAGCCGACATAGATGTAGAGCAAGGTACAGAGAACTAATCAGAATCTCAATTAAGGGGCTGTCCCTAATTGGCAAGTTTAGAAGAGTTTAGGAGAGTTTGAAAAACGTCATGTTGAAGACCTCCTTCGACTATGTAGAAGACCTCCTTCGACTATGTCGAAGACTAGCTTTGACTAACTTCGGGCAAATTGGACACCTTCGACCTCCCTTCGACTATGATGAAGACTATCTACGACTACCTTCGATTCCCCTCAATTACCTACGACGAACATGCCGACCTACTACGACTAAACCTACGAGTAAAAAAAGTATCGATTTTTTCCATGGCGACCTTTTTTTACTCACGGGCATTTTTCAACATGTTGAAAAACACGGGGACTACTCTCGAGCATGAAGGAGAGTTACAAAGACCTCCTGCAACCTCGTGTCGACCATGCTGCAAGTATGCGTCGGGGGAAACTCGCCAGAACTCGCGGATTAGGTCGTCCAAGTGGGACAGCCCCTTTAGGCAAGTGACAAGAACAAACAGGAATAGGTTATTTAGCCTTCTCATTACAATTTTTTTTAAACAATCTTTTTTTGGGAGGTTATCTCAACATTAGAGAAAGATAAATACATAGTTAACACATAAACATGCATGCAAAGTTTAGATAACCAAATATAACTGCAGTTAATATTTTTACATGCTCCGATTACTCACCACTGCTCCTTGTTTAACACAGTAACCATTTTTAATGACAGCTTGATCAGATGTAGGTTTGCCAATAAAATATGTGAGCTGACTGTGGGAATGTTTCAAATTATTTTTGTCAATTCCTTCCAAAAATTCCATTCCCTCCTGTCAAATAAATTATTAAAGTCAAATGGAATCTAAACTCAGATAACTTACATATCATTGAACAGAAATTAGACATTATTAAACTAATGATAAATTTACTGCTTAAAACACATTGTGCTGGAATAACTCAATAGGTCAGGCAGCATCTCTGGAGGACTGGGATCGGTGACATTTCGGATCTGGAGCTCTATCCTTTTTACATCTGAGGCGAGGGGGGAAATCAAGAGCAGAGCTGTGAGACACAGAGGATGGGTGAGTGAGCCCCTGGACCTTACCTATTATCCCAACAGCCTCCACATCCAACATATAATTTCTGACATTTCCACCATCTACAAAGAGATCCCACCACATGTCACATCTTCACAAACCTATGTTTAGTCCTGAAATTTTAAAATGTGAGATTCATAGAATGTTGTTAAAATACATAAAAATACACAGAGCAAAGGTAGGATGCACACATTTTGGAGGCAGAATGGCCTTGATCTCAGGACTCGAGGGGCTAAATTGTCTACCCTTGATCCTGTATTTCTATGATTTAACAAGCTCGTTATCTAGTAAGTTCAGCTCATACATGAGCTAATCAGAGGAAACGTGTGTTACTCAACCATTCCCATAAACTATTTTCAGCAATCTTTTTGACTACACAACATCTGGAACAGCAATTTCTGAACCTCTAAGCTGAATTACATGCACGCCTTTGTAAACAAATGTTCTCCAAGTTATACTAAATAACGTTGATCTCAGTGCACCTTCCTGCTATACTTTGTAGCAGTTTTTTCTCAATTGTTTTTTAAATACAAAATAAGTATTAATAGAAAATCTAACAGACAACCAATGGACAACAAAATTTTAAACGTAATTAATAAATGTGGTGTTCCTAACTATCACGTTGGGGACAGTTTATTTATTTTTTAAATGCCAAATATCATGACTATTTTCAGGAGAATTAGCAATTCAAAAGCATACTAGGAGGTTATGGCAGTTGAGATGATTTATGACAAACATATTTCTAACCAAAGAACATGGATATTTTTTGTTTAAATTAAATCCTAGACTTTACTTTTGAGTGTTTAAAAGTGGAAAATAAACTAGCACAGGGAGCAAATTAACCAGGCCATTACCTTTAGTGTACAGTCCACATACTTCCCAGGGTTATTGCATGATAAATCAGGCAAATAGTTTTAAATCAAGCTAAATTGTTGCACAGGAGATAGTGAAACGACACTGGCAGTTGTATACAGTTTTAGCATTCTTGATTGATTAATTCTGAATGGATTAATAATAAGACTGTTGGATCATACTAATCAACAGGACAATAAGGATTCAAAATGAAATGGTAGAACACAATGGTCACTAAAAAGTCTGAGAATAATGTGGCCTAACTTCAGATAAAACTTTTCTCCATCAGTTCAGCCAATGTTATATTTGCAATTCCCACATCATGAGTGTCAGAGGAATACTGATAATCTAGCTCAAGTGGTTATAAATCTTATCACAGCACAAAATTGTTATGATAACTTAAATTAAGTTATAGTAACAATTTTGCGCTGTGATGAGTTGTGTAACCACTTGAGCTAGATTAAAATTGCAAAAATAAATTAATGTGTACCACAGAGTTTTGCGAATAATTAATTGACTTTAAAAATATTGATTAATCCACTCTATTGTTCTGTTTTTAGCCATTAAATTGTCAACTTTGTTGCACCAACATATATTGTTTTGAATAGCATTGGAATTTTCTAGTTAGGTTAATACATTAATATTATTTTTCACCTGATTGGTCTGCGTTATAATTGGAACACCACCAATTATTTCTGTTTTGTATGGCCCAGTCTTCCGTCCACATGGCCCCTCCACAAGACAATTTTGGTTTTCCGTGCTCAGCTGAACATCTGCTGGTTTTGGCACCTATGTTCAAAAAAAAGTTAGGAGAGCAATACAATTAATAATGTGCATATTTATTTTACCCAATGGTTCAAAACATGTCTCAGAAGGTAAGTGATATCACCAACAACTTAGCTAGGTCATAGATTCTATACAGTTCAGAAGCAGGCCAAATGGCCTACTCGGGCCATGGTGACCTTTTTGCCGATCTGCACTAATCCCATTTGCCCACATCAGGATCATATCCTTATATGATCCTACAAATCTTTATATGATCCTGAAGTGTCCCGATCCAAAATGTCACCTATCCACTTTTTCCAGAGATACTGTCTGACCTGCTGAGTACTCCAGCACTGTAACTTTCCTTCTATGTTTTGCCTATTTAAGTATGTCTAATTGTCTGTTAAACATAGTAATTGTATATTGTTCCATTACCTTCTCTGGGAGATGATATTAAGCAAAACCATTTGTCAACAGTAGTTGACATTGAAATATTTGTGGTTACAGAGAACATTTCCATCAGCTGAGGCATGATTAAGGGAGAAAGCAATAATGCAATCCAAAAGCTTGGAGGACAAAGTACGTAACAAACTAATAATGTTCTAACATGCACAACCCTGGCAAGATCCCAAAGATGCATATTTTCCAAGAGATCAAGCTAGAGAGCCAATTGAGCAACTATTCCAGGTGTTTTTTTTTAAATCGTCATATTTGTTGAACTCAATCTCTGCTAAATAGTAATTAATATCTGAATAACGAGAAGAGGAACAAGAAACAATTAAGAACAGGATCCCGTGACCGATCCTGTGAGGAGACCAGTTCCTGACCAATTCCCTCAGTGCTCATAAATCAATCAACCTTAGCAATGAACAACCTAACATCTAAACATCCAGAGCCTCAGAATTAGATCATTCCAAAGATTTACAACTCCTGTAAAGATTCCACCTTCAGTTCCAAACAGCCAAATCATAATTTAAGACCACACCTCGTCCTTCTGGATTCTGCAACCCAAGCAAAAAGTCTTCCATTTATGCTGAACATCACAGTGAAATAAAGAAAGTGGAAGTGAAGGATCTTGGTTGAGAGAATGAAGCAACGGAATCGGTTGGATGGAGTTGAGAAAAAGCAAAGGGCTGAACTTCTGATGGAAGATGTCCAAAGCACTCTGAACTATGGTGGTATTCCAGGGCAAAGTGGAAATCAGAAAGTTGCGTGTACATAATCATAGGACAATAGCAACCTATGTATGGATTAGATAAATCAAATTAGCATTTATAAATTCATTGTATAATGAATGGTTTTCAGGATTCATATTTTAGGGAACAGAGATCTTAAGATATCTTGCTGAAGATACAAAGCTGGGCGACAACTCTACCAGGGAGGAGGATGCACTTTCAGATGGTATACAGGTTAAATGAATGAGAAGGAAATGGTAGATAGAATGCAATCTGGAAAAAGTGAGATTGTTCATGCTGATAGAAAGAGAGCTTTTTCAGTTCTTTATTCACAACATAATTTCTCTTATCTCAAGTCTGCAAGGGACTAACATTAACTGTAGCTAATCTTTCTACATATCTACAGAAGTTCTTACAGCCTGGTTTTATGTTCCTCTTCAGAGTACTCTCTGGTTCTACTTTCCTTTTACAAATGGTGAAAGACTGAAAAATGGTTGGGGTCAGAAGGACCTGAAAGTTATTGCACACAAATCACTTAATATTAACATGCAGGTAACACAGTACCCTGGCATCTATTGCAAAATATCTTGCACAAGAGTAGGGTCATCTTGCTCCATCTGGAAATACTGTGTGCAGGTGTAAATTCCCTATCAAGGATGCATATACTTGTGATAGAGGAGCAAAGCAAGGTTCACCAATTGGTTCTGGGAATAGCAGATATGTCACAAGAGAAAGGTAAACAGACTGGGCTACTCAGTTTGCTATACAAAATGATCACAAATGCATTCTACAAACTCATCTTCCAAACTATTTTTACCAATTTGATGCATCCAGCCTGAGATCAAAATCCTTCACAAATTACTTGATTCATTCTCAACAGTGACGTTTTTCCTGGATCACTCCCAACAAGAGCTACAGCAAATATTGGTTAGACTGCATTTGGTGTATTTTGTACAGTCTGGTTACTACTCTATAGGAAGGATGTGGTAGCAACAGAGACTGGAGAAGAGATTCACCAGGTTGCCTGCAATAAAAGTCTGCAATTACAAGAAGAGATTGGATAGGCTGGGTATATTCTTACTGAAATATTAGCAGCTAAGGGATGACCTTATAAAGGTCTATAAAATTGAGGCACAGATAGGATAGTAAGTGTCTTTTTTCCCCAGGACAGGGCAGGTTAAAGATGAAGGCACAGGTTTTAAATGAGTGCACGTTTATCACACAGAGGGACGTGGTTGTAAGGAACAAGCTGCGGAGATGGAAGAGGATGGTACAATTACAATTTTTAAAAGGCATTTGGGTAGGTACTCATAGAAAAGGCATAGAAGGGTACAGGTCTAATGCAGGTAAATGGTATGAGCGTAGTTAGGCATTACTGTGTTGTCAGCACAGATTAGATGGACCAAAAGGCCCATTCATGTACTACGTGATATACTATCCTCATCCATACTAATTATGCATTCTGTTCTTCTGAGCTGATATCATCCCTCATGACAGTCCAAACGCCACACTCTATGCAGAGAAGACCAATTTAAATAATCAAAATATGTTGCACAAATTCTTTCACCTATTTTCCCTGTCTAAAGATATTTTCCATCATCTGTTCTGCCATGTAAATGGTATGTTAGCATTCATAGCGAAAGGATTTGAGTATAGGAGCAGGGAGGCTCTACTGCAGTTGTACAGGGTTTTGGTGAAACCACACCTGGAGTATTGCATACAGTTTGGCGTACAGTTCTGGTCTCCAAATCTGAGAAAAGACATTCTTGCCATAGAGGGGGTACAGAGAATGTTCATAGACTGATTCCTGGGATGTCAGGACTTTCATATGAGGAAAGACTGGATAGACTTGGCTTGTACTCGCTAGAATTTAGAAGACCGAGGGGGGATCTTATAGAAACGTACAAAATTCTTAAGGGGTTGGATAGGCTAGATGAAGGAAAATTGTTCCCAATGTTGGGGAGGTCCAGAACAAGGGGTCACAGTCTAAGGATAAGGGGGAATTCCTTTAGGACCGAGATGAGGAAACCATTTTTCACACACAGAGTGGTGAGTCTCTGGAATTCTCTGCCACAGAAGGTAGTTGAGGCCAGTTCATTGGCTATATTTAAGAGGGAGTTTGATGTGGCCCTTGTGGCTAAAGGGATCAGGGGGTATGGAGAGAAGGCAGGTACAGGATACAGAGTTGGATGATCAGCCATGATCATATCGAATGGCGGTGCAGGCTCGAAGGGCCGAATGGCCTACTCCTGCACCTATTTTCTATGTTTCCATGTTTCTATGTCTATCCTGTCTTTTCTATAGTGAAAAGATGATATTTACAGATTCTAACCATCAAACCTGCAGAAGCACTTTTGAAGCACAACCCGTTTAATCCCACTCTGCCACTTAACTTCCAGAATTAAAATGTGTTTATGCATTTAGTATAGTTTATTGTCTGTGGTCAAGGATAGAGCATTCACTTCGCGGCCCTGTTTCCACCAATCTTTCCACCACCACGCACAAGAAGCACAACACAGACACCATTGTGCAGATGCCGAGAAGTATGTTCAGCTCTGACGGAACAATTTCTAATCTTGTATGTGGACTCGATAAGAAGAAGTTTATTATCTTTTGGGGGGGGGGGGGGGGGAGGGAACACATCTCAGATCATCTACAAAGCATCCACTTTCACAAATATTTCATATTTCCCCTCAAGCAGTCCTATTGATTCCCCCAATTGCATCCTGTGCACACTCCTGCACGAGACTCCCACTGCCCTACTGTGCACAAAACAATTTAAAGTGAACAAGTAACCAACCATCCATCAAATATCTGGTATATCAAGGGAAACCAAAGCACCCCAAGAAAACCCATGCAATCAAAGGGAAAACATGCACAAATACAGAACCCAGGATCAGTATCAAACCTGGGACTCTGGAGCTGCAAAACAGTATTGCAACTGTGCCACAAATAAATAAACTTGTCATAGGAAACGCATTAAAATGTTATGAGCCTGTCCCACTTTGGCGATGTTTCAGGTGACAGTCAGAGTAGAACACACACACACACACCGCTTCCTTCACCAGCCCGTTATGCAGGCGGGGACAGGGCAAGCGTCGACCATTTCTGTTGACCATTATGAGGCCACGACTAGTTCCTAGAATGCAGGAACTCCTCGCGATCATGAAGGCGACCACCCGCGAACATGTGGCGACAGCATAGTCTCCTGCAGTCGCCTCTGAGGGACAGGCCCATTAACATTCCACAGAGAGTATGCAAATAGTTGCAAAGAGCATATGTATAGTCAGTTATTATTCAGCATTGTGTTATGCTGACACGTAAATGAGCAATACTTACTGTGATCTTGGTGGCTTTGTTCAGAATATTCACCCATTCAACTAAGTCTTGCTGATCATTAGCCTGCAAAAAGTATTTTCTCATCCCTGCATTAATGACTGTTAGGACACAAGTAGAGTACAAATTACACACATTAAAGTATTGCAACTATCAATCAACTATCAATGTTTTTGTTTATTTCTACAAATTTAATTATTTTTAGGACTAGTGTTGTAATATCTGACTGCAAATATTGGTTTAAATAAATGTTGGAATATATATTTTTAAAATCTCGGTAAATGTGACCAAATGATACAAATTAGAGGTGTTTATGATATAGGCAACTCTCTCTTGATCAATTATTAAAATCCTCTCAACTCAAAATTAGAGATTAGGGTATATTCTGAACAGAATACTTTATGATACTTTGTTGAGAGTTTATCATTGCAGTTCACAAGTAAATGCAATGTATAATATTCTGATGCAGGTCTGTGCTTAGTTATCAACCAAGACATTATCTCGTCTGTAGTGTAGACGGAAGAGAACACTACATTACTGCAAAGAATTCTACAGATTTCTGTCGAAGGCAAATATCTGATGGATTTTCTACTGTGTACTTTCTACAGGTGCGCAACACAGCTGCACAAAACACTAAAATACTTGTACTGAATCTTATCATTCATGAACATTTCAAGATCCTGTAGGTTAGCAAGAATCTCAAATAAGATGTAACCCACCTATGTACAACTGCATGGTGGTTTGACAATAACATTAAACTTAAACCACTTGAGCTAGGTTAATGAAATAAAGTATTACACTATGTGGTTATATACAGTAGCAGAGGTATTTACTCTGACAGGGTATTTTCAGTCCTACACAACAATCCTTTAAAAAAAGATAACAAATCACTGTCAAAACAATGTTCACATCTAATCAGCAAATTATATGGTTAGTTAGTTCATCTATTGTAAATAAGATTTCAGTACTGTCACTAGAAGCTGTAATGATTTTCTTGGAAAAAGTGTTGACAAAAATTATACAAAATTCCATGATGCTGGCAGGTAGTTACCAAGCAATTTTCTCATAAAACATGAGCCAAATTTGCTAAATTGCAGTTCTCTACATTTGCCATGTCATTCTCTATTTTAACAATGGCAGTTTATCTCATCCAGCTACTGAGATGCAAAGTCACAAATATTAAACATCTGTACAAGGTTAAGTGTGACTAATTAGGACATGGTTAGGACGCAAGTCATTAATTAAATGAATCCATATCACTTCAAAAGTACATGTGCTTCACCTGTAGGATATGATGCGTCTTTGACTTGCTTTTCAATGCTTCTGTCAATCTCGCAAAAAAAACTGTAAATCTGCACAAACATACAGTAAGATCGCTCCCATCTCATCCTCCTACACCCCATCCCATCACACATTCAAGTCCCAATTGCTTCCAGTTTTATGTCACATTCAAGTTTAACTTCCAAACCCTATCTATTTATCATACAACACACAAACATACAAATGGGTACACCATGGGAATAGTTACATATTGGCCCACACAATGCAGCCCGCAGTTCCAGGGATTACTGGAATACTGAATTCATTGCATTACGCTGGTTAGTGTGAGCATACATGCCAATATATTGTATTACTGGTGAAAAGTGCACAAAAAGGTCCAATACCATTACTTCTGACCTTCAACCTCACTATTTGCCTCAGCACTGCAACTGGGGGCAAGTGCACCCATATTTGCTGACATGCCAAATGCATTTTGCCCCTTACCTTTAGCCATGACTGGCATATTGACTGGCAATGATTTTGATGGCATTGTCAACTTGAATGGAGAAGTTTTCTCTCTTTGACAAAAAAGGTCTGTGTTTCGCCTTATCATATATTTATTAGGTTGAATATTCTTCATGAACGACTTTCAATGTTAGTTAAGTCTACTTAAACTCCTTTTCAGTCTTTGTAAACTCAAGAATTTAGAAAGAGTAAAAAATTACTTGACAGTTGAAGCTCTGAATTGGTTTAATAATTGATGCAAAACTAATTAAACCAAACCTAAAATAAAACAGATAAGGTATGAAAAATTCAGCAGGTCTGGCAACATCTATGGTGAGAGAAATAGTCAACTTTTCAGGTCAATCACCTCTATTCAGATGTTTTGTTCTCCACAAATGCTGCCGGTCCTGCTCAATGTTTTCTGTTTGGCGTTTCAGATTGCCAACATTTGTAATTTATTGCTTCAATTACAGGTGAACCCCCAGTACTGAAGTTCAACATTACAGAATTCACAAACCACAACCTAGAAGTTTGAAATTAAATTCAGCCGTATAAATTAATATAAAAAATGTAAATAGTAAATAAACACAAGTTATTTTTTTTAACTCGCATATTTTGACGCAGGTGCAGGTGATGCTGCGTCATGTTACAGAAAATTGTGATACAGTCCTTTCATTAGGAACACAGCCCTAATGAAGGTTAAGGGGGTGGGAGGGTGGTCGTCTGTACATTCAATTCATTGCTGCTTCTCTGCCAGGAAAGAGCTTGTGATCTATATCAGGAGCGTGCAATCTAATTCCACTATAGAGGAATGCAAACACAATATTGGATAACTCTCCAGTAAAGCATTTCAAGAACCTTTTACTGTCAGTGGAGTCACAAAGTGCAATACTTTTCAGTTAAAAGTAAAGTTGTGTGTGCTGTAGGCATGTGAAGTAGGATAGTTTTTCTTTCATTAAGTTCAGTCTTCACACATAACCAATAATTATTCTTCAATTAATGTTTTTTAAAATAAAGTGCTCTTCATTTTCACAAATCTATTTGCAGGTCTTGCTGTGTGCAAGTTAGCAAAAGATTTCCAACATTACAATAAGGTCACATTATCATAAAAAATACTATAAAAATGCAAGTCTTTCTTAATTTAGACTGCACTTCATTAGTAATCCAGTTGGGCACTTTAGGATGCTGGGGATATGGCAAACCATTGCATAAATGAACATTTATTTTCCTCTAAATTTTTAATAGACTACAAATTAAATAGTCATAATTAAATAGAAATATCAATATCACTGATGGTGTCAACTGATAATTAAGACATATTTAACATTGGACAACACTTACCAAAACAGTACTCTGCTTTTGGTCGTTGCTTTGTTGCATCACTGACCTAACAAATGATAGGCACCAAATCAATGGACAAGGGAAAGAAAAGCTATATTTTTCCAGGTATTAGCAGATAAAAGAATATGTTTAAAACATTAATTTTAAATTATTGTAGATAATGGAAATACATGAAACAATGGATTTGAGAGAACCCTTAGAATACGTTGCTAGAATATGATTCCATAATTAAAATTAAGATGATGAAAACTACTTTTCACAACAACAGTATACACTTTTTCATATATTTTGAATTCCACATTTGGCTGTTTAATGTATTCAGCATTGTCTTGCAAAGAAACAGGTCATCAATAAGTATTTGTAATTGCAGAGAAACGTTTCAGTCAATGTAAAATTATTGTGCACATGTGGCTTTCGGTCTCCAGAATTAATGTGCCCAACTGTAATTTCTTGGTTTCAATACAGAAAATTGCAGATCTTTTTATACTTGGCAATGTATGTAATCCAGTATAGCTTATGCTGACACACAAAGATAAGGGCAAAACCACAATTTCAGAAGCACTACCTTTCCACGAGACAAAGTAAAACTTCAGCTTGTCCTTAAATGGTCAGAAAAGATCAAAATGCATCTTCTGTGAGTGACATCTAATGCCCTGATAATTTTTTTTTGACTCAACCAGTATAGAAACATATAAATTAGGTTCAGGAGTAGGCCATTCGGCCGTTCAAGCCTGCACCGCCATTCAATATGATCATGGCTGATCATCCAACACAGTATCCCGTACCTGCCTTCTCTCCATACCCTCTGATCCCCTTAGCCACATCTAACTCCCTCTTAAATATAGCCAATGAACTGGCCTCAACTACCCTCTGTGGCAGAGAGTTCCAGAGACCCACCACTCTCGGTGTGAAAAAAGTCCTTCTCATCTCGGTCCTAAAGGATTTCCCCCTTATCCTTAAGCTGTGACCCCTTGTCCTGGACCTCCCCAACATCGGGAACAATCTTCCTGCATCTAGCCTGTCCAACCCCTTAAGAATTTTGTAAGTTTCTATAAGATCCCCTCTCAATCTCCTAAATTCTAGAGAGTATAAACCGAGTCTATGTAGTCTTTGTTCATAAGACAGTCCTGACATCCCAGGAATCAGTCTGGTGAACCTTCTCTGCACTCCCTCTATGGCAATAATGTCCTTACTCAGATTTGGAGACCAGAACTGTACGCAATTCGCCAGGTGTGGCCTCACCAAGACCCTATACAACTGAAGTAGAACCTCCCTGCTCCTATACTCAAAGTATTACATCCTATACTATACATTTAGTATTACATTGCTACTATTAATTAATGCAGTTTGGAGAATGGCTGATGCATTATACCCTATAGGGTGCCAATTGAGAAGTTTTAAAAGCATTTTATGTGACAAACTGTCAAATTTAGTTTGGTTTAGAGATACATCATGGAAACAGGTCTTTTGGCCCACGAGTCCATGCCAACTGCACTGATCATTCATTCACATTAGCTCAATATTGTCCCATTTTCTCATCGACGCCCTACACAACATTTTACAGTCCAATTAATCTGCAAACCTGCACATCTTTGAGAAGTGGGAGGAAACCAGAGCACCCAGAGAAAACCCATACAGTCACAGGGATAACGTGTAAAGTCCGCACTGACAGCTCCTCAGGTCAGGATCGATCCTGGGTCTTTGGAGCCGCGAGGCAGCAGCTCTACTAGCAGCGCCACCCAATACAAGAAATTTTATAAAGTGAATTCAATCCTTTACTAAACATGAACAGATTTGGTTCACCTAAAAAGTACACAATTAAGGTGCTAAATTGAGCCAATTGTTTAATAGCAGAAAATATGCAAGGACAAATTAACATAAAGCCAAATAGAAAGATACCAAAAACCTTGTTGTCGAGTGAACTAAACTGGAATTCACCAGAGGATAGATTACAAAATGGTACGAATACTAGATAAGGCAGATAATTAGAAAAATGAGCTACACCAAAGCACTACAAACCTCCATTCCCTCACCTACTCTCTCCAAAAATGTTATTTTAGTGGCTTAATAAATTAATTAAATCAATAAAGCTTCATGTTACTTCAAACAATTACTTCAGTTGCCTGAGTACACATTACCAACACTGTTTTTCTTAGCTTTAATCTAATTATATTATTTTCCAAAATAGTCTATATTGCCTTCAATAAAGATAGTTCATATGATAATGCTTATTTTGATTAAAAAGCTCATAATTTAGCAAAACATTAAATTTCACAACACAAAGTCCGGATTATATCTAAACTTAAGATTCCCAATTTACAAATTTGTGCCTATTCATACAAGTTATCTTGTAACGTAATACATGGGTGATATTAAAGACATCAACACTGTCAAATATTGAAAAATATTTCTTTTTTTTCTGTACGGCAAAAAATGCTAACATTTCGATATTTCTATTTAATAGAATAAATTCCATCAAAACTGAGAATTACCTTGGAAATGTAGGTAAGCTTAAGAGCTCCAACATGTGAGGCTCCTGAAGGCAGATTCTACAATTAAGCAGAAATTTGAAAATAGAAATGAAACTCCAGCAAGTTCTGCAGTAGATTTTATCATTCATTAAATGCAACTCAGCTGCATCTAAAAAGTTTAATTTGCTATTGAAATATAATCTAAAATAAATACAATCACAGCGATTCACTATTTACCATGAAGCAAATTAGTATGAATTAAAATTAAAGATCACCATGAAGCAAATAATGAATGGCACTGGATAATGTACTTGACGGAAGAAATCTATTGTTTTTACAATCCCAGTTGCAGTTATATTTAAATATATACATTCAGATGCTCTAAATTATGACATACAATTTTGAAATACGGTTCACACATCAAAATGGGAAAGGTGTACATAACTGCAGACGATAGCTACACATGGGAACCATGGAATCCGAGAGAGATGACATCAATAGCTTTCTTAAAAATTTGGCACGTTGTTTTTTCAGAAAACCTGGGATCATTGTTCATATTGTAAGCAATGTTGAGTGGTAATTTGTTTAATTTAATCAATATCATAAAGGGTTAGACACAATGAATAAAGGGGAAGCATTTTCATTGCTGCAAAGGGCTAGGATGTCAATTTAAGTAAGCATGAACACAAAGCTCCCCCCCCAAAAAAGAATGGTGGAAACGGGCAAAGCAAATAATACAATATTGAGGGGAAATGAATCAGGGCTCAGGGAATATTCTAGGATCTAAGTATGACCCGATTGTCTCAACAGGCATCAGGTCTAGTAGATTGACTGTGCAATTTATCTACGACTCTTGAACTTTTTATAATATCTTCATACCGACTACAATATATGGCATTTGCATCATATCCATTCCATGCAGAAGTACTGTCTATATAGAATTGAATATTAAAATCTATAGTAATAGCACGAGTTTAACAGAAAAAAGCTGCTGACCTGTGGATTGTCCATATACCACAGCAAACTATCTGCCAGAGTGTCCAGTATAAAGTATCGGCGCAGAAATTTTCCGCTGTTTTCATTTTCTTCAATGTCTAAAAATCCACAAATACGATTCTGTCGATCCACATAAGGCATTTCTGACTCTCCACATCACACTGTAAAGGAAATAAATTCATATAATTGACAAAAAGTCATTCCAAAAAAATGTAAACAGAAAACATATTGTAATCAAACTTATCAAGTGCTAACAGGAAAAGAATAAAAAACACAAAATGGAGGAGTGAACATGAATAAGTGACATTTTGGATTGGGATCCTTCTTCAGACTAATTGTCATGGGGGAGGGAGAGAAAGTTAGAAGAGGTGGATGCAGTACAGAGTATGGCAAATGATAGATGGATACAGGTGAAGTGGTTTTAAATGGCTGATTGGTGGACAAAGGCCAGAAATGAAAAGACAGAATGCGGCAATGTGAGGAGACAAGAGGAGTGAAATGTGATGCCAGAAGGGATATTGGTTGAAGGAGACAGAGGAGTGGAGGGCAGAGCAGTGGGGGGGGGGGGGGGGGGGGGGATGAAAATAGTGGGGTGAATTTTAACCTTATATTTGAAAATTCAATGTTCAATCTGCTGGGTTCTACCCAAATAGAATATCCAGTTTGCTTGTGGCCCCACTCTGGCAACGGAGGCGGCCCAGGACAGAAAGGTTAGTAGGACCATTCTTAGTCACGTGTGTGACCCAATATATGAAAAATTGCAGAATCTATCCTTCTAATTCTGAAAGCATTACAGGTATATTGTTTTGTACGGGATATATGACATACACATCTAAGTTTATCAAGTGAAATTTTTATGTTATGCTGACAATGTTTAGGGTCAGAGGTGAAATATGACTGGGCACGTGTGTGACCTCACACGGAGGAATTTTTTAGATAACTTAGTTTTATCTTAAAACTCTGAATTTTTAAAAGCTAGAATGTTCATATCTTTAGCAGACATGCATCATAGTTATGTAGGTAGGAAAATAGCAATGAATAAGATTAATCTCACAAGATTCGTAATGTATTACTTTATGTGATGACGTCTGGTCACGTGCGCGACATTTTTAGGTGGGCACATGTGTGATACGACATTCATGGAGGAAATATGTGCAGATATTGCAGCATGTGGGTAGTGGATACCAGGTACTAAACAAGACATAACTATCTTTGGTTATTGCTGTTCATGATTTTAACTGATATTGTAAAGAGCGAGTCTCTGAACCTGGAAATAAAGACAAAAGAAGAAAGGAGTTGTAATCATAGAATTCCATATAATTAACTCTAATATTTAAAATCAACTGTATATGTAAAATGCTCATCTTCAAATCATTTTTAAGCTCAAAACAGTTCAGAAATGTATAGCAGTAGTGAAGAGTTTGTACAGGTGCATCCAGTTGCCCAGCAGACACATGACCAGCTCGTACAGTGTACTCTGTGTGGTATTTTGGTAATGTGTGTAAACCATGTGTGGGCCAAGTGCTAGACACTGGCATAACATACAATTACTTCATTGTTTCTAAGATCATATTCCTGCAATAACGAAGTGGACTATACCAGTATATTTATGGGTAATCTGGTTAGGACGTGGAGCAATGATACGTATAAACAGGGTGCATTCATGGATTGCTTTGTCACACACGTGACCATAAATGCCACGTGTGGCCAATTAATTAGTTATTTATTAATTAAAAATGAGAGTTTAGTGAATTCATATTTGGTGAAAAGCAAGGCACAATAAAGCAAGCTTTTGACATGAAAAATGAATATTATCAAAGCCATGCAAAAATGCTAGAGAAACGCAATGGGTGAGGCAGCTTCTGTGGAGCGAAGGGATAGATGACGTTTCGGGTCGAGACCCTTCTTCAGACTCAAGTCTCGACCCGAAACGTCACCTATTCCTTCGCTCCATAGATGCTGCCTCACCCGCTGAGTTTCTCCAGCATTTTTGTCCATCTTTGAATTTTCCAGCATCTGCAGTTCTTTCTTAAATATTATTGTGGTTTTCAGATGGCATAAACTCAATGTTTTTCGGTCACGTGTGTGTCATTTAAAGTTAATTAGACCTTTGTTAATTATTTCATTATAATTGAATGAAAGCTATTCTTTGTAAGTGAAATATTTAAAATTTGTGCTTGGATTGTGCTTTGGGTGTACACAAGTATTTCAGACACTTGGTTATTCATCAATTCCAAATAAATGGCTGAGAAGAGGGTACTATCCACAAAGCTGCTCCATTTTCTGTATTTTCCATGGTTTTAAGAGCTTCAAATTAAACTTTTTTTATCATCTTTATCAGCAGTCAAGTAAAAACCACAAAAATATTAACAATGATCTTTTAAAGCAATGACACACAAGCAGCATAGTGAAGCAGCTGGTAGAGATGCTGCCACACAGCACCAAAGACCTGCGCTTGATTCTGACCTAGGGTCCTGACGTGTGGAGTTTGCATGCTCTCTGTGACATGTGTGAGTTTCCTCCAAGTGCTTCGATTTCTACCCATATGTCAAAGATGCGCAGGTGTCCAAGTTAACTGGCCCTTGTAAACTGCCCCTATTATATAGGGAGTGAATGTGAAAGTCGGATAGCAGTACTAATATTAAAAGGGGATCACTGGTCGGCGTGGACCCAGCGGGCAGAATGGCAGAATATGCTGTATCTCTAAAATACACTAGTATCAAATTCATTCTTAAATCGTACACGTTTAAAAAGCTCTTTTAAAATATCAGAAATTTGTAACATCTTCCATGGTCTCCAAGAGTTAACTGGAAACCTTATTCAACTTTATGGGAATTCTCTGACTAATTCTATGACACATCCAAAGTAATTTCCAGTAATGATCAACAAGCTTTAAAAAAAATATGGCATTGTTCCATACACATCATGATGAAATAATACGTTACTCTGGTATCCTCTATGCTTAGATACTATGTCCCCTTGTACATCAATGCAAATGAGCTTTAAAAATGCAACTGCATGGCTGCAGAAATAATAATGGGACTAGAACAAAAGTTACAAATGATTACAAGGAGAATGCGGCACAGAAGCACCATTCAGCACAGTGAAAAGGCGATTTAGCTTTACTATCCTCCTTTATGTTCTTGACTAGCTTACCTTCGTACCTCATCTTTTCACTTTAAAAGTTTCCCATCCTCTGGCTTCCCGCTCATCTTTGCTATGTTGTACTTCTCTTTTATTTTTTATACTGTCCCCCGACTTCCCTTGTCAGGCACAGTTGCCCCTTACTCCCCTTGGAATGTTTCTTCCTCTTTGGAATGAACTGATCCTGCACCTTCTGTATTATTCCCAGAAATACCTGCCATTGTTGGCAGGTATCTGCCACCTCCACTCCACAACCTAGGATGAGGGGTGGCCTCATTGAAACTTACTGAATAGTGAATTGCCTGGATAGAGTGAATATGGAGAGCATGTTTCCGCTAATGGGAGAGTTGAGGATGAGAGGCCATAGCCTCAGAATAAAAAGACGTACCTTTAGAAAGGAGATGGAGGATTTTCTTTAATCAGAGGGTGGTGGATCTGTGGAATTCATTGTCACAGACAGTTGTGGAGGTCATTGATATTTTTATGGTGGCAATTGACATTCTTGATTAGTAAGGCAGGCGATTGGGGTTGATAGGGAAAGATAGATCAGCCTTGATTGCTTGGCGGAGAACACTTGATGGGCCGAATGGCTTAAATTTGCCCCTAGAACCTATGCCCTGCACCACCTGAACAACAGGCTGCGGTTCAGCTTTCACATTTGGCATTCAACACTATCATCATCTCCAAAATCATCATCAAGACCTCTGGGCTGCACACCACCAGAAGCATCAGACCTGGGCCTCTGTACCTCCCTTTGCAACTGGAATCCTTTACTTCATCGGTAGACCTCAAATCACTCCGATAGATAACATCATCGCCTTTTCACTGACCACCAACACAGGACAACATCAAAGCTACATGCTTAGTTGCCTGCTCTACTCTTTTTACACCCATTACTGTGTGGTTAAGTACGGCTCCAATGCCATCTAAAAATTTGCCAACGAATCATGAGTTATCACACAAGCAAGATAATGCACCTGGTTCAATGGTACAACAACAGCCTCTCACTTAATGTCAACAAGAACAAGGATTGACACACCAAGTGTGGCAATTCCAACAGCTACTTTCCTACAACCATCATGTTCTTGAACCAATCAGCACAAACTTAATCCTATCACTAGAATAGAGCACCATGGGCCATCATGTGCACTACCATGAACATTTTCCACATTGTATTTTGCACTGTCTATTTTTTTTACCGTCCTTTGTTTTTATTGTCACGCATATTCACAAGTGCTATTTGTTTGAGTGTTTGCCTACATGTCTGTCATGCTGCTGCAAGGAGTATTTTCATTTACTTGTATCTCATTGCAGGTAGACACAAAATGCTGGAGTAACTCAGCGGGACAGGCAGCATCTCTGGAGAGAAGGAATTTATCTCATTATACTTGTGCCTATGACAATAAATTCAAATTGGCTCGTGAGTTGATTTCTAGTAAAGTAATTGAGTGCTCTGCAACACTCCCCAGGGATGTACCATTCACTGTGAACGTTCTGCCATGGATTAACTTCCCAAAATACAGGCTTCTGAACAATCCTTCTATAAGGTCAGGTACTGTATGATACACCTCTATCTCAATGAGGACATTGGACATTTTTTATGGAACTGATGTTATACAATGCTGAGAACTATATCCTGCAATCTGTATATTCTCCTTTGCTCCATCTATTGTATTTTATATATAACATACACACGGTATATCTGGATAGAATGCAAAACAAAGTTTTTCATTGTACCTCAATATATGACAATAAACCTGAACTGGTTGATCAAGAACCATCATTACTGTGCATGAAACCACCCATTTTAGTGTTATCTGCAAACTTAATCATGCCAAGTACATCCTCATCCAAAACATTGACGGATGACAAACATCAATCGGCCCAGCCCCGAGGCACACCACTTGTTACAGACCTCCAGTCAAAAAAACCTTCTGCCACCACTGCCTCCTACTATACGCACTTGAATATATTCTAAACTACTGAACCTTAAAATTGTAATGAGTTTTAAAAAAAATTATGTACATCTATTTGAATTACAGAAATGTTCAGATTTTCATACATTCAAAACAATTCAAAAGACGTTTAGCAGTCACAAGCTGTCAGGTATCCAAAAGTGTCTTCTGGCCCACCACTTAAGGACTAATTACCATATGTGACAGCCATTGCAGCCAAGTTTCAAGGTCAATTTATGCCACAAAGTCAGAAAATGTAACCACAACCACAGGAAAAACATGGATTGCGAATGCATCTTGTTAAATCAGGCAGTGTGGCGCACCTAATCCACATGTCAAGTCATGACATGCACACCAAATAATTAGAAAATACTACACCATTTGCATTTATGCACTAACAAAATAGCATATTACTAATAGATTGAAAAATACTTTAAGTCAATTTGGGTTTGCTATAACGCAAGCAGTAGGCTTGATTTTGAAACAGGATCAACAGCACTAATCACTATTTGCATTAAACGCAGAGTCTGAAGAGGAGTCTCAGCCCAGAACATCATCTGCCCATTTGTCTGACCCACCGAGTTCCTCCAGCACTTTGTTTTATTCAAGATTCCAGCATTTGCAGTGCTTTGAGTCACCATTACATGGATCATGCAGTCACAAAGGACAAAAACTCAGCGTTCGCAGTCATGAAACAATCTGCAATTTGAGAATTCCTATATTTAGCTCTGCACAAATCCCAAAGTTGCTGTGAGCGATTCAGTCAGCCTCTACAGCCATTACCAGTTTGCAGCCTTCTTCACCACAAAATAAATTTGTAAATCGACAATAACAATGAGCGGATTCCAAAATTAGGAGATTGCAATGCATCACTGAGGTCTGAATGTTTGATTGCAGAAGTCAAACATGCTCCTTGGATAAAATTCCAGAGAAGTGGAAAGGGCAAATAAAGGGAACAGTGATGATTAATGACACAGGTATCAAGATCCAGAAGGAAGCCCTTGCTGTCATTCTACAACTATGAGGTTCTTGCAACCTGTATGGATGTCAGCAGAAACTACAGTGTGGAACAGTAAACTGACCACAGCATGTTAGGAGCCATTCAAGCTGATGCAATGGAAAAGAATGTCGCACTGACAAAGGGAAGTGTGGATAAGGGAAAAGATAGTGTTTTTTTCAGCTGGAGGCATGAATCCCAAAGGTTGTGATGTCTGCACGGCCAGAGTTAAGGCCATCTCCTTGGGGCTGAAGAACTGGGAATAGAAAAGGAAAGAGAATGTTGCCACAGTCCAGAATTCAGAATTTCAGAATTCAGCAAAACAGGACTAGAGAACAAGGAAAAGTAGAACTGAGAGCAATCCAGAAAGAAAAAGAAAAATCCAGAACAGTTCCCACATTCTGAAATATGCAATACAATTTCAGAGAGATAAAAGCAGATTAGACTAGTTAGTCTAACATTAACAGCAGCAGAATCCTAGCATCTATTTTTAAGGAAATGGTAACTAGACACTTTGAACATAATAATTTCCCTTTCCAATCTGGCCAATTTTATTACGTGACAAATCTGCTAGACCTATTTAGGAGTAGGAGTATGAATACTTTATTGTCACATGTAACTAGACACAATAAGAATCTTTGCTTGCATACACAATTTATACAAATAGCAGCCACCTACAGCATTGACAAAGTTACAAAGCACGCCGGCTCCCCCTTTTGTCCTACCCCCCCCCCCCACGGTTCCCCCACCCCGATCCCCATTGTCCTTTGCCCCCCCCCCCCATTGTCCATTGTCCTCCCCCCACACCTCCCTCACGGCAGTCTCCCCACGCCGGATCCTCCATTTTTCTTCCCGTCCCCCCTCATGGTGGTCTTCTCTGATGATGCTCTGCCAGGCCTGTATTGCAGCCGTCTTTACCTTCTGCTTGTTTTGGGGGCCAGTCCCCTTCCGTTTTCTCTTCAGCATATAAAAGGCATGCTCAGTTGGGTTTGATCGGGTGATTGACTTGGCCACTCAAGAATTGTTCATTTTTTAGCTTTGAAAAACTCCTTTGTTGATTGGCAGTATATTTGGGATCATTGTCTTGCTGTAGAATGAACCATTGTAGAATGAATCAGGTCGTGACGTATGGCGACACATGTAGTGACGCGCTGTGTCTCCCCGTCGCCCTAGCATTTTGGAATGTTCAAAATCCAGGGGCGACGTCTGGTTGTCTCATCATGTCACATGCTGACGTATGTAGTCCTGCGGGTGACGCCCGGTTAGGGACCACAGATGGGCTGTAAAATATTCTTCCTTCAATGCATGGATTTTAAACATTAATATATTAAAATGAATACAATAAAAACAATTGTGCAAATGAAAGATGTCTGAATCGTTCAGTTTTATTTTGTATTGGTCCGCTTCCAGATCCAAATCACTGTCTCTACGTTTTCACAGGGATTGATTCAGTGAGTGTTGACTGAACTCCCCTCTCCCCTCCATCCTTCTTCCCCACCCGCCCACCATTCTCCCTTCCCCTCCCCCCCGCGTCATTCTCACTTCACCTTCCCCCCCCTCCCTTCTTCCCTTCCCCTCTACTCTTCCCCACCTTCTCCACACCCCCCCTCCCCCTCCCATTTTACAACCACCCCCCACTTTCCCCGGCGCCCCCCCGTTTGTGGAGCCAGCCTGTGACAGCTAGATCCCACTAATAGTACTGCACAAAGTCTACTCTACATCATTTGTTTTAGTAACATGGACTAGGGGATAAATGTAGACTTCGGGTGCAACACCCCCTCCCCCCCCCCCCAACAAACCCCCTCACCTTGCATCAAAATGGGTGGTGGGTATTTAGACTCAGTGGCCAGTGTACCCAGTGAAAAGCCCGCTGCCTCTGGGGGTTTGGAGAGAGCATTGGAAGAGAGATCTTCCTTTGGGCCAACTCGTGACCAACAGTTTAGTTTCCATGCAGAATACTGGGGGTTCGTGTCCAACCCCTGGGACCCTGTGTCACATTTATTTCAGAGATACAGTGCCCTTCGGCCCACTGAGTCCGCACCGACCAGCGATCCCCCGCACAATATCCCACACATGCTAGGGACAATTTATAAATAACAAGCCTATCAACCAGGAGTTAGGGTTAGGGTAACCTCCCGCACTACAAACGTTTGTATAAATTGTCCCTAGCGTGTGGGGGATCGCTGGTCGCCGGCTGGGTCCACAATTGGGGGGCGTCGGGGAAAGTGGGGGGAGGGGGGGGGGGTTGGAGAAGGGAGGGAGAGGCGGAGAAGGCGATGTGAGGGGAGTTGGGGGGGGGGGGGGGGGAGTGGTGATGGGGAATTAGAGTGGAGCGGGGAGAAGTGAGGAAGAGGGGGGGAAGGGAAGAAGGAAGAAGGGAAGCAGCAGCTCAGGCACTTGACACCGCTGCAAATTGTTCTGTTGCTGTTGTTCCTTTAAAGGGCCTGAACCACTTTGCGATTTTTTTCGGTGACGGCGGGGCATTAGTGACTGACGCCCTTTAAAACCGTCACAGACGCTCCACAGTCGCCGAAAAATATCGCAAAGTGGGACAGGCCCTTTAAGGGGACAACAATTTGCAGCTGTATTGAGCGCCAAACCGCTGCCCGAGCCACTGGTTCACAAACAAGCAGCAACTCCACAGGGCAAGGCAGGAGCTCTCTGAGAAACGCTGGCACAGTTTGCATCAAGCCGTCCGCTGTCCACATCAGCCAAGCTTTCCTTCGCTTGCCAAACCGGGCAAAATAACACATCTTTTAGGTTGACCATTGGAACTGTAGGTGGACATTGGTAACTGGGCAACCATTAATTTCGAGCCTGTTATTCCTTAGAATAAATAAATTCCCCCCATCTGTCATGGATGGATCCCAACCCGTGTATCTTCTCCGTACCGTAGCTCTGCTGTCACTACCCCTCCCCCTAAAAGGAACAAAGATAGTGTTCCCCTGATCCTCACCCTTCAGCCCACCAGCCTCCGCATTCAACAGATCAGGCTCCGCCATTTTCTGGAGATCCCACAACTAGCCACAGCTTCCCTTCGCCACCCGTTTCTGCCTTCCAGAAAGACCACGCTGACTACAATTCCTTGATTCACTCATCTCTTCACACACAAAACACCCCCTCCACTTGTACTTTCTCCTGCAACCACAGGAGATGTAACACCCGTCTCTATACCTCCTCTGTCACCTCCATCCAGGGACCCCAGCAGTCCTTCCAGTTGAGATAAAGATTTACGTGCACCTCGTCTAACCTCATCTACTGCATCCGGTGTCCCAGACGTGGCCTCATGCACATTGGCAGAACCAAGCATAGACTCTCCCACTGTTTTGCTCAACACTTGCAAAGGTTGGTCCGGCAAGGCATATTGGATCTCCAGGTTGTTGACTATTTTAACTCCTCGTCCCATACTGACCTTTCTGTCCTTGGCGTCATCCATTGCCAGAGCGAGGCCACATGCAAACTGGAGGAACAACACCTCATATTCTGCTTGGGTAGCTTTCAACCCAATGAAATGAACATTGAATTTTCCAATTTTAAGTAACTACATGACCCCCACCCCCCTCTCCCTTCCACTATAAACCCTTCCCCCTCCCTGTCCCACCTAGACTCGCACGTATCTCTCTCCCCTCTACATTCCTTTCTCTAGTTTGACAATTCTCAATTCTTCAATCCTTTTATTTCACGTCTTCTGTCTTTTCATCTCTAGCCTTTGTCCAACCATCTGCCTATCAAAAGCCCCTCAGCAACTGATTATCTGCCAGGTTTTGTCCAGCCTCCTCCCCATGCAATCAGTCTGCAGAAGGGTCCTGACCTGAAACGTCACCTAACAACGTTTTCCAGAGGTGCTGCCTGGCCTGCTGAGTTACTCCAGCATTTTGTATCTTTGTAAACCAACATCTGCAGTTCTTTGTTGTGCTGCCCTTCGTTTATGCTGATCCTATATAACTTGCACTTAAACTTATTTGCCAAATTCATTGTCTCCCAAAACATGTAGTCACAACTACTAAAAAAAAAGAAATCAGGTGCAACAATCACCTCAAATGAAATTTAAGAAATATTTATTGACAATGGAGATAACAATGCGAGCTGCATTATTCCATTTAAATCATTCCTTCCATGAAACTAAACCTTACCTTGCATTAATCACTCCCCCTTGACACTACTTTCTATCTATGTACCTACATTCCAAGGGTCAAGAAATATCTCCCCAAATCAACACCATCACCTTTATGGTCAGTCTTAAACCCATCATTCTGACTAAACTTACCACTCCCCCCCCCCCCCCCCCCCCCCCCCCAATCACCTTTATGGTCAGTGGCTGGCACACTAACGAAACACAATTATATATTATCTTAGATCTACAGTGAAATCAAATTGGGATTTTATGGTTACTAACATTATTTCAGGTTTTGACTTTCAGTTTATATTTTCAAAGGAGTCAATAAATGATATGAAGAGAAACTTACTGTAATTAATTTTGAATGGCACCATTCCATTCAGACAACTTGGGTAACATTTACCAATGGCATAAAACATGCAGCTGTCCAATATAGTGTGCCAGATTTTGCCTTTGTAACAAAACAAAATAAATAAAGTGAACAGAGCTAATGACCAGCAACTGACTAGGTAATGCTCATTTTATTCAATTGCATTGAAAATTCACCTTTTTGTTTGTACAGCAAACCTTTATTGCATGAAAATACTAATGCCAATGTGGCAGAGCTATATATAGCAGTGGATGGGGAAGTTAAGAATGAGGGGAGCCAGGAATAACAATACATCATGTGCAATTACATCACAATGTGTACAACCTTCCCAAAAGGAATTGCTGATTTGGAATAAAACCAAGAATTTGAGGAAGAACTTTTTTCCTCTTTCCCTGAATAACTTTGTGTTCTATTTGGAGTTGAGTTGATTTATTCTGCAAAATAATTAAATGCATACCAAGTTATTTTCCTTGTTTGGCTTTAGGATAAAAAGTATGATCACTATTATAATTACAAATATGACAGGCCAGTTCTACAGAACTTCAAAAATGCATACAATTATAATGAAAATCTTGTATATAAAAACAGTGGTATTCGAGCTATTTTGATAGGTGGCTGGGTAGCAAGCAGCAACATCTCAACAAGGTAATTATGATTGGAATGTATTAAATCAAAGATAATATGGTGGAAAATGTACCTTAAGCCAAAAATAAAATCACCACTTAATGATATTAAATAACTTTTAAGGTACAGATGAGAAAGAGACTACACAAGGAGAAAAAGTCCCAGCCTATCCTCATAACTCAAAGCCCTCAAGTTCTGGTAACATCCCAGTGAATCTTCACTGCACACGTTCCAGCTTAATCACATTCTTCTTATAGCTGGCTGACCAGAACTGCACACAATACTCCAAATATGGTTTCATCAAATCCTTGTGCAGCTATAGCATGATGTCCTAACTGTTATACTCAAAACACTTTCCGAGGAAGGTAAGCATGTCAAACACCTTCACCAGCCTGTCTATCCATGTAGCCCTTTCAAGGAAATGTGTACCTATAGCCCATGGTCCCTCTGCTCTAAAACATTATCCAAGGCCCTACCACTTACTATGCAGCTCCTGCCCTGATTTATCTTATTAAAAATAATTATCTCACACTTGTCCATCTGCTCTTCCATGGCACACTTCACTACTTGATCGAGCTCTTTGTGTAAAGTTTAATAGCCTAACACATTGTCCACTAGACCACCAATTCTGGTGTCATCTGCAAATTATGTTAACTAAATTGTAATCCATATATTTTATATATGTGACAAATAACATTGGACCCAGCACAAATGCCTGCAGCTCACCATTGTTCACAAGCCTCCAATCAGAAAAACAGCAATCCATTCCTGTCCTAATTCCTTTCATCAAGCCAATTTTGAATCCAGTTGGCTAGCTCATCCTGGATCCTATGTGATCTAACCTCCTGGACAAGCCCACCATGCAGGGCCTTGTCAAAGGTCTTGCAAAAGTACACGGATTCCACACCTCTGCCTTGTCGATCCTCATGTGACCTTTTCAAAACGATCAAATATGTGATAAATTATTTCCAATGCACAAAGCCGTGCAGACTATCCCTAATAAGCCCTTGGCTATCCAAAAGCTGGTAGATATTGTCCCTCAATATCCTCTCAGTAACATCTCAGACATGTAGTTCTGTGCCTTGTCCTTGCAGCCCTTCTTAAATAAAGTTACACCATTAATACCCTTCAGTCTTCCAGAAACTCTCCCACGTCAAATCTCTCTGCAGGGCCTCAGTAAATTCTTCCCTAGCTTCCCACAATATTTACAGGCACACTTGGTCAGACCTAGGAATTTACCCACCTTAATTGTGCTAACATCTCCACTTTTGTAATTTGGATTTCAACTGAAACCTAGCCCATATCCTGAGGCTCAATACATAGTAACGTACATGTTGATTCTTAAGAGAGCCTATTCGCTTTCCAATTACTATTTTGCACTAAATATGTGTGAAATCTCCATGGATTTTCCTTTATCTTGCCTACCAAAGATGACCTTTTTTGCCCTCCTGATTTTCCTCTTAACTGTACTCAAGAGACAAGAGCTGTCATACACATCAGGCACAAAACAATGGAATTATTACCTGCTGCAGTTTTTCAGGCACACTAATGCAACATAATAAATGTAAAATACATAATAATGCAATTAATTATTAGTAATATTAGACAACCAGACCATAATAATGCAAGTTGAAGCATGTTGGGCAACAAATACAAGTCCATAGCAGTTCTATATAGGTAGGGATGTGGTTAATGATGTGCAATGCAGCTCAAGAAGCTGTTCTTGAGGTTCTCATGCTATACTTTCTCCCCGATGGCAGCAAGGAGATTACAGCATTGTGTGGGTGTTAGATGATAAGCTGCTTTCTTGAGGCAGCACTTCCTGTAGTTCCCTTCAATGGTGGGGAGGTTAATACCTGTGATGGACCCGACATTGTCCACCACCTCCTGCAGCCTCCTTCTCTTTTGCACGTTTAATGAAACAGGAAATGCTGCAACCAGTAGGTATGCTCTTTATCACACAATTGTAGACGTTCCAATAGATTCTCTGTGCCGTTCCGAATCCCCGCAAACGTTTGAGAACACAGGAGGCATTCATGAGCTTTGCGACAGCATGAATGTGCTGAGCCCAGGACAGATCAGAGATGTGCAGTCTGTGGGCTCCCTCCACTGCAATGCTCCTTAAGACTGCTTCACAGACCTTCAACTATTTTATATTTCTCAAGGGATTTGCTGGAATACAACTCCCAGTTGTTTACATCCGACATATGCCTCCTTTTTATTTGACTAGAGCCTTAATATCCATGTCCCCTTGTGCTCTAACAAGCAGCAACAAATCATACTCTGAACCGTATCATAATCTCTGCCGCAGATGGCAGTGGGGGCAGGTTCTCTGGATGCTTCCGAGAGAGCTAGATAGGGCTCTTAAAAATAGCGGAGTCAGGGGATATGGGGAGAAGGCAGGAACGGGGTACTGATTGGGGATGATCAGCCATGATCACATTAAATGGCGGTGCTGGCTCGAAGGGCCAAATGGCCTACTCCTGCACCTGTTGTTTATTATTAATCTGCCACTGACAAATAGTTTTATGGCTGAGGTCCTAGCCAAAGAAGTAGAGCCCAATGACCTTAGGATGTGGTGGAATCAGGGAGAAGGGGGAATGGGAGTTGCTAGTGAAAGAGCAATGCGATTTGACATTAAGGGCTTTGTTGAAGTAATAGGTAGAGCAAGTAATGGAATACGTACTTGGGCATTACAAATGGTTTAGCAATGGGAACAAATTACCACACAGATGTTTTCCTCAATGTCAGGGTACAATAATTTTATTCACATGAGGTCATGGATGGCAAGGGACTTTACCACAAAAAATATTCAAGGCACAAGATGAAGAGATTGATTGTTCATCTGCTGGCATGAAGGAGTGGTACAGTAAACAGTGAGCAGGAATGGCCAGAGAAATTAACTTAGCTGGGGAACTCAGGAAATGTGATAAGAACAAGCAATGGAAGTATGAATTACTGCTCAAAAGGAGGCAACAAAGTGGTAATGGGCATGAAATGGAGAAATAATTTCAAGAAATTCAATAATAAAAGAAGCAATATTACTCCAGGTGAAGCAACTAAAAACGGGCGGAGGCTGAAAGAGCAAGTGAGCAAAACAAGACCTGAAAACTATCAAAAGAAACAGAATGGGTTCTGGTTCCTAATAGCTACCAGTATGCACATCTTAAAAAATATATATATATTATTCAAATCTGTAAACAAGGTTATTTTCTTTAACTTGGTACCTAAATACCAACAAATGTTTTTTGTTGTAATTTAAATATTTATGGCCCTTTGAATTATTCTACAACATTTTCAATTTTCAATGCTTATATACATTAAATACAGATAAGTTATCTGTAATTTCAGAAATCCTACAGATTCAGCATCCAACTCGCAAGGCAATGTGTTCCCACCCTCCTTTCCACACCGGAGGACTCCAGTTCCAATTCTCCCTTTCCAATTTCCCATGGCTCCAGTTCCCACCTTCCCTTTCTGCTGGAAAAGGATAATGACACTGGGAAATGTACCATACTGTGTAACATATAAAAAGTGAATTAAAAGAGTGGATGTATTAATAGAAATTACATCCAAGTCTGGAAGGTCAGCCAATCTAGGAACACAATTCCAGGATTTTCAGAGCTTTACTGGAATACACTCCTGCGAGTGCTGTCATAAGGTCGACAATAATTCAACTAGGCCAGTCTCTTTCAAACTATATAAATGGTTCGTAAAAGGCACCTACTCCATTATGCTCTATCAAACAAAAACATAAAAATGGCACTCAATCTACTGAAAGTAAAAATGATCTTCCCCACCTCACCTGTATTAAAACAAATCAACCCTCTTCCTAATACTGCATGAAAATGGACCAAACTATTAGCCCAAAATACAAATGGAGTATGTTGATCTAAATATGATTCAATTAAACATACCTGTGAAATACATTACCTCATGATGTTTTTCTGGGCTCTTAATTATAAAATACAATGTGCCTTTTGAAGAAGTGGCAAAAAAACAAACTAATTTAAATAAATTGACGGCTACTCTGTCTTCATGATTTACCATAGAAATAGTTGTACTTTTATTTTTAAATAAAGCAAGCTCAACGATGTTAAGAGTGTAGTCATAATTTCACTATATTTTGTTTGTACTGCTCGTGGGCATTTAACTTGTCAGCTCTTAGCATTTGTAAGGTTCCAATGATACTACATTTCGCAAATACAAGCATAATCAAGTCCACAGAATTAAAGCAAAAGTACCTAGAATTTCTCTTTTAAAAGTAATAGTAATGACAGCAACATTAAAGTTTGCAAAGATTGCCCATCAATCTTTAGTGACAAAATGTAATTGCCATGCCATCTGCTGAGCTATCATGCATTTTTATGATAGCTGAATCAGAAATGCCAAAGTCCTTCAATGCACATCGTTCAAAAACGTAAACACTTGAATAGGCAGTGGCACGTTTTTAGGAAGCAATAGTTACTTCAACAAGGTCTATGTATTAGGCTTTCACATGCACTCACATCAAACATGATTACAGTGAACTGCTGCAGCTGGGAATTGAAATCAAGAATGCAAATACAGTTTCTTCATCAAATGGGTAACCAACCATACTAAATTCTCATCGAAAGTACATTTATAGTTTGTGAGAGCAAAAAAAATCAACTGCTGAAGGAACTTAATAGGTCAGACAACATCTGTGGAGGCAGATAGATAGTTAACATTTTGTGCTCGTCCAAAACATCAACTATATGTTTGCCTCCACATGTTGCCTGACCCAGAGTTCCTCCAGCAGTTATTTTTTACTCCAGGTTCCAGGGTCTGCTGAATTGTATTTGCCCAACAATTTTCATATCATCTCCATGATTCAATATCTAAGTAGTATGCATTTGCAAAATATGCAACATGTACACCTAGCACCAATTTCATGGGAGCAAATTTTTATAAATTATTTTCTGAAAATGATTAATTTTGTAAACATTTTGTTTACATTTGTGTATTATTCCTAAATATTTTCAAATGCAAAATTCATCACTATTTCTGAAGCAGATGACAGTAAGATTCATCGTGCACACGTCATTTTCACGTTATCTGGTTTTCTTTCAGAAAATGCCCTATATAATATCCCAAGTTAAAGACAATTATTTCCAGGAAGAAAAGTAAATAGATTGCAATTGTAAGATGTACAGTAAGACTGTTTTTAAAAATATGAAATTAAAGCAGATTGTTTTAGTTTTAAATTGTATCTTCAGTAATTGATGCTAGCTTTTTAATTCCAGGTTTGTTCGATTATTTTGATTTAAATTACCCAGTTACTGTAGTGGGACACAAATCAGTTTCTTTTGATCTTTAATCCTGTGAATACTCGCCAGTAACAACTTATTGTGCATTAACATATCAAGAAGTTCTAATGCACTTTTTCATATTTCTAGCAGTCATATCTTTCAAACATGGTGAGCCGTGTAAACATTAATCACTTTACATCAATTTTCTCCCACTCTTTTCTCAGTGTCCAACAAGGCAAGCTATAAAATTTGTCACAACCATTCCCAAATAGATTTGTATCTGACAGAGTACAAATTAACTTTAGCAACTACAGGTTCAAATAAAAAAAAACCTAGACAATTTTTTACCATCTCAAGCAAATATTTTGTACATTGTAACTTAGTATTATCAACAAAAAGCAAAACAAAATCAAATACTGGGATTAGGATCTTCAATCCTCAATCTTTTTGCACCCTAACTAATTCACACTTCAACTCTTTCTATTCAAATTTCTTAGTAGCATTACAACAAGTTACTGGACAAGCAATCATAGGATTAAAGATCGAGCAAAACAACCCACCGCAACAACTGAGTAATTTAATTTCATTTAACTAAACAAATTAAAAAGCTAGCATCGGTAAAGGTAACCATGAAATTATCAGATTACTGTGAAAAACCTACTTGGTTCATTAATGTCCTTAGGGAAGAAAATCTGCGATCCTTACCTTTACCTGTGTGTGATTTCACATCTATCAATGCGGTTAACTTTCCTAGGTTACCCAGTTTAGGATAATTAAGAATGAATAAAAATTGGCATTGCAAGGAATATGTGCATTTTATGAAGCAAAACTAAAAATCCTTGAACTCCCAATAAAAGAAAATTTTCAACACAAAATTTCAATTACCTCAGCATCCCCACGATTTGAAATTTGTATATCTTTGGTTTATCTCTAATCACCAAACCACAATTATGTCACTTTTTCTAGATTCTATGTGGAGGAAATAGTTTTGTTGTAACTGCCCTAATGATTTAAAATCTGTTATAGATAGGCACACTAGGGCAGATCTTAGGCATTTAAAGGAAGGCTTATGCAATGATGCCCTTTAACCACCCAATATAAACTCTGGTGAATCCAAACCATACTCTGAAGGCCAATATAACTTTCCCAATGCTCCCAAGATGCATCATACAAGATGATGTGGGCCTGGGATCTACTTAAAATCCCAAGTGACTTAATGACATGCTATTTTATCACATATAGCTGTAAAAAGTTAAACGTATACTGACACTAAAACCTCCTATCCACTCACTGTTAAAATGCTCATGCCCTTCCAAATAAAACAGCGATAAACCTGCACTTCACCCTACCAAATGTTGTCAGTGATCAGCCATACATTCAATCTGCAGGAGACAAAGTGGAGAGATAATGGGCAGGTATTTCAATTGGTACGATATGACTCAGTGTCCCATATGCATGTGTCAGAGCCAAAAGTAGTCAATGTATTTATTAATTAGTTGAGATGGAGCCATGCATTTAGGTTTACCAACAACAAAAACAATCTGCACCAGAGATTGATGTCTCTCAAATCAGGTTCCTATCCCACCCACAATACTAAACGGCTTGGAACAAATCGCAATAATACAAGTTGAGTTTACAGCAAAGGGATTCCCTTCCTTCTTAGCATTTTCAAAATCCTGTTGCTGTGTGTGAATTTCTGTTTGATAACTCTTCTTTTAAATAAGCAGAGATATTTTTGCTGTGTTAAAAAGCTGCATAAATGAAAGTTGTTGCTGAATTAGGCATAATGTAAGCTTCTCGTTGAATAACAGTGCAGGATCAAAGGGCCGAGATGGCCCCACTCCTACATCCATGCATACAGCACCATCTGCAACCTTGGATATCATGGTGCAGCACAGGAAACCATTTTAGTCCACATTAGCCTGTTGAGGGAGAAAGCGAGTGACATCTATTCCCCTATCTATAATTGTCTTCAATTTTTTTTCTCTTTCAAGAATTTAACAAATTCTGTCCATTTAAGGCTACCAATGAATTTGTATCAGTTTAGTTTAAAAATAGTGTGGAAACAGGCCATTTGGCCCACCGAGTCCACACTGAGCAATCACACACTAGTCCCATTATTATTCCACTTTAGCATCTTATACACATGGGGCAATTTACAGATGCCAAATAACGTACAAACTCGCATATCTTGGGATGTGGGAGGAAACTTCATGCAGAGAAAGCCCAAGCGGTCGCAGGGGGAACATGGGAACTCCTCAGAAATGTGCATGCTTCATAAAGATTCACTTTTGTTCTTCCAAAATGCAATGATTTGAGACCCAAACCACAAGACAAGGAACCACATCTGCCCAGGAATCATCCTAACACACCCTTCCCAAATTGGTTTAATAGAGGGGACAAAGCCATACATGGAAAACCTGGTGTGGTGTCACCAAAACCCTGTTCAATTATAATAAGATGTTCCTGCTGCATTCCATTCAATTTATGATAAAGGCCAACAATTTACATTTACAGTGCCCTCCATAATGTTTGGGACAAAGACCCATCATTAATTTACTTGCCTCTGTACTCCACAATTTGAGATTTGCAATAGAAAAAAAATCACATGTGGTTCAAGTGCACATTTTCAGATTTTATTAAAGGCCATTTTTACACATTTTGGTTTCACCATGTAGAAATAACAGCTGTGTTTATACATAGTCCCCCCCATTTCAAGGCACAATAATGTTTGGGACACATGGGTTCACAGGTGTTTGTAACTGCTCAGGTGCATTTAATTGCCTCCTTAATGCACATATATGCACACGTCTTTCCTCCAGTCTTTCCATCACCTTTGGAAACTTTTATTGCTGTTTATCAACTTGAGGACCAAAGTTGTGCCAATGAAAGTCAAAGAAGCCATTATGAGACTGAGAAACAAGAATAAAACTGTTAGAGACATCATCCAAACCTTCGGCTTACCAAAATCAACTGTTTGGAACAAGCACGGAAATCACTATCAAAATATGGGGGGAGGGGGGGGGGGGGGGGGAGAGAGATAGGGGGGACACAATTTATTTGCGGCCTCGCGCGCACTCACACATGCGAGGCTTCAGATGCTTCAGCCATTGGCCCTGTGACCAGTAATTACAGCTCAATCCAGCGCTAAATGCAGCTCAACTCTGCCTGTCTCGCCGGGTTAACCTACAGCCCTGCCTGGACTGACGGGACACCAGCCTGGAGTCGTGGAGCTAGCACTGCTTCTCCACGCTGGCTGTAAACCTTGGCCATATTTCCCGCAAGTCTAGGCAGGGCTGTAGGTTAACCTGGCGGGACAGGCAGAGTTGAGCTGCATTTAACGCTGGATTGAGCTGTAATTACCGTTCACATGCTTTAGCGCTGCTTCTCTGCGCTGGCTATGGGCACCAATCTTATCTGACTCCCGATGTCTCTGGCCACCCCCGGGGGGGGGGGGCACTCGGGTGGGGCCGGGGATGGTCCAGTGGCGGTTCGACAGCAATTGCAGCGCCGAAGAGTCGGGATTGATCCTGGATGGGGATGAGGCGCAGGTCTGTGTCCAGGGCTGATGAGAGTGTTTTGGCACGTCTCCCTCCGCCAATCACCGCGCTCTATCCTCAGTCCCACCCCCCTTCTGCCTCTGACCGACACCTCCCTCCTCCAATGATCGCGTTGAATCATCATGTCCCGTCACCATTGCCTGCTGACCGACATCTCTCTCGTCCAATCGGCGCCCTCGATCAACAGTCCCACCCCCACCGTCTCGCAGCGATTTCACCAGGTTTTAAAATCCGAATAACAAAAAATGGAGGGGATCGTCCCCCACCTCTCAAAGCGGGGGGGGGGGGGGGGGGGGGGGGGGTGGGGGGGGGGGGGAGAGAATGATGTGTCCCCCTGCCCTGCTCCCCCCCCTGGGATTTCCACCCCTGGTTTGGAACATCATTAAGAAGAAAGAGAGCATTGGTGAGCTTACTAATCGCAAAGGGACTGGCAAGCCAAGGAAGACCTCCACAGCTGATGACAGAAGAATTCTCTCTATAATAAAGAAAAATCCTGTCCGACAGATCAGAAACACTCTTCAGGAGTCAGGTGTGAATTTGTCAATGTGTCCACAGAAGACTTAATGAACAGAAATACAGGGGCTACAGTGCAAGATGAAAACCACTGGTTAGCCGCAAAAAATAGGATGACTGGGTTACAGTTTGCCAAGAAGTGCTTAAAAGAGCACCCACAGTTCTGGAGAAAGGTCTTGTGGACAGATGAGACAAAGATTAACTTACATCAGAATGATGGCAAGAGCAAAATATGGAGGAGAGAAGGGACTGCCCAAGATCAAAAGCATACCACCTCATCTGTGAAACACTGTGGTGGGGGTGTTATGACCTGGGCAAGTATGGCTGCTGAAGGTACTAGCTCACTTATCTTCATTGATGATTCAACTGCTGATGGTCGTAGCATAATGAATTCTGAAGTGTATAGACACATCCTATCTGCTGAAGTTCAAACAAATGCCTCAAAAGTCATTGGCCAGCACTTAATTCTACAGCAAGACAATGACCTCAAACATACAGCTAAAGCAACAAAGGAGTTTTTCAAAGCTGGTCAAAAATGGTCAATTCTTGAGTGGGCAAATCAAACACCCGATCTGAACCCAATTGAGCATGCCCTTTATATGCTGAAGAGAAAACTGAAGGGGACTGGCTCCCAAACATAATGGAGGGCACGATACAATTACTTGCTGTACCCTTAAGCTAACTTTGTGTTTCATGTACAAAATCTAGATACTCTGTACTACGGCATTCATATGTAATTCAATATTCATATAAACAATTTTCTTCATACATAATTATTGCCTTTTTCACTATGTTACCCACTCCCCCAACACATAAAATGCAATTGCATTAAGTATGACGTCCTTCGGCAACAACGCTGGCTCTCTTATCGACTCACACAATTCCAAATGCTCAAAATTCCCAACCCTAAAAGATGGAACTAACGAACCCAAAAAAGCTCTAGAAAATTAATAGTGTATGTGCAGTTTCTCCAACAATTTTTATATTAGAACACAGAATAGTACAGTACAGGAACATGCCTTTCGGCTCACAATGTCTGTGTCAATTATGCAGCCAAGACCATCCATGTACCTATCTAAACGTCTTTTAAATGGCCCTAGCACATTTGCCTCCACCATCACCCCAGGTACTCGCCGTCCTCTGTGCAAAAACATTTCCTTTAAAGTTTGTCCCTCTCACCTTAACGCTATGTCCCCTAATATTTGATATTTCCATCCTGGGAAAGGTTCTGACTGTCCACCCTATCTATGTCTCTTATAATTGTATTTAATTTCATTCTATATTGGGGGTGGAAATTATCAGGCTTGGGAGATCTTTCTTGAAAAGGATTTGTGAGTCCGTAATCTCATTCTTTCTAAAAACATTGAAAATCACCATCTTCCTCCTTTCATTATTCACCCTTGCAATATTTTCATAAGCCCACTCTACAAGTTACTGTATATGAACATATTTAAAGTTGCTGTATATGAACATTTAACAGATATGTCTTTCTTTTATTATTCATTATTTTCACATGTGTCTTTAATTGGCCGAGTCATCTTTATTACTCTATTATATATTTCTCATTTCCCTTTTGTAGCTTATATCACATTAACTGACTTTTATACCTGTTACATTGTTAAATTTCCATTTATTGTATTATGTATGGAACTTAAAATTATTATTTGAACATCTCTAGCTAAATCTGTAGGTTTTATCTGTCACCTCACCATTTCAGTCAAATTAAAACTAGAAAACTATTTTGTGGCTCCCTTCAGCCTCCCAAATTTAACATCAAATTCAATGACATTTAAATCACTATTTACAAGGTGCTCTCTGACCAACAAATAATAAGTCAAGTTAATAATCACTGAATGTACTGTGTTTTAATCCAAAACAACTTCAGCTATTCTGTGTACTTTCTTGAAATACATTGCTTTTGCATCTGTTCTGCATGTTCCAATTAATACAACTAACACATTCCACCTAATTTGCTAGGTGCTGGTACAATGTTGAATTCTGTTGCCAGACAGCGCCGTTAATGCAATGTCTGCTACAATTGTTAAATCTTTTTCAATTCCCCCCCTCACCCGGCGACCTTGAATATTTCACTATCAATGACATTCACAATGCACCCAAGGGTTCAAAGCTTAGGTGCACCAGCAGAATGAGCAACACACACCATACAATCACCAATCTGCTCTCTGCACCTCTCACTTGTTGCCTTGATCCTGGAAGCCTGTTCCTGACTATAACTGAAAATCGCAACTCCAGCTTCCCAAGAAAGAGTCTTGATAGTGTAAACCTCATTTCCTGGTCTAACAGGTATCAACGTTCGACATGTGAGAACATCTGATGTTCACAAACACTCAAAATAATTGACTATCACAGTCTATTAGGAAAAAAATGTTTAAATAAGCCAATTCAAGAAATTTACAAACTATCCGAAACTTCCTCCTCTTCCTTGCAGCCATTCTCCCCTCAAAATGAATGGAAACTAAACCTGCATCAGATCTAACCTGACACAGGTAGATATCTCACCACAAATGCTGGTAAACTGCAGGAAGTTGCGAATCAGCAGCTGAGAGTCCAATGCCAAAAAGCAATCCAAATGTCAAAAGACAAGAAACTATCCGCCAAAAAATTATTGCACGCTGGTCAGAAAATGCAACAGGTCAGGTAACACCCGCTGAGCAACAGCGTTCAATTATGTTTGCCGTGAACCAATGCCCCAAATATGTGTGTGGGGGGAGGGGGTGGATTTGGTAATAACTCGCGGCAAATGTTGTCGGGGGGGGGGTTTACAATTTTTATAAACAAGCGAAGCGTGCGCAAGTTTGAAGCAAGAGAACAGCAAGCCACGGTGACAAACCAGTCTCCACAATCCTATGTATAATATGGGGGGGGGGGGGGGGGGGGTGGCTATGCGTAGTTTCCAAGAGTTACCAAAGTATATAAATATCCTACAAGTGAAAGCAGCAATCCGTGGCGGACTCCCCGCACCTTTTGCTGCTGCTGCTGCTGCCGCAGGTTGAGGGGCAGCTGGTGCCGCGACGGCGGTGGGCAGGTCGCTCAAGGCCGAATCAGCGCCCCCCGTCCCCGTCCCCGTCCCCGTCCTCACAGCAGCGGCTCCCCATCCAGTCGACGACCTCCACCGGCTGAAACCAAACTAGCCTAGCCCTCCCTCAGTGCGGTTCAGCAGCGAGCCGCAGCCCCACACACACACCTGGCTGCTGTCACACTCACCCGAGGCACACCCGCAGCGGAAAAATATACCAGGCGGCTCCGCTTTGGCGAAACTCCCCGGCGGAGATGGAGCCGCCACCGCACCAGCATCCAACCGACCGACCACTTCTCCCGCTCCCTTTCCGGGTCAAAAGAACCCCCCACTCCCCATCCTCGCCTGAGGTCGTTGGCAAACCGGATATGCCGTCACCTGGCCGCCTGGAGGATTCTGGGGATTGTAGTTTCAGCTGGGACCAAGTTTTGCAGAATCTCAGCGGGTGAGGCAGCATCTGTGGAGCGATGGAAATAGGCGATGTGTTACACAAAAAGCTGGAGAAACTCAGCGGGTGCAGCAGCATCTAAGGAGCGAAGGAGATAGGCGACGTTTCGGGTCGAGACCCTTCTTCAGACCGGTCAGGGATCAGGGAAACGAGAGATATAGACAGTGATGTGGAGAGATAAAGAACAATGAATGAAAGATATGCAAAAAAGTATTAATGATAAAGGAAGCAGGCCATTTGTAGTGTGAAAATGAGAAGCTAGTGCTCATAGGCGATGTATCAGGTCGAGACCCTTCTTCAGGTGCAATCTGAAGAAGGGTCTCAACCCGAAATATCGCCTATTTCCTTCGCTCCATAGATGCTGCCTCACCCGCTGAGTTTCTCCAGCAATTTTGTCTACCTTCGATTTTCCAGCATCTGCAGTTCCTTCTTAAACTTTAAAATTTTTGCAGAATGCTAACTTTGTGGTGCTGTCTGTCCATCATTGGTCCGAGAGTTCTTGCAACGGTAAGCAGAGAAACAAAAAGCAGTGGAACAAAAGCAAACAATAAAAAAAGTAGCTAAAGCTTCTGGAAATCTGAAATCAGTACACCAATTTCGCAAAACAACAAAACAGTCCGAATGTGTGAAGGCAAAAATAGTTAACTCTACTTTAACCCTTGTTTATTTGCACAGAACAACCATCGCTTGCTGTTTTGAAATATTGCTTTTGCTTTCATTCTATTTTTTATTTCATTTTATTCATTGTCAAGCTGTGAGTACCATTGGCAATGATGGTATTTATTGTTCATCCCCAAATTCCTCACGAACGGGCAACTGTTAAGGGTCAGATGAATTGGTGGTTCTGGTGTCACCGAAAGAACAAGACAGGTAAGATCAACCAGTGTCCAGGGTAGCTATGAACATAAATATACAGTGGCTTGCAAAAGTATTCATACCCCTTGAACATTTCCACATTTTGTCACGTTACAACCACAAATGTAAATGTATTTTATTGGGATTTTATGTGATAGACCAACACAAAGTGGCGCATAATTGTGAAATGGAAGGAAAATTACACATGGTTTCAAAATTTTATTACAAATAAAAAACTGAAAAGTGTGGCGTGCAAAAGTATTCAGTACTTTGTAGAACCACCTTTCGCTGCAATAACAGCTGCAAGTCTTTTGGGTTATGTCTCTAACAGCTTTGCACATCTAGAGACTGAAATCTTTGCCCATTCTTCTTTGCAAAATAGCTCAAGCTTAGTCAGATTGGATGGAGAGCATCTGTGTACAGCAGTTTTCAAGTCTTGCCAGAGATTCTCAATTGGATTTAGGTCTGGACTTTGACTGGGCCATTCTAACACATGAATATGCTTTGATCTAAACCATTCCATTGTAACTCTGGCTGTATGTTTAGGGTCGTTGACCTGCTGGAAGGTGAACCTCCGCTGCAGTCTCAAGTCTTTTGCAGACTCTAACAGGTTTTCTTCCAAGATTGCCCTGTATTTGGCTCCATCCATATTCCCATCAACTCTGACCAGCTTCCCTGTCCCTGCTGAAGAAAAACATCCCCACAGCATGATGCTGCCTGTTTCACAGTGGGGATGGTGTGTTCAGGGTGATGTGCAGTGTTAGTTTTCCGCCACACATAGCGTTTTGCATTTAGGCCAAAAACTTCAATTTTGGTCTCATCAGACCAGAGCACCTTCCTCCACATGTTTGCCGTGTCGCCCACATGGCTTGTGGCAAACAGCAAACGGGACTTCTTATGGCTTTGTTTCAACAATGGCTTTCTTCTTGCCACTCTTCCATAAAGCCCCGATTTGTGCAGTGCACGACTAATAGTTGTCCTGTGGACAGATTCTCCCACCTGAGCTGTGGATCTCTGCAGCTCCTCCAGAGTTACCATGGGCCTCTTGGCTGCTTCTCTGATCAATGCTCTCCTTGCTTGGCCTGTCAGTTTAGGTGGACGGCCATGTCTTGGTAGGTTTGCAGTTGTGCCATACTCTTTCCATTTTCGGATGATGGATTGAACAGTGCTCCGTGAGATGTTCAAAGCTTGGGATATTTTTTAATAACCTAACCCTGCTTTAAACTTCTCCACAACGTTATCCCTGACCTGTCTGGTGTGTTCCTTGGGCTTCATAATGCCCAAGGAACATTGTTTGTTCACTAATGTTCTCTAACAAACCTCTGAGGCCTTCATAGAACAGCTGTATTTATACTGAGATTAGATTACACACAAGTGGACTCTATTTACTAATTAGGTGACTTCTGAAGGCAATTGGTTGCACTGGATTTTATTTAGGGGTATCAGAGTCAAGGGGGCTGAATACTTTTGCACGCCACACTTTTCAGTTTTTTATTTGTAAAAAAAATTGAAAACCATGTATCATTTTCCTTCCACTTCACAATTATGCGCCACTTTGTGTTGGTCTATCACAAAAATCCCAATAAAATACACTTAAGTTTGTGGTTGTAACGTGACATAATGTGGAAAAGTTCAAGGGGTATGAATACATTTGCAAGCCACTGTATGTAGTTTTCATCTCTCAAAATTCATGATTCAAGAGAGTTTATTGTCATGTGTCCCAGATAGGGCAATGACATTCTTGCTTTGCTTCAACACAACAGAATATTTTCACCCCTCCGGCCTCCACATCCAACACATTATCCTCCAACAATTCTGTTACCTCCTTGGGATCCTACCACTAAGCACATCTTCTCATCTCCACGCCTTTCCGCCTTCCTGAGAGACTGGCCCCGCCGTACCTACTCAGTTTGCTCATCCCTGCCCATCCAAACCACGGCCTGCCTGGTACTTTCCCCTGCAACCGCAGGAGATGCAGCGCCTGTCCTCATATCTCCTCCCTCAACTCCATCCAGGGACCCTGACAGTCTTTTCAGGTGAGACAAGAGGTTCACATGTACCTGCTCTAACCTCATCTACTGCATCCGATGTTCCGGATGTGGGCTACTGTACATCTGTAGACTTGGCAACCGTTTTGCTGAACACTTACGCTCGGGCCAACGAGGCCTACAGAACTTCCGGTTGCCAACCATTTCAACTCCCCTTTCCATTCCCATAGTGACATTTATATCCTGGGCCTCGTCCTCAGCCATATGCAAATTGGACGAAAAGCGCTTCATATTTTGCTTGGGTAGCTGACAACCCAGCAGTATGAATGTTGAATTCTCAAATGTTGAATTCCACCTATACTCCCCTTCCTCCCCCCTTGCCCCCTTCCTCCACTCTAGTCGGTTAACCAGTTCACCACATTGTATCCGTTTTGAGATCACACCTTCCCCAGCCACTAATTGGCCTACCAGGACACCGCCCTGCCTGAGGTAATTTGTGGCCGGCTCAGATTGGTCCTGGTCTTTCATCGCCTCCAACTGCTCAAACCTCCCCCACTCCCTACTTACAGTCTGAAGAAGCGCCCCGACCTGAATTGTCACCTATCCTTTTTCTCCAGAGATGCCGCCTGACACAAGATGGTCCTTGACCATGATGGCAGCTTTCCCAAAACAGTGTGAAGCAGAGATGGAATTAATTCAGTGGGAGGGGCGAAGTTGGTTTGCACGATGGATTAGGCAACATTCACAACTCTGCAATTTCTTGCGATCTTGAGCAGAGCAGTTGTCAAACCAAACTCCGGTGCTTCCTGATAAGATGATTTCTGTGGTACATCGGAGGAAGTTGTTTAAGAGTCATTGGAGACATGCCAACATGCTTAGTTCTCTGAGGAAGTTGCTTTCGTGGCCATATTCTCAACGTGGTTGGTCCAGGACTGATAGTTGGTGATATTAATGCCTCGGAATTTGAGGCTCTCAATCATCTCGACTCCGATATCATTGATGCTGAGTGTACACTATCTAATTTCATGGAGTCCATAACTTGTTCCTTTGTCCAGCTGACATTGAGAGAGAGATTGTTGTCTTGACACCATCTTACTATGCTTCCTATCTCCTTCCTGTCCTCAACTTCGTCATTGTTCAAGATCTGGCTTTCTACAGTGGTCTCATTGCAAATTTGTAAATGGAGTTAGTGTAGAATTTAGCCTGACACCAGAAAGAATCGCTGAGGGGCACTGGTGTTGAGAATTAATGTAGCGGATGTTTTGTTGTTTACCTTCCTAATTGGCGTCTATGTGTCAGGAAATCAAGGATCCAGTTGCAGAGGGGGTGCTGGCTCTTGGATCCAGAAGTTTGGAGGTGTGTTCAGTTGGGATTGTGGTGCTGAAGGTGGAGCTATGGTCAATAAATAGGAGTCTGAAGGTGTTCATCATCATTATAATTGATTGTAGTAAATATTGTGGAGCCTATTCCTAATTTATTTCTGGAAAAATATACAGATGTGAATATGTTATCTAGTAGGTATTGCTCCATGCTTGCTTAAATATTAGATCTCAGGGGAAAAGTGCTTTCTGAAAACAATAGCCATCAGGTTTGAGGGATTTGTAAAATGTACACGTTCGATCTTCAACACTTCCACCTATAAATGGTTCTTTGAGACACTGCTTTTTAAATGTTAAGTTGATAAAATATTTAAATAATTAAATATGGGTTGAACGTTGATACATCGTCAATGACTTGATCTTATAATGCAGGCAGACAAGTTACCACTGTGAAGAAGTACTGCAATGTTGCAGAAGCCGTCTTTGAGATGTGATATTAAGTTGAGGAACCATCTGCCTGTAACAGTTATTCATGTGCAGAATTAAAAATGCCAATGCGCAATTCGAAGATGAGCAAACATCTCCCAGCATCTTGGCCAGTAGCCATCCCGCAACTAATCACTAAATAAAGAACAGCTAGTTATTCATATCAAAGCTGTTGTTAAACTTGGCTTTGCACAAAACTATTTCTATTTTTGTCCACAGTGCAATGACTACATAAGGCTTTTCTCTGTTGTGTTTCTGAGAAACGTGTTAAGATGCTCCAGTCATTAAATTTCTTTATTTCAATCAGTTTGTTCTTTTAATCAATTTCACAGACAGTTCACACTTTCCCCCATTATCCTACCTCACTTCATCGTAATTTTTAAAATCAAGCAGTTAATTTTCTTCTTCCCTGACCCATCTCCCACCAATAAACTTGAAACTTCTGAATCTGTCAGTTTATGTGAGTAGTCTCCAACCCCTTCCTTTTCCTTACCATGTTTGGAAAAGTTATAGTTTGTGCATTGAATATTCAAATCCCAGAAAATGGAAACTGGGTTTTGTTTAGTTTTTTAGTTCAGAGATGCATCGTGGAAACTGGCCCTTTGGCCCACTGAGTACATGCTAGCCAGCGATCACCAGGACACAAGTTCTATTTTACTTACTAGGTAACCTATTTTTCAAAAGCCAATTAACCTACAAACCTGCACATCTTTGGAATGTGGGAGAAAACAGGAGCAACCTGAGAAAACCCATGCAGTTGCAGGGAGAACATACAACCTCCTGACAGTCTGCACCCGTAGTCAGTATAGAACTAAATAGATTTAGCTCTTAGGGCTAAGGGAGTTGAGGGATCCTAGACTAAATGGGACCCGTTGGGTTTGTGTCACACGGGAGGCCTGGTCCCCCAACACAACCCTTTCCCCAATGCAATATTCCACCACTCACCCGTTCCCCCAATGCAACCCATCCCCCCAACACAATATTGCACCACTCACGCATAGCCCCCAACTGCGCAGGCGCGGCTCCTTTCCCCTCATCCCCCAGAACTCCCTTCCCATCCTCTTCATCCTCCCTCTTCTTTCCCCTCTCCTCCTCCCCTCCCCCAATCCCTCCCTCACCGCTCCCTCTCCTTTCCCCTACCCTCAATCACTCCCTCCCTCCCTCCATAACTCCTCTCCCCTCCCTAACCCCTCCTGTCCCTCTATCCCCCACTCCTCACCTCCCCCTATCCCCCCCACTATCCCTCCTGACCTACCCCACTGACCTCCTCACCCTCTGTTCCTCACTCCCTACCTCCCCCACTCCCGTCCCTGTCCAGCCGCCCGCTGCTGCCGCTCAGCCCATCCCCGCCCTGCTCGTGCATCCGCTGTGGCCGCTCGGCCCATCCCCGCCTTAGCCAGCCGCCTGCCTGCCTGCTCGCGGGTGGGGGGGGGGGGGATGGAGTCGGTGTTCGTCACGGTGAACACTATGAGTTTCCTTGAGCTGGTGGAGAAGATCTCCTCCAAGAAGGCCGTGAGAGTGAGATTCCGCAACGGTGGTGGCGGAGGAGACAGACCAGGGGGACGGGTAGACGGGACTGCCATTGCCGCAAAGGGCGGGCGGGGGAGAGGGGTGAGTGATGAGGGAGAGAGAGACGGGACCAGGGCTTCCACTGGGCCACCACTGAACCCACCGCCGCCGGTGGTGAGGGAGTCGATAGACAAGTTACTGTGAGGAGGGGATAGAGGAGTATGTGAGTGAGGCGGGACAGGCCGCAGCAGCGCAGGAAGGGGCGTCGCCATCCCGGCCGTGGCATTGAATGACAGGAGAAGAGACCAATCTGCGTGGCGCTGACTGAAGAAATCTGCGCACACGTGGTTTTTAAGATTTTTAAACCTCGATAACGTTTACAATATACCACCGATCAGAACAAAACTTGTTGCACTCACAGCACAGGAGACCGGCAAAAAATCTAGCTAAAAATCATAGCGCTATCGGGTACCGTTTTTGCGCAAATAGAAATGTGCAAACCGGAAGAGCACAAGATTAGAGTTTTAGTTATGTACAGACTAAGTGGGACATCAAATGATCACATTAGGAAATAATTCCGTACTTCCATACTTTTCCATAATAGATACATTAATATGCAAACAGTTAGATCTTCCGCCACTAACTTTACTTGTGATTGTGAAAATAAATTGGCTAAACATTTATGATTCAGAAGTAAGAAATGCCACATAAAGTTATGAAATTGTTATGAAATATTTTTAGTTTTCTTGTCAATTCACTGGTAAATATTGACAAGACAGACAAGTTATTTATCGTGGAAAAAGTAACTGTAGTCCTCCTTCACATCCACCAATTCTTCCCGAGCAATCCTGTTGGATCAAGGATGTTCCAATCCATTTTGAGAGTTCACAGGTGGCAAAGGAAGCCAGTGTGGGAACCACAGACTCTCACCATTGGGCTTGTGGTGGATGATGGAGCAAACCAGTGGGTTGCCTGCGAGGTGATCCTGTCCTTCAACCACTTTTGCAGGACCTTAAGTGTGCTGCTGATGCCTGCCTTTATATTTTCAATATAAAAGAGATTTGTTGGCAAAATTAGACCACATGGTATTGGGGGTAGGGTACTGACATGGATAGAAAATTGGTTGGCAGACAGGAAGCAAAGAGTAGGGATTAATGGGTCTCTTTCAGAATGGCAGGCAGTGACTAGTGGGGTACCGTAAGGCTCGGTGCTGGGACCGCAGCTATTTACAATATACATCAATGATTTAGATGAAGGGATTCACAGTAATATTAGCAAATTTGCTGATGACACAAAGCTGTGTGGCAGTGTGAACTTTGAAGAGGACGCTATGAGGATGCAGGGTGACTTGGACAGGTTGGGTGAGTGGGCAGATGCATGGCAGATGCAGTTTAATGTGGATAAGTGTGAGGTTATCCACTTTGTTGGCAAAAATAGGAAGGCAGATTATTATCTAAATAGAGTGAAGCTGGGAAAAGGGGAAGTACAATGGGATCTGGGGGTCCTTGTTCATCAGTCAATCAAAGTAAGCATGCAGGTACAGCAGGCAGTGAAGAAAGCAAATGGCATGTTGGACTTCACAACAAGAGGAATTGAGTATAGGAGCAAAGAGGTCCTTCTGCAGTTGTACAGAGCCCTAGTGAGACCACACCTGGAGTATTGTGTGCAGTTTTAGTCCCAATTTGAGGAAGAACATTCTTGCTATTGAGGGAGTGCAGCGTAGGTTTACCAGGTTAATTCCCGGGATGGTGGGACTGTCATATGTTGATAGAATGGAGCGGCTGGGCTTGTACACTCTGGAATTTAGAAGGATGAGAGGAAATCTTATTGAAACATATAAGATTATTAGGGTTTGGACACACTAGAGGCAGGAAACATGTTCCCGATGTTGGGGGAGTCCAGAACCAGGGGCCACAGTTTAAGAAAAAGTGGTAAGCCATTTAGAACAGAGATGAGGAAAAACGTTTTCACACAAGTCTGTGGAATTCTCTTCCTCAGAGGGAGGTGGAGGCTGGCTCTCTGGATGCTTTCAAGAATGAGCTAGACAGAGCTCTTGAAGATAGCGGAGTCAATGGATATGGGGAGAAGGCAGGAATGGGGTACTGATTGTGGATGATCAGCCGAATGGCCTACACCAGCACCTATTGTCTAATATCATTGAAAATGCCGGTTCTCCACCTTGAGTGGTTGGAAGCCATCAATTCCTAGGTGTTAGTTAAAATGCAGTATTTCTTCAAGGTGGCTTGCATCTTTTCTCTGTCTTCCCAGTAATTATTTCTTGTGACAGAGCTCAGAATAGAATACCATAGCTTAGGGCTTGTTTTGCCATTAGTCTTTCACTTGCTTTACTCTCTTGGAAGTTTATTCAAAATGTAGATGCATTTTGCCTCTGTTCTAAATTCTCCTTTCACGAATTCTAATTTGGACCAACTACCATCATCTTAATGTTAAATGTTCCTTCTAATACCGATTTCCTTTTCTCTGCCATGTCTATTATTTCTTCCCACGGTACTGGGGATCAACCGGTGAATTCACTTTGCTCCAGCACTGTTTTCCAGTTTCCTGGTGCCCAAGCACAATTCCATTTTTAACTCGTCTGTGTCCGTGCGGTTTCAGCAGAACCTCCCCTGATATTCAGCATTATGATTCCTTTCTTTACTAATGCTGCAAATTCGTCCTTTAATCGCCCACGGTGCTATTTAACATCATGGTCATAGATTCATAGAGTGATACAGTGTGGAACCAGACCTTTCAGCCCAACTTGCCCACACTGGCCAACATGTCCCAGCTACTCTAGCCCCACCTGCCTACGTTTGGTCCATATCCCACCAAACATGTCCCATCCATGTAGCTGTCTAACTGTTTCTTAAACGTTGGGATAGTCGTATCCTCAACTACCTCCTCTGGCAACTTGTTCCATACACCCACCACCCTTTGTGTGAAGAAGTTACCCTTCAGATTCCTATTAAATCTTTTCCCTTCACCTTGAACCTATGTCCTCTGGCCCTTGATTCCCCTACCCTGAGCAAGAGGCTCTGTGCATCTACCCGATCTATTCCTCTCATGATTTTACACACCTCTGTAAGATCACCCTTCATCCTCCTGCACTCCAAGGAATACAGACCCAGCTTACTCAACCTCTCCCTATAGTTCACACCCTCTAGTCCTGGCAACATCCTCGTAAATCTTCTCTGAACCCTTTCTAGCTTGACAATATATTTTGTTTAACTTGTTGCCCAGAACTGAACACAATATTCTAAATGCGGTCTCACCAATGTCTTATACAACTGCAACATGACCTCCCAATATATATACTCAATACTCTGACTGATGAAGGCCAATGTGCCAAAAGCCTTTTTGACCACCTTATCTACCTGCGGCTCGACCTTCAACGAACCATGCACCTGCATTCCTAGATCCCTCTGCTCTACAACACTTGCGGGAGGCCAACCATTCACTGTGTAGATTCTGCCATCCCTAATGCAACACATCACATTTCTCTGTATTAAATTCCATCAACCAATCCTCAGCCCAGCTGATCAGGTCAGCAAGATCTGCACTCTAATACAATATGCATAATATCATTTCTTTAACTTGCAATATAAAATGTCACCTATCACTTCCTGCACTTTTAGAAAATGTTCCATTTCTCTTACAGAAGTATTTTTTTACAGATATAAATTTTACATCGCCAGCATTTTGTCCGCCATACTGTGCCTGCAACAAATTTGGGCAAAATAAGAGGATAAATATGGGGTTAAACTCAGTTCTGTATTTTCTTGTAAGGGAATCCTTGCAGTCTTTGCTTAATATCACTGTGCCTATGTGAGGTTGTGAAGGAAAATTCTCCTCTCCATGAGCAGTGCACGAGCGCCACATGATTTGGTGCTAAAACTTAATATCCCACCATTGCTCTTTTTTTCCAAGAAGCAGATGGGAGGAGGAATTTCCAATGGGATATCCATTATATTCTTCTGAAATTATAGGAGAAAATAGAAAATATCTCTTGTGAAATGATTCAGGACATCCAACACATATTAGAGGAGGTTTTTGAGGTTAAGCGGTCAATTGATCCTCAATTGGTCATAACGTATGTCTTGAGCTTGAATACATTACAGTATTTCCCAAATCAATCCAAGCAGATAGCTCACTATCATCTCCAAGTTTTTGACCAAGAAAGGGTTAAGCAATTGCCAGTGGAACCTCAGTTTTCTCACTTTTTTCCATGGTCATGTCAGGCCCTGACAGCAGTATTGGTTTACATTTGCACAATAATTGCCGTGTCTGTGAGAATCAGACCTTCATGTTTCAATGCAACATTTATAATATGAATGTACCATGAAACAGTGCAGAGTTGCTAGGCTTAAGTAATAATGAATTTCACGTCATATCAAACCTGCGGTCACTGTCACCCACATTTTGCAAAAACCACCATTCTCGGAGTGATATCATGCTTCCATTATCAAACTCACTGAAAGCTGGTTCTTAAGTTTCACTTACAGTTTGAGTCAAGAAACAGCCATGCATAAAGGTTTTTGGCTTAGAATCTTCAGGACTGACAATTTATATTCAATTAGTTGCATTTCTCTAGAATATCTGAGACAACATTCTGTTGTCACTTTTTGGTGGATCTGCTTTTTTACTCCCTGTTAATATAATTATTAAAATTGCTGTTGCTTTTGAATTTGGTGACAATCCTGATTAACATATGTGAAATTCAGCCTCAATAATGCTGGTGCTTATTCTAAAAATGCATGCAGTATAATATGGATAAATGTGAGGTTATCCACTTTGGTGGCAAAAACAGGAAACTAGACTATTATCTGAATGGTGGCCAATTAGGAAAAGGGGAGATGCAACGAGACCTGGGTGTCATGGTTCACCAGTCATTGAAAGTAGGCATGCAGGTGCAGCAGGCAGTGAAGAAAGCGAATGGTATGTTAGCATTCATAGCAAAAGGATTTGAGTACAAGAGCAGGGAGGTTCTACTGCAGTTGTACAGGGTCTTGGTGAGGCCACACCTGGAGTATTGTGTACAGTTTTGGTCTCCTAATCTGAGGAAAGACATTCTTGCCATAGAGGGAGTACAGAGAAGGTTTCATATGGCAGGACTTTCATATGAAGAAAGACTGGATAGACTTGGCTTATACATGCTAGAATTTAGAAGATTGAGGGGGGATCTTATAGAGACTTACAAAATTCTTAAGGGGTTGGACAGGCTAGATGCAGGAAGATTGTTCCCGATGTTGGGGAAGTCCAGAACAAGGGGTCACAGTTTACGGATAAGGGGGAAGTCTTTTAGGACCGAGATGAGAAAATCATTTTTCACACAGAGAATGGTGAATCTCTGGAATTCTCTGCCACAGAAGGTAGTTGAGGCCAGTTCATTGGCTATATTTAAGAGGAAGTTAGATGTGGCCCTTGTGGCTAAAGGGATCAGGGGGTATGGAGAGAAGGCAGGTAAGGGATACTGAGTTGGATGATCAGCCATGATCATACTGAATGGCGGTGCAGGCTCAAAGGGCCGAATGGCCTACTCCTGCTTTCTGCACCTCCTGCACTCCTGCACCTACTTTCTATGTTTCTATGCTGGTATTATGGATAAACAAATATTTAGTGCATTCATAAATATTCTCCTGTCTGCTTTATCAACATGATACTAATCTGTGATTTCATCTGAGGAATATCAAACAATTTCATACACATTCAACTAACAAAGCTCGGTTATTTCTAATTATTAACAGATTTTGAAAGCTGTGAGGAATTAATTTTGTCCCTCTTAGAACAATGAAGTCATATGTTATTTTTCAAAATAAGTGTACACATGTTGGAAATCTCATGTTATTAATGCATGAGGGAAATGTATGTCAGATGTGGAGAGCAATTAAGTTCATGACAAAGCAACTTAACTACTTCTGTCAATAGAAGACCATTGTTCACATGACCATTGTGTTGAACATTGTCAGCACAGCTACTGACTGGAAGGACTTGACTGCCAGGCGGAGTCTACAACATTTAGGAGTAGGGAAGTAATGTTAAAATTGTACAAGGCATTGTTGAGACCAATTCTGGAGTATGGTGTACAATTTTGGTCACCTAATTATAGGAAGGATGTCAACAAAATAGAGAGAGTACAGAGGAGATTGACTAGAATGTTGCCTGGGTTCCAGCAACTAAGTTACAGAGAAAGGTTGAACAAGTTAGGTCTTTATTCCTTGGAGCGCAGAAGGTTAAGGGGGGACTTGATTGAGGTCTTTAAAATGATGAAAGGGATAGACAGAGTTGACGTGGATAAGCTTTTCTCATTGAGGGTAGGGAAGATTCAAACAAGAGGGCATGACATGAGAATTAAGGGACAGAAGTTTAGTGGTGGAGGCAGGATCGATTTTAACATTTAAAAGTAAAGTGGATAGGTATATGGACGGGAAGGGAATGGAGGGGTATGGTCTGAGTGCAGGTAGATGGGACTAGGGGAAAATAAATGGTCGTCACGGACTGGAAGGGCCGAGAAGGCCTGTTTCCATGCTGTAATTGTTATATGGTTATATGGTTATATAACAGATAGTGAATGAACCGACCAGAAGGGTAAATTTACTGGACATCATGCACATGTCCATGACAACCTTGATAGAAGTGACCACTGCGCAGTTTTGTGGAGATAAAGTCCCACCTTCACACTAACGATACGTTCCACAAAGATGTGGGGGGGCTACAATCATGCTAAATGGAATAGCCTCATGAAAACCACAAAACTCGATTTCCATCGGAATCCGTGGGCCATCAGCATCAGCAACAGATGAATTCTCAGTTCTCAGCTCCAATGCGTAATTTCCAGAACTGGAATATCTCTCAATTTCTATCAAGCCAGAGGGACAGTTCGTGGGAAAGGAGTCTTTAAGAACACCCCCATCCTCAATGAGTACGAAAAGCAACACTGAAGCATTCAAAACCATGTTCAGCCAGAAGTGTCGAATGGACGATCCTTCTCAGCTCACCGCCATCTCACAAACTAGTCATCAGCCAAATCAGTCTCCACTGTATTTTATCCATTCTGTATTATCCATACCTGTATTGTATACATCCCCTCTGTATTTTATCACAAAATGGCTGAGAGAACAAGGTACAACAAAGACTATGGATTCAGATAACATTCCTTGGTAGGACTGAGGACTTGGCTCCAGAACTAGCGCACTAGCCAGCCATAGACCAGTACAGACAAGAACACACGCTCCCGCCCACATTGTGCTGAACTTGATGCCAAACTAAGATAAACTGATCTTATCTGCCTGTACATGATCCTTATCCCTCTACTCCCTGCACTTCCAAGTGCCTATCTAAAAGCCTTCTAAATATCACTATAGTATTCTCCTCCAGCATCAACACTGGCAATGCGTTCTAGGCCCCCACTACTCTCTGTATAAAATAACTTGACCCGCACATCTCCATTAAATTTCCACCTCTCAACTTATAGCTCTGCTCTCCAGTGTTGGATATTTCCACCCTGGGAAATAAGGTCTGCTTGCCTACCCTATCTAAGTCTCTCATAATTTTGTATTCTTCTATCGCCTACACTGAACCTCCAATGTTCGGGAGAAAACAATCCAAGTCTATCCAACCTCTCCCTGTAGCTGAAACCCTCTAATCCGGGCAGCATTCTGGTAAACCTCCTCTGCACCCTCTCCAAAGCTCCCGCACCTTTCCTGGAATAGGGCGACCAGAACTGTACAGAACAGACAATAGACAATAGGTGCAGGAGAAGGCCATTCGGCCCTTCGAGCCAGCACCGCCATTCAATGTGATCATGGCTGATCATCCCCAATCAGTACCCCGTTCCTGCCTTCTCCCCATATCCCCGGACTCCGCTATTTTTAAGAGCCCTATCTAGCTCTCTCTTAAAGCATCCAGAGAACCTGCCTCCACCGCCCACTGAGGCAGAGAATTCCACAGACTCACCACTCTCTGTGATACTCCGAATGTGGCCTAACCAAGGTCCCATAGAGCCTGCATTATGAATTCCTGACTCTTACATTCAAAGCCGCAAGCAATTAAGGCAAGCATACCATATACATTCTTTACCTCCCTATCTACTTGTGCTGCCACCTGATTAATTCCAAATCCCTCTATGCTCTGGTCATTCAAGTATCTGTCCACAAGCCTCTTAAATATTGTCACTGACCTGCTGAGTTGCTCCAACACTTTGTGTTTTTTTTTCTCCAAAGCCAGACTGACTATTCCTAATCAGTCCTTACCTTTTCAAATGACTCTAAGAATCCTTTCAAATAACTTTCCAACCACTGATATACTGCTCAGTGGCTAGGTGCTGCAAACAGCATCTCCCAATTAACATTTGAAAGTTCCTGTCTTTGCCACTACAATAAGCATTCCACCAATTTAGTTTTTGTATTAGAGATACGGTGGCATGGTGGTGCAGCGGTAGAGTTGCTGCCTTACAGTGCCGGAGACCCAGGTTCGATCCTGATTATGGGTGTTGTCTGTACGGAGTTTATACGTTCTCCCTGTGACAGCGTGGATTTTCTCTGAGATCTTCGGTTTCCTCCCACACTCTAAAGACGTACAGGTGTGTAGGTTAATTGGCTTGGGTTTGTATACTTGGTATAGGTGTAAATTGTCCCTAGTGTGTGTAGGCTTGTGATAATGTGTGAGGATCGCCCAGTGCGGACTCGGTGGGCCGAAGGGCCTGTTTCCACGCTGTATCTCTAAAACTAGAACTCAAACTAAAACTAAAGATACAGCATGGAAACAGGCCCTTCGTCCCACCATGTCTGTGTACCACATCAGCGATCACCTGTTCACTAGTTCTAACCTACACACTAGGGACAATTTACAGAAGCCAATTAACCTACAAACCTGCAGATCTTCGCAATGTGGAAGGAAACCAGAAGTCCTGCAGAACACCCACATGGTCACAGGGAGAACATTTAAATCTGAATAGGCAGCACCTGAGGTCTGTATCGAACCCGGTTCTCTGCGCTGTGAGGCAGCAACTCTACCACTGCGTCACAATTTAGGATTTTAACTTGAGGACCAGTCCTAACATTTTCCATGACTATCATGAAAGAAAATGATTATTGTGAATGGTCCCAAAGTGCTGCCGCACTGACATGTCAACCAGTTGTCCAGCATCGTTTAGGTTTAGCTTTATTATTGTCGTATTTACCAACATACAGTTTTGCATCCTATCCATTCATAGGAGCAGACCACTCCACTGACAGCCATTTCTACCTCTGGAGTTAGTACTGGTTAAAATAGGAAAAACGATTTACCTTAACTCGACTTACCATATCTTGTTCAGCCTCCCCACTAAACTCTGTGATCAAAGGCTCTGAAAAGGCCTCAGCACTTACTTCAATCTTAAAATTGCCCTTCTAAAAATGGCAACTCCAAGATGGCCACTCAACTGGAACTTGCCTTTCTTTTACATGATGGTACTTATTTCCCCAGGCCTGTTGGTAGGAAAAATAAGTTCTTACCATGCTCAGCATTTTTTTAATTTCCCTCTGCAATCCATTTGCTAGGTCATTTGGAAGGAAAAGGTCATAATCCCACCAAGAGTAAATAAATAATTTATGCAATAATTTGGTTCACGCATGCCTTTGCATAACTAGGATTCATAGCAGCTTTTCAACGCTGTAGCATTACTTTAAAATATGAGTAGTTACTAAAGGACCTAATATAAAAGTTGGCCAAAACTTAAAACTTTGCCAAGAGCAATCAGAGCATCATGTAGATAATTAAAATTCTAAAGTAAATGAGGTACAATGAAATCATAATTACTGACTGGAATCTACAGAAAGTTCTAAATCAGGATTCTGTTATTCAATAAAACTTTTTATATTCTGCATTCTGACGTCCCTCGGGCTTTTTTTTCTGAAATTAGTCAGTTTTTGGGCTGTTTTAAAAACTTTAAACTATTAAAAAGTTGGGAAATATAGGTGGGAATGCGATGGGAAGACGTTTATCGCCTCGAGGGGAAAATGTGAGTAGAATGTGTGAAAATGGGAAGGCTGTGGCCTATGTTTGGAAGGAAATGAGAATCAAGTAGATTGTGCCCAGATGACACGTACCCACACACACATATACATACACACAAACAAGATGAGAGTTTTATGGGCCTGTCCCACGTATGCGACTTTTTCAGCGACTGCCGGCACCCGTCATTGGTCGTTGCACGTCGCTGAAAATATTCAACATGTTGAAAATTCAGCGGCGACAAGAAAGACGCTACAACTCCTTGGGCAACTGAGGAGACTACTCACGACCATACAGGCGACACCCTGGTGACGCCTGTAAGGTCGTGAGTAGTCACCCAAAGAGTCGTACCTTGTTCTGGTCGCCGCTGGATTTTCAACATGTTGACATTTTTCGGCGACCTGCAAAGACCTATGACGGGTGCCGGCAGTTGCCGAAAAAGTCGCATACGTGGGACAGGCCCAATAGTTATCTAGATATGTAATAGTTAATTTCCAAATATGTAATGAAAATGGCATTTCCAAAAACTTACTTCCTCACATTTAGGGATTTTTCAGGCAGGGTCCAGAATTGGTTCCACTTAAAACAGAAATAAAAACGATTTGAAATTCAAAAAACTGCAGATGCTGCAAATTTGAAACAAAAGCAGAAAATACCGGAAATACTGCAGGTTAGGCAGCATCTGTGGAAATAGAGACAGATTTAGTTTTGTGTCTGGGACCCATCATGAGAACTGGGAAAAAGAGAAAACAATTCATTTTAGGCATTCAAAGTAGAAGAGTGGATGGAAAGAATGAAGGGAAAATCTGATAGGGTAAGACCAGATGGCTGAATGATACCGTTAAAGTTAGATAAAGGTTCTCGATCTGTCTATTTTATTAGTAATGGGTAAAAAAGGATATTCCGGCTTTACAGGAAATTCAATGAAATTATACACACTGGTTCCAGAGTTGGCAGATTTACTACATGAGGTGGAGACTAGTCTTGATTCTGTATGGTTTAGAGCACTGAAGGGTGATCCCACTGACACGTATAGGGCTCGGCATGTTCATGTGTGGAGATGTTTTTCCAAGTTGAATCACATTCTCAGAATATGGCATAGACTATTTAGGAATGAGATGAAAGACATTTCTTCACACCATTGGCAGTGAATCTTTGGAATTCTTTATTCTGAAGGTCTGTGGAGGCTTAGTCATTATGTTACTTCAAAAGAGAGACTTCTATTTTTCAGGAAACGGGAGCATGTGCATGAAAATATAGCTGATGTTTGAGCCGACATGGGAACCAGATTGTTTTCTCAGTATCTGTTAGAGTCTGAAAATAAGTCTTCCCTATTTCTGGGTTGCCAACTTTTTTTCACAGTCTACTCTACGTGTACAGCTTTGTTGTTGTTTGTTTGTTCTATTCTCTAGTCATTGACATACTCACAAGAACCTGTTGATTTGTAACATTGCTGTGGATAGTTAAGACCAATTTAATTATTTTGGGAAACCACCAGTATATCAAGAACGGCAGATAAATAGAAAAGGAAAAGAGAGACAATGGGAGGTGATAAAAAAAGGATATGGGAGGGGAAAGTGAAAAGTACATTTAAGAGGGTGGACAAAAGAAGAGGTAAACAAGTGACTGTCAAGAGATTGGAAAGGATTTTAAGTATGCAACAGGCTAGTCTTTGTGGGATTTGTGGAAAGTGGGAGGGATACGGGTTTGAATGGGAAATGCAAAAAAAAAGACACAAGGTGTTGAAGTAACTCAGCAGGTCAGGCAGCATCTCTGAAGAACATGGATAGGTGCCGTTCTGGGTCGAGACCCTTCTTCAGACTGATTCATTGAAATAAATGGTTCATTGAGGGGGAACTAGGGTGATGGTGACTGGTGAGGAACAACTGCAGCAAGGGATTGAAGAAAAAGGATATAGGAAATCGAAAGTAATTAAATGATCAGGCTGGGAAACAAACATTGCATGTAGCTGTACGATGGGGTAAGAATCCAAAACAAGTTAATTGGGGGCAATGTGGGGGAAATGACAAATTTTATTTCAGAACCCACAAGACTGACCAACTGGAAGCGATATGGTCCTTGTGGTCATTGTATATCAATATTCCCCATGAACATGTGGTTTTTAGATATAATTTTAAAAATCTAACAATGAGACTTCCGGTGGCGCCATCATGAGGTGAAGACGCCCTCCCAGCCAGCTCCATAAGAAGGTTGAAGAAAACGGGGTAAAAAACGCTGAAAAAGATTTACCTGTCATCTGAAATCTCAGTACTGATTAATACGGAATTGCTGAGTGACGTTTTCAGCCCTGCGACAGCATGCATCGAACCCCAGAAGAAAAACTGAAAACCCGGCTACCGACCACTCGGGATCCGGTAGGCCGTTCTGAAGCCTCGATCTCGGGTAGAACCCGATCCCAGGAAGACATTGCAGGGAAAAAGCCTTCTGGAGCTGAAGAATTTAAAATGAAACTGGAGATGGAAGGATTGAAAACTCTTATTGAAAAAGAGATGGGAGGCATTAAAACCGAATTATTGAATTTAAAGAAAGATATGAAAAAGTTGAATATTAAGGAGGAAGTCGAAAAGATTAATGAAGATGTGAAAGACTTGAAAACTGAAATAAAAGACTTGAAGACTGAAATCACTGAATCTGCTCAAGCATTGAAAAGAGAGATAACGGATAAGTTAAAAGAGCAGAACAAACAGATGAAAATTAAAATCGAAACTCTGGTGAAAGACAAACTGTCTGAGGTTGAAGAAGCATTGAATTTACATTCGACAGATATAAGCATTATTAAAGACTTAGCTGAATCATCGGCTCGGAATTCAGACAGAGACATAAAACGCTTATCTGAACTTCTGGACAAGATAACAGAAAAATGCACGGAGTTGGAAGGCTACCAAAGAAGGTCGAACCTAAGAATTGTGGGCATTCCGGAAGGCATGGAGCGGAATAACCCACGAGGATTTACAGCAGATTTACTGCAACAAGTTTTAGCCTTGGATCAGAAACCCTTATTAGCTCGTGCTCACAGAGTAAAGAGGCGTTTTAAAGGACCTGGTGCTCCGCCAAGACAAATGATTTTAAAAGTACAGAATGATTATGAACTGGAAGAAATGATGGGTAAGATTGTAAGAAGTAAAAATCTTACTTTTGAAGGAGCACGAATCAGTATTTACCGAGATTACCCTGCTGAAGTTGCCAAGAAACGAAACGCATTCAGGGAGACTAAAAGAATTCTGAGAGAATTGAAGGATGTAAGGTATACTTTGAGATACCCCGCCACTTTGAGGGTGACCTATGACAATCAAGATCATTTCTTCAAGAACCCACAAAATGCACTTGACTTTGCGCAGGGGATTAAGAATCAAGAAGAAGACTGAATAATACTTCACCTTTGAACTATATTAATGAATAACTGTATATTTACATCTGGTTTAAAGGATTACCAGATTATGGACTGGTTATAGACTGGCTACAATCAAGAAAGATGAAGAAATGAGAGGACCTGTTCCCTACACCAAAGAGTGGACTGGACTTTCTCTTATGGATATTATTAATTAGAATAATAACAATACTAATAGAAATAATTAACATACAATAAAATACTAATATACTAAAACCTAACCGGTAGTACTGTTACTAACTAAAACAATAATAAATACTAATCACTAAGGCTTAGGTATAAGTAACTTTCTTATTACTTCCCACATACATATAATTTACTCATCAATAATTAATACTAATCTACATAAAATTAAAACAAATAGTAATTAGTAAATATATTTCCTAAGATCATACATTTGATTATACCAATAATAGTTAAGATTTCCTTGATTTTTGCATTTAAATATGTTATAGGATTGATGAAACATTTTAGAATTATATATTCCCGTTAAAATACTTTTTGTAAGACAATAACTTTAAGGACTTATGGAGCTGGCGAGTTAACATCATCTACACTGGAAGTCTGTAGATGGCTAGCCATGCTAGTATGGCTTTCACTAACTGCACCTACTATAGCTGTAGTTTTTCCTTACTTTTCACTATTTACTAACCCTTTTTTCTATCTTCTGTTTTTTTACATTTTCTCATGTTTTTATTTTTTTACATCACAGTGGACTCGTAATCACAAAAGATATATCCGTGCGATATATTTGAAAATCTTGAAATTCGTCCATCCGGAGTTCGGGGGTAAGGTCGGGTATGTCGAGCTGAGACATGTGAACCATTATAGACCACCTTAAATAAAATGCAGGACTTAAAAAAGAATTTGGGGAATGAGGGAATAATCTTTGGCAGTTGGAATGTTAAAGGTCTTAATGAACCTATTAAAAGGGGTAAAGTATTGGCACATTTGCAAGCACTTAAAATCGACGTTGCGTTCCTTCAAGAGACGCATCTAAAAAAAGATGCCGAGCATAGATTAAAGGCTAAATGGATTGACAAAATATATCATTCCTCTTTTACTCATAAATCTAGAGGCGTAGCAATACTGATACGTAAAGGTACTTTATTCAAACATACATCAACTATAATTGATAAAGATGGAAGATTTATTATTGTAACGGGTGAATTATATGCCCAAAAAGTAATATTAGTCAATATATATGGCCCAAATTTTGACAGTCCAATTTTTTTAAAGAAAATATTTAATACAATTCCTGATCATGCACAACATAATTTAATAATTGGAGGAGATTTAAATTGTACTTTAGATCCTTATTTAGATAGATCGTCAGGACAGAGGAAACTTAAATCACACTCCAGTGATTTAATAAATGCATACATTGACACTAGTAAAGTTAGAGATGTTTGGAGAATGGAACACCCATCAGGACGAGATTATTCATTTTACTCCTCGGTACATAAAACATATTCTAGAATTGACTATTTCCTTGTAGATATAAAGCTTATTCCATACATCTATAACTCTAAATACCACAGTATCATTATTTCAGATCACGCTCCATTAACATTTAATATTAAATTTAATGATAACATGAAAATACGAGGACAATGGAGACTTAATCCACAAATTTTGAAGGATAAGTCAACCAATGAATATATTATAAAGCAGATTAAGACTTTTTTTGAAATAAACGATAAACCAGAAATATCTCCATCCCTACTATGGGAAACTTTTAAAGCTTTTACTCGTGGAATTATGATATCTTCACAAGCATTTCACAACAAAGAAAAGCGGAAGGAACAAAATATTCTGGAAACGGAGATAAAACAATTAGATATAGAAAATGCCCTCAACCCTACAATGATAACACATAATAAAATTACTGCATTAAAATATAAATTAAATAAGATATATGCTGACCAAGTGGTTAAATTATATCAATACACAAAACAAATACAATTTGAATTTGGGGACAAACCACAAAAATTACTGGCTCGCCAATTACGAAAAATACAGGGAGAAAAAATAATACATCGGATTAAATCAGAAAATGGTGAATTCCTAACACAGAATAAAGATATTAATGAGAGATTTTTACAATATTATAAAGATTTATATTCTTCCAAAACGACTGAAAATCAGATAGGAATTAATACATTCTTAAATGACTGTAATCTAATAGGATTGGGTGTAGATGATGCAAAACTATTAAATGAAGATTACACCCCGAAATTTTTGGATATGAAACTAGCGAAACAAGAAATAAAATTTCTCTATATGCAGATGACGTATTATTATATATTAAAAAACCAGAAATTAGCATACCTAATTTATTGAATTTAATAACTCAATTCGGCTTGTTTTCTGGATACAGAATCAATTGGAATAAAAGCGAACTTATGCCATTAACACAAGATAATTTAACTACATTAAAACAATTTCCTTTTAAAATTGTTAATGAACAGATTAAGTATTTAGGAATTCACGTTACAAAAAAATATGATTCTTTATTTAAATATAATTTTTTACCTATACTAAATAAATTATCTAAGAATATTTTATATTGGAGAACACTACCTATCTCAATGATAGGTAGAATTAATGCGATAAAAATGATTTTTCTCCCACAATTATTATATTTATTTCAAATGATCCCGATATATCTTTCTAAGAATTTTTTTAAAAAGGTTGACTCTATAGTCACTAATTTTATTTGGGACTATAAAAGCCATAGAATAAATAAAAAATATTTATGTAAATCGAAAATTAATGGAGGTTTAACTTTACCTAATTTTATATATTATTACTGGTCAGTTAGTATTAAGAATATGAACTTTTGGTGGGTTGAACTGGATGAAAATCCAAACTGGTTACTTATGGAAAAGGAAGACTGCTTACCGTATGAAATCAGTTCCATATTATTTTCTAAAATTAAAATATCTAAGAAAATTTATCGTGAAAACCCAATAATTAATAGTGAAATTAATATTTGGAGACAGTTAAAAAGAACGTTAAAACTAGAAGATATCCCATTAGTTCTTCCCATTGCTAATAATGTAAGTTTTAAACCATCCCTGGAAAATTTAGGATTCTTACAATGGAAAAATAAAGGGATTAATAAGATCAGTGACCTCTACAGGGACAATCTGTATCTTTCATTTAAAGAAATACAGGAAATATATGGACTACACTCTAAACATTACTTCAGATATCTACAAATAACTAACTACATTAAAACAACTGCACATGAATATAAAAAGAGAAAGACGGGAATTCTAGATGAATGCTTGAATAAACACCCAAACACGGAAAAATTAATATCATACATTTATAATATTTTATTAGAAAATGATATACCCAATACGGAAAAGTACAGACAACTATGGGAAAATGAAATAGGTGAAACAATCGAACCCGATATCTGGGAGGAAAGTTTACGATATATACATAATTGTTCATTAAATTCTAGACACTCTCTGATACAATTCAAAGTTTTACATAGATTGCATTTTTCAAAATCTAAATTACATAGAATGTTTTCTAATGTATCTCCTATATGTGACAAATGCCAATACCCAGAAGCTAATTTAACACATTCTTTTACAACTTGTATAAAAATTACGAATTTTTGGTTGAAAATATTTAAGGTAATCTCGAATGTTGTAAATAAGAATTTAGTTCCAGACTCAAAATTAATAATATTGGGAATTTTAGAAAGGGATCAATTACTCACGACAGCACAAAGAACTTTCATAGATTATAGTTTAATAATTGGTAAAAAATTAATTTTACAATTTTGGAAAGGCCCCATACCCCCTACAATCAAATTGTGGATTTCAGGAATGGCTGAGACTTTACACTTGGAAAGAATAAGACTTGCACTTTTAGGCAAGTTGGACCAATTTAATCTGATTTGGTCTCCATTCCTTGAATATCTTAAGGGACCAATATGACTCTGTTTGTGGACCTGATCGAGACCTGAACAAAGGATTGAACGAAGAATAATACATTATTGATCACGGATATATTATTATATAAATTCTGTTTGTAGAATATACCACTGTTATTTTATTTACTTTTCTCTTTTGGTTACTTTATAACTATTTTTATGTTAACCATTTTTCACACTTTCCTACTTTTCACTAAAAAAACTACAATAAAATGTTTAGAAGTATATATAAGAAAATATGGTAATTATTACCTATCTCTTTAACAAGAACGTTGTTCTTATATGTACTTATATTTGTACTTACACTTGTACTTATACTTCAAATAAAAAAATTATTCTTAAAAATCTAACAATGAAACAAAACAATATGGGAAAGTATTTTCAACAAATAATTTTCCTAGTATTGCATTAATGTGGAGACTGAACTAATGGCATATGCCATTTATTTTTGAATGCAAGAGAAAGGAATTTTGTACCTAATCCCAAGTAAACAGGTACATCAAGTGTCAAGAATGTTTAAATGTCAAATACATCGGGACAGGAACAATGGAATTCTTATTTGCTGCAGCATGCAGACAAATTAAATGCAACAGCACAAATAAATATAAAATAAATTAACAGGTGTTCTTGGTAAATCAGACCATGATAGTGCAAGCCAAAGTACATTGTGCAACACAGTATGCAGTGCATAAATCACGAGGGAAAGTATCAACCTACCAAAGTGCGTTTCCAAAGTGCTGCCTATTTATAATACCATGTAGCCACTACAAAGATATATTGAAGGATAATGCAAGTATGTAAAGATTGTAAATTTACAGTACATGAAGTAATTGATTCAAATCAGTAGATTATAACATTAACAGGTTGCATCACGGCCTGGTTCGGCAACTCAAATGCCCAGGAATGAAAGAGAATGCATAAAGTGGTGAGCACTGCCAGGTCCTTCACGGGTACTGACCTCCCCAAACATCGAAGGATTTTATAGGAGGCACTGCCTCAAAAAGGCAGCCAGTATCCTCAAAGACCCCCACTCCGGCCACGTTGTGATTTCACTCCTGCCATCAGGGATATCTGTGAGTCTGAAAACCGTGACCACCAGGTTCAGGAGCAGCTTCGACCGAACAACCATCAGGACTACAAACACCAACCAAACTCAAACGCCAAACTGTCGTGGTTGCACTCGGGGCTTAGGGTTTTTGCTTTGTTTTGCACTATTATTATGTTTTTTTATTTTTGCACTTTTATTTGTTTGTTTATTATGTTGAGTATCTATTGGGTACTGAGTTTACAGATCTGTTATATTATTGCAAGTAAGAATTTCATTTTTCTGTTTCGGTACATATGATAATTAAACATTCTTGACTCTCTTACGTGAAATTCTGTAGGATGATGTTAAGTTCATAGGCTGTATTTTGACAGATATATAAAAGATCTTTGTTTTCTAAGTATCACTCCTTGAACTGTGGAGTTTCAGCTCTATTACTAGACATGATATAAGTGCATAAAAGATAGTTTCTTGTGCTGTTTAGTTTGCGGTTTGAATTAATCAAAATGTTTCTTTAAGATATACACAAACTGCTGGAGTAACTCAGCGGGTCAGGCAGCATCTCTGAAGAGAAGGAATAGGTGCTGCTTCGGTTCGAGACCGTCTTAACTGATGTTGAATATATTAGCAATTGCTTTTTAATTAAGATTTTTTATATTTATCCTCCATACCGGTTTGGTGTTCATCAAGTGAAGTTATTCTTCCTGAGGACAATCTTCAGAATTTATTGTGCAGATCACTAACCTTCCAAGTGCAGGGAAAAAAAAATTGGACTCCTCATGCATAATATGAATGCAGTGAAGTCACATAAAGTTCATGGGTATTAGAAGCGGAATCAATTTCTTCATTATAGCAATACCATTTCTGGTTAATGGTAACTGAAGCCAATGGGACAGAACCATTTTGAAAATGAATAAAATATGCCTGAGTGAAGATGTAGCTAAGCTGCAACATTCTTTTTCATCTTTGAAAAATATCTTGTACAAATCTATAACATAAAAAAGAGGAAAAGAAGAGATGCTGACTTGATGGGATTCACAGAAGCAGATCAACGTGTTTTGACATTTATATGCTTTGCCAACAAAAGACTGTTTAAATGGAATCTGCAGGCAGGATATCCTCTGAACAGTTGCTTATACAATCAGATGCTTATTTCAAAAGTTTTAAAAAATGTAACAGTCCTGAAAAATATTGCATGAATCCTTTTTATCCTTTCTCAAATTGGAATCTTGAAAGACAGCTAATTTAAAATTAATTTAAAATCTTTAATGTTTGTCAGTTTCTCTTTCATAGCGCCATCATTAAAGATGCAAACCTTTAGGCCACCCCCGCATCTTGCAACAGAAAGAACCATTGTGTTCTCAAACTCATTATCATAAGCTAAGATAATGGTTTCATTGTAAATCTGGATCAGTTCATTTGTTAAGACATCAACAGGTCTTTTTGAAATGAATACCAGTTTCTGTTTTCAGAATATTCCTGATTGATGTTATCACAAAACAAATCTAAAAGGCTGCATTGTTCTCTTGATTTATTCATCTGAAAATTATATATTAAAATTTTCAGCCTTCAGCTTAAGGAACATTTTCTAAAAATGGTAAACAGCCTTGAAATATAATGTAAATGGAGATCAGCTTTGAAACTGTGGCCTCGATTACTAAAACACAAATGATTTCTATGATTCGAACTTTAATTTTCAAACTCTTAAAACTGATTAAAAAAACATAATTGCGATTAGATTTATGGAGCATCTGAAGTGCACCAGAAGACAAACTTTAACTTCCTGACTGTCCTGGTCTCTTCATTTTTTTTAACTGTCACTTGTTTCCAAGCTGTTGGAAAGGTGGTGGTGAATTCTGAAGAACCAAAAGTTTAGATTCTCTTGGGTTACACAAAAAGCTGGAGAAACTCAGCGGGTGCAGCAGCATCTAAGGAGCGAAGGAGATAGGCGACGTTTCGGGTCGAGACCCTTCTTCAGATTGGTCAGGGATCAGGGAAACAAGAGATATAGACAGTGATGTGGAGAGATAAAGAACAATGAATGAAAGATATGCAAAAAAGTATTGATCATAAAGGAAACAGGCCATTGTAATAGCAATGTTACAAAATTTTGAGATTTTAAAAATCAAGTCTGCAATTTATCCCATCAGATAAAGCATAAAAAGAAGTTTAATTTGACACCTAATTTACTTTCATATCTTCAGTATTAAGAAAGTTATGGCCATTTTCATACTCGGAAATGAGCATCTTGCTTCCCATTGCCTTTCAATTGACTTAACTCAAAAGCTGTGATCTGGAAAAGTTAAAAGTCCATAACATTCTTAAAAATTAAGAGAACTCAATGAAATTTTCAGTTATTATAGATTGAAGCATTCTGAAACAAATATTAAACAATCTTACTTGGATTACCTGAAATTAAAGCATATAATTAGTTAGTTATCTAATTGTAGCTAATTACAAAATTCAATGAGTAGATCTAAACATCTATCAATTTCTTAAGAAAAGATAAACTTTTTTTAAATTGCCTAAGTGTCCAAATAACATTCACACAATAATCCACAATATAACATAATTTTAAAATCTCATTTTCATGAATTTCTGGGCCAAATGGAAGGAATTTAGTGTTTGATTCCTGTAAATTAATGGCCATTTAAATCAACTAGCGAGTGGGTTTTAGTGGAATGCGGTGGATTAGAACGTTGCGGTTAGCGGTGAAGTCGGGGGGAAAAATACTGGGGGTTCATACATTTTTTGGGGACCCCATTTCGCAACATAAAAATATTATTAATGCCTCCCGAAAAACCAACTTTTAATATAAAAATAAAGTATTTACCTTTTTTTCTCCCCTACGCAAAATGCTTCCGGTTGTCTGCGGTCACGGCTTTTGAAGGTGATTTTTAAATTACTCTAGTTAATAAATAATCTAGAGTAATTTAAAAATACCACCATTCATTAAATGTCGGAGCGATTTTTCTTCAGCAACGAAATCGCCCGACATTGATCGATTATCCAGGCCTGTGGAAAAACGGCACTTTAAGCCCGCCCCCCTCTGCAAGGCGCGAAAGTCGCGCACACGGGGAGCGGCAGAAGTGCAGCGCTGGTAAAGGTAAGTTTTGTAACATACCTAATTGTAAGCTGTTTGTAGTGTGAAAATGAGAAGCTAGTGCGACTTGGGATCAGGGGGGGGGGAGATGGAGAAGGAAGTTTAGATTCTCTTCTTGTGTCTTGATATTCATCCTGATCCATTACAGAAGGTTGATAAGAATTTGTTCTGCTGGCCAACTCCCCAAAGTGGAAATATTTGATCTTTTGTGAAAGTATCAATAAAATAAAAAGATATGAATGTGTTTGAGAATACCTTGCTCCATTCATAAGTGAACGGTCAATGAAATACGTGTTTAATCAAGGGGGAAATGAAGATTTTTAAGGCAGGACCATTAATCACAATGTTCCATTTTCTCAAATAGCTTGAATTGGATGAAGGGGATAAACAAAAACATATGTTGTGATGGGAACTAGTTTCTAACTAAGCTTACATATGCTGCCATTGTGGATTTGGGAACCCTTAACCTTTCCCAATGAATCTTTTTGAAATAGACTCCTCTGTGCCAGAGTTAAAGGGAGGATAAATTAGTAATTTAAAGGGGGCTATCATTGTCAGGTGAATAATAAAAAGACAACAATTACTTTCAGTGTGAAAAGCAATTCAAGACATTAATTTTAAAAATGCAAGAAATACTGAATACTAATTTTAGCAGATTAGTTTATTCTAATATTCCCTGTTCTAAATTAACATTCCCAAGCTTATGGTGATTTTACATATCAATACTTAAGATTGCCAACAAGGAAATAATGACTTCTGGGACAGCACAACGCTGCATCTAACGGAACTGCTTCCTCACAGTGCCAAAAGACCCAGGTTTGATTCTGTCCACAGATGCAGTCTGTGTAGCGTTTGCAAGTTCTCCCTGTGACTGTGTGGGTCTCGTCTGGGTGCTCTGGTTTCCTCCCATATCTCAAAGATATGCATGTTTGTAAACTAATTGATCTCTGTAAATTACCCTTTGTATGCAAGGAGTGGATAAAAAAGTAGGATAACTTTGAACTATGTTTCCATGCTGTATCTCTAAATTAAGTACATTAGCATGGTGTGTGAGAGAGAGTTAGATTTAGCTCTTAGAGCTGAAGGAGTCAAGGGAAATGGTGAAAAAGCAAGAACAGGGTACTAATTTTAGATGATCAGCCATGATCATATTGAATAATGGTGCTGGCTCATAGGGCCGCATGGCCTACTCCTGCACCTATTTTTCTATGTGTTTATGTGTTTTAGTACTCTAGTTAAAGGCTTCCCTTTTTTTTAACCAGACATTTTTTCAGTTGAATTGCTTTACTATTCAAGTTTATACGGAGTGGGGGCGCTGGCGAGTATGGCTGCCCTGCCTGCAGCTGTTCGTCCTTTCACCCTTTTAAAAAATTTTTAGTGTATTAAAAGTTTTTCTCCTGGAGGTCTTCTAGTCTTTTTGCGTGGGGGGTGGGGGTTGGGGGGCGGAAGGGGGAAACTGTTTTTCACTGTCCCTACCAACTGGACTGGAGTGGCGTTTCCTGCCGGGACCAGCCAGAACTTCAGCTTCGGCGGCGGCACTGCGCTGAAGCACCATCGCGGAGCGGGCGATGCCTTATTGAGGGTCGCCGTGTGGTAAACTCCGGTAGCGCTGGGACTGCCGACTCCAACATCGTGGAGCAGACTTTGAACACCGCGGAGCTTGGGACCGAGATCGCCAGTGTTGGAGCTCCGACCAGCGTGGCTTGTGGACTTTGGAGCTGTGGTCTCCGGTAGGAAGCGGTCATTTCGAAACTCCAAGCCGCTAAGAGTGTTCTTCCGACACCGGAGTTCCATCATCCCGGCGAGAGGGCCTGAAACATCGGGCCACCACTGCGGCGACTGCAGAGGCCTCAAATAGGTCCCGGCCACAGGTGAACATGGAGGAAGGGGACTAAAACTTTGCTGCCTTCCCTCACAGTGGGAAACATTGTGGGGATGTTTTTATGTTTAATGTTTAATGTGTAAAATGTTGTGTTTATTTTATTGGTGTGCTGCAAATGGCAACTCAATTTTCACTACACCAATTGGTGTATGTGACAATACATGTCGTTTGTCCTTTCTTCTTTGAAGTTTCAACAAAAATCAAATTCACAACAGATTTTCAGGTAAACTTTTATCACAAGAAAAATCACAAAGAAACAATGGATCAATGGTGTCCCCGCCCTTCACCCCCCCCCCCCCCCCCCCCCCCGCCCATTGAAAATGAAATGGCAAGATCAAATATTCATGATTTGAGCATTGTTGTCCAAAGTTGTTTTTCAAATTGTTTTACTTGTTTTCTTCAAGATACAGGAAAAAGAAGAGCAAATGTCACATAAACAGGCATTGTCAGTCCAGACACCAACAGGACCTGAAAACAAACCATGAGATCATTATTTGTCTTTGACATAGATATACTGTTAAGACAGAAGTAAAAAGTTGATTTGACATTGTGTCCTGAGCTTTGAAATGCATAACCTGCATCCTGTATTGTGAAGCCCCAACATTTCTATGCACAGCCAGACGCATGGAGAGAATATGTGCAGTGTTTTGGCATCATGATGTTATAGACTTTGTCTATCTTAACACAGCAGAGCAATGTCATCACCTTCTGATTGTTACACTAACATCCGCCTCATTAATATCAGCAGCAAGCAAATGTTCAGTGGAAAATAAAAAGAGATCTTCTTCAGCACTGGATAAAAAACATAGGTTTTATTCTGTCATGGAGGTTTTATGCAGGAGATGTGGGTGGTCAAAGACTAACTTAAAAAATGGTTGGGGCAATTACAACAAAATACTTTTTGTTATTTCTACACTTGGATTTACCACTTTTATTTCCTTTGATCCAGGGTAAAATATTGGCATTTAAATTGAGTTGGCAATGACTGCACCCATAATACTACATAATAGATTAATTAATTTTTAGTAATAGGTTACATTTTGACAATTATTGGTAGGGTAATAAAAGATCAATGTTAATTACATTAAAATCATAACTTACCTCACTTTGGCAGGACTTTTTGGTAATACCAAATTTCTGACGTGAGTAACCAGTCGTAAAGACTTGCCATTCTTCATCTATCTTTGTCTGTACCATGATCTCATATTTCAATTCACGTTCCTGTCTCAAGCTGAAAGCCTTGCGTTCAGTAATTCCATAAGGTAAATTTGTGTCTGCATGATTTAATCTCTGGAATATCAATTAAATCAGATCCTTTTATTAGTGAGAATTTGTTGATTTGTGACTTTATTTAATGCAGTTATTAAATGCTATTATTTAATTCCATATTTATGATGTTTTAGCACTTTCCCAATTGCCCTTTCTTACTGCTTAAACTATTTTAGATCACAACTGAATAGAAATGGCAGACCAGAGGGATGGTGAAGAACAAATGAGAGAGGATGTGGAATTCAATTTTTACCAGCCCTGGAGCAATACTATTTCCTCTATTTTAAATAAAAGCACACACACACATATAGGGTATTAATGTCTTTTTTCTATCTTTCCCTAGTTCCAATGAATGCCATCAATCTAAAACATTCACTGTATTTTGATCTCTGGTGGTGACCTGCTGAGCATTTCCAGCAGTGTCAATTTTTGTTTCAAAATATGTGATTGCTTACCAAGTGATTTTATAATCATGTTTTGGCCCAATGCTTTATATGGATTATGAAAAGTGAACAAATTAGTGTATTTGTGGTAGAGGTGAATCTGGAAGTCTTCAGAATATGAAAGTCCTGGCAAGTATCACAAAAGGTCCTAATTATCATCATTTTTATTTCATTTTCCACCCGGCATTTGGCGATGTTGACTGGCTTCTGGCTGTGTAGGCTACCTATGGGGCTGGTCTATGCCAATCAGAAAAGACGGGATTGGTCAGCAGACTCAAAGTATGGAAAATAGGACAGAGGGAGAGAGACATGTCAGAACAGAAATGGGTGTTTAGGTTGTCAACTGAAAGATAGAGTAGAGGACATCATAAGGCTGAAAGGCGATGTGAAGAAATATTTAGGCTGAGACTTTGGGAAGTTGGCCCTAGGTAGAAAATGGTAGCAAAGAAAATGTGCAATCAAAAGAAAATTAGTTTTGAGTTGGAATGGAGCACACTTGTTCTCTATAACTCGCACATAATTCAGTAAGAACCACAACTTCATGAGCATGCTACTTCTATTTCCTTTAAGATTCTGGGTTTTTCAACCTGGGGAAATATAGGTGACCGGATTACATTTAAATCATGGTCCCAACTGTGTTGTGATGATATGATTTAAATAGGGTGTCATATTCAAAGCACAAGGCACTTGTATGTCGTGCAGTCCTTCCCTGATAAATGATGATAAGCATGATTAGTGTTAGCTATAGATTAGTGTTGAGCTATGTGATTATTTAACCCAAACAATATAGTTTAAAAGATATATTCTGACAAATGCTCTGAATATTTAACTAACGTTCATTAAGTTAGAGCACATTGAAACAAGAGAACAATTATAATATTCACTAATCTGAGCAATAAAAGGAAATGTTATATTTGTCTAACAATCAATACAATTCAATTGTAAGATATTATTTTAAATGTGCAGGCACCTCGCGGTTTACGTGGGGGTTACGTTCTTGGAAACGTCGTGCCAATTAAAAAATACATAAATTAAACAAAAACGCGACTAGGTATCAATTTGAGCGCGTTATTCGAAAAATATGTGCGTGTAAATCAAGCTTTGGTATTAAATCAACAAGTGCGTTATTTCAAACACGCGTAAAACACAATGACACTGAATGGTGACCGCTGATTTTTATTTTGTTATTCTGTTACATATTTGCAGATATCAACTGGCTATAAATAAATACAAATATTTAGCCATATATATTCATCACTAATCTCACTACAGCCAAAAATCTTAAGGAAAAGCATAAAAAAAAACAAAAGTAAACATGGTACATATATATAGGTAAAAGATGCAAGATGAATTGAAAGATAAAGGCTATAAAATAAAGCAGGTCTTGCCAGAAAAGTACAGAGGAAGACAAATCTCTTAAAGGTGCTCTATGCATTTTGTTGATCTTTCAAATGATCAAAATTATCATTTTTGCCATGTCATTGACCATTTCAATTGTGAAACAGTATTTGCAAATGTCTGTAGTACAACAGGCTGAAGTCTCAGGTATGGCACAACCATTACAATTATGCACAAGGGAAAATCCTTGTGTGGTGGTCAGTTGCACATTCAGGTACGAGCAGGCCAGGAGCGCTGCTTCAGAGGGAGGGGAACAGAGTGGGTCAGCAGGCTGAGGATTAATATGGAGAAGAAGTGGAGACCAGAATGACCCATGGGGAGCTCGAGTGGCACTAATTAGGGATTGCAGAGTGATGACATCAAGGGTTTTAGGACAAGGGATGAGATTGCTTTAAAGAACAATGTTGCCTATTTTCTCTGGTAAACTACAATCTATAGATTCAGGATCAGTTCCTGTGGATTGGAGGGTTATCCCACTTTTTAAGAAAGGCGGGAGAGGGAAAACAGGGAATTATAGACCAGTTAGCCTGACATCGGTGGTGGGGAAGATGCTGGAGTAAATTATATAAGATGAAATAGCGGCACATTTGGATTGCAGTAACAGGATCGGTCTGAGTCAGCAGGGATTTATGAAGGGGTAATCATGATTGACTAATCTTCTAGAATTTATTGATGATGTAACTTGGAAAATGGACAAGGGGGAGTCAGTGGATGTAGTGTACCTGGACTTTCAGAAAGCATTTGATAAGGTCTCACATTGGAGATTAGTGGGCAACATTATAGCACATGGTATTGGGGGTAGGGTACTGACATGGATAGAAAATCGATTGACAGATAGGAAGCAAAGAGTAGGGATTAACGGGTCACTTTATGTTGAATGGCAGGCAGTGACTAGTGGGGCTCGGTACTGGGATCACAGCTATTTATAATATACATTAATGATTTAGATGAAGGGATTAAAAGTAACATTAGCAAATTTGCAGATGACACAAAGCTGGGTGGCAGTGTGAACTGTGATGATGCTATGAGGATGCAGGGTGACTTGGGCAGGTTGGGTGAGTGGGCAGATGCATGGCAGATGCAGTTTAATGTGGATAAATGTGAGGTTATCCACTTTGCTGGCAAGAACAGGAGGGCAGATCATTATCTGAATGGTGTTAAGTTAGGAAAAGGGGAAGTACAACGAGATCTGGGTGTCCTTGTACATCAGTCACTGAAAGTAAGCATGCAAGAACAACAAGCAGTGAAGAAAGCTAATGGCATATTGGCCTTCATAACAAAAGGAGTATAGGAGCAAAGAGGTCCTTCTGCAGTTCTACAGGGCCCTGGTGAGACCACACCTGGAGTATTGTGTGCAGTTTTGGTCTTCAAATTTGAGGAAGGACATTCTTGCTATTGAGGGAGTGCAGCGTAGGTTCACGAGATTAATTCCCGGGATGGCATGACTGTCATATGTTGAAAGAATGGAGCGATTGGGCTTGTATACACTGGAATTTAAAAGGATGAGAAGGGATATTATTGAAACACATACTGTAAGATTATTAAGGGATTGGACACGATAGAGGCAGGAAACATGTTCCCGATATTGGGGGAGTCCAGAACCAGAGGCCACAGTTTAAGAATAAGGGGTTGGCCATTTAGAACGGAGTTGAGAAAAAACTTTTCACTCAGAGAGTTGTGAATGTGTGGAATTCTCTGCCTCAGAAGGCAATGGAGGCTGATTCTCTGGATGCTTTCAATATAGTTAAATAGAGCTCAAAGATAGTGGAGTTAAGGGATATGGGGAGAAGGCAGGAACGGGGTACTGATTGTGGATGATCAGCTATGATAACAGTGAATGACGGTGCTCGCTCAAAGGGCTGAATGGCCTACTCCTGGACCTATTGTCTATTGTCTATTGATCACTATTGCATTTCACTTTGGGAAACATCTATTTTCAATGATGTTTTGACAACGTACTGGAGAAAGTATGCTCAAATAAAAGCTGCCAAATTCTTGGTTTCCATGGGTACCAAAAGAGGAAAAATGCAGAAATAATGGGTACATTAAGAGTTGATATTCCACATTTGGTCTAATTCTGATACAATCCTAGCATTCTTCTACTAAGGAAAGAAAAGAGAAAATAATTATAGATCCTGTTTCATTTCTTGGGAAAAGGCTGGAATTTATTATGAAACACATGATAATAAGGCATTACGAACAATTATAGAATAATTTAGCAGACTCGAGAAGGCTTTCGTGGAAGTTCAGTTTCACAGATCTGACAGCAATTTTAGAGGGTGAAAGTTTATTAGAAGCCCTAAAATAGATGGGATGATATCTCAGCAGGAATTGTTAAATAAATCAAATGGTAGAAAATAGACAATATGTACAACAAACTGGTTATCTTCCCACCCCCTTCAGAATCTTCTATACCCTATCTAAGACATAATTGACCTGGCACCAGGGAGACAAACTACCATTTTGGTGTACTGCTCTTGGCCACTGAAGCACGTTCTCCTATTAACAAACCCCCACCAGTACTGCATAAACAGACTTTTATCTCCACTGCTATGCATCAGTGCTAATCGCACTGCTGCTACTGCATTCCAATGAGAGGATACTCCACACAACCATATCCAGTCTGAAGAAGGGTCTCGACCCGAACGTTGCCTATTCCTTTACTCCATAGATGCTGCCTCACCCTCTGAGTTTCTCCAACATTTTTGTCTACCTCCAAAATGATATATCTGTTTGAGAGGGGAATGGCCACTACAAACATGAAGTGACTGCTCTTCTTTTAGTAATCTATCTCCTTTTTTTTCTTTATCTCTAGCATGACCAATTCACTCAACATCTGATCTACAATATTTTTCACATCACAGATGTTCCACAGTGAGTTCATCACAGCTCCAACTGCTCCATATAGCCATATAACATATAACCATATAACAATTACAGCACGGAAACAGGCCCTTTCGGCCCTTACAGTCCGTGCCGAACATTTATATTCCCCATGTCCCATCTACCTGCACTCAGACCATACCCCTCCATTCCCTTCCCGTCCATATACCTATCCACTTTACTTTTAAATGTTAAAATCGATCCTGCCTCCACCACTTCTGCTGGAAGATCATTCCACACAGCCACCACTCTCTGAGTAAAGAAGTTCCCCCTCATGTTACCCCTAAACTTCTGTCCCTTAATTCTCATGTCTTGCCCTCTTGTTTGAATCTTCCCTACCCTCAATGGGAAAAGCTTATCCACGTCAACTCTGTCTATCCCTTTCATCATTTTAAAGACCTCAATCAAGTCCCCCCTTAACCTTCTGCGCTCCAAAGAATAAAGACCTAACTTGTTCAACCTTTCTCTGTAACTTAGTTGCTGGAACCCAGGCAACATTCTAGTAAATCTCCTCTGTACTCTCTCTATTTTGTTGACATCCTTCCTATAATTAGGCGACCAAAATTGTACACCATACTCCAGAATTGGTCTCACCAATGCCTTGTACAATTGTAACATTACTTCCCTACTCCTATATTCAATGCTCTGATTTATAAAGACCAGCACACCAAAAGCTTTCTTTACCACCCTATCTACATGCGATTCCACCTTCAGGGAACTATGCACAGTTATTCCTAGATCCCTCTGTTCCACAGCATTCCTCAATTCCCTACCATTTACCATGTACGTCCTATTTTGATTTGTCCTGCCAAGATGTAGCGCCTCACACTTATCAGCATTAAACTCCATCTGCCATCTTTCAGCCCACTCTTCCAAATGGCCCAAATCTCTCTGTAGACTTTGAAAATCTACTTAATTATCCACATCACCTATCTTAGTATCATCTGCATACTTACTTATCCAATTTTCCACCCCATCATCCAGATCATTGATGTACATGACAAACAACAGTGGACCCAACACAGATCCCTGAGGCACCCCACTGGTCACCGGCTTCCAACCTGACAAACAGCCATCCACCATTACGCTCTGGCATCTCCCATTCAGCCACTGTTGAATCCATCTTGCTACTCCGCCATTAACACCCACAGATTGAACCTTCTTAACCAACCTTCCATGGGGAACCTTGTCAAAGGCCTTACTGAAATCCATATAGACAACATCCACTGCTTTACCCTCATCAATTTCCCTAGTAACCTCTTCAAAAAAATTCAAGAAGGTTTGTCAAACATGACCTTCCAGGCACAAATCCATGTTGACTGTTCCTGATCAGACCCTGTTTATCCAGATGCCTATATATATCATCTCTAAGTATCCTTTCCATTAATTTGCCCACCACTGACGTCAAACTAACAGGTCTATCATTGCTAGGTTTATTCTTTGAACCCTTTTTAAACAATGGAACAACATGCGCAGTACGCCAATCCTCCGGCACTATTCCCGTTTCTAATGACATTTGAAATATTTCTGTCATAGCCCCTGCTATTTCTACACTAACTTCCCTCAATGTCCTAGGGAATATCCTGTCAGGACCTGGAGACTTATCCACTTTTATATTTTTCAAAAGTGTCAGTACTTCCTCCTCTTTGAATCTCATAGTTTCCATAGCTACTCTACTTTTTTCCCTTACCTCACAGAGTTCAATATCCTTCTCCTTGGTGAATACCGAAGAAAAGAAATTGTTCAATATCTCCCCCATCTCTTTTGGCTCTGCAGATAGCTGTCCATCCTGGCTCTCTAATGGTCCAATTTTATCCCTCGTTATCCTTTTGCTATTAATATAGCTGTGGAAACCCTTTGGATTTACTTTCACCTTTCTTGCCAAAGCAACCTCATATCTCATAGCCTGAAAGAAGCTGCAGTGTGACACATTTCCTGCAGGTACAGTCACCAGAGACACTATAGTTGTCTCTGATCTCCCAATTCCTAGAGAGGAAGTATATCATTGCCTTAATGTCCACTTGTTTAATCTCCAGTTCCTTCCACTAAAAATAAATATCTTACCTGATTAAGACTTACTCACCTTAATGAAGCCCAAATGCTCACCATAACCCACAGTTTGACCTCATAGCAGCACTTGGACCTCTGAGTCTCTCAAAAAATGTTCTACCACTTCCAACATTAGGGCATCAAGCACACTAGGATTATTGTGAACGGCTACTTTAAGTCACACCAGTTGGTAGACAATGCAGGTAAGTTATGACATTTCCTATACCATTTATAAGTAGGCAAGGTTCCCTGTATAAGCATGCTGATGGTGATAGAATTGTACATAACTCCTTGGATATTGAGTGCATGTGAACATCACTACGAACCTGGGAGAAACTGGCAAGGCTGCCCTCTATAATGTCGCATTTTAGAATTTCTCCCCAATATTGACAGTGACAGTGTGCAAAGAGACCTGGGTTTGTTGGTTCATGAACTCAGAAATGGCAAACTGTCAGTGGTGTGAACAGTGTATTGCCCTTTATTGCAAAAGAGTTGGAGTACAAGAGTAAGGCTGTCTTGCTGCAATTTTGCAGGGCTTTGGTAAAACCACATCCTGGAGTACAGTGCACAGTTTTGTTTGATGTACATAAGGATGCTACAGTATATTTGCCTTGGAGCTATAGAAGTATAGGTTCTCACAGAGAGTATGTCGTCCTCTGAGAAAACAATATGATTGTTCTATGTGTTTCGAAAAAAAACGAGGTGATATCTTGAAATATACAGTGCCCTCCATAATGTTTAGGACAAAGACCCATCATTTATTTATTTGCCTCTGTACTCCACAATTTGAGATTTATAATGGAAAAAAAATCACATGTGGTTAAAGTGCACATTGTCAGATTTTATTAAAGGGTATTTTTATACATTTTGGCTTCACCATGTGGAAATTACAGCAGTGTTTATACATTGTTCCCCCATTTCAGGTCACCACAATGTATGGGCCACATGGCCTCACAGGTGTTTTGTAATTATAAGGTATAAGAGAGCTCTCAGCACCTAGTCTTTCCTCCAGTCTTACCATCACCTATGGAAACATTTATTGCTGTTTATCAACATGTGGACCAAAGTTGTGCCAATGAAAGTCAAAGAAGCCATTATGAGACTGAGAAACAAGAATACAACTGTTAGGGACATCAGCCAAACCTTAGGATTACCAAAATCAACTGTTTGGAACATCTTTAAGAAGAAAGAGAGCACTGGTGAGCTTACTAATCGCAAAGGGAATGGCAGACCAAGGAAGACCTCCACAGCTGATTACGGAAGAATTCTCTCTATAATAAAGGAAAAACCTCAAACACCAGTCTGACAGATCAGAAACACTCTTCAGGAGTCAGGTGTGGATTTATCAATTACCACTAAGGACTTCATGAACAGAAATACAGAGGTTACACTGCAGAATGCAAACCACTGGTTAGCTGCAAAAATAGGATGGCCAGGTTACAGTTTGCCAAGAAGTACTTAAAAGAGCAACCACAGTTCTGGAAAAAGTCTTGAGGACAGATGAGATGAAGATTAACTTATATCAGAGTGATGGCAAGACCAAAGTATGGAGGAGAGAAGGAACTGCCCAAGATCCAAAGCATACCACCTCATCTGTGAAACAAGGTGGTGGGGGTGTTATGGCCTGGGCAAGTATGGCTGTTGAGGTACTGGCTCACTTATCTTCATTGATGATACAACTGCTGATTGTAGTGGCATAATGAATGGTGAAGTGTATAGACAAATCCTATCTGCTCAAGTTCAAACAAATGCCGGCGGTTCATTCCACAAAAATCCATTGATCCCAATCATACTGCTAAAGCAACCAAAAATCCATTGATCCCAATCATACTGCTAAAGGAGATTTTCAAAGTTAACAAATGGTCAATTCCTGAGTGGCCAAGTCAATCACCTGATCTGAACCCAATTGAGCATACCTTATATATGTTGAAGAGGAAACTGAAAGGGACCAGCCCAGAAAACAAGCATACGCTAAAAATGGTTGCAATACAGGCCAGGCAGAGCATCACCAGAGAAGACACCCAGCAACTGATGATGTCCATGAATCGCAGACTTCAAGCCATCATTGCATGCAAGGGATATGCAACAAAATACTAAACATGACTATTTTCATTTACATGACATTGCCGTGTCCCAAACATTATGGTGCCCTGAAATAAACACTGCTGTAATTTCTACATGGTGAAACCAAAATGTATAAAAATGGCCTTTATTAAAATCTGACAATGTGCACTTTAATCACATGCGATTTTTTCTATTACAAATCTCAAATTGTGGCGTACAGAGGCAAATAAATAAATAACGGGTCTTTGTCCCAAACATTATGGAGGGCACTGTATGATTCTGAGAGTTTATCTGATAGATGCCGATAGTTTGTTTACACAAAATGGTGTTCAGAATGAGGAGATAGTCTCAGGATAAGGAGTTGCCCATTTAGGACTGAGATGAGGAAAATATATGAATTATCTTCCATCAAGGCATTGAATATATTCTAGACAGAGATTGACAGATGTTTGCACACTTAAGGAATCAAGGGACATGAAAATTGGACAGATACAGGCACAGTTCCAAACTTGTCCAATGGTGAAGAAGCCATTCAATTTACTCCTGCTTCTTACGTTCTTAAAACGTTCTGCATTTTGCAACCAAGGAACGAAACTCTTATTAGGGACAGGTAACTGCAGATGCTGAAATCCTGGTCCAAACACAAAATGCTGGACAAACTCAGGGGGTAAGCATCATCTATGGAGGGAATGGCCAGACAATGTTTTGGCTGGATACGCTTCTTCAGAAACTACTGTTTAATATAAAAATAGTAATAATTATTTTTCTGTTCCACCGAAATAAATAAATTATGCATCTAAAACAAAAGCAATCTGATTGTAAGTGTCTGCCATTTGTTATCTTTGAGCAGATTCAGGTCACTGAGCATTAGAGAGAAAGTATACTTATGAAGGCTTCGTGCCACGAGGAATGATTTGGCAGGAATACAAACTGAACATGAAGTATTCCACAGGGGACACATTCTGTATGTAAGTGCCTTTTCCTCTGTTTAAAATAAATCAATTTTATTAAATCTTTCTAACAATGATGATGAATGCATTCAACTTATCTTGCACAAACCTCTCAGTGTTGATGTCTACTACATTAACTCTTCCATAGCTGAAAGAGTAGCTCTTGCGGGAGTTGAACTACTATCTGATAATCTATACTGAGTCCAAAAAACTATGAACTGCCACAGTGCTCTAACCTGATAGATCTGAATATATGTCAGGGGTATCGACGTCAGCCAATGGTTTTCATTGGTGGCTTTATAATCATTTTTACAGGCTGCACGTTAATATGAATTCATGCCAACATGGACCCAAGCAAAGCCTATTTTTGTGGGATATGTGAAAGTGTCTTTGTTTCAGTTCTACTTGAGACCCATCCCTTAACTTTTGTTCCAATGCATTAATCACTCGATAGTTCTGCTTCCTGCACTCATTTAGAACTCAAAGGTAGACTGATTGACTGCTTTGTGGAACACTCACATCGGTCCAAAGATCGGACCCTGAGCTTCCTGTTACCTAACAGTTTAATTCGCAACTCCTTTCCCTCTCTGAACCATTTGTCTGTCGCCTCATGCATTGTTTTAAGAAAACCCAATTTAAACTAGATGAACAACACCTTGTTTTCCTTTGCACGCTTGCCTCAACCTATCAAAGACATTCCCCTTTGTCCTGCTCATCTCTCCTCCAAACTCTCTGCAAGCTAATTTGTTTGCTCTTTTGTCTGGTTTTCCCAAAACATCTTTGACCTGAAAAGTTAATTCTGTTTCTCTTTTCACACTTGTTGCTTGCCTGCTGAGTGTTCCAGACATTTCAAATTTTATTTATTTAATACTCTCAGCAATTGCTCGTTTGTTTTCAACTTCAAGAGCATTAGCTGCTCCACATGTGCTGTGTATGCATGGCGATGACTTGCACCGTAGTCAAGGCTATTGTGTACTCTAACTGTAAAATCTCTCATGTGTCATGTGCATGGAGCCAAGTATTTCAGCACTCTGGGTCTCATACTGAATCATCCTCCACTAAAAATAGCTCTAGTCATATCTTGGTGAGATTCAGTTATGGTATTTGTCATGTTTGATTTCTCCAGTTAGATTATTCTCTAAATACAGGATGTGCATATTTGTGCTTTGATTAACAACCTGTAGTTTCTCATCAACTCATTATGAACTTCAATTTTTCATATCTGTGCAAGTGGCTGCTTCTAGTTGGATTGAAGAAAATGATTGATATATAGGCTTAGTGCTTCTCACGATTATAATTCAAGAGTGCTTATTTGTCATCTTGATATGAACCAGAGCAATGGAATTCTTACTTGCTGCAGCTTTATAGGCACATTAGGTTAGACAAAATAAATAAATATACAATAAATTATCTGTTATTCTCAGTTTTGTTTTTTTAGGATATGAGTTGAGGGGATTGAGACCAGTGTAGATTGGACGTAGATTTTTTTCTCATAGTTTATTATCTTCTTTGTCAATATTTATTATATTGTTCTTATTAAATTGTCTTCATCAGTGCAGTACATTTTCTATATCTTTAACCTACCGCTTTACTTCCTGTTTATGCTCCTGCCGCATGCTTTGGGTGTTGCATAATATCTTCCAGAACTCCTGCCAGGTTTATTAGGTTGACAGGAAGTCATTCAGTCATTCAACATCAAATTGCCAATTAGTTACCTTGTGAGTGTATTCTTTGTGAATTCTGCCCTCACCCAAATATGTTTATACTGATTCATCACAATGGTTCCCCGTTTATTCAGGATCTGGTCTTTTTTGTTAAAGAAATGGCAAATATTGTGCCACATTAAGTGTATTAACAGCATAGGAACTATTTAAGTTTGTACGGTAGACACATTATGATTGGTTACTATTTTTCATTACCAACAAGAAAAACATTCTGTCGAGTCTTTAACTTTGAAAAATACACATTTCGTTTTAATTTAGTTTGGAGATACAGCGCGGAAACAGGCCCTTCGGCCCGATCGAGTCCACACAGACCAGCGATCCCTGCACATTAACACTATCCTACACACACTAGAGACAATTTACACTTATACCAAGCCAATTAACCTACAAATCTGTACATCTTTGGAGTGTGGGAGGAAACCAAAGATCTCGATGAAAACCCATGCGGTCACGGGGTGCACGTACAAACTCCCGTAGTCGGGATGGAACCCTGGTCTCTGACTCTGCAAGCGCTGTAAGGCAGCAACTCTACCACTTCTTGGCCCATTCTTGGGATTTTATTAAAATCGCATTCACTTCAAAGTATGCTGAGCAATTGTATTGTGTTCAGAAGAATATATAACCCAACAATTGCAGTGATATTTTCCTTCATGAGATGAAACAGTGAGATGGCCGACTAAAAGAAATCAATCAGCAATCATAACCCAGATGATACATTAATAGCATACACTTGTTCAGTTAAATATATCTAATGTTTTATCATGAATACTTTGAAATAACTTTTTACAATCCATTCAAAACTAATGTTTGAGTAACCTTGCTATTGATAAGCAACATGAATTACAAATTCAATTAACTGTCTTCTGTTTAGGCAAGGTTAAATATGCATAACTTATGTCTGTTTGCTTAGGAACAGCATTCATCTATTCTGCATTTGCTTCAAAAGGAATGTTTGTAGTGTTCTGAAGGTCATATTGATGGGTTTTTGATTGGTTGGGCAGGTGGGTTGAGGAATGGTTGATGGCATTTAATACAGAGAAATGCGAAGAATTATATTTTGGGAAGTCCAACAAGGGCAGGACCTACACAGTGAATGGTAGGGCTGTAGGGAGTGTTGTGAAACAGAGAGAATGCAGGTACATAGTTCCATGAAAGTGGCATCGCAGGTAGACAGGGTGGTCAAAAGGACATTTTGCACATTGGACTTCATCACTCAGATGCCATGTTATAGTTATATAAGACATTGGTGAAGCCACACTTAGAGTATTGTGTTCATATCTGATCACCATATTGTGGGGAAGATGTACAGAGAAAGGGTACAGAGCAGGTTTATGAGGGTGTTGCCAGGACTTGAGGGCCTGAGCTATAACGACAGGTTAAGCAGACAAAAACTTTATTCCTTGGAGCGCAGTAGGATAAGGAGTGATCCCACAGAGGTATACAAAATCATGAGAGGAATAGATCATATAAATGGACAGTCTTTTATATGGGGAATCAAGAACCTGGGGGGGGGGGGGTGAACAGAAAGGGTGGTGAATATATGGAACAAGTTGCCAGAGGAGGTAGTTGAGGCAGGTACTATCATAATGTTTAAGAGACATTTGGACAGGTACATGGATAGGATAGGTTTAGAGGGTTATGGGCCACGCACGGACAGGTGGGGCTAGTGTAGATGAGGCATGTTAGTCAGCGTTAGTCACCCAACTACTAGGTTGGGCCATTGGGGCTATTTCAAAGCTGTATGACTCTATGACTGTATTGGCTGAACTACCATTGTTACTTTATTTGGTCACCTGTAAGGATTTATGATTGGGTAGGAGATTGTGGTTACAAATACCACACTAGAAAAAAAGTTGAGTAACCCATTATTGCTTCTTCTAGTAAAATAGCAAAGTGTGCCCTTAAAACCATAAGAAAATACCATGTCTGAATGCTGAAACTATCTTCTGAAAATCTGAGGAAGGACATTATTGCCATAGAGGGAGTGCAGAGAAGGTTCACCAGACTGATTCCTGGGATGTCAGGACTGTCTTATGAACAAATACTGCATAGACTAGGTTTATACTCTCTAGAGATTGAGAGGGGATCTTATAGAAACTTAGGAGATTGAGAGGGGATCTTATAGAAACTTACAAAATTCTTAAGGGGTTGGACAGGCTAGATGCAGGAAGATTGTTCCCGATGTTGGGGAGGTCCAGGACAAGGGGTCACAGCTTAAGGATAAGGGGGAAATCCTTTAGGAACGAGATGAGAAGGAATTTTTTCACACAGAGAGTGGTGGGTCTCTGGAACTCTCTGCCACAGAGGGTAGTTGAGGCCAGTTCATTGGCTATATTTAAGAGGGAGTTAGATGTGGCCCTTGTGGCTAAGGGGATCAGAGGGTATGGAGAAAAGGCAGGTACGGGATACTGAGTTGGATGATCAGCCATGATCATATTGAATGGCAGTACAGGCTCGAAGGGCCGAATGGCCTACTCCTGCACCTAATTTCTATGTTTCTATGTTTCTATCTTAGTAGCTACATTTACTTAGCTTGAATGTGACAACAGAATTAGAGATTAATCATTCAAAGGCTTAATAATTTAGGACAAAATGTTTTCTTTCTTGGAATGATTTAATTATTAGAATTGATAACCTCCAGTGGACAGGTGATCTTTATTTTAAAGTCTACGGTGCTTTTTGCTTTAGGCAGTTGAAGCTGGAACTAAAATGTTTCTATAGCAGAAAAGTGGCTCACTGGGTCTATATTATCTTGGAAATTTGTATATACAGGGAAAAGTTCTGCTTCAGTTTGCAGCAAATACTTGCATTGCTGTGGAGGGGGTTACATGCTACAGTCTCATTAAAAGTTCAACATTATTTATTTAAAACCTATCTGCACCTGAGATATTTCACAGGAGACATCTACCAGATCAGACTCTTTGTAATTCAGTTTGGATTATTCCTTGGAGAGTGGCCTTCATGTGCCAAAACAAATAGTGGTGTAATTGCAAGCATCAACATCTATCCCCTATATTAGATAGACTGAAGCAACAGGTGAACAGGCATGCAACTTTCACCAGCTGGTGATGGATCTTGGGTGAACAACAGCATAGTTTGTTCTCAAGGGGAATTGCATCTCATTTAGAGACGGTGGCTAAAAGAAACAGGAACATGGTTCCATTGAATTACTAGTCAAGTGCCATGTGACATAGTCAAGTGCCATGTAAATAACAACTATTTAATACTTTCTGCATTATTTAAAAGTTTAAGAGACTGGATATATGGGTGTTTGAAGACACAAATATCCTCTGCAAGCATTGCCATCGACACCCACTACTGTTAAAAGCTAAAGAGAGAAATCTTTCCTCCCAAAAAGCCTCTTATAGAACATAGAACATAGAAAAGTACAGCACAGGAACCGGCCCATCAGTCCACAATGTCTGTGCTGAACATGATGCCAAGAAGAGTAATCTCATCTGCCTGCACGTGATCCATACACCTCATTCCTTGCATATCCATGTGCCTATCTAAAAGTCTCCTAGATGGGGTCAAGGAAAGAGCGTTCACGTTGCGGCTCTGTTTTCACCAATCTTTCCGCCACCACGCACAAGAAACACAGGAAGCGCAAGACAGACACCATTGTATGCAGATGCCGAGAAGTGTGTTCAGCTCTGGCTGACCAACTTCTAATCTTTTGTGTGGACTCGATAAGAAGTCTCCTAGATGCCAAGATCGTATCTACCTTCACCACCACCCCTGGCAGCGCATTCCAGGCACCACAACCTTATGAGTAAAAACAAACTTTAAACTTTGCCCCTTTCATCTTAAAGTTATGATCTCTAATTTTTGACATTTCCACCCTGGAAGAAAGGCTCTGACTGTCTTCCATATTTACGCCTCTCGTACTTTTATGTACTTCTATCAGGTCTCCCCTCTGACAGAACCACAGAAAATAATTTAAATCTGTCGCAGTTCTCTCATCCATCCTGCATTCTGCAAAATTCTTCTGCACCATCTCCAAGCCTCCACGTCCTTCCCATAATGGGACGCTCACAACTGTATGCAATGCCTCTAAATGCAGCCTAACTGAAGTTTTATTAAGCTGCATCATAACTTCCTGGCTCATACTTAATGCCTGACCAATGAAGGCAAGCATACCATACGCTTTCTTTCCTACTCGATCTAGTGCTGCCACTTTCACTTTCCACTTTATCTCCACAAAAATATCAGGAAAGGTACTACCTGGTTCCAAATGCTGTCAGACAAAGTTCCAAAATATTTATTACACTTTACAACCTAATTTCTGGACCTTGACCATTTAAATGACCACAATATGCCAATTACATTGCCAGTTCCAGCAGTCTATATTCAGTAGATCACCTCTGTGCAGACTCACCCCCCCCCCCCCGCCTGAATTGAGTTTTCAAACAGATGTTTACACAAATTACTAAAATTCCACACATTTGACTAGTATCATTAGAAATGCTCTATATTAACTGAACATTTCAGAATGTTAATGTTTTCAGTCGTCTGATCGAAGAGTTATGTATCTATTGAGTTACATATCTATTTGAGTTATATATCTATTTCTATACACAAAATTCAAATAATGTGGATTATTAGAATTTCTATTTTTTTAAATTTCCAACAATACTAAACAGAGAAAATAAAATTAGACATGCATCCTGACAATTTCTTCAGCAGAAATATTTGTTTTCTATTGCTGCGACTGCATTTTTGATCTGGCAGCAAACACTACAATAGGACTTGGTGCCAAATTTGGAATTATTATCTGAGATTGTCAGAGGCACTGTTAATTACATTTGACTGTGATCATTTCAGGTACTGATGAATATTCACTATCTTGTATTTTAGCTGCAGGTGAAACAAAAGCCACAATGAAGATCACTTGATCATGTACGTCTAAATGCTGCATGCTAGCCAATCATTTGCAAAGGGCAATTATAATGGATGAAATTATGACCTTTAAGTTGCTTTGGAAACGTGGCTGGTTCCCTCATTATCATTATCCCTCATTATCCTCCGTTACATTGACGACTGCTTTGGTGTCACCTCCTGCACCCACGCAGAACTGACTGACTTTATCCATTTCACCACCAACTTCCATCCGGCACTCAAATATACTTGGACCATTTCCGACATTTCCCTACCATTCCTTGACCTCACCATCTCTATTGCAGGTGACACACTCCTGACTGACATCCACTACAAACCAACTGACTCCCACAGCTACCTGGACTACTCTTCCTCCCACCCTGCTTCCTGTAAGGACTCCATCCCCTATTCCCAATTCCTCCGACTACGCCGCATCTGCTCCCAGGATGACGTGTTCCACACCAGGTCATCGCAAATGTCCTCGTTCTTCAGAGAACGGGGTTTCCCCTCCCCCACTATCGATGAGGCTCGCACCAGGGTCTCCTCCATACCTCGCAACACTGCCCTCTCTCCCCATTCCCCCACTCACAACAAGGGCCGAGTCCCCCTGGTCCTCACCTTTCACCCCACCAGCCAGCGCATACAACAGATAGTCCTCCGCCAGTTTCGCCACCTCCAACGTGACCCCTCCACTCGCCACATCTTCCCATCTCCCCCCCTATCTGCCTTCCGCAAAGACCGCTCCCTCCGCAACTCCCTCGTCAATTCTTCCCTTCCCTCCTGCTCCACTCCTTCCCCGGGCACTTTCCCTTGCAACCGCAAGAGATGCTACACTTGTTCCTTCACCTCCCCCATCCACTCCTTTCAGGGACCCAAGCAGTCATTCCAAGTCCGACAGAGGTTCACCTGCACCTCCTCCAACCTCGTCTACTGCATCCGTTGCTCCAGATGCCAGCTAATCTACATCGGTGAGACCAAGCGGAGGCTAGGCGATCGTTTCGCCGAACACCTCCGCTCGGTCCGCAATAACCAACCCGACCTCCCGGTGGCTCAGCACTTCAACTCCCCCTCCCACTCCGTATCCGACCTCTCGGTCCAGGGCCTCCTCCATGGCCAGAGTGAACAACACCGCAAGTTTGAGGAACAACATCTCATATTCCGCTTGGGGAGTCTGCATCCTCTGGGCTTAAACATTGAATTTTCTCAATTCTGTTAACCCAGACTGCTCCTTTCCCCCCACCCCCCCACCTCTCCCTCAGCCCTCGGGCCCTGACATTCCTTCACCATCTCCCCCCCCCCCCCCCCCCCAAGTCGCACTAGCTTCTCATTTTCACACCAGAAACAGCTTACAATGGCCTGTTTTTCTTATCACCAATACTTTTTTGCATATCTTTCACTCATTGTTCTTGCTTTATCTCTCCATATCACTGTTTATATCTCTCGTTTCCCTGATCCCTGACCAGTCTGAAGAAGGGTCTCGACCCGAAACGTCGCCTATCTCCTTCACTCCTTAGATGCTGCTGCACCCGCTGAGTTTCTCCAGCTTTTTGTGTAACCCTCATTATCATGTTGGCTTATTTTGTTTAGAAGCAGCAAGTTTGATTTCACATTAGGTTCCTTATGGGCCTGTCTCATTTTGGCGATTTTTCAGGCGACTGCCAGCGACTGTCAAGTCGCCGGCAGTGACCTGAAAAACCGGCAACTGGAACGGCGACTGTCAGAGTAGAACATACACACACACATCGCAGGCGGGGCACAGGGCAAGCGGGGGGAGCGCTGTCTAAAATTCACGCGGTGCAAAGCCAAGAACTCACACACACAAACACACCGCGATGAACAGGAAAGTTGGCATTGTAATTAATTCGGCTAAAGCACAGTATGGGAAATCCTTTAAAGGGGGGGGGGGGGGAGAGAGGGGGGAGGGGGGGGGGAGAGAGGGGGAGAAAGAGTGGAGACAACGTTTAAGACGCCAGACAACTTTTAAGAAGCCTGAGACACACGGCTGTGAAGTTCGGCGGACATTAACATTACCGGTCGGTTATCCTTGGTTCTTAAAACTATTGCTTACCTTTTTTTCCCCCAATGAGCCAATGAAATTCACTGGTCAGCATCAGCTACAACCTACAAGAACCTACGAGAACCTTTGACCTCCTGCCAACCCACTAGGACCTCCTGGCGACCCACCTACGGCATGAGAATGCTCGCCATGGTGGCTTCATTCTAATCGCCGCTAATTTTTCAACATGTTGAAAAATCTGCGGCGACCATAATGAGGCTGCGACTATTTCCCAGAATGCGGGAACTCCTCACGACCATGAAGGCGACTCCCCGGCAACCACCCGCGAACATGTGGTGACCATGTGGCGGCTGCATAGTCTCCTGCAGTCGCCTAAAAAGTCTAGTGACTTGAAACAAAATAATAAGTTTAATTACCTGCATGAAGAAACTGTAACTGGGACCCTTTTTCTCTTGAATAGCTTTGAGTTCAAAATAAAATCCACAGTAGGAAATAATTTCTGACCAGTACCGTGGTTCCTGTTTACACAGAGGAATTAAAAATAAATTGTTACTTAACATTAAGCAAAATTATTTAATGTAGCATCAAAGTATCATAAAGCAAGACAAATTCAATGTATTTTAATACACTAATACTTTTTAGTTCTGTTATCAAATGATAATGATTTGCTCATTCAAGATACATTTCATCTCGGGGGATTTGCAGAAACAGATACAAAATGCTGGAGTAACTCAGGGGGACAGGCAGCATCTTTGAAGAACCAGGACAGGTAATGTTTCGGGTCGGGACCTTTCTTAGGACATAGAACAGTACAACACAAGAACAGGCCCTTTGGCTCATAATGTCTGTGACGAACATGATGCTAAGACCATCTCTCATATACCTGCGCAAAACCAGACCTCCAGCCTGAATATTGCCTTTCCACGACACCCCTCTGTCTTCTATTAGAAAGCCAGTTCCAAATCCTTATGACCAAGTCACTGTTAGTCCCATGCAACTTAATCTTATGGAACAACCGACCATCTTATGGATCAACCTACTATCAAACACCATACTGAAATCCATGTAGACAACATCCACTGCCTTACTCTCATCGATCACCTTTGTCACCTCTTCAAAAAACTCAAACAATTTAGTAAGACACACCTGCTATGTACAAAGCCATAGAAAATTATGCTGACTGTCCCTAATTAATGCATTCTCCCAAACGGGAGAATCCTATCCCAAAGAATCCTCTCCAAGGGCTTCCCTGCCACTAATGTGAGGCTAGCCGGCCTATAATTATCTGGATTCTCTAATTCCTTTCTTAAATAAAGGAACACGTTTGCTACTTTCCAGTCCACCAGGACTTCCCCTGTGGCTAGAGAAGATGCAAATGTCTTCATCAAGATTCCAGCAATCTCCTCTCTTGCCTCTCTCAATAACCTGGGATAAAATCCATCAGGTCCTGGGGATTGATTCACATTCTTCAAGAACCCCAACAGCTAATCCACCTTAATCTCAACTGCCCTTGCATATTAGTACAGTAAAGCCTAATAATAACAAACCATTGGTGGGGTGTCTGTTATTGCTAATTGTTCATTATAACCGAGCAAGGTATCATCATTATACATAGTTGAAACAAAGTACCTCAGCAGACTGTATCAGTGTGAAAAAGGGTCATGGTATCAACTATCCATGTTCTTCAGAGATGTTACCTAATCCACTGAGTTACTCGAGCACTTTGTACTACTTTTTAACCATCATGTGGAGGCTGGTCTCCAACTGTTCTTCCCACCATCTGCATTACTCCAGCACTTTGTGCCGTTTCACCTTAAAACTAGATACTGATGCCGCTGGTTTGCACCAGCGAGCCCTTCTTCACTGGTTCACAAGGAGAAGGAGGAGGGGGAAGCGGTCGAGCGGGAAATGTACAAAGCCATCTCCGACAGCAAGAAGCAACAGCAGGTGAGAGGAGAAGGAGCCCCACGATGATCGAGCACGTCCTGTTGGTGGCAGCGGCCAGAAGAAAGTGCTTTCCCCAGGAGCTACAACGTGAGCCACAACAACAGCCATGTCACAGGAACGTGGGGTGGGTGAAGAAGGGCTCGCTGGTGCACCCTGCCAGTCAGAAACTGGGGGTCTTAAGCAGCCGGGGAGACGGTGCGAGCCGTGAATAGCATCAGCTGGTACGTCTGCAATATCTGAAATCCATTACTGTATAAAAGGGTCCATTTAAACAAGAGTTTACTGTATACTCCAACCTGATCTCACTGTCCCCTCTTGGTGAAAACAGATACTAATTACTCGGAATGTAAGTGCCTCCCCGATTTAGAACATCCGCATACTCCAAGTACCAATTCCCTTCTTCAGAATGATTGTGGTGGGGGGGAAAGCTGGAAGAGAGGTGGGGCAACACAAGGCCTGACGAGTCACAGGTGGATATTTACTTGCCCACAGTTAGAAAATGAAAGCACTCCTTGACAGTTGCATCTAATACTGGCAACAACTATGTCTAGGTGCTTTAAACGTCAGATTCCAATTCAATTCAATTCAATCTTTAATTGTCATTGTGCAGTGTACAATACAGAGACAACGAAATGCAGTTGGTATCTCCGAAGGGCGAACTTACGAATGAACAAGTAATTGCGCAGTAGTATGAGTATTGCGCAGTAGTATGAGTTAATATACATCTGTACATATACAGTGTCCGGCGGGGGGGGGGGGTAAGGGGTGGAGACAGGCAGTCATTGAGGTGCAGCGTTGAGAAGTGTGACAGCCGCAGGGAAGAAGCTGTTCTTGAGCCTGCTGGTACGGCAGCGGAGGGACCTGTAGCGTCTCCCGGATGGGAGGAGGGTAAACAGTCTATGATTGGGGTGTGAGCTGTCCCTGGCGATGCTGTGTGCCCTGCGCAGGCATCATTTACTATGGTCAGACTCAATGGAGGGGAGTGAGGAGCCTGTGATGCGTTGGGCGATCTTCACCAGCCTCTGCTGAGCTTTCCGGTCGGCGACAGAGCAGTTACCATACCATACTGTGATGCAGTTGGTAAGGATGCTGTCGATGGTGCAGCGGTAGAAGTTCACCAGAATCTGGGGAGACTGGTGGACCTTCTTAAGTCTCCTCAGGAAGAAGAGACGCTGGTGAGCCTTCTTGATCAGCGAGGATGTGTGGTGGGTCCAGGACAGGTCATCGGAGATGTTGACCCCCAGGAACCTGAAGCTGGAGACACGTTCCACCTCCGTCCCGTTGATATGGATGGGGGTGTGCGTGCAGCCCCTCGGCCTCCTGAAGTCCACAATGAGCTCCTTGGTCTTCTTGGAGTTGAGGGCCAGGTTATTGTCGGCACACCATGCTGTTAGGAGCTGAACCTCCTCCCTGAAGGCCAACTCATCGTTGTCGCTGATGAGGCCAATCACTGTCGTGTCATCTGCATACTTGATGATGGTGTTGGTACCATGTACAGGTATGCAGTCGTAGGTGACAACAAGTCGTAGCCATAACAAAGTTATTGATCATAGTATTTCGTCTTTAAATGCAAGTGGTATATATATTAGAACTGAGTGTACTGAGTGGTATAGGGTTGATACATAGTTGTACAAACAGTGCTGTTCAGTTGAAAGTTATTGCTTTCATTAAAGCATGTTCTGTTTATAGCTTTCCCTCTGTCTGTTTGCTTATGCAACAGAAAGGAACTATAAACGCTGATTGTTTTTGTGTGATCCTCAATTAACCCAACAGAAGTAGCACCTACTAGTCCAGTTCTCCACTGATGTTTTAGTGCAGGGGATTGTCCCAGACTCAGCACAAGGACAGGACTTGCTGCGTGCGGTCCTGCCTACCTGATTTTTTTACAGACCCAGAGAGCTTGACATGTAGGTCATCTGCATACAATAGGCATCGATTAGGACAAAGCAAGCTCTAAGCCCAACCACCTGAACACCGTGGCACTAACAGCCTGCTAGCCGACAAGGTTACTTTTGAAGAAGGGTCTCAACCCGAAACGCACCTATTCCGTTTCTCCAGAGAGTCTGCATGACCCGCTGAGTTACTCCAGCTTTTTGTGTCTATCTAAGGTTATTTTTGAACAGTTTTTAAACATTTAATAGTCAGAGGCAGTTAATAGTAATGCAAATAATTTAAATAATTAAATAATAATGATTAAATTTGTTACAAATAATTTAATAACCATTAAATTGTATGGTAATTTAAAGCATTAACATAAAGTAAAATGTCAAGGACCTTGCTACACACATTTTTTCCACAGTGTCAAATACATGGGGTATCAACATCTTATCCAGCACCTCATGGCATTATGCCAGTGAGCCTGTGCACTCTATGCACACAGTCCCTTTCTTCAGTACAACACTGCTCTACCACCAGATTCAACAGTGTGTCTATGGGTGCAGTCGACAGCCAGATAAAACAGAGGGAAACACAAAATGCTGGAGTAACTCAGCGGGTCAGGCAGCATCTCTGGAGAGAAGGAATGGGTGATGTTTCGGGTCGAGACCCTTCTTTAGACTGATGTCAGGGGAGTGGGCGGCACAAAGATAGAATGTAGTCCGAGTAAGACTGGTGGGAGAACTGGGAAGGAGAGGGGATAGAGGGGGAAAGCAACGACTATTTGAAGTTAGAGAAGTTAATGTTCATACCACTGGGTGTAAACTACCCAAGCGGAATATGAAGTGCTGTTCCTCCAATTTGCGTCGGGCCTCACTCTTACAATGGAGGACAGATAGGTCAGGTTGGGAATGGGAGGGGGAGTTGAAGTGCTGGGCAACCGGGAGATAAGGTAAGGATCAGGTAAGTTAAGATGGACTGAGCGGATGTGTTCAGTGAAATTATCGTCGAGCCTGCGCTTGGTCTCGCCAATGTAGAGAAGTTGACATCTGGAACAGCGGATACAGTAGATGAGGTTGGAGGAGGTGCAAATGAACCTCTGCCTCACCTGGAAAGACTGTTTGGGTCCTTGGATGGAGTCGAGGGGGGAGGTAAAGGGACAGGTGTTGCATCTCCTGCAGTTGCAGGGGAAAGTACCTGCGGAGGGGGTGGTTTGGGTGGGAAGGGACAAGTTGACCAGGGAGTTTCAGAGGAAGGTCTCTGCGGAAAGCAGAAAGGGGTGGAGCTGGGATGATGTGGCCAATAGTGAGATCACGTTGGAGGTAGCAAAAATGTTGGAGGATTATATATATGCTGTACGCGGCGGCTGATGGGGTGGAAGATGAGGACAAGGGGGACTCTGTACTTGTTACGAATGGGGGAGGGGGAGCAAGAGCTGGGCTTTGGGATATCGAGGAGACCCTAGTCAGAGCCTCATCTATAATAGAAGAGGGGAACCCTGTTTCCTAAAGAATGAGGAAATCTCCTATGCCCTGGTATGGAAAACCTCATCCTGGTCGCAGATGCGGCATAACGTGCTGTCGAAGCTATGTACAAAATGAGTATTGCCAATATAGTAGACAAAAATGCTGGAGAAAATCAGCGGGTGAGGCAGCATCTATGGAGCGAAGGAAATAGGCAACATTTCAGGTATCGCCAATATAGTGATCTTTTGAGGTACAGAGAATTTTTAAGGCAATGGTTTTTTAAGAAGCAGTAATAGGGTTGTTGTTAGTTTATAACTTTAAACTGCCTTTCTTGTGGTAAATTATCTATATAGAATATGGCTTGGTCCTTTTGGCCTCCAGCAAAGGATTCCAGGCAGACTGTTGTTTCCTGTGTTTCAGGCAGAGTCCAAAACATCCTGTCTGGCGAGTCTGTGTTTTACAGAAGTTTTATCCAAGGTTTGTGGTCCATCACAAGTGGTACCATTTTACAGTGACCCGTGAAACCTGGCCACCCTGTGTGCTCTTAGAAATGATTGCTCTTTAGGAAATGAAGCCAATTCTCATGTGGTTGGATGGTAGGTCCTTTGAAGCCTTGTCTTGTTCTAGATATCCTTCAAACCGTTTCCTGGAAAGGATAAGAAGGGAGGATGAATTATCTGTCCCACTCCTGCCAAAGACTCTCCTGTGTCGGTCCTCATGGAGGAGAGGTGTAACATGTGGAACACATGTCCAGTGCAGTAATCTAGAACTAGTACATCTGTTGCAGATGTTAGTGCTGCTAATTTATTTCTTCAGCCTAATTCTCTATTATTTGATCATCTAGATCGTGTCCCCAAGTTTTTGAATCCATCAATGTTGGCAATTCATCTAGAATCAAAGAAAGTACATTATCTATTCTTTCGCTCCATAGATGCTGCCTCACCTGCTGAGTTTTTCCAGCATTTTTGTCCACCTTCTATTTTTCCAGCATCTGCAGTTCTTTCTTAAATATATATATGTGCATAGATTTTAATGGGAGTACAGATACAGTTCCAGGGGACTAATATTGGAGATCTTCTAGGTGAGGCGAATCTTGCACCTGGCCTATAGTGGAAGGTTATGGAATAGTAAAGGCATAGCCTGTCTGACATTTATTGCAACAGCTTATGAAGATGATGGCTTGATCTGACTATGTTCTCTTGTTTCACATGAGGAATGCAATCATACATGGCAAATGCATCTGAACATTCTTTATCCAAACTGTGGAAATGACCAAGGCAATTAGCATAATCTCTAGTTACCATTAGCATCAGTCAGTTTAGAGTGCTGAACAACTTTTTCTGTGGCTCGATAGTTCTGCAGGATACAGCTGAGGAACCATAGTTTTCACAGGTTGCAGGTTTAACAAGATTCCACACTTTTTGTTAACATTTGTGGGTCTAAAATTGAGAAGACTAAGCTCTTTATCCTGCCTGAAGAGTGAAGACAGTTGAATTTATTCAGCGCTTCACTACTCATTAAAATACAGAACATGAATAGTCTTGGAATATCTGGAATGGAGCCTTTTCTAGAACCATTAGAAATTACTGGGAACAGACTCATTTATATTACATACTGTCTGCTCATGCAAGATAGATACAATTTTCTTTCAGGTGGTTGGTTCAGTCTTTCAGTTCGATGTTCGATTCACTGGCCTCATTTGTATAGACCAGTGAATTACTCGTATCTTTGAGTATCTGATGAATCACCAAACCTATTTATAAATTCCCCTGGAAGAATACTTTCCTGCCTCAATCGTCTGATTTATTAGATTATTTTTAGTTACAGGTTATTTCCTGCCATTTGCCTCACAATGTCGCAAAGGAATTTGTGACTGACTAAAGAAAATGAACTTCCTCAATTGCCCAGAGAAATCAGATTCAATCCAATTCCAGCACCTGTGAGGAATAATAGACTACTTCCATAAGGATTAGATTAGCAAGTAGGGAAACTACGTTAATGATGTTCTGCTAACATTATTTACATGGAGATGTGAGTTGCAATCTATTGTGTTTTGTTTGATATCCTGTTCGTGATTCTAGTCAGAGAGCCAAGAAAAATCACTTGCTAAATCAGATTTTTTCCCTGGATAGTAAAGTTCACATGTTTACTCTGTATTAAGTAGGTAAATTCACTACACTTGTTTTACCAGCTCTCTCCTTTGCTTGCATAAATTACTTCTGATCAGTGATATGGAGGTATCAAAATATGTTCTGGGATTTAACTTATCATATGCACCCTAGTGGCAAAAATGATAAAAGCCCAATTCAGTTCCCAAATGTACTTCCATTCTACAATTAATTAGATTAATTATAACGCATCTGTAGTCTGTTTCTACATTAAAAATTGTGGTCTTACATTCAATTGTGTATCACAGAAGAGTTTTATTTTGGTGTAAGAATAGTCCCTAAATAAAGTATGAACATTAAATAGCATAGTGGTGGAATGGTGAATTTCAGTTTAATGCATATAACATGCACAAGCACAAAAAATGACAGGCATCCAGAACGGACAGATATTTCTTGTTGTTCATTGCATATTTGGCACTGCTGCTACTATGCTGGACTGCACGTCTACCACAAAGATACCATCTGGGTCACACAAAGGAATCAGCCCTGACTGAAAGAAACTCGCGTCTAATTTCATAAAGACACACAGTACCTACATTTTTGAAGAGAAGTCCCTTACATCATAACTGATCAGCTCAGCGGCAAGGACAGAACAGATTACTAGTCATTATTCAGGGGAGGCTGTTTTTTTTTGAGATTCAGAAATACTCCATTCTTTCTGTCTATCCTTAACACCATGACTTAATTTCATCAATCTAGAAGTGAGATGTCTCATCTCGGATCCAATTTGTCCATCTTCTAATCAGTTGAATGCAAGCTAGTCAAATGGAGTTGAGAGGCTAAAGCATGGCATACTTAAGTGGTCATGTCTTTGGAAATTGTCAAAGACACAGTTAGAAACATAGAAACATTGAAAATACGTGCAGGAGTAGGCCATTCGGCCCTTCGTACCTGCACCGCCATTCAATATGATCATGGCTGATCATCCAACTCAGTATCCTGTACCTGCCTTCTCTCCATACCCCCTGATCCCTTTAGCCACAAGGGCCACATCTAACTCCCTCTTAAATATAGCCAATGAACTGGCCTCAACTACGTTCTGTGGCAGAGAACTCCACAGATTCACCACTCTGTGTGAAAAATGTTTTTCTCATCTCGGTCCTAAAAGACTGCCCCTTTATCCTTAAACGGTGACCCCTTGTTCTGGACTTCCCCAACACCGGGAACAATTTTCCTGCATCTAGCCTGTCCAACTCCTTAAGAATTTTGTAAGTTTCTATAAGATCCCCCCTCAATCTTCTACATTCTAGCGAGTACAAGCTGAGTCTATCCAGTCTTTCTTTATATGAAAGTCCTGACATCCCAGGAATCAGTCTGGTGAACCATCTCTGTACTCCCTCTACGGCAAGAATGTCTTTCCTCAGATTAGGAGAGCAAACTCTGCAAAATGGCAGAAAATATCATTATTTATGTCATAAATACAAGCCAAACCTTGTTAACAAGGGGACAAAAATCAGTTCCCTTCAGTACTGGAATAAGCTGCCATAGATTCCCCATTTTAGTATATATTTCAAGCATGAATGAATTTCCAGATTTAATTAATTATTATTGCAGGAACGAGTTCTATAAAGAACCAACAGAACTTCTAAACTTCTAGTAAGTCTTGAATCATGTTTGAAAAAAGAACACTGTAAATACCAGAGTGAATTTGTTGTCCAAAATAGAAAACATCTTATTTACATTAAAATTAAAATTGTAAAATGATGAGGTTTCTCATGTAAATTAGAGGGTGGAGGCGGAGGTCAAAAAAGTAGTTCAGTGAAAGTAAAAGTTATGTCACAATGCAGAAAAAACTCATTATGTTAAAAATTATCACCACACTGTAAGATAAGCCTTAAATGATCAAAGGGCCTTGGTGCCCTAAAACACCTCACTATGATACAGTGAGGTTGTTGGAGAAAAGGGTGAAGGAGAAAGGATAGTGGCATTGATGAGCCAAGGACTGTGGTAATCAAGACCTGCTTATTGGTCTCGAGATCAGTATGGCTAGGGATTGGAAAAGGTTTGTCAATCAACTTGGAGACCAATGCCAGTACCAACATACAAAACATGGATCTAGCTGCAGATGAGCCGTGCGGAGGAAGAATCATGAGTCATACTGGAGTGTGGGAGTGGGGGGAGAGATTGAAAGAAGTTATGCAGGCAGATTTTTTTTAGGATTCACTCCAAATACAGTTGGGCGATCTAATGAAGTAAATGGGTATCCTTAGTCACGTGTGTGACCAAAAATATGAAACATTGTGGAATACATCTCTTCTAATTCTGAAAGCATTACAGGCATAGTGTTTTGTACTGTATATATGAATCATATTTTTTAAAGTTTATCACGTGTAAATTTTATATGTTATGCTGACAATGTTTGTATAGGGTCAGAGGTCAAATATGACTGGTCACGTGTGTGATCTCACACGGAAGCATTTTTTCCATACACAGTTTTATCTGTGAATTTTAAAAAGCTAGAATGTTCATATCTTAGCAGACATGTGTTATAGTTCTGTAGGTAGGAAAATAGCAATGAATAAGATTAATCTCTTACAAGGATTTTTTAATGTATTACTTTATGTGATGACATCTGGTCACGTTTTGTGGCATTTTGGTTCACTTTCCAAAGAATGGCCTAAATGCACAGTTTAAAATCGCAATATTGAATTAATATAACCTACATTGCTTCAAACTTTACTAAACTTCTTGTGGCTTTCTGATCTTAAGGCGAATATCTAATTGATAGCTAGATTTGCCCTTAGGGCAATTGAATGTCAGACTTGATATTTGTATAAATAATATTGTTATGTATTGTGTAAAAATCATAATGATTACAATAAAAATAATCATCTTGAGTTCAGATAACAATAAACCACTCAGCCTATTTTTTCCAGTTTATGGTATATGAATTGCTCAGACAGTTTTCTTAACAATGTTCCTACCCATCTACATTACTGTGCACATAATGGTCTCAGAAAATTAGTAAAGTTGATGCAAGTAATTCAGCCATAACTGAAAATCAATATCACATGGGATTGTTATAACAAGGCAATCATTTGGCCACTGGAATAAAATTCCAGGAAAAAGGTGTTCTATTATTGCCACAATCAATTATACTAGGTTTATTTTAAAGTGATGCAAAACAGGCAGCACAGGCATTCTGGCTTCTCACATCACTGTTGAATGGGAGGGAGATCTGCGTATGTGTGGGACTTTGATTGCCATGCTCTGATGGATGCACAACGTGTAATGATCAGAAAGGACTGATACAATCTAAGTTCGTAGAGTGAAATTTATCTATTTCCATATACACTGACGATAACCATTGATGCAAAACTCACTGGGGATTTTGTTTCACTAGACTACAGGATCAAATAATAAGCTACACCGATTTGCTACCAGCTCTGTCCACTGCAATACTCCAGATGAAACTTATTCCTAACCTTGAACAGACAAACTAGCATTGTCGAAGAAAGAAGCTTTACTGGAGCAATTTGAAAGGATCATTGGCATCTTGCAGGTTAAATAGTGGTTACTTTCCTATGATGTGCTAAAATTCTATATATTGTTGGTGTTTTTCTTAGTTCTTGCTAGTTTCAAAAACCTACAGAGAGTGGTGAAGGAAGTACCATCAGAGCTGACATCAATGGTACTGCACAAATTGGTTGCTCTCAGTTTCGGATCAGCCTCTTGAAATAGATCATGAGCTGAATAATGAACACAGGTTATGCAGAGCAAGGGTAAAAGAGACATGAGAAAAGACTTTCAAGGAGACTACATCTGCCTGGAATGTTTACGAGAACTTAAATCAGTGAGAGGATTAAAATACCATGGCAATACAATAAACTGCAGATGCGGGAATGTTGAGCATAATACCAAGTGCTGAGGGAGCTCAGCAAGTCAGACAGTTTCTGTCGAGAAAACTAAAGAATAAACTCTGAAGAAGAGACCCGACCAGAGCATCGCCTATCCATTTCCTCCACAGATGCCGGCTGACCTGCTGAGCTACTCCAGCATTTTTGTTTTGATTAAAATATTTAATGGCTAGTCATGCCAAAGATACTAACCCTATCAAAAGAGAAACAGAGTCCTGTCCCATGGCGATTTTTTAGGCAACTGCCGGCGACTGTCATAGATGTAGCAGGTCGCCGAAAAACCAGCGACAACCTACGTCATCCTGGTGACCACCTACGATAGCACCTATGTCAAGCCATGCTCATTGGCGTCAAACCCACTGTCGCTGACAAATTTTCAACATGTTGAAAATTTAGCGGCGACCAGAAAGACGCTACGACATTTTGCGTGACTGAGGAGACTATTACCGGCGAACATATGGCGACAAACTAGTCGCCTGTAGTGGCCTAAATAATTCCCTAAGTGGGACAGACCCATTAATGTTTCAGGTCAAAGACTTTCTTTACTTACACTTTTTAAATCACAGATAATATTTTCTTTGAAAAACCTAAATTGCAGGAAAAATATGATTCTTTTTCAGGAATATTAATACTTTGTGATAGTCTTGATTGGGTAACTAATGTTTATACCTCTGTCAACATGAAACCAAATCGGATTGCTTCAGAGGGAAAGTATTTTGCACGTGGCATGTCTCCACCGTGTTGTATCTGGAAAATGAATGAAAACATTCAGATCTCACAATATGGTCTTTCACAAAGATCGCTATAAATAATTCTTTGATTTCTTCCAAAGTATTGTGTAGTCATTCCAGACATTCCAGACTAATTCTGACACGAACTATCACCAAAAAATGTAAAACATAAATTGTAGCTAGACAATGGATGTTGCCAATAATAAAATGTTAAGATTATTTGAAATTCAAATTATAATTTTTATGTACTAAACTCCAAAAGAAAATACATATTTTTTGCTATTTTAAAGCTATACAATAGCCTATCTATGCTTGAAAATGTGTTCTTACCTTCTTAATTGTGAATGTTTAATTTTTAAGGTTATAATAATTTGTTCTGGTTTTCCACTTCAAAGGAAATACTTTCAACAGCATCAATCATCTAAAATTCTATTCTCAATTTAAGCACCTTGATTAGGTAATCTATTACATTTTTAATTGAGGTAAGACAGATTATGTTTTGCCACCTGCCTCACAACACAAACCTTTAAGTCTTGGAACTGTTTTGGAAAATCTACATTGTACCCATTCCAAAGCTATTACAGTGAAATTATTAATTCAACAAGCAATGGACTTTGATGATGCCAGACTAGCAGATTTTCCAGCCTACAGGATATTTCAATTAATAATCTAACACATTTAATTTTTTTAGATGTTATTCAGTTCAATAGTATAATATATTTTTCAATGATCCAGCAAATTTCAAGAGAGCACAGGAAACAGAACTAAGTGAGTTTCAAGGGAGCATGGGAAACATGGCCATGGTATGTTTAACAGTAGTGCGAGAAGTGGGGCCCCAATGTGTTAGGAGTGGGAACTGTGACGATGGTGTGTCAGAGAAAATGGGTCCACAGCATGTTGGTGAGAGCACTCAGTGAGCCAGATAACAAACCATTGCGATTTTCAAACAATTGGCTAACAGATTATCAGAGTTTTACTGTATTTCCAGGCTAAAAGTGAATACAATATCCCAGACTGACCAATACTTTGAATTAACGAAGAATTACTCGCCTGTTTTTGATTTACAAATTTGAAATAAAAGATAATACTTCATAACTCTTTTTGACAATATTTTTTCTAATTTTACAACAGGTTCTAGTGATTTGTTTACATTGTTACATAAATCATTTGCTTTTCACAGTTCTTAGTTTCCCACATTCAAGACAATATTTGCATATATTTGTGTATATATATTCATGATAGAATCATGACCAGCCCAGAGCTTAAAACAATTTCTCACTATGTTCACAGTTCGTTAACATAGACTCACTGCATAATAGTTGTGTGTGACAACTTGCAACAAGATGGTTCGGGGTAACAAATTAGTCTTCTGTAGCTCCTCAATGTGATGAGCTGATGAAGAGAAAATTGGAAATCAACCTTTGGACAATTAAACACCTATTTCAAGTTCAAGTTCAAGTTCATGGTTAATATCACTTAACCAACTAAGGTACAGTTAAATTTGAGTTACCATACAGCCATACTATGTGAAAAGAACACAACACACACATAAAATAAATTTAACATAAACATCCACCACAGTGGAATCAGCATTCCTCACTGTGATGGAAGGCAATAAAGTTCAGTCATCTTCCTCGTTGTTCACCCGTGTTCAGAGCCTTGAACCCTCCGCACTTGGCGTTGCCGACAGTCCGATGTCCAAGCCCTCTCGTCGGGATGATCGAAACTCCGCCGTCGGGATGGATTGGACATGGAGCTCCCGAGTCGTACACTTCTTTCTGGATATCGCGGGCTTCACAAAGTCCACAGGCCCCGCGGTCGGAGCTCTTCTTCTGACGATCCTCGCAAAGGATCCCTGGATCCGTGATGGTAAGTACACGCCACACCCGCGGCTTGAAGCTCTGGGCCAGTCTCCAGGAAGGGCTGCACCACTCCATGTTGTTAGGCTACAAAGGGGGGGGCAGATATGCGACATGGAGAAAATCGCATCTCCGTCAAGGTAAGTAACTGAAAAAAAGTTTCCCCCTATTCCCACCCCCCCACATAAACTAACCAAGGAACATTGAAACAAACTTTTAGAAAATACTTAAAATAATAAAAAATAGTAAAATGGACACATGCTATTTAATGCAGAGTCAAAGCAGGCTGAATATGAATCATTTCCTCAGTGAAATTCCTGTGTTACAAAGGTGCATTGCCTTTTTGTGGCTTGACCGTAGTTACATTTGGAGAAGCATCAGTCACAAAAATACACAAGTATGTTTTGCATGTGATATCGTTTGTGACTTGCCCTATAAACCTATCTATTACATTGTACTGAAACAAATTTACATTCATATTTCTGTGGCGAGTTTGTATGTTTTTCTGCGACCATGTTGGTTTCTCCAGGTGATCTAGTTACATTCCAATGACAGATTGGTTGTTATGTCTATTGCCTGCAGTAAATTGCACCCAGTGCAATTGGGTGGTAAGTGAAACGGGGGGATAAATGTACTGTATACATGTGAGAGAATAGGTAAGTGGAAATTAAATAGGGGCTTGTAGCTTCACTACCACTTGTAGCTTCACTACCACAGATGCGAAACTCACCGTCCTATAATTCCCTCAGTTATCTCTACTTAGGAACAATGTTGGGTACTCTCCAATCTTTTGGGACCTCACTAGTGGCTAGAGACTTTGCAAAGATTTTCGTCAAGGTCCCTGCAATTAACTCAGCGGGACAGGCTGCATCTCTGAAGAGAAGCAATGGGTGAGATTTCGGGTCGAGATCCTTCTTTAGACTGATGACATTTTGGGTTGAGACCTTTCTTCGGGCAGAATATTCTATATTAATTTTCTCCACACTGATCTCACTGTCGTGCATGTCCTTCCCCTTGGTGAAAATAAGTATCTCGCCTTCAAGCACAAATCCTCTCACTCCAACCACAAATTCCCTCCTTTATCCCAGAGGGGTCCTACCTCTCCTTGGTTACCCTCTCAGAGTCACAGACTTATCCCGATTCAAAACAATCTGAAAACTTATGGAGTTGTGATCACTATCCCCAAAATGCTCTTCTTTGGAACCACGAGTCACCTAGCCAGGCTTCTTTCCTGATACCAGGTCCGAGATGGTCACTTCTAGAATTGGACAGTCCACATATTTTTTTTGAAAACTGTCTTGAATACACCTAACAAATTCTGCCCCATTTAAGTCTTTTGGACTAAGTCTCAGTCAATATAGGGGAAGTTAAAGCCACCCACTATGACAACCCTGTTGCCTTTGCATCTCTTCGTAATATGTCTACATGTCTATATCTCCCATTTGCTATTGGGGCAGCCCATAGTATAACCCCATCAGAGTGCGTGTACATTTCTTATCTTACAATACCCACATTGCCTCAGTGGACCTACCCTCCAATATGTCCTCCCTGAGTGCCGCTGTAATATTCTCCCTGATTAGTAGAGCCTCTCCAACCCTTTTACCTCCCCATCACATCTAAAACATCAAAACTCTGGAATGTGGAGCTGCCAGTTCTTTCCCCTCTTTCAATCAAGTTCCCATTTACTTCTACTTACTCCTTGATGCAATTCACCTGTTTTTACAAAATGTTAAATTGTCAGCTAGACATAGATCACAAGACCTACATCAACCCCAAACCAATTAGGAGCAGACGAGGGCATTTGATCCAATTTGTGGTCCCAGCCACAAAGACAGATGTGTACAGCAATTCATTCTTCCCACGCACTATTAAAGCATGGAATAATCTCCACCAAACCACAGTTGCCCAGCCAGATGCAACTACATTTAAAGTGGCACTTTCTTCCCAATAACCCTCTCTGGCTAAACCCCTCCCTTCATCACCTCCAGTTTAAATTCCAGTTGGAATATTTTGAGGGACCAAGTAACCAAGAACTCATGATGCTAATCAACAAATCTACAACAGACAATTCACAATCTTAGTGAAGACGAGTGTCAAACAAGCCTGGGTCATTGCTCCAACATTCTCAATCTTGCTCCATACCTCCAACAAAACATGGAAGTGGAACTTAACTGTGTACATGTGAACATCAGGTTTCTGCAAGGGAGGGAAGGCAAACACTTTGCTATTTCATGTGAGCAACCACAACACCAGTTTGCCAGATTGTATCATTGTTACACGAGCTTAACCAAATTCTAAGTTTAAAGCAAAGAAGAGTCTCCTTTATTGAAGTGAACTATTGTATCACACCAGTAATCGATAAACATATCTTTACACTGAACTACATTCCAAAATAAAAATTGACTAAATGTTGAAACTTTATCTAAACACTTAAATAGCCTTATTGATTGCAGTCATAATACTACAGTCTGTCCACAGTCACCAACATTGGATAATGAAATCGTCAGTAATCAGTAATTCAATGGTTGAATTACTTTTCAAAGAAGATAAAAAATATTATAAAACTAAGAATATATATCATATCCATAAGGTCAAGAAGCTAAACTGATCTGAAACACAATTCAAATTGAATATAACCTATGTTAGGTTTTGCAAAAGGAAACAAGGGAGTTAAATGAGGAAACAGATGAATGTGTCTATAAACAGGACGTTGTGGCTTAAAATATCTCTGACAATAAATATTTGCACTGCTAGTAAAATATATATATTTTGCTCCCTGAAAGTCATTTTCAAAATTTTGGTTATGTAACAGCAGTTTACATATGAAGTGGGAGCATAATGAATCCATAATGAGCCATTATGTAGAAACCCAGTACTTACTATTGAAAATTCTAATCAAAATGCTCTGTCTCACACACACACACGTAATATTAAGTTTGGGAAAATGTGAGTAACAAAGTCACTGAGTAAATGACAACTTGTTACCAATGAAACATTAAGCAATTTGTTTTAGTTATATTTGTAAGATGTCTATTAATAAATATGCAGTAACTAATGATGTGAAAAGGACTAGCATACATTCCAGTCATCAATTTGAGAAGCAACAACTATAATTTTCTATTGACAAGCCGGCAGTCTTATCAATGCCAGCAATTTATCTCACTTTAACTTGCTGTTATTGAAGCATACTGTATTTTCTCTGGCATCTCCATTCTGTGGCCATTCTTCACGTTTGGCCTGAGTCAAATTTGCAAATTATTCACATTCAGAGAATTTAATATACACACGCACAACTGTGACAACATCACGTGGCTGATGATACAAAGCAAAGGCACATCCTGGTTTTAGTGTTGAAGGTTTGTGCACTGGAACTACCCAATCTCTATTATGCTGTTCCAGTGAACATACACCAGTGACATCTTCTCTGGTATAAAGGAATGAGGATATGGATTACGCATCTCAGCCCCAGAAACTCATTGCAGGAGTATTTAGGCCAGTATTCTATGCCTTTTCATTAGCTGGTAAAGCTAGTTAGCTGTTACAAGGAAGTAGCATTAACTGTGGTACCAGCATGTCACCCGAAACTAATTACATTATCAGAAGACAAATCAAAGGAACTGGACCAAATTACAGATTAGCAAATTGTCATTTGCAACAATGTGTAATGAAATTCCTTATTAACATGAAGCTCACAGAGTACACAGCAAACATACAGTAATGATAAATACAACAATAAATACAACGAGTGCCAAACAGCAGAATGGTGGAAAATGATAGTAGTGCAAAAACTGAGCGCTGCAAAAGAATATTAAGGTTATGTAACAGAATAATCAATGAGTTAGTTAAGATGCATATATGAGGCAACATCTCTGTAAAAGGGTGAATCAGGTGATTAATTCAAGTAGCAGTGAGGAAGAAGCTGTTCTTAAGTGTCCGAGTTTCCAAGCTCCTATATTTTCTCATAGAAGACAGAAAAAGGAATGGCCAGGTTGGCAGGCATTCTTGACAATACTTGCAGCCCTCCTAATGCAACACACCATGAAGATGAACTGATGGAAGGAAGTGACAATCGTGTGATGGACTGGGTTGTGTTCACCACTCCCTGAAGGTTCAGGTGGTTTACGAGCAGAGCAGTTGGCAGGTCAGACTGAGATGTGTCCATCAGAATACTTTCTAAAGCACATCCATAGATGTTCGGGATAATCCTCGTGGACACGGCAAATCTTCCTTGATGCCTAAGAAAGTAAATATGCTGATGCGTTTTCTTGATCGCCGCATCAGTATGAAAGGACCAGGTTAGGTGCTGGTGATATGGATGCTTAGGTACTTGCAGCTGGGGATCAACTCAGCTACAGCTCGGTTGATGAGGACAAGGTTGTATTCACCCCCTCACTTCCTTAGGTCAACCACCTACTCTTTTATCTTGCTGACATTAAGGTTGAAGTTATTATCCTGATGCAAGATGCTCATCATCGTTGTAGATCTAGCTGATGACGGTGGTGTCACCGGCAAAGATCAAGTTGCCACAGTTTGATTGAATTGATTCATTGAAAGATACAGCAGGGAACCAGGCCCTTTGGTCCACCGAGTTCACACTGACCATCGATCACCATTCACACTCGTTCTATGTTATCTCACTTTCATAACAATTCCCTACACACTGGGGACATTTACAGACTCGTAATTAACCTACAAACTCGCACATTCTCGGGATGTGGGAGGAAATCGGAGAACCCTGAGGAAACATCTTCAATCAGAAGGTAGTTAATCTGTGGAGCCAATTGCCACAGAGGGCTGTGGAAGCCTTCAGTTGATATTTTTAAGGCAGAGATAGACAAATTCTTGATTAGAATGGGTGTCTATGGTTATGGGAAGAAGGCAGCAAAATTGGATTAGGGGGCAGAAATCAGCCACGATTGAATGGTGGAGTAGACACGTTGGGCCGAATGGCCTAATTATACTCATATAACATGTGAACTTGTGAAACCCACGCAGTCACAGGGAGAACCTGCAAACTTCACACAAACACCAGAGATCAGGATCGAACCCATGTTACAGGTGCTGTGTGGCAGCAGCTCTACCAGCTGCACCACTGTGCTGTCCTGAGAAGATGAACCGGTAAGGTGAACAACCACAGTTTTTCCCAAGGGTAGTGGTGTCTAAAACTCAAGGGCATAGATTGTGAGTAAGTGAAGTAAGAGGGAGAAGATTTAAAAGGGACCCTTTAAAAAGGTATTAAAGAATAGGGGAGCAGAATTGAGCTGATACCGTCACATCAGTGCACTATGAAGCATTGACCAAAAAGTAAACATAATTATCATTCTCTTTGCCTGAGGATTCCATTTGGTCTCCTCGATATATGGAGAAACCCAAGTTCAGGTGAGTCAGAAATGACTCATGCTTTATTTACTGTGACAAATAATGCAGCATCTATTCCTGATCTGCCTTTGATACAGCACTCCTGCTCTAAGCTCTTCAATCTTCTTCTCGAGTGATTGAATGTTAGCTAGCAGTATGCTGTAGGGGCATATCCCCTTTATTTCAATCACTCCTTGAGTACACTCCAAATGCCCCACCAACTGCTCTGCTTCCATTTTGTTCGTGCTCACAGCTGTGCCGGTAGCATTGGGTCCAATAAAGATCAGTATTTTATTTTAGAGATACAGCGCAGAAACTGGCCTTCCGAGTCCCTGCCGACCAGCAATCCCCGCACATGGCCATTATCCTACACACACTAGGGACAATTACCAATTCTACCAAAGCCAATTAACCTATAAACCTGTACCTTGGAGTTCTGAGAAGGTCCTTGGAAATAGCAATGATTGCCAGGCAACTTTGGAACTAAAAACTTTCTCAGTGCTGGAATTAGCGATTATGAAAGATTATTTTCACTCTTTTAAGAGGAACTTCATGTAAAATGTAGTCACTCTCTGGCACCATCTTTTTTTAAACCTGATTTAAGATTCAAGATTCAATTTAATTGTCACATGTACCAATTAAGGCACAGTGAAATTTGAGTTACCATACAGCCATACTAAGTAAAAGCAAAAATACACACAGCACATAAAATAAAGTTTAACATAAACATCCACCTCAGTGGAATCAACATTCCTCACTGTGATGGAAGGCAATAAAGTTCAGTCATCTTCCTCCTTTGTTCACCCGTAGTCGGGGCCTTTGAATGGGGCCGATGCCGACGGTTCAAGCCCTCTCGTCGGGATGATCGAAACTCTGTCGTCGGGACGGATCGGAACACTCGTGCATGGAGCTCATGAGTCGGCCGCTTCTTACCGGAGATCGCTGCTTCACAATGTTAAAGTCCAAAGGCCCCGCGGTCGGAGCTCCAACACTGGCGATCCTCGGCAAAACATTCCAGGCTTCGCAATGGTAAGTCTACACCGCACCCGTGGCTTGAAGCTCCAGGCCGGTCTCCAGGAAAGGCCGCACCACACCACGTTGTAGGCCGCAAGGGGGGGGGGGGGGGGCGAAGATACGACACAGAGAAAAATCGCATCTCTGTCAAGGTAAGTGACTGAAAAAGGTTTCCCCCAATCCCGCCCCGCCCTCATACTTAAAATAATAAAAACAGAGAAGGGACAAGACAGACTACTGGCGAGGCGGCCATTACGGGCGCCACCTGGTGGTGATTTAGTATAAATCAACTCTAAATAAACAATATACAAGGCAGACGGAGCATTGGCAGGTTGAATTTAATCCTGACAAGTGTGAGGCGATGCAATTTGGGAAGTTAAATAAGGTAGGACATGCTCCGAAATTGTGGGGACTAAGGAATGTTGATGAATAAAGGGACTCCGGCATTCAAGTCCATACATCCCTAAACATAGCAACACAGGTTGATATAGTGTTGTAGGAGAAATATGACAAGTTTGCCTTGTTATCGGTCAAGGTGCAGAATATAAAATTTCAGACATTGCGACTTTACAAAATACTGGATTGGATTGCACTTGGAGTATTGTGTGGATTTCTGGTAGCCATACTATAAGAAGGATGGGGTTGCGCTGGAGGAGGTGTAGTAGAGGATATTCGCCAGGATATTGCTGGGATTGGAGGATTTTTGTTATCGGGAGAGACTGGATACATGATCTGTGTTTTCTCTGGAGTGAATGAAGCTTAAGCATGACCTGATAGAATATATAAAATTATAACAGGCTTAGATTGGGTAGATAATCAGAAACATTTTCCTATGGTAGAGCTATCAGAAACAGGAGGGCATATGCTTAAACTGTGGGGAAGGAGTTATAAAGGGGATTCAAGAGAAAAGTATTTTTACACAGATGGCAATTGATTTCTGGAACTCCTGCGAGAGCAAATGGAGGAGTCAACACAATCACTACATTTAAGAGACATGAAGAACAGCATTTAAATAAGCAAAGTATAAAAGAATATGGATCTAGTGCAGGGCTGGACTAGGTGGGCCAAAGTGCCTGTTTCTATGCTGTACGACTATGACTTTATATAGTAAACTTGTCCCAGCCACTTCTATATGTTTCTATATAGTCTGATTTTGTTTTCTGGTATAGTACATTGATTAATTTGAAATGCTGTGTTGGAACGGTGAGCCAGCAAAATTATTGTTCAATTATGTCAGAATATTTATAGTAACAAATACAAAGAAGAACTTGTGTTGAAGCTAAACAAGAAATTTGACTGCTCTTTATTAAACTGCTGTGGAAATAAATTTGCATTTTCATCTATGTCTTTTGCTCTGGCCTCAGTGCTATTCCTGGTAAAAGAAACTTCTTTGTTCCTCCTGCAGACAGATATGTTGCCATCAAAGAACTATCCATTGATTAGTTTTAGTTTTAGTTTTTTTGGAGATACAGCTTAGAAACAGGCCCTTCGGCCTACCAAGTCCGCGCCAACCAGTGATCTCTGCACACTAACACTATCCTACATACACTAGGGACGATTTTACAATTATGCCAAGCCAATTAGCCTACAAATGTACAAACTCCGTACAGACAAGCATCCGTAGTTAGGAATGAACCCGGGTCTCTGGCGCTCTACCGTTGCGCCACATGTGGTTGTTGGAACGTGTAGATAAAGAACGTGTTCTTTATTTAACTTATGGAAGGACCTTCTGTCTGGTGTAGCAATTTTCATACTAAAAAAGTGTTTTGAAAGATCTTTCTAGCCAAATCGCTGACAACTCTGGGAGAGGGATAAGCTCATCAGAGAGCTCAGTGGCAAATTTATCTTAAATTAACTCAATTACGTAATTCTCTGGTTGGGTGAATCATCTGCATTTTATAATCAAAATTAATTCTATTGAGTGATCTTTCTGAGGAACAAACCAAAATGGAGTTGACTAATGTATGAGAGAGAATAGGTTGCAGGTTAGTTATACTGGCGTAGTTATACTGATGGGAATAGGAGCCAGCAGGGTTTCAAGGGGGCAGTTCTGTTCATTTGTAAAACATGGATGGATCATTGTGTGAATACCTTGCTGGCCCATCAGACTCTCTTGCTTTGTGTAGTTTAGTACCACCTGAAAATGTGATATATACAAATTGAGGTTCTGAACATTATATTACTCGATCAACGGAATAAGCACACCATGACTAATCATATCAGATATCTTCCACCCTAACATTATTCCACTAATATGTGATTGCTGTGTATTCTCTGGCCAATTTATTACTCGGTTTCAAATGCCCCTTGGGAATTATTTCTTTCGGGTGCACAGCTCGTAGAAATCACAGATCCAGGTTTAATCCTGACTTCACATGTAGGTTCTCAAGATGTTTCTGTATATTCCCACATTGCAAAAGACAGATGGATTGATAGGTAATTGGTTGTAAAATGCCCCTGGTATGTTGGTGAGTATTACAATCTTGAGGAGAGTTAATTAAAATGTTGGGAGAATATAACGGGCTTAGTGTAGGATTTATGTACACAGATGGTTGATGGTCAGCACAAACAAGGTGGGCAAAACAGAATCTTCTGTGCTGTCTGACCCTATGATAATTTTGCTTTGATTTGTGCTGTAATATTTTTGCCTTGATTTGTGCTGCGAGTAAGCAAAACTCTTGAGGATTTTCTGAGAATAAGGTTTTATACATACTCCATTTTCAGAGCAAGAATATGAACAGAACCTTGAGAATATATATTAGGACCATAAGCAATGTTAGGATCTTTACAAAAAGATGGTTTAGTGAAAACAAGACTAAAACCCTGAGAAAACCAAAGTATCATTCTTTGCAGTAAAAAGTGATGCGCTGTTCTAAGAAAGAAATGTCTCATTCTTTTGGGTGATGATCTAATCTCTTTTCCTCTTCCACAGCAGTTTCAACATGACTTTAATGATTCACGATAAGTGCTTTTTCTCAATTATCAAAAAGGTACCGCAATTTGGCATTTAGATTATAACAAATATGAAAATGTTATTATAAGACTGAGGCATTGTAATGATTCATCACATAGTATTAATGTTGCAATGTGCAAGTGAGTCTCAGTTTAATAAATTCACCACAATCCTTCACTTACCAAATCTCTCCCTTTCAACATAATGAGAATCTGATAAGTGGAGCACATGAATTTTACAATGTGGAGTCATTGTCCTTCTGGATTTCTTTCCTGCTAGTTTTATACTAACATTATTAGAGATGTCTGAATATGTCCTGCAACTCTGTGCACTGTTAAAAATGCTAAGATATAAAGAAGCTGCCAAAGCAAATATGAAGCTTGTTGCCAACACAACAGAGTCAGAAATGTTGAAGATTAGTTTCCTTACTTTTGTTGAAGATGGTTCAAATGATGACAACACTTAATAAGAGAAATGAGAGGAAACCATTTTGAGCATGCATGGTGGCATAACATCATTCTACTTGAAGGGCATCAAACAAGTTGATCAGAGGAGCACATGTAGTCTTCCCTAGGTGGTGATAACGATGCCATGACTCTTTGTTACTACTCTGATCTAAGGCAAAGTGGCATTAGCAGGCCAGCACATAACTGAGCCATGAGAGGGTTGAAGGGAGTAGGGGATAAACACTTTATGGTATGGTGATTCTATAGGACTATTTAATGTAGCTTTCCAGGAGCTATGTGACAGATCAATTAAAGTTTTGTTCAAGTCTCCACCTGAAAATTCTCTGACACATGGCAATAAAAGATATCAAATAGTTATAGTCAAAGCCCTTTGTTTAATTTGTTCCATCATCGCAAAACGTCTGAAAGAAAATAGGTAGTTCAGCATTTACCATAGTAGAGTGGGGCGTTTGCATGGGAGGGAGGTCTGGAGTGGGGTATGGATGGGTTGTGATGTCAATTAGCAGGGTTGATGCTGTGCAGTGCTGAGTTAGGTCATGGAGAAATAAAACAAAGGAATACCAATTATAGGATGGAATGATGGACGTCCATAGCATAGATAGTTAGACTCCTTTGCCTATGCTATTTTAATATGCTGTTAATATTAGCTGTCTATCATTCACCCTTTTGTTACACATTGCCCTCCTCCACTTTCTGTGTTAATTCAATTAAGTTGCTCTCTCTCTTTCTCAGTTCTGATTTTACCTGAGGTGCTGATTGCCGCCAAGATGCTGCTTGGCTGGCTGAATTCTTCCAGTATTTGTTTTTTTCTCTCCACATTTTAATGACATATATCTTGCGTCCATTCACCAAGCCTTTGTACGTTTCCAACCACAAAGACATCGTCCAGACTCAAGCGTATTTTATTGTCATATGTCCCAAACAAAACAATGAAATTCTTACTTGCAGGACAGCTTGATGGTTGTTGGGAAGAAGTTGCTTCTGAGCCTGGACATTACGGTTTGCAGGCTCCGTAACCTTCTTTCTAAAGGCATTCTGGGCAGAATCTGGTCTGCGGCGCGGGTCCTCTTTCCACGGCGATCATTTCAGGCCCACCAGGTGGGTCCTCCATCCACATCGGTCGAGTCACTGGTCTCCGGAAAACAAACTGGACCCTCTGGGTGGTCTGTCTGCGATGGATAGTCCGAGCCTGCTGGTGGGTCTGGTCATGGCTTGCCGGGATATTCCATCCTGGGATACTCCATTTGGTCTGCACAGGCTTTAAGAATGCGACTAGGTATACCATCAGGTCCAAATGCTTTCTGAGGGTTCATCCACCTGAAGGATCTTCTGATGTCGGCCTCTGTGACTGAGATGGTAATACCATTGGGGCTATGGGGGCCTAAGAAGGCACATCAGTGTTTCCCTATAAAATGGATAGAGCTCGTCTGGGAATGATGGTTCTCTATCACATGAGCTGCCCCATGGTTTTGCCTTGAAGGAAGTGATGGCATGCAAACCCTGCCACAGGGCACACACATTTGCCTCATCCTCCAGTTTAGAGCGAATGTCCCTTTTAGCCTTTTTGTTGTCCTTATCAATGTTATATCGTGACTTCCCGTATAGCCAGATGAATGTCCAAGATCTGGTCCTCAGTGAATGCAGACCTCCTGGTTCATCCAAGGCTTCTGGTTGGCGAACACTCAGTCGGTTTTCATGGAAACACACTCCTCCGCACAATTCCTTATGAAGTCAATAACAACTGTGGCGTATACCTTCAGGTCTATTGCTGAGTCCTTGCCCGTCGTCCAGTCTACTGACTCCAGGCAGTCCAAGATTTATTCCTCTGCTTCCCCAGAAAAGGCTCCGTGACCTTCTTCCTAAAGGCAGGAGTGAAATGAGAGCGTAGCCAAGGTGATGTAGTTCTCTGATGATGCTGGCTGCCATTTTGAGGCAGCGACTCCTGTAGAGACCAGAGCCCATGATGGACTGTGCAGCGGTCATCACTTTTTGCAATCTTCTTCGTTCCTTGGCAGTCGAGTTGCTAAACCAGGCCAATCAATATACTCTCTACCATACAGAAGTTCAAGAGAGTATTCGATGACATACCGAATCTCCTCAATCTTCTAAGGAAGCAGATGCATTGATGGATTTTATATAGCAATGTTACAACATCTTGAGATTTAAAAAATCAAATCTGCAATATCAAGTCGGCATAGCATAAACAGTAGCATCATCATACTCCTCAGATTGTAACCAATAAGCAACTCTGTACACCTTGTTTTTTCTCAACTTTTCAATTTTAGCATTGTAAACTACAAGTTTTTGCTCTTCAAACCACACATGACATGCTTTTCTGCCCACTACTTTCCCATTAAGAATATCCTGTAGATCCCATACCTTAAGAGAATTTTTTTTTTTTAATAGCCTAAGTATCCAAATAACAAACTAATCCCATTCACACAAGAATTCACAATATAACATGATTTTTAAATCTCACTGTCATGAATTTATATGCCAGATGGAAGGAATTTAATGTTTAATTCCCAAAAATTAATCTAGAAACATCCACTCAATATAATTAAAACTATTATTTTTTTGCACAATACATGGGACTGAAACTGATATTTAGTATAAAAATATTGACTATGGGTAGGCAATAACACAAAATATAGACGATTTAGATGCTTTAATGGCATGATTGTCCAAAAAAACCCCATTTAAATCATCTTGCAAGTGGGTTTTTCTGGAACGCGAATGATTGGAACGTTGCATTTGCGGTGAATTTGAAGCCCATATCGGCAGGAAAAACACTGCCGGTTCATATGGGGCCCAAATCACATTTGATTAAAGCCATCCCAAGAAACAAGTTTATATGTAAAATACACGACTTACATTTTGTTTTGTCCCATTCATGCGATCTGTCACGTTGTATGCGTTGAGGGCGTTAGAAGTTGCCTTTTATTTTAATGTAATTATTAAATTGTCCCGCGATTAAATAAATAAATAAATCGGGAACGGAAGTCCGATCGATTGTTCTTCAGCAGCTGGCAGCCCGAGGAAGTCCGCCTCCGATAAGCAGGAGAAAGGTGCATTTTAATCCTGCCCCCCCCTCAAAGGAGCCAAAGTCGCGCACACGGCCAGTGGCAGAACTGCAGCGCCGCTAAAGGTAAGTTTTGTAACATCGCTACTTTATGATTGCATCAATATACTGGGTCCAGGACAGATATTCAGAGATATGCACACTTAGGAATTTGAAGATTTTGTCGACTCTCTCCTCTACCATCCCGTTATTGAAGTCAGGTTTGTGGATCCTAAGCCATCCCTTTTCAAGGTCAACAGTCAGTTCATTGGTTTTACTGACATGGAGAGCAAGGTTGTTGTTCTGGCGTCATTCGGTCAGTTAATCGTTTGCCTCCTATATTCTAACTCGTCGCCATCTGCAATTCATCCAACAATGGTGGTGTCGTCAGCGAATTTGAAGATTAAGTTGGAACTGCGCCCGTCCGGTTACACAGTCATGAGTATAGAGGGAGTCAAGCAGGGGACAATTGTCATGTCAATTCCTACTGATTGTGGTCTGTTGATGGGGTGGAAGATTGCAACCTTCACGTGGTCCGCCCTGTCAACCCGACGTGCACAAACAGAAGATCAAATAGAACAAGTTGTCCTACAACTTTAGGCTGTGCACGCCACATGAAAGAAGAAGAAGTGGTCTGTTGATGAGGAAGTGGAGAATCCAATTGCAGAGGGATGCACAGAGACCCAGTTCTGTGAGCTTGGTCACCAATGTGGAGGGGATGATGGTGTTGATAGCTGAGCTGGTGTCTATGAACAATAGCCTGACATATGTGGTTTTATTGTCCAAGTGATCCAGTGCAGAGTAGAGAGCCAGCAAGATCTATACTCTGTTGATCTATTGTGGTGGTAGGCAAATTGTAGTGGGTCTAAGTTCTTGTTAAGTTGATATGCACGATAACCAACCTCTCAAAGCATGTCATCATCACGACAACAGTGCCACCAGCCAGCAGTCATTGAGGCACGTCACCATACTCTTCTTGGGTATTGATATTATTGATGACTATTAAATCAGCTTGGTGCCTCAGACATCAGTAATGAGAGTTTGAAGGTGATTTCAAAAACACAACCCTCTTGGTATGGTATGGTACTTTATTTATCACATGTACCGAGCTACAGTGAAATTCATTTTTGTATACAGTTCAGTACCAGCATCACTATACATAAACACTTAGATACATCTTAGATAAGCATCTCAGATACATTACAAGAGTATAGCAGTAGTACACTGAGACAGTACACAAAGTCGCCAGTTTGGTGCCATTTTCGAGTCCCAGATGTTGTAAGTTGTGGGTTCTTAACCTGACCATGAAGGCCCGTTGCCATGGCGGCGTTGTGTGGTTGGCCTTTGCTAAGCATGGCTGTGGTGTCCTCTGCCTCTGCTCCACCGCTGTAGGGGCTTGTGGTCCACGTGCTCGGCCTCTTGGAGTGGAGCTCGGTCCAGCTGAGGCCCAGGCTGTTGCAGGGCCTCCAGTAGCCTAATCCACCGATAAGGCAGTGCACTGCCTCCCACAGCCGGTCTGTATACCAGCACTTCCTTCGACTCCTTTCACTCCGGGCAGGCAACCAGAGCTATCAGTGTATTTTCCTGGTCCCTGGCATTTTCCCGGTCCTGCTTCCGGTCCATGGTGCATTTCCTTGGTCCGTGGCGGACGAGCTGGGCCTTTGGGGCAGAATCTGGTGTGCGGCGCGGGTCTTCTGTACGCGGCGAGCGTGTCAGGCCCACCTGTTGGGTCCTCCATCCACATCGGTCAAGTCACTGGTCTCCAGAAGACAAACTGGACATTCTCGGTGGTCTGTCGACGACGGATAGTCCGGGACTGCTGGTGGGTCTGGCCACGGCTTGCCGGGATACTCCCGCCTGCCGGGATATTCCCTCCTGGGATACTCCTTTTGGTCTGCACAGGCTTTAAGAATGCGACTAGGTATACCATCAGGTCCAAATGCTTTCTGAGAGTTCATCCACCTGAAGGATCTTCTGATGTCGGCCTCTGTGACTGAGATGGTAATACCATTGGGGCTATGGGGGCCTAAGAAGGCACGTCAGTGTTTCCCTATCAAAGCATTCATAAAATGGATTGAGCTCGTCTGGGAATGATGGTTCTCTGTCGCTTGAGCTGCCCCCTGGCTTTGCCTTGAAGGAAGTGATGGCATGCAAACCCTGCCACAGGGCACAAACATTTGCCTCATTCTCCAGTTTAGAGCGAATGTCCCTATGCCTTTTTGTTGTCCTTATCAATGTTATATCTTGACTTCCCGTATAGCCAGATGAATGTCAGGATCTGGTCCTCAGTGAACGCAGACCTGCTGGTTCATACAAGGCTTCTGGTTGGCGAACACTCAGTCGGTTTTCATGGCAACACACTCCTCCGCACAATTCCTTATGAAGTTAATAACAACTGTGGCGTATACATTCAGGTCTATTGCTGAGTCCTTGCACGTCGCCCAGTCTACTGACTCCAGGCAGTCCAAGATTTATTCCTCTGCTTCCCCAGAACAGCTCTGAGCAGTCCTCATCACTAGGGTTGCTCTCTTTAGTCACTGTCTATATGTAGGAAGAGGCCATGCAGGGTGGGCTATGATACGATGAAGGCATCAGAGTACCTGCCTCGGAATCAACTGACATGTGCCCCACAATGCTTTAATGATTGCACACCAGCTGCACATTGATGGAGTGGAGGCCCTTGGGACCATTAAACACCTGCTGGATGATCTGGGGAGGTTTTGATTGGTATATGTGCAGTCAATAACACTTTTGTCTGTGGGAAGTAAGTCAGAACTATAACCCCAAGCATACCTGTTGTAACTAGTCTCAGCATGAGCAAAATAAACGTCATTAGTCACCTACCTGAGCACTTTTCACTGAATGCAAGTGTCCCTGGCAGACCCCTGGAATGTTTTCATGTAAATAAGTTGTGAATGTGGCAACTAAGATAGCCACCACCAAATACATACTGTAGCACAAACATTAACCTCTTGACATGCTGGTTTGGAGATATTTCAGGGAAGTTTTTCTTGTATCTATTAACCTCTTATTTTGTGGGTATCCTGCAAACTGCATTACTCCCCATTTTGTGCTATTGGAGGTTCATATGGAATAGCTTGCTGGAGGTTTTGTTGAACCTGAGGTATTTTCTGAAGTTCATCATAATTTTCACCGACATTCATAGTAATTAGAACCATTGCTGGCTGATAGTTCAGAGCCGCAAGGCACCAATCAACTGTTGTAAATGCAATAGTTTGAAAACTAAACTCCCAATGCTTACAGTTAGTTTTCACCACAACTTCGATGAATAAAGTGTTTCTACGCATCTCACAAGAAACAGCTGTAAGGTTAACTGAACAATCTGTCAAATCTTCAAGATTCTAAACAATGTTGAACGTTTGTTTAGTTTTCATCCTTGCGTTTCAGGCTGCTTGGGATTCTTGCAAACACACATAAGCAAACCAATCCATGTTGAAATCATTCTAATGGAGTAATTAATATATAGAGTTTGGCACTTTTGTGTCTATCATCGATTTAAACCAGCATCTGCAGTTCTTTCCTACACATTTTGTCACACCATGCCCCCTGACCTCCACCTCTCTGATACAGAACGGTCTGTCCTCAGCAGAGGCCTCACCTTTGTTCCCCTCCGCCCCCACCTCAATGAGTTCGGCGTCCGCCACGATGTGGAGCTCTTCTTCCGTCGCCTCCGCCTCCGGGCCTTTTTCTATGGGACGGAGTCCTCACCACCCAGTGATGACCCCTTCTCCCATCTCCACGGACTTGCTCCACTTGGACTCCCCCAGATGTCCCTCTACCTTCTTATGACCTTTTCATTTCCAACTGCTGGAGGGACATCAACCACCTCAAACTTTCCACTCCTCGTACTCATTCAAACCTCTGCCCCCCTGAACGTACGTACAGCCCTCCAATCACTCTACAGCAACCCTGACTGGGTAATCAAACCCGCCGACAAAGGAGGTGCCGTGGTAGTCTGGCGCGCTGACCTCTACCGGACTGAGGCCAGGTAACAACTCTCAGACACCTCCTCCTACTTATCCTTGGACCATGAACCCACAGACAAGCACCAGGCCTTAATCTCAAACGCCATTACTGATTTCATCACTTCCGGCTCTCTGCCCTCTAAAGCCTCCAACCTTATCTTATCCCAGCCCCGCATGGCCCGATTTTATCTTCCCCCAAATTTCACAAACAGAACTGTCCTGGCAGACCCATTGTTTCTCCTTGTTCATGTCCCATCAAATCAATTTCCACATACCTTGATTCCATCCTATCCCCCCTTGTCCAATCTCTCCCTACCTATGTCCAAGACACCTCACACGCTCTTCATCTCCTCACTGACTTCCATTTTCCAGGCCCCCAGTCCCTCATCTTTACTATGGATGTCCAGTAACTTTACACCTCCATCCCCCACCAGGAGGGCCTTAAAGCCCTCCGTTTCTTCCTAGAGCCAGCCATTTTCCGTCTACCAATACCCTCCTCCGCCTAGCAGTGCTGGTCCTTACCCTCAACAACTTCTTCTTCGACACCTCCCACTTCATCCAAATCCAAAGCGTATCTATGGACACTCGCATGGGCCCTAGCTATGCCTGCCTCTTTATAGGGTACGTCGAACAATCTCTGTTCCAGGCATACACTGGCCCTATCCCCCAACTCTACCCCCTCTACAGTCACGACTGCGTTGATGCTACCTCCTGCACCCACACAGAACTCACTGACTTCATCAACTTCACCACCAATTTCCATCCTGCACTCAAATTCACTTGGACCATCTCCGACATCTCCCTACCATTTCTAGATGTCACCGTCTCCATCAGAGGAAACAGACTATTGACCGACATCTACTAGCAATGTTACAAAATTTTGAGATTTAAAAAATCAAGTCTGCAATTTATCCCATCAAATAAAGCATAAAAAGAAGTTTAATTTGACACCTAATTCACTTTCATATCTTCAGTATTAAGAAAGTTATGACCATTTTCATACTCGGAAATTAGCATCTTGTTCCCCATTGCCTTTCAATTGACTTAACTCAAAAGCTGTGATCTAGAACCATTAAAAGCCCATAACTTTGTTAAAAAATAAGAGAACTCAATGTAATTTTAGTTATTATAGATTGAAGCATTCTGAAACAAAAATAAAACCATTTTACTTGGATAACCTGAAATTAAAGCATATAATTAGTTAGTTATCTAATTGTAGCTAATTACAAAATTCAATGAGTACATCTAAACATCTATCCATTTCTTAAGAAAAGATAAACTTTTTTTAAATTGCCTAAGTGTCCAAATAACATTCTCGCAATAATCCACAATATAACATAATTTTTAAATCTCAATTTCATGAATTTCTTGGCCAAATTGAATGAATTTAGTGTTTAATGCCTGTAAATTAATGGCCATTTAAATCAACTAGCGAGTGGGTTTTAGTGGAATGCGGTGGATTGGAATGTTGTGGTTTGCTGTGAAGTCGGTATAAAAAATACAGCCGGTTCATACATTTTTTTTGGACCCCATTTCGCAACATGAAAATATTATTAAAGCCTCCATAAAAACCAACTTTTAATATAAAAATAAACTATTTACCTTTTTTTCTCCCCTCTGCAAAATCCTTCCCGTTGTCGGCTCTCGCAGCTTTTGAAGGTGATTTTTAAATTACTCTAGATAATAATCTAGCGTAATTTAAAAATACCTTCATTAATGAAATGTTGGAGCAATTTTTATTCCGCAACGAAATCGCCCGACATTGATCGATTTGCCAAATCTGAAGAAAAACGGCACTTTAAGCCCGCCCCCCTCTGAAAGGCGCCAAAGCCGCGCACATGGGGAGCGGCAGAACTGCAGCGCCGCTAAAGGTACGTTTTGTAACATACCTACATCTACTACAGCCCTACTGACTCCCATAGCTATCTTGAATACACTTCTTCCCACCCTGCTTCCTGTAAAGACTCTATCCCCTACTTTCAATTCCTCTGTCTAAGCTGCATCTGCGCGCAGGATGAGGTATTCCATACCAGGGCATCGGAGATGTCCTCATTCTTTAGGAAATGGGGGTTTCCCTCTTTCATTCCAGTTGAGGTTCTCACGAGTGTCTCCTTGATATCCTGCAGCTCCATTCTTGCTCCCCCTTCCACCCCATCAGCCATCGCATACAACGTATAATCCTCCAACATTTGTGCCACCTCCAATGGGATCTCACTACTGGCCACATCTTCCCACCTCCACCCCTTTCTGCTTTCTGCAGAGACCGTTCCCTCTGAATCTTCCTGATCAACACGTCCCTTCCCAACCAAACCACCCCTTCCCCAGGTACTTTCCCCTGCAACCGCTGGAGATGCAACACCTGTTACTTTACCTTTCCCCCTCGACTCTATCCAAGGACCCAAACAGTCATTCCAGGTGAGGCAGAGGTTCACTTGCACCTCCTGCAACCTCATCTACTGTATCTGCTGTTCTAGGTGTCATCTTTCCTACATCCCTAAACTTATTCATTCATTCATTCATTCATCGGCGAAACCATGCGCAAGCTCGGCGATCGTTTCGCTGAACACCTCCACTCAGTCCGTCTTAACGAACCTGATTTCCTGGTGGCTCAGCACTTCAACTTTGCCTCCCACTCCCAATCTGACCTTTCTGTCCTGGGCCTCCTCCATTGTCAAAGTGAGGCCCAGCGCAAATTGGAGGAACAGCACCTCATATTTTGCTTGGGTTGTTTACACCCCAGCGGTATGAACATTGACTTCTCTAACTTCAGATAGCTCTTGCTTTCTCTTTTCATCTGCTCCCCCTTCCCAGTTCTCCCACTAGTCTCTGATCACATTCTATCTTTGTCCCTGACATCTCAGTCTGAAGAAGGGTCTCGACCCAAAACTTCGCCCATTCCTTCTCTCCAGAGATGCTGCCTGTCCTGCTGTTAGCATTTTGTGTCTATCTTGAATTTTCTATATAATTAGGCCAGAATATGCTGTTATCAATAAAATGACAATGTTTACTGCAGAATTCAATGAAAGCTGGTAAACAAAATCTAGCAATCTTACAATGTGAATTTCATCTTCTTCAATGTCAGCTGTTATTAGATGCAAGTTGCAGGGATCTTGTATTTCCAAAAATGTGATTCAATCAAGTAAATCAAGTTGCCCAATATACTCATGAATTCTCACAAACTGTGAACCATGAAATGAAAAGCACTCATGTTTAACTGCCTTTAAATTCGACAAAGATTGTGATGTGACACGAACAAGCAGAGGTCCTACAGGCACTCCAGACCTTGTCACGTGTTTCCATTGTATTCTTGTACTCCCAACCTAAATCCTGGCTCTGACAATACACATATCCCCCCACTCTTTGCCACAGATACACACTCTGGAGCAATGAATGAGCCAGATCCCGACCCATCAGGAATTCAGAACAGAATGTTGCTGCATTATGTTTATTGCTGCTATGTAGAATATTGGAATCAAACTTGTCTTTAAATTCAAGATAGTCAATGCATCTGCACAAGCTTTCAAATCCATAAATAGCCAAAGATTGCACCTGGCATGCCGCAAAGTATATTTGAAAAGATACATAAAATATTTTGCATATTTTCTTAAAGTTAAATGAAACCATTAAAAACATTGTAATAGGAAATAATTGGATAAAACAGTTGACCAGAATAGGGAGGAATTATGTTAAATAATAAAATCAGCATGATTAAATAAAAGTACCGTTGAAATATTCCATAAAGGTACCATTGAAATATTCCTGCAGTGAGATCTGTATATCCAAAGCCCAAGTTTGGTTTAAAATGAAAGGTGACATATCTACAACAATAAACATTACAGTTCTGTTCAATGTTAAAGAAATAGGCTGATTAGAAAGCTTGCTTACTTTCAGTTATTCCATGTAGACGGACGTTCTGAAACAATCCAAAATACTTTTGACGAATCTCCTTTTCCAGATAGACGACCATGTTTTGCAAACTGCAGGAGAAAAAACGTCAGTTCAATGAATGTGGTTAGATTTTCTATTCAGTATAGATGTTTTTACCTCATCTGGAAGAATAGAGCTAAAGGAAGTAATTCAAATTCTTACTGAATTGAAAGAGAATATGAAGGAAATTTCCAAAAGTTTATTTTGGGCAGAAGTTTTTGAAAATACATTAATAGTATCTTCTGGTATTTTCGCTAGGTAAAAACAAGTTTAGGATAAGTAGAAAACCCACATTGCTCTGAGAATTGCCTCTTTCCCAAACTGAACTTATGAAAATAGGCAGAATAATTTAAAATCAAAGCTCACTCCTGACTTTTTAAATCAAAAAGTAAATAAAATTATTGAAGAGGTAGGAAGAAGATAATTGGAAAAAGGACACAAATACCTTGATGCGTAACAACCAAAATGACTATGGGCCAAAATCTAGGAAGTGGGACTAGACTGAAGAGTACTTTTTTTCCAGATGATATGGACATGTTTATACACTGAATTTAGTCCTTTTGTATACTAGAATGCCATGATCTTAACACTCTACATTAGATCTTCCATAACAATCTTGATGGAAATATATTTTTTAAATATCAACATTGTCAATGTAGATGTGAAAATGTAAGGAATGCTATTTACAAATACATTCCATTCTTATTTTTATGATGTACAGGTAGTCCTGGGTTACATATAGGTTTGGCTTCAGGGAGCTGTCCGCAAATCGATTTCTCCATAAGAAAGGTATGCCTTTTTTCTAGAAAAAGCAGTCCCAGCAGTTGGCATAAATGTTGATTTTTTTTCATTTAATTACGAATGCCCATTGGGTCTTGAGATTAAAAGGTGGTCCACAGTAGGCTTGTACCAAGAAGGAACATTGGGTGGACTTCCTGTTTCACTCTGTTATCATAAGAGTGTACCAATGTTAGTGCTTCAAATGTATGATAATTTAATTACTCTTCCTGATACCCTTAGAATAGCCACAGCCCAAATTTCACTTCATAAGTGAACAATTAAATCTCCAGGTGGACATAAACAATCGGTTGCAACAAAAGAATCAACAGCCGCTAGTTGGACAAGGTCAAATTGGGAACATATGCTGGATGATTGTGCCCCAAAACTATTTACATTTTGGAAAACAAATAAAATTTGACATATTACGAACCTTGGGGAAGAATGAAATAGGATTTAATGAATTATCTGAATTACAGGTAAATTGCTGATAACCTGAGCTGGTATTAACATATGTAACAAATGCCAATCCACTGATTGCTTAAATCCAATCTCATTAATAGATTTCTTGCTGTGATTTTAGGTCGAGAGGAGGGAGGTGTCATATGCTGAACTATATTTTGCAGAAATTAGAAAACGGAACACAAATGGAGATGGTGATTAACTAAAAAAATACAAAGTACTGGAGTAACTCAGGTCAGGTAGCATCTCTAGAAAATATGGATAGGTGACATTCTAGGTCCGCAAGCTTCTTCAGACTGATGGTGGAGGGTGGGGGTGGGAGGGGAGAAAGCTGGAAGGGCAGAACAAAGCCTGGCAGGTAATAAATGGATACAGGTTTGGGGGAAGGGAGGGGGGGGGGGCAGATGGTTGAACAAAGGTCAGAAATGAGAAGACTGAAAGTGTGAGGAAAATATTTTAGAATCGTGAATTGTGAAGCTGGAGCAAGACATGTAGGTGGAAGAGCAGTGGAAGCGAGAAATAGGTGTGAATAGGAGGGGGGGGGGGGTGTGGTTTGTGGTTACCAAAAATTGAGGAATTCAATGTTCATACCATTGTAAACTACCCAAGCGGAATAGGAGCTGTTGTTCCCCCAGTTCGGATGTGGCCTCACTCTGACAATGGAGATGGCCCAGGACAGAAAGATCAGTATATTCAACATACATCATACCTATTCATCATCCAAAGACGTCAATTACATCTGCTAACCTTTATTTATTATTAAGAAGAATGGTAAGATAATCACCTGATAAAATAGGCTACGATTGTACTGTACGGTGGCATTAACCGTATCTCAGTATTCACCTGAAGAAAAATCCAGGAGAGGATGGTCTGCAACACGTGGTATTCAGTAAATGTAAACAATCTGTAAAAACACAACACCATAATGTATATTTCAACATAAGGTATCATGGTAACTAAAAGGGAAATGTAATGAGGTGATTTGCAAGGAAGTCATAGAATAAAATTATTTGGATCTCAGAAACCTTCAGCCCGCCATGTCCACATTGTCCTTTTTGCCTATCTATACCAATCCACTGTCCTTCAAAGCCTTGCCTATTCGAGTGACTATCTAAATATTTCTTAAACAGTGATTTATAACTGATTTTACCACTCCTTTGGCAGTGAATTCCCAACATTGACCACTCTTTGTATAAAAAGCTTACTTCTCAAATTCCCTGTAAAACTTACCTTAAACCTATTGTATAATTTCTTATACCAAATTTACTTAATTGTTTTATAACAAGGGAAAAATGATCAGAATAGGCCTTTCAGCACCTTTTGTTGCTATTCTGCTACTCAACGAAATCATGTTTACTCTTCCTTTGATCCATACTTTTATTTATAACATCTCAGTGAGGTGCAATTCCGCAACTCCTAAAGCCAGTAATAGCTTTTAAAAACAATGTTATTCAGGTATCCCCTAGCACTTGAACTTGATTCTTTGATCTTGCACAACACACACATAAGACAGCAAGAATCATTGGGCACTATTTAGAATTAATAGTTTTCTAAACGGACCTTGATGGCCATTTTTTAAAAAATTTCCTTCACTGCAGAAGGCCTCCATGAAAAGTGGAAATAACAGAAGATATCCTATATCAAAAATAAGTCCTGATCCCAGGGAAAAAAAGTATAAGGGTCACGTTATCAGATAGCAACCCCACTCCATAGTATTCCCAGTATGTAAAGCAATCCAGGTTTTAACATCATGGGCAGCACGGTGGTGCAGCGGTAGAGTTACTGCCTTACAGCGCTTGCAGCGCCAGAGACCCGGGTTCGATCCTGACTACGGGTGCTGTCTGTATGGACGTTGTACGTTCTCCCCGTGACCGCGTGGGTTTTTTCCACAATCTCTGATTTCCTCCCATATTCCAAATACCTACAGGTTTGTAGGTTAATTGGCTTGGGTTTGTATACTTGGTATAAGTGTAAATTGTCCCTAGTGTGTTTAGGCTTGTGTGCAGGGATCACTCGTTGGTGCGGGCTCGGTGGGCCAAAGGGCCTGGTTCTGCGCTGTATCTCTAAACTAAACTAAACTAAATCAACTTCTTAATATATGGACTTGGGAAATCCAATTGGATACAATTTCAATGATTACTGTGTGATCATGGTCACAATTGTTCTTGAAAACTGACCTAATTGGAATTTAGTTGGAAAGGTCTTTGAATAAGAATATAATTAAAATGAGATGGCAGACAAGCAAAAGTGCTAATACGGGAATGCGTCCAATACTGCACGTGATCTGAAAATATGAAAGATGTCGAAACAGGATATATTCAATATGTCAACGAATGATAAAAAAGAACAATGTGTGGTCTTGATTATTGTCCAGCAACCTGACACAAACTTGTATAGTAGTAAACTTGGATTTACAATTCGTTATCAAGAAAGATTACAGTATAGAGTACTTGAAGTTTGCTTTACGAAATAGTTTTTGATTCTCAAAGCTGACTAGGTTATTCAAGGTAGGATTCAAAAACTAATTATTACGTTCATAGGATGGTTTTAGAAGAGAATTCACACAGAAAGGTGAATGTTATATGTGAAAAAGTATAAAACAGCAAAATCAATAGTGAACATAAAATCTATCTTGTTAAATTGCATAGCAAACATAAAAGACACAAAAAGCTGGAGTAACTCAGCGGGACAGGCAGCATCTCAGGAGAGAAGGAATGGGTGATGTTTTGGGTCAAGACCCTTCTTCATTCTGAAGAAAGATCTCGACCCGAAACGTCAGTCAGAAGAAGGGTCTCAACCGGAAAGGTCACCCATTGAGTCTAAAGAAGGGTCTCGACCCAAAAAGTCACTCATTCCGGAGATGCTGCCTGTCCCGCTGAGATACTCCAGTTTTTTGAGTCTATCTTTGGTTTAAACCAGCTACTGCAGTTCCTTCCTAAACATAAAAGACAACTAACCTTGGTGATAATAAAATGTTTTGCAGGTCCTCCATATGCAAATCTCGCAGAGTGACCTCATATCGTAGATGCACAATAAGATTTAATTCAAGCCATCTCTCGCAGGCTCGTTTCAGCCTGTCTTGGTTATACTAAATCAGAAATAACAAATCAACATAACATTCAGTGAGAGTATTGCTTTGTATATACAGTACCCTTTAATAGAGGAATAAGAAAGATCATGAGGCAGCAGTTTGATTATTTAGAGAGCTGTGTGCAATTTGGAATCTCACTTCTCCATATTACAAACATTTCTATCAGATTTCTATGTAGATTTACTAGGAGGACATAGGGACTATTTTGAATAATTTTATTTTGTGTTCTTCATGCAACTTGTCACACCTTGGACACATTTCCATGCTCTGCAACCATGTAAAGCATTGCACACACATTGCATTTACCAATATGTTCTTTTGCAACAATGTTGTTTTCATCCGCGATAACACAGAATGGGAACCATCAGATTCTTACTGGGTTGGAAGAAACATGATTCTATATTATTACTGCCCACAAGAAGGCAGTGATTGTAAAGAGAATGCCAAATGCTGAGGTCACACACACTGAATGGGGAAGTGTTGCCTCAAGCTACTTGGCCACCCCACCATCCTTACTCAAAACAATTATTTATGAACCCTTATCCTCCATCCTATCATCACTTAAAGTTCCATGTAGAGCTCATCACACTCGTCCATATACAGTAACCACATATGTTGTACTAGCTGTAACAGTGCAGGCTCCCAAATCAAGAGATCACCATCCCCTATGCCAGGGGTGGGGAACCTGCGGGTTTAAGGCCGCATGTGCCTTCTAGGCCATTAAGTGCAGCCTTGTGAATGAATCCAAATGTTGTAGAACAAATCCTTTTATTTTTATTAATATGTTTTTGTTTGTCTTTTATTATTTTAATCTTAAAATGAACGTATTTAAAATACCCAAGAGTGAAAGAAGATTCAACAAAATAATCCTATATCTAATTGAAGTTTCTTGAATGCGGCCATATTAGATTACAGCTAACTTAATACGGCCTACCAACATGAAAAGGTTCCCCATCCCTGCCCTATGCCCTTCAAGAAACTGAAAAAAGAGGAAGAACCGGTTTATTTCTGAAGGAAGTGGAGAAAGAAAAGAGCAAGAAAGAATCACTATGCCAATTTTTATGGCTGTCCCCAAAATCAGTTCAAAGGCTGGCACCCACATAACATAAGTTATGGGGGGGAATCTGGAATCATTACAGTGTGGCATTCGAGGTAAATTCATCAAACCCTATCACAGTCATGGAATTAGAGCCTTTCAATTTCTCATGTCCCAGATACATAACATTACACACAATGGCCAGGCTATCTGAAAGTTTATGGACCATTGGCTGGATATTATAACGACAGAAGCATGATGGTTAGTCGAGTCTGCTCCTCTATTTGGAAAGATCGTGGTCGAGTCTGTGCCTCAAGACTGCTTTACTACTAAATCTCCACTTCTAAATATTTTAGGTTATTCTCTTCTATTTCAAACACCTTTCTATGCAAAATTTCATGGATCATAGTTTTGAATACATTAATAACTGAGCATTCAAGTTCTCTAAGTAAAGATTCTGAAGATTTATAAAATGTAAAAATAATTTATTTCCATTTTAGTCCCTAAACAGCTGGCCCCTTATCGTGTGGTGAGCGGCTTATCTCCAGGCATTCCAAAGCCCTGAACAAAACTCAGTTTAGAGTGCAATTAAACACTCCACACTTGTCTGGATAAGTGCATTTCCAATGATATTCAGAAACTTATCAACAATGAGCACCAAGTTGTCCACTCGAATTGCATACCAATCCACCAGCCTGATCATTCATTCCCTCCACCATTGGCCACATCGAGGCGAAAAATGTATCGTCTACAAAATGCACTCCAGGTATACAAGTAGGCTACTTCATTCACAAAAACCGCAACATGCTTCAGGAGAAAGGATAGTGCCAGAAAGTACCCGGTAATACCCCCTACCCGCTTCACTTCAAGAAGCACATTATTTTAACATGGGAATGTACAGCTGTTTCTTACTGAATCTAGAATCGATTAATCAGACATTATTTTCCTTTCAAAATCTTCTGATTTTTTATGTTATGGTATTTGAAATGCCAGATGACCATATTTTTAATGATGAATTCAAACATCCTGTCAACAACGGAGTTGGGGTGCCTATTTTCGCTCCCTCTCTTTTCCTTAATGTACACTCTGAAAGTCACTCTCTCCTGTCTGGAAAGGCTGGCCAATTCCATAATGTGAATTCAGAAGTACAATACCCATGCAGTCTGGCATCTCAAGTTGCAAATTTCCATTGAATCATAGAAGCTGTTCTGAAATGTCAAAAGCATTCAGTCTAAATACCACAGTGCAAATTCACTGTGATTTCAATGCAGTTATTGCAACATTCATGGTTTGGAAAAGCCCTGCAATGGGAATCTAAAGTAGTCATGGTGTTGCTCCCACTCACGATGCACCTCATTGTTGCACCAGAGTACAACAGACCTCTTAAAGACAACCCACAAATAATAGTTTAATATTTTTAAGTAAATATCGGTATTTTATGTTTTCATTGTTTTCAGTAACAATATTTGATTAAATGGGGGTAGAAATAGTGAAGGCTGGAAGTATAATTAAGATTTTGTTGTTGATCAGTGGGTAGAATGATTTCTATCTGTTGTAAAAAATGTTTGACTTATACCTTGAAAATATGATGGTGCGGTGAAATTTGTTGCCTGACCATTTCATTTAAAATAAACTTGCTGTGTAACTAAAGATTTTAACTAATCTAAATGATATACAATCATCCTTTTATAAGGCAATGCAGATGTCACTGAAAGCTAAAGACTGTGTCTTTCAAAATTACCATAGTAACATTATTGAATGATTGTGTTAGTCTTCTCCGGAGGTTGTCACCGTTATGGGATGGAAGAGCTCACGTGTGCCTAAGATTCTGAGAGCTAAACTGTCTGGAGCTGTGCTCCTGGCCGGGTCACCCATGGTGGCAGGTCAAGGGGGAGGTTCATGACAAAGAGCAGCCCAAAGCGCGGCCCAAGCATGGACCAACACTGAACCAGGTGGAGGATGGTGGCTGATCAGTAGGTGGAGTACCACAACGGCTGAGAAGGTGGAAGAATGCTACAGCACGGAATCCATGCCATTGGACCTGTGGCTCTCTCTGTCAAGAACTACTTGGTGGCAATCCATGCACCAGTCTCCCCACATTAAAATATGACACACACATGCAGAGACCTAGAGAAAGGACACATCAGGAGGACAATCATACTCGACTTCAAGTGATCACCAACCATGATGATGTGTTCATGCACCGCATCTATTGTTTTATAATTTTTTGTGCCACAATGTCTAAAATTCAACATTTTAAATGGCATGATAATCCTAAATTAAACCATAATTATTGGAAATTGCTCAGATAAATGTAAACTGAAATAAATACTTCTAATGTGCAGACGAACTACTGCCTTATAATTATCTCAAGAACAAAATCTGTTTTTAGAAAATGGATTCATATTATATGTAAACATGTAAATCATATCTTATTCAACATATGGTGCAAAGGATGCGCGCACAGTTAAACTACCCACAGCATGACCACTCTTTCAGAACATTTGAAGCAGAAATTAGGCCATTCTTTCAATTCTGCTGTTGAGAACCACGTTTGTTAATAAGTGTTCCATTCACTGCTGTGGCTATGCAGTCACAAAACACATAATTCTAGAATCTGCTGCAGTGAATTTTGGATGAGGGTCTGGCAAGCAAGATGATACATAACCTGTCTCAACTTCGGTGATCATAATTTTACAAAAGGTAATGTAACATGATTTCTATGAACTAATGTTCTTTCATATTATCAGACTCTGCAATTAATATTTCGTGGGCTCTTACAATATGAGGTTCAATACAATATGATTATTTTGGGAATTAATAGTAATTTACCTTCATAGCAGCTTGATGGAAGTGACAAACTGTGGCGGTATTTATGTTTTCTAACATAACAATTGCACACCTACAATAATAACATATTATTTTCAACTATTAGAATTAAAACCAGAATATTGTTAATTGTTGCGACTTCTTCTATAATATTTGATGAAAAAATTACAAATATCTATTTCATTATCAATTATAGCTGCATTAACATCTCTTTCTAAGAGAAACATACCCCTGATCATTTATTTATGTCAAGTTTATACAGGAATCTTAACATGAAAATGTGACAATAAAATAGTGATGATATTAAAGAATAGCTGTGCTGATAAAATCAGGATAAGCAAAGTGCAGATACATATGCAAAAAAATACTTTTTTAATTAAAAACATATTGTAATATGCATTGCTTTATAATTACACAAATGCCTACATACTTCTGAAGCGTTGACAGTTTTAAATGTCAGAAATGAGGCTAACTAATTTCCCCACAGCAAGTCCTCTTAAATAGCAATGTCAACCTGACCAGATTACCTGTTTCAGTGATGTTGATTGATGAATAAATGCTGCCCATGGACATTGGTGAAATGTCCCTCACTCTCCTTTGCAGACAATACAATGAGGCTTTTATTTGTACTCGAGGATGACAGATAGGACCTCAAAGTTACATTCCATTCTGAAGGCAGCACCTCTGACAGTGACAAACCTAAACTAGCTTGGAATGTTAACCCAGATTTGTGTACCTGAAGTACTGAAAATGGCTTGAAGCCATTAACACCCCAGCTTGGAGATAAGAGTGCTACCAATTATGTAAACCACTGACATATGAAATAAATATATTGAAATGTCATTCACAAGGTACATGTGCGAAGGTTTAGTAGAATAAATGCTTTGTGCAATCTTCATGCTAAATCATGTGCATAAGGATAATTTAAGAATGCATATTTAGGATTCTAGGGTGGAACTTGAACACAAATCATCTGATTCATAGGCAAGAGTGCTACCAAATGGACCATTGCTGATACTGCAAGAAGTAAATAATTAAGTTTGCAAATATAACCAAAGGATAAAAGGAGAAGAGATATTTCTGTTTTAGGTGTCATCGTGCGACTTCCTTGCCATCTCTTTATACATTGCAAATGTGTGATTGGATAATTCGTGCTATACACAATCAATACTACTACATTCCTAACATGTTGACATATTTAGCAATACAGAATTCATGCAGAATAGAAGTGCTTTGTGTTTTATAGTGAATGGTTTTGGTGCATATTTTGTTAAGATTTGCCAGAGCACCTGTTGACAAATCTAGGCACCTCATGCATTAACATTCCAAGACTCCCTGTGCAAATGCAGACCTCCAAAGCTTACAACTCAAACTCCACTGCTACTTTTATCAGCTGCACCCTGCAGCCAAACTCCACAAGAAGTTAAACAGAAGAGTAGGCACTTTCTGAGGTTCTGTTCTCAGATTTTGTGCCAGGTTAGATCCATTGCAGGATCTATGATGTCACTCCTTTGAATGGGAATTACTCCACTTTGGGGAGGAAAGGTAAGAATACGGAAAGTCATTTAAAAAAAACTATTTGCATTACATTTAATATTTTTAATTATTTACTTTTTTTAAAGTATCTTTGATTAAATATTAAATACATTTTCTTTGGACCAGTATTTTCAAGCCTGCTGTTAAAGAAGGAACTGCAGATGCTGGAGAATCGAGGGTTACACAAAAAGCTGGAGAAACTCAGCGGGTGCAGCAGCATCTAAGGAGCGAAGGAGATAGGCGACGTTTCGGGTCGAGACCCTTCTTCAGACTGCAGATAGGCGACGTTTCGGGTCGAGACCCTTCTTCAGACTGCGATAGGCGACGTTTCGGGTCGAGACCCTTCTTCAAGCCTGCTAATGCTTCATGCCAGATGTGGTATGCATGGCTGCAGCTGTTTACTTACCCTAACTATCAGAAACTATTGTAATATCCCAAGCATTGTCATGTTAGCTCTACAAGAACTGAAACCAATAAACAAGAAACCGCACACAGGTGAAGTTCATCAAATTAATATATCATAAGAATAGCATAAAGCTTCCATTAAAATGTTCTATTTTTACAACCAAAATACTTACTTTTTAAATAATGTTCTGAATTTCAGAACTCCTGCAGCTGCAAAGACTCCCAAAATATGTTCTGCTTCCACTTCTGGTTTATCATTATATAGGTTTCCTAGTGCTATAGAAAAACCTAAACCAAAAAATATTTATATGTACATACAACAAAGATTCACTGCAAGTACAGAATACTATGCTTAACAAATGTGACTTCTCTTCAATGAATGGACTGCATTCAATTTGGTTATTATTAAGGCTTTCCAAGAACAATAACTCATATCACACCAGTTCAAAATAGATTAGGTCAACCAAATACAAGTTAATTGTATATTCTACCTCTAATCAAATTCCCTAAAGTTGAAGTATTTGCATTGTTAACATTTACAAATACATATCTCTAAGATCATATTTTCTGAATCTTAAAATGGACACTCAAGCTCGGCTTCCAAAAGTCTCATTACAATTGAATGTGGAATGCCGTCAAATAATTTCATTGGACTATGGTTGCTATTATCAGTATGTAGGAAATATTTTAATTAATAGTGTTTTTTTTAATATTACCCATCATTAATATTACAGTGTTTCAACATTTTACAGATCTGTAAAGATTTGACTTCACGGATTGGTTGGGTGAAATGCTGCAAGAGGCTGAAAGCTAGAATGCACATTAAATATGGCCTCCACTGCTGTCTGTTTGGTAGTAAATGCATTGCATGTCTTCATGTTTAAATTAAGAATTCAGCTTCCTCTGTGTCTTCTGATGGTGACAGTTCCTCAATTTACTACATTTTGTTTGTGTTTTTTAACTAACACAACCAAATATTCATTGGAAATAGCCTAATCTAAACCTTTGACCAAACTTCAGGGATCTTATTACATTTTATTGAAAATATTTTTGTGTGATGATTATAATCAAAGCACATTGATTGTTTAAGTAGGCTCATTGATTGTTTAAATAGGTAATATAGTATCAAGGACCTTGGAAGTACTATGGGTATCATTGCTGGAATCACCCAACAGTTGCTTTGATTATAATCATCACACAAAAATATTTTCAATAAAATGTAACAAGATACATGATGTTCAGTGGTTGATAATCCAAAATAACATAGTTATATTACCAGATATTGGAAAGTATTCAATTTGAAGTTTGGTCAAAGGTTTAGATTAGGCTATTTCCAATGAATATTTGGTTGCGTTAGTTAAAAAACACAAACAAAATGTAGTAAATTAAGGAACCATCAGAAGACACAGAGGAAGCTGAATTCTTCATTTACGCATGTTATGAAGACATGCAATGCATTTACTACCAAACAGACAGCTGTGGAGGCCAAGTCATTGGTTATTTTAAAAGCAGAGATTGATACTGTAGCTTCTTGATTAGTAAAGGCGTCAAAGGTTACGGGGAGAAGGCAAGAAAATGGGACTGAGAGGGAAAAAACTATGTTAGCCATAATCAAATGGCAGAGCACACTACATGGGCTCAATGGCCTTATGTTTGCTACTATGTCTTTTATGACCTTATGAAACTTTGTCCTTGAAATATGAATTTTAAAGTTGAGACAATTGGGTCACTGAACATAAGATTCCTCAGTGCAATTTTTACTGTCCCACTTTACATCCATAAAAGAAGCTAAGTAAACAAGCAAATGTTTGTTCTATTCTCTAAAGAATGGAGTTTTTAATGTTCTGGTGATAAAATCAACTCCAATCTTTAAAACGGCAATTACCATATGAAATAAATAAAATTTACATTAATTTGTTTTGACCACAAAATTACACTTCATAGCACAAACAAAAGCTTTGAATGCTTATATAAGTGGTGTTAATTTTAATGTTTTGATGGAGTTAAGTCAATTAATAAAGTCATTATAACATAGCAATTTTGGTCTGTGAGACACAAAGTGTATGCGAAATGATTTTATTATATGTTGAGCTGATTGAATTTTATTGATGACATATTTATAGAGTACAAAAGAAAAAACAAGTGAATCGCAATGCGCAATAATTGATATCATGTATTACCTTCTTTGGTAACATGTGGGTCTTTCACATCAAGCTTCAAACTGATCATTCTCTTCAGACTTTTTATTGTAGTTGTGGCCCAGTGGTTCTCCTTATTGTGTATACTGCACAGATTACACTTCATTAACTTGTCACACTTGGATTCACAAGTATCTTTACCACCACAGTGATACAAGCCTGCTATAATGATTTGAGACTTTTCAATTAGTATTATGTTCAATGAAACATTCAGAGTCAAATTTGCATGAGTTTTTTTTTCTTGCAAACAAACAAAAGAGAATTTTCTAACATGAGTTAATTATTTTTGCATTAAAGGCATTAGAGACATTTGCACAGGCAAGATTGAACCCAGGTAATAACATTTGAAATATCTTTCACTTCAAAGTGGTTAGTTTATCTTCCCCTAAAATGTCAATATATGACACCTTGCCATATATGAGGTCGTGAAAGGTAATAGATTAAAGCTTTTTCTTTCTTGCTTGTGTTATGAATGGAAACAATGAATTTCCTCTTCAAAGTTACAGCCCTGATGTGTAATGAAAACAGCATTAACATGGAAGTATATGAAATTAGTAATAAAACATCACAAGTCATCTTCCAGCAGCATTTTCAAATGAAATTTGGTATTTTGCCATATATAGAGATATTAACATAGGTATTCAAATTTTCAGATGATTAAAGGGGCTGTCCCACTTGGGTGACCTAATTGGCGAGTTTAGAAGAGTTTAGGAGAGTTTGAAAAATGACATGTTGAAGACCTCCTTCGACTATGTAGAAGACCCGCTTCGACTAGCTACAACTAGCTACGACTAACTTCGGGAAAATTGGACACTGAATAGAGGAGAGTGAAGACGACCTCCTTCGATCTCCCTTCGACTATGATGAAGACTATCTACGATTACCTTCGACTACCCTCGATTACCTACGACTAACATGATGACCTACTACGACTAAACCTAGGAGTAAAAAAAGTTTAGATTTTTTCCATGGCGACTTTTTTTACTCGCGGGCATTTTTTAACATATTGAAAAAAAATGCTGCATCCTAGCTGAGGCCTCGAATACGCGAAGACGACTCTCGAGCATGAAGGAGAGTCACGAAGACCTCCTACGACCTCGTGTCGACCATGCTGCGAGTATGAGTCGAAGGCAAACTCGCCAGAACTTGCGGATTAGGTCGCCCAAGTGGGACAGGTCCTCAAGGATTGTCAAAGAAGAATTGAGAAAGAGATGCAGTTTGGAAATTCCAGTACTTTTTTTGATTTAAAGAAGGCATGTTTTATTTATTTCCATTTCCAAGATGTGTGTTTGCAGGCATTGTCAGTATTTATTGCATGTCCTAATTAGTCGAGAAGGTGGGATGAGTTTCTGTGTTGAACAATGCAGTCTGCATGGTCTGCTGGATAATAAGCTCTAAGATTTGTACTTGCCAACAATGAAGGAATGGGAATACATTTGAAAACCAGCCTACTCTCCAGCTTGTGGGTGTGAGTTGCTTGATATGTATGCAATTCTTGTCCTTTTAGGTGATGGGGGTCACAGGTTTGGTAGTGCTGTTGAAGAGTTGGTGCTATGACTTTATGCAATGTAGACTTAACAAAGTTGGTTAGTTTAACACAGAATTATATCGTCTTACTTATACGTTTTCTGCTCACAATGAATCCAGGCTAGATATGGTAACTTAACTGTCCTGAGAAATCACATTGCTTGATCTGCAAATGTCATTACCATGCATTGCATTTATTTCCTTAATTTCTATAACTGTGAATATTTTGATTTGTTTCCCACCAAAATAGTTCATGGTCCAAGATTAGCATTACTTTTACATGTATACCTGCTTGGCAGATGTCTGCTGTCTCTGTTGATTTGTTCCTGCAATACTCTGACTGATCTGAAGTATTTATTAACTCATGCAAACGTTCTGATTTTGAAAGAAAATGACTGTGTAGCTCCCATAAAGTATCCATACTTTCCAGTACCACATCTGATGAAGTAGGGATGAAGGAAATGTTTATCACTTTGCAATTTGAGATTAGCATAATTTATTAAATAAAGTAATACTTAAATAAATACCTAAAGGGCCTGTCCCAATTTAGGCAATTTTTTCGGCGACTGCCGGCGACTGTCATAGTCGTAGCAGGTCACCGAAAAACCGGCGACTGAACCACCCTACGACCTATTAGGACGTCCACCTACGACCACACCTACGACAACCTACGTCCACAAGCTACGACCCTGTCGGTCGCCAGTACCTGTCGCTAGTTGACGTAGGTTGACGTAGGTAGTCGCCAATGGAAGTCACCGAAGACAGCACCGGCGACAACCTACATTATCCTGGCGACAACCTACGACAGCACCTACGTCAGGAGAAATCAAGCTACGCTTATTGGCGTCAAGCCCACTGTCGCCAAAATTTTTTGATCATTTCAAAATCCAGCGGCGACCAGAAAAACGCTCCGAATCGTTGGGCGACCGAGGAGACTACTCACGACCATACAGGTGACACCCCTGCGACCATGTGGCGACAGCCTAGTCGCTTGTAGTCACCTAAAAAATCGCCTAAGTGGGACAGGCCCTTAACTTATTTTAACCGATTTCACTCATTTAATGAATACACCAATAGGAGTTACACTTTGTTACAAACAAAAAGTCATCATATTAATCTTGATACTGTAATGATCTAGGTCTAATTTTAATACAATGAAATTCCATCAGATAGGTACTTTAGTGCCTTTATGACCTGAAATTGGATGGGCAGAATCAATGCAAATTATCTCCATTCACTATCTACATTTGCTGCCTGAGTTTACCCTATGCTTCTCTCATGGATTTGTGGCCTTGCAGACAATGTTGGTGACCTTGCTGTTGCATCCACCACAGGACAGAGTCAGTAATGGGCCTCATGCAATTGGTCCTGAGATCTCAAATGCCCCGGCGGCCTTTTAGGTAGCTCTTTGTTGTCAAAGGTTTCGAACTTTTTACTTAATTGAATATTTGGAAAAAATGTTTACTGAGAAATATTGTATATTGCTAGAAATTAATGGAAAGCATAAACTAAAAGGAAAATTAAATTAAAAAAAAGCACTTTAATGCACTTATAAGATACCACTGACACAGATTAGGGGTTGTGTGACATTCACCAGCTGTGGCTGGTACAAAGCTTGAAGGCCAGGTGCCCTCAATTCAGGATGTTTGTGCTCTGCCCTAGACTCAGTGGAGGAGTAGGATCTCGAACCCCTAGATTGTCCCTGACTTGCACGTTGTAATGTGCGGTTGGAGAAGTTAGAGCTGAGGTGACCTGGGAAGAGGATGTCACAGGTTTACCGCAGAACAATTTGCCAAAGGTAAGTACAGTTAGATCCAATGTTACTGGAATTTTACATCTAATAGTTATGCATAAATAACTGGAAAACTTCCATTTAGTTTAGTTTAGAGACACAGCGTGGAAAAAGGCCCTTTCGGCACACGAGTTGATCACCCATTCACATTAGTTTTATGTGATCCCACATTCTCATCCACTCCCTGCACCTTTGGGGCCATTTACAAAACCCACAACCTGAAAACCCACACAACCTCGGGATGTAGGAGGAAACTGGAGTACCCGCAAGAAAACCATACAATCACAGTGGGAACACGCAAACTCTAAATGGACAACAGCCAAATCAGCTTTGAACTTCTTGCTCGCTGTGAGGTACCAGCTTTATCAGGTGCTCCACTGTGTTCTTGAGGGAAGAAACGTTGCCATGTCCATAATGCCTGGGTCACGGGATCTATAGTAATGTGAGTGACATTTCATTGCCCTATGAACAATCAACCAAACCACCGTATTTTTGAGCTATCTTACCATGACCCTTTCTAGACAATTAGATAAGGGCCACATCTACTGGTACTGTCAGTGTCCACACCTACCTTCCCATTCTAACATCCTAAATCATAAGCTCCATCATTTTGGTAATGGTTACTATAGCTAGATTCAATGAAACAAACCTGGAGTTAGGCCATCTCTCAGCTTTCTTGAATAGCTACAAGAGATTTCATTGGGTTTAATGGCTTCAACTGTGCTACGGGCAATCAAGAAAAAAAAGTTGTTACAGAATCTTGAAAATTCTTATCTTAAAAGACCTGAAATGTATAAACTAGCTATTGATATATTTATTTTAGGCCTCACATTGTGGTAATGTTTACTTCAGATAATCTAGTTAGATGATGCCACCAATTAAATTGCAAAATGTGACAGAGAATATACATCTTTATGATATACAATACAATAGAACTTTATTTATCCCAGGAGGAAAATTGATCTGCCAATAGTCATAAAAAACACAAAATACATGAGACATGAAATTAAAGTGACGAGTGGAAAGGCTTGGGAGATGTGCAAAGATTGCGGGGGTGGGGGTGGGGAGGGGAGTCAGTCTAAGTCTACCTCCTGACAGAAGTGGGAGTTGTAAAGTTTGACAGCCACAGGGAAGGAGGATCTCCTGTGGCGTTCTGTCCTGCATCTTAATGGAACCAGATTGGTCAACCTGATACTCCTCAGGTTGACCAATGTGTCATGGAGGGGGTGAGCGTGTCGTTCTTACAGAACCAATACCATGTGCTCTAATTTTGCACACTAATCTCTTGTATGGGGCCTTGTCAAAGGCTTTTTGGAAGTCCAAATACACCACATCCACTGATTCTCCCTCATTCATTACATCCTCAAAAAATTACAGATTAGTCAAGCATGATTTCCCCTTCATAAATCTATGGTGACTGACCGATCCTGTCACTGCTTTCCAAATGTGCTGCTATAACATCTTTAATAATCGACTCAAGCATCTTCCCCACTACCGATGTAAGGCTAACTTGTCTCTAATTCCCCATTTTCTCTCTCCCTCCTTTCTTAAAAAGTGGAGTTACATTGGCTACCCTCCAGTCCACAGGAACTGATCCAGAGTCGACAGAACATTGGAAAATGATCACCAATGCATTCACGATTTCTTGGGCCACCTCCTTGTGTACTCTGGGATGCAGACTATCAGGCCCTGGGAATTTATCTGCCTTCAGTCCCAACAGTTTACTTAACACCATTTTGTGACTCTTGTGGATTCCCTTCAGTTCCTCCCTCCATCTAGATCGTCGGTCCCCAAGTATTTCTGAGAGATTGTTTATGTCGTCCTTACAGAACCAAGGTACGCGTTTCTGTACCTCCTTACAGAACCAAACTACAAAGTAACTGGTCTGCCATTCCCTTGTTTCCCATTATAAATTCACCTGTCCCTGACTGTAAGGGACCTACATTTGTCTTCACTAATATTTTCCTTTTTACATATCTAAAGAAGCTTTTAGAGTCCGCAAGCTTTCTTTCATGCTCCTTTATTCCCCCTCTCTATTAATCCCTTTGTCCTCCTCTGTTGAGTTCTGAATTTCTTCCATTCCTCCGGTTTGCTGCTTCCTCTGGCCAATTTTTATGCCTCTTCCTTGGATTTAACACTATCCTTGATTTCCCTCGATAGCCACGGTTGAGCCACGTTCCCCGTTTTATTTTTTCGCCAGACAGGGATAAACAATTTTAAATCTTTGCCATTGCATCTCCGCCATCAACCTTTTAAGTATTATTTGCTAGTCTATCCTAGCCAATTCCGTCTCATACCTTCAAGGTTTCTGAATTAACCGTGTCAGTCTCCATCCTAATGCAGAATTCCACCATATTATGGTCACTGTTACCCAAAGGGCTCTGCACAACAAGATTGCTAACTAATTACACTTCCTCATTACATAATACCCAGTCTCGGATGGCCTGCCCTCTAGTCGGTTCTTCTACATATTGGTTTAAAAAAACATCTCGTATACATTCCAGGAAATCCTCCTCCTCAGTGCTGCTACCAATGTGGTTGGCCCAATCTATATGTAGATTAAAGTCACCCATGATAACTGCTGTATCTTTGCTAATTTCCTGCTTGATGCTACCCCCAGCCTCCCTACTGCTGGTTGGTGGTCTGTATACAACTCCAACAAGCATTTTCTGCCCTTTGCTATTCCACAGTTCTACCCATACTGATTCTACAGCATCCAAGCTAATGTCTCTCCTTGCTATTGCATCAATCTCCTCTTTAACCAGCAAAGCCACCCAACCTCCTCTTCCTTTATGTCTATCCTTCCTGAATATCGAATGCCCCTGCATGTTTAGTTCCAAGCCTTGGTCACCCTGGGTCCATGTCTATGTAAATCCAACTATATCATATTCCTTCACTGCTAACTGCACGTTCAATTCATCCACCTTATTAGTTGATCCCATTGGCGTCCGCAGCCTTCACCCTGCTTCCACAGCACATTGCAGGGAAGAAGATGGCACTGGCTACCACCGATTGGTAGAACATCTGCAGCTTACTACAGCCTTCTCAAAAAGTGCAGCCGGCTCTGTCCCTTCTTGCCCAGAGCTTTCCTGGACTAGTCCATATTTACTGTCCAGGTACAGTATTTGTATGCTACCCCCATGTATTTGTACTCCCTGGTAAATTGCCCATCCACACCATTGATGGAGACAGGGTACAGGGGTGACCACCACAAACTCCTAAATCGTGTCAGTGTTGAGCTGTAGGTGATTCAGCCCACACCACTCAACAAAGTTGTTTCTGAGAGGGTAATGAGATTAAAATAATATTTCTGAGAGGGTAATGAGAATAAAATAAATGTGGAGCGAGGAGTCGTGTTCAAGAGTTTTCAGGGCGTTTAACCCTTATAGAAACGGTTGATATTATAAAGAAAGTAAATTATGTCATGGGCATGACAGGGTAGACGATGAGCTGTTTCCTCTAGTGCAAGAGTCTTGAAATGAGAGGATATACTTAAATGATAAGGGAAAAGTAATTTAAAACTGAGCTGATTTGCAATTTTTTCTCACAGATGGTAGTGGAGTCCCAGAAATTTCTGGAGGCTAGGTTAGTGAGAAGGTTAATGATTTTTCAAATATTTGGGATTTGAGTTGTGTGGACTTGACATAGAAGTGTTGAAATATGCAGCAAATCGACCATCATCGTATTAAATTGTGGGATCGGATCGAGAGGTCAGGTGGCTCATTCCTGCCACTATTTTCTTGTATGTATTCGTTTGTGAGGGTTACAGGGAGTAATGTAGTCGAAATAACTTTAGGTTTCAAATTATGCTCAATTAATATACACCAGAGCAATCATGCAAATGTTTGCAAAATGCAAACAATTAAGCAATATTTTCATAGGTAGACAAAAATGTTGGAGAAACTCAGCAGGTGAGGCAGCATCTATGGTGTGAAGGAATAGGTGACGTTTCGGGTCGAGACCCTTCTTCAGACTGGTCAGGGATCAGGGAAACGAGAGATATAGACAGTGATGTGGTGAGATAAAGAACAATGAATGAAAGATATGCAAAAAAGTATTGATGATAAAGGAAACAGGCCATACTAATCGTGTGCTAACTAGTGTAAACTAATTGGCACTGTAAAGCTTATTGCCACTTCGACAGCTCAAAGATACGAAATATCTGGAGAGTCTCAAGCTTTACCATTCAAACGCAGAGGAACAAAGCAATTCTATATCGACAGCAGCAGCAGCTGCATAATTTGTAGGTACACTTCATTTATTTTAAAAATGACCTGTACAAGATTCCTACCTTCTTTTATTATAAACTGGTTCATTTGAATCTCTAGCTTTCGAGACAGGATAACACTTTGGCAGATAGGGCACACAGCTAGAATCTTGAGTTGCAGATGTACACAGATCATTTTCTGCAGTCCAAGGGATCGTAGGAAAATCAGCTAAATATACAAAACAGATTTAGTTACAATCTTCAGATATCAGGGTACATACACACTATTACATTTTGCATGACTCACCATATTTTACCAGAGAACAAAATACAAAATTTGTATTTATTGAGATGATGATGGCACTGAGAAAGTCAACATCTATTATCCAACTTTAAACTCCTTTTAGTGGCAGTGTACTGACTCCTTGAAAGTCTGCAATCCTTTCTGGAGAACTACTCCCACAATGCTACTAGGTAGGGAGTTCTGTGATTTTTACCCAGTAATGATGAAGGAATGATGATATGTTTCCAAATCAATAGAGTGTGCAATTTGAAGAGAAAACTGCAGGAGGTATTACATTTCAATGCATCTACTGCCCTTGCACTTGGTGGTCGAGGCTATGGGTTTGAGAGATACTGTAGGATTGTGACTGCAATACATTTTATAGCTGATAAACTTTGTAGTCTTGTTGCAATGCTGTGGACAAAAGAAATGTTAAGAGATGTTAACGGAATGCCATTGGCCTGGAAGGGGTGGCAAACAAGGATTGTCCGGGAAGCAGAGATGTTGAAGAGACTTTGAGGTGTCAGCTAAATCATAACCATAAGTTTCTCAACTTCTGGCACTTTGTTACTGTTGTGATTATTTATATAGATGGTCTAGTTCAATTTCTAGTCTATGGTGACCCCCTAAATGTTGTTGATAGGGAACTCAAAGTAGGCTGTGGGCCGAGGTGCTTTTTCATTTAAGCTCGTGACCCAAATCACGTAACTACCTGAATTTTTAACATATTGTGTAAAGATATTATAGAAATCATACCTGAAACTCATCAAGAACAAAACCTGCACATATTTTTAAAATATGTGAAAAATCTCCAATTTTCCGAGTAGTAATTGTCCAACCAATGCACGTTTGACATTGAGGTCGGAGGCCAATTGACCAATCACGCGCTTTGTTTCATGGTAGCTAGGCAGAGAGCACTCTGGGATCATGGCTGCCTCCTAATTATATCAAAACAATAGCAAGGTTTGGAAGGAATAAAGGTAATGCTAACCTTGCTGATAATTTTGTTTTACAATTGATTTATCTTTGTAAAGTTATGATGTGAACTGTAAAATAAAAATGATAAATAACAAATGTAGAGCTAGGGTTAGAATTAGGATAAGGGTCAGTCAGTCAGAAGTAAGTCAGTCAGTCAGTCGGTCGGTCACAAGCCAGTCAGTCAGTCAGTCAGTCAGTCAGTCAGAAGTAAGTCAGTCAGTCAGTCGGTCGGTCACAAGCCAGTCAGTCAGTCAGTCAGAAGTAAGTCAGTCAGTCAATCAGTCAGTCAGTCAGTCAGTCAGTCAGAAGTCAGTCAATCAGTCAGTCGGTCAGTCAGTCAGTCAGTCAGTCGATCAGTCTGTCGGTCAGGCTGCCGGTAGGCCGGTGAATGCCATGCAGGATCGGTTGGGCTATCTGTCGGCCGGTGAGTGCTGTGAATGATCAGTCGGGCTGCTGGGCTGCCCCGTGGGGGCTGCGAGTGGTCGGTCAGGCCGACGGTGGGTGCTGCGAGTGGTCGGTCGGGCTGTCGAACGGCCGGTGTTGCAGCGAACAAGTGGACAGACTGACGGAGCTGGCGCTATGGTAGTGCTGAAGGCGGTCCGGGCGGCATGCAGGGCAGTGCTGCTCCCCACCATCATCACCATGATGATCCGGAAGGGCATGCTAGTCGAGGTGGATGCACTGCGGGGCCACACGTATGGAGCCCACAACCGGTCCCAAAGCGGCTCCAGCTCCAGCCGTGAGCAGCTCTGGAAGGGGGGAGAGTTAAGGTCAGGCATTTTCCTGTCAGTGGAAGATGCCTTAGCCTTCCCCGAGCCTGGCACTGCCCCAGGCACTGCCTCTGCACACTGGCGGTCAGTGGGGTTCAGTAAACGGGGGAACCCACAGGAACTGGCCTCACCCATTAATTAGGCGGGTTCAGGAACCAGACATCTGCGGCAGTTTCATTCAAAATATACACTCACAATTATATTAATTATATTATTTTTATATATAATTATATATAATGATATATAATTATATATAAAAATAATATAATTATATATAATTATACTCACATTCACGTCATATATATATATGTATATATGGTATAATAATATATGGTTTAAATAGACAGCAGCACGGAATTAGGCTCCCCATGGAGTAATATGAGCAGTGAACACTAAATGGCGCTTACTTTTTCAAACTCATTTTCTAATTAGCTTAATTAATTAATGTGCAACTTCTGGCACTGACGAGTTATGGTTTCCTTCTCAAGTAGTTCCCAGACATGGGTCACAAAAGTTAAATTCTAGACACATTTTCAATGCTTGGCCCACAGCCTAAAGATGACAATGCCAGTGAAAATCAAGAGTAGGTGGATAGACACTCCATTGTTGTGATGGTCAGCTTCAGACACAACCTGGTACTTGCTCCTACCTATCTGTACCTGAACATTGTCTAGGTCTTGCATCCAGGCATGAATTTAATTTTCTACATTGTGCATTCATCTTGGATATGACCAACAGGATCATTGATGTAGCGTCTGAAGCTGGTTTGGCCTAGATTACTACCTTAAATAATCCTTTCATTATGGCTTGGGACAGGGAGCATTGAACTCCAACAACATTGGAAGGTTGTTACTTTGATGCCTCATGATATTCAGTTGTGCTGAGGGACCTTGTCTTAATAGCTATCTAAGAAGCAATCTTCCAATGTTGTCGGAATGAATCACATTCACTCACTCTTGATGGAACACACCGTGTTCCAGGTTAAACCCAAACTATGCAGGAGTAAACAAATTATTGGAGAGTAACTGCTAATTCATAGCCCTATATGCAATAGGCCCCGACCACGGGTGAACTAGAGGAAGAGGACTGAACTTTGTTGCCTTCCCTCTCAATGGGAAAGGTTGAATCTGCTGTGGGGGGATGTTTTTATGTTTTATGTTAAATTCTATAGTTTTGTGTTTATCTTATTTGTGTTCTGCATGGTAACTCAAATTTCACTGCACCAATTGATGTATGTGACAATAAATGTCCTTTGTCCTTATTGACAGCCCTCCCTTACTATGCTCTTGATTCACAGAGCGGATTAGTTGGCAATTAGCTGGGTTGGATCAGTGTACATATTCAATTCTTATTTTATCACCGACATTATTCTTTTCATTTTGCATAAGTCAGTGGATCATTTTCTTCACATTTTAACTATTTCACCATGAAAAGACTGTCTCTTTACCATAAAAAGGCATAAAATGCTGGATAACTCAGTAGGTCAGGCAGCATCTTTTAAGGGAATGAATAGATGACAATTCAGGTTGGAACCCTTCTTCAGACTAGTTTGTAAACCAGCATCTGCAGTTCCTTGTTTCTCTCCTTACCATATATTTTTAAAAGGAGGCTGATAACATTGATTGTTTAGTTTAGTTTAGTTTAGTTTAGTTTAGAGATACAGTGCAGAAACTGGCCCTTCGGCCCACCATGTCCACATCGACCCTCACACATTAATACACACTAGGGACAATTTTACATTTGCATGAAGCCAATTAACCTGCAATCCTGTACATCTTTGGAGTGTGGGAGGAAACCGAAGAACTTGGAGAAAACCCACGTAGGTCACGGGACGAACGTACAAACTCCGTACAGGCAAGCACCCATAGTCAGGATCGAACTCGGGTCTCTGGCACTGTAAGACAGTAGCTCTACCACTACGCCACCGTACTGCCCTTTATTTATTCTAATTGTTCAAACTGCCCTGTTTAGCGCTTGCTGATATATGAGATTGAACTAATATTAAAGTATGTCAAGTATCTTTCTCAATATTAATATGCAAAGCCTACACATTCAAGTTCTGCTACCTGTCAATATTCTTTGTAATGTCTCATTGAAACACACTTGAACTGCTTTAGTCGCCTGTGCTCTTCCTAACAAATCAGAACCCAAATCCTCTTTTGCCTGACATCGATTAGTTATGCCGGCTTGTGTGCGTACTTTATTCGTTAGTGAAACCTAGATTGTTGGAGAAAATAAATCATTTTGTGAGTGTTACACTGAACGCTATGCAACAATTATTCTTGCTCTAATGCATTAGCTAAACTACAACATACCACTTTGTTTAGAAAGACTGCACATATTTAAGTGATTTTCTTATGTGTCAACAACTGCTTTGTATTAGTAATCAGAACATATTGCAAATAAATTAGATTTACCAAATATTGCAATCCAATGGCAAGAGGGACAAAGCAACACATGGATCAGAACAATTTTCTAATGGATCTTTAATCTACAGTGAATTACATTGAAACATAGAAACATAGAAATTAGGTGCTGGAGTAGGCCATTCGGCCCATTCCTGACATCCCAGGAATCAATCTGGTGAACCTTCTCTGCACTTCCTCTATGGCAATAATATCCTTCCTCAGATTTGGAGACCAGAACAGTACGCAATACTCCATGTGTGGTCTCACCAAGACCCTATACAACTGAAGTAGAACTTCCCTGCTCCTATACTCAATTCCTTTTGCTATGAAAACTAACATACCATTCGCCTTCTTCACTGCCTGCTGCACCTGCATGCCTACTTCCAATGACTGGTGTACCATGACACCCAGGTCGCGCTGCATCTCCCCTTTTCATAATCGGCCACCATTTAGATTATAGTCTGTTTTCCTGTTTTTGCCACCAAAGTGGATAACCTCACATTTATCCACATTATACAGCATCTGCCAAACATTTGCCCACTCACCCAGCCTATCCAAGTCACCTTGCAGTCTCCTAGCATCCTCCTCACAGCTAACACTGCCCCCCAGCTTAGTGTCATCCGCAAACTTGGAGATATTGCCTTCAATTCCCTCATCCAGATCATTAATGTATATTGTAAATAGCTGGGGTCCCAGCACTGAGCCTTGCGGAACCCCACTAGTCACTGCCTGCCATTGTAAAAAGGACCCGTTTACACCATTCATGTTTGAATGGTGATGTGGACAATTTATTTGGTAATGGTGCCTCTTGGTAAGAAAAGATCAAAGAGTCCTGCGTTCTCTCTGTAAAGGGCATTCCTCACTTCAAAAAATATACTTTTGTTAACTTCAAGAAACCATGCATTGGCTCTGATGCTGACCACGAATGAACAGATTATCAACACTTTTGAAACACAAATAGATCATGCTAATAATATTCAGCAGATCTGGCAACATCTCAAGAAGGTTTACGTTTCAGGCTGAAGATCCTTCATAAGAACATATCAGCATTTGTATCAGATTTCCATTGTCTGGAATTTATTTTTATTTAGCTCACAGCTCCCATTCAGACTTAAATATAGAGAATTTCCAATTTCCCATTTCTGTACAGTCAAATGAATCCCAATTTTTATGGAAACAGATTGAATGTGCTTTGTGGCATTTATTATGCCTGATGGTTACATAGTAAAACTACAAATATCTGACATGCACAAGACCTCGATGGCATCACATTAGCAAACATTCTGAATTTTTGTTATTTGCATTAATAACCCATCACATTTTATTTCATGTTTAGATGATACCCCAGTAAATTAGATAACTCATAATGCAAAAGAAGCAGAGCCTTGATCAGTTGAAAGAGAATGCAGAACCAGGCCTTCAGTGAATTGGTGGAGAGCCTTGGAATCTGGGACCTAGTGAGTCAGGTAGGAGTTCAACAAACATCACCTGCTCAGCCATATATTAGATCATCAGGATTTCTGAATGGTTGGATAGTGGATCATCAATGTTTTACTGTTATTTATAAAAATGTACCACTAAATTAGAAGGGTACAAAGAGGGGTAGTAAACAGATTCTGGGAATCAATTCTTGAACTAAAAATGAGAAGAAAAAAACTCCTATGTGATTACTCAGAAATAAAATAACCCAGATTTTCCTGGGAAATGCTGGTTGTTTCACATGGACTGTTGACATTTCCCTCCTTGGATGGCAGGAAATTGTGCAAGTATGGAGTTCCATGGCCTCGGATGGCCCTTAGTTCCTGGGAGGTGCTTTCCAGTAATTTCCCAACTACCAACTTCTTGCATTTCAAAATCTGCCTGCTGAAGTTAGATTATCAACTCAATCCTGAATTCTCTAATTACTCAAGGAATTAAGAATGAGGGAGATCAAAACAATCAAAGGATAATCTGCAAACTTTAGAGGTCAAGATTGAAGCTGGTCACTGGAGGTATGAGACAGCTGCTGTTATTCTTGCATCACCACGACAGCCATCTACTGGTTATTGGAATGTTTTTATTGTCTTCAACTGTGAATAATCCAAAATAGTTATTTAAAGTCCCTTCCATTTCTCTTTTCCCATTACTAATTCATTAGTCTCGTCCTTCACAGGCCCAATGTTTATTTTAGCTACTCCTGTTGGCTTACTTTTAACCAACTCGCAGAAGTCTTAACTGTCTGTTTTTATATTATTCGCTAGTTTACTCTCATAATTAAATTAATCTAAGCAAAATTGCATTCATGGAAGACAAAGAGTTTTCATAAATTTAGCTAAGTTCACACACCTCTGACAGAGTTTGGTATATAGCTTGCGGTAGAATATCTGATGGTAATAATTCAGAGCCTCGCAGTAATGTTCTGCAACAACAAGAACAATGGTAAGAAATATTTTGAAATTTACAATGTTCACAAAGGTCTGTTTGATTGGAGATAACTAATGTTGATAGGAGATAAATGATGTTTGATAACTGTATTTGGATCACTATGAGCCTACATTAAGTCAGTATGAATGTATTATTCTAATATTAATTAATCTTTCTAAACAAGGTGACATATTAAACATATTAAACAACATATTAAAACAATCTTTCTAGATCAAGTAATAGATAAGGGATAAATTGCCAACCCCACTTTGCATTTTGAACAACATTCACAAATGCCCTCAGGATTGGTTTATGGAGGGAAGTATAAATTATAGCCTTCCTTGGGTCTGTTCACTGGCATCAAATTATTTCTTTGTCACATTCCTGAAGAGATCTGGAACAAAATTTCACACACAAATTGTTTGGCAATAGAGGCACTGTGCCAAATAAATTAATAGGCAAGAACAATTATTACATTTGGAGGTAACTAGTTAGCATCAGCAGCTAATTAACATAATTTTGCTTATCAATGAATTAATTTATTTCTCCCACAATTCTCACAACATCCGAGATTCTGAATGTTATCTATCACAAATAATTTTCAGTATGAACATTGTTAAATATAGAAATAAAACAATTTCTAATGTCACACTTTTTCATAAACAACTCCCATTGTATATTCCTTTATCCACATTTACATTAGAAAGTGTTACTATTATCCGACAGTATAACAATTACAGTTTTCCACCTGTAAATATTCTGTATCATATGCATCTACTTGCAGCTAGTCTGTGAGTTTGCGAGAAATGACAGTAAAAGAATCGGCGTTCACTGGCATCATACTGAAATCGACAAAAACTTTGAAATTACCATCCAGGTAATCAACATGGAAATCCCAAAATGATTCATCACTCCTCTGGGGGAGAGAGAAGTGGAAGAGTGGGGAGGGAGTGGAGAGGTGTAGGGGGGAGTGGTGGAAGTGGGAGAGAGGGAGGGGAGAAGGGAGGGGGGAGTGGTGGAAGAGGGAGAGAGGGGTAGGGGAAATGGGTGTGGGGAGATGGGGAGGGAGGGGGAGAGAGAGGGTGGGGAGTGAGAGAAGGGGAGGGAGAGGGGTGGGGGAAGGGGGGAGAGAAGTGGAAGAGTGGGGAGGGAGGGGGAGGGATAGGGGAGTGGTGGTAGTGGGAGAAAGGGAGGGGGAGGGGGTGGGGGAGTGGTGGAAGAGGGAGAGAGGGGTAGGGAAAAAGGGGTGGGGGGAGAGAGGGGAGGGAGGGGGGAGGGAGGGTGAGAGAGAGGGGTGGGGAGGGAGAGGGGTGGGGAGGGAGAGGGGTGGGGGAAGGGGTGAGTGGGAGGGGGAGGGGTAGGGGCAGTCCATCTATTCCCCACTCCCTATCACCCCCAATCCTCTTTCTCTATTCCCACACACGTGATCACGCGCTTCGACACAGGCTGCGGGGGGTGGGGGGGGGGGGCTGGGGTTGGGGCAAAGGCAGATGTAAATGAGATCCATTACGATTTGACATCTGTGAGCATTGGGCATTGTGACATCACACAATGGAACGTTCACCAACATTCTATGGGTGAGAGCAGTTTGATTTGAGGGGGAGGTGAGGGGGAGGGGGGGGGGGGGGGGTTGTTCGCGAACTGAACTCACTGTGGAGCGACTCTGCTGGTGGATTGGAAGTTGTCCCTGCCTTGTCCCTGCCTTCCCTCTGACTCAAGGCAAAGATCGGCTGTTGCCCCGCTGTATTTCGGAGCACGGTGTCAAACAGCGGTGGAAGATGCGATCTTTGTCTTGAGCAAGCGTGATAGAGCTGAGCCAGGCCGGGGGTGGGGGGGGGGAAGTGGAGGAAGTGAAATCGGGAGTCGAATTGGCAGGCAAAATCGGCTGCGGGGAATATAAATGGCGGCGTTTTTGGAGGAGAGCGGGCTGCAGCGGCTGCCGTTATGGTGTCTGGCCAGCAGGAGGCCACAAAATGAGTGAGTGTGTGTGTGTGTGTGTGTGTGTGTGGGGGGGGGGGGGGGGGGGTGAAGGATTTTATTTTTTAAAGTGTACATAAAAATGTCAAAATGTAATGAGGAGTGAATGGGTGAATGTAAAAGTGTAATGTGTAGCAAAATGCAAAATATGTCGTGGTTGGAAAGTGGTTTTGGCGAACCATGAAATCAAAGGGCAAATCTGATATACACCCACAAGACACACACCCGGTCGGCAGACACACACGCACAGAGTTTTAATAGTATACTAGACCAAGTGCAGACCCGTTGGGTCTGTTCCCCCAACGTGCGGGGGGGGGGGGGGGGGGGGCTAAGGAGAAGGGGAGAGGAGAGGGGAAGGTGAGAGGAGAGGGGTTATGGAGAAGAGGGGAGGAAAGGGAGGTGGAGGGGAGAGGAGAGGGGGAGAAAGGTGTAGGGGAGAGGTGGAGAGAGAGTGGGGGGAGGGAGAGAGAGAGAGGGAAAGGAGGGGGAGAGAGGTGGGGAGAGAGAGGGGGTGAGAGAGGAGGGGAGAGAGAGAGAAAGGAGATAGGGAGAGGTGGGGAGGGGAGGGGAGGGAGAGGGGAAGAGTGGTGAGTGAGGGGAACAGGGGTAGCAGGGAGTGGTGCAAGAGCAAGAGGAAGGGGGTGGGGGGAGATGGGGATGAAGAGGGTTGGGTGAGAGAGGGGGTGGGAGCAGTGAGGAGAGAGGGAGATGGAGGGGGGGAGAGGGAGGAGGAGAGGGGGTGGGGAAGGGGGAGGGGAGAGGAGAGGGGAACGTGAGAGGAGAGGGGTTAGGGAGAAGGGGAGAGGAGTGGGGGAGGAAGAGGGGTAGGGGAGAGGTGGAGAGAGAGTGGAGGGGAGAGAGAGGAGGAAGAGAGGGAGAGAGTTGGGGGGAGAGAGGAGGGGGAGAGAGAGAAAGGGGAGGGCGAGGGGAGGGAGGGGAAGAGTGGGGGAGAGGGGTAGCAGGGAGTGGTGCAAGAGCGAGGGGAAGGGGGTGGAGGTGAGATGGGGGTGAAGAGGGGTGGGGGAGAGTGGGGAAGGGTGAGAGGTGTGGGGGAGGGGGGAGGGAGGGAAGGAGGGAGGTGGGGTAGGGGAGGGAGGGGGAAGAGTTTGAGGGGGAGAGGGGTGGGGAGTGGGGGGTGGGGGGAGAGAGGGGAAAGAGTGGGGTGATAGAGAGAGAGGGGAGGGTTAGCGGCAGTCCATCTATTCCTCACTCCCTATCACCCCAATCCTCTTTCTCTATTCCCACACACGTGATCAAGCGCTTTGACACAGGCTGCAGTGGGGGGTGGGGGGGGGGGGGTGGGGGGGGCGGGGCTGGGGCAGGCGCGAGGGCAGATGTAAATGAGATCCGTTCCGATTGGCCGTCATTGGGCATTGTGACATCACACGATGGAAGGTTTACCAACATTCTGTGGGTGAGAGCAGTTTGATTGTTTTAAGCTTATGAAAGGTTGGGGGGGGGGGGGGGGGAGGGGGAGAAGGCAGGGTGTTTGAAGTCTGCACACAGCACCATTGCTTCAATGCTGAACTACAAATTATAGGACTGTCTTTAACATCTCACATGTTAACATCTCCTCTTCATTTCCAATGTATCCACATTTATAACAATAATTACTGGTAATTCTGCTATAAAGCATTTCCACGACATGAAATTAGATGTGGGTGTTTCCATAAATACAGTACTCAGTCGTGAAACTGAAGGTCTCCAAACTTCCAGGTTATTTCCTGTATTTTTATGTAATAATCACATTGATTCATATCCTATATTTAAAGCAGTATAGATCCTGGTGTATAACCAAAATAATAAGATGAAGCAAAAATAAAAAAATCAGTTTTCTTGCCTTGTTTGGTGACATTTTTCAAGCAAGATTTTATCAAATCTTTAGGCTAATTTATACCAGAAAGATCACATTAATTTTGCAATTAAATAAGGCTATACAAGCCAAATTCTGATGTTTATGATTTTTTATAATTTATCACCTGATTTGATGGTTTTCTGACGGCTAAGGGTTTTGCAGCAAAACATGAGTAGCAATGCCCTTTTGGGAAATGTGTGATTTAAAAGCAGTGTAACCATTTTTACATTTATTGCTTCTATTTAATTGTTTAAATTTTGTGTTTAAGCTCTCAATACTTAATAATGAATAGAACTTAAAATCATGAAATAAAAATCTAGTTTGCTCACCTATTTTATCGATGTTTAATTCTGTTGTACTTCCCGTTTTCTGACCTTGTCAGTGCTGTGGCGGTTTTCTTTGCACTCGTCGTGATTTTTAAAAAAATGCAAACAACACGATAGTAATGACCCGGACCTGAATTACGGGCCTCGTGGTGGGTTACGTGCCGACATTTTGCAATGGTGTTTAGAAATCAGAATGAGAGACAGTATCCAAGTGGTCATGTTGTGGGCACTGAGCTCTGAAGAACACTGTTTTCACTTTTTTTGCTTGGAATCATTGGTTAGTAAAAAGCTTTTTGCACTTCATTCTTTTTTTGGAAATGTTTCTTCTAGTTTAGCAAAGAAATGTTTATGAAAGAGTTAGTTATTAATCGATTGTTGTCATATTTAAGCTTTTCTGGTATAAAAAGCCAATTGTATTGCATGATGGGAGATTTGGCAAAAAATCATCATGACAAGGTTTTTTTTTCTTACGTATGTTGAATAGTTCACATCTCTCTTACAAGTTTTTTAATGTAAGTTGAAGAGGTTAATCAGGTAAGAAGAGGCCTGAGGATGCCATTGGGATGACTGGCTTTTGGCAAAGTTAAAAACAACTCCATATTTGGTGGTGGCTGATGGTTCCTGGTACATTACCTCATGTAATTAGTATTAAGTCTCAAGGTATATTAACCCCGGTTTTCTGGTATTTCTTTGTGTGTGATGCTGGAGTATTCAGACGTAAAACTGTTGCCTCTGGGTCTCTAGGTCCACACCCGTCAGACATTAAATTAAAGCTCTGTATGGTCTTAAGAATTTGTACTTTGTCTATCTTTTTAAGTGAACTTTTACATTGGCGTAGTCGCACAGGTCCTCACTGGGACCACCACCGGATGACTGAACAGAGGTTACCAGGACTGGAAAGGGAGAAATATGAGCTCTATCGGTCCATTGTAACTGACTCCTAGACACTCCTGGAAACACCTCTGTTTCTTTGTCAGAATTTGGTCTGTTCCCAGCTGAGGTTCTTAGAGATAGACAAAGGTAAGACCAATTGTGAATTGTGTATGTATTTTTACGTATGTATTTTGTGTATGTATTTTTAAGAAAGAATTATGTATGTATTTTAAGAAGGAATTGAGCTCTCTCTCTCTCTCTCTCTCTCTACAAAATGGCTCATCGGCCTTGTTGAGCCACCCGTCGTTTGTCGGGTTGAGATACAGGGGATGAGGTGTGCGCCTGCCTTGTTGAGACACCCGAGGAGCTGTCGGGTTGAGAAATAAGGGGCGGTGTTGCTTGGTTGAGACACCCGGGGATTTGTCAGGTTGAGATATCAAGGTCCCCCTCTCTCTCTCTCAATGTTTAAGAAGTCTGCCAAGTTGAGAAACTGGGGTCTCGATTAGCGAGTCTGCCTAGTTGAGACACTTGGGACGGTGTTTAAGAAGTCTGCCAAGTTGAGAAAAAACAAGTTTTTTTTCCAACAAATCTCTCGTTTCAACAAGAAGGCTTTCACAATTTAAAGACTTTATAACCACAATTGAGACCTCAGTCCTCCCAACGCAATACCTGAGCTAATAAAACACAGTGGCTTGTAAAATCTTTCTTGTAAATTTTTTTATAACCAAGATTCTGGTGAGCAAAAAAGGTTTTGTTAGAAAAAGGGAAAGTAGATTACAAAGAGATGTCTTTGAAGTTAATATAGTATGAACTGCTTTTGTAAATTGCTTTTGTATATTATTTTGTGTATGTGTATGTGTCCCTTTAAGAAACTGAAATGCATGGGGGAGTAGCTGTCCCATGCTGTAAATAGGATATTTTAAATTCTTGTTGCTACGATAATAACAAATCAGGTTTGAAGTGTTTGATACCTGTGTTACACTTTGAAGTTATGTGGAATGTATGTTTTTGGATCATGACAAGAGAAAAATGTGCAAATGTGTTATTTGTTATAAATGTTTAAAGAGCTTTGTGTTTGAAACAATAGCTGTGTATGTCCCTTTAAGAAATGGCAATTGTTTGGGGGCTTTAACATCGATCACCTCGAAGCAGGTTTGACTGTTTTTACAGTATTTTTTCACTGATAAGGATTCCACTGAGGATTCTGATGCGGTCCAGTGCTGTCAATGAAAGTGGCGCACTCAGATTCTTCAGATTTGGAGTATTGAAATAAAATACTTTTCTTGCATTGCTAATATTTGTGGTTCTAAATACTGAGTTTTGTGCAGGTCTATTGTGGAATTTATTTCATTGAGGAATTTATTTTGATGTGCAAATTTTGTGTTTTGTTTGAATGTAATTGTTTTGTATGAAACTTTTGGCCAAAATGAATCACAAGGCATGAAAGAGCTAATTGCTATTATATTGCTTGCTGAGATACTTCACAAGATCATGTGGCTTGTATTTCTCTCAGACAGGCTTTATCCAGTCTACAGATAAGAAGGGGGAGAGAGAGATAGGACTTTTGCCTTCCATCACAGTAAGGATGTGTCTGGAGATTCAAAATTGTTCAAACTTTTGGTTGTTTGAATGACAATAGAAGGAATTCAGCAGAGATTTTATATGACCATCCACTGGGGGAAACATGGAACCAGAATAATCCGAAGGCTGTTCACTTTCATCACATGACAATGGAAATGACTAATTATATTTTATCGTTAACCAGGGCATTGAAGGATGTGCGATAGAACCACTACGTCTAAAATTGAACCGTGTACTTGTGCATTAATCAGGAATTGGATGAGGAAGAGACTGGACATTCGGTGGGAAAGGCATTGCCAGGTCCTTCTAACAACCCCTACCGCAGCAAAGGTGGAGGGGAGAGATGCATGGGTTCACTTTCACCACTGTAAGATTGTCATTATGTCGCTATTGTTCGCCAATCTTAGGACATTGATAGCCATCAGATCTGCGAGAAACCGAGTATGCCGATGTAATGCCATGTGATGGCGATGGTGGCATTGGCAGATTTGCCAGTGACACAGGGCTGGGTGACTGCGAGCTGTGGGAAGGATGCTATGAACTGAGGGTGACCACAGGCTACGTATCCACTGGTGGTGCGACTTGAATGTGGAAGTTCACCTACAGGCCCTCAGTGATTAACTAATTATGTATACACAGCAATTAACCCATGCCTTACCAGGTCTGCATTCTAAGGTACGAGAAGCACAGAGACCACTACCAGTTGAACACAGGGACGAGTTCATACTGTCAGACTACATACTGATAAGGCATTGGGACGGAAGGAATTGAAACTGTGTTCAACAGAACTGTACCAAGTGGTATCAACAACATCAACCGCCAAGAAGATTGAAGATCACCGCGTTGGATTCATCTGAGTGACTGTAAATGGCTTGGAGAACCAAGAAGGACAATGGGACTATTGACCCAACTTTTATTCTGGGGTTGGCCCTAATCTGTTTTCGCAATACAACAGCGTCTAGTAGTTGCCGAGTGATCAAGCCACAGGTAAATGGGACCCGTAGGTATGGGGGGACTTATGTATGATAATTAAAGGATGGTACAAAACCCCGTTTAAACCAGGGTGGAAGGTGGATGAAACTAAGGCAAGGAAAATACCACGGTTGAGAATAATAAGTGATCCTCGTATACCACTAAATACCTCATGTCATTGCAACTACACAGAGAAAGGGGTATATTTGGGAAACAGCTCATGCACTACAATCTCTCCTAAGGGCCCACCACGATCAGTAAATGGAACATATTTTGTGTGTGGGTTTTGGGCATATCCATGGCTGCCAGAGATGCCACTGGGAGACGACAGCTCTTGAGACACGAAATGGGGAAAGAACGACCACTGGAATGGGTGCTGCTATATAGCCTAGGTAGTTCTCTATATGAGGGTGGTCCATGATCTTACAGAAGCGAATGTTGCACTTACATCCCTGATGAATCTTCTAACATTACAGATTTAGCAGCACATATTTCTGCAAAAGTAAAGATTACAGAGGTAGGGGAGGAAATGCAAAACTTTAATAAAGGTGGAGAATGGTGACCATTTAGCATGTTTGGAAGAATATGGGGAATGATAATAGATTATGGATCTATTGCACTGCTGATAATCATATTAATCTATGTACTGAAATGTCTGAAGCCTCTATGTACTAACCAAGGACTATAATTGTTATCAGATTCTGATAAAAAGGAAGGAATGAAAGAGTTAGTTATTAATTGATTGTTGTCATATTTAAGCTTTCCTGTTGTAAAAAGCCAATTGTATTGCATGATGGGATTTGGCAAAAAATCATAATGACAATGTTTTTTTCTTATGTAAGTTAAATAGTTCACAGCTCTCTTATAAGTTTTTTAATGTAAATTGAAGAGGTTAATCAGATAAGGGGTTAGAGGATGCCATTGGGATGACTGGCTTTTGGCAAAGTGTGAAAAACAACTCCATATTTGGAGGTGGCTGATGGTTTCTGGTACATTACCTCATGTAATTGGTATTAAGTCTCAAGATATATTAACCCCGGTTTTCTGGTATTTCTTTGTGTGTGATGCTGGAGTAAAAGCCTCTGGGTCTGTTGCCTCTGGGTCTCTAGGTCCACACCCGTCAGACGTTAAATTAAAGCTTTGTATTGTCTTAAGAATTTGTACTTTGTCTATCTTTTTAAGCAAACTTTTAAATTACGTTAAACTTTCATTGCTTTTTCTTATGTTGTTGTAAAGTGTGTAGCAAAGGGAATTGGAAGTAATCGGGTTCTAAATAATGCCACGTATCGTTTAAAGTATGCTCCTGTCTACACAGATGCTTTTAGTTCCGGGCAAATCAAAATCAATGAAAGGTTTCTATATTTTTTCTCATTGATGTATATTAAAGAATATATAATACATTTATAAATATATATATTTTTCATGTTTTTTTCAAATTTTGTATTCAATTTTGGTCAAATTTTGGTCGACTGATCACAAATTAGCTAAAAATGATCATATGTAGGCCCATTTTTAATGCTGTGGCATTTCGTTATAATTTAATAACGTTCAAATTTGTCCACCCATGTCATAGGCTGGTGCCCTAATTTACAGAAGCACCCATATACATTATCAATAAATTAGAGAACATTCTTTGTATTACATGGCCAAACTGGTTATAATCAAATTTTGATCGAGAACTTGAGGAAGACTTAAACGTTATTGTGGAAGTTGGCAAACAGAAAAAAAGCTGTTGTGGAAAACATTTCTTTCCATATGACCATCATTATCTCTTAAGAACTCATCCACTGTTCACCATGCAAGGCTAGTAAAATTGCAAAAATGTTAACAGAATCCATTCCTGGTCAATTATACCATATTAAACAAAAGTAACATACAGCCTTTAGTTTTAGCTTGCAGTAACTTGCACTTGAAATTTTAGCTTCCAGTTTATGGCAGCACAATGGAGCAGCGATAGTTGCTACCCTGCAGCACCAGAGACGGGGTTTGATCCTGGCTGCGGGTGATGTCTTACTGGTTTGTACGTTCTCCCAGTGACTGCATGGGTTTATTCCGGTTTCCTCCCAGCACTTCAAAGACCTACAGGTTTGTATGTTAATTAATTTCTGTAAATTGTGTATAGGATAGTGCTACCGTTACGGGGTGATCGACGTCTGCACAGACTCAGTAGGTTGAAGGGCCTGTTTCCACGCTATCTCCAAAGTCTAAAGTAAATTCTAACAAATACTTGTCATGTGATGAAAGTGAACAGAGCTTTTTTTTAAAAGCCCTTTATTGTTTTAAAGCCTGCAGGGAAAAATATTTAAGTTAGTTAGTTTAGTTTATTGTCACAGAACCTGTACTGTGAAAAAATAATTTTGTTATTTTGAGTCTGTAACTCTCTAGCCCTTAACCCCATTTTCCTCATTGACAAAATTGTTTTTGTGCCATAATTTTCTATAGCACAAGGTTTCTTCGGAACACAACTAGTCAAAGTCAAAAGAATTTATTGTCATGTGTCCCTGACAGGACAATGACATGTGTTCTTTGCTTAGCACAACAGAACATAGTAGGCATTGACTACAAAACAGATCAGTGTGTCCATATACCATTATATACATAAATACACACATGAATGAATAAATTAAATTGATAAAGTGCAAATAACAGATAAAGGGGTATTCATGTTAAGAGTTTTGTCCAAGCCAAGTTTAATAGCCTGATGGCTGTGGGGAAGTAGCTGTTCCTTAACCTGGTTGTTGCAGTCCTCAGGCTCCTGTACCTTCTACCTGAAGGTAGCAGGGAGATGAGTGTGTGGCCAGGATGGTGTGGGTCCTTGATGATGCTGCCAGCCTTTTTGAGGCAGCGACTGTGACAAATCCCCTCGATGGAAGGAAGGTCAGACCCGATGATGGACTGGGCAGTGTTTACTACTTTTTGTAGTCTTTTCCTCTCCAGGGTGCTCAAGTTGCCGAACCAAGCCACGATGCAACTGGTCAGCATGCTCTCTACTGTGCACCTGTAGAAGTTAGAGAGAGTCCTCCTTGATGGACCCACTCTCCATAATCTTCTCAGGAAGTAGAGGCTCTGATGAGCTTTCTTAATAATTGCATCTGTGTTCTCAGACCAGGAAAGATCTTCACAGATGTGCACACCCAGGAATTTTAAGCTCTTGACCCTTTCAACCATCGACCCGTTGATATAAACAGGATTGTGGGTCTCCATCCTACTCCTTCCAAAGTCCACAATCAGTTCCTTGGTTTTGCTGCTGTTGAGGGCCAGGTTATTGTGCTGGCACCATATGGACAGTCGCTCGATCTCTCTTCTATACTCTGACTCATCTCCATCAGTGATACGTCCCACAACAATGGTGTCATCAGTAAACTTGATGATGGAGTTCGCACTATGACCGGCTACGCAGTCATGAGTATAGAGTACAGCAGGGGGCTGAGCACACAGCCTTGAGGTGCTCCCGTGCTGATTGTTATAGAGTCTGACACATTACCACCAATATGAACAGACTGCGGTCTGTGAATGAGGAAGTCGAGGATTCAATTGCAGAGGGATGCGCAGATACCCAGTTCTGCGAGTTTGGTAACCAGCTTGGAGGGGATGATTGTGTTAAATGCCGAGCTGTAATAGATGAATAACAGCCTGATATATGAGTGTTTGTTGTCCAAGTGGTCCAGAGCGGAGTGGAGGGCCAGCGAAATCGCATCCACTGTTGATCTGTTGTGGCGGTAAGCAAACTGCAGTGGGTCCAGGCTTTTGTCAAAGCAGGAGTTGATTTGCGCCATGATCAACCTCTCAAAGCACTTCATCACCACAGGCGTTAGTGCCACTGGTCGATAGTCATTGAGGCATGTCACCTTGCTCTTCTTGGGCACCGGTATAATTGATGCCCTTTTGAAGCAGGTGGGAACCTCAGACCTCAGAAGTGACAGGTTGAAAATGTCCGTAAAAACTCCAGCCAGTTGATCAGCACATTTACATTACATTATATCAGAACTACCTCTATTTGTGTAGACTTCTTGTGCTATGATAAGTTTCTGCAAGCAGTGACAGGATAACGCATCAGTTTTTGCACATGCTAACTATGTACTAATAATCACCTATGGTTAAACCCATCTGCATCCATGGACTATTCATCCTTCTCACCCCGTATCTACACCACCACAGTAAATCTTCTATAAAATCGCATTTCTTTTATGGAGATTTCCAAATTTCCAATTGGCCCTTGGAACCCTCTGTGCTTTTTAACATCAAGTATATTATCAAGAAAAATACAACTGTGATGTCACCACAGAAAACTTTTATTATTAACACACAGCAACAGAATTAATATACTATTGATTCAACAAACATTAGAGAATTGATTGAAAATTAATGTTACAGTAGAAAAACCAATGAAAATCCGGGCCGCTGAGGATGTTCTCTGTCGGGGTTCCATCGTTCCCAGCAAGAGGGCCTGAGCATCGTTCCCGGCGAGAGGGCCTGCGGATGCTCGGGAGGCCCCGACCATGGGCGAACATCTGGGAAGATCGGCAGGGTGGCTGGCTGGACTATGGTACCTTCCTTAACTCTGGTGCTGCTGTGGGGTTATGTTGTGAGTGAACTTCTGTGTTTGTGCTTTTTAAAAATAATATGTTTATTTATTTATTATTTACTTTTATGTTACTGACTGTAAGGAAAATCCATTTTGTTGTCTCTAAAATGAGATTATGACAATAAATTGAATACAATACAATGAATCAGCCATACAGAGGAATATTTTAACACAAAACAGTATTTGCTGTTGCTGATTTCTGCATTTAAGAAGTCCTATTGTGTACTACAAAACATGAAATTCTTACATGAAATTTGTAAATAAAAACACTGCAGATCTTGAAATTTTTTGTTAAAAACAAAAAAAATGTTGGTAACATTTAGCAGGTCAGCATCTATGAAAAGTGAGTCAAGGTTACATCTCTTTACACTGATGCTGCCTAATCTGCTCAGAGGTTCATATTTTTGGTTTGCTATTACGTGAATTGGGTGGGATCAGGGATAAGATACATGCATTTGAATCATTTGTATATTTTGGAATATGTGATGTTATATTTTGGTATGAGTCCAAGTCAACTTTCAATCAACACTCTGTAAACTTACAAGCAAGATTCTGCCACATTGAGTTCGATACCCGAGATCTCCAGTTGGCTTTAGTAGTCCTGAAATATGCAGTCCTTTGACACAAAGTCTGATATATTCTACAATGTTATTCCCACAGGCATATATTTAATAACTCCGGGAAAAGAAATCCTAGGATTCATATGCATTATATTTTGCTTCAAGCATGCCACATGTGCAATTAATAATTTAATTATTTCATTTTGATATACAATTATACAATTTACTTCCAAAAACAATTTCTATGTTCCTCTCAGTTTATTTGGATATGTTAGACCTGTCAAAGTTTGTTTCTTAAAAAGCAGATGGCAACAAAAACTCTTAAAGGTAAACCATGGCAATCTTTAATTGATTCGTTCGTCAGATGGGAGTGGCAAAGATCTACAATGAGCACAAACGTTGCTCAGTGCTTCTCGGGCTCCCACTCACAGAACAAAGGAGAGTTAGCACAATTATACATTTTTCTTATCAGTAAAACACTCCTACCAAGTCTGAATATGGCATGACTGAAAGATTCTGTAGCCTTTCACATATAGGAAAGCTTTCACTATTAGCTCTTTCAGACCAACTTACAAAAACTTCCAGAGAACTATTGGAGTGGTCATTGTTCAAACAAGTTCTAAATAGACTGCAAATTGAAGAACTAAAATGCAATTGTCCTCCAGCTACATCAGAGACACCAAATACTGTATCTGTTTTATGGATTTATGTAGTTTATCCTGGTATTCAGCCTTCAGATTCCAGATATGTTCTTTAATATGTCATGTGTCAGCTCTGGCAGTTTTTGCATCTGAAAATGGTTTGCTTCTAGATGACTGGAAACTGATTTGTTCTCCTAAATTTAGCTTCATGTAACAATTGGTTTCCTTCAGTTAGATTTTCAGAGTTCTTACTCCTTTATGCCCGTTGTGTACTTGCATCCAGAGGCAACATCTACCAATTTAAGCTTAATAAATGTTAGCAAGTTTCAGGAATTTCATTTAAATAAAACATGAAGCTCATTGTTAACCATTGCTAACAATCCACTGGAATACTAAGGCTATGTGCCCTAATTTCTTACCTAGGAGTATAACTCTCCTTGCTTTTGCCCTTATACACGAATCTACCTTCCACTAAGTGGCTTTCAAACTATTCAACTACTCCATGTGATAGTTACACATTTTCCATTTTCTATCACAAATTCTTATGAAATCCCTATCTGAAATTGAGTCTCCAGTTTTGCTTTCCAACTAATGTTAATTATTTGAAATTTTAGAATTTGAAATAATTAATTCAAGTCTCCCCACCCCTACAACACCACCCTTGCAATCTTCACTTTTCAAATGATGAAGCTTATTCATTTTTCTTGATAAGTATCATCCTTGGAAATCTTTTTTTGCATGCTCTTCTGGATTTCTATATCATAACATGTAATCAGAAGTGTTCACAGTATTCATAAATGAGACTAATTATGTTCCATACAATTTTAATATAACTGCGCAACATTTTTTGCTCTACAATTGTTCCATTAAAGCAATCTTACTGATTGCTTTTCTATACTTCTGGCCTTATTTACTTTGCTGATGTGTATATTTGGACTCTAAGATTCTATAAATTTTCTGCCCTCAATTCAATTTCCAATTAATGACTTTGCCAATTAAATATATATTTACTTTTAAAACATATTAATATCTGTTAATTTGTTCCAAGTATTGATCGCATGATATCTACCAAGTTAAAAATTGCGTTTCTGTTTGCAAAGTCAGTGAGTCATTGAGTTGCTGCATCTCCCGCATCTTTCCAACCATCATACGCGCTTTGGTCATTGGCTTTACAGATATGACTTCTCTCTTCAGGTGCTTTTTAGAACCATTTATTTTTCCCTTTTTGCACGGTGAAGTTCACAAGACAAAAATGCCTTACGTTTACGGTTAATTCGCTCTTGGTTTGTTAAGTCACTCTCATTAAACCAGTCCCAAGGTTTTCTAGTGGGATATGCACAGATATTATTTATGGAGAACTTCAGCATCGTTCAGATGCTGGGGACTCGGCATTTGGTTGGTGTCTGTGAGCTTTCCCATGAGGTCCTCTTTGAAAAGTGATATCTTGGAGGCTGGGAGATTTTCTATGTCGATTTACTTCTGGCAACATTTCCGTTGCCGCTTTCATTTTGGGCAAGGACAACAGAGAAAACAGAACAAAACCTGGTGCAAAAGCCAGAAGCACAGGTCAGGGCCGGCCTTAGGGGGTGCGGAACCAATTTGGAAACAATTTTGGTGAGCCCCAGGTTCCCTGCCAAGGTCTGTCAGCCCAGTTATTTAGTATATATTATGAAATTGTACACTGAGGTGCTATGGATTATACACTGTCTGAATCTCTCCTGCTCCAGTTTGACTGTCAGTACCTCCACTGGCTTCCAACCTTTACCGTAGCAGCTAATTACCATTAAACTGCATTCTGTGATTGGACACAATGCCCTTGGACACAGCAGCTGATTGGACGGGAGGAGGCCTATTTGTTGATTGGACGGGAATTTTAAGGCAAGCTGGTTGGTGATTGAACTCAACCACCTTAGAGACAGCGATTGATTGGCCGCCAAATAATCAGGCACCAAAAAATGGACAAATAGGAAAACAAAAATCGCTGGTTGGTGCTAACTCAGTGGACTATCTGGCTGTATCTACAAACTAAACAGTATAACATGCAGGTACATTCATTTAAAATAAAATTCAGTGATTATTTCACATGATTTCTCACTGTGTAAAGCTCAGTATCTGACCAATTTGGTCTGCCATGAGCATTTTTCGGTCCCAAAACAGTTCATATCGAGCAATACAATCAATGAATCAGACAGCAGTTGGATGCAGTCATGTGATTAGCAAACAATTGATAAGATTTGATGGGGCACGCTTAGTTTTTTTGCACTAGTATTAGGGTCAAGTTATTGAATTTAGTCGTTTCTCATACATTCTCATACAATCTATGAGATTTGTGTTTACACGCCTGTTATGCTGCTGCAAATAAGAATTTCATTGTTCTGTTGTGGGTACACATGACAATTATACATTCTTGACTCGTCTCTTCACTCATGCATTTGTGCAATAAAAAACGGGTAAGCTAAAAAGAGTCAGCAGTCAGGAAGTGACTACTCGCCTCCAAAGAGCAACCCTTTGTTAGGTGTCTTCACTAAATGGTGCGACTCAATATTCCTCCAGCAGTTTTTTTTTTTTGCTCAAGATCTGCAACATTTGCAGTCGCTTGCGATTTAATACTATGTTCCGCTGTGATCTAACTAATGGATGGCCCATGGTGAAGCACACGCAGTATTGAAATGCTAATATGACAATTAGCAAGAATATTGAACAATACAGTAACACGTAGCTCAGAGGACACTGGGGTTTAATTTTACAAATGCCCATTTTCACAAAGCAAGCCACTTTTGGCAACGATACCTGTTTTTAAGAAGGCAGACTTTGCATTGACCACTTGAAAATAAATCAGTGGTTAACTGGCAATGTAAACATGATGGTGTGCCTGCCACCAAAGCAGCAGGCACCGTGGGAGGAAGGTGGGGGAGAGGGAGATGAATGTTGACAGACTAAGAGGCTGAAGTGCTTCAGGCTGCTGTTGGACGGAAACCAGCTCTTTATCTTTTTGTTTCACAGAATTACTTCAGGCCCGGTCTCTGCATTATAAGTGCAACATGAACAGTGAAGGAAATGGGTTTTAGGAACTAGGGGTACGCTAAGGTTCGTGAGGCTGAGGTCGGGAAGCAAGTGGGGGGGGGGGGGGGGTAGACGCTATAAGCCCCCCATGAGAAATTGTATTTCTCTGAAATTGAAGTTAGACATAAAGCTGGGGTAACTCAGCAGGGCAGGCAGCGCAGCGACTCTGGAGAGGAGACCCTTCTTCAGACTGAACTGAACTCTCGTCAGTGAGAGTACTTGTGATTCTCTGAAGAAGGGTGTCGACCAGAAACGCAATTCTTTCCCCAGAGCTCATGCGGAAGGAACGGACCAGGAGCCACCATGGGCCAGGACTCCCCCCTCCCCCCAACAGAAAGGAACCGCAGATGAAAGTTGCGTTTTTCCTTTGCTCCATAGATGCTGCCTCACCCACTGAGTTTCTGCAGCATTTATGTCTATGGCAAGACGTCAATGATTCAGGGAATGCCGAGGCGACGGGGGGGGGGGGGGGGGGGGGAGAGAGAGAAAGAGAGAGAGAACGTGGGACGGTAGGTGAATGACTAACCTGCACACCAAGAAGAAGCCCCTTATCGTGGTCCAATGTGTCATCAATGCATCGATCTACATTCCTCAGTAAATGCAATTGTGTTTTGAACAAGTATTAATGACGCCACGTGAATTTTATTCAAAGAAACGTGACGTCATTAACACTTGTTCAAAACACAATTACATTTACTGAGGAATGTGGGTAGATGCATTGATGGCACATTGTATAATTACTTAATAACTATTGGCTGTTAACAGTAGTAGTTAACAAATCGTTTGTGTCTATTGGCCATGCAGCGGTTGTTATCCATTTTTGTTTTGTAACATAATCCGGATGGCGAATATTAAAAAAAAATCTTTATTCAACAAAGCAAATTTGTATTTCCGTACGAAATACGGAACATTAGTGCGCCCCCCCCCCCCCCTCCCTTAGGCGCAGGGCCCAATTGGGAATAATCAGTCCAATCGGCTTAAGGCCGGCCCTGCTCCCAGTTAATACACCTGTCTATCAAAACAAAAGCACATACATCCTCACATGTAAGAGAATCTGCAGGTCACACAGTGGCCTCATCAGTCACATTAGAACCAAAAGGTATCCCGGCGAGCAACACGCGGAGAAAGGAATCGCAACGACCCGCCGTCACATCCTAACCGCGGGCCGCAGAACCCGAGATGCGTCACGTAGCTACAGAAGGCTCCCGAGTTGCGGGCGCGCTGCCGACAGCCAAGAGCAATGCAGCGGGGACCTGGCGGGGTGCCACCAAGATCGAAGTGGGAAACCAGTGGTGGAGCCGCTGAAAGTAATGGGGGACTCAGCCAAAGTTGATGCTGAGATCGAAGGGGGGACCAACGGGGGCTGCCAAGATCATAGGGGGACCTTTGATCTTTGGTTGGCCCCAAGGCGAGCTCCCCTTCGGCAAGACCGAAGGGGAGCTCGCCTGGTGGCCACCGAAATCGACGGGGGGGGGGGGGGGGGGGCACGTGCTACCTCATACGGGGGCAGGCCTGGTTTGCGGCTGCAAGGAAATATAGACTGTTCGGTGAACTTTTTTATAACTTCTGTCAGCGCCAGAAACATGGTGACTCTTTGCATACTGACTGGATGGTCTGCTGTATGATTTTACCGGATTGTATGCAAAACTAAAGAATTTCACTGTACCAAGGTACATGTGACAATAAAGTATCATTGATGATTGATTGATTATTGATCAGAAAACTGAAGCAGGTCAACCTCAACCCTGAAGGAATTTTACTAATAGATATTCAATATGAATTTTTGGGATCAGAATGGATGGCATGGACATTTTCATTAAATGTTATATTCAATGATTGAAATATACTTTCAAAAGCTACCAACGAATATTCTCTATTTCCAAGTTTGATTAAAATAAAAATCGCATCATCTTCCAATATTTCCGACTCATGCAAAGTAAAAAAAATCAAAAATAAACATTAAAATATTTTAAATCACAAAAATAAATTCCCACGTTTAAAGTTAGATCGACATATTTGCACCAACAGAATAGCTTTTAAATGCAGGGTTCTACAAAATTAGTCTCATTGGTAATATTCTGAATGCACACGCTGGAACTTTGCAAAGTTGTCGACTGTAACCATTCAGTAGACGTGTTTAAGAAGGAACTGCAGATTCTGGAAAATCGTAGGTAGACAAAAATGCTGGAGAAACTCAGCGGGTGCAGCAGCATCTAAGAAGCGAAGGAAATAGGCGATGTTTCGGGCCGAGACCCTTCTTTAGACGTGTATACTTTGCCGCGTTGGCATTGCTGACTGAGGCGGGTCCTCACAGTCGGTTTGCTGACTGCACAGCCACGACTTGAGGCATTTGCTGCCACGGAACAAACTCCCGCCCCGCCGCTTCACTTACGCCGAACGCCCGCTCGTGTTTTTGCGCATTTTCGGAAGCCGCGGACTGTAGGCCACTGACAGCCTGGACTGCACCATCCTGGACTGCAGCGCGCCTTTCCTCGACTCTCCCGCCTCGTTGTCGTCCCCTTCCTTCTCCTGCCTCCTTCCCGAATCACCGCTCATTCTCTCTCCGCCCTCTCCGTTCATATTAATTACAAATAATCAGTAAAACCTTGCTCTGCTGCCCCTTAGGCCTAGGCCCCGTCGCCAGGCAACGCCGGGGCCGAATACTGGTTCCCATGGTGAACCGAGACGCGGTCTCCTTGGAAACCCAAGTGCAGCGCTAGACCTTGAGGCCACGACTCGACCTCCGGCTGCAAGCAGGCAAACTGCGCATCAATGTAACTAGACTCCATCGAGGAACTGAGACCAGCGTGGACTGGCACAGAAGAGTTGAGGCCTGGGGCAGGGCGACCTTGATCGATTTGAATGGCGGGCGGCGGGCGGCGGTCGGCTCGACGAGCCAGCCAGGTGGCCGACTTCTGCTCCAATATTCATTGTATGATTCCACCGAGACCCATCCGGACCGCAGCAAAAAGTGTTATTTTTACAGTCTAAAACTTACTAATGTCAAATGGGGTAATTCCAACAGTCAACTCTAAAATAGACACAAAATGCTGGTGTAACTCAGCGGACAGGCAGCATCTAGAAGGAATGGGTCGGGTGACGTTTTGGGTCGATACCCTTCTTCAGACTGATTTGAGGCACATTTACAGAAAAGAGAAAAGAAGACTGCTACTGTCAAAATACCTGTGTGGTTTGGTCCAACCCTCTGATAAGGATGTACAGCTGTCCCAAAACATAGGTTAGTTTCCCCTGAATGGCCAGCGACCTGACATGTTAATTATTTTTCTATGTTCACAGATGCTCCCTGACCTTGAGTCCATCCAACATTTCTATTTTTATTTTAGCATATGCATTTTTTTAAATTTACAGTCATGGTGAGTACCATTAAGCTCAAGTGACTAAATGCAAGCATAGAAGTTAGCAACATTCTATAAACACTCATGGAAACAAAATAAAGCGCATATCACGTGAAATAAGATTGGATTTTGATGGCTTTACTCAGCAGGCCAGGCAGCATCAGTGGATAGAGAACCAAGAATCAATGTTTCAGGTTATTCATATGTAACTCAGGTGTCTGAAAAGTGGGGACGACTGGTAAAGAAAAAGTCCAATTGGGCTTCTAAGCTTCCTCTTGCACAATTATGCAATAACATATTTGCATTTATCGTCTTTCACAAAACCCTTCAATGCAGACCTCCTAATGTCAACTGCATATATGTTGAACCAATTTTCTAATATACAGTATTAAGCATTAATATTTAAGCTTCCATAGGCTACATGGACATTTGGACATGGATAGGAACAATTTAGAGGGAAATGAGCCACATGTGGGCAGGTGGGAATAATGTAGATGGGGCTCCTTGGTCGGTCGCTGGGCAAGAAAATTAGCCAGGATCTTGAAAAATGAGAGACCGGGCCTGCAAGGTCAAATAGCATGTTTCTATACATATTATGTTTTTACTTTACGAATTACAACCAACTTCTAAATACTGACTTTTCTTCATGATGGTGCCCCATTGCACAAAGGTGGAAATAATGAAAATAATGCTGGTCACCAGAATGGGGATGAAATGGTGCTGAGAGAAAATCACAGATAAGAGAGTCTTAGGATGGATGAAAATAGGAAAAGAGGAAGAAAGTCCCATTGTGAAGACAATCAGGTTGGAAATCTGAATGTAATTATAAATCGATGGCCTGGGGTTATCTTTGGAAACAATCAGGGATGATGGCAATTGTTAAACTGGAGATAATTTGGGGAAGGGTGATCTGTTATGGAGATGGTCAGGTGGGCTGCAAATTCAAGCTTTGGAGAGAAGAAGGAGCGTAGGCCGTTGAGTGGATAAAAATAAAATAGTGATACAAATTAATTTAGCCTAATATGATCTAATCTTCCAACTTCTTTGAAATATTAACACCATATCAAAATGATGAGAAAATATAAACCAACAATGTGCCTCGAATTCCAACTTGCACTTGGTAGTACATGTCAAAAACACCAGCAGGTGGAAATCAATTCAGATGATCTAATGTCTTTATTGTTTTAGAAACTGGCTACGAACAAGAATTGTACAGCAAAACTGAAATGGGTGTGAGAGTGGTATAGAGAACAGAATGCAATGTCAGAATAAATACACATCCTTTTGATTTTTTTCAGATCAACATTTAAAAAAGAAATTAACGTCAATCTAAATAGATATATTTTAGTATCAAAGCAGCAAACTTTGGAGTGTCTGAAAAATTGTAACCATCTCAAATATTGCAATAGGTTTCTTCCAAAGAGTTAAGTTTGCATAGACTGCTCTGAGATAAAATTAAAATCAGTCATTTTTAAAAAACAGCAATTGTGATTTTAAACTAAATTTTATTTACAATAGAGAACTTCATTGACACATGCATTTTTACAAATTCATTATGCAGATCAAGTCTAGATTCTTAAGGCTTCACTGAAAATTGGCAAGACTCCTCTTGCAGTAATGTACAGTATATTCAAACTTTAAACACAATACATGGGAACCCATAAAAAAAAAACAAAAAATATAAATCAATCTCAATATCTAACACATCTTATCTAGCCTTTGAAGGACCAATCTCCCTGATACAGGAACTTTTACATCAACTTGCCTTGTGCCATACTACAATACAGCAGACAGTAAAAGGAAAATTTGCAAGGGCCATTTGATTGCTACATACATTAAACAGTCCTCATATGAAAGAGAAATAGTGCACTAAAATGTGGTGAAAACCACAATGTCCACATCGGTCAGCATTCATTACTGCACCACAGGCTTTATTGCACTCAGTATTTCCCCACTAATCGACGACAAAAAAATAGGCGACATTAACTCTTCCCCATTTTGGCAATCAGTTCATCACAGATTTTTGTCAGTTCTTCTACTTCCTTATTCTGAAAAGAAACCAGAAATACATTGAATGTACATTTTTCCAGGTTTAAGAAAACGCACAGCTAGACACAGGTATCTGCTCTACTTCTCATAATATGTCTTTAGTGTGCACAGAAAAAATTGTAGTAATAAACAGTTCAAAAAATATGTACAAATGAGAATGCAATTTTGTAAAGCACATATAATTGATGCATTTCCGCAGGTATTTTATTTGTTCTCTGGATTGCTGCTTGAGTTGGATAATTATAAAATGCTGTGAAGTGTTAATTAAAAGCAAAAAAGCTAAAAAGGAACCTCTTTGTCCAATATCTCATGATTTCAGACCGGCAGTATTTCTTTGTGTCAGTTGTTGAGAATTAAAACCCAGAACTTCCCGATGAGCTGTGAGGCACCTCACAGAAGGTTCACTTCTGGTATTTGGCCCTACCTGTTCACCTGATTTCTTAGCAACTGGGTCTTACATTCATGAATTTCAGCAACATAGATTGGGGCATTTTCCTTATTTTGCCTCAGCCAGACCAATGCATGTAGATAAACAAGAATCAGAATCAGAATGCCTTTTATTGTCACTATACACATGTACAGTGACAATAAAAGGCATTCTGATTCTTCAATTCTATTCGGAACACTTTCAATTCGGAACACTTCAATTCTAATTGTTAACTCATGTGCTAAATCTCCAATTTAACTCTGCCATGGTAATTTCGATGGCACCAAAATTGGGAGCATTCACTATTGATTAGATCAATGCATACAAAAATAAAATCTTCATTAGTTGAGAATCCCATGTAAATACAACAAACATGGCATTTAAATGACCTGTCCCAAAGCTCAAACATGCATGACCTCCCCAATATGTGAAATTATTTCACTGGGTGTCATGAATTTGGGAATATCATATCATTTCATATATCTATCTATATACTTTTAAAACTCTGTGTGTGTGTTTGGGTGTACGGCATTTTGCCTTTGAAACGTATTTCCTCGAAAACCTGACGCAAAAACGCAAAGTTTTTACAATTTCGGTGGCGATTTAACTTACGATTTCGGAAATCGACTTCTCACAAAATTTGACCAATTATTTCCCCGCATTTGTAATAAAGTTGTTCACAAAACGGATTTTAAAAAAATCAAACCGTTGCGGCAGCTGCGGACATCACAATGCCCTTGCTCGCTGCACCGCCCGCTCTCGATTAAAGCAGATGCTCTCAACGGGCAGGTGCACATTCCACCACCCTCCCCCCCGTCATTTTTTTTGCCTCCCGCTGGCCACGTTCTCATTGCGTGGCCCGCGCGACGATAGCGTCTGCTGCCGCGGCTCTCCTCCACTTGCCACCCCTCCCGGCCCGGCTCTGTCACGCTGGCGGAAACCACGAATGGCTGGTCCCCCCCCCGCTGCTTTTCGCCATCCTCAGATCGCTCCGTGCCTCGCCACTCTCCCCCCCTCTCTCTCCCACCCCCCTCTCTTCCCTCCTCTCTCTCCCTACACCCCTCTCTCTCCCCCCTCTCTCACTCTCTCTCCCCTCTTTCTCTCTCTCCCCCCCTCTCTCTCTCTTTCCCCCTCTCTCTCCCCCTCCCTCTCTCTTGCCCCCTCCCTCTCTCTCGCTCCCTCCCTCTCCCCCAACCCCCTGCCCTCCCCATGCTCCCTCCCCTAAACCCCCTTCCCCCCTGCACACCCTCCCCTTCACTCCTCCCCTCCCCCTTCCCTCCACCTCCCCCACCTCTCCCCCCTTCCCTTCCCCCCCCTCTCAGCCCCCCTTTCCCCCCTCTCTCTCCTCTCATCTCTTGTTCCTCTCGCCCCCCCACCCACCCTCCCTTTCCTCCTCTCCTCCTCCCCCCTCTCCCCTCCCCCCTCTCCACCTTCATCTCCCTTCTCACCCTCTGTTCCCCCTCCTCTCTGTCCCCTACTCCCCACTCTCTCCCCTTCTCTACCCCCTTCCTCTCCCTCTCCCCCCTCTCTCCCCCCTCCGCCCCCACTCCCCTTCCCCTGCACCTCCTTTTGCCCCCCCTCCCCCTCCCCTCTCTCCCCCCTCTTTCCCCCTCCCCTCCTCTGCCCCCCTACACCCCTCCAGCGCCCCTCCCCCTCCATCTCCTTCCCCTTCCCTTTGGCCCACCTCTCTCCCACTCCCCTCCCTCTCCACCCCTCTTTCCCTCCCCACCCCTCTTTCCCTCCCTCCACCTCCATCTCCGCCCCCTCCTTCCCCCCTACTCTCCGCCACTCCCGCCTTCCCCTTCCCCTGCACCCCCCTCCGCCTCCCCCTTCCTCACCCTCTCTCCCCTTCCTCTCTCTCCCCCTCCGCCCCTCTCCAGCCTCCCATTCTCCTCCCCTCCAACTCCCTCCCCCTCCCTTTGCCCCCCCTCTCCCCCTACTCTCCCCACCTCCCCTCCTCTCTCTCCCCCCTTCTTCCCCCTCTCTCCCCCACCTCTCTCCCCCACCTCTCTCCCCTCCTCTCTTTCCCCCTCCCCCGCCCCACCATCCACCTCCCCTCCCACTCACCCCTCCCACTCTCCCCATCTCCTCTACCTCCCTCCCTTCTCCCCCCTCCTCTCGTCTCCCCCACTTTCCCCCCAGAAGCAGAATGGGATTAGTTACACAATTACCATCAACAAAAGAAATTGCACTCAAAGTGTTCAGTAATTTAAAAGTAGAAAAAGCATTTGTTTCTAAAATAAATTGAATTACCTTCTGTTCTAAAGTTCTCTCCAATGACTCCACTTTCATCTGTTCCTTCCGTAGGCTGGCTTGGAAGGCTGTGTGCTCTGATTTGGACTTTGAACGCACTTGGGCAATCTCAGTATTTGCTCTAAGATTCAAATGATTTTTCAGTGAATGCACAAGTAGATATCAAGTTAGCTTTCTCATTATGTTTTATTCTGTGCATATTCTCCACTGTTTTGTATCACAACGTGACATAATCAGCTATACCATATACAATTTTCAACCGTTACACCTACTCTACATAATGGCCCAAAAGATGTGGTCTGTGCTGAGCTTCCCATGCTTGCTGCTGCTCATAAGACATTCCCACCCACCTTATGTGGATCCCCAGGCAACTTGCTGAGATAAGCTGGCCTGATCCCTGACAGCAATGGACTGCATGGTAGCAGGAAGGCCTTTGAGATGGAAATAACATTACAGAGGATATTATGGATGTGGGATGGGATATGAGGTGTTGACAGGAGTGGTGATTGGATGGAAGAATAAATCACAATCGCAAGGTTAACCAACGTGAACAATTATGAATGTTTGATGTAATAACTGTTAAACATCAAAGTATCAAAACGCGTGTACCTTATATCGAAAGTCAAAAAATGCAAACAAAATAAAAACGTAAAATGATTATAAATAATCTAAAAATTTGAACACTAACTTTTATTTCTTAGAGCAATTCGCTCTGATATCAATGAAAGAAACCTTGCACTGGGTCTAATATATACTTCCATGCAAATTCCTTGTCATTAATTGTATTTATTGATGAAAGACAAATTACAAGACCCCTAAATGGTTAATAATTATCAATAGTAAACAGAATATTTACTTGTCAAGCTTTTCTTCAGCGTGGATTTTGAGAGCATGGTACCGCTGTTCTTCCTTCTTTACACGGGCAAGGTATTCTTGGGCACATTTCTTCAATACTTCCTCATTCTGCCAAAAATAAGTAATTGCCCTGAAGATCAGAACAGATACACAAGAGAATATGTTTCCTCAAAATAGCCTTTTAGGAAGACTTTGACACGTAATTGCTTTCAGCGCACATTGTAGATTTAATTTTGCATACTGAACAAACTGAGGAAATCAGTACTTCAGTCCAAAATCACGGGCAAAATTAAAATAAAATTTACGAAGTGGTCTTTGTTGCGAGCAAAGTAACATCAATGTTCACCACCAACTTCGAAGAAATTTGCACAAAATAATCCTGTGTCCTCTGTTTCCACCTACCTGTTGCTGGTCATGTCTTGCTAAGTAGGCTTAGTTTGGCATTAAATACCTATTTATGCCCCAACAAACCAATGTGCAACATATTCAGAATACTTATACAGTAGGAGCATTTTGTAAATAACAAGTTTTCTTAAGATTGTTTACTTTTCAAGATAATGCTTATAGAATAGTGGGAGACAAGTGTAGGAGAGGTGTACTGACTGTGTGGGCAGACACTTTGGTAGTGATTGCCCACCAGTCTCAAAAGCCGCTGTGTCTCCCTGTCCCTGGGATAGCAGGGGGCGGCCAAGCAGCACAATACCCCCTCCCCCTCCACGCCAACACAAAGGGCAACGATCCCAAGGCTTTAGTGCCAGAAACAGTGGGCAGGCGACAATCACCCGCCATAACGCGAGAGAGATCATGCACTATTGTAGGTCTCCTTTGCACGTCGGTGTTTCTGTCTTTCTCCATCTCAATGTTGGCCCTGTCTGTCGCCACCCCCACCCCCACCCCTCTGCTTCTCGGCCATGTGTGTGACCCTTCCCTCCCCTCTCCAGCTCCCCGCCCATTGCACCGGGCGCGGGGGCTTCGCACATATACAAAATATCTCGATCCCACTGGATAGGCCTCAGTCATGGTGCTGTACAATAAGGAAACAGGTCCTTCGGCCCAGCTTGCCATGCTGTCCAAGTTGGCGTCTTGGGGTAGTCCTATTTGCCTGCATGTGGCCCATAGTCCTCTAAACCCTTCCCATCCATTTATCTGTCGTTAATAACCTCAAGAAAATTCCTGCTTCAGTTTCCTGGGTCCAATTCAGAGAGAAGTCTCCCCCCTTTCCAGGGTTAATTGCTCCACTGTTTATAATGCTCTCTGCATTATGAAGTCCACGACAGTGAACCCCATGGGCAATCATTACCAAAGTGTCTGCCCACACAGTCAGTACACTTGTCTCCCGTACTAAGCCACCCCAACCCCCCGCATCCCCGCACCAACCCGCACCAAACATATCTTAGAAGGCACGTGGTGGGAAAAACACCGAAGCACAAATCTCTTCATGCATTTGAGTGCTAAGTTCCCTTGCAATATATTATTAAAGTGAAACTCGCAGAGAAACAAAGCAAATCAGACAGCACATTCTTGATTTCTGTTTTTAACAGTGAATGCAGTAAACCCTTGTTATAACGGACTATGGGAGCGGGGGAACTGGTGTCAGTTATTGCCGATTGTCCGCTATCACTGAGTAAAGTTATTATCATTGTATGTAGTTGAAACTGCAGATAATGGTTAATACACAAAAGGAGAGAAAGTGCTGGAGTAACTCAGCGTGTCAGTCAGCATCGCTAGAGTACATGGATAGGTGGCATTGGTACACTTCAGATTGATTCAGGCTGCTAGGTTACTCCAGCACTCTGTCATTTCACCTTAAAACTAGGTGCCGATGCTGCTGATCTGCACCAGCGAGCCCTTCTTCACCAGCTGCTGCGGTTGTTGTTGTGGCTCACGTTGTAGCCCTTGGGGACAACGCTTTCTTCTGGCCACTGCCATCTCCCTGCTCGCCCCCACCTGCTCCACCTCCCCCCCTCCCCCGCAGGCGCCGACATCTTCTAAGGTGGTGTATATCAGCGACTCTGGGGGAGAAAGAGATGGAGGCGGCAGTGGAAGTGGGGGCTGTGGAGTGAATAGAGCAATGGGAGGACATGGAGGCATTGGCGGAGGAGGAGAAAGTGGGGAGCAGACAAAGCAATGTATAACTGAAGAGAAGTGGCAGCTTCTCTGTTGAAATTTTAATAATTTCACTATTAAACATTAGGAGCATTAATAGGTCATTAACATTCTTTGAAATAATAAACTAAACTGCTTAAAAATGATATCCTGTGAATTATGCAAAATATGAATTCTGCTGCATGTTCCTACTGTGTACACAGAGCCACCTATACAATCTGAGATTTAGGCTAAAGTGCACGAGCCTCAGTGTACCAGTCTAAATCTTTGATGTATAAAATATAATTTAATGCATGCTCTATTGTTTAGATTTAGACTTGGAAAATGAGTTTCTTAATGAACCCACCTTTCGGAACCCTTCCAACACCTCTTTCATTTTCTCGTATCTCCTGAAGAGGTCCGCGAGAGATTTCTCCACAGAGTTCAGGTCAGACAAGGCCTGGTCCTTTTCCACTATTAGTTGCTGTACCGTGTGATGGGAGAGAGACTTTTCTCTGTGACCATCTTCTGTGGAAAACAAGACCCATGTTTGTTCAAAATAAAGTTCCCAATTCTAAACTACATCTACAAAAATGGCAGTAAAATGTTATTTGCTTTTTGTTTTACAAGTGCATTTTATTATTCAAATCTATAAAACCACAGTGTAAGTCATTAGCCATTAGTCAAATAGTTTTAGCTTAGTTTAGTGTAGAGTTTAGTTTCTAAAAAAATGTTCTATACATGTTATTTTTTCTATAATAATATTATGTTTCTCAAAAGCTACTTTTACCAGTGCACCTAATATATCTTGGGAAATGATAAACCTCAGCGGATTGAATAGGTTAAAACACACAGCACAAATTTGCATTAGAAACCTAAAGTCTACCAAATTACAAATCACCATACAGAAGATGAATACATCAAGAGAGAACATTTTTGATCTAAAAGATAAGGATGTTTTCAATTAAGCATGGTCAGTCTCTGGATAATCAATTATTTACCCAAAGATGATATCTGGGTAAATAATAATAAGATAAATGCACAGCAAGAAGATTTACAGAGAAGGAAAATGTTTAAAATATTTTGTTGTAACTTTCAAAACCTCTTTCTGTGATATAATAGGCAACAGAAATACATCTTTCCTTTGTTCTTAAATTCTATGCAATCCAAAGTTAAGAAGCAAAATGATAAGATTGATTTGTCGTGTGCCTGAGAATATCTGTGATTGGAAATGTGGCTGAGTTCTTCGTTATTTAAAAGATGACAAAATCATCACAGGATTTTGTAGCATTCACTTTGGTCAAAACAACAACTGCTTCTATATCTTCACCTCTACATTTTGTATCAAACAAAAGACTCATAAAATATACTGCAACAGTGTATAACACATTCTCTTGATACTGGCTGAAGCACTTGCTTTTCTGTATAAAATGGAAATATTAATTTGAATTGACTGAAATGAATCAATCTATCAAATAAATCATAATTAAACAAATAAATAATTGAAATCATTTTTTTGAATATATTTATAAATTTACAGAATGAGGAAATTATTGACAGTGCTGACATTTGTTGTCCATCTTTAATTGCCCCAGAACAGTGCTGTAATAAGTGGGATTGGACTCACATTTAGCTAGATTGGGTAAGAACAACTGATTTTGTTGAAAGACACCAATGAACCATATGTTTATTTTTACACAAATCCAGTAGTTTTCTGTTTATAGTTTCTAATATAATTTTGAAATTCCAGCTTTCTTTGATTACTTGATCTTCAATTCTTCAAACCTTTTAAGGGACAGACTACATACTCATGCGCAGAGATACTAGAAATTCCGTGACCAGCACAAGGGTTGTAGACTACAATTGTCAAATGTTTGTTATTCCAGCATTTATTATGGACAACATTATGAAAAATCCATTCCTAACATAGTTTCATCTAGCTGCAATGTGTCAGAATTCCACTTCATATGTCAAAGGCTGAAAAAAATTACAGCACAAGCTTGAAGTCATCTAATGCTGCAAGCAGCCATCTGCAGATGGCATAACAACAATTTATTTTACTTCGGAGTCACGTGAATGACTGCGTGAAGAAGCCCCGCCAGGCGCATGCTCGGCATTACGTCGACGCATGTCGGTAAGGAAGGGCTGCAGATCGCAGCTCCACCATTGGTGAGTAACAGGCCCGCAGATAAGTGGGTTGGAATTACTTCTCAGGTAGAAACTCCGAGATGCTGGCTGGAATAGCCAGGAGGAGTTTGGGACATTTTTAAAAAATGGACACGGTGAAAAAATCGGCGCAGAGAAAGCGCGCGTCCCAGGTGGAAACACAATTAAGATCGGGACCAAAGATTAGTACGGAGCCGGTTCCGATACCGGTAGCTGTTGACCCTGCCGTAGTTCAGCCTTTAGACGCTCCACAGCCACAGGCCACGGAGGGTACTCCAGTGGAAAGGAAAAATAAAAGGAAGTCTGCTAAGCCTGTAATATCAGATGAATCTGATGAAGAAGAGGCAGGGCCAGGCAAACGAGCCTGTGGCTCAGGATGGACCAAATGGAGAAAATGCTTCAAACAATTATTAACCAAGGGTCAAAAGACCCAGAATATTCACAGGCAGCCCCTGAGGGGGTTCCATATCATGAATATGGTGCCTTTACAACATGGGAATGTGAACCTCCAGAGCCCTGTTTAGGTCTGGAAGAAGTTTCCTTTGAGCAAGTCTCAGGAGTACCAGGGCGGCAGGAGACTGACCCTGAAGGTGGTGTTTTTGGTCTTGAATACCCACCACAGCACAAAAGTCAAACTACAGGTGTACCAGATGTAGCACAATACTTTGCTATACCAGAGGGAAGCGATGAGGTCATGGAAGAAAACCTGGCAGCCAACATTAATTATTTGGTTTCTCACCAGCTTTAGGAGACTGTCATGATTGAGACAGCAGACCTCTATAAAACACCTGTTAATTGTGCATCACTGAGGGTGCCGACGGTGAATCCAGCTATTGGACACTTAACATGACTTTAACAATGCGAGGACAGGAGGGTCCTCAAGCTCATTGTAGCTGGCATTACTGCTTTTGGGAGTGTCTATAGCTTTTGCTATGTCCAAAATCCAAAAGGACATGTTGGCCTTGTTTTGTAACTCTTAATTTGAGATTAATTGTATGAGATAAATCACCATTAGGCCCATCCTGCACCCAAGATTTGCTGGTTTGTGTAAATCAAGCAATGTTCAAGCTCCAGATTATTTATTCGAAGAAAACCTGCCTAAACAAATTAAAGATTTTGATGAGGAGGCAAAGACTATCAACCTCATAAAACTTTTTATATTTAGTCAAAGGAGACAATCTGGCTGGATGAGAAGGGGGTTGATTCAGGAGCAGGAACAAGCAGAGGCAGGGATATGGTGAGAAGGTATTATCACCCATCACAGCCCAATGTTAATCCATATATTGGGAGAAGGAGACCGTCACGGTCATTTGCTGAGGTACAAAAACTTTATTCTATCACAGAGGAAACTGTTGTAGAACCTCCGGTTGGTGGTAGATTGCAATTGTTTTATGATGAATGGTACAGTATAACATCTGATCAGTTTATATTAGATACTGTGTCAGGTGCTATTATAGAATTTATCGAAGGAGTTGATCCACCTGTACAGGATAAACCTAATCGGGTTTTGGTGTTTTCTGCACCTGAAAATTCTCAGGTAAAAGAAGAAGTAAAAAATGTATTTAAAAAAGGGGTAATTGAAAGTACGGAGAATCATCCGCAAAAATTTGTGTCGAATATTTTCCCTAGGGCAAAGAAAGATGGGGGTTGTAGAGTTATTCTGAATCTCACAAAATTGAATTCATATGTCCAGTATAGACATTTCAGAATGGACACCTTCAACACTGCAAAGGAGTTGTTGTCCATAGGGTGTTACAAGGCTACTATAGACTTAAAAGATGCATATTATTCAGTGCCAATTCATCACCATTATCGTAGGTACTTGAAGTTTAATTGGATGGGTCAGCTGTGGCAATATAAAGCATTACCTAATGGGTTAGGTTCAGCTCCCAGGCTGTTCACAACATTATTGAAACCAGCACTTGCATTGTTAAGGGCTCAAAATCACATTGTCATGGCTTATCTTGATGATATTTTAATTGTTAATGCCACTCAGGAATCAGCTGAAGATTCAGTTTCAGCAACTATAAGCCTGTTGGGAAGGCTAGAGTTTCTGATCCATCCAACGAAATCTAAGCTACAGCCGTTGCAAACAATTGAGTATTTGGGATTTGTCATTGATTCAGTTGCTATGTCAGTAACTTTACCAACAGATAAATTTGTGGATATTAAAAATGTTTGTAGTTGCCTTGCTGACAAACCTTATCCCTCCATCCGAGAAGTAGCTAGGGTTATTGGTAAGATGGTAGCAGCATTTCCCGCTGTTGAGTTTGGTCCTTTGCATTATCAAAATCTTCAAAGGGCAAAAGCACAAGCACTAAAAGAACGTGCAGGTCATTTTGACAGACCCATGCAGTTGCCAACGGAAGCGTTGGCTGAATTACAGTGGTGGATTGGGAATGTTGCACAAGCTACTAAAAACATTGTTATTCAGCAACCTACAGTGGTATTGCAAACTGATGTTAATGCTCTTGGATGGGGGGGGCTACGGACAATAACACCAGCTGTGGTGGTAGATGGACTGTCCAAGAGGATTTAATTCTCCAAACATATGGTATTAATTATTTGGAGTTATTGGGGGCATTTTTTGGATCAAAAGCTTATTGTTCTACAATGGAGAACTTGCATGTTCAATTACAAGTAGACAATACCACAGCTGTAGCATATATCAATCACATGGGTGGAGTAAGATCAGTATCATGTGATCATCTGGTCAACCTGATGTGGAATTGGTGTGTATCTAGGCACTCTATCTCACAGGGAAAGACAATGTAGTGACAGACAACAGATCATGGGAGTTTAAAGACCATACAGAATGGATGTTAAATCCACAAATTTTCCAAAAAATTGTCAATTGGTATGGTGTACCAGACATTGATCTATTTGCGTCCAGATTAAATCACCAATTACCTAAATACGTGTCATGGGAGCCTGATCCAGGAGCTGTAGCATTGGATGCATTCTCGCTACATTGGGGAAATGTGTTTTTCTATGCTTTTCCCCCATTTTGCCTGATTAGGCAATGTCTCAGTAAAATTGAGCAAGACTCTGCCACGGGTGTTTTGGTGGTTCCAAATTGGCCTACACAGCCATGGTTCCCATTGATGCTTAGAATGATAATTGAACCATTTATGACGATTCCCAGCTCCAGGGATTTGTTGGTACAACCAGTGACAGAACAAGTTCATCCATTGCATGATCATATGAATTTGTTAATCTGCAAGTTCTGACCAGACCATTACAAGGGCTTGGACTGTCGGATAGGACCATGGATGTCATAATGTCAGCTTGGAGAGATAGCACTACGAAACAATATATGTCTCACATAAAGAAATGGGAAGCTTTTTGTATTCAGTCATATATATCTTATCATACTGCAAATATATCGGATGTATTGGAGTTCCTTGCTATGTTGCATTTTGATCAGCACCTTAGTTATTGTGCCATTAATAGTGCTCGTAGTGCTTTGTCTTCCTATTTACGACAATTTTCAGAACATCTATCTATTGGGTCTCATCCATTAATATCCTGATTTATGAGAGGGATTTTAATAAAAATCCTCCCAAACCCAGATATACAGAAATTTGGGATGTTAATATAGTTCTCACGGCAATGGGCTCCAATTACGTCACTGTCTTTTCAGAAATTAACATTTAAAGTAGTAATGCTTATGCCATTAGTGTCATCACAAAGAGTACAAACATTGCAAATGTTACGTGTAGATTGTATGCACTTGTCTGCAGATAACATTAATTTTTATGTTTATGATCTAATCAAACAAAGCAGACCGGGAAGTCTGGAACCAGGGTAATCTTTAGAGCATATCCTGTCGACCAAACATTGTGTGTGGTTAAGCATCTGACTCAATATATTGAAGTAACCAAGAGTCTCCGAGGTTGTGAGACAACAATGCTTATTGCTCATAAGAAACCATACAAAAAAGTGTCAGTACAAACTATTTCTAGATGGTCAAAACAGGTTTTGGATTTAGCTGGAGTAGACACTGATGTGTTTAAATCTCACTCTACCAGGGCAGCGTCCACGTCCGCGGCAATGGCACAGGACGTGCCGCTCGACCAAATTTTAGAGGCCGCAGGATGGTGTAAAGACGAAACTTTTTCCAAGTTTTACAATAAACCTATTATCACGGTGCCAGAGTTTGGACATGCAGTGTTGGGTTCTGTTTGATTATTTGCTTTCTTTTATGTAATGATTCATATCTTTTGTTGTAATTTCCCTTATGATAGAAGGGTATTACTTTTCTTTATTTTATTATTATTATTAAAATACTTATTGCATTATTCAAGCAATGTTTAATAATATTATTTACTCACTACTGTGTCAACTGAAGCAGTGTGTCGTATGGAATGAATCTACGGCATGAAAATCACAGAGCTTCAAAATCTTCACATAGTCACTCACGTGACTCCGAAGTAAAATAGTAAGATTAAACGAGAATTTACCTGTTCGAAGTTTGATCTTTATTTTATGAGGAGTTACGATGAGGGATTACGTGCCCTCCGCTCCCGACCCTCATAATCTAAAAGAACATCTGGTAGTTCTAATCTTGTGTGAGCCTTACTATCTTACTTCGGCTATTGGTTCTGTGTTTCTCATGCCGCTGCTATGAAGTATGCCGAGCTTGCGCCTGGCGGGGCTTCTTCACGTTATCCCTATTTTATGAATGGATTTCTGAATCAAATGTAAATATAAATTACATTTCTATCATCTGTTCTATAATTTTACAAGAATATTTAATGTTTATATGAACAATTTGTTCAGAACCTCCAGCCAGCCCTTTGTAAAACCAACATGAAATAACACATTCAAAGTTGGTCTGAAATTTCTTGTTTATTCTCTAGCGGGTAGCCTGTCTACAAATGTTCTTCTCCAGGGACATGGACATTGATTAGTAAGGTATTTAATGTCCATTAGGAATTTCCATTGAGTACGGGTTGAACCACACTTCTGACTTGCTGTACTCTGTAATCATACAGAACAGTTAGGCAAAGCATGCCAGGATTTGTTCCGAGTTATGATGAAGGACTGGCAAATTATTTCCAAGTTAGAATAGCGTGTGACCTGGAGAGAAACGTGCAGGATCTCCAGTATTTTTCCCTGAAAATAATTTCCTGTCAAATTCTGAGTCTGACAACAAGGCCCAAAGCAGAAAGTGAAGGAGAGATGTGGACAAATAAAACTAATCTCGATAAGAGACCACATATTTGTGCTTCAACACTTCGTAGCCAGGTTTTCCACTCTTGTTATCCTGTAACTTTTTGTTGAAATCGGACATGCTTTACATTGAATTAGAACAGCAATATTCTCATATTGGACACATGACTGTCGAAAGCATTAAACTTAAAAATTTGGATAAGGCATCAGGATTAGTAGAAACATGGTCCAGCAACAGGATGGTAGCTTCCAAAGTGGTTGGAAGTGCCAAAATAAAGGGCAAATGTCGACATTTTTAAGAAAACCAGGGTGGCACAGTGGTAGAGTTGCTGTGCCAGAGACCCAAGTTTAATCTTGACTATGGGTGCTGTGTATACAGTTTGTTAGTTCGTCCTGTGACTGGGTGGGTTTTCTTTGGGTACTCCGGTTTTCTCCCGCAGATCAAAGATGTGCAGGTTTCCAGGTTAATTAGCTTCTGTAAGTTGCCTGCATATGGAGGATGGGAAGCTGGGATAGTGTATGGGAGATTGTTGGTCAGTCCAGTGGGCTGAAGGGCCTGTTTCCATGTTGTATTTCTAAACTAAACTGAACTAAACTAAGCAGCAATGACAAATAGAACAGGAAAATGTCAGCACTGGTAAAACACTGGAAATAAGAGAGAAAGTGGGAACATTGGGAAAATAATAGTGCATTAATCTGCATGAGTTGGTCAATTATCCAAAGGATAAGGAATCAAAAATAGAAAAGAAACAGGCCTTTTTAAATGTGCCCTAAACAGAAAGACAAATTATTCTCCTTGTTCAAAAAATATAACAAGAAAATGTTCAAGTCATTATTTAGACAGATAGATCTACTCGAATGAACAACAATCAGCAAAATAAAGATTTTGCAGGGGGCACATAAGAGACTGTAAATGCTGTCTGGAGAAACAAATCAATTGTTGGAGAAGGAAGACAAAATTGCTGGAGAAACTCAGCGGGTGCGGCAGTATCTATGGAGTGAAGGAAATAGGCAAAGTTTCGGGCCGAAACCCTTCTTCAGACTAAATTGTTGGAGAAATTCAGTGAGTCGAGCAGCATTAGTTGAGGGAAATAGACTGTCAACACTTTGAGTCAAGGGCATTCACCTGACCCTTCATCTGAGTCCACAAAATGTTGGCTGTCCATTTTCCTCCACAGATGGTGTCTGATTCATTGAGTTCCTCCAGCAGTTTGATTTGTGGTCAAGAATTCACAGTCCCTGGCACATTTTCAAATATCACATTTTATTTCAGCCATCATTGTGTAATCTGCAGAGGTTAGATTTTATTAGCCTGATTAATGTCAACAGCATTTCTGCATTGAAATAAACGTTGCATCCTGCTGAAATAAAAGTTTATGATGTTAATTGTAGTTAAACTCAAACCATGTGGGTAGAAAGATGATGGTAGCCACCCCTTTTACAGTCTTGAATTTGTGCTGAGTTTTGTTTTTCTGGGACTGTTTACTATAATAGTATTTATGCCTAAATCCAGTATTATGAATTTGAAACATATAAATCAACAAATCAGAATTAAAATGCAAGACCCAAAGATGTTCACAGCATTTTTTTTAACAACGCATGTTACAAACTAATGTACATGTCTTTAGCGATAATGATAATTCAGTTATAATTTAGTGATAATGATAGTTCAGTGATAATGGAAAGGACCATGCCCCTACTTATTTCCACCTTCCATGTGGCTCTAGCAAACTCAATTAAAATAGAGTATCAAATTGGCCAATGATGAAAAAATGAGACGGAAGGAATAACAGGAAAATAATGCAAAATTACTCAGGCCTCTTCATATATTTGTATGTTTCTTCATTCATAGATATCAGATGATAGGCAAATAAAAGGTAATAAATATGAGGAAAGTGGTGGGGGCATTAAAATGTAACAGGTACTCATTTTGTGACTTCTTAGTCAAATAATTCAGGAGTTTAAATTTGTGGTTCAGAATCTTCAGTCTTGATCAAGGAAATTTGATGAAGTTTTTACTTTAACTTTCTTTAAATTCTCCGTTTAGGGAATTGTCAGCTTACAATAATCACAGAAAAAAATAGTAGTATGAATTGTCGAAGGCAGAATAGGATGGTGGTGTCAAACACTGGCTCCAATGTATTTAATTCAAGAGGAAATACTATTTCTCCACAACCAGATGCACAGATCTCAGTTACGCTTCAATAAGGAAGCAGCAAATTGGAGTAAGGTAACTGGCATAAAAGGAGGAGAAAATTAGCAGTGGTTTCATGAACTCACTTGTAGCCAGTTATAAAATGGAAACTCACTTGTTCATCATCCTGGTTTGGAGACTCCATTGAGGGAAAATAAAATAAGAAAATAAAAATGGACAAATTAAAAATCAAATCTGCTTTTCACAGGATTAGGTCACTACAATTATAAAGCAGGAGGGGAGAGAATGAGGCAAATTGGTGGTGTTGTGAAATGTAACATTATTTTGTTGTGTAATAAATAAAACGTAATTGTGCCCCAAAACCCAAAATTATAAAAATTGAAACATACTAAAAATTACTCGGCCATATTAGTGAGACATTGATATAAATCAAAATCCGGTGATCCTATCTACACGTCTTGTTGGGTAAATTGATAGGGGCTTTAGAATGGAATTCTTTGGGTTTTTGTGGCGAATATAAAAGCAAAGCAATTGTGCTGGAACTATATGCAACACTGGTAAAGTTGGAACATGATAGACATTTCTGATCATTACATTTCAGGAAGGCTTTGTAGAAGGTTTACCAGAATACTACAATGGTTGTAGGATTTCACCGATGAAGAAAGTTTTGGAAAAGTTAAGTCAATCCTTCTTGAAATCAAAATTTTTTCAAGATGAAGTGGATTCTTCATGAAGCACCATTGTTCCATCTTGTGAGTGGATCAAAAGATTGAGTTCATAAATTAAAAATGGTTGATACATGGCCCAATGCCAAAATGAATATTATCAATGACTTAGGTAATTGTCAGCACCTGGAAGATTGCCTGAAATATAGATAGAAGCTGATCCCACAAATCACTTTAAAAGAGAGCAGGAGAGGTACTTGAACATGAATAACATACAGAGTTACTTTAAAAGAATGGAATTACACCTGACTGCTCTTTCAAAGAGCCAGCACAGACTTGATGCTCTATGTATCTGTGACTCAATGATACAAATAGATTTTTAGCAGTAACAAAATGATTTAGAAAAGCATGTGAGCAGATGTTTTGATTTGATGAATTATGATGAATCTACACAAGGACAAACTATATTTATGGTAGATTGGCCTGCTGGTATTTTTTGACAGGCATTCTTCATGGAGAGAACCATTCTCCACATGCTTAAAATATTTCATCAAAAGAAAACAATAGTTGTGCAATAAAAATGATATCCCCCACCAACCCCACTCCCACCTGCCACTACCCTGTTGGTGTATGGAATTGGTGATGAAAGTGTGTAAAAGCATTACTTACCAGGCTTGCCTTATTTGCATTGCAAGCAAATTACCAGAAGCAAAGTGAAAGCATAATGGAAAAAGGCAACTAGTTAGGTAAGCAGAAAAAAAACACTCAAAACTGTCAAAAAGGTTCAAATGAAAAAAAATCAGTGGGAGGAGAGGAAGCAAAAAGTAAAGCAGAATTCGGAAAAAGCTAAAAAATAGCAAGTTATAGCAGTGAAGTAAGGCTTACACACCAGAAAGGCAAATTACATACATTTTTACTTTTTGAAGAATTGAGCAGATTTTCGAGTTCGAATATATTACAATTCAAGAGAAAAAAGAGAGGTGATTAAATCATTTTAGATCACTAAATTATGGCGATCTACTGGCATTCACTTTGGTCAAAGTGTGAGTACGAATGTTCAATGACAACTACTGGAGGAGCTAATTGTCAGTCCACAAAAAGTAAAGTAACTACAGCTTCATCTCCTTTAATTATCTCATGTTCTGCTCACCAAAAATAGAAACTCAGTTTGAAGGTAGGGGACTGCTCATGTTCATTGTTTAAATCTGCAGTATATTACGTTTTTATTTGGCTTATTCACTGCTAATTCCCAACATCATAAAACACTACAAAATGGACAACTGAATAAAGCAGCAAAGACTTATGTTTATATGAATCTTTAAGCCTTGTGAATTCTGAGTAGCAAAGTAGTAGTATCACTCATTTAACTGTCTTTACTGTGGGTCCACAATTCCTGCATTCAGTTCTGCTGAATGGCACAACCTGAAAGCTGCCCTGTGACGCTGGCTACATTTTCCTTGTCGCCATCTTTACTGCCCAACCATATGTCCCAAACCCAAATGAAAGAATGAGAAGTACAAGAGTCATGGTAGAAAAGAAGTAGAATGAAAAAAGTATTGTGAATACAAAATTAATGCAGAGAAACCAATGACAGAATATAAAGAGACAAAGTGAGAGAAAGTGAGAGAGAAGCAGAGACAGAGAGAAAAGAAAAGATAAAATAAATTTAAATGAAAGATGGAGCTAAGCAACCCCGATCTCTACTCCTCAACCATCCCCCACCTTGCCAAACAACTTTTTACAATCTAAAGAGTGCCACAAGACAAAATCACAGAAATAACATGACCAGATTGAACAGTAAAACATGGTAATCTTAGCACAAATTGAGAATATTATGGTCTTTCTAAATAATTGGCTGAATGACCTCAGGATAAATTTGCACCGAAGGTATTGTAATTCAGTGTAATGATCACCAATAAATCACTGAATATCAATTGTTGGCAGTGCTTAAAGTTCACAAAATTAAAGCCAAATTATAAAGGCATTTTATAAATTACAATTTGTAGGAAGGAACTATAATTTATAAATTATAATTACAATTTTAGACTACATTCCAATTCAGTGGATTAAGGAGTTAGCTGTAGCATGGGACTTTGAGATTATATTTCTAACAATTCCATGTTTAAACTGGTTGGAATTTCCATGCACAGTATTGGCTATATCAGAGGAATGATGGAAAATAAAATATAGCAATTTGAACAGTTGCAATATGGTCTGTATAGGAGTAAATTTCAACGCAGCCATTGTTATAACAAGAGACGAGTTCACGTTATTTGTATGTTAGCTTTTCATGGAAGAGGCTATGCAAACTGAAAACCTTTTTTACTTCTTAATGCAAATGCATTGCGATGCAAAACTAGAATATCACAATTTAGTTTTTGGCTAAATACCAAAAATGGTTTGTCCCTTTTAACTTTATTAGTGCACCATCTTGGATAATGTAAAAAAAACAGGCACATCAAACACAGTGCAACTACAATAGATAAAATAAAGTAAAGTTTTACCTATCATTTGAGCAATGGTCTTCTCGTACTCTGCTACAATCCGCCTGTAGACAGGAAAAGTTACAGTATAAAAGAGAGGAAATGCTTGTAGATAAATTTAAAGTGATTAATTTAAACCACCAATTATGGTAGATTAGCATTTTTATAGATTTATAATAAAGCATTTCAAGAATTGTCTTTGGCAAATCATTCTGAAAATAAGTTAAAGTGGTTGTTTTTGAATAATGATTGACAAAATATTGCAAAGGCTGTTAGTTTAAAATGTGGATGTTTTTCACAGAACTTAACTTCTGAAGATATCAAGAAGAGTGTTAATTTATCGTAGGCACCAGAACAATAAAATTCTTACTTGCTACATCTTTAAAAGCACATTAGATACAACAACAACAATAAATATACAATACATTCTCAGTTATACTGAGCCAGCTGGACCACAATAGTGAAAAAAAAACCCCATAGCACATAGAGCAACCACTGGAGCGTAAAATTCATTGGAAGGGTTGAGGTTAGGGTTATTCACGGTGATTCAAGTCTGATAACTCCAGCAGAAGAGATCTATCACAGATAAAATTGCTTTTATGAGATACTTGTACCAAAGATTCAATTGATGGATAGGTTATTCATTTGAGCTAAATATTGAGGCTGCAAAATTTGTCTCCATAGTAATTATTTTCCAGACACTGTGCATCTGGGAACTCCACACAGATAATAACTGAGGTCAGGATAGAACCCAGGTCTGTGGCACTGTAATGTAGTGGTCATGAATGCTACATTGGGCTGCACCTTCTTGGCATGAGCAGCAGAAGATTGGATTAACTGATGGACAGCCAACAGCAGTGTGCAATAATGGGAACAAAAATGCTATCATCCTGCAGGAGTACTATGAAACTCAAACTGCACGAAGCTACTTTGCAGTTTCAATAATTTGTTGAAAGACAAATTGCTATGATAGCTTGCAATAAGGGAAGTGGTTGGGGTAAGGATCAGGGGCAATAACAGCCAAGGAAAGCTGGAAGAGGGATTGCCAATGATGTGCTCAAAGAGCACAAAGTTCTTCTGTTTTTCAAAGCCCACATGGGTTCAAAATTATATTAAAATCCTTCTCTTTTAAACCTTCTCTTCATATTCCCAAGAAACTGCAATGACATGGTTGACTTAGTTTACATTATATTGCAGTCAGGTCTAGATGTAATTGAAGCCAGATTTGCATACTTAAACACTTTGGGGATATCCATGTTTATGCAATGTGTAATCCAATGTTAAAAGAGCAAAGTGAAATGCCAGTCCGAGGAACTGAAATGTTGTCCTATTCGATGGTTGTGTTAATGAGTCCATTAAATATTAAACGTGCTAAATCCTGGTGCCTTTGATGATGTTATGAAAATATATAAACTCAGAAATGAATGTAACTGAAAGTTCGTACTGGCGTGGTTTTGCTGCTAACCAAATTTACAGAATGAGTGACCTTAATGGTAGGTCATTTGGCATTTATTAAATGATTTTTCCCTCTGTATAAATAGCCAACAAACTTCCTCTGGCTTCACATTTTAAAATTGCAACATCATTCCAATCCTTCAAAGATATTATGATTTGGTTTGTATGGATAATAATGTTTATTTACAGAGAATGCTCAATTCAATTTTCAGCAGGCTTCTCCAAAGAGCTTCACAGGATTCCCAGTAGACTCGGAGCTTTGTACAAACCTACCTCATCTCAACAACTTCTTGCTTACTTTCGTCATATTTCCTCTGCCAGTCAGATGCTTCCCTTTCCTTTTCGACAATCTGAAACAATGGGAGGAAACATAACATTAACCAATTGGACTAAAGCTTATAAAGGCTACATCAGTCGGCTCTGCCAAAAATGCAGAGAAGTAAAACAAAAGTGGGTCAAACAAATGCTAAACTTAATAATTTGAGAAAAGATGCCCAAAAACCTATTCAAAAAGATTTAGACATTTTAATTTATTGTTATTAGGACAGATCCTGTTATAAGTCGAACGTATCCACCGCATGAATAGACACAGAGATACACACAATGACACAGAAAGTCACTACTTAAGAGTGGATGACCTACCTCCTCCCGAGCTGCTCTCAGAGCAGAATCCAAATCTCTCTGGTTGTAGTGATGTCCATCAGCTTGAGTGTCAACAGCCTCACCATCACCGGTTCTGGAGTAGAGCGCCCCTTTTGTGATGGGAGTGTCCATTAATGGTGTACTGTCTCTTTGCTACAACAAGTGTAAAATGCTAAAAGTATTAGTCTGTGTAGAGGTATATTGAATTGCATTTGACTTACAAGTTGTAGAAAAAACAGAACACCCCTGCAAGGTCAAATTTTCAGAACACTCTGTTAAAGTTAAATTAATGGCTTGGTTTATGGTCAAAGTACCTTTCCAGTGTTGTTGCCAACAATCTCTTAAATTACATTAGTTGAAGTAAAGTATGATGGGTAATGCATAATGAAATGTTAGCAATTATACTGCAGAAAAAATGTAAATTTCAATTTAATCCAAAGGAAACTCAGAATAAAACATTTGCAGAAATTAACTGTAAGAATAATGACACCACGTTATCAAATTCAATGAAATTATCTGTTCCTCATTTGATCATCTGTTTGCTTTTGCTTAACAAACCTCGAAGTTGAATAGTCTTTCACAATTAGTAGATTTGGCCTGCATTGACCAATCGAATGTCTGTTATTATATCAACATTGGCGAAACAATATTTACCAATAAACATTGGCAAGATCTGAATTATTCTGGTAAGCAGAAGTAACTCAAAAGCAAGATGCAAGATTACTTTGTGTAGTTGAATTCGATTGTAGTCATTTTTCTATCAAGTTACTCATTCATTCAGAATCAACAGGAAACTGTCTGTCTTTCAGTCTCACACATTCTTCATTAAACATTTTTGGGGTAACATTTGAAACAACTGGATTTTGCTTTCCTGAAGAATGAGACATGTATGGAAACAAATAATTTAGACTTTTGGCCTACATTAAATACATTTTTGACTGTCTGGAAATGTGCAATTAAGCAATCATTTGTCTGAATTAAAATTATATTTTGTGAATCCAGTTAAGACAAAATATTGATTCTCACCTTTAATTGCCAAAAGGAAGTTTACTTTAAAGCAGAATTTTAATTTACTTCAACCATTTAATAACTAGTGAAACTACAAATACATATGATAACACATTTACACAGAACAGATGCTTTGGATCCATCTTCACTAAGGAGGACACAAACAATTTTCCTGATATAGTAGTGGCCAGAGGATCTGGGGTGACGGAGGAACTGAAGGAAATCCACATTAGGCAGGAAATTGTGTTGGATAGACTGATGGGACTGAAGGCTGATAAATCCCCAGGGCCTGATGATCTACATCCCAGGGTACTTAAAGAAGTGGCTCTAGAAATCGTGGATGCATTGGTGATAATTTTCCAATGTTCTATAGACTCAGGATCAGTTCCTGTGGATTGGAGGGTAGCTAATGTTATCCCACTTTTTAAGATACTGGGCAATTATAAAAGATGAGATAGCCGAACATTTGGATTGCAGTAACAGAATCGGTTCGAGTCAGCATGGATTTACAGAGGGGAAATCATGCTTGACTAATCTTCTGGAATTTTTTGAAGATGTAACTAGGAAAATGGACAAGGGAGAGTCAGTGGATGTAGTGTACCTGGACTTTCAGAAAGCATTTGATAATGTCCCACAAAGGAGATTAGTGGGCAAAATGAGGGCACATGGTATTGGGGGTATAGCGTTGACATGGACAGAGAAGTGGTTGCCAGACAGGAAACAAAGAGTAGGGACTAACGGGTCCCTTTCAGAATGGTAGGCAGTGACTAGTGGGGTACTGCAAGGCTTGGCGTTGGGACCGCAGCTATTTACAATATACATCAATGATTTGAATGAAGGGATTCAAAGTAACATTAGCAAATTTGCAGATGACACTAAGCTGGGTGGCAATGTGAACTGTGAGGAGGATGCTATGAGAATGCATGATGACTTGGACAGGTTGGGGGAGTGGGCAGATGCATGGCAGATGAAGTTTAATGTGGATAAATGTGAGGTTATCCACTTTGGTAGCAAAAACAGGAAGGCAGATTACTATCTAAATGGCGTCAAGTTGGGAAAAGGGGAAGTACAACGGGGATCTGGGGATCCTTGTACATCAGTCTATGAAAGTAAGCATGCAGGTACAGCAGGCAGTGAAGAAAGCGAATGGCATGTTGGCCTTCATAACACAAGGAATCGAATATAGGAGCAAAGAGGTCCTTCTACAGTTGTACAGAGCCCTAGTGAGACCACACCTGGAGTATTGTGTGCAGTTTTGGTCCCCTAATTTGAGGAAGGACATTCTTGCTATTGAGGGAGTGCAGCGTAGGTTTACAAGGTTAATTCCCGGGATGGCGGGACTCTCATATGCTGAGAGAATGGAGCAGCTGGGCTTGTACACTCTGGAGTTTAGAAGGATGACAGGGGATCTCATTGAAACATATAAGATTGTTAAAGGTTTGGACACGCTAGAGGCAGGAAATATGTTCCCGGTGTTGGGGGAGTCCAGAACCAGGGGCCACAGTTTAAGAATAAGGAGTAAGCCATTTAGAACGAAGACGTGGAAACACTTTTTCTCGCAGTGGTAAGTCTGTGGAATTCTCTGCTTCAGAGGGTGGTGGAGGCGGGTTCTCTGGATGCTTTCAAGCGAGAGCTAGATAGGGCTCTTAAAAATAGCGGAGTCGGGGGATATGGGGAGAAGGCAGGAACGGGGTACTGATTGGGGATGATCAGCCATGATCATGACCTATACTCCTACACCTATTGTCTATTGTCTATTTAGCCAATGATAAGGAGGAGAGAGAAACTAGACTCAAATTAGTCTTAAACTAATCATAAAATGAAGGAGTTACTTTTAAAATGCATGCTACCAGTACTATGTAGGAAATCAATACACTGAGAGGAAATATAATTAGCAATGTTGAAAAAAATCCACCATCTTAAAGGCAAGTTTGCTTTTGTTTCCTTCAAAAATCATTACCGTGTTCATTACAATATTTCACCACATGAGAAGTCAGAGTGAAGCCAATGATAAGGAGGAGAGAGAAACTAGACTCAAATTTGTCTTTCTTTAACACCATTGAGAGAGGAATTAAACTCAGTCACAATCAAGTATTCACCTTTGGAAAATCCCTTTATGGGTGTGACTTTTACATTCCACTACAATTGATTTTCAGAAATAGAATAATAGGAAATGAAAGGAAAATAATAGAATTACAAATAAATCATCTCTGCCAGTATTGCTACCTCAAACATCTAGGCATTCAGAATTTTAACAATCCGTTTTATGTTCAAACCATAAACTAGATTTATTGAAATAGAAACACAAACAAGTTCTTCAATATAGAAATCTGCATCTTGTTTTTACAAGTGGGACTTTACTACAATCTCAAGCATAGTCATTGGAAAGTTAAGTTCTCAAAGGTATCCAAATGTGAACATCTTCAGCATGAACTGAGCCCATCAGTAATCGACAAACTATAAGAGTTACAACTCAAAATTGAGCCAATCAACCACTGCATCATAACTAAAAGCATTTTCAATATCTTCTAAATTATGCACTATGTAGTTATTTGGAGAAAACATTTAACTAATTAATAACGTTTGATCCAAAGTAATTTTTTAGAAAAATTTAGCTGCTGTGTTCAATAGAATTCTGGATGTTACAAACTAGCTGGTTGTTCTTCAAATCCAGACTTTATTTTTACATACACTTTGTGGAATAAAACAGATATTTAAAAATGCTGTAAGCATTGATATAATTGCAAAATATTATCAAACATATTACTGATACGGGGAAAGGTCCTGATCTAACTCTTACTTGTGAATGTGAACCACAATTGGCCCTTTGTCTTCGTGCTGCACTCCTCCCTCTGATCTGTGAGCATGCAGACAAGTGAAAGAAACTGAAGAAAGTAAAATGGTAACTAAACTTTTGATATACCTTGATTATAACTGTACCTCAGCTATTCCTATATATGTGTATTAAAAAAATCAAGGCATTCATTTAAAATTCATCCTTAAATAAATACTAGCCAGTTAGAGAAACAAATTAGCAATTTCCATCATATCATCTACAGATTTGGCTTATTTTAATGGTATTTGCATCTAGTGCGTTTTGAAGTTAATCTGCTTAGCACAAGAATAAAATAGTGTCATAATGAAACTGAGAATAAAACTATTCCCTACTTTAAAACTTGGATTATTTTCCTTGAAGACTGAGGGGAGACCTGATAGATATAAAAGTGTGAGAGGCATAGAGAGGGTGGACAGTTAGGATCATTTTCCCTGGTGGAACTGGCAAAAGACTACAGGGCATCGCTTTAAGGTGAGAAGGGCAAAGTTTAAAGGAAATGTGTGTGGCAAATGTTTTTACACAGAGAGAAGTGAGTGCCTGGTACATGCTGCCAGGAGCTAGCATCATGTTCAGGTATGGACATTGTGGAGCCTGTTCACGCCCTGTAATGTGCTACGTTTTATATTCTATTAAAGTGTTCCTGATTTGCCGCACAAAGAATACATATATTTCACATATTTTTCAGCACATGCCAGTTGCAAATGATCAATCGCTCTTGATAATGTTTCTTTCCTAATAGAAATCTTTCCTAATTTAATTTTATTTAGAAATTAATGTTGTCACACTGCAAACGACTTTCATTTCACTTTGGTTATGTTTAGGGCTCAATTTACAGTTTTGGATGGCATATCATTTACACCAAGAGGAGCAAATACAAGTGCTTGTTCTTAATTTCCCAGTAATTGGGCATCTTGGTCAAGTTTTCCCACCCAATTTCACTGATCAATTCCCATCACAATTTTTAATGAATCATCACTAGCCATTCCCATTTTCAGTCACTTAAACAAAATTATTGAAAAGTATTGGGAAATACTCTTCGCAGTCATCATCATGAGTGCGATAACGTTACCATGGAAAATTAATATTTGTTCAGTTGTTTCATGGATATTGCCTGGGTTTCCTGGTCCTTTCAAATGTGGCGTAAACTGTTCTTTACAATTTGAATTTTGCACATTTTTATTTTGTGCCCTTAAGATTTTAGGGAGCCAGAAATGTTTGGAAATATTGCAAAACTATCATTCCAGCAACCTAGACATGATGGTGGTGGCATTCACAGACTAAAGGTTTGACAACTGGTTAAATTTATCTCTAAACGATAGCAAAGGGTAGCAAAGGGTAATAATGAAAAATACAATCCCTCAGCTCTCTCAAAGTTTCCTTCTTCAGAAGTTAGTGCAGACTTTTGAAATGCCAAACGTATTGAAAGTTATTTTCATCTCTTCTGCCTGCATAATAACTCGGGGAGTGGGTGGTGTACTCAAATGGAATGAAAATGAAAACTGTACAGATTTTACAATGAGCAAGTCTTACAATATGCTTGGAAAGGACATTGCACCGTGCAACCTATTATGAAGATCCACATTCTTCAGTTAGAGAATTTCACATGTAGCTGAGGATATCTTTATTCCCAATGCTGTTTGGGTTCCACCGAATTTCAAATAATTTACTTGGAGATAATTTAACATTACTTCTCACATGAAAAACATTGTTTCCAGCTTGTTCCATATGAACACCAACACCTGTGAAAAACCTATGCCACAGGCTCCATTTTAATTCCCCCTCCCCCCTCACCATAAACTTATGTTTGCTCTTTTCAGATCCCCCTACCCTTAGTTATGCCCCTCATGATTTTATAAACCTCCAAATGGTCAACTCAGCCACAATTTCAGGGGAAACAGTTCCAGCCTATGCAGTCTTTTCTTAAAACACAAGCCCTCAAGTCCAGTGATTTTTTATGCACTCTCATGAGCTTAATTATATCTTTCTTAACATAACCCTAACCCTAATGCACACAATAATCCAAGCGCAGTCTCATCAATGTTTTGTACAGCTGTAACATGATGTCCCAACTCTTGTACTCAGTGCCCTGCCCATCAAAGGCAAGATGCATCTCTTTGCACTTACTGTATCTGTCTTAAACTCAATCTGCCATTCCTTTGCCCACTTTCCAAGTTGACCCACCTTGTGATGAGGTTGCTTTTCTCCACACTGGAAACACTGTTTCTCCTCAAGCAATAACACAGAAAGAGAAGTCCTCACCCTCAATTAAGGCTAATTCCATGAAATCTGAGAACATGCATCCAGATCTTCTGTGCATTCTGAGGCAAGCACTGAAGTTCTGAACTTACTTTCAGATCTGGAATTTTGTGCCTCTGCTGGACTCGAGTTGAGCAGCAGAATTAATCTGTCTGAGATGCCCAAGCGTTTATGGGTCTTGGAACATGGGCAATGTCTGACACAGACCTTCTGTGAACCAATTCATAGGAGATTGCAAGATTGCAGATTTTAAAAAAGGGTTCCATTTCTGAATAAACTAGATTAGCACTGCAATTGCCATTTACCCAACAGACAACAAATCTAACAAACCAGTCATTTCTGGACTCCTAAACAGAGTCTCTTTTTTAATTTTATTTCCAAAATATTAAAAGAAAAGAAAACTATTAATGAGGAGCCCCCAGCAGGTTTGCAACCTTTCCCATCTGATATTTGTTGAACATTTCTGGATCCATTTTCCTACCAGCAGATAACTTTTATTACACACAAACATCACTGATATATCAAGTTCATGGCAATCATCTGCCTATTGTTCACTCAGCTCGTAAGTTCCCAGAAATTGGGTACCAGCGCCATAGGTTACTGATCCAGAATCTGGAGTCATATCAAAGGTGGGACTATTATGTTACTCATATTACCGCATGAAGCAGCTTCAGTATTTCTGCAACCCATTATTTAATGTAAAAAGCACAGGGCTACTTTCATAGAATTGGACCTCTGCAACTTTCTATATTACGGCAATAAACAGTACTGCCATAAACTTCTGGTACATAAATATGCTATAAAATATCCAAATAATGTTATGCTTGCCAGAGGTTTAGGTAAATTTTCCACAGAGAAAAAAAATTATAGTTAATGCTTTTCAAACTTAAAAAGTAAGTTTTGTGATTTTTACTTGTCTATTTCAAAATGCAAGGAATTGTAATTTAGTTTAGTTTTATATTTCATAGACCAAGGGGGGCCCATTGGGTCCCGTACCCTCAACGTGCGGTTGCGGGGGGGGGGGGGCTTCAGCGTCACACACACACTAACCACCCCCCACACACACAGGGAAGGGGGGGAGAGGGGGGGAAAAGGAGGGGGAGGATAGTGGGGAGTGGGGGAGGGGTGGAGGGGGAGAGAGGAGGGGAAGGGGGGAGAGAGAATGGGGAATGGGGAGAAGTGGGGGGAGGGGGGAAGGGAGGGGAAGGGAGGGGAGAGGGGGAGAGGGAGGATGGGGGGAAAGGGGGGGAAGGGGAGAGAGAGGAGGGGGGAGAGAGAGAAGGGGGAAGAGAGAGGAGGCCCCCCCCGCTGCTGTCTGTCCTTTTTAAAATTTTGCTTATTGAAATCACAACACATAAACACTGCGGTGGACTTATGGCAAAATACCTGATAACACTTTTATAACTATAATTGTTCCCATTTACTGAATTAAGTTTGGGAAACCATTAATACATTGGAATTATAATGTTCATTATCATGGATTTGTTGAATTATCCATGCAACTTCATTGAAGCATAAAGAAAAACCATATGGAAACAGGTCCTTCAGAGCATCATATCCATGCTGACCTTCAACCACCCATTTATACTAATCTTACATGAATCTCCTATTTTTATTCCCCTTACATGCTCATCTACTGTCCCCGATTTCTACCACTCACGTACATGCCAAGGTCAATTTACAGTAGCCAATTAACCTCCCAACCTCAACATCTTTGGGACATGGGCATAGACCAAAACACTTGGGAGCAAACCCACATAGTCACAGGGAAAACGTGCAAACTCTGCATGGACAACACACAAGGTCAGATCGAACCCAGGTCTCCAATGAGCCAACAGCCTTACCAGCTGTGTCACTGTGTCGCCCATTCCATTTTATTTCTAAACCGACCTAGAATCTGATAAGGTGTTTATACTACCACTGTTCAAATTAGTGGAGGCCACAAGAAGGTTTCGGACAAATCCAGCCTGCTAAGTACAGTGCTGAATTTGCTACTTGAATTTATTTAATGAACAAGGTCACAGTCCATTTCCTGTGGCGGACAACATGAGGAAAACACCACACTAAAACCAAGAGGGGATAACAGAATAACACCATATGCGAACATGCAATCAAGAAGGTAACGCATATAATCAGTAGATAAATGACAACTATGGAAGGGGCTTAGTTGAAAAATAGATAAAATAACTAGGACATGCTTGAAACAGTATGATGCTTTGACTAAATTAGTTCACATACTAGCCAGTGCACTACAAATATAACACTCCAGGCATTATGCGATACCTCATAATCTAAGGAGCTGCTGGGAGAGTTGGAAATCTGTTTGGCTAGTTTCAGTGCTTCTATCCTCATGGCTGCATACACTAGCTCTTCCTGCCATTGAATTGAACGGGAACAATCCGTAGAAAAGCAGTATTGGAAAAAAAAATAGCGTAAGACTTTGACCGTGATCAAGTGTTGGCGAATAAACAGAAATAGACATGAAAATGAATGCAAACACAAATAGAGATGATGAATCATGAAATGATTTTCTGTACAAACCTGTAACTTGCTTGCAAACGCCGATGGGTTTTTCTCAGCTGTGTCAGGCTGCAGATAGTCAAGCTCATCTACTTCTGTGTGTCCTATAATCCTACTTAACAAGGCATCTGCAGAGGCAACTGGTTCCTCAGGAGTTGTCTGCGCAGAAGGGTGGCAAGGTGCAATGTTTCAGGAACAAGGCATTTTTGCAACCTAATCCTAAAACATACTTTATCTTGGGCGACTGGTAATTAAAGTAATAAATGACACTTCCTTGAAGTTGGGATACAAATTAACTCCTTCAGAAGTTATTATCAAGACCAATCAGTCTGTTAAAGTAAATTTCCAAGTCTGATTTCTGCAATGATATTTCTTAATTCTAAAGTTAAAAGCACAAATGAAACATTGATTTAAAAATCAACCTCAGTAGGTCATTCAAAATGTACACATTCTACTAACAATTGATTTTGAACATCTAGATGGTTTCCAAGTCCTGATTGGCCTGGGAGGAATTGCAAGGCAATTGCTTGAAAAGTATGTTTTTGGAAAACCTTGTCAGAAAGAAATTTGTTTTAGTTCTGAATGGTGGTGACTGCCAAAGTCTTGGCACCACCTCCAAATATTACTCACCACCCTGTGTTGTTTCCAGGGAAACAATCAATACCACTGCATGTGTATAGCAATAGTCAATAAAGCTACAGCATCTATTTCAAAGTATTGTTGCCTCTCTGTATTTCCTGCAATAACTTTGTCTGAGACAAAATACTTTACACACACTGCTCCTGCATGACATTCAATGTGATCATTTAAACTACATTGAACTAGCATGGGCATCGGAAGTGCAGGAATTCAGAAGGATGAAAGGAAGTTGCTGAACTTGCATTTGTGGGTTTCTAATTCAGCAAAGGGCCATGCATAACTATTAAGTTTACAGTGCCCAACACTGTTGGCTCCTGGGACTAATTTCAAAACAGGAAATGTTGTACTCAATTATTTGACTTGAAACATTAACGCTGTATCTTTTCCCACAAATGTGAACTGACGGGCTGGGGGTTTCCAGTATTTTCTGGGTCGTTTAGTTTAGAGACATAGCACGTCAACAGGCCCTTGGGCCCACTGAGTCCATGCCGACCATTGATCACCCGCTCACACTAGCGCGATGTTATCTCATTTACGCATCCACTCCCTTGAGACTGGCGGCAATTTACAGAGGCCAATTAACCTACAAATCCGCACGTCTTTGGGACATGGGAAGAAACTGTAGCAACCGTAAAAAACCCATGCAGTCACAGGAAGAACGTGCAAACTCCACACAGACAGCAACCATGGTCAGGGTTTGAGCCCGGGTTTCTGGCACTGTGAGGCAGCAGCTCTACCAGCTACTGTGCCGGCCTTTGATGGTCTGGTTGAATGCTTGAGGTACATGAACTATTCCTGTTTCTACTCACCCTGGCTGGAGTAGACGATGCTATTGGCTACTTAATTATTTTTATTTTAGACTTCCTTACTTCTAGGTGCTTTGTTTTAGATTTTCTGTTGCCTGAGACTAATTTGCCTGACAATACTCCAAAAGAGTGTTGCACAGGAACTGACATAGGTTAATGTGTGACTGATGTCAAACATCACATCACAAGTGTGATGCAGGATAAATGTTCCCCATGTTGGGGGGGTCCAGAACCAGTGGTCACAGTTTAAGAATAAGGGGTTGGCATTTTAGGACTGAGATGGGGAAAACCTTTTTCACCCAGAAAGTTGTGAATCTGTGGAATTCTCTGCCTAATCACTGGATGTTTTCAAGAAATAGATTTAGCTCTGAGGGCTAACAGAATCAAGGGATATGGGGAAAAAGCAAGAACGGGGTACTGATTTTGGGTGATCATTCATGATCATATTGAATGACAGTGCTGGCACGAAGGGCCAAATGGCCTACTCCTGCACCTATTTTCTATGTTTCCATGTTTCTAAGTGCAAGCGTGACTATGTTGAGATGTGTCCAAATATTCCAAATATTAGGGATGGACCCAGAAATGGACATAGTCGTCATAAAAACACTTTCATAATGTAGCACTGAAAGAACCTATGTCTAATTTCAAGATTGAAAAGTAAATAGGGAACTATCTGAGAATGAGAGTTCAATTGTTTCATGCCATACCTGATCAGCCATGATCATATTGATCAGCCATGATCATATTGAATGGCGGTACAGGCTCGAAGGGCCGAATGGCTTACTACTGCACCTATTTTCTATGATTCTATGCGTGATGTAGACAGAAAAATATAATGAGGAAAAATAAGTGGTTAGAGTAAAAGAGGCGAAAAGGGAAGAGTAAGACATGTATGTAATAATGTATATGTTTCCATGAAAATAAATGCTAATAAAATGATAATCCACAATTTAAGCCATCGATTGCCAAAACTAAAACATTAGGTTGGCCATGCATTAAAAAGGTACAACTGATTTTAATTATCAGGTTTATCATTGTGAGACAAAATTATGTCCAAAGATGCCATTCAGTGGTTTTCTCAAGTACAGTCTGTTCCATTAAAATAATATTGCAAATAAGACCTGGAAGCAAGTGTGACCTCCAATTGCCAAAAGGACACCATATGAAGGCAAGAAGGTTGGTGATAAGAAAAAAAGCCGCTGATTCCTCAACATTGATCTGTCCTCTCAAAATAAATAATTAGCTTCATTAATGCTGCACTTGCCTGTACTACAAAATTAAAGCAAAACTTGTTTATGAGGTACAGACCTATCTGACTGTATCAGGATATTGGGGAACTGATGGAAACGCATTATTCATTCTGCAAGTAATTTTCATTGAATGAGAGTAGTTCAGCAGAGATCCCAAAAATCAGAAACAGTAGCAAGAGCAATTCTTTTATAAATTGCTGTATTGAGAAAACTACGCACCAGATCGGACTTTGCAGAAGATGAGCTCAGGGAATCCACATCATTCAGTTTATCAGATGAATGCAAATGTGCTTCTTGGCTGGATCGTATTCCTGAAATCTTATTTGGAACAGGTGACAGTACACTATCCTCCACATCGTCTAAACTTGATCTGGAAAACAATTCACAAAACACTCATGAAGTGTACAACAGGAAACATTTTTAATCAGATTACAATGAAAGGAGCATCTATAACAGACAGTAAATATGTACTCTCAGTTAGCAAAATGCATCGCAGTACTCTAATTTGGCTAAGTATGGACTTCAAATAATTTACATTTAAAGCATAATCTTGCTCTTTCCCAGGACCAAGTTAAATTCCAAATTACGCAGATCATAATATTCAACAGACGATGCCAGCTGTACATAAACAATCACAGAATGAACTAGGAGATCTGTGGGTTGAGTTCCATATCTAAGCTCAAATTTGTCTCAGCCTCTCCACTGCCTCTGTGCTGGATGATTTTCCTTCAATTAAAATTGAATGGACCAAAATTATTAGACAATCCCTAAAGAAATCCTATTCCTTCTTCCATATTCTATTCCGCTCTCCATCTCAGGGTCTGAGTTTTTATTTTTGCAAACTCAGCATCCTTTTAGACATTGGGCTGAGCTTCTAACACGACATCACTATTATCATTAAGAACATAACTTCCACTTTTGTAATATTTAATAACTTGCCCTGCCTAACTTTTCTTCCATGCCTTTACTCCAGCCTTATTATTTTAATGCCTCCTGGACCCTGGAACCATGTGATTTATTCTCCACATACTTAATTAAATCCAGAACTCTGCTGACCTAGATCAAGATCAACAGACACGGAAAATCTTTCAATAATTCAATAAAAAGCAAAATGAACGATGTTGGGGCAATTCAATTTAAATGTGCAGGAATTCTAATAGACAAATCCAATTATATTGAAGAATTAACATTAGTCCGTGATGCGTTAAGGAATCTTTGTTATTTGTACATAAATATTCTTGCAGCAATAGTGGGGACAAATCTTCAGGTGACTTGGTATAGGTGGAGAGATTCTTGACAAGCAAAAAGAATGAACAGCTAATGCAGTTTGGAAGGCATGTGGAGTTAATCAGCCACTATCTTATTAAATGGTGGAGAAGCCACAAGGGTCCAAGTAACTGCTTCTGTTCCTAATTTATAAAATCTCCATATTATACTTCTTGTGCTGTTTGGCTGAATCATTTATTTTGTATCTTCAGTTACGTTGAGGAAACAGCTGGGGAATGCTAGCAACAAGCAAAATATATGTTTGTGGGACTGAGCGCTCACATAAAAAAGATTTTATTGTTTCAAAATTAAATGGAGGTCTTGCATGATTCCGTTTCAGGATCCAGGAACAACCACAATGCAACCTCTAACAATGAGCAGAGTTGTCCATGCGCTATGGGGAGAAGGCAGGCACGGGTTATTGATTGGGAACGATCAACCATGATCACAATGAATGGCGGTGCTGGCTCGAAGGGCCGAATGGCCTCCTCCTGCACCTATTTCCTCTGTTTCTATGCTAACTATGTCAACTATGGCAGCTCAAAATAATGTTGGGATTTTACAACTGAATCCAATTTACAATTGAATTTAATTTGAATGTGAACACTGGTGGCTCATTTGTAAACTCGTTCAGAAAACAAGTTGTTAGCCAGTGAGCTCTACAGATGTAAAAACATCTATCTGGGCCAAGGTTTCTAGCAATGAGAAAAAAAATGAAGTCAGATTTTATAATTACTAAAACCATTTAGCTTCAATTACTTTATGATAAAATAAAAGGTTTCCAAGGAATTAAAATTAATTGTTTCAAGAAATGTCATTTCAACTCTAATCAATATATAACTGTGAGAAACATAATATAAGCAATTTGATAAACAGTTGTTTGAACATGAATACATCACAGTGTTACATTTAATTTTCCACAAAACATTATTTTGAGGTAGATTTTGAATACATACCCTGAACAAGGAGTAGCTGAAACAGATAATCTGAGAGGAGGACAGTTTATCGGACTTCCTTTCCGAGAATCAATCTTTAAGTACATGGATTGTTTTTTTGCATTTGTGTCATGATGCTAAAAGAAACAAAAAACAGACTGATACGGATTTCAGTATTGGGTATAAAAAGTTATTCAACTGTGATTCAACTGGGTTACATTAGAAAATTCAGCCACTTGAAATATGGACTAAGATGGTGGCACGGTGGATATTATTATCTTACACATACTATAAATCTATGCATCATGATGTGCACCATTTTGTTCAAATCATTATACCAAGTAACATTTAAGTTACATAATAAATACATCTAGCACTACAACAACAATGTAGTGTTTGACTTTGGATGAACGTGATACTTACAGGTGAAGATGAACCAAGCTTTTCCATGTACTCGATATCTAATGATTGTTCATAATCCAACACTATAAAAAAAAAGTTTAGGCATTGGAATGGAGCAAACCACATAAGTACTGAACAAGGGATTTTATGCAGCAGTTTCAATGCAGAGTAATATGTACAAAATCATAATGGCTGCAGCACACATTTAGAGATACAGCATGGAAACAGGTCCTTCAGCCCAACGAGTCCCTGCTGGCCAACAATCACACTAACACCAGTTCTATCCTACACACTACGAACAACTTACAGAAGCCAATTAACCTACAAACCTGCATGTCTTAGGAATGGGTGGAAACGGGAGCACCCAGAGAAACCCATGCGTTCAAAGGATGAACGTTCAAACTCCGTACAGAAAACGCCCACAGTCAGGATCGAACCTAGATCCCTGGCGCTGTAAGGCAGCAACTCTACCACTGCGCCACTGTGTTGTCCCATTTGTTCTCCATGTGCATTATCCATAAAAACTTGGATGCATTAGGGAAGCAATATTGTCCATTCGTTATTTTGCCTGTGTGGAACGATGCTTGACCCCCTCTCAGATTGATGGACATCGCCATTGAGGTTTTGATGTATTTTCCCCAAATGATGGCAATTCAATTGAGGGCCAACAATATCATAATGGGTGGAATTTTCCAGGTAGAAAGCGGAGAGCGGTTTGTTTCATCCATCTCTCATTCCACAAGAAGTTCCTAGAATGGTACAACGTATGGAATCGGATCTTGTCCCATTTTCGAGGCCCAACTAGAGATCTGTCCAATTAATGTCCTTCTCTGGACGAAAGATTAGACTACACTGTATGCACAACTATACACAACACACTACTTAATCTTCATTTATTTGTAGCCATCAGAATTGAAATGTTGGTACACATTAAATCATCTCAGTTGCATTCTATCCAAATGGCTGCTAATATTGTTTTCAAAAATTAAAAGCAAAAACTTATTAGGAGATCTATTTTATGGGAGAGATTACACAATTATATCACAGGACAAAGAATGATGCATTTGAATTTACAAAATACATCAAATGCAGAAAACACAATTACATAATTAAATTTAGGATCCAAATGAAATTAAAAATGTGTACTGAGTTTACATCAAATAAAAGTTAGTGCCTTTGAAACATACCTGCTGAAGAAAAGTTCTCATTTGCAAACTCAGAATTCTCATTCACGAATGCAGAAAGGTCCGAGGGCTGCGGATAATCAGGTTTATCTTCGTCTAATTCTGACTGTATTCCAGAGTAGGTCCATTTCTGGTTTGTTCCTGAGGAGGCTAGTTTTTCTTCATCAGTGGCATGCTCCACCGTGCCAATTACTGGTGGCGTTTCTGGAGTAGTGAGTGGAGTTGAATCCTAAAACACGAGTGTTACCGGTAAATACATTAATCTTGGTATCTAACTGAAGCAACATGGCCTGCCTAAAAGTTGACCAACAGAAGCCAAGCATAGCCTTTGATGGACATTTAATGCATCTAAAGGGGAAATAAGGTACACGCACGGATTTCCTAACTATTCTTGGGCATTCAGGAAAATATTATTCCAGTCTAGATTTTCCAGTCTGTGATTGAGACCCACAATGAGGGCAAACATTACCTCATTAAAAATCCTAAATATATCAAATTAACGTAGAATACGAATTCTATGAACCCTTTTGTTGTGTATAATTAGCTTTTTTTTACATTCACCACCCTCCTTCGACTCCCCTTTCATTTCCATAATGGCAATGTAACATAAATTCTAGAACACATTCAAATCTGCATTTACTGACCTGTGACGATGTTTCGGAGAGTGAGGTTCGCTTTGGAGATCTCTTCACCCTAAAAGTATTTCTGCAGATAGAAGCAATGCATTTAAAATCTTCCAATGTACCAGTTATTATTTGACAGAGAACAGATAGAGATACTCGAGGGACCGATTAGCTGAATTTTAGATATACAGTATACACTTAAATTGCGACGGTCATTTAAACTCTTAAAACCCACAATCTCGTAAATATATTTAACATTTCTTTCAAAAACATAACGCTGTGCTTCATCCTATCATAAATGGCCATATAAAAACATGTTATTCGCAAGGGGATTCCTGGAGGAACTGGGTTATTTCTAAGCATAACAATGTCACTCTGACTTGAATAGCAAATATAGATCTGTCCCAAAGATTCTCCAAGAGATATATCCATCATTAGATCGTACGTAGCCTGTGCTTTGCAAAGAGTGTCAAGAAGTTCAAGTATGAGTGAAATTCTCAGCACAGCTAGTCATAATATTATTTATTTCTGTTAACAAAAATGTAGAATTGTTACTGGCATGAACCTTAAGAAAATAGCGGGAACTGCTGGACAGAATCGCAGCATAATTGAAATCAGAAGAAGAATCGGATCCAAATAGCATCTTGCCTGGTGCATTTAATACAACTCCACTTTAAACTTTTTTTTGCAGATGCCATGAGACAACTTCAAAAATAATTTCTGACCGAGGTGCAGCACAAGAGGATATTTAAATAAAGCTGTCTATGCTAATTTTTTTTAAAGAAAGACAATGAAAGCATTAGGTAATAGATAAAAACAGGCAAGTGCATCAGCCGCTCCTAAATGACAACAGCAGGACACAGGCACAGAGCAGAGGCAAGCATGCAGTACACAGATTTGGATGTACTTTCAACAGAGAACAAAATAACTTCATTCCTTCTACAGTCCTGTGACATAGAGACAGATACATAGAAGAGAGACAGACAGCGAGAAAGAACTGGGAAGGAGAATATGAACAAACACAGGAGACATTTTTCTGGGAAGTAGGACATCCTTATAATCCAGACATGTACCTTTCCTGTACTTGTGAATGGATCAGTCAGAACAATTCAAAATATTAAGGCTGTAACAAGAGTCTTCCATGAAGAATATAGCTCATTTTTCGTACAACAAAAAGGTGGAAAACATAATCACTTCTCAATGCCAATAGCCAGATAATTTGCAATGTTGAAAATAATATACAACCCTACGTATTTGTTTTGGCCAGGGTGGGTAACAACAGCTTTTGAGAAGAAAATCTTTAAATGTATATAGGCAGTGGTAGGTATGTGACTTTGTGTTATGGCAATGTGTTCTTTACATAGCAGTTGGGAGAAGGGTTATGATGATTAAGAGTCAGCATTGCACTCAATCTATTTTTTGTATTGCTCCTACATTAAAGCTCTTCTTCAGAGGCATTCTGTTGAGACCAGTAAAATTACGCCCAGTGTGGTCTTTAAGTTTGTTCAAAGCTGGCTTAAATGAGGTGTGTGTTTGGTTTTGGGTTCAAGAACAGCAACAGGATGGAGCAAAACTGTGGAGACAATAAAAGCAACTATGTGTAGGAAGGAACTGCAGTTGCTGGTTTAAACCAAAGATAGACACAAAATACTGGAGTAACTCAGCGGGACAGGCAGCATCTCTGGAGAGAAGTGTTTCCGGTCGAGACCCTTCTTGAGATGGACGTCAGGTGGGGGAGGGAGATACATAGACAAGGACGTTTAAGGTGTGAAAATAAGACAAAGGGAATGGAGATCAAGGAAGATGTAGAATAGATCATAGTTAGCGGGGAGAAGGTAACAACAAAGCAAACCGAGATAAAATGTAGCCGGAGACAGTAGGACAGGTCAGAGTGATTTTGGAAAGAGGGAGGGATGGAGAGAGAGGGAAAGTAAGGGTTACTTAAATTAAATGTGCTGGGGTGTAAGCTGTAAGCTGGTGTAAGCTGCCACGCGAAATATGAGGTGCTGTTCCTCCAATTTCCACAAAAGCAACTATGTGTTATTTCTGATTACCGTACACTGCAATGCCCACACAATCTATCAAAAAGGATCTCCAACTTTATTTTTATCTGACAGCAGGCAAGGACCCCACATTGCCAGAAGGGATTGCCTTTAGATTTCGGAACCAAGACTTCTGAGAAATGGTTGCTATTTCATAACAACTCAAATAGTTATCAATGGTAACGTGACTATCTTGCAATTGAAGGGATATGGGGAGAAGGCAGGAACAGGGTACTGATTGTGGATGATCAGCCATGATCACAGTGAGTGGCGGTGCTGGCTCGAAGGTCCGAATGGCCTATTCTTGCACCTATTGTCTATTGTGAAATTGGTTTTGATGCTGTATGTGCACAGTTCTGGACACCCAGCTCTTGGAAGGATGTTAATAAGCTGGAAAGTGGCAGAAAAGATTCACGAGTATTTGACTGGGACTGGAGGGCATGAGTTGCATGGAGGAGCTGAATAAGTTGGGATTCTTCCTCTGGAGCTTGGGAGGCTGACGGGTGATCTTATGGAGATGTAGAAAATCCTGAGGGCTGCAAATAATGTGGATGGACAGTCGTTTTCCCAGGGTAGGGGAGTCTAAAACTGGACTAGGGGAGGACATAGATTTATGTTGCAAAGGGAAGATTTAAAAAAGATGTAAAGGCATTTTTCTTTTTCACACAGAGGGTGGTGGGTATGTGAAACAGACTACCAGAGAAAGCTGTAGAGGGGGATACAATTACAAACTTTAAAAGACATCCGGACAGGCAATTGATAGAACAATGTTTAGATGGATACGGGGAAACACAGGCAAATATGACCAACTTGGACATACATTGTGGTCATCAGGACGAGTTGGGCTAAAGGGCATTTTCCGTGCTCAACGTCTCCATTATTCTCCAATGTTTAAATTCCAATGGGAAGTCGTGAGACAATAAATCATACGTTTCAGCTAGTTGAATGTATCATTGGTGAACATGGAGAGCTTCAAACAACATCATGCTTTCTGACAATGATATCTCCACAATCCATAAAATGTAAAGTCAAAAATAAATTTTCATTTTTCTTTAAACTCCATGATGATTTGTAACAAAACAATTAAAACAGCAGACGACAGGTAAGCAAAAGTCCATGACTGCACTTATGGTGATGCCTATTGATAGATGCATCTATCATGGTAGATTATTTCTGAATTCTCGGGAGGCCTAAATAAGGTAATTCATCTTGACAATGGAAAATAAAGTGATGAACATAATGTAACTGCTGCAACATGTCAAAACATGTTGTGTCCAGTAAGGACTGGCAACTATTCCACGTACACACTATGGATCATTTTTTATTCGATATTCTCAAATTAAATATTGTAAGTTTAATGACATATGGGAAAATTGCTTTAACAAGGAAAAATCCTCAGAGTCCATGTCATAAACAGGGTTATACAATTTAGTGAACCCAGTTTTCAATTGGCAAAGGTTACACTGAATAAGTGACTCTCACATACACATCTTTAACAGAAAATAGATTAGTTCGTTATTTTACTCATTTATTCTCTGATTCCCAATCAAAGTAACATTTGGAAGATGTATTCCCAGAGCAGTTGATGCTGCTTTACTGCAATTGCCTCTAATACTCAACTTTTAACCTGTAAGTAGAGGCAAAAAGTCCAACAGTCAAGCCGGTTGACCTAGAAATTGAATCATGCATCAGAACGTGCTCTAAAATGTGCAAAACACACATAGCTCTTTCCCAGGGTTGGCACGACCAGATTTGCCTACACACAACTCTTACAACCCTGCAAATGTTTGGAGGTAGGCAGTGGTGCAGACACCTTGCTTCATTGACTTGGAAATCTCAATCAAGTGATGTGCCACAGGAAAATTGTTCTGCAAGCACAGAAACCATGACTGGCCAAGATGAACTGCTAGTATGAGGTTGAGGCCATGGTGTTCAGTGCCAGGAGGAACTGGTCCCATTTTAGTCAAATCACATACTGTATGCTTCATGGTCAGTCACCACATTGACAAAGATTATCCGATATTACACTCACATATTTCCGTGAACAACAACATTTACATTCAGCAACTAAAGATACTTAGCAATCTCCATTAGTAATGGACATTCAAATCTTTCAAAACGTACTCGCACCCTTATCATTATTCCTTCATCCATATTTGCCTGTTGTAGGAGGAATGTTCTATAATGCAATATAAAAGTAGGAAATAAAAGTAGGAATGGATCGGTAACAGGGCAGCACAGTGGGCCTGTTTCCGCGCTGTATCTCTACGATTTTTCCGGCGACTGCGGGCTTCAGTGACTGACACCCGCAGTCGCCGAAAAACCGTCAAGTTGTACGACAATCTACGACAGACTACGACACAGTTGACGTCGTAGTCTGTTGTAGTTTTCTTTTCCTTCAAGCAGAAGGATATATTTACCTTGTACAGACAGTGCAGAGAAGGTTCACTATGTTGATTGCAGGGATGAAGGCATCGGCTCTGCACTAAACATTTACCAGAATGGGTTTATATTATCTGGATTTCAGAAGCATGAGAAGTGATCTGATTGAAGCATATAATGTTATGATGGGACTTGACAATGACATTGTGAAGATATATTCTCTCATCAGGGAATGTAGAAGTAGCAGGCATAGCTTCAGCACAAAGGGATGCCCACGTGAGATGGACATAAGGAGGAATGACTACCCTTGGAGGATTGTAAACCTTTGGGATTCTCTACCCCAGAAACACACTCATATCGAGTCATTATATATAGACCGAAATATAAAGGTTTTTCGACAACCAGAAACAAGTTTTATGAGGTCAGACAAGAAATTGGATTTGAAGCCAATGATTAGATCATTAATGGTGGAGCAGACTCAGAGAATTGGTGGCATACAGTAACCTACTCTTTCTCCTCATTTAGAACACATGCACAGTTCCACCAATTATCGAGGACGGATATTTAATTTCAGATTTTCTTCGAGTCATTGAGATTCAGCCCATCAAATCTGCACTGACCATCAACAAGCCTATTTTCACAAATACTAGTTCATCTTATTTTTTTAATTCTCCCCACATTCAGTGAGAAACATTACAGTAACATTCAGTTCACATAAAAATAACTTCTTACTTGTTGCTCAGGGGTTTTCTTTCACATTCCCTGAAATGCAGTATAGCATTTCAAGAACTTGTTAGATAAAACTTGTTCTGAACATATCTAAAACAATATTTCTGGAAGGTTTGCATTGCAAATAGTGAAAGGCAGGTGAGAAATAAATATTGTCATTTCTTCAGTGCCATGCTGCTAATGCAACTGATTCTATACAGAACTCTCTAAGTTCTGACAATAATCTTTCTCTTTTCTATATCCTGTTTAAAACTAATCACAAGTTCCTACTCAAATTAATTCTTGACACAGACTTCAAAACTCAGCTGCCTGTTCAAAAGTAACTTCTCGTAAAGCAGACTCTTACAAAAATTGCAAGTGTTGACTTATCTTTCTACAGTATCTGCGAAAAGACAACTTTTTCTTTCTTGCACCACTTCCTGGTGTAATATCTTAAGCATAGATTGTTGAAATGAAATATTTCATTTACTTTAGGCCTTATATTATATTCATAATAATTTAAATAACATGTATGTAACCAGATGAGCGCCATATCACCAGCAAGCCGAGTAACAAAGTCAGAGATGGGCTCATCTCAATCAATTCAATAATCAGGAATTGTTTCATGTATTTTTCTGATGTCAATTATCAGCTAAAGCTATTTCATAAGATAAGTAAACAAAATCAAATAATACAATTATTAGACTTTCTAAGTTGCAATAAACAAGAGGGCATGACATGAGAATTAAGGGACAGAAGTTTAGGGGTAACATGAGGGGGAACTTCTTTACTCAGAGAGTGGTGGCTGTGTAGAATGATCTTCCTGCAGAAGTGGTGGAGGCAGGATCGATTTCAACATTTAAAAGTAAATTGGATAGGTATATGGACGGGAAGGGAATGGAGGGGTATGGTCTTAGTGCAGGTAGATGGGACTAGGGGAAAATAAATGGTCGGCATGGACTGGAAGGGCCGAGAAGGCCTGTTTCCGTGCTGTAATTGTTATATGGTTATATATGGTTATAATAATCATATTCTGAGCATAACTGTGTAACTGTTCAGTGTTGGCAATGACTTCTCATCTGCTGCGTGCCTGCTGCATAACAAACTGAAAAAGCGTACGGTAATTAGGTACAGAGATCTTGATTGTGGTTTTTATCATTAGAAAGAGTTTCTAATGTTAGAGATAAAATTGAAATTCCAGTGCACATATACAAGTTCTTTGACCAGAAGGCAAGGGAGGGAAAGAGAGGGCAGCTGTGATTCAGATCACAACACAAGCAGATGGACAGAAACTCTTGACCTTAACCACCTCCACCTCCACCTCCTGGTGCAAGTGAAACAATGACAGATAACTGGTTGGTACCACAATCTACTTGCTTTATATTATACCTTGTAATCTAATTATTTGACAAAAAAACAGAAAAGGGTTTTAGATCGATAGATAGACACAAAATGCTGGAGCGGGTCAGACAGCATCCCCGGAGAAAAATAATAGGCAATGTTTTGGGTTGAGACCCTTCCCCAGGGTTTTAAATAGTGAATAGTTCACAGAACATCATTTTATGCCTTTGCCACTGGATTTTTCTGGAGCAGATGTTGTTGGAAACTGTACTAATATTTATTCTAAGAACTGGGCGGCAAGGCGGTGCATCAGTAGTGATGCTTCCTTATAGAGCCAGGGACCTGGGTTTGATCCTGACTATGGGTGCTGTTTGTACGGAGTTTGTACATTCTCACTGTGACCTGCGTTTTTTCTGAGAACTTTGGTTATCTCTCACACTCCAAAGATGTACAAGTTGTACGTTTGTAGGCTAATTGGCTTGGAATAATTGTAAATTGCCCCTAGTGTGTGTAGGATGGTGTTAATGTGCAGGATCGCTGGTCGCTGCAAACGCGGTGCGCCGAAGGGCCTGTTTCTGCACTGTACCTCTAAACTAAATTAAACTAAAAACCCCAAATCCTTTTCAGTGCAAAATAATTATTTCCCTCTCAATGATTTTCATTTCTAAATCATACTTTGGTTTCTAAAAATAGTTGGATGTTGTGTTGCCTTAATGACAATATAATCAACTTAAATATTCTGCCAATATCATATTCATTTTATTTTCATTCGCATCAAATATCTCAAAGAAAAGAACAGAACAATTTGTCCCCAAATAAGCCAATAAATCATTCATGGTCTAATCATATTTGTGGAAGGAATAATTTCAGATAATTGTATGCCAATTATAATCACAAGGATATTAAATATTTATGCAATTTGTCTAGGAACCTAATCACTTAACTGAAGATATCATAATTATGTACTTTCGAGGTACAATTGTTTCTGCTCTCATGACCACTTATTTGTCATAAATAAGTTTCATTCAAAAGCTGCAGTGAACAATAGCAGAATCATGGGATTCGTTAAGGTTGTCATTTTAAATCTCCTCATTTCCCAGAGCAAGAAACATTATTCTAAAGATAAAACTCCTCAGATTAAGTTAGATGCTTTCACCGAAGAGCTGGTCTTCATTAGTGTTGCAATTTTAAATTCAGATCTAAGTTGTGCCAATTCATGCTCTCGGCCTTTTGGTAGGGAAAAAATATTGATTATAATATCCCTCACATTATGGACAAATTAGTGTTCCATTCACACCATCATGGTTTTTCTGGTTCTCGATGGATTCACTGGAGCGAGATCTCAAAAATGAGACAAGACCCACATCAAATAATCTACTAAATCAGAAACTATGAAAGGCATTGTCAGGGTAGACGGTCAAAACCTTTTGTCTCCAGGGTGGAAGTCAAAGACTGGAAGGCATAGCTTTAAGTGGACATCGCAAAGTTTAAAGGAGATGTGAGATGGGAGTTTTTTGTTTCACATAGAGTGTGGTGGGTGCCTGGAATGCACTGTCGGGGGTGGTGGTGGAGGCAGATATGATAGAGTATTTTGACAGAGACAGGCACATGAGAATGAAGGGAATGTATTTACACACGTGCAGGCATATTATATGGATCACATGCAGGTGGAGGAGATTAGTTTTACTTGGCATCATGTTTGCTACAGACATTGTGGGTCAAAGTTCCTGTACTGTACTGTTCTATGTTCTAGATATCCTATGTAAGTACTTGTCACATTTGTGGTTCACCAAGCAGAGAGACGGCGAAAGGGTATGAGATTCATAAAGATTCTTACTGAGAATGTGGATCACCAGTTAATAGGCAATAGACAATAGACAATATCAAGGACAGCTCCCATCCTGCATTTGGCCTGTTCAACCTGCTACCCTCAGGGAGGCGCTATAGGTGCATCAGCACAAGGACAAATAGACTCAAGGACAGTTTCTTTCCAAAATCCATCATCTCCCTGAACTCACACATGCATTGACTTCACAGCCTAACCCCCGGACTTTCATCTATCCACCTAATGTAATTTGTACTGTAACTGTAACCCATACTGGATATAGGAATCCTATTATCCATTCTATTTATCCATTGTCTTTATATAGATATGTATATAGCGCTGCAGAAACTGTGCACCTTATCCCCCCCCCTTTTTGTCTTGTTTTTGCACTGAGTAGGAGCAGTTTTTAATCTCACTGTACATGTGTATAGTGACAATAAAAGGCATTCTGATTCTGATTCTGATTCAATAGATAATAGACGCAGGAGTAGGCCATTCGGCCCATTGAGCCAGCACCGCCATACACCGTGATTTTGGCTGATCAGCCACATTCAGTACCCTGTTCCTGCCTTCTCACTATATTCCCTGACTCCGCTATCTTGAAGAGCTCTATCTAACTCTCTCTTGAAAGCATCCAGAGAATTGGCCTCCACTGCCTTCTGAGGCAGAGAATTCCACAGATTCACAACTCTCTTGGTAAGAAAGTTTTTCCTCAACTCCATTCTAAATGGCCTAACCTTTATTCTTAAACTGGGGCCCCTGGTTCTGGACTCCCCCAACATCGGGAACATGTTTCCTGCCACTAGTGTGTCCAATCCGTTAATGATCTTATATGTTTCAATAAGATCCCCTCTCATCCTTCTAAATTCCCCAGTATACAAGCCCAGCCGTTCCATTCTATCAACATGTCCCGCCATCCCGGGAATTAACCTTGTGAACCTACGCTGCACTCTCTCAATAGCAAGAATGTCCTTCCTCAAATTTGGTGACCAAAACTGCACACAACACTCCAGGTGTGGTCTCACTAGGGCCCTGTACAACTGTAGAAGGACCTCTTTGCTCCTATACTCAACCCCTCTTGTTATGAAGGCCAACATGCCATTAACTTTCTTCACTGCCTGCTGCACCTGCATGCTTAGTGTCAGTGCGTGATGAACAAAGACCCTCAGATCTCTTTGTACTTCTCCTTTTCCCAATTTAACACCATTCAGATAATAATCTGCCTTCCTGTTTTTGCCACCAAAGTGGTTAATCTCACATTTATCCACATTAAACTGCATCTGCCATGCATCTGCCCACTCACCCAACCTGTCCAAGTCACCCAGCATCCTCATAGCATCCTCCTCACAATTCACACTGCCACCCAGCTTTGTGTCATCTGAAAATTTGCTGATGTTACTTTGAATCCCTTCATCTAAATCATTGATGTATATTGTAAATAGCTGCGGTCCCAGCACTGAGCCTTGCAGTACCCCACTAGTCACTGCCTGCCATTCTGAATGGGACCCGTTAATCCCTACTCTTTGTTTCCTGTCTGCCAACCAATTTTCTATCCACATCCACTGGCTCTCCATTGTCCATTTTCCTAGTTACATCCTCAAAAAATTCCAGAAGATTAGTCAAGCATGATTTCCCCTTCGTAAATCCATGTTGACTCGGATCGATCCTGTTACTGCTATCCAAATGTGCGCTATTTCATCTTTTATAATTGACTCCAGTATCTACCTCACCACCGATGTCAGGCTAACTGGTCTATAATTCCCTGTTTTCTCTCTCCCACCTTTCTTAAAAAGTGGGATAACATTACCTATCCTCCAATTCACAGGAACTGATCCTGAATCTATAGAACATTGGAAAATGATCGCCAATGCGTCCATGATTTCTAGAGCCACTTTCTTAAGTACCCTGGGATGCAGACCATCAGGCCCTGGGGATTTATCAGCCTTCAGACCCATTAGTCTACGAAACACCATTTCCTGCCTAATGTGAGTTTCCTTCAGTTCCTCCGTCACCCTAGATACTCTGGCCATCAGTACATCAGGAAGATAGTTTGTGTCCTCCTTGATGAAGATGGATCCAAAGTACCTGTTCAACCTGTCTGCCATTTCCTTGTTCCCCATAATAAATTCACCTGTTTCAGTTTTCAAGGGCCCAACTTTGGTCTTAACTAAATTTTTTCCTCTTCAAATACCTAAAGAAGCATTTACTATCCCCCTTTATATTCTTGGCTAAGTTACTTTTGTTAATCATCTTTTCTCCCCGTATTGCTTTTTTAGTTACCTTCTGTTGTTTTTTTTTAATTTCCTAATCCTCTGGCTTCACGCTCATCTTTGTTATGTTATACTTCTTCTCTTTTATTTTTATACTGTCCTTGACTTGCTTTGTTACTTATTTTATACTGTCCTTGACTTGACTTTCTTCCTCATTGGAATGAACTGATCTTGCACCTTCTGTATTATTCCCAGAAATACCTGTCATTGTTGTTCCACTGTCATCCCTGCTAGGGTATCTTTCTAGTCAACGTAGGCCATCTCCTCCCTCATGGCTCCATAGTCCCCTTTGTTCAACTGTAATACTGACACTTCCGATCTTCCCTTCTCCCTCCCAAATTATAGATTAAAACATCATATTATGGTCACTACCTCCTAATGATTCCTTTACCTCAGTTCCCTTATCAAATCTGGTTCATTACACAACAGTAAATCCAGAATTGCCTTCTCCCTGGTAGGCTCCAGTACAAGCTGCCCTAAGAATCCATCACGGAGGCACTCCACAAACTCCCTTTCTTGGGGTCTAACACCAATCTGATTTTCCCAGTCTACCTGCATGTTGAAATCTCCCATAACAACTGTCATTCCCTTTGCGACATGCCAATTTTAACTCTTAAGGAGTCATGAATTAATTCACAGAAATTATCATGAAATTATCATATTTCCCGTTTGGCCAGTCCAGCCTAATAAGGCATTGTAGCAGAATTAGATCATTCGGTGCATCACGTATACTCCACCATTCACTCATGGCTGATCTATCTGCGCCTCTTAACCCCGTTCTCCAGCTTAGGGAGCCCCATATTAAATGTCCATGAACAACTCAAATAAGGGCTATGAATCTTGAAATGGATGCTGCCATTTCCTTCTCTTTAGAGAATAAACGGCGCAGACAATGTTCGCAATATGAGATTAGGGAAATCAAAATCGGACTCAAAAACAAATTGATTTACGTGATGTCAAAATCCTCTCCCAAATCTAGGGCTATTGATTGTTTCCCAAATGTCCCTCTGAATGGTTCCAAAGCACGTTTTATTGATGCCACTTCTGATCATGAGAATTCTTTGGAATCATGCACCCTTTTGCACAAAACAATCACCGTTCAATCCTTTAATATGTGTGACTGCCAATTGTAGCAATAGTGCTCACTTCCCAACAGAGATCAGACAATTTAGCACAGGCTATAGATGTATAACAACTGATACTTAATGTGACATGTTTGTACTGTAGCTCAAAAAAACCCCCAATATACATATCACACATAGTCCTCCGCCAGTTTTGCCACCTCCAACGTGACCCCTCCACTCGCCACATCTTCCCATCTCCCCCCGTGTCTGCCTTCCGCAAAGACCGCTCCCTCCGCAACTCCCTTGTCAATTCTTCCCTTCGCTCCCACTCCACCCCGGGCCCTGGCATTCCCTCTCTCTCTATCTCTCCCCCACCCAAGTCGCACTAGCTTCTCATTTTCACGCTACAAACAGCTTACAATGGCCTGTTTCCTTTTTCATCCATACTTTTTTGCATATATTTCATTCATTGTTCTTTATCTCTCCACATCACCGTCTATATCTCTCGTTTCCCTTATCCCTAACCAGTCTGAAGAAGGGTCTCAACCCAAAACGTCGCCTACCTCCTTCGCTCCTTAGATGCTGCTGCACCCGCTGAGTTTCTCCAGCCTTTTGTGTACCCAATATACATATTTTCCCTTCTTTTTACTCCAGCACTCTGTGCCTTTTTTTTTGTAAGTGAGCATCTGCAGTTCCGTGTGTCTACATTTTCCCTTCTTCGTGGTTGGCCTTCCTGACCACCCACTACAAAATAAATCTGCTTCCACACTTCTGTCAATGGTCCCTTAAACGGTTTCCGAGAAGACCCCAGATATCGAGGGCAGAAGAAAGAATTTTGATCCCCTCTTTTAATACTATTTTGATTCAGTGCCATAAACCTCATGTTTGTAAATTCAAAGTAATGCCTCATCAGCACAAAATTGGGAATTGCCATTGGTAATATGTTGTTACTTTCCAAAACATTGATCATGTGTTTAATTTGTTCACTGTCAGCCTCGGCAAATCGGAAAAATACATTTTACTGGATGCAACCACTTTATCACTTACGTTTTTAAAGGTAGCCTCTTCTTCTTTGATGACTTATTGTTACTATCCCCTTCACTTGCACCAGTGTCATCGTTCACCTCAAATGAAGCAGGGGATTGAGAAGGAGATCCCGAGAGTTTTGTAGAAGATTTAAATGGATCCGTTGAGCTTTCACAGTTGTCCACTTTGATACTTGATGAAGCATGGTGCAACTTGGGAGAATTTGGGACCTGCACATTGGTGTTGAAGGGGTTGAAATTTGGATCTTCCCATTTTGAAGGGTCGAATGAATATGTCGTCTTTGCAATGGGGATTTCATCAGGATCAGCAGCTGAGTAGGATGATGGAGCACTCTCGACCTTTTCAACAGGTGGAGCCTTCTTGATTCCTAGCTTTGGCTTTCGTAGTGGCATCTTCCCACCGGATTTTTTGCCAAATTTCTTAGGAACAGGTTTTTTTTCTAGATCACTATCAAAGTTGTCTTTGTCCTCAGAATAATCAAATTCCAGCCTCACAGCATGGCCCACAACCGGAGGATTGGACACTGTGCCAGACTCAGTCGCGACTTTGTCCAAATCTTTTCTCGCAACAGAAACGGTTTCAGTTTCAGCCTGTGCTACAGGTACATTTTGTAGTTTATCTCCACTTGAAAGCGGATTGGGCTCAGTAAGGTTGGCTTGATCAAAACTGTTGGATGGCAGAAGAGGAATGAAAGACTCCTGTTGGTTTACAGCGCTTCGTAAACTGCTGCAGGAGGATTCAGATGTATTCACTTCTTTATTTGTCTTGGAGACAGTGGGCTTTGTTTGGACTTCAGTCGTAGTTGGAGCCTCTGCTGGCTTTTCCGCTGGTGTCTCTGCTGGCTTCTCTGATTTAATCTTCTTTTTCAGAGATTGTGGTCTTTTCTTTTTCTTAACGCTGGGCGCATTATCTGAGGCTATGCTAAAGGCCTCTGCCTGCAGAGTTTTTGCCACATCCTCAGTGCTACCAACATCTGTAATTCCAGCAGGTTTTCGTGAGATTGGCGGAGACGCTGGTGCTGGTGGACTCCTGGAGCTGGTCAACGTGCTCAGAGGCTTCTCACTGGTTTGCCACTCAGGTTCACAACCTTCTACGTTCGCAGTCGAGCTGGGAGCTAAAGGGGACTGAGCCTGGAAAGTGTCCAAGACCTCAAGATGATCAAAATCAATTTTATAAGCTCCACTGCTAGCTATTGGTTTATCTTCATCAAATACAATCGATGCCGACTCAGAGAGCGGTCTGACTGATTCCGTGGGCTGTGATGAGTTCTCAGCGGCAGCAACAATCTGATTATCGGGAAGGAGTTCTGAAACAGAAAATAACGTGTTTATAATAAATATTATTAATGACATATAAACACCACTTTTTGTCACTTAAATCCAGATTTGTTCTTGCCCCAATTCTAATTAAGGGGTCAAGGAAAGAGCGTTCACGTCGCGGCCCTGTTTCCACCAATCTTTCCACGCACAAGAAGCACAAGAAGCGCAAGACGCAATGGTATGCAGATGCCGAGAAGTGTGTTCAGCTCGGCTGAACAATTTCTAATCTTGTGATGTGGACTCGATAAGAAGATTCTAATTAAAATAATCCAAATACTTTAATAATAGTATTTAAACATGTTTAGACTTACAACATAATTGTGATTCTTTAAAAAAGTATGAGTCAGGATATTTGAACATTGAAAATACAAGAACATTTTATCGATGCAACAGAGAAAAAACAAATAAATAATGTATTTTGCCATTTGCAGAAATAGAATCAAATGCATCCATCAGATAGATCATATTCCACTTGGCTTGTCAGTGACCAACTCTCTTTTTTATCACTGTAGACTCGCTCTGCTTACCTGACATACACGCCTTATTACGACAACTCTTCCTCCTGCAAAACACTGTGGCGAAGACTAAACCGATCATTTTTACCATCTGATTCCATCACCCCTCCCTTTACAATAATTTTTTGATCAAATTGGCCAGCCTGTCATCTTCCCCACCAGCCTGTCATAACTTTGGTATTTATTTCAATCCTGAATTTTGCTCCATACTTTTTGCATCAGTAAAGGCCCCGATTTGCACCTCTGTGTCCCTATCAATCTCCTTACCTTGGCCTTTCTGGCTTCGCAGCATTAAATACACTCCATGCTCCACCCTCTTGATTCCAACTTACCCAAAATGTTTGCACTTGTTCCATTACTCTTATAAGAAGTCTATTTTAAACCTAACCCACCAGCTTAATAATAGAAAGAGTGGAGGAGGAAGTGATGTGAAGTGGTATGGCCTGCACATTTCCCAAGTGAGTTCACATTTGCAAATATCAAAGCATTGCTACAATTGGTACTTATCATTAAGCTGTTACCCATTATATGCTCTACTTGATATTTTTCATCATTATATTAATTGTTTTCTTTCCTGTGGCTTTGTTCATTTGCGTATGGATTTCATTTTGTACCAGCCACACATTTCAGGAAGATAAAGGGCCTGTCCCACTGTACGAGCTAATTCAGGAGCTCTCTCGAGTTAAAAAAAAAAATCAAACTCGTGGCAAGCATGTAGAATGTACGTAGCGGGTACGTCGGAGCTCCGCACGTCTTTTAGCGGCTCGTAACGCTAACGGCAGGTACTCAGGAAACGCGGTAAGCTCGTGAAGACTCGTGAGGATTTTTCAACATGTGGAAAAATGTCCATGAGAGCCCCGCGTACCTACGAGCTACTGACAGGCTATTACAGTAATTCTCTAAGTTCGAATCAGGGGAAACTCGGGAGAACTCTTGAATTAGCTCGTACAGTGGGACAGCCCCATAATAGTACACGTGCCATTTTGATTTATTTTAGTAAATAGGGTATTCCTAGGGACTTCATGACTACAATATCCCTTCTCAACCTCACCAGTTTTGTGCTGATAATACAATGTGGATGAAGATGTAACATATTAAACCACGTCTCTGATTATGTATGCATATAGTTAATACTCGGTACAGCCAGGGGAATACAAAGATTGCCTTCGCATACTTGCAACTGGATATTGATCTGAAAAATGGATCGGGTGAGTCACCGCTCTCACACCCACGCACACTGGGAAGCATGACAAAACGCAAAGTTTATCATTCCTATCTGATTAAAAAATAAACATAAAATAGTGGAAAACATTGTGCCAACTCCCCCATCACACTCTTTTAAATCAATTTTATCTCAATGTTATTTCCAAGTTTTTGTCTTTCTACCTGCAATTAAGAGTAAACGTGTAATTCATTATCCGACATGGGTAATATCTACCCTGCTAAACTGCCTTTGAAGATGAATCAATAAGAGGGCTGGGTCTAAAAATGAGTGATCGCTCATTAGTTGCAGCTAACAGGAACAATCAATATGTATTCCTTCCAATTACCAATAATAAATAAATCCAGACTCTTAAAACATGACCTATTTAAGAATTTTTAAACTATCCACAATAAGGGGAAATTAAAAATTAGTGCAAAAATGATCTAGTTCAAGGTGGGGAAAGATAATTTAAGCCCACAAGAATACAATGATTTGAGGTGAGTATGAAGTGAAATCTTTCTGCTTTCAAAATTAATTCCAATCTGCGTCCTGGTTTCACTGGAGCAGGGGGATGGCTTCGCCACTCTTGGGTTTGTCACTGAAAACGTTTAAAGGGAAGTCCTACCTCTAATCTAATATCTCCCCCCCCCCCACCACCATTTCCCCACCAGTCAAAATGCAAACATTTACATTGACCCAACAATTGGCTGGCTCTCCTCCAAATCTACCACCTGACCTCAACAACTCCACTCCAGCAATCAGCAGGAGAACTTGCAGAGAATTGAGAAGGAAAGACTGTGAATTTCAGCCAGTCATCTAAGAAACAGTCGCTTCCAGGTTTCTCATCTGGAAATCCTCCCACGGTTTTCTCTGTGGACGGGATAAGCAAGTGGGTGAACAAACCTACAGCAGAAATGTGACTTCAATATTAGAAGCAATCTTACTTTCAGAGACCACGACAGAACTTCTAACCAACGAAAGCACTTGATGGATCACCTTAACTTGTTTTCCTCACATGGTGGACGCAGGGCCGAAAATCCGAAGCCAACCTTTTACAGGAATAAATTGGAAGCATACAGGAAACAACTGCTGTGCGCTTAGAGACACACCAGATGATTCATCGTTCAGTCACCCAGCACACACATTCCTCCCCAAAGCTAAACGGGACAGAAGGGATTGTTTACACTGTCCAAGATGTTTTCTCGGTTCTCAAGCTGAAAGGAAGCTGAATTATTTTGAAGGAATCCAACAGCTAATTTTGAAAGAATCTAATTTTTTGAAGGAATACTCCAGTCATGGGGGAAAAAAAACAATGTTGTCGGAATTATAACAAATTTTCTTATGAATGGGAATAGTGCTAAATTGCTTTAATGTACTTAAAAAAAAAGAGGATCATCTGGCAAGGGTGGTTAACAATGAGAGAAGCTTGTCATTTTTAACCACCTATTCCAAGCCTGTCAAATGCAGCTGCTGAGTGAACATTTACACAATTGAAATAAGAATTAAAAGCTGGAAGATCTTTCTTTATATTTAGTTTGGCAAATTACAGTTGTTGTCTAAATTTGAGAAACAGGAGTGATTGCAATTGTTTGTGGCGGAGGATTCAGTTTAATTATTCGGTTTTACCCCAGGACTCATTTCATTATTAAAAAATGCTCTGAATGTGCACAAACCGACCAAGCCCTTGGGATTAAATGCAGGGAAACAATTCCTACTCAATTGTACAGAGGAAACTCTCCAGTGTCTGTAATACTAATCATAGTTGGGGAAAGGAAATGAAGTAGAATTGTGTTAAAACAAGTCTGGTATAAGCATGCACCAATAAGAATAAGCATGAGCTGTATTTTGCCAAGCAGATGTCTAATAATGTTTTTTCTTTCTTATTTCATCAGTTTGATGTAATCTTTCACAGTACCATACTTTGGGTAATAACATTGATGTGAAAATAGTCCGTTTTCTACAGATGATTAGACATTTCCTGCAAACATCATTTCGGAAAACATTTTGAATATAAAGGTCTATTTACAGCTGTGAACCTGCCTTTTCATTTGAATTCTGCGAGAGCACCCTTTCACTGCAACCAGTGCTGAAATATTTTTTGGCATTGTTAAATTGAAGTGAGTGAGTAACCAAAAAATATTATTTTTCAATTGTGTAAAAGTCTCTATGAAAATCTCACAACCATATTCAATATAAACTGACGCAAAACATAAGCCGCACTGTAAATGTATATCAAGCTGTAGACTCTAATTAACATTTTAACCAGTGTAGTGTCTATTGTCAATAGAAAACTGAAGAATGGGATTGAGAGGAAAAAATAGATCAGCCATGATCGTTTGATGACTCGATAGGCCAAATGGTCTAAATTTTCTCCTGCGTCTTATGGTCTTGCATTGTACAAAAGCATTATGTCATTGAGAGAAGACAAGTGTCACTCTTTCTTTTCCATTGGTCCAATAGTATGCTCATATCATGATTTCTGAAGAAAAAGGTTTCAATCCACATGACTTCAGATATTGGAAGACGGAACTTATGGGGAATAACCAAACTTATTAGGAAGGGGTTCGTATTCATTGCAGTTCAGCAAACCCAAGTTTGAAGCAATATTTAGTACTTCAATTACCTTGGTATTATGCATATTTGGAGGAAAGGTTTGGGTGGTGGGGGTGGGTGGGGAGAAGAGAAGATGGGGTGCGGGAACAAGGGCCAAACAAATTGACAGCGCATTTGATCATTATTCACCCAAGGCTGTCAAGATATTGTCTTTCTCTCCAGATAATGAAGCAAGAACAGATGAGTACATTACATAAATATAAGAAACTGTTAATCATGTCTTTATTACCTGGGCCATTTTAAAGATCTCATTACTGATCTCCCATTTACCAAATTAATCTTTAGAGAGGAAAACAATCTCTAAATTGTTTAATTATCATCGCTTTAATACCCGTTTCAAACTCATTTATTTGATTAAGGACATGGTCATCATTCCTATTCACTTCATGGTTGTTTCTAAAATGCCTTGTAGCAATTTATTTTTAAAACCAACTTCATTAAATGCAAGCCGTTGTTCAGTTCACCTGATGAAAACCAAAGGAAAAAAAAATGACTATCCCATCTGCACATTCCTACACGAAGCCAGTGAAGCTGTTCAAAACTGTATTTAACATGTGTGTGCTTGTTCTACCATATGCTTTGTTATATAGATATTGGTAAAAAAATATGCCACACACAGTAACTATTTCAATCCCATAACCGTTCCAACAAATATAACTATTTTAACTCCCATGCCCATATTGATCTTTCTGCCCTGCAATGGAGGAGTGAGCACCTCATATTCCGCCTGGCTAACTTGCATCCTAACGGTATGAACATTGAAGTCTCCAATTCGAGGTAACTATAGTCCACAAATACCCCCCCTCCCTTCACCCTCCTTTTTTTTCTCTCCTCCTTACCCCTCCCTCCCTTGTGCCCTACCTGGACTCGCACCCATTTTTCCCCTTCCCTTCCACCTATCTTCATTCCCCTGGATTCACAATTCGCACCTTTTCTATCCTCATCACACCCCTTTTGTCTTTTCAACCCCCCCACCTGTATCCACCTATCACTCGCCAGGCTTTGTCCTCACACCCCCCCCCCCCCCCCCCACACCTTCCAGCTTTCTCCTCCTCCCCCACAATCAATCTGAAGAAGAGTCTTGACCCAAAACATCACCTATCCATGTTCTGCAGAGATGCTGTCTGACCTCCTAAGTTATTCCAAAAATCTAGGCCTTGTTTTGCAATCAAACGTCTGGAGTTGCTTGTGTCCATATCTTATTTTTAAATTGTTAAATTGTCAAATGGTCCATTTAATTTATATAATCTCATAAAATTCTATTTAAGCAACTCTTATCTTAACGTATTTGCAACAATTGCATGACACACACTGCATCGACTCACGGTGTATTTTTTGTGATGGGTTCAAACATTTTCATCCATTGTTAAAGTTAAAAAAGCAATAGAGCTTTAATTTTTAGAAGAAAACAAAAACTATGTGGCAGCCCGGAATGACAACATTTAACAGGCAACATGCCTCAGTATTCTTGACTATAACCATATAACCATATAACAATTACAGCACGGAAACAGGCCATCTCGGCCCTTCAAGTCCGTGCCGAACAACTTTCTTCCCTTAGTCCCACCTGCCTGCACTCATACCATAACCCTCCATACCCTTCTCATCCATATGCCTATCCAATTTATTTTTAAATGATACCAACGAACCTGCCGCCACCACTTCCACTAGAAGCTCATTCCACACCGCTACCACTCTCTGAGTAAAGAAGTTCCCCCTCATGTTACCCCTAAACTTCTGTCCCTTAATTCTAAAGTCATGTCCTCTGTATGTCATGACTATATTAGTATTAGTATGTCATGACTATATTATTTAAATTTTTTTCTCAGTCTGATTTCCTTCATTCACTCTATCACAAAAGAATGACGACACACTTGCACACCAACTGGAGTGCCAGATGTTCTCCACTAATGGTTGCTTTCTTACATGATCAGCTTCAAAAGCTGTATGCAGATTTATACAGCTATTCCAACGACATTTTCCAAGACAAATTTCCCGTATATATTCATGGTTAATACATCCAATTCACTGAGGGAATAGGGAAAATAAATCAACAGGAAAATCTTTTAATCACAATATTCCTGATATGATTCAATTAGTAAAGCTCTTTATGCTAACGGATTCAGCTTTCAAAGGGACTATGTCCATTTGACAACTCAGCAGCATTTACCCCAAAATATTCAGTTGATCATCTACTATTGTGTTGATGGCATTTTTTTAATCTGGTATGAACGTTACAGATTCAATACTCGTGACCCTTGCTATTATCTGAAGAAGCTCTCAATTTGTAGTGTGATGATGTGGTCCAAATTATTTATCAAGAGCCAAGTTTAATTCCAATGGGAAGAAAAGAAACAGGCGAGTTGCCAAACTGAATCTCCAGATTTCTTATCAATCCCTACAACAGCTGTTGACCTGGAAAATAATGGTAGCTGCACACAGCAAATTGATTAGCATCTCCCCACTCCTCAAAACATATTGTCTGCTCAGCAAATTCTGTGCTTTTATTTCACCAAATGCATGGCCGTATTATCTGCACAGTACTGGTGAAGAACTGTTTTGTTTTTGGATGGGGCCGTGGAAGGCCTCCAGGGCTGTAGCCATGAACCTGTGTCAAATTGTGTCATGCAAATTATATTGCAAGAGATACATCTTCTATACATCATTTTGTACCTAGGGCTTTAAAAGTATCGTGGAGATACTGGATAAACACTGGATATTTCAAAGTTAATTTACACTTGAAGCATTGAGACATTTGATCCATTTATGGGTAATAACATGCTAATGCCTAACTGTATTCCTAGTGTGAATATTCTGCAGGCATGTAGTCAGGATTTGCAATGTTCAAGTAATTGTTACAGTATGTTTCTCTTCTCTTTGCCTTTTCTGAGAAATTAAATGCACACAGCCATCCAGAGCAAATGCCTCATAGGTGCCTTAGCGTGCCAGTCTGGTACTGTGTGACCCATTTCTAATCTTGCTCAATGCATTGAAGAGTAGCAGCAATGCTTTTTAGGTAGGGACTGCAGAGGCAGAGATATTGCTAACATTTTGAATACTTTCCAGAAAATATATTTATAAGAAATATTGTACATGGCAGAAATGTTTAATGAAAATATGCTAAGGGATCAATGAAACACAAAGACAGGTTAATATTTCAACAGCAAACCTTCAGTTTAGTGTAGAGGATACAGCGTGGAAATAGGCCTTCAGCCCACTGAGTCCAATGATCACCTGGACACTAGTTCTGTTATCTCAGTTTCATATACTGCATACTAGCGGCAATTTTCCAAAAGCCAATTAACCTACAAACCTGCATGTCTTTGGAATGTTTCAGGAAACCGGAGCACCCAGAGAAAACCCACACGATCACATGGAGAACGTACAAATTCTGTACAGACAGCACCCACAGTCAGGATCGCACCAATAGTCGGGATCGAACCCGGGCCTCGGGCACTGTAAGACAGCAACTCTACCACTGCACAGCTGTGCTGCCCAGTTGGGTTGCATTCAAAACTGGTGTGTACCAACAAGGGGTGTCATTCCAATATGTTAACCAATATTTCATTTCCAGTATTTAATTGATCTGATAATTTCAAGCCACACCACATGATGACCTCATAATTTGGTTCAGCAGCTCATGGTGATCCTCAGCAAACACCTATGGATGCAACGTCAGCCTGCATAAAAGATTCCAAAACACCAAGCAAAAACCTAAGCGCAAAAATTATTTCTATGTCTTATCTCTTTACCATCCCAGAAAGAAAGCCTGACAGAGGTTTCTTTCAATGTTATTTGTGGGGCCTTTGTTATATTTAAATCTACTGCGTTAATACCCTACATAATAATGCTGATTCAACATCAAAGTTAACTCCCAGAATGTCCCAATGTTAGTGACAAAACTATCAAAACTATTTCAATTCATGCTTGCTTCATCTTTCTATTTTATTGTTTCTTTCAGAGTTAAAATGAGCTTGTTCAATTCCTCCCCGAAATCTGAATTAATTAAAACCTTAATTTTTAAAGGTGTCACAAGAACATTAAAAAAAACAGTTGCAGGAGTAGACCATCTGGCTCGTCAAATCTGCTCCTTCATTTAACATGGTTGGTCAATGCTGGACTGAACTCCTTCTGTGTCATTTTTCCCTACCCCTCTATTCCTCAGTCTATGAAATATTTATCCACAAAATTCTGGAGTAACTCAGCGGGACAGGCAGCATCTCTGGAGCCTGTCCCGCTGAATTACTCCAGCATTTTGTGTCTATCTTCGATTTCAACCAACCTGTGCAGTTCTTTCTTACACAAATATTTACCCACCTCCACTTTAAATACTTCCAATGATCCACCTTTCAACACCTACTCTGCCAAAAAGAATTCCAGAGATTCAAAAAGCTCGTAAGAAGGGAGAAAATGATTTTTGAGAGAATGTAATAATGGATGTAGTAGAAAAAACAAAAAGTAAACATCTGTAACAAAAACAATCAATATACTTCAGTTTTAAACTTATCCTGCAATTATGCTGAATGGTCTGAGACATCCACACTAATAAAAACATATGAACTTACATTCCATTAAGCTCCCTTAGGATCTTAGTATGGTCACCTATCACCCTTCTAAACTCCAAGGAATACAGATCCAAATTATTAAATCCCCCACTTGGACAATCTCGTCAAAATTTACTATCACTTTTTAAGGTTAGGGGACCAAAACTGTACCCAATATTCCGTCTGAGGCCTCATCAGCACCATGTACAATGACTACAAAAATATTTTTTAAAGCTCAAACCCCTTTGCAGGACCCGTCAGGCTCTGGCAATGTATCTACCTTCAGCCAATGAATTTGTCCAATACTTTATTCTATGAAATTGAGGATTTTTGTGAGTTCTACTATGTTATTTGAAATTAGCCCAATTGATATTTTAGAGATATTAGCGAACGCTTCCACGATGAAAAATGATTCAACATTTCTTATATGAATTTTCTAGTGGCCTCACATTTACCTTTGCTGCCCTCTCTGGATTTATATAGCCATAGAAACTTTTACTATTTGTTTGTAATAGTGCTGGCACGTTTTCTCTCAAAAGTAATCTTTTCCCGTCATATGCGCATTTTAGCCTCCTGCTGCTGGTTGCTAAAACCTTCCTAGTCGTTCAGCATCCTCACCCATGTGCTATTAATATAGTGTTGGTGCGCTTACATTGAGATATCGTCACATAACATAAAATAATCAGATCAAGCTCCCATTTAGCACGTCGTGATATTAATCTGAATAAAATAGTTCAGTCACAAAGCAATTGGAATAAGATGTGTTTTTGAAGAAATCAAACACTTTCATAGGAGTGTAAGGTAATTAATTTCTGACAGGCAGGCTAGAAGGCTGATTTTCATTATTCTAAATGGAACATTCATGCAGCAATTTCCTCAAACCTTGTTTCGGAATCAGCACAGTTTTGTTTATTCCTGTGCTGACACCTTGCTGAACAAAAGGTTGCCCACATATCATGCATTGAAAGCCATGTACTCAGGAGATCCAACAAGCAGCAGATGCTGGTATCTTAAACAGATGACTGGTTACTTCTCATTTTAATCCACCTTCCCTGACTTTGCTGAGCTTGTTCTCCTCCACTGTCAGACTGAGAGAACAGCTCCTCATCTTTCCACTTGGGTAGCCGATAACCCAACGCCATGAACGGTGAATTCTCCAATTTCAGGTAAACCTGGCAATCCAATTCTCATTTACCCTGTTTCTGCCATACCCCTTCTCCATCTGCATTTTCACAGACCTCATTATAACAGATTTCAGTTAAAGTGGACAAATTCTGCATCCTCTTCCACTTCCCAACTTCAAGTTGGGAAAAGGGGAAGTACAATGGGATACATTTGTTCATCAGTCTATGAAAGTAAGCATGCAGGTACAGCAGGCAGTGAAGAAAGCGAATGGCATGTTGGCCTTTATAACAAAAGGAGTCTAATATAGGAGCAAAGAGGTCCTTCTGCAGTTGTACAGAGCCCTAGTGAGACCACACCTGAAGTATTGTGTGCAGTTTTGGTCCCCTAATTTGAGGAAGGACATTCTTGTTCAAAGTCAAAGTCAAAAGTCAAAACAGTTTATTGTCATGTGTCCCTGACAGGACAATGAAATTCTTTCTTTGCATAGCACAACAGAACATAGTAGGCATTGACTACAATTATATACGTAAATACACCCATGAATTAATAAATTAATAAAGTGCAAATAACAGATGGAGGGATATTAATGTTCAGAGTTTTGTCCGAGCCACGTTTAATAGCCTGATGGCTGTGGGGAAGTAGCTATTCCTGAACCGGGTCGTTGCAGTCCTCAGGCTCCTGTACCTTCTACCTGAAGGTAGCAGGGAGATGAGTGCGTGGCCAGGGTGGTGTGGGTCCTTGATGATGCTGCCAGCCTTTTTGAGGCAAGCGACTGTGGTAGATCCCCTCGATGGAAGGAAGGTCAGACCCGATGATGGACTGGGCAGTGTTCACTACTTTTTGTAGTCTTTTCCTCTCCAGGGCACTCAAGTTGCCGAACCAAGCCACGATGCAACCGGTCAGCAAGCTCTCTCCTGTGCACCTGTAGTAGTTAGAGAGAGTCCTCCTTGACAGACCAATTCTCCATAATCTTCTCAGGAAGTAGAGGCGCTGATGAGCTTTCTTAATAATTGCATCTGTGTTCTCGGACCAGGAAAGATCTTCACAGATGTGCACGCCCAGGAATTTGAAGCTCTTGACCCTTTCAACCATCGACCCGTTGATATAAACAGGACTGTGGGTCCCCGTCCTACTCCTTCCAAAGTCTACAATCAGTTCCTTGGTTTTGCTGGTGTTGAGGGCCAGGTTGTTGTGCTGGCACCATATGGACAGTTGCTCGATCTCTCTTCTATACTTTGACTCATGCCCATCAGTGATACGACCCACAACAGTGGTGTCGTCAGCAAACTTGATGATGGAGTTCGCACTATGACCGGCTGCGCAGTCATGAGTATAGAGTGAGTACTGCAGGGGGCTGAGCACGCAGCCTTGAGGTGCTCCCGTGCTGATTGTTATCGAGTCTGACACATTTCCACCAATACGAACAGACTGTGGTCTGTGAATGAGGAAGTCGAGGATCCAATTGCAGAGGGATGCGCAGAGACCAAGTTCTGCGAGTTTGGTAACCAGCTTGGAGGGGATGATTGTGTTAAATGCCGAGCTGTAGTCAATGAATAGCAGCCTGACATATGTGTTTTTGTTGTCCAAGTGGTCCAGAGCGGAGTGGAGGGCCAGCGAGATCGCGTCCACCGTTGATCTGTTGTGGCGGTAAGCAAACTGCAGTGGGTCCAGGTTTTTGTTGAGGTAGGAGTTGATTTGCGCCATGATCAACCTCTCGAAGCACTTCATCACCACAGGCGTTAGTGCCACAGGTCGGTAGTCATTGAGGCACGTCACCTTGCTCTTCTTGGGCACCAGTATTATTGATGCCCTTTTGAAGCAGGTGGGGACCTCAGACCTCAGAAGTGACTGGTTGAAAATATCCGTAAAAACTCCAGCCAGTTGGTCCGCACAGGTTTTTAGAACATGACAAGGTATGCCATCAGGTCCAGATGCTTTTCGAGGGTTCACCCCCCTGAAGGATTTCCTGACGTCAGCCTCTGTGACTGAGACTGAAATACCATCACAGCGAATGGGGGCTCGGGAAGGCACATCGGTGTTCTCCCTATCAAAGCGTGTGTAAAATGCATTGAGCTCATCAGGGAGTGTTGTTTCGCCAACATTCGAGCTGTCTCCTGGTTTTGCCTTGTAGGAGGTGATTGCATTCAGTCCCCGCCATAGCTGCCGAACATCTGTCTCATCCTCCAGCTTGGAGCAGAACTCCCTTTGATGGCTTTACCAAGGTCGTATCTGGACTTCTTGTAGACCACTGTATCCGGTATCTGGTCTTCAGAAGAGTGCGGATCTCACAGTTCATCCAAGATTTCTGATTGGGAAGCACTCGAAAGATTTTTGTAGGGATGCAGTCCTCCACACATTTCTTAATGAAGTCTGTAACGACTGTGGCGTATTCATTCAAGTCCATTGCCGAGTCCTTGAACATTGCCCAATCTACAGACTCCAAACAGTCCTGTAGTGTTCCTCTGCCCCCCCCCCCCCCCCCCCCGACCAGCTCTGTACTGCCCTCACCTCTGGGGGTGCGCTCTTTAATTGCTGCCTGTAGGCAGGAAGAAGCAGCACCGCGGTATGGTCAGATTTACCGAAGTGAGGGCGAGGGATAGAGCGGTAGGCATTCTTGATGGTGATGTAGCAATGGTCGAGGGTGTTTGGTCCTCTGGTGCAGCAGGAGACATGTTGGTGGGAATTGGGGAGTGATTTCTTTTGGTTTGCCTTATTGAAGTCTCCAGCAATGGTGGTAAATGACGGGGTAAGACGTCTGGTGTTTGTTGACCACGGCGTGCAGCTCCTCCAGTGCCAAACGGACGTCTGTCTGGGATGGGATGTAGACCGCGGTCAGGATGATGGAGGTGAATTCCCCCGGAAGGTAGAAGGGACGGCACTTCACCGCCAGATGTTCGAGGTGTGGAGGGCAGGAGTTGGACAGGACTGCCACGTCTGAACACCACGCAGAGTTGACCATGAGGCAGACGCCCCCTCCTCTCCCTTTCCCCGATGCCAGTGTACGGTCCATGCGGTGGATGGAGAACCCTTCAGGCTGGACCGCTGAGTCTGGGGAGCTGGGGGTGAGCCATGTCTCTGTGAAACAGAACACAGAGCATTCCCTCAGCTCCCTTTGATAGAGCAGCCTTGCCCTTAAGTCCTCCACTTTATTTTCAAGGGACTGTACATTGGCCAGTAGGATAGTAGGGAGAGGGGGCCGCAGTCCCCTGCGCTTCAGTCTGACCTGAAGTCCTGCCCGTCGGCCACGTTTCCGGACACAATGGAGGCTTCCCCTTTGTTTCCAGGTACTGGGTTGACTGTACCTGCTGTTTCTGTGGACCTGCACTGGAACGGGAATTCCCTCACAGACGGCAGCTCCAGCTCCGTAACAAACGGGGGTTCCCTCAGAGTCAGCAGCTCCAGCTTCATTTCTTCTGGGATATCCAGCCCGTCGGCTCTGGAGGTCATCCCGGGGTTTCCAGGTGCCGTACCTGGGATCCTCAGTCAGGTCGGGAGTTTCACAGCCAGCGTGGGAAAGTTTAAAGTCCGGGGCTCCCGCAGCTGCAGGAGATCGCAAAATTTCCAGCGCTTTCAGGTGCACAAGCAGCCTGTCTGAAACGGCACCGATTACTGCCGTTTCCCTGATGCAGGTAAGTTGATAGAAGTTGTAGGTAATTCCTTTCTGTTCTGGTGCTCCGCAAAAGTCGCCGCAGGCAGGCGCCATTGAGGCTTTGAAGGTCATTATTGTTATTGAGGGAGTGCAGCGTAGGTTTACAAGGTTGATTCCCGGGATGGCGGGACTGTCATATGCTGAGAGAATGGAGCGGCTGGGCTTGTACACTATGGAATTTCGAAGGGTAAGAGGATATCTCTTTGAAACATATAAGATTGTTAAGGGTTTTGACACGCTAGAGGCAGGAAACATGTTCCCGTTGTTGGGGGAGTCCAGAACCAGGGGCCACAGTTTAAGAATAAGGAGACGAGGAAACACTTTGTCTCACAGAGAGTTGTGAGTCTGTGGAATTCTCTGTCTCAGAGGACGGTGGAGGAAGGTTCTCTGGATGCTTTCAAGAGAGAGCTAGATAAGGCTCATAAAAATAGCGGAGTCAGGGATATGGGTAGAAGGCAGGAACGGGGTAATGATTGGGGATGATCAGCCATGATCACATTAAATGGCGATGCTGGCTCGAAGGGCTGAATGGCCTACTCCTGCACCTATTGTCTATTTGTCTATTGTTTATTGTCCTCAACATGTCCAAAACTTCTATCATTAGTCTATTGCTGTGAAATTCCTTGGAACCTAAACCTAGTCCTTGGAATTGAACAATAAATCACTGCTTTGATCTTTCAGCTATCAAAATAATAAAGAAAATCCAGCATCAGTTTCAAATATGTCCATGAAATAACTTAAATTACGCATGTTAGATTTTTAGATTTAAATGCTTTGCCAACTGCATTTTCAGCATAAAATTATGAACAGGATGCACTGCGTAGAAATAAAAACTGCCTGACCAGGTTCTATTTTTAAAATCCAACACGTCATAATCTATATGCAATTCCCTGCAGACTTCAAATTTGCTTAGTGCCAACAAAACAACCAGCGTGAAGTGATGTTTCTCTCTGTCACAAAAAGCATGTTTTCTCTCTGCAACAATATCCGATAAATAACATTGGTTATGACGAATGTAATTCTGTACCATTAGGATATGAAGATTAATATACACGACAAATATTTAACAGTTAACTGCAGACATTTTAGTGCCATTTTGAGTTTGAGCAGATCAGGTCAATGCAGAATTAGATTTTCTTTTCAGCATTTGAGTGAGGACTTGAAGAAATCTCGATGATTCAATTATACTTTATTGTCACATGTTGCTAAGTGCAGAGAAATTCTTTGTATTTGCATACGATACACAAAGTACGCAATGAGTCGCCACGTGCCCGGCGCCGGCAAAGCTACGAACTACTCACTAAAATCCGGATGGTCCCTCTCTTTATTCTCGGCGCACCCCACCCCTCACCCCAGGTGCTGCTTTATTCTTGCCCCGCCGGGTCCCTCCATGTTCTCGGCCATCCCTACCGCGCGCCGGGTCCTTCTTTCTTTAATAGTGCACTGGAGAAAGCCATTGCAAAGATCCAAGTGCCGAGAGTCTGAAGGTTGGTTCCGACCCACAATGTCGTCTATCCATGTCATCCAGAGCTCCTGCCCGACCCACTGAGTTACTCTAGCACCTTGTGTTTTGACAAGAGTCCATTTAGGCTGGCTTTAAGCACTAAACATGATGTAACATTGTTTTAATAGATGCCACTGCCTCTAACTCTTTCAACAAAATATTTATACTAAACATTTAAAGAATCCAAAGCCATGTAACATTTCGGCTAGAGTGCTAAGCTGACATTATTACAAACTATAAATGCATTGCTATAAAACAATAGAGTCAAAAAGGGCAGAAACAGGTCCTTTGGCCCACCATGTCCATGCAAATACAATACAATACAATACCGTTTATTGTCATTTGAACCTCAATGAGGTTCAAACGAAATTTAGTTTCTGCAGTCATACAAACAAGAAAAGAACCAAGACACAACACAATTACTAGGGACAAGTGTTGCGAATTAGCTTTGGCTAAAGACACTATGATGCATGCATCGGATGACTGTTTCAAGTGTATCAATGTTTTTGTATCTGTCCCTATTTAAATAAACCTTAATCAATCAATCAATTTACACAAACATCCATCACAGTGAATCTCCTCCTCACTGTGATGGAAGGCAAAGTCTTATCTCTCCCCTGCACTCCCCATTCTTCTCCCGATGTCAGAGTCAAAGCCCCCGGCGGGCGATGGTAAATAAGTCTCACGGCCATTCAGGCCGCGCCGGGCGATGCAAGGCTGCGCTCCGGGTCTTGATGTTAGAGCACCCGGCAGGCGCTAGCAAGTCCCGCGGCCATTAAAGCCGTGCCGGTCGATGTAAGGCCCTGCTCCAGGTCATATTCAACCCCGCAACTTGGGCGGGAGAAGTTGCCGCTGCGGGAGCTCCAAAAATCAAGTACCCATCTCCCCTCATACTTTTAACAGCACTTGGCTCAGGGCCTTCCGTGCCATGGCAATTCAAGTGCACATTCAGATACATTTATAATGTTGTGAAAATATCTGCCTCCCCACCTTTTCAGCCTCGCAGTGCCTTCCAGGTTGCAATGATCCTTTATTCCTCAGATCTTTTCTAAAGGGCCTGTCCCACTACGGTGACCTAATTTGCGAGTTTAGAAGAGTTTGCGCTTGCCACAAACTCGCAACATGGTCGACACGTGGTCCTAGGAGGTCACTGTAACTCTCCTTTATTCTCGAGAGTTCCCACATACTCGCAGCCTCAGTTTGGTCGAGGAAAATCTTTCGGCATGCTGAAAGATTTCCGTGTGTAAAAATTGGTCGGCATGGTTCTTTTGTACTCGTAGTGCAGTGGTAGTGGGGTCGCCATGTAGTTATAGGCAGTCGAGATAGCCGTAGGCAATCTCCTTTACTGACTGGGCATTTTAATTGGTTCATTGGAGTTTTCAGAACCAAGGAAAACCGACCAGTAATGTTAAATGCCCGCTAAACTTTATTATAAGTTGTCTGGCATCTCAAAAGCGTCTCCACTCCTACTCCCCCACTTCTCTCCCCTTCTCCCCCCTTCTCTCCCCACCCCTCCCCGCTCTCTAAAGGACTTACCGTACACAGTGCCAGCCGTCTTTTACCTTCCTGTTCATTGCAGGTGTGAATTTCAGACAGCGCTCCCCCGCTTTCCCTGGCCCCCGCATTTGCGAAGTGTTTGTGTGTTTGTGTTTGTGTGTGTGCTGACAGTCGATTCAGCTTGCGGTTTCATCGCTGACGGCCGATCAAGCTCGAGGTTTTTCAGGCTAGTGCCCTCGTGTTTGTAGGTCGAAGACAGTTGCTGAAAAGTCACGCAAGTGGGACAGGCCCTTAATCCTATTTCTTCTTAAATTAAACATTACGCCTTCTGGTTTTGAACACCTCCAGGCTAGTGGAAGGTTTCTCACCATCCACCCTATCTAGCCCCTCATAATGTCGTATGAACCTTCCAGGCCCCACCTCAGCCTCCTCTGCTCCAAGGAAAACCAACCCAGCCTCTCCAGTCACTCCTCATAGTTTAAACATTCCATCCCAGGCAACGTATAGATAAACCCACTCCAGTGCATTCGAGCCCTTCGTACAGCGTGGCCACCAGAACGGCACATAATACTCCAGCTGAGGCCTATTCAAAGTCTTATAAAGGTGTATATGACTTCCATGTTCTTACAGTGCCCTCCATAATGTTTGGGATAAAGACACATCATTTATTTATTTGCCTCTGTACTCCACAATTTGAGATTTGTAATAGAAAAAAAATCACATGTGGTTGAAATGCACATTGTCAGATTTTAATAAAGGCCAATTTACTGAAGTCTATGTGCACGACATCAACCACCGGGCACACATAAAATATTTTGTTACTTCTTCAAAAACACAATCAAATTAGTCAATCAGGTTCTCCCACCAACAAAGCATGTTGACCATCCCTACCGACCAGAAATGTTTCACTTGGGCAGTTTACAACCCAACGGTATGAAGATTGATATCTCTCACTTCAAATAACCCCTCAATTCCATCTCTCTGTACCCTTCACCACACTAGTTGTCTAGTTTCACTGTCATCCTGTTGAGTTTCACTGTCTGCATTATCACCTATCCCACAGACAACAATAGAACATTGTGGACTCCACCATTCCTTGATCATCATTGCTTTTGGCATATCTTCCATTCATTTGTTCTATGTACCATCTATCTGTCTCATTTCCCCTTTCCCCTGACACTCAGTCTGAAGAAGGGTCTTGAAACGTCACCTAGTCCTTTTCTCCAGAGATGCTGCCTGACGCGCTGAGTTACTCCGGCTTTTTGTGTTATGTTCACAGCAGAGGTACTCCATACATACCACAAATACGTTGTTCAAGATGCATGCAAAGGAAAGGCCGTTTTCTTTTAATCCGGTTTAATGAATGTGAACCTCATGTCAGAATGCATTGTTGTATAAATGATATATGAAGCTACAATTAACACCAGGAAATGTAAACTGCCACCCTGTTTAAAATACTTACTGTTTGCCTGTCTGGTGCAAAGCTTATGAAGCTCTATTTTACTAATCAGACCTTTAAAATCCCACGATATGCAGACTTGGTTTTCTTTACCTGAATCTTCTGTGGCCGGCTGTTCTTGGCTTTCCTTTTCAGCAGCAGTGGAGGTGATCTGGGGAGGAACTTTCACAGGCGTAGTCTCTTCAGGTGTCTCAAATGTTCCCTCCGAGTCTGAGCTCCTAAAACAAAATGAATACATTCTGTGAAAATTCTAATCAGTTACGCCAAAATTCCAAACCCGTTGGTACTAAGCTTAGTTCTCTCGGAAAAAAATAAATCAATAAAGAAACATGCCTAGCTCTGGTTATTTGCTGCACATACTGGAGTCTGCGGTCTCCTCCACTACACACGGCAGACCATGTCCAATGAGCCCATTGTGCTGGAGACAGAAGATGCCACGGACTAAAAGCCATTTCTTTACCAATACCGTCATCAAGATTTCTTGCAGTTCAGTTCAAAGCAGCAGCCACACTGATGAATTCCTGCTTGCATACGTGTACAAAGTTGCTCCAGACTAGGCATCCTTTAAGCTCCCAACAACTGCCGTTCTTTCATAAGATCGTCGTGTGGCAGAGTGTATCTGCTTTTACACTCGATTCCAACATTTTCTATTCACATTGTGAACTGGCTGCTGGCACGGCACAGGCTATTGCAGAAGAACTTCAGCGTTGCATCCGACGGCACCCACTCCTTGATTGCCTGGATCCTGTTCTATTATGTTCACTGAATTTAAATGATTGAAAACCCCAATCTTGCTTTCACAGCACCAGTGCCTGGAGCCTACCACTATCGGGAAGGTATTCTGTTATAAAATATGTCTCAACACACAATGAGACACTCACTGTACCAGCACAGGCTTTTCATTCTATTGTACCAACCTCCGTGTTTTTATGTGCCATAATTCTGCTTCAAGGATGAGATTTTATAAACTAACACTTTGTTCCTCTTTTTCAGCAGATGTTTTTTTTTAATTGATCTAAAACAGTAAAGTACTGCGTCTGATAAAATAGAACTAAAATTTCAGCAGTTAACACTGCATCAATAACTGCAGCTGGTGTACACTGATAACAAGAAGTGACTGGCAAAGCTCTGTCATCGCTATATTCAAAATCGAGGAACACTGAGACTTGTGCAGGCAGTTCCTCTTCCTGGTCTGTGAAAACATTATGAGAAATGAAGGTGATCGCAGTGAAACAAATGAAAAAAAACTGGAATGGGAGTTGGATATTCAGTCCCTCAAGCCTCTCTGCATGACATTAAATTATCCTACTGATTAGTTTAGTTTATCAGTTTAGTTTAGAAACACAGTAAAAAACTAAAAAACAGGTCCTTTGGCCCACCGTATCCATGCCGACCAGTGATCCCCGCTCACTAGCAACTATCCTATGCACTAGGGGCAATTTACAATTTTATCAAGCCAATTAGCCTACAAACCTGTACGTCTTTGGAGTGTGGGAAGAGACTGGAGCAGCTGGAGAAAACTCATGCAGGTCACAGAGAGAATGTACAAACTCCGTAAATACAGCACCAGTGGTCAGGTTCAAACCCTGGTCTCTGGGGCTATAAGGCAACAACACTACGGTTGCGCTACCATGCTGCCCTCTCTATCACTTTAAACTTTGGCTTAAATATATATATAGAAATGTACATGTAAATTTAAAATACTATCAGATGCAGTATGTGTCGTTGGGAATCATTCTTTCACCCCTGCAGCAGACCCTGCCAAATCCACACCTCTGCCAGCGACCATGTAGGAACGGCCCAGCTATCTAAAGCTTTGTTCCATGTGGCACACCATCCTGACTTGCAAAGGCATCGCCATCCCTTCACCACCACAGGACCAGGAACCCCAAACTCCCTTCCCTTCAGCCTTGTGGTTGCACCATTACCAATTGCAGTCGCTCAGGAAGGCAGCTCATTACCAATTCCTTGAGCACAGTTAGGAATGTGCTGCAGCAATCTACAAAGGTTTCCTCTATTCAAACCTACACGGGAATGACCACTGCATCAAGCCCTTTTCCCACCAAGTTACACACAATATAAATGCAGATCTAAATGTGCAGCTTCCAACTGCAGATCAAAATGCCAAACATTTATATTTAGAGGCATTATGTTATATTTAGAGGCATTGTAGAGATATTGATCATCAACCAGACTGCAACAGGTCAGGCCAGCTCACCAGTAGCTTCTGAATTGCAAACAGGATGGACTTAGCTTGCAAGCAATACTGCACCTCAGAAATGAACAAAAGGAGCTGTAATCAATATACAATAGGTGCAGGAGTAGGCCATTTGGCCTTCGAGCCAGCACGGCCATTCAATGTGATCATGGCTGATCATCCCCAATCAGTACCCTGTAGTAGTTTGGAAGTAGCTGCTATTGAAATGGGAGGAGGCTAGCCATTAGAAGATGGTGTAATGGGTGCAAAGGGAGAGGTTAGCGGTTGGATGGGGAGAGAGAGTCCTACAATGGGAAGGTACAATGAAGGTAGATTGGGCTGGGGCAAGCCTATTGCTTCTTTGTAGATCTTCAAGGTGTACTCCTGCACCACTTGACATGCTAAGGAGGCCAACTTTAAGAGCTTTTAGAACAGTGTAAGACCCTTCATCCCACAATGTCTGTATCCACCGTAATGCCAAATAAAACTATTCTTCACTGCATGCATGTGATCCATGTTGCTCCTTTCCCAGCATATGCATGTGCCCATCTAAAACCTCTTAACTGCTACTACTGTACCTGCATCCACCACCATCCCCGGCAATGCGTTTTGGCACCCACCAGTCTGAGCAAAAGACTTGCCTGCACAACCCCTTTAAAGTTTCCCCCTCTACCTTAAAGCTCTTCCAACTAGTCTGACATTTCAACCCTGTGGAAAAAGATTCTGGCTGTCAGCCCTATCTATGCCTCTTACAATATAATATGCTTCTATCAGGTCTCCCTTCAAACTCCAATAATCCAAGTTTTTTTTCCAACCTGATCTAGGCAGAATTCCAGCAAACCTACTTCCGGTGCCACTTACTTTGGCAACCTGTGTCTCCCACCTCTTTGCTATTGCTGAGTTTCCTAACGTCCAGGAGCATCCCTGCCTGCAGAACCAGTTGCGTTACAGGAGCCCAAATGGAAGATGTTAATGAACGTGCAGATTCTCTTCAGTGAGAAACTACCCCAGGGTTCTGTGTCCATGGTGGGTTTAAAATCATGTTCCGTGAAATTCATTTTTTGACCCCTCCATCTCTCGTTGATCAGGTGGTGGGGGGGGGGGGGGGGGGGGGTGGCAGGGAGGAGTTGGTTACTGCGAAGGAACGGATTATTACATGCAAGAACAAACTAATTTAATCAGGAGGAAAAGAGGAGGACCGAAACCAGGAAAAGAACAAAGAAAACAAAAGGCAGCAGTAACTCCTGCATTGGGTGGCGTTCTCCACCAGTCAGCCGCTCAAGCCACTTCACAATATGCTGGATTTCCTTTCTTTTACAAGACTTCCCTTTGGCAACTGGACAATAGGGTCACTCTTAATTTAAAAATACTCTTAATAGTGATTGGCGTTATTTTAAAAGGACCGATGACTAAATCTACTCCCGGACCTCTGACAATTTTGTTTTGTTTTATCAGACCCCCAGTGACTAGCCAGACTTTAGCTGAGCTCCACCAACAACCTGATGCTGTCCCGTTTCCTGGGCAGCAAATGACCTGGGGAATAAATCCTCCACACTCCCCAACGCCACCTCCCCCGGCTCTCTGCATCCTGTCACAACACAAAGAGGCAGGCATTGGGCAGGCTCGGATAACGAGGCTATTTGCTTATTTTTTGTTTCAGGACAGCTGAGATGTCATTTGAACTAAAAGAGCTGTGTTCTTTTCCCTCCTCAGTTATATATTAATAATATAATGTTAAAATGGTCATGATAGATTTCGAAAAGAAAAAAAAGGTCAAACAATATGCTTGCAGTTATATTGAATCAAACTGTATTTATTTACACATTGGCTTATAATTTGACAAACTGCCTGTTCTGTGATTTGTCAGTGCTGACCTTTTTACACTGCGATAATATCGCCTATCAAAACCCCAGTTCCAATGTTATGTTCAACATTACTGTTTTAAAGACTACGCAATGATTGTAATTTGGCAACATGACTTGGAGGTTGTAAATTATTATTTTTCAAACGACAACTTACAGGTTCGTAGATTCTAGGAATTCTTTTAGCATAAAGGCATACAGCAAGTCCCACCATTTTCCAAGCGTCACTGATTTTCATTATTGAGCTTCAAATCATACATTCTAAGGGTGTGAGGTAAGGCTTCTGCTACTTTCATTATCTGTGAAGACTGCGTGACTAGGCTCAAGTGAAGGATACAAAGGAATAAGGCCAGCAGGCAATAAATGAAATGAAATGCAATTTAGAAAAATGCAGAAATCCCTTCTGAAATGCCTGCAATCAACTCTATTTCATGGCCACGAGACAAGCTTGTTCAAAAATTGCTTAAAATGCTTAAAATATATGTATCAAATGGTACCGTTTGTTCTTAACTGGGTTTGATTCAATGATGATATTGCTGCAGTGTATTATAAGAAGGAGCAGTCTAATGAATATTCAATATGTGTATAACACGAAGCCTTTCTTTAAGTAGAGTCAAGCCTTTCCTTGCACTGAAGTCACTGCTGCACTTGATAGCAATATTAGCACATTTACTGAAGTCACATGATATTGTTGCTGCCGTTGAAGGTGAATTCTACTTTAATTCAAAATACATTTCCAACTGCTGGAGTTGCTGACTACACAATCCAAGAGGAATGTTTAATGTTCCCTCACTTCCCTCATCCCTCATACATAATGGTACATAATGGTTAGGTCCTTTGCAATGTTGCCTCATTCATCATCTTAAAGCTTCTGCAATGGCAGATACCCAGTGGTGTGTACAACATTAGGATCACAATGAACAACAGACTTCTGAGGCTCGGCTGCTCAGGCTCAATTAAATCATAATCCTTCTCTACAAACAAAGACAGCAGGCTTCAATTATTTCAACAGATCTCAGATCTCCAATAATGAAAAATTATTGTTTCAATCTGCTCAGATCCTTTTTCTTTAAATGACCAGTTCTAATGAATCAGTCATGGTGAAAATAAAATATCTTGTATTAAACCTCTTGATAGATAATTATTTGCTATTTTATATAATGGGTTTTCTTTCCAAACAAAACAATGAATTACATAAGCACAACACAGACATTTTCTGGTTTGATTACAACATCTAGCATGAGCATTTATCCACAAAGAATAGCCTTGCTGACGTCAGTGTTTTTGCAGTGACTCATTGGGATTGCCACCTTATACTGTCCAAGGATAAGAGTGGCTAAAGGCCAGGTGGTGCTGTGGTTAATGAAGTAGATTTTCAAAGTCTACAGAGAGATTTGGGCCATTTGGAAGAGTGGGCTGAAAGATGGCAGATGGAGTTTAATGCTGATAAGTGTGAGGTGCTACATCTTGGCAGGACAAATCAAAATAGGACATACATGGTAAATGGTAGGGATTTGAGGAATGCTGTGGAACAGAGGGATCTAGGAATAACTGTGCATAGTTCCCTGAAGGTGGAATCGCATGTAGATAGGGTGGTGAAGATAGCTTTTGGTGTGTTGGCCTTTATAAATCAGAGCATTGAATATAGGAGTAGGGAAGTAATGTTAAAAATTGTACAAGGCATTGGTAAAAATAATTCTGGTGTATGGTGTACAATTTTGGTCGCCTAATTTTAGGAAGTATGTCAACAACATAGAGAGAGTACAGAGGAGATTTACTAGAATGTTGCCTGGGTTCCAGCAACTAAGTTACAGAGAAAGGTTGAACAAGTTAGGTCTTTATTCTATGGAGCACAGATGGTTAAGGGGGGGACTTGATTGAGGTCTTTAAAATGATGAAAGGGATAGACAGAGTTGATGTGGATAAGCTTTTCCCATTGAGGGTAGGAAAGATTCAAACAAGAGGGCATGACATGAGAATTAAGGGACAGAGGTTTAGGGGTAACATGAGGGGGAACATCTTTACTCAGAGAGTGGTGGCTGTGTGGAATGATCTTCCTGCAGAAGTGGTGGAGGCAGGATCGATGTTAACATTTAAAAGCAAAGTGGATAGGTATATGGACGGGAAGGGAATGGAGGGGTATGGTCTGAGTGCAGGTAGATGGGACTAGGGGAACATAAATGGTCGGCACGGACTGGAAGGACCAAGAAGGCCTGTTTCCGTGCTGTAATTGTTATATGGTTATATGGTTACTCTTGGCTTTCAGTCATTAAAACATCTGAAAGGGAGTAAAGTGGCTGTTCCACTGCGGCGACCTAATGTGCGAGTTTAGAAGAGTTTGCCCTCGACTCAAACTCGCAGCATGGTCGACACGTGGTCCTAGGAAGTCCTATGAGGTCACTGGAACTCTCCTTCATGCTGGAGGGAAGTTCCCGCATACCCACGACCTCTGTTTGGTTGAGGAAAAATTTTCAGCATGGTGAAATTTTTCCGCGAGTAAAAATTGGTCGGCATAATTCTTTTTAACTCGTAGTGCAGTGGGGTGAGGTCGCTATGTAGTTACAGACAGTTGGGGGCAGCCGTAAGCAATCTCCTTCCCTGACCGGGCATTTTAACGCTAAACTTTATTAAATGTTGTCTGGCTTCTTAAACGTGTCCCCACACCTTCTAGCCCCTTTCTTCCCCCCCTTCTCTCCCCTTCTCTTCCCATGCCCCCCGTGCTCTCTGAACGACTTACCGTACACTGTGCAGCTGACTTTTACCTTCCTCTTCATCGCGGGTGTGAATTTCAGACAGCGCTCCCCCACTTTCCCTGGCCCCCGCCTTTGCGATGTGAGTGCCCTCGAGCTTAAAGGTCGACTCGCGGATTAGGTCGCCGCAGTGGGGCAGCCCCATTATGTGAAGGAAGGATGCCAGTTAACACTGAAGATAGACACAAAATGCTGGAGTAACTCAGTGGGACAGGCAGCATCTCTGGGGAGAAGGAATGGGTGACGTTACAGGTCGAGACCCTTCTTCAGACTGAGAGTCGAGGGGAGGGAAACTAGAGATATGGAAGCGTACAAAGAGAATGTAAAGTGTGGAAAGGATGGGTCAAAGCAGACGATGGTCAAGGAAATGTAGAATGGCTCATCGTTGGCCGTGGGGAAGATGACAACGAGGCATACAATCAGTAAAATTAATCAGGATGTTATCAGTGATTGGTTATGCAGAGAGAACAGGGCATCAGAAAAGGATTGTGGTTTTTAATCACTGTGAATGCAGTGCTACAGTATCATTAGGTACTCTGCAGGCGTGAGGTCATTTTGGAGCAGTATCACAGTCGGCTCCTGGGTTTAATGTACTATAATACATAATAGCTATGAGGTATGATGACCATATAAATTATAAGCCATCTATTGATCATTTGATGCATGCTAAGATCCAGGCCATGGGGCAAGTTTTATTTCTGTCTCTCACTTTCCCAGTGGGCAGAATGATAGGGGCAATGCTGTTGTTCCCGTTTACATCACTGAGGGTGTTTGGGGTTAGTAATCTGCAGCGTGTGTGTGCTCCTTGACTACCTCTAACTCACATTGCTAAAGAAACACAAGCCACAGAGTTAATTAGATGCAAATGCCTGAATATTGCTATTTACTTGCACTGTGAATTCCTTTAGCCGACTTCAGCAAGGCATCACAGTGTGAACGCTGGTAAATGGGAATGTCAGAAAGATAATGAAATAAATGAATCTCTGACATTGATCCCGCAAAGTTTGCAACGCAGAAAATACAAAGACCACTTTCTTTAAAGAAAGGTGGAAAGATCTGCCGCTGAAACAATCAATAAATTGATCTGGAAACAAAAGTCCTTTTATACCAAAAATAGGTCAGTCTGCATCTGGTTAGCATGGTACATTCTTCTGACATCTGGAGACAGATTATGTTAAATCCGTCCAGTCTTATGCAAGTTTTAATTTATGCAGCTCTTCCCTTCTCGCTAAATACTATGGACTTTGGTCTCAGAAATATCGTGATCTTTTAACAAATTTCTGGATCAAATACTATGGCACATACGATCCTTCTGGTCACAGTTTTTCAGATGCAATCATTGACTCAGGTCCCAGCTACATTCCACCCTGCTTCACCTATACATTCTAAACTATGTGCAAGTTCAGTAAATATAATAAATAGAGTGAAAGTTTCGGGAGCTTTCCTTTCAGAGCCCAGGTTTACCACCAATAAAACTTGCAATAAGAATAACATTCTACAATTTTATTTTTAACTTTTCTAAACTACTAACATGGCTCTATTTAATCCACATGGAAAGCAGCATACAAAACAGGACATCTTTGTTCCCATGATGGTTGTGGGAGATGGACATTCAATATTATAAGTGGAGGCCAATTCACTGGATGTATTCAAGAGAGAGTTAGACATAGCTCTTAGGCGGTGAGGGATTGTAGTTGCAAAGGAATCTAATGCCGTCGACAGCAGAAGGCACAGCCGCCAAAGTGAAGGGACTGGGGGATGGACAGTAAGCCAGAGGTGATGGAACTCATAACTGAAGGCGATTTCAGAGGGAGATTTCAAGCAAACCTGTGAGACAGATTGATTGGCACAGGCAACAAGGACGAAATGATTAGTTTTTGTGATTTTTGGCTATAACTGTCTTTACCAGTATTCAACAAAAAAAAAGGCAAAGCTTTATTTGGGAACAGAGAATAGCGGCAATGTTTCTGGCATGAACCGTGAGGTCCACTCCCAGGTGAGGTCCATGTCTGCAACATTCAAGTCAAACAATCTAGAGCAGTGCAAGAAATCTATCTATGACCTTTGCAGAGCCTTTAGGGGTGCCAAGAGGGAATTCCGGACCAAGGTGGAGTCTCGAGACAATGACACGGATACCTGTGGATTGGGGCAAGGCTTGTAACAAAGACTACAAAGCAAAGGCCGGTAGTATCACTGGTAACACTGGGTCCCTTCCCGATTAGTTCAATGCACTCTACACCCACTATGAACAGAAGGTCAGTGGAGGAACATTGCTCGCTCCGCCAGTCTAGGGTGTACCTGCGCCAACAGTTACTGTGGCAGATGTAAAACCGACCTTCCTGAGGGAAACCACAGAAAGCAACTGGCCTGGATGAAGTCCCTGGCCACGTCCTCAGGACCTGTGTGGATCAGCTGGCAGAGGTGCTCACAGACATCTTTAACCTCCCACTCCTCCATTCTGAGGTCCCTACCTTCTTAACCACCATCATCCCAGTGCCGAAGAAAAGTAAGGTAGCGTGCCTTAATGACCACTTTCCAGTAGCGATGACATCTAACATCATGAAGTGCCTCATGGACTGGTGATGGTGCACATTAACTCCAACCTCCCAGCCTGCCTTGATCCATTGCAGTTTGTTTACTGTCGCAACAAGTCCACATCAGCTCCCTGACCCTGGACTCATCACTGGAATGCCTAGGCAACAAGGAATCCTATGTTAGACTCCTATTTATCAACTCTAGCTCTCCATTCTACACCATAGTCATCTCCAAACTCATCTCCAAACTCCTGGACCTCGGGATCAGCTCCCCTCTGTGTCACTGGATCCTCGACTTTCTGACCCACAGACCACAATCAGTGAGGAGAGGTGACAAGGCCTCATCTACAATAACTCTCAATATCGTTGCCCAACAAGTATACATTCATAGTCCCCTACTCCCTATACACTGTACAGCCAAATTTAACTCTAACTCCATCCATAAGTTTGCAGATGACACCACTATTGTAGGCCGAATCACGAACAATGAGACGGAGTACAGGAAGGAGATGAAGATGTTAGTAACATGGTGTCAGGACAATGTCAGCAAGATGAAGGAGCTAGTTATCAGCTTTAGAAAGCGACGTGGAACACGTGCCCAATCAGCATCAATGGTACCTGAGTGAAAATGATTGAGAGCTTCAAGTTCCTTAGTTAATATTACCAATGATCCTGTCACGAACGAACACATTGATGGCGATGGTTGAGAGGTCACACCAACACCTCCACTTCCTGAGGAGACTGAGGAAATTTGGCATGTCTCTAGTGACCCTTACAAACTCCTACAGATGTACCAAAGAAAGTATATTGTTGCATTGGTTTGGGAACTTGGTTTGGGAACAGCTTGGTTTGGGAACAGCTCTGCCCAAGACCGCAATCAATGCAGAGTTGTAGATGTAGCCCAGTCCATCGCACAGACAAGACTTACCACCATTGACTCCATCTACACTTCACGCTCCCTCAGAAAAACAGCTTATCAAATACTTTTTCCACTCCGGTCAATCCTTCTCTCTGTCCCCCTCCCATCCCCCCCCCCCCCCCCCCCCCCCGGCAGAAGGTACAGAACTACAAAGCGCACACTACCAGACAGTGGAACAGCTTCCTCCTCTCGGTTATCAAACTACTGGATGGTCCTCCATAAACTATGGTATGTCCAATTTACCTCTACCCCCATTGTAGACCTTGGGCACTGTTTATGGCACTGATGTGCTACAATGTTGAGAACTAAATACCAGATGTGATTCAAGGACATTAGGCTGGGATGAAATCCCTTTAAAAGTCTGGTAGATGCTTTGGTTGAAAGGGACACAAAGTGCTGGAGTACCTCAGGTAGCACCTCTGGAGAACATGGAACAGGTGACATTTCTGGTCAGGACCCTTCTTCATACTGATTAAGTTAAATAGATTATTAAAAAGTGTGGAGTAATCTGCAAGGTTGAGTAATTTCAACAAACAAATATGAAAGGAGTTGTAAAGTAGGTGAATATCATAATAAAATGTGGGATGCCAGTAGAATGAGTTTGTAGATTTTATTCACATTATTTTTGGTTATGGTTTTATTTATTGAGCTTATTCATTTTAGTACAACTGAAGAAACAACAATTCACTCAAACCAATCATCATTTAGAAAATGTCTCTTGACTATCCATTCAAATGAAAAGGTCACAATTTATCATGCCCTTTATTCTACAGATTCAGGATTGGAGGGTAGCTAATGTTATCCCACTTTTTAAGAAAGGCGGGAGAGAGAAAACAGGGAATTATAGACCAGTTAGCCAGGCAGCGGTGGTGGGGAAGATGCTGGAGTCAAATATAAAAGATGAAATACCAGCACATTTGGATAGCAGTAACAGGATCATTCCGAGTCAGCATGGATTTATGAAGGGGAAATCATGCTTGACTAATCTTCTGGGATTTTTTGAGGATGTAACTAGGAAAATGGACAAGGGAGAACCAGTGGATGTAGTGTACCTGGACATTCAGAAAGCATATGATAAGGTCCCACATAGGAGATTAGTGGGTAAAATTAGAGCACAGGGTATTGGGAGTATGGTGCTGACATGGATAGAAAATTGGTTGGCAGACAGGAAACAAAGAGTAGGGATTAACAGGTCCAGATCAAAATGCCAGGCAGTGACTAGTGGGGTACCGCAAGGCTCGATGCTGGGACCACAGCCATTTACAATATATATTAATGATTGAGATGAAGGGATTAAACGTAACATTAGCAAATTTGCAGATGACACAAAGCTGGGAGGCAGTGTGAACTGTGAGGAGGATGCTATGAGGATGCAGGGTGACTTGGACAGGTTGGGTGAGTGGGCAGATGCAGTTTAATGTGGATAAATGTGAGGTTATCCACTTTGGTGACAAAAACAGGAAGGCAGATTATTATCTAATTCATGACAAGTTGGGAAAAGGGGAAGTGCAACGGGATCTGGGGGTCCTTGTTCATCAGTCACTAAAAGTAAGCATGTAGGTACAGCAGGCAGTGAAGAAAGCGAATGGCATGTTGGCCTTCATGACAAGAGGAGTTGAGTATAGAAGCAAAGAGGTCCATCTGCAGTTGTAAAGGGCCCTAGTGAGACCACACCTGGAGTATTGTGTGCAGTTTTGGCCTCCAAATTTGAGGATGGACATTCTTGCTATTGAGGGGGTGCAGCATAGGTTCACAAGGTTAATTCCCGGGATGACGGGACTATCATATGTTGATAGAATGGAGCGGCTGGGCCTGTATACCCAGGAGTTTAGAAAGATGAGAGGGGGTCTTATTGACACATATAAGATTATTCAGGGTTTGGACATACTAGAGATTGGAAGCATGTTCCCGATGTTGGGGGAGTCCAGAACCAGGGGCCAGAGTTTAACAATAAGGGTTAAGCCATTTAGAACGGAGATGAGGGAATACTTTCTCGCGCAGAGAGTTGTGAGTCTGTGGAATTCTCTGCCACAGAGGGTGGTGGAGGCCGGTTCTCTGGATGCTTTCAAGAGAGAATTAGATAGGGTTCTTAAAGATAGCGGAGTGAAGGGACATGGGGAGAAGACAGGAACGGGATACTGATTGTGGATGATTAGCTATGATCACATTGAATGGCGGTGCTGGCTCGAAGGGCCAAATGAACTATTCCTGCACTTATTGTCTATTAATGTTATATTTTCTTGGGTTATTTTTCCCAGGGCTCTGCATTCCCTCAACCCATAAAACTACATGTAATATTTCAATTATCATTAATCCATTATCTATACAAGTCAAGTCCCATTTATTCTTCCTATATTTTTTTCTACCTGCACCTGTTCTCTTGTCACTGGATCAGCAAATTATCTTTGTTCCTCTCTGTCAAGAATCTTATTATTTTGTGTCTATTTCGATTTGACTTTAGTGTTTTTGTCATTTTTCTTATATTGTACACAAAAACCTTATCACCAGCACCATTTGCACAATGCCAGTTTCTGTTCATGCAGACACAATGCAGTGCATTTTATTGCAAGCTATGACTTGTCACGATACAATATATAGTGTGCAACTTTGGTGCATTTTTCATTATTTGAAAAGACACCATTGCCATCGGAGACATAACTGCGCAGCTTCATTATTTACTGCAGACTGCTTAAACACCATCCAAAGCACGCTGCAACTCATATGGAGTGCTTTCTTCAACATTCAGCACCTTAAGCTCAAATATAATGATTGTGTCTGTGACTGACTCAGTAATGACATTGCTAGCAGAATTATGGGAGACTTTGTTATGGTGTTCTGACTGGATGGGTCAGGAATCTCAGAGCAGGAGGCAATGACATGTTTATCAATGAACAGCCTCCTATTTCTGTCATCAAAGAACCACATCCCAGCTGGTCATCGCTGATGAATGATCAATTTACAGTTCAGGCTTCTCCTAGACCAACTGTGACATGTGAAATGCTGCAGGCACACCATTTGCTGTGCTCTTGTCCACAAACTGCTGTCTCCGTGGAGGTCCAGAGTGTTTCATTATCACGTGTACCGTGAATGTTGCCGACATGCTGCAGCTTTACAGGCCCATTAATGCAATAGAACAAAAAATAAATATACAATAACCAATGATACAATAAATGAATAATCAATAACATAGGCTGACCAGGCCACAATAATGCAAATCTGAAGTCTCATAGTGCAACTAAAAAATTCCACAGTAAATCTGTGCTGAAGTAGGGTTGTGATCAGGGTCATGCAGTGTGGTTCAAGAGTTTAATGGTTGCTGGGAAGAAGTTGTTTTTGAACGTGGAGTCCATAGTTCTCAGGCTCCCGTACCTGCTTCCCAATGGTAGCAGCAAGATGAAGGCGACGCCAGGGTGGTTTCGGTCTTTGATGATATTAGCTGCCTTTTTGAGGCAATGCCTCCTATATTTCCCTTCGATGCTGGGAGGTCACTACCTGTGATGGACCGGCCAATTCCTACTACTTTTCACAGCCTTTTTTGTTCCTGGGAGTTACCAAAATAGGTTATGAGGCAACCAGTCAGTATTCTCTCTACCATACACCTATGGAAGTTTGATAGAGCATTCACTGATGTACTGAATCTACTCAATCTCCTAACTCCTTGATGAGCTTTCTTTGTGATTGCATTAATGTGATGGGCCGAAGGATAGAAATGCACGCCCAGGACCTTGAAGATGTGGAATCTTGTCAATGATAACAGGTTCATGGATCCTAGGCTTTCCGTTCCTGAAGTCAACATCAGCTCCAATCCTGCAAGCAAGATTGTTATTCTGGGCAAAGTCATGTTGACTCTCAACTTCCACATACAGGATGTTTTCAAACATCTGGAGCAATTCTCTGTCACGTCTCACTGTTTGCTGCTCACTGCAATATCAGAGAGGTCACCAAGGCATTATATTCACAGAGGATGAATTAACCCACATTGATTTCAATAAAGATCAAGCGAGAACGCAGGCACTGGGATTTAATATTCATGTTGGCTTCTCACTTATTGGATACACTTATGAGCCCCTTAAAATTATTTCTCAATAACTTTCTCCATTCCTTGAATGTACAGATAGCTATGGATCAACAGTTGATTTTCCTTATGGTGAATACATGGTTTGCACCATGTACACATGGCACTTTCATCCTCAGGGAGACTAAACTGCCAGATATTTACTGGAGGGACGGACAAAGGAAGCACATAGAACATAAACAGGGCCAGAGGCTGACTATGTCCACGTCAAACATGATATCAAGATAAACTAATCTCACCTGCCTATACATGATTCATGCCCTTCAATTCTCTGCATATCCATGTGCCAGGCACGTGCCGTGAGTAATTACTCAGGGTAGGCAGTCAGCCGGCTTTCAAAAAATCTTAAAACCGCGCATGCGCAGATTGTTCTCTTCGTAAAAAAATAAAAATAAGTAACAATTCAAATTTCCCAAGGGTTCTAAATCTCCTTCATTTTTTAATTACTGAATGGGTGGGGGACGGAGGATGAAGGCAGGTGGAGAGATGGTGGGAAAAACGGGAGCACATCGGGACGTTGAATCAGTTGTCATCTTATGGAATGACAATACTAATTCAAGGGTCCAATTGGAGGGGGAGTTCCTTTCACAGCGTGTGGGGAGCCTGCGGCAGGGGTTAAATATGCGAGAAGGGAGAAGTTTTGAGAAGGAGGGGGACAGAGATCATATCAAACTCACTCACCGCTGCCGCAGCGCTCCGGGTAAGGACAGCAGAACTGGCCGCCACTTCCGGGGATAGAAGCAGCTCGGGTGCGAGCGGCCACCGGGACCCAACACCAGAACCGACTGCTCTTCAGCGCCTTCTGATCACCTCTGGCAGTGCTCTTCGTCTGAACATCTCTCACCCTCCGTGTTAAAGAAGGAACTGCAGATGCTGGAGAATCGAGGGTTACACAAAGAGCTGGAGAAACTCAGCGGGTGCAGCAGCATCTAAGGGGCGAAGGAGATAGGCGACGTTTCGGGTCGAGACCCTTCTTCAGACTGAGACTGAGTCTGAAGAAGGGTCTCGACCCGAAACGTCGCCTATCTCCTTCGCCCCTTAGATGCTGCTGCACCCGCTGAGTTTCTCCAGCTTTTTGTGTAACCCCCATCTCTCACCTGCCGGACACGGATAGCAGAACTGGCCGCCACTTCCGCGGAAGGAAGCAGCTCGGGTGACTGCGAGTGGCCGCCGGGACCCTGCCACTTCAGCCCCTTCTGCTGGTCCCCACTCACCTCTGGCAGTGCTCTCCGTCTGAACATCTCTCACCTGCCGCTCGTCGGCCGGCTTCCCGCAAATCTTTAAATTACGACAGCGCGTTCACGGGTCCAGTTTAGGTTACTTGGCTGTGGGAATTTAAGGATTTGCGGGACGCGGTTGACATGAGCGAAGCCGGCGAACGGCAGGTGAGAGGTGGGGGTTACACAAAAAGCTGGAGAAACTCAGCGGGTGCAGCAGCATCTAAGGGGCGAAGGAGATAGGCGACGTTTCGGGTCGAGACCCTTCTTCAGACCTGCTGACCTTCTTCATGCTGCAGCACCCGCTGAGTTTCTCCAGCTTTGTGTAACCCTCGATTCTCCAGCACCTGCAGTTCCTTCTTTAACACGAACGGCTTTAGGACGCGGTTAAAGACCTGCCGGAGGGGCAAGTCTGGGCAGTGAGTGGGTTGTATCCACGTGTGATGCTCCATCCACCCCCCGGGGCCGAGAGTGTGGGATTGTGAAGGAACTGCAGATGCTGGTTTGCACCGAAGATAGACACACACAAGAAGGGTCTCGACCCGAAACGTCGCCTATCTCCTTCGCTCCTTAGATGCTGCTGCACCCGCTGAGTTTCGCCAGCTTTTTGTGTAACCCATAGACACACACAATGCTGGAGTAACTCCGAGGGACTGGCAGCATCTCTGGAGAGATGGGATGGGTGAGATTTCATGTCGAGACCTTACTTCAGACTTCTCCAGAGATCCCGCTGAGTTTACTCCAGTAGTGGTGTTTATCCCGGTGGCGGGGAGCCGGGCTTGACCGACCCGCCGCCTCTACTTGCCGGTCAGTCGGGTGATCATCGCCCTCCGCCCGGAATGCAGCGGAGTTTTGCACCCAGTGAGTTGTCCAGCGCTCACGGTGGATGAGGGAGGACAGCAACAGGCCAGGTAAATGAATAGGAGCACATAAATGAGTCTAGCATTTCTTGTTTTTATGTTTTAATTTACAAGCCGCTTCACGCGAGGCAAGTTTTATTTTCAGTCCGAAGAAGGGTCTCGACCCGAAACGTCACCCATTCAACGATAGACACACACAAGCTGGAGTAACTCAGTGGGACAGGCCGCATCTCTAGAGGGAAGGGATGGGTGACGTTTAGATCCAAATGCTGGAGAATTTCAGCAGGTCGAGACCCTCCTGTCACCCATCCCTTCGCTCTATAGATGCTGCTGCACCCGCTGAGTTTCTCCAGAATTTTGTGTACGCTCGATTTTGCTGCATCTGCAGTTCCTTCTTTAACACTGCTGGAGTAATTCAGCGGGTCGAGATCCTTCTTCAGAAGACAAGCCCCCCCCCCCCCCCGCACCCCCAACCACCTTCCACCTCAACTTACGCCTGGGCACCAAAGCAGCTCAAGAGGCGAACCCTGAGCTCCGTCTCCCAACAATCTGAACAGCGGCTGCGGCCGGCCGGCACCCGGCATGGACTTCTCACCCCTCACACACTTTTACTCTCACCTAGTCCCATCTCACCTGCACTCAGACCGGAGCGTGGCAAGTGGGTTACTGACCCCGATCCCCTCCTTCACAACGCCAGACTGCCCAAACACTGTGAACGGAGCTCTCCCCCCACCCTGGGAACTACAGTATTTAAAAACATAAAGCACAAAGAAATGCACTTACCACATTATTGGTACATTAAGTCCATTCTCCATTTGTTTGCTAAGATACTATTAAAATAATGGCAATCCATATTTGAACATCCCGCCAAGAAACTCGCGATGCGCATGCGCAGAAAGATGATGCACATGCGCAGTGCTGCAAAGGCAGAATTTCTGCTGCCTTCAGCTCCCATCGAATCTGACGGCTCAGGCAGCGCTGACGGCACGGGGGCTGCACAGAGCTTCCCGTGTTACAAGCGCTGCAGGTGAAAGGCACGGAGAATTATGCCTACCTAAGAGATCGATCTCTTAGACAGGCATAATTCTCCCATGCCTTTACTATTTATATTTAAAAATTGCCATTTCATAATTTTAGTCAGGGTAGGCAGTGCCTACCTTGCCTACCCTGACGGCACGTGCCTGCCATGTGCCTACCTAAATGCCTCTCATATGCAACTATCGTATCTGCCACCACCTCACCCTTGGCAGTGTGTCCCAACACCCTCTGTTTTAAAGAACTTGCCTTCATTCCTCCTACAAAGTTTTCCCCTCTCCCTTAAAGATCTCCCCCTGTCTTTGGCGTTTCCAACCTGGGAGTTAGGTTCTATCTCGCCTAACTATGCATCCCATAATTACATATACTTCTCTCGGGAATCCTCTCAACCTGACATTCCAGAGAAAACAATCCAAATTTGCCCAGCCTCGCCTTGTAGCTAATACCTTATAATTTGGACAGCATTCTGCTGAACATCTCCTGCATCTCATCCAATGCCTCCACATCCTGCCTGTATTGGGGTGACCAAAACTGCACGTAATTCTTCAAATGCAGTTCTACCAAAATTTTATAGAGCTGCAAGATGACCTCCTGACTGTTATACTCCTTACTCAATGCAAGCATACCATACACTCTATTTATTTATTGCCACTTTCCTACCAAGATCCCTCGCTACATCAATGCTGCGAAGGGTCTTGCCATTAATTGTCAATTTGCCCCAATCATTCAACTTCTGAAAGTACAACATCTCATACCTGCTCAGATTAACCTCCATCTGCCACTTATCTGCCATTTCTGTAACTGATTTATATTCCGTTGTATACTTTGACAGACTTCCTCACTGTCTGCCAATCCAGCAATCTTGATGCTATCAACAAACTTACTAACTACCTATCACTGATGTGAGGCGCTCCAGCTTGTAATTAGTTCTGACATCAATTTACAGTCCTCTCAAGCTCAGAGTGACACAGTAACAATAATCATGCAAGCACCAGAATCACAATGAAAAATAACATTCGACTTTTGTAAATGTAATTCTGCTGCCTGCATCAGTCCAGAACTGCCTTGACTACAGGCCTTGCATTATGGAGGCTTCTGACGACAGTCTCTCTCACCTTGCAACCTGAGGCAGCAATCATGCTGGAGGGACAGCAGGATGCAAATCAGGAGCCTAAGAACACAAAGAACAAGCTGACGAAGAGTGGGAGAAAGAGGAAAAGGGGTGAACAGCTGCCAGCGATGCTTCCAATATCCTTCAAGAAAGCTTTCTCAGCCCTTTGTTTCACTCCCTATATACTCATGACTGTGCAGTCAAAAGGGCTTGTCCCACTTTCACGAGGTAATTCACAAATTCTCCCGCGTTTTCCCCTTGATTGAAACTCGCAGAATTCTCGTTACGAGTCCGTAGGAGGTTGTAAGAGGTCGTAGATATATCATAGCGGCTCGTTATGCTAGCCGTAGGTACTCGTGGCATCAGGTAAGTCGGGACGTTTTTCCCAGCCAGATTAAAGATGTCCACGAGTAAAAAAATGGTCGGGATGAACGAAATTGCAACTTTTTACTCGTAAGGGCATCGAAATAGTCGTGGGAATTCGTAGACATACTCGTAGGAGTTCGTAGGAGTTTGTGAACATAGTCGTGGAAGGTCGTAGGAGATTGTAGATTACCATGATCTTGACTTTTTTTTTTTAGGTCCTTTAACCTCAGCAGAGGTTTTGAATTAAGTCATGAAAGTGGGACAGGTCCTAAACTCTGCTCTAACACAGTTTACAAATTTGCAGATTACACCACCATGGCGGGCCTGAGCAGGTACAATAAGATGGAATACAGGCAGGAGATAGACAGCCTCGTAACCTGGAGTCAAGACAACCGCCTTTTCCTCAATGTCTGCAGAATGAAGGAACTAGTCATGGTATTGACACTATGGTCAATGAAGGAATACCAAAGCCTCTATTTCCTCAGAAGCTAAAGGAAATCCGGCATGTTTCCAATGGCACTTACCAATTTCTACAGAAGCACAGTAGAAAGCATCCTATCTGGATGCATCACAACTTGGTTTTGCAAAAGCTCGACCCAAAAATTACAGAGTATTGTGGATATAGCCCAGCCCATCACACAAATCAGCCTCCCCTCCCATCAGCTCCATCTATACTTCACATTGCCTCAGGAATGTAGTCAGCATAATCAAGACCCACTTACATCCTGGTCATTCCCTCTGTTTTCTTCTCCCGTTGGGCATAAGATACAAAAGCATAAAAGTACATATCACTAACAGCTCCAACCCCCCATTATCAGACAGATGAATGGAGTTCTCCATAACTATGTGTGTAATCCCAAAACCCCAATCGACTGCAATACGGCACTTGTACCTTTTTTTGCTGCACTTTCTCTGCAGCTGTACCACTGTATCTCTGGAAAACTATATTGAGCACTCTGGTGCTTTTACCGTTGCACTACCTTTGTACCTAGTGTATGACTTGACTGCACTCATATGTATGGGATGATTGTCTGGATAGCATGCAAACAACGTTTTTCCATGGTATCTTGATACATGTGACAATAATAATACCAATACCAATAGAACAGTCTCATCTTCCAGCAGAACAGAAGCGATGTATTGATTGCAAGGGCAACAAGTGTTTCTCTGATAGAGATCATCTTCATATAAACAGCTAATAAAATCATAGTCACAAATGCAGAAAATATGATGCTCTCCACCCTCCAAAGCTGAACAACATATTTCAATAGTAATATGCCAAGAGAGCCCAGTTGACACGTAATGACATCTCACATTCTCTTTTGTAGGTCACCTGCAGTGATCCTAGCACATCTATGACCAATCTACTACAACAGCTCACTATAACCATTCACGGTGGTGGGCAGCTCACCCTGACATGTCTCTTGAGGACATGAAATCCAAAGGACCACAATCTCCACACTGCAATTTCCATCTGTCCGATGGAAAAACTCAGTCAATATGCCAACGAAGCAGAAATGGGCACTAACTCTGCCACTGCCCCCTTTTGCCTAAATGGTTCAGGTTAGAATTGGCCCGGATCACTCAGAGGCAAGAGTGAAGGCCAGCACGGTGATGAATGAAAGTAAATTATGGAAGGAATAATAAAACGTGATCTTGAACTAAAAAGATAATCTTCCTTTTATAGTGGAACAGATCTTCAGCTATGCTATAAATGTTGCCACATGAGTTGAATGGACAGCCAAAAATCCAACAAGTAACAACATTGATTTCCAACCAAATGCTTATTGTTATTACATTTTGGGTCAAAGTAGCAAGAGAGAAAACATTTTGTTTGGTGCTAGTAGTGAATGTGTGCAAGGCTACCAACAGGCAGTTGTGCTCACCCATGCACATTGCATTCCTAATACTTCAATGGACCAAATGTCAGGAAGTGGGTATTACCAGCAGCCAAAACTCTCACACTTTTAGCTGTAGTAATTAAAGTCATATTTCTCAGTTCCACAGGCTGCTTTGAAGTGGTTTACTAGACCTTATGCAGTTGAAGAAGTCTGAATAATATAATGGAATTTATATTCATTCTACTGGGTATTCAGGCACCAATATACCTGTTTAAAATGAGGGGCATTTGACTAATGGTTTGTGAAGTATTTTGCATGCCTTTGAGCAGGTCTGTCATCAAAAAATAACGATGGTTAATTTGCAAGGCCTAATTATGCAGGGTGAGAATTTGTAGCTGTGTCATCTTACTTAATAAATACAGAACAATGTTAGAGAATAAGAGGGGGGAAAATGGACCATGACAGCTGAGTGCCAGCAATTACAGAAGTGTTCATGGACTGGAATCAGCATATTGTGTCCCGGACAGCTGTGATAGATAGTGTACTCTGCCTTTAGTTACACCCAGCCTCAAGGGTGATTCTCTGTGCTAGTCTCATCAGTTACTGCTGCAATAAAGAAAGCATTTGGCTTTAAAATGTCACAACACCACAGAAACACTTTTTATAATCGCCATACTCACCAAGACTGGAAGTCAGTCATCACCTGCTCAACATAAAGCCCAGAAGACAATGGCGCTTCCATATTTATTTCAGATTTCAAGTCGCCCTTTGAACCAGCGGCTGCTTCTAGATGTGCTTCTGCTGCGAGTGCAGCAGAACCAATGCCGTGTGGGTTTTTTGTTAAGTTTGCACAACAGGCTTGAAATTACTAAATGTGAATGTGCCGGGAAAAGAAAAAAACCTGGAGATGTTTTTCAAGGCCTTAGCAAGGGTCCGTAAGGCTGGGTGCACCTGTATAACCAGATTACTGCTACATTCCTACCGTGCAGTACAAAAGAAACCTATGCATTCTGTCAAAGACCACAATTGCTGAAGGAAGGCAGTCTCGTGATTTGATACAATTCTACTCAATAAGGACCTCTGAAGGAGAGAGCTTTTGAAGCAAAAAGGAGAATTCCAATAGCATCAATGTGCAGCGGCACAAAAGGATAGAACAGATCTTGCCGAAGTGCTCTTATGGTATATATGCAGTTTAAAACAAAAACATCACTTAATCACACTCAGAACTCTGAGCATCTCTTCTATACATAGTAAATATTATCCATAGTTCACAGCAATATTATATTTATTTTAACATCAGTTTGGATAATGATGCCATTTAATATTGTCCTTTAGGGATAGCACAGGCTTGGCCAATAGGTGGCTGCCGGTACCAACTATGCTGTGATGGCTGAAATTGATTCTGTTGGCCTACTGCATGAGGTGGGGGAAATTATGGTTTAAAAACAAAACAAAAACAAAATGTTGCAAGACTCACATAGCCTCTGAAGGTTCGTGATTCAGGCTGCTCGCCTGCCTCTGCTGCACAGACTGGGAGCCTCCCATCCTTGGCTTGTCCCTGTTACAGAAGCTCCAAGCAGGGCCAGCCTCCTTGTTAGCTCCACCAGCAAGAAGCCCTGAGAGGTCTGACTATAGGGCTGCGATGCTGCACTGCAGATGGGAACAGCTGCTTGCATCAGTGACAGCAGTACTGTAGCGGCCGACTCTGATCTCTGAACTGCTGCCAGCTTCGGGATGCATCAATATTACTAGAGAGCTTCCCGCCTATCGTGGGCTACACAACAATGACATTCTCAGTCACCAACAAAAGAAACCACAACCAAATACTGCAACGAACGCACACACAAAAACAATGAAAAGATGGCAAAACATAGGTTGAGATGACTCCTCCCTTCACACTCATTGCCATCTCTCTAAAGACCTACAATAAGAGGGTCAGGTACATTATCCATCATCTACGCAGTTGTACATTAAACTGCTAAAATCAGGATCAGTTTAATGTCGCTTTCTTTTTAGCAGTGCTATTAATTATACATCAAATATTTATTCCCAGAAACAGAAAAAAGTGCACATTTTAATTCCACAACCATACATCCCTTTTCGGAATGGAATGTTCCACGAGGGAAGTAGACAGCACTTCAACAGGAGCCAATGCACAGACTGAGAGAACCAAAGCTTTTTCATCTGTTGTATTTAACTCATTGACTGCTGTTGCCAAGGAAACACAATGAACAAGCGCTGCGTGTGGAATCCCAGATTACTGTTGTGTTTTAAATGGCCATGGTTTGAAACCATGTTCAGCAAATCTTCCTTTCCCATCAGAAATCAAAAGGTATCATTCATCCATTCCATCACATTGACTTCACGCGTGTGTAATATATTGGAGCAAAATGCTGGAGTAACTCAGCGGGACAGGCAGCATCTCTGGAGAGAAGGAATAGCTGCCGTGTGGGGTTGACACACACTTCTTAATATATTGAAGTCAGTTTGGATGTCACTTTGGAGAAGCAATTGCAATAAATCCAAATGTCTCTGGAGTGTCAGAGGTTGAGGGAAAACTTGACAGAAGTATATTAAATTATGGGAGGCCTTATTAAATTATAGGATGAACTGTCAGTGCCTTTTTCCCCCAAGCTGAAAATGTTCAACAACATAGCTTTCAGGTGAGGGGGAGAAAGTTTACTGAAGAAGAGCAAGGCAAATATTTATACACAGAGAGTAGTGGGGGCCTGGAACACATTGCCAGGGGTTGTGGTGGAGGCAGATACGATAGTTGCGTTTAAGTGACTTTTAGATAGGCACATGGAAGTGCAGGGAATAGATGGATACGGATTATCTACAGACAGATGAGATCAGTTTAACTTGGCATGATGTTCAGCACAAAGGTAGTGGGCTGAAGGGCCTGTTCCTGTGCTGTACTGTTCCATAGATAGACACAAAATGCTGGATTAACTCAGCGGGACAGGCGGCATCTCTGGAGAGAAAGAGTGGGTGATGTTTCAGGTCGAGACCCTTCTTCAGACTTCACCCATTCTTTCTCTCCAGAGATACTGCCTGTCCCGTTGAGTTACTCCTTTGTGTCTATCTACGGTTCCTTCATACACTGTACTGTTCTATGTTCTATATTAAAATAAGAACAAACCCCACTTTAATCACCATTATAAACAGTCAATACCAAATAATATCATCTGATGGCCTGTTGTGAAGATTATCAGATTTGAGTCAGGCTAAAAATGCAATCAGAATACATGATGTTTTGTTTAAGAAGGAACTGCAGATGCTGGAAAATCAAAGGTAGACAAAAATGCAGGAGAAACTCAGCGGGTGAGGCAGCATCTATGGAGCTAAGGAAATAGGCGACGTTTCGGGTTGAGACCCTTCTTCAGACTGGTTTTAGTCTACCTTCTATCAGAATACATGAAGTAGTTAATTCTACATATTTGCGCATGAATTTAATGAATCAAAACTGTTCGTGCTATTTGGGTGTCATCATGCTTTTATCTTCAGGGAATTTACTTTACTCTTGATTTTGAACCATAAACTCTGTATCATCCTCAAGCCAGAATTATGTATTTAGAAGGAGACCTCGCATTATTGTGAAACACCATTGAGCAGACAGTGCCCTGAAGCAAAACCTGTGCTACCTAGGCGACTGTGAAAGCATCCTTCAATTGAAGCAAAGAAGGATCAGACGATTTGTTGTGGTTGTTACCTGGACCACCCGGTATGAATACATTCCAGCCCTTGTCAGAGCTGAGAAGCAGTAAGGAGAAATGCAAGAGGATGAAACGTAGCAGGAAGGAATGGTGTAAGCAACTTCTATAGCTACTTTCAGGTTCGGCAGTCACTGTTTCCAAATTTATCCTAGAAACCACATAAACTACAAGTCCTATTTTAGCTTCCATCTTTAACTGATCATCTCAAAATCCATCCCAGAATTTCAATTACAGAGACATAATTATGCATTTGCCTTCTGTGCAGCCCAGCTATGCCAGAGGCTGAAGCTTGTCTTGTGGAAGGATATTGACTCGCATTTCCTTTTCATCTCACAATCACTTCTGGTTTACAGCCTGCGCACAATAGGGCAGGGCACCATATCTGAGTAAGGATGTGCTGGCTCTGGAGAGGGTTCAGGGGTGGTTTATAAGATTGATCCCAGGAATGAGTAGGTTAACCTACGACGAGCGTTTGTCGGCATTGGGCCTATACTCGCTGGAGTTTGGAAGAAAGAGAACTCATGGAAACATACATAATAGTGAAAGACTTGGATAAAGTGATGTGGAGAGAATGTTTCCACTAGTGGGAGAGTCTAGGACTAGAGGCCATAGCCTCAGAATTAAAGGACGTTCTTTTAGGAAGAAGATAAGAAGACATTTCTTTAGTCACTGGGTGGTGAATCTGTGGAATTCTTTGCCATAGATTAGAAAGTGGATATTTTTAAGGCAGAGATGTAGATTTTTGATTAGTACAAGTGTCAGAGGTTATGGGGAGAAGGCAGCGTAATGGGGTTAGGAAGAAAAGATAGATCAGCCATGATTGAATGGCGGAGTAGACGATGGGCCAAATGGCCTAATTCTACTCCTATCCCTTATGACCTTATGAGTGCAGATGAACATCTCCCATTTACCCAAATCCTGACCAATCCTCCCAACCCTCTATCGTAGCCTTAATGCTTTTCTCCTTTCAGATAGCCAAGAATTTCCACCTTATCATGATTGACTGGCCAAGCAGTGAGGTAGAATGGAAGAAGGTTGTAATCTGATGCATGGTATTGACCAAAGATCCTATAGTGAGCAAGATAGTCCACTCCTGCTAAATCCGATGAGCTGACGTGTAGTACGCAATGGAACGGAATGTGGGCCATTTCTTCGGCCATTTCAGTAATCCTGACCCCACTTAGGTTATCCCTCTCGCAGTGTAATCAACGTTGCAGGTGAACAGTTTGTGTTAATAAATTATAATTCTGTTAATTTTATTTTTTTAATGTTTTTTTTAATTTTATTTTTTTTAATGCTTTTTTCGGACTCAAGGACCAGACAAGGGACAACATTACATAAAAATACATTGCAAACATCCCCGCAACTTTATCCTGACGTCCCAGCCGTGCTGATCCAGGCCATACTTCCCACACGCTGTGGAAGGGACATAGGCATCTTTTTGCTTTTTATTGTAAGGCAGAGAGGCAGAAATAAAATGAGGAGAAGATTTTTACCAAAGATCTTTAGTTTTTACGAGGATGTTTCCGTAACCAGCTTCCATCTCCGCACTTGTATCTTTGCTCCTCTATGGGATCTTTGGTGCGGAGACGGAAGCCGGTTACGGAAATGGGGCCGAAGATTACCCATGACTCTGCCCATGACCGTACTACGTCTTTTTCGTCGAGTGGACTACCTTGCTCGCTATAGGATCTTTGGTATTGACACTCACAATCACCATCACAGATGCTCAGAATTTACAAGTCTGTACTTGGAGTGTTTTACTAGGAGAGTTACTGAACTTAGTGCATTGGCAGATGACGTACGGCTAATTTTCAGGAGGAGCATCAACTGTCACATCACATGGTTCATTAAGCATTTACTTGGACAGCTCTGACAAAGACTGCTGAATGCTTCCTTCACTTCCTGCTGCTGCAGTGATTGTGTTTGTGCAAGAATTGTGGAGTGCAGTTGAACCATTTCATCTTCTTTGTATATTCCCCACCAGTCCAGAAACCAGTCCTGAAACAATTTAATTTAATGCACATGACAGCAAGAAATGGTTGAGCGTTTTGGATACAGCAAAGTCTATGGGCCTTGACAGTATCTTGGGTGCCAGGTGAATCACCATTGCTTAATTTAATAACAGTTCAGTAAGTTCTACTGAAATCTTTCATTCTCCCAAACTCGTGTGTTCAGGCCCATCCTGATTAACTTCTCCTCATATCACAACTCACAGCCCTGCATCCCTCCTCCCCTCAATCCATCAGCAGTCAATCTGGCGAATCTTGACTCCAAGCTCTACATTGCAAATATATTCCCCCCTTAGAAAGACAGACTAGACCCACAGAAACCTTTCCAATTTAGTTTCCTATGGGTTTTTAATAATTGTGGTTGAAAAATGTTACATTTGTTTACATATTATGTTTGCAATAGGCCTTCATTGCTTGCTGTACCTACACATTAACTTTCAGTAATTTGTGCAGAAGGACCTCCAGGTGCTTCTCAACACTAAGCAACTATCAGTCTCTCCACTGTTTTATACCCAAGCCTCATATTGTTCCACATTTCATTCTGATTCCCATGTCCTCACCCATTTACTTAGCTGATGTCCCTTTTAAGTCCCTCTGCATCCTGCTCATAACCCTACACCGTCACTCAGCAAACTAGTGTCCATTACACTTGGCCTCCTCTATAAAATCATTGATAAACATTATGAGCAGCTGGAGACCCAACAAAGATCCCTCTGAAATCCTAATAGCAGATCCATGTCAGTAAAACCAAGACTAAGGTCTTCTTAATAGGTAGACTTCATACTGAAGGAGTCATTTGCTACACATGACCGGTCCAGTCAAGTTTCTTATCAATGTTGGCCCCATGATGTTGTCAAAGATTTAGTAAGGTTTACACCACTGAGTATATCACTGAATAAACCAAACTACTTATTAACCCAAACCTGAACATTATCTAAGTTTTGTTGCATGCAGGTATGGCTGCTACGTTTTCTGAGAAGATCTTTGCTTCTGATTATGTTGGAAGATAATTAATAAAGCAACTGAAGATAGTGGAATCAGAATAATTCCTGTTCAACTCCTGTTCTTATATTCTGGAAGTGGGATGAATAACGAGCAACAACCATCACCTTCTTTATTTGTGCGAGGTAAGACTCAAGATGTTGGAGGGTGTTCTCCCATGTTTCCTATTCACCTCAGTTTACCCAGAGCTTCCTGGAGTCACACTCGGTCAAATTCTGCCTTATTACTTAAGGAATCACTCTTGCCTTGCTTCTTGAATTGGCGTCTTTTGCCTACATCCCAACCAAAACCACTTGATGCATGGAAGTAAGTGGTTGTTATAAAACACAAATTGAATACCAATGAACAGGTTTTATTCCTGAGTTGGGCATTGCCAATAATACCATCAATGACCAAGGGTGAAGCAGTAGGGCATAACTTAGGTTGGGTTTTCCTGCTATTTGTGCACAGGACACACCTGGCAATTTATTCATATGGTTTGATAGATGCTGAGATTGTTACAGTATAATGGCATCGTAATATAACAGCGAGAGTGACTCCTTAAATAGCAAGGCAGCATTTGACTGAGCGTGACACCAGGAAGCCCTGGTTAAACTGAGGTCAATGGGAAGGCAGCCCAGTGGCGCAGTGGTAGAGTTGCTGCTTTACAGCACCGGGGACCTGGCTTCAATCCCGACTATGGGTTCTGTCTGTAGGGAGTTTGGACGTTCTCCCTGTGACCGGGTGGGTTTTCTCCGGGTGCTCCGGTTTCCTCCCACATTCCCAACGATGAGCAGGTTTGCAGGATTGTAGCTTCTGTAAACTGTTCCTTGTGAGTAGGATGCAAAACCAGGATAATATGGAACTGGTGTACGGGTGATCGTTGGTAGGCGCTGAAGACGAACTGTGTCCTCGAACTGTGCAAGTGTATCACTAAACTAAACAAAATTAAACTAAACACAAAACTCAACCAGGCAAAAAGCCTTGTTTTGGAGCATCATCTCTGTACCCAAGATACTGTCAAGTCCCATAGACTTCGCTTTATCCAAAGCTCTCAACCATTTCTTGCTGCCATGTGCGGTAAATGAAATTGTTTAGGGACTGGTTTCTGTGATGGTGAAGAATATACAAAGAAGATGAAATGGATCAACTGCATTCTGCCATTGTTACAATTCTTGCACCAGCATGAAGTGAAGGAAGCATTCAGCAGTCTTTGTCAGACCTGTCAAAGTATATTAAGGGCATTAAAGAAGGCACGTGAAGTGATAGTTGATGCTCCTTGTGAAAATTACGTCCTGGTTTCAGCTGCATGTGTATCTTGGATAATGAGTGAAACTACTCAAGTTAAACTATGGCAACATTTGTTTCTATCCCAACACTAAAATGGTGGGGCAAAATATTGCCCTGTCTGGGATTTGATCTGATAATATGAAGTTTACAATGATTTTTCCTCATTAAGTGCTGTCAGTCGTTTTTTCGTGTTGTTACCTAAATATGTACTTGGCAATAAAATGCTTTAATAAATGCTAGGCAAAATCCAGTTGGAGATGAAAATATTGGTTTCCATGAGCACGGGATGCAGACTTTGTGTGCAGTGGTTACGTAACTGCTTATCCTAGTGAGGTGATACTCCAGCTCAAAATAATTGGCAGGATTGTAAATGTTAAGTCTAGTAAATGTTAATTTGTGATCTCACCCATTCACTGATTAAACAGATCAGATTCAGCAGCTCCCAATAGTCGCTAGACTTTAAAAATAATTCAATTTTAAAGAAAGCTGTGCCATAAAACCCAAATATTTCAGTCAAGAGTGTTGTGTTGCAGCTATGGAGGTCTGTCAAAATGAGTTAAAAAATATACTTTAAAACACATTTATGCAAATAACATTTATTGTTAATGATTTCTGGGATCTCTGCGTGTGTTCATTATTAGGTGTGACCACCTCTGGATATTTTGATTGAAAAGACTTTGTGTTAATATTCGAATGTAATAAAATACTTCAAATTTCTCAGAGAGTAAGTAATTATTTAATAGGAATAGTTACTTTGCTGATATGGCTCTGGTAAACAGGATTATCAAAAATATGTAGAAGAAAAAAATGAATCATAGAAAAAAATGAATCAAATGGCTTAAAAGACAAAGCAAATTCCTAGTTAATTAAATCCATTCAGATCTGTGCAGCATCTTGGATATCATAGTGAATATGGATCCTATTAAATCTGTTTGAATTATTTTAGATGCACAAACCCATGCCAAACCTCTAACAATAAAAAAACATTGGAAAGCATGGTGCAATTGGTAGATAATTTGCAGGCTTTTTAAATATATTCCAAAACAGAATTTAGAGGAAGTGAGTCAAGGTTATTGTGCACACAGGCTGTTTGGCTGATGCTGTCACACAGCAGGGGTCAGGGTTTGCCCTGATTACACAAAGGATGTCTATCCTTACTGCAATGTTAACCCTTTAATAACTTCAACTGTGCACTTGGGTTTCAATTATTTTTTAGTTTATTCACACAAAAAGACGTTATGAACTGTGTTTTTTTTTACAACACATCATTCTTCTCATTAGTGAGCTGTTTTATACATTCATCGTGAAGCTTATTTACATCTGTTACACCCAAAGGACTGGATTTTCAAAGCTGTAATAATACAATTTGAATAGAGCTTGGAGATCCTGTGTCAAAGATATGATACTCTTTCCCCAGCTGCGTACAGACTGTTCATTTTGACATTGATTGCTCTAATTTCCAGAGTGCATTGGAGATGCAATTTTTGTCACTCCTGAGTCGACACTTCTGCTGTTCCTCAGGGTGGATGATGGGGAGGAGCAGATGGGTGGCATTATAATCTGGTTTTGCAGTCTTGGGTATTGGTAAAAAGCAGAGAATAGCTTTTTTTCCCACTTATTCCCCTCTAAGGGGTTGATCGGATTGATCAGCGTATAAAATTGATATGACAAAAGATAAAAATCGACACCACCTTTTCATTGTGGTTTTTTTTAATTGAAATTAATTTTACAATAGCATGTCAGATTTTCCTGTTCTTTCCTACTTATCACTTCAATTGGAAGAAGTGCCTCAGCAAAATATGAGACCAAAAAATAGATTTTTAAGGAGCAAACGAGCAGGAATTACAGACCTGCTGCTTGACAGAACTTGATCATTACATCCATGCCTGATGCTGCCTTCATGTTGCAAACACTTTCTGCACTGGATCTCTTGGGAGCACGGACCTGTGTTCTCAAACCTTGCCTAAGGACATTGATGTTGGACAGTTTTGGCCTCCTTTAACAAGACAGAGCTCACTCGCCTCAAACAAGGCACTAAGCGATGGAGCTTCAGACAACGTGGCTATGTGACATGTTTATCCACTGAGCAACCAGCTTGCTTCAGAGATTTCCAATTCCATGTTTATATTTTCGGAACTGTTTTTGAGTTATATCTCAGCCCATGTACGAATAGATCCAGAGGACTCAAAGAGATACTTAAGTAAGAGGCAGAGTTTGCTTTCAAAATCATGACGTGGCTCATGTGCACACCTTTATGTCCAAATGTTGATGCATTTTCTGGCAGTGATCAGAATTTGTGGTAACTCCAGGGAAATGAGAATCTATGAACCACTGCAGTCCACCTGTGGATATACTCTGCAGTGCTGCTAAGGAGCGAGTTCCATCATTTGAACCCTGCAATGATGAAGAGTTAGTGATATATTTCCAAGTGAAGTGCTTACTAGCTGATTAATTAAGACAAAGGCTCGCTGATAAATACCATCTTTGCGCTGTTGCTTTTGCAATATCATCAAGAGCTTCATTCATAAAGCAGTTAATGAAGAATGTGCCAAATGACTGAGAATGTGCCAAGATAACATCTCATGCCAAAGAAAGACAGACCAGGAAATAAAAAAAAACATTAATAATACCAAGATGCAGAAATGTGGTTAAGGAAAGAAAAATGTATTTTTGCTACTTCAAAAACAGTCTATCCAACTTGTAAGACTAATGCAGAAGGACTCTAATTGAACACATGGTACAAATAGTGGACCTAGCCCAATATTTGACAGTTAAAGGCTGCTTATGACTCAACTAGTACGGACATACATTGTTCATAGAGTGTGCACTGTGCCAATGGCTGACCAATTAGTTTTCCATCAAGGTCTCTTTCAAAGGCATAATGATGTTGCTCATACCAAGGTACATGCATCATAGCTGTTGAATGAGGATTAAAAAAGTTCCACAAATACCTACATGGTCAGAACTTTACAATAGTTTCCATTCATGTTTCTACTAGTGGGAGTTTATAGCCTCAGAGGTTTATAGCCTCAGAATAAAAAGACATATCTCTAAAAAGGAAATGAGGAGGAATTTCTTTAGTCAGAGGGTAGGGAATCTGTGGAATTCATTGCTACAGACAACTGTGTCGGCCAAGTCAATTAATATTTTTAAGACAGAGATTGACAGATTTTCGATTAGTAATAGCCCTGTCCCACGGTGCGAGTTCATTCCAAGAGCTCTCCCGATTTGAAAAAAAAATCTAACTCGTGGTTAGCACGGAGAATGAACGTTGCGGGTACGTCGGAGCTCGGGGACGTCTCTTAGCGCTAACGGCAGGTACTCGGGAAGACTCGCTAACAGCAGGTAAGCACAGGAAGACTCGTGAAGATTTTTCAACATGATGAAAAATGTCCACGAGAGCCCTGAGTATCGACGAGTAGCCATTACCGTAAATCTCTGAGTTTGAATCAGGACAAACTCAGGAGAACTCTTGGAATGAACTCACACCGTGGGACAGGGGTTTAACGGTGTCAAGGGTTATGGGGAGAAGGTAGGAGAATGGGGTTGAGAGAAAAAGATAGATCAGCCATGATTGAACAGTGGAGTAGACTTAATGGCCCGAATGGCCTAATTCTGCTTCTAGAAGTTATGAACATGAATATTCATGGATCTCAAGACTCAGTGGGGGTATTTTTGGTGAATTCACAGGGTTACTTCCCAAGCTCGAGATTGGCATTACCGTTGTTTGGGTATGACTATAATCGGCGGTCCAAGAGTGGGTGGGCAGTAGAATGTGGATGCAGTAGGTTGACTTCCAATTGAGGCACGACACATGAGTCGCTATTATCCAAGTGAGATTATGTCACAGCTGGAATGCAGGGATGGTACTCCTGTAACAATCCAAATGTTTGCTATCATTAGTGATGTGGCCTCCATCCCCGCCGTGGTGTGCAAACACCTCCAGCCTGGAGCAGAAGAAGAATGAGGGGGTGACATGAGGAGGGTAGAGGGGGCTAGGGGACAGGGTGAGGGGCAAGAGGCAGAGAAGGGAAGCACTCGGACCCAAAATGTAGGCAAGAAAGAGGAAAAAGATAATAAACAGAGAATAAGGGATAGTGGGTTTCTAAAATGTGTATATTTTAATGCTAGGAGCATTGTAAGAAAGGTGGATGAACTTAGAGCCTGGATTGACACCTGGAAATATGATGTTGTGGCAATCAGTGAAACATGGTTGCGGGAGGGTTGTGATTGGAAACTAAATATTCCAGGATTTTGTTGCTTCAGCTGTGATAGAATTGGAGGGACCAGAGGTGGAGGTGTTGCATTGCTTGTCAGAGAAGATATTACAGCAGTGCTTTGGCAGGATAGATTAGAGGGCTCGTCTAGGGAGGCTATTTGGGTGGAACTGAGAAGTGGGAACGGTGTAGCAACACTTTTAGGGGTGTATTATAGACTGCCAAATGGGCAGCGAGAATTGGAAGAGCCAATATGTAAGGAGATAGCAGATATTAGTAGTAAGCACAAGGTAGTGATTGTGGGAGATTTTAATTTTCCAAAAATAGACTGGGAAACACATTCTGTAAATGGGCTGGATGGTTTGGAGTTTGTTAAATGTGTGCAGGATAGTTTTTTGCAGCAATACATAGAGGTATCGACCAGAGAAGGGGCAGTGCTGGACCTCCTGTTAGGAAATGAGGCAGGTCAGGTGATGGAGGTATGCATTGGTGAGCACTTCAGGAACAGTGATCACAATACCATTAGTTTCAATATAATTATGGAGAGAGTCAGAACTGGACCTAGGGTTAAGATTTTTGATTGGAGAAAGGCCAACTTTGAGGGAATGCGTAATGATTTAAAAGGAGTGAATTGGGACATTTTGTTTTATGGGAAGGATGTAGAAGAGAAATGGAGGTCATTTAAAGGGGAAATTGTAAGAGTACAGAATCTTTTTGTTCCTGTTCGGTTGAAAGGAAATAGTAAAAATCGGAAAGAGCCATGGTTTTCAAGGGAAATTGGACACTTGGTTCAAAAAAGAGAGATATCTACAGTATTTATAGGAGGCATGGAGTAAATGAGGTGCTAGATGAGTATAAAGAGTGTAAAAAGAATCTTAAGAAAGAAATAAGAAAAGCTAAAAGAAAATATGAGGTTGCTTTGGCAAGAAAGGTGAAAGTAAATCCAAAGGGTTTCTACAGCAATATTAATAGCAAAAGGATAACGAGGGATAAAATTGGACCATTAGAGAGCCAGAATGGACAGCTATCTGCAGAGCCAAAAGAGATGGGGGAGATATTGAACAATTTCTTTTCTTCGGTATTCACCAAGGAAAAGGATATTGACCTCTGTGAGGTTAGGGAAAAAAGTAGCTATGGAAGCTATGAGATTCAAAGAGGAGGAAGTACTGACACTTATGAAAAATATAAAAGTGGATAAGTCTCCAGATCCTGACAGGATATTCCCTAGGACATTGAGGGAAGTTAGTGTAGAAATAGCAGGGGCTATTACAGAAATGTTTCAAATGTCATTAGAAACGGCAATAGTGCCGGAGGATTGGCGTACTGCGCATGTTGTTCCATTGTTTACAAAGGGTTCAAAGAATAAGCCTAGCAATTATAAACCTGTTAGTTTGACGTCAGTGGTGGGCAAATTAATGGAAAGGATACTTAGAGATAATATATATAAGCATCTGGATAAACAGGGTCTGATCAAGAACAGTCAACATGGATTTGTGCCTGGAAGGCCATGTTTGACAAACCTTCTTGAATTTTTTGAAGAGGTTACTAGGGAAATTGATGAGGGTAAAGCAGTGGATGTTGTCTATATGGATTTCAGTGAGGCCTTTGACAAGGTTCCCCATGGAAGGTTGGTTAAGAAGGTTCAATCTTTGGGTGTTAATGGCGGAGTAGCAAGATGGATTCAACAGTGGCTGAATGGGAGATGCCAGGGAGTAATGGTGGATGGCTGTTTGTCAGGTTGGAAGCCGGTGACCAGTGGGGTGCCTCAGGGATTTGTGTTGGGTCCACTGTTGTTTGTCATGTACATCAATGATCTAGATGATGGGGTGGAAACTTGGATAAGCAAGTATGCGGATGATACTAAGATAGGTGGTGCTGTGGATAATGAAGTCGATTTTCAAAGTCTACAGAGAGATTTGGGCCATTTGGAAGAGTGGGCTGAAAGATGGCAGATGGAGTTTAATGCTGATAAGTGAGAGGTGCTACATCTTGGCAGGACAAATCAAAATAGGACGTACATGGTCAATGGTAGGGAATTGAGGAATGCTGTGGAACAGAGGATCTAGGAACAACTGTGCATCGTTCCCTGAAGGTGGAATCACATGTAGATAGGGTGGTAAAGAAAGCTTTTGGTGTGCTGGTCTTTATAAATCAGAGTATTGAATATAGGAGTAGGGAAGTAATGTTACAATTGTACAAGGCATTGGTGAGACCAATTCTGGAGTATGGTGTACAATTTTGGTCGCCTAATTATAGGAAGGATGTCAACAAAATAGAGAGAGTACAGAGGAGATTTACTAGAATGTTGCTTGGGTTCCAGCAACTAAGTTACAGAGAAAGGTTGAGCAAGTTAGGTCTTTATTCTTTGGAGCGCAGAAGGTTAAGGGGGGACTTGATTGAGGTCTTTAAAATGATGAAAGGGATAGACAGAGTTGACGTGGATAAGCTTTTCTCATTGAGGGTAGGGAAGATTCAAACAAGAGGGCATGACATGAGAATTAAGGGACAGAAGTTTAGGGGTAACATGAGGAACTTCTTTACTCAGAGAGTGGTGGCTGTGTGGCATAATCTTCCAGCAGAAGTGGTGGAGGTAGGATCGATTTTAACATTTAAAAGTAAAGTGGATAGGTATATGAACGGGAAGGGAATGGAGAGGTATGGTCTGAGTGCAGGTAGATGGGACTAGGGGAAAATAAATGGTCAGCACGGACTGGAAGAGCCGAGAAGGCCTGTTTCCGTGCTGTAATTGTTATATGGTTATATGGTTATATGGACATGCCACTGCTGTATGACAGAAAAATATTTTCTTCATTCAGTTTTTCATGGAGATACTTTAGGTTTATTGTCAGGATTGCAACACATACACAGTCCATTGTGAAAGGGCTGCAAACAGCTCTTATGGATGCATAGAAATGAGGAACTGCATATGTTGGTTTATAAAAAAGGACGCAAAGTGCAAGAGTAACTCAGCAAGTCAGGCAGCATCTCTGGAGAACATAGGTGATGCTTTGGGTCAGGACCCACCTTCTTCCCAAAACATCACTGACCCACGTTCTCCAGACATGCTGCCTGACCCGCTGAGTCACACCAACACTTTGTGTCCTAAGGCTATATCTACAGCTCAAACAATAATTTCAAAGCTATTAATACTGAATGCTGCCTGAAGTCTTCTACAGTTGTCTTTCAACAATTCCAACTACACAAAATAACTTGCGATGACCACTTTGACAGAGGTGATCCTGTACAAAATTTTATACAAGATATCTGGTTAGTGGGACACATGATGGATGACACAGAACAGATCATACTTGTGCTTCAACTGATTGATGATCATGTGTTAACCTAACGCATCAACTAGACCAATGGTCATCAGCCCAACCAAATGAGTAAGCGCTGGAAACAAATGTTTCATCACCTTCTATTGCCCTCGATGTGGAAAGAGAAGGCACCTTGAGATGAGGTGGTACCATCTGCTGGTGCTGCTCACGAACAATCTGAGCTACGTCATTCTCACTGAATGAGTGAATTGGCAGGCATCATAAAACTTGTGAGTAGAGAAAGTACTTATTATGAGCAGAATAACTATTGTTGAGTAATGAATAACAATCCAAAGTGGTCCTGGGTCTAGAGTTGTTGGTTCTATAGGTTGGTTTTATAGTTTTGTTAACAATATTTATGACTTTTTTGACTATTGCTTGCATTTATAGACAATAGACAATAGACAATGGGTGCAGGAGTAGGCCATTCGGCCCTTCGAGCCAGCACCACAATTCAATGTGATCAAGGCTGATCATCCCCAATGAGTACCTCATTCCTGCCTTCTCTCCATATCCCCTGACTCTGCTATTTTAAGAGCCCTATCTAGCTCTCTCTTGAAAGCATCCAGAGAACCTGCCTCCACCGCCCTCTGAGGCAGAGAATTCCACAGACCCACCACTCTATGTGAGAAAAAGTGTTTCCTCGTCTCCGTTCTAAATGGCTTACTCCTTATTCTTAAACTGTGGCCCCTGGTTCTGGTCTCCCCCAACATCGGGAACATGTTTCCTGCCTCTAGCGTGTCCAAGCCCTTAACAATCTTATATGTTTCAATATGTATGTTTCAAATAATCTTATATATTTGTCGTGGTGCCACACAGAACAGAAACAGACCATATGTACCGGCCTTCAAGTGCTCATGTAGATACTTCTTCAACATGAGAGCACCTGCTCTACCAACCACTCGGGTAACACATTCTGGATTCCAACCACCTCCGGATGAAAATGTTCTTCCTTAGATGACCCCTTAAACATAATTTTAGATACATCTGCTAAGGGAAAAATATCCTCCTATCTGTCCTAAGTCACTCATAATTTGGTATACATTTATCGTCCCGTCCACCCCCCCACCCCCTCCTCAGCTTCCTCCATTTCAGGGTAAATAAACTATCCAGTATCTCCTCAGAACTGAAACACTTCATCCTTGGCAACATCCTGGTGAATCTTTTCTTCATTCTCTACAATGCAATCACATCCTTCCTGCAGTGTTATGACCGGAACTGTAGACAATGCTCATCACATTTTGCTCCAGATTCCAGCATTTGCAGTTTCTTCAGTCTCCACAATACTCCAGCTGTAGCCTAAGCAATACTTTGTAAAAATTGACCATAATCTTCATGCTCCTATATTCTATGCCGCAGCTAATTAAAGTAAGTATCCAAAATGCCTCCTTCATTGTCTGCCTTTGCTCACACCTTCAGAAGTTGCCGTCCTGGAGCGTTGCAGTCATCGAGATGCACAATGCCACTCCATCATTTTGACTAGCAACTGTGCAGAATTTATTAGAAACCTCTACCTCAAATACAGAGACAGACACTTAAGTTTAACTCTTCCATTTGGACTATGGATGTTTTTAAGGTGGAGATTGTTAGATTTTTGATTGTTGCGGGGGTCGGGGGTTATGGGGAGAAGGCAGGAGAATGAGGTTGAGAGGAAACGATAGATCAGCCATGATTGGATGGTAGAGTCAACATGATGGGCCGAATGGTCTAATTCTGCTCCTATAAGATATGAATTTATGAACCTGACTTAATTACTTCAAATGTTGTTGTGGCTTAGGGATTTCTCATTAATTTTTCAGTCTTCAATGAAGTTTATTTTCCTTTTTACATCATTGAATTCTCCCATTCTAATTTATATTTCCTTCTCCTCTTTATCTTTCAAAGATTGATCGGTTAAGATGATCCATAGTTACTTAACCTGTTCACTCAGATACCACTCAGATGACCAGTTCCCTCACTGTAATGGTATTATCTTGCACTTCCAACTTCACCAAGTTTAAAAGTCAAACTGTGCAAGAATAAGTCTAATTAACAAGGAATGTGGTTGAATGTCCAGCCACAGCAGATTTTGGTCTATTGTACCTTTTAATTTTAATAGTATGAAGAAATAGAAAGCAAAACATCCCAAGTTGATTTAGATTCCTAAGATGGATCTTAACGGTAATAAGATTAATTCAATGCTTCTGGTTCAAAGAGTATTCAATTTAGTAATAAATTACGGGTAGTTCACTTTTTTAATACGTCAATTACTGAAAATCGCTTCTTTCGATTTACTGCACAATTTAAAAAATAACAAAGCATACCTTTTCCACACGCAATGATTTTATGCTGTCCATGTAAATGTGGATCTTGACAATCTCATGTCTTAATTTTTCCAGTCAGCTAATTCTGCCCTTCTCAGAATGTTGAAATGGACCTAATTTAAGCCATAGAGTCCATGTAGTCAGAAGAATCATATAGTGTGGAAACAGGCCCATGAACCCAACTCGTCCATGCCGAACCATCTAAGCTGGTCCATTTGCCCATGCTTGGCCCATATCCCTCTAAACATTCCCTATCCTAGTCATAAACAACATTTGTTTTTGTTGCAACTTCTACAAATGGACATTATCAAGCTTCTTTGCCATTCCACAGTCTCTATCGGGGTTGACTACAGCCCACATTTCCCTTCCGTTATTATCAAAGGGTTGGAAATCAATCCAGCTCCTCCTTTAGAGATCTAATGGCTAGTCAAATATCTTGAACAATAGTTTGTGGCTATCTTACCAGCTATTAACTCACCAAACCTTCTGCTCCAAGTGAACAGCAGCCCAATCAATACTTACCAACTGCTCATCGCATCCCTTGACATACTTGCCCCAATTCTCTTGAAACTCCTGCATCCCACCACACTCCCCATTCCCCCGCCACCTCTCTTGTCCATGCATTGCTCGCAACCAACTCTTTTCCAGTGGTGATCCAATCCACAACCCTTCTCCACTATCCCATCATTTCTCTTCCTCGAAGCCCAGACATACTCCCTGCCAAGCTAGATTTTCATCACCAATTCTTCATGAGACAAAACAATCACTGGTCCATTGCACAAAGATTTTTTAATGCACAGCTGCTGGCCCAACAAACATAACATCAAACCTGCTAACTTTGCAGGATTGCTGGGAAAAGGGTGGAGATTGGCACAGATTGGATAGTTCCTCAAAGAACCGTCACAAGCGCAATCGGCCAAATGACCTCCTTCTGCGTTTATCCCTTTGGTAGTTTTCTTTGGTTTGACTTGTAATAAATTATGGCACTGGTAGAGGAAAAGCTTCATCCATATTACAAGCATCCCATTCCTTTATTTCAGTCCGTCAACTAAGTAGCCGTTAATGTCTAAATAACATCAAAGAAATTGAAATTCAAGATTTCTTCAGCACGGTGCCAGTCATATATATATATATATGGTCAAATTCATGTGATAACAGAATTTAACCACTAGAGTGCGCTTCCAGCACAAGAAAGAACAAGAGGTTCCGACTGAAATCTGTGGCATCAGTTTTTTAAGGCACAATGAGATCTCTTTGGTGATCGCAGTGGAACTGCAACACTCACATGTCACAATCAAACCATATTCATAATAGAGAGAACATGTGCACCTATCGTGGGCAACATGCTGAATGGTGGATCATGAGGTCAGAGTGTTACACTGATGTGTTTGGTTTTAGAACATAGAGCAGTACAACAAAAGAATAGGTCCACAATGTTCTGTAGAATACGGTGCCAAGTGAAACTAATCCCTCTGCCATCACATATCCTTCCATTCCCTGCATATCCACGTGCCTATCTAAAAGCCTTTTAAATCCTCTTGTCATAGCTGCCTCCATCACCACCACCCCTGGTAGCACGTGTCAGGCACCCACCAATCTGTGCAAAAGCATGCCCTACACATCTCTTTTAAACTTTGCCCCTCTCACCTTAAAACTATACCCTCCAGTCTTTGACATTTCCACCTTGGGACAAAAGGTCTGACTGCCTCCCCCATCGATGCCATTCTACTCTGCTGCTGACACATTCCTCCAGGCGAACAAGCATTCAATGATATGATGGAGAGTGCTCTGTCCTCCACACAGTTATGTTATTTCTTCTGGCTGCATTCTACAGTGTATCATTTCAGACATTTTAAGTTTGAGTCATCTCCAAAGTGAATACTAAAGTACTAAATAACTTTAAGGCCTGGGTGCTAACCTGACATGAATGACCTGATAGGTCTTCCGTGAGATAATCAACATGACCAGGACAATGAACTGAGGACAGCTAGAAAAAGTCAAGGCATTAAGGAGAGAACAGGTACTGGCAAAGTACCTTAAGAGGGCAGAGTTTTTGTCGAGGAGAATGGAAGGGCTGCAAGACTGCTGCACACTGGTATCCAGAACCCTGATGATAGCAGTCTATGTTTCCATGCAGCAAGTTGAGAACGTAAGTAAAGAATCTAAACTCCCATTGCTCAAATGTCGGCTTGACATGGTGTGACATTAGGAGTAGGAATGTTAACGGGTGTGACATTAGCAAGAGGGATGTTTGCTCATGGTTGGCGCACAGACGTGTGGGGGGGGAGGGGGGGGGGGAGGGGGACAATACCAGAGGACAATGTTTTAGGGTGAGAGGGGCAAAGTTTACAGTAGATATACGGGGCAAGTTGTTGGGTGGCGAGTGGCTGGAATGTGTTGCATCAAGGGTGATAACAATAGTTATTGAGGCAGACACAATAGTGGCATTTAACAGACTTTTGGATAGGCATATGAATATGCAAGAAATAGAAAGATATGGATTATAGGCAGGCAGATAAGAGTTGGTGTTTGCATTGTGTTCAGCATAGACATTGTGGGCCGAAGGGCGTGTTCTTGTGCTGTACTGTTCTATGTTCTATCGTCTTTGGCGAGAGGAACGGAGTTAACATTTCAGTTCAACAACCTTTAACTACAACTACAACAGGAGGTTCTGGTGAAAGGACAGGTAACTAAAATGTTGATTCCGTTTCACCCTCTACAGATATCGCCTAACCCCCTGAGTATTTACAGCATTTCCTGCAGATCCATCCAAATTGTTCCTTTTGCTTCTCGTCGTGCCCAACATTTTGACACGAGAGAGCTTTAAGTATGCGGGCTTCCTTTAATTGCGACACACTAGTTTTGAGTCATGCTAAACCGTGTTGACATACACAGCCAATGCACAGCATGGGATGTGGTGACTGCACCTTGTTAATATGAAAGTGCACAGGCAGCTTCAAGTTGGCCTCCTGTGTGCACGTAATGGGTGTGTGTTAATTGTGTATCATAATACCCAAGTGTATTTTTGGACGTTGTTCAATTTAAATCCCCAAGTGTTTTCTCAGTTCTGAAGTTCAAAACATACATGTCAGTCAGTCAGTAACACTCAACACTAAAATACAGTAAACCAAAACTTATTATAATCTTCTATTAATTCCGCTTTGCTGTAAAGATAGAAAACAATGCAGTCTCAGGATAATAAGTACATAAACACTATTTTCCGCCACATACCTCAGAGGCTCTTGAAGACCTGTTGCATCAGTCTGTGGATTGTCGAAGCCTTCAGGTGAAATAGAAGGTGATTCAGATGCAAAACGAGAATCTATTGGCTTTTGCAAATCACGAGACACGGACGCACTGCAAAATGTGAAACATAAGACGCCAGCTCAAAAGGCATTCTCTTTTGAATTTGTTACATTAAACTAACAGAGCGGATGTTATTGCAAATCATTTTAATATTTATCGCACAGCAAAAGAGTAATTAATGTACACACATCTAGCCCAGGTTGTTAAGAAAGAATGCTTTCAAATTTCAGATATTTACAAAACTCATATCAATTTTCCTATCATCTCGGTTATTACAAAGTATTGTTGGGCAGCATCAATTACCTCTAAGCTCGGTTGGTTTCATTATAATTTTACACAACTCTAAATAATTTTGAATGGTAAGAATCTAAAGCGGAGAAAGAAACAGAAACGTAAGTTTAATAATTTATAATCTTTATAATTGTCACACAGATTTTTAGTTACAAAGTACTTTGTATTGAATACCGTTGTCCTACAATATCCAAAATGTATGTTTCCACGGGTTACCCATATCACGTTGAGATGTAACAAATGTGGGTCAGAGAAAACTTAGGATGGTGGGTACACTTATTGGTTTCCTGTTGTCGAGCAACAAGATCAGTAGGGCAGCACCCAAATATGATGGAGATATTAACCAAAAGTATTACACAAAGTTTGATGTTGCGTTCCAATGAAAACGTGCATTAGTCACTTTTGGCTTGGTAAAGTAAAAGGGTAGAAAAATAACAAAAATAAGAAAATGATGCAACAGTAGGTACTCAGCTAAGGTAAAATGACATGAACCTAAATAGCCCATCCTCAACAATTTGGTTAACCTTCACAAGCTTCAATATTGTAGCCTTCAGCATCAGGTAATGACACCAGTTCATTCTGGAATTCTATAAAATATGGTCATGTTGCAGCTCCAGAAGACGTTGGTTAAGCTGCATTTGGAGTGTTGCGAGCCGGTCTGGTCACCCCATCACTGGATGGATGTTGAGGCTTAGGAGAGGGTGCAGAGTTGGTTTGCCAGAATGCTGCCTGGATTTGAGGGTTTCAGCTACAGGGAGAGGTTGGAAAAACTTGGATTGTTTTGGGTAAGGGGGAGACTTTTAGAGGTGGATGAAATTATGAGAGCCATCGATAGGGTAGACAGTCGGAACCTTTCTCCCAGGGTGGGAATGTCCAACACTAGAAGGCATAGCCATAACGTGAGAGGGGTGAAGTTTAATGGAGATGTGCAGGGCATGTTTTTTTTCCACACAGAGAGTGGTGGGGACCTGGAACGCATTGGAGGTAGATACGACGATGCTTTTAAGATGCTTTTAGATTTTCACATGGAAATGCAAAGAATTGAGGATTATGGATCATGTGCAGACAGATGAGATCAATTTAACTTGGCATCATGTTCAGCATAAAGATTGTGAGCCGAAGGGCCCATTCCTATGCTGTACTGGCCCATGTTCTATGATTAAAGATAGTGGAGTCAGGGGACATGGAGAGAAGGCAGGAACGGGGTACTGATTGGGGATGATCAGCCATAATCACATTGAATGGTGGTGCTGGCTCAAAGGGCCGAATGGCCTTCTCCTACACCTATTGTCTATTGTCTATTGATTGTTTTCCATATTAATAATTAATATGCTTGAGGATAAATTTTGAACTTTATTTGGCGCGCAATATGATTTTTAGGAGGAGCAGAAAGTATAATCAGGTCATTAAAGGACAATATAACCTTAAACAGGCAGTCTCTATCCTGGAAGCATATCCTTCTCATTTTTTTGTCCTGTCTGATCCTCAGTGATGCTTAGAACGCGACTTCAAAAACCATAATTAACCTAATTTTCTTTGAGAAAGCTGGTCTTGCTCCACATACCTCACATGTTGTTCATGCAGACTAGTTATGCCAATGGATGGCTCGACTTCATCATCTGATTGTAGAGGTGAAAGTGAAGGAGGTGTTGAAGCAAGAGGAGCAACTACTGTCCCCTCACATTCAGTCGGCACAGAAACGCTGGAGAAAAAGAATTATAATCAACATTTCTTGGTATACGTTAAGTTAAACTGGCAGCATCTCTTTTTGTTATGTTAAAGCTTTTGCCAATTTAACATAATGTTAACTGCAATATTAGAACACATTTGTAATTTTAAATCATTCCTTACTTCCTGAAGTTTACAAAAACTGCCTCTGTTTAGTTTAAAGCTTATGAAAAATCTGAACAAGCATATCATGCTCCTGGGATATTGACTCCAAGTGGTCTATACGCTCTGGTATTTAGCGATTAAACGAATGGCCCTTACAAGGGACTATCAGTAGCTGGTGTTGCCAACAGACATCAGCTTTTATTTCTACTACATTTCTCTTTGCGGAGCAAGACTGGATGTTAAATGCGCACACCACACACTGTGGTGCACAGCGGTGCGACGGTAGAGTTGCTGCCTTACAGCACCAGCGACCTGGGTTCAATTCTGACTACGAGTGATGGCTATACGGAGTTTGTGCATTTGCCCTATGATCGCGTGAGTTTTATCCAGGTGCTCTGATTTCCTCCCTCATTTTAAAGACTTGCAGGTTCGTAGGTTAGTTAGCCTCTGTTAATTGTTCCCAGTGTGTAAGCTAGAACTGTTGCATGGGAGATCATTGGTCGGCAAGGACTTGGAGGGCCGAAGGGCCTGTTTCCATGCTGCATCTCTAAAACTAGAAATTAAAACCTCTGCATCAACCACTAAGAACACTCTCCCAATGCAATGGCATAAGTCCACCATGATCTCCCTACCTTCTCAACCAGCAGCTGAATCAGACAATCTTCATCTTCTCCATCTCGGTCTGTAGCTGACACTCAATCTCCAGTGATGAAAATAATTTAAGATTCCTATCAATATGTCTCTATCAGTAACATTGCCAATTTAACTGATTGCTTGGGCCACTTTTGTACTTGTATGCATACTGACCTACACTAGCTTACTTTCACCTCTGCCATAACCTATCTCTAATAAAACATAGACACCAAGCCATTTTGTAGGTTGTTTCGGGCACAGCAGTGTCCAGGTCGTTGATTGTTATCGTGTGGAATATAATCCCAGTACAGATACCTCTTGTTAATGATATAAAGTGTTCTTTATATTTAATTGCTTCTAAACTGTGTGGATCAATAGGAAGCTTGACGTTTTGCTTGAAATTTGCAATACTGAACTGGCACAGTGGAATCTACGTTCAGTAAATCTGGCAAAACTAAAAGATTGAAAACAACCAAATTCATATTCATTGTCTAAAGTGTAATTATGGCTAGAAATTAATGCCCAGTTGCAGCACCAATTATGCCCTACGGTCAAGTGAATGAATATGGGAAGAGAACAACAAACCAATTCAACAATATAACCACAGAGAATACATCTCTTAATAATAGCAACTGGTGATTCAGCACTGGTCTCAATTACTTAGCAATTAAATTAATTCAAATCCCTTTGCAGATCCTAGAAATTACTTCCATACTTGCAGTTAGTTTCTACATACACTATTAGAGTCACAGAGTGATACAGTGTGGAAACAGACCCCTCGGGCCCAACTTGCCCACACCGGCCAACATGTCCCAGCTACACCAGTCCCACCCGCTCTTGCATTTTACTTCTTGCGACTGCCCTCTTTATTCCAGAACCTTCAGTGATCACTATAATATCCTGCATTTCAACATTTGGGACAGACCTTCATATATAGCACAATGAAATATTTTTACAGTAAGGCCAAAGTCTGCTCCACTAAATCAAGGAATCCTTTCAATCATCATACTATCCCTTTGCCTGCATATTTTCACCCACAAGATTCACCTATTCCTCTGTTCCTAGCAATTGCTTGTGGTCACTCTCTCTTCACACAGTGGAGTGTCATGGCATAGAGATCTGTTCAGGTATAAGAGTTAAAACTCATCCAACACCCAATCCAAGCAGGGCCAGTCCAAACCTGGCCCAACTCAAGGAATTGTAATTTGCTTGAGACCCATCACAGCAATAATGCAATACGTATATAATCGTAACTTTTTGCATATCTTTCATCCGTTGTTCTTTATCTCTCTCCATCGTCGTCTATATCTCTCTTTCCATTATCCCTAACCAGTCTGAAGGTCTCGACCCGAAATGTCACCCATTCCTTCTCTCCAGAGATGCTGCCACTTTTTGTGTCTATCTTCAGTTTAAACCAGTATCTGCAGTTCTTTCCTACACTTATAATCAGGTTCTATTGGCCTCCTCAAAACTTCTGAGCCTTGGTGCATTTATTTATAAAGAGTCAGCCTGGCTTTATCTACCCCAGTTCCACAAGGTACTGCAAATGTGGGTTTATCAAGGGAAGACACAAAATGCTACAGTAACTCAGCAGGTCAGTAACTCTTTCATACTGAAGAAAGATCCCAACCTGAGACATCAGGCTAATGGGACTGAAGGATGATAAATCCCCTGGGCCTGATGGTCTGCATCCCAGGGTCCTCAGGGAGTTGGCTCTAGAAATAGTGGACGCATTGGTGATCATTTTCCAATGTTCAATAGATTCGGGTTCAGTTCCTGCGGTTTGGAGAATAGCTAATGTTATCCCACTTTTCAAGAAAGGAGCGAGAGAGAAAATGGGGAATTACAGACCAGTTAGCCTGACTTCGGTGTGCGGAAAGATGCTGGAGTCAATTATTAAAGAGGTAATAATGGAGCATTTGGATAGCAGTAAAAGGGTTAGTCCAAGTCAACATGGATTTATGAAAGGGAAATCATGCTTGACTAATCTTCTGGAATTTTTTGAGGATGTGACAAGTAAAATGGTTGAAGGAGTGCCAGTGGATGTAGTGTATCTAGACTTTCAGAAAGCCTTTGATAAGGTCCCGCATGGGAGACTGGTGACTAAAATTAGAGCACATGGTATTGACATGGATAGAAAATTGGTTGACAGACCAGAAGCAAAGAGTAGGAGTGAACGCGTCCTTTTAGGAATGGCAGGCAGTGGCGAGTGGAGTGCCGCAAGGCTCGGTGTTGGGGCCGCAACTGTTTACCATATGTTAATGATTTGGAAGAGGGAATTAGGAGCAACACTAGCAAGTTTGCGGATGACATAAAGCTGGGTGGCAGTGTGAACTGTGAAGAGGATGTTAGGAGGTTGCGGGGGACCTGGACAGGTTGAGTGAGTGGGCAGGTGCGTGGCAGATGCAGTATAATATAGATAAATGTGAGGTTATCCACTTTGGCAGCAAAAAGAAGGGGGCAGATTATTATCTCAATGGGGTTAGGTTAGGTAAGGGGGAGGTACAGCGAGACCTGGATGTCCCAGTACAACTGAAAGTTGGCATGCAGGTACAGCAGGCAGTGAAGAAAGCTAATGGAATGTTGGCCTTCATAACAAGAGGATTTCAGTATAGGAGTAAAGAGGTTATTCTGCAGTTGTATAGGGCTCTGATAAGTCCGCATCTGGAGTATTGTGTATAGTTTTGGTCTCCTAATTTGAGGAAGGACATCCTTGTGATTGAGGCAGTGCAGCGTAGGTTCACGAGATTGATCCCTGGGATGGCGGGACTGTCATATGAGGAAAGATTGAAAAGACTAGGCTTGTATTCACTGGAGTTTAGAAGGATGAGGGGGTATCTTATAGAAACATATAAAATTATATGTATCTTACAGAAACATATAAAATTATAAAAGGACTGGACAAGCTAGATGCAGGAAAAATGTTCCCAATGTTGGGTGAGTCCAGAACCAGGGACCACAGTCTTAAAATAAAGGGGAGGTCATTTAAGACTGAGGTGAGAAAAATCTTTTTTACCCAGAGAGTTGTGAATTTATGGAATTCCCTGCCACAGAGGGCAGTGGAGGCCAAGTCACTGGATAGATTTAAGAGAGAGTTGGATAGAGCTCTAGGGGCTAGTGGAGTCAAGGGATATGGGGAGAAGGCAGGCACGGGTTATTGATAGCGGACGATCAGCCATGATCACAATGAATGGCGATGCTGGCTCGAATGGCCTCCTCCTGCACCTATTTTCTATGTTTCTATGTTTCTGAAAAACAGTCCCAACCCAAATCATCAGCTATCCGTGTCCTACCCGTATGCTACCTGATCCGCAGTTACTCCAGCATTTTGTGTCTTTCCTTGGTCTACCCAGTGGCTGGCTGACTTTTGATTTTCCTATGTTAGGAAAGTTCTGTTTTCTGTTTTGATATGTTACACAAGTCTAATGGCATTCATCAGCACTTCAAAACATCATTGTGAAGAAAACTGCCACAGAAAGTCTCAACTGTTATCGTGCATTCTGAGAAGTCAATAGGCAATAGACAATAGGTGCAGGAGTAGGCTATTTGGCCCTTCGAGCCAGCACCGCCATTCAATGTGATCATGGCTGATCATCCCCAATCAGTACCCCGTTCCTGCCTTCTCCCCATATCCCCTGACGCCGCTATTTTTAAGAGCCCTATCTAGCTCTCTCTTGAAAGCATCCAGAGAACCTGCCTCCACCACCCTATGAGCCAGAGAATTCCACAGACTCACCACTCTCTGTGAGAAAAAGTGTTTCCTCGTCTCCATTCTAAATGGCTTACTCCTTATTCTTAAACTGTGGCCCCTGGTTCTGGACTCCCTCAACATCGGGAACATATTTCCTGCCTCTAGTGTGTCCAAGCCCTTAACAATCTTATATGTTTCAATGAGATCCCCTCTCATCCTTCTAAACTCCAAATTGTACAAGCCCAGCTGCTCCGTTCTCTCAGCACATGACAGTCCCGCCATCCCGGGAATTAACCTTGTAAACCTACGCTGCACTCCCTCAATAGCAAGAATGACCTTCCTCAAATTAGTGGACCAAACCTGCACACAATACTCCAGGTGTGGTCTCACTAGGGCTCTGTCCAACTGCAGAAGGACTTCTTTGCTCCTATATTCGGTTCCTCTTGTTATAAAGGCCAACATGCCATTTGCTTTCTTCACTGCCTGCTGTACCTGCATGCTTACTTTCATAGACTGATGTCCTTTGTTAACATGGCCACAATATCTTGTTGAAAAGTATGTCACAGCCAAACCATTCACAGAGTCAGAGGTAATAAAAGATTTGTTTAATAAATGGTTCATTACCATTCCCCCCCCCCCCCCCCTTCCCAAGGACCAGATTGAAAGTGCCAGATTTAACAGGCATTAAGTATTTGGATTTGCCAGAGTTTTTGTATCCATGTTTGATTATATTCTAGGAATTAATCTCTTCAATGTAAAACAGAACATGATAAAACTAAGAACTGATGAAAGGTTTGAAATATCAAGTCTCTTTATTTCTTCACTGTTGCTACTTGATTTTGTTTATTTAGTTTAATTTAGAGATACAGTGTGGAAACAGGTCTTTGGCCCACCGAGTCCACGCCGACCAACAACCACCCACACACTAGGGGAAATTTGACAGAGGCAGGGGGAACATGCAAACTCCATACAGACATCACCCGTAGTCAGGATCAATGCTGGGTTTCTGGTGCTGTAAGACAGCTACTCTACTGCTGTGCCACCGTACTGCCCTGATCTAATAATTTCCATTGTTTTGAGATTTCCAAACTTCATTCTACTTTGCACTATGTAGGTCAAAGTTATTTGGCTAATCACAGGATAATAATATTATTGGGCTCTTATTTATCAATTACAATAGTCTGATGATTGCTCAATGTCCAAAGTAATATCAGCAGATTGCATCTTAGGCTGTGAAAATGCATTACCCATTTACAGTATATACATCAGAACTGAACATCTTGAGTAACAGATGCTGCAGAAGGAGTCTACTTCAAAATGTTTAATTTAGGCTGGAGTACTTTGCTTTATATTAGATCACTGTCAATCTGCTGTCTACTATTGAAGAGCTCTCACTTTCGTTAGGATAAATTTGGCCGTTTCCGTGCTGCATCGCTCTATGGTACTCTGTCATACAGGAATAAAAAGGAATACATTTCGGCAGATATAGGTATTTCAATGCTTGCGGACACTTGACATTCCAGTCACTGTGTTAACACTATGTGTTAGGTGTGTTAATAAGTCAACCTCACAATATTAAATAATGCAAGTTGATTTGGGCAAAGATCTGGCTAAAGAACAATTGTCTTGAATGCTCTGCACTAGCTAGGCCTTTGGGTCTCAAAGATTCTGTCTCCTCTCCTTTTATTTCAGACTTCCAGCCCCTGCAGTTTGGTGAATTTCACGTGGATTTATTTCTTATCCCAGTGTAACTTAATTAATTTTTAACTGTGGAACAAATTAATTTTCCATTGCTCTATTATAATGCATTCGTAATTATGACTAAACCAAAATACAAATTGAGCAGGATGCAGGAATGCAACACACAGAGTCACAATAGGGACAAGTTGCACTTTACAGAAATAATTAACCTACAAACCTATATGTCTTTGGAGTTTCGGAGGAAAACGGGGAAAACCCATACAGTCACAGGGAGAGTGTACAAACTCTGTAGAGACAGCACCTGTAGTTGAACCCGGGTCTCCGGTGCTGTAAGGCAGCAACTCTATCACTGCGCCAATCCAAGCATGATTGATATGCGAGTTACCCAACTTTTTCCAATGTCTTGGTTTGAGCATTATCATCAAATGTGCCCATTAACAAGTAATGAACACATTGATGACTGAATAAAACAAAGCAGAAACTAATATTCTTCTATTAATAATTGTAAAGTTATGAGACCGGACTGAGTAAAACCTTTGTTCTACAAGATGAATGTCAAGATGAACAAAATCTTTTGCTGATTGTAATACCTTTTCAAAACATGGTCAACTCCAAGACCATCGTCATTTCTGCAGGCAGGAGGAGGAGCAAGAATTGGCTCTGCAATATCACCATTCAAAGTATTGCTGGAAAAACAGAGGGGTAAGGTAAATAGGCAACATCCAGTCTAGGTTCACAGGCTTAAATACACGTCCAATATTTCACTCAGTGTTATGAACTTGTTCCAACCGCTGAAAGTACAAGACCAAACCAAAAATGTTTTAAGTATTTAAAACGCTATAAGCTGTAAAAAAGATGAAGAGTCTTAGGAAACGTGCCAATTGTTCACTGCATGTGTCCAGTTAGGATGACACCTGCCAGCAGCAGATGATTATAAAAACTCATGCACTGGGAAACCGAGTATATTTTAATAAATATTAGACTTTAGAGATACAGCACAGAAACAGGGCCTGTGGCCCACCGTTTCTACACTGACCAGCGATCATCCCGTTCACTGGGGCACATACTGCCTTACAGCGCCAGAGACCCGGGTTCGATCCTGACTATGGGTTCTGTCTGTACAGAGTTTGTACGTCCTCCCCGTGACCGCGTGGGTTTTTCCCCGGGTGCTCCAGTTTCCTCCCACACTCCAAAGACATTCAGGTTTGTAGATTAATTGGCTTCAGTAAAAAATGTCCCTAGTGTGCAGGATAATGCATGATTATTCATTGCTGGCTCTGTGTTTTGTTATACACTAGACCAAAATAGAAGCAATTCTGTAGTCAGTGCGGATTCGGTGGTATGAAGGGCCTGTTTCCACGTTTTACCTCTAAACTAAACCAAAATATCCTACACACAAGGGACAATTTCCAAATTTACCAAAGCCAATTAACCTACAAACTTGTACGTCTTTGGAGTGTGGGAGGAAACTGGAGCACCCAGTCACAGGGAGAACATACAAACTCCATACAGACAGTACCCAAAGTCAGGATCGAACCCGGGTCTCTGCTGCTGTAAGACACAACTGTTGCGCTGTGCCGCCCCCAGTACATCATTTAACTCATGTATTTTATTTTATTTTCAGATGGAAGCTATGTTTTTAATGCATAGCTAATTATCACTTATTAGGGCATGGGAATGGAATACAGAGAGAACAGTGATGATACATATGTACAGCTCCAGGAAATTACTGTGGTGATGTCCTTGCTTGTTTTGCCTGAGGTTGTCTGGTACTAGATAGGCAGAGGGAGATGTTCTTGTTGATAAAATGTCACCTCTCGCACTAAAACAAGCAAACAAAAGAAATGCATTCTGTAGCTCAAACTGTTTTTGATTCCTGCTAACATTACTCTTTATCAGTTAGCTTTATATCCATACTCAATGGCAGCATTTATCCAGGAACTGCCAAAGACAAAAAAGAATAATTTCACAGAGTTGTGGCATGATTTGAAGCTCAGAGCAGTGAGACATGACTGCATGTCGGGCTTCAGCTTTACCCTTTCTTTGTGATTCTGATAAAACATGGCAGTAGCTGGATTATCCTGTGCCACTTAAATGATGCTCACTTACAAGAAACAATTGATCCTTGCAATTCAGGTTCTTACATTGAAAGGGCAGATAGCAGGGGTAAACAAAAGGGCGTAAGTTGAAGGTAGGGAATGGAAGGTTCGTAAGGATCTGAAGAAGAATTATTTTCACCTACAGGATGACCAGAATGTGTAATAAACTATCTGAGAGGGTGATGAAGACAGGGGATCTAATTACATTTAAGAAGTAGTTACATGAGCACTTGAAGCACTGACATAAAAGCCATAGGCCAAGTGTTAGAAAATAGGATGTCTTTAGTTTACTTTAGTTTCAGACTTTAGTTTAGTTTAGTTTAGTTTAGTTTACTTTAGCCACAGTTTAAGAATAAGGGGTAAGCCATTTAGAACGGAGGTGAGGAAACACTTTTTCTCACAGACAGTGGTGAGTCAGTGGAATTCTCGGCCTCAGAGGGCGGTGGAGGCCGGTTCTCTGGATATTTCAAGAGAGAGCTAGATAGTGCTCTTAAAGATAGCAGAGTCAGGGGATATGGGGGGGAAGGCAGGAACGGGTTACTGATTGGGGATGATCAGCCATGATCACATTGAATGGCAGCGCTGGCTTGAAGGGCTGAATGGCCGGCTCCTGCACCTATTGTCTATTGCCTATTTATTGTCACGTGTACCAAGGTACAGTGAAAAGCCTTTGTCATGTGCTAACCGTTCAGCGGAAAGAATATACATGGTTACATTTGAACCATCCACAGTGTACATATACATGATAAAGGTAATAATGTTTAGTGTGGTTATCAACATGGATCTGTGTACCAAAGGGCCGATGTGTTTCTATGAATTTATGAAAATCAACATTCCTCATCAACAATAAGTACTTACTCAAACTCTTTTAGAAGGTTAAAATGTTCGTCGACACCTTCAGATTGTGGAGATGAAGGAGGAGTTATAGGCAGGAAAAGATGACTTTCTTGCTCTTCAGTATCACTAGGCACAACAACACTGAAATGTTAAGAGCAAGATAAACAATATATTTGAAAGCATGCATTCATTTCCTAAAATATGCTGTTTCAAATCACAAAAGACACAAATAACAGTGTTCATTAATAAATTCAATATAACAATTTAAAAAATCTAGACTCTTAACACACACATTATACCGTTAAAATAGCTGAACTGGCAGCTCCTCTGAAATTTGTGAGCAGTGAGAGATCTGAATGCTTGGAGATACAGGTAGCTTCATATTTTGGGCAACATGTGGATTAAACCAGGTGTGAATACTTGTGAATCATGCATCATGCAATTTGATCATGAAATGTTAAATTCTAGAAAGAATCATATTTATATATAATTGCAATTTATATATAATATTTTATTGCAAAGTACTCTATATATTTTGCAATAAAATGCTGTTTAGGTGACCATCCAAAGTGTTCATAATGTGTCTTGACCTCTTTATTATGATTGGGGTTTTTTTCATCTTTGCTTTTTGACCAACAATTGGGCTAGATGGGGTTCAAGTCCAGTATTCCAACAGTGCAGTGAAGAATTAGTTTGCAGAGGAGCTTTTAGGAAAATACATTATTCTTGTACAATCCAGCAGCCCTGGATAATAGTAAAACCATAGCTACGGCCAGTAGAAAAATCAATCGAATGTACCCTAAAGCTAGCCAACAATCCATATTAAGGGGTCCTTCCTGCAGTGGAATACATGCTCAGCTTGGTGAGGTTAAGTGAGGTGGTGAGCTACAAATTCACAGCAAAGCAACGTTGCTCCAAGAACTGATATCATATTCTGCCTAAACGTCAGGCATTAGCCGTGTTTCCTCTAATGCAGTCATCAAAATAAAATCCACCGTGGTTAGCTCCACCACGTGGGCTCAGTGGCCATGCTAGAATTAATCTGGGACCCAGCACCCTCAGTCTGAAGAAGGGTCTCGACCCGAAACGTTGCCTATCTCCTTCGCTCCTTAGATGCTGCTGCACCCGCTGAGTTTCTCCAGCCTTTTGTGTACCCTCGATTCTCCAGCATCTGCAGTTCCTTCTTTAACCCTCAGTCTAATGTTGTGTAGAACTGCAGAGTGCATTGCTTACATCGCAATTCTGTGGAAAGTGCACATCCTGTGTTATATCCTGATCCTGAGCCAGATCATCCAACCTGCTACACTTTGAAAAGTGCTAGCACCCTCACATTCACAATTTCTGGTCTCCGAGTCACCCAGTTCCTGGCCTCCCTCTCATCCACTCCCACATTCACAATCTCCGACCTCCCTCTCATCCACTCCAATGGTCTCTGGCCCTCCTCTCATCCAGTCCCAGTTTCTACTGTCCTTCCTTCTCACTACCTCTCTCTGGTCTCCCTCAGGTGAGAGATTCTTCCCAGTCTCTACTCTCCCTCTTGTCCACCAGCAGAGACTGTGTACTCCTTCTCACCCATTCCCAGGGTCTCTGGTCTTCCTCTCACCCACTCCAAGGGTGTTTTGTCTCCCTCGTGCTCAGTCCCATGGTCTTTGATCTTTCTCTCAGCCACTCCCCAAAACACTTAAAAACAGCTAAACACGCTCAATCAATTAAATAAAATCTATATTTACACCGTCAGCCCTCACAGTCATTTCCCTCCATTGAAAGCAGTAGCAATTATGTTCCTGCTCCAGGCCTACACTGGGTTAAATAGTTCAGCTGGTTCTGCATTGTAAATGTGGAGAACTGCCTCACCTTCTGGACTCCAAATGGGCTGCAATATCAGAGCACAGTTAGCAAAACGAAGATCAGGATTAGGATTTCCACATGGGAGTGCAACAAATACTCTCAGTAACATCGGTAAACACAAGCCATTTTGACTGCTATTTCCCTGGAAGTTCAGGGCTTCCGGAGTTCACACAGACTGCGGCTCGTGGCTAATAGGAGAGGGTTCCAGCTTGTGATGCAGTACCTGCAGCAGTTGTTTGAATCGGAGTAGCAGCAGTGGAAGGAAAAGCCAGTGGGACCCACACCAGCTGTGCAACACACACATCTGCTCTCCCCCCCACCAACTTCAGGCCTCATTTGACTCTAAGAGCTTATGAATATTTGCAATAGGGAACAATGAATATAGTGAATATTTATCCCACAGCACATATAGCAACACAGACTGGGCCATAACATGCATCACCTACAAATGTTGGCAAAGCCACACATCACTCGTTTGCACACCAAATGTGTTCTTGTCAGCCAACTGTATCTTCCACATATTGGTTTCCAGTACACTCCAAGCATGCGTATGATGCAAAAGAATGCAGATATTGTCCTCTTCAGATTTGGATGTTATATTCTCCTTGGCTGGCTCCTTTTTAGCACTTGCTCCTTGACATGCACCCAGACGATTATGATCCAGAAACTGCACCGAATTGCACAGTGGCCTCATGTCATCCCTTGCGGGCAGGGGAATTGTTATTTATGTCTGCAAATCTCTTCATCCACTGCAAGATCAAGCCCTTGCTCTGTGCATCAAGGCTCCCTTTGTGCTACATATCAGAATGCCATTTGTCCGTAAGCTGGTTGAGGTCCACACTAATGTATTGACTTGTAAAGCTACTGTAGATGAACACAATATTCAGTTTCCTGACATCTTTTGACTTATTACAAAGAATCTGCAGTATATTATGAAGCAGGATAGCACACTGCATTGTTCTTCGGAATAAAGGATAAATTATAGCCAAAAAGATCAACTGGAGTACAGAGAGGGTGATTTTTCCATTCTTCTGTGAGGACATAGTGCTCTTTATTTGGCTCAAGGGATTTTGCTGCAGTTACAATATTCCAATCCAACTGCAGCAATTGCGTGAGTTACAGTGAAAGTTCCCATCAAACTGGTCGCTTGCTGTTCCTGTAAAACTAATTTTAGATTTTCTCAGAATTCTTTTAATTTCTTGGAAAGATAGCAGCCATTGTAAAAGGCACCAAGACTGACAACGCTGACTGCATTATCCGTTTTTCGATGCTGAAAACAGCCAATGGGATAAACCCTGCCCAGTTCAAGCATGACTCATCTCGCTTGCATTTCTGCTCTTTACAGCATGTGGCCTTTATCATAGAAACATAGAAAATAGGTGCAGGAGTAGGCCATTCAGCCCTTCGAGCCAGTACCGCCATTCAATATAATCATGGCTGATCATCCAGAATCAGTACCCTGTTCCTGCTTTTTCTCCATAATCCCTTGATTCTGTTAGCCCCAAGAGCTAAATCTAACTCTCTCTTGAAAACATCCAGTGAATTGGCCTCCACTGCCTTCTGTGGCAGAAAATTCCACATTCACAACTCTCTGGCTGAGAAAGATTTTCCTCATCTCAGTCCCAAATGGCCTAAGTTATCATATTCGCACATGTGTGTTACTCATTAACTTTATTAGCATTCAAGTGTTTGCATGAGAAATAAACATTTCAATTTCTTTAGAATTAAAAGTTGTATTTTCCCTTAAGTAAACCAAAGGAAAATTGGCAGTCAGCCACTATATTCGATTGCCAGAAATCAACATATTAAATGTCAGCCAAAAAAAGTTAAAATGTAAATAAGGGAAATACTGATTTCCGATTCTTCAAATCAAATGATCACATCCATGAAAGAAAAGGAAAATAGCTCTTTCCAAATGTCCTGCCTCTGATTAAAGCGATAAATTAATATAAATGGTCTAAATTAGATGGCAAAATTCCAATGACATAAAGTTTAGTTAATTTTAAATAATTACCCATTTTTGATTAATTACTCATTTTATAAATAAATTGTTTCTGGAAAAAAAGAAATATCAATTTGCTTAGAAGGGTGTAAAGTTGTCATAAAAACTGCTCATTATTATTAGTGGGTCAATGGAAAGTCATTGGTCATCTGATTGACGTGAAGTAACTGTTTATCTGACACTTTATCAACTTATCCAGCCGGAGGCTTGAAAGATGTAGAGCCATGCCACTGCTGAAATTACACAGGATCGAGGTTCTATCTTAAAATATTATGCATATGAATGTTCAATACCTTAAAGCAGACGGCTCAGCATTATCGTGGAGAAAAGTAATGTCATCGGGTGGAGAGGTGACAGCAGGATCTGGTAGTGCAGCAGTACAATCTGTATCGGTGATATCAGCAGGCACAGAGGAGCTGGTAATAAATGATAATAAAAACTGTGTCTTGTAAAGATGTTTAGTTTAGGTGACTTTAAAGCTACAGCATAGAAATAGGCCCCTTGGCCCACCGAGTCCCCGTCAACCAACGATCACCTGTTCACACTAGTTCTATGTTATCTCATTTTCTCACCTACTCGCTGCACACTAGGGGCAATTTATAGAGGCCAATTAATCTACAAACCTGCATGTCTTTGGGATGCCAGAGGAAACCGGAACACCTTGAGGAAACCCACAAGGAGACAGGAAGAACGTGCAGACTCCGCACAGACAGCAGCTGAGTTAATGATTGAACTGCTCAGGGCCTTTGGCCCTGTGAACCACCAGCTCTACCAGCTGTCTCATGGTGCTGCCACCAAATCTTATCAAAACATTTTTTAAATTGTATCTGTGAACAACTAACCATTGTCCATGCACTTTGACCAACTTTGATCCAGTAGATATATGAACCGCAAGTTGAAAGGACATGTGGTAGGAATAACTCAAGGTTAGGTTCCGGGAACCTCAAGCCATCTTAAAGACAACACAGGGAAGCAAATCTATTCTGCAGCATTATTAATGCAAGATCAACAGATGTCATTTATTTTGAAATTCAGAAACCAGAAAGTCAATTTGGTTATAAGAATCAGCATTTTCAGTTTCAATTTCAGATTCTGGGCAAGTTTTGTTTTCGAAGGAACTCAAAATAGCAAGAATGTTAATTTTACAAATGGGGATGTCTAGCTGAGGGTCAAATAGTAGAGTTATTAAAGTGACTGACATTTGCTGTAAAGAATTTTATCAGCTGTTGTCTGTCTTCTGACTGGAGTAAATTAACAGTGGCTATCTGGTAACAATAATGCTGAAGGCTGCCTATAGTGACAACATAGTTGTTAAGGCAGAGTCAATTTGATGAGGTAATTCCCCATTTAATCAAGCTTTGTACCTACATTGCTTTGTGTAGTAAAGAACTGCAGATGCTGGTTTAAATTGAAGGTAGACACAAAATGCTGAAGTAACTCAGCGGGACAGGCAGCATTTCTGGAGAGAAGGGATGGGTGACGTTTCGGGTCGGGATCCTTCTTCAGACCTACATTGCTGCACTGGCTGAGATTTATATTGTCCAAATAACATAGCTTTCACTGCATTTTTCTAGAGAAATTATTTCTCTTCGGTGTTTCCTTCACAGTTTACTGAATAAACTGACTTTGCTTGTTGTGAGTCAGAGGCACCAGCCCACCTCTAATTCACTGGGCGATTTGGTGTTGTCAATAGATATCGTGAATTTTGACCACAAGAGGAATTCCTATTCTTGTGCATCTCAAACATCTGCAGGTTACTATTGCTCCAAAGTTGAAAAATATATTTAAAAAACAGAAAAATCTTAGCTTTAAATATAATTAGTTGCATTGACAACCAAAGCTAACGTGTTTTGTACATTTTATTGTAATAACATCAACAATGCATGATTCTCTTTGAGTTCATCGGAATTAGCTTTTTAAAGACGTTAAGGATTTTGTTTTGTGTGAAGAATGATGCCATTCTAAAATGCAGAGGTAAGCTTCTTCTGAGATTAGAGTCGGTTGCAAATCAAGAAGGAAATACCACAAAATATGTTGCTCAAACTTCATCCACTGAGATAAACAATAACTGCTGCATTGTAAATTATAATATAATTGAAGCATTTTGCAGCAAAGCATTTTAATAATCCACTCAACATCAAAACATTACACATTATCGTGATAATGGTTAGTGGCTTCCCAAAAAAATTAATCCAACAGCACAATTGTGCACCAACTTTCATTTATATTGTGCGCCAACTTTCATTTCTATAGATTCAAACTACCGGTTGGGACTGCCAGCTCAAACAAACCTTAGTATCAAATCATACAAAGATATATTAGGGCAGAGGATAAAAGCATGTTAAACTATTGATTGTAGGTTGGTAGAAGGGAACATGTTCCCAGAGCATGAGGGAAAACTCAATGTGTTGGAGAGACACAAAGAACTGCAGATGCTGGAACCTTGAGTAAATCACAAAATACTGGAGTAAATCATCAGGTCAGGCAGCACCTCTGGAAGGAATGGACTGGTGTTTTTTAGGGTCAGGACACTTCTTCTAATTAACTATTGTGGGGGTGGGGAGGGGGAGGGGGAAGCTGGCTGGGGCAGGACAAACCTGGCTTGGATACAAATGAGGAGGGTTTGAGGTAATAATGGGATGTTTTTGAAAATTCCAAACACAGCTGGTGATTAGGATGGTTAGACAATGACACAGAGGTAGAAATTGTCCGTCACTAGTTCAAAGATGCCTAAACGTTGCATTCGGTCTGATTCAGTAATCAAAGAGACGGAGTGCAGTACTTCTAGAATCAAGTTGGTGGCAAGGATGGAAGGCAGTATTTTTGCCATTCCTGCTGTTCAGTTGGAGGAAACCTCTGCTCAATCCATTTTGTAGAAAATGAGATGGGTACAACTGGAGCTGGAGAGACAGGACTGACTGTCTTCAAGTTGTTGAATTTTCAGGTGATGTTTCATCACCAAACGAATAGGAAGGAGCATGAAAAGATATTTGGGGCACTGCCGGCCTTAACAATGCAGAAAGCGAGAAGCCATTGCAGTTGATTTCACAGTTAATGGAAGTGAGTGCAAGATCGACTCAGTTGGATGGCATTGGAGCAAGGTGTAGTCAGCTGTGTCAAAGGTGGCAAATAGAGAGAGGTGGACTGTATGTGTGGCATCATGGATTATTCCACCATTGTCAATCCCTATGCAAGCTACTATGACAATCATAATGATATTTGAAACAAATTTCACCTTTACAGAAATACAATCCTAATGTTAGCGTTAGTTCTGCCTACTTGGGCCCATCCAACACTAATGATACCTAACGCTCTGAAATGCCCAAACAATGATTGGGTGAACCCCAGAACATATCCATTCCGTCTCTGACCTCAGCCCCTTCCATGGAGGTTGAATCAATTAAGAACACATCTGGCTGGCTGGCTACATTCAAACTTCTGGGATCAATCCTAGAATAGTTTCCAATATTTACCATTTATTAAATTTCAGAATTCCAGCATTCCTTTACATACCTTTGTTAATGTTGATAATTATCCTGCCAAAACAGCTCATTTTAACTTTTGCCACAGTGGATCTGATCATTTAATCCCTCTTATCTTTTATTTTGTTTTTATATCCGTTTTCCAATCTGCAATATTTTGCACTCATAGTTTTAGTTTTTAATTTTAGTTTTAGGGATACAGCGTGGAAACAGGCCCTTCGGCCCACTGAGTCCGCGACGACCAACAATCCCCACACAAGAACACTATCCTACACACACTCGGGACAATTTTACATTTGTACCATGCCAATTTACTTATGACCTGTACATCTTTGGAGAAAACCACCCAGGTCACGGGGGAGAATATACAAACCCCTTCCATACCGTAGTCAGGATCAAACCAGGGTCTCTGGTGCTGTGAGGCAGCAGCTCTACTGGTTACATATATACTAGACTAAGTGCAGACCCATTGGTCTGCTCCCCCAACACAATATTCCACCACTCACCCGTTCCCCCAATGCAACCCGTTCCACAAATGCAAGATTCCATCACTCACGCATAGCCCCCAACTGCACATACACAGCTCATTTCCCCTCATTCCCCAGCACTCCTTCCCCCTCCTCTTCACCCTCCCTCTTCTTTCCTCTCTCCTCCTCCCCTCCCCCAATCCCTCCCTCATCTCTCCCTCCCTCTCCTATCCCCTACCCTCAGTCACTCCCTCCCTCCCTCCATAACTCCTCTCCCCCCTTACGCTCTCCTATACCTATATCCCCCACACCTTACCTCTCCCTATCCCCCTCATTATCGCTCCTGACCTCCCCCACTCCCCCCTCCTCTCCCTCTATTCCCCCTCCTCCCCCACCCTCTCTCCTCACCTCCCCCACTTTCCCCCTCTCCCTCCCTGCCCCCTCTTCTCTCTCAATGCCTCCACTCTCCCTCCTCACCTCCCCAGGATCTTTCCCCTCTCCTCCTCCTCTCCCCAATCCCACCTTCACCTCTCCCTCCCTCTCCTTTCCCCTACCCTCGGTCACCCCCTCCCTCCCTCCATAAAAAGCAGAATCTGCAGTTCCTTCCTCCACAGGTCTTTCATTGTTAGTTGTGGTTTAGGTCCCGTTGACTTGACGATTGGACCAGTTTGCTTGCTTTCTGTCTGTCTGTCTGTCTGTCTGTCTGTCTGTCTGTCTGTCTGTCTGTCTGTCTGTCTGTCTGTCTGTCTGTCTGTCTGTCTGTCTGTCTGTCTGTCTGTCTGTCTGTCTGTCTGTCTGTCTGTCTGTCTGTCTGTCTGTCTGTCTGTCTGTCTGTCTGTCTGTCTGTCTGTCTGTCTGTCTGTCTGTCCGTCTGTCGCTGAAACTCCGTGCAAACTGATCAGCCACCCTACACCCTGACTCTACCTCCCTCCCTCTGCCCACTCCGGCTCAGCCTGTCCCTGCCCTGTCCGACCGCCGGCTGCTGCCACTCGGCTCATCCCCGCCCTGTCCACCCACCTAACTGCCTGCTTGCTCACTGCCGCCGCCGGGCCGTGGGGGAGAAGGAGTTGGTGTTCGTCATGGTCAGCTCCACGAATTTCGATGAGCTGGTGGGGAAGATCTCCTCCGAGAGGGCCGTGAGGATGAGTTACCGCAGTGGCAGCAGTGGAGGAGATGGATGCTTACAGCCATTCAGGGATAGACAGGACCAGCAGTGCCGCAGAGGGTGGGAGGGGGAGAGGGGTGAGTGAGGGAGAGGGAGACGGGACCAGGGCCTCCACTGACACCCCCCCCCCCCCGCAGCCGCCACCGGTGGTGGAGGAGACAGTAGACATGTTATTGTGAGGAGGAGAGAGAGGAGTTTGTGAGTGAGGCGGGAGAGGCCGCAGTGCACGAAGGGGTGTTGACATCCCAGCCGTGGCGTCGACTGACAGGAGAGGAGACCAATCTGCGTTGCGTTGAATGACAGGAGAGGAGACCAACCTGCGCACGCACGGTTTTTAAGATTTTTAAACCTTAATAACTTTTTAAATATTCCATTGATCCGAACAAAACTTGTTGCATTTGCAGCACAGGAGAATGATGAGTACGGTGGCGACAAATCGTAGCTCTATCGCGTACCGTTTTTGCGCAAATAGAAAAACCAGACGAGCACAAGATATGATTTTTAGTTATGTACTAGACTAAGTGGGACCCATTGGGTCCCAGTCACACGGGATGCCTGGTCCCCCAACGCAATCCATTCCCCAATGCTATATTCCACCACTCACCCGTTCCCCAAATGCAACCTGTTCCCCCAATGCAATATTCCACCACTCACCCATAATCCCCAACAGTGCCTGCGCAGGCGCGCCTCATTTCTCCTCATCCTCGAGCAGTCCCTCCCCCTCCTCTTCATCTGGGGGCGGGGTGTTTTTTGGGAGTGGGGGGGGGGGGGAGTTGTGGGGGTGGGGGTGGTTGTGGGGGTGGGCGGGGTGTTGTGGGGGGTTGTTGTGGGGTGGGGGGCCTTGCGGTGCGGAGGGGTGTATGTGCGGGGGTTTCTGTGGGAGAGAGGGGTGCGTGGGCGGGGGTGTGGGGGGAGTGAGCTCAATGAAAAGACAGGGGAAGAGCCATGGGGGATAGGGGGACATCACGGGGGAGGGGTTGAGGAGCCAGCGAGGGGGACCAGAGGGGTAGTGGCTGGAATTAACGGTGCGATGGGGACTCACAGCGGGTGCTGGTCGCTGGTCGTTCTCCTCCGCCGGGATCAGAGTCTCCGCTTTCCGCTTGGCGACATCTCTGACGGGCTGTGTCTCTGACTCTGGGCTAGGTCTCCAAAGCTGGCCTGGGCAGAGTCTCCGACGCTGGGCTGCTTCGAGTCCCTCCGCAAACTGTGGCCGGTTGGAAACCTCCGCCGGCCATCCTCAGCTCCAGTAAAGATGCGATGGTGCAGGAAGGGGCCGACCGTCCCGGGGATTGACAGGGGAAGGGACTAATCCGCGCGGCGCTGATTGACAGTTGAAGAGATCGAGCTGCGCACGCGCGGTTTTTAAGATTATTTAAACCTCGCTAACTTTTACGACAATCAACCAATCAGAACGAACGCGGCACAGGAGAACGGTGAGTGAACTGGTGAAAAATCATAGCGCTGTCGCAAACCGCTTTCGCGTAAATAGAAAGACTGCGCAAACCTGAAGATAACAAGATCAGTTTTAGTTATGTATAGATAGATAGATATATACTGTATATGAGTTATACATCTGTATTAACAGTTAATACCACTGCAAGTTCCAGTGAAAATATCTTCTAGAGCACAATGGTTTCGGAGTCTCATATCCTGTGACTGAAATAAATTTTAGTTACTCTGAGAATTTAACATTAACGCCATAGAAAAAAAAAGCAAACTAAATTAAAAAAATCAATGAAGAACAAAGATGTTTAACAAAAGTTTTGTTTACAAAGCTTTCTTCCAGTCTCTTTTTATTTAACGTGTTTTATGTCAGAGCAGTCTTTGTTCGCTGTACCTTTTAAAGCAGTTGGCCCCTTAACTTACTTGGTTCCTGTTGTCTTCATGCTCCCATTAATCAATGGAAATTTGGGAACAACTCACGTTTGAATTAGGTTTTCAGTGCCAACAGACTCGTTCCTAAGACTGTTCAGCAATGGAAAAACCCACACACTGATGCCTTGTAATGTCTTATCTGTATGGAAAAAAATGTGTGAACAGCAAGGCTTTGCTGATAAACAGCAACGCGGAAAGCCTCACCCAGGAGCGCAAACGTATCGCTGGGACACTAACAGCTAACAGGCTAGCAGAGCTGATATCATTCTGTGGTCGCATCAGTAAAAATTAGATGGAGGCTGAGGAAAGGCAAGACTGTTGAATTTTAAACAAAACAAAGAGAAGCAGCAAAAAAAACCACATGGTTTGGGAAAATTGGCCTTGATTTACTTTTAAGTTTATATTGTCACTGGGGGAGAATCATGAGGGGAAATATGTTCTCATGAAGCCGGTCTGCTTGGCTGCAATGTGGTCAATTATACAAGGAAGGACAGCTCCCAGCAATGTTCAGAATGCAGCAGGAAACCTTCAGACAGGAAGAGGCCAGGAGGCCATGGTACTGAACCCTGCATTTACGTCTGAACGTGAAACTGCGTTGAACATTGTGGTGTCTGAGAAAGCCTCCCCTCTTGATGTCATTCACATTTGTCAGCTAAAAGCATCCTTATTAATTTATTACTTATAATCTAGGAACCTGGATTATTAATCCAAAAAAAAGTGTTCAAATTCCATCACGACAGCTCTGGAGTTTTACCAAGGTTAATATTCCGGAAGGGTTACACAAAAAGCTGGAGAAACTCAGCGGATGCAGCAGCATCTAAAGAGCGAAGGAAATAGGCGACGTTTCGGGTCGAGACCCTTCTTCCAAATGCTGCTGCACCCGCTGAGTTTCTCCAGCTTTTTGTGTAACCCTTGATTCTCCAGCATCTGCAGTTCCTTCTTTAACACTTAATATTCCGGAATTTTGGTAAGAGAAATGATTCTTAGCAATGATGGAGACAAAAGTTACTAGACTGTTATAAAAATCCACCTGGTTCACTAATGTCCTTCAGGGGAGGATCCTACTGTCCTTGCCCACTCTGGCCTTTATGGGACTACAGGCCCACCTTTAGTGTTTGATTCTTGTGTGCCCTCTGTCTAGGACCAGAGGCCATAGCTTCAGAGTAAAAGGATGTACCTTTAGAAAGGAGATGAGGAGGAATATCTTTAGTTAGAAGGTGGTGAATCTGTGGTATTCATTTAAGTCGGAGATTGATAGGTTCTTGATTAGTACAGGTGTCAGAGATTATGGCGAGAAGCAGGAAAATGGGGTTGAGAGGGAAAGATAGATCAGCCATGATTGCAGGGTGGAGTAGACTTGACGGGTCGATAGCCTAATTCTGCTCCTATAACTTACGAAATGGGCGAGCAAACAATTAGGGATGGGCAGCAAAATCTGGCATTGCAGCAATGGCCAATACTCAAAATTTAAATATGTGAAAAATTAAGAAAAATGTAGCCAAATGTTTCCACTATACTGGGGATTCCTGGGAGGGTGATGTCTGTGGATGAAAGATATTTTGTCCATGAAGTGATGTATCGTTCACCATCAAGACACAGAGGATGTTTGCACTTTAATTGTGCTTCATGCAATTTTAGAGATATTTGTTATATAAGACCATAAGACATAGGAGCAGAATGAGGCCATTCAGCCCATCGAGTCTGCTCCGCCATTCAATCATGGCTCATCTACTTTCCCTTTCAACCCCATTCTCCTGCCTTCTCCCCGTAACCTATGACAGCCTTACTAATCAAGAATCTATTAATCTCTGCTTTCAAAATATCCAATGACTTGGCCTCCATCGCCGCCTGTGGCAATGAATTCCACAGATTCACCACCCTCTGTCTGAATAAATTTTTCCTCAATACAGTAAATGTATCAAAAGATTTGGACATCATCATCAAAAATGGATTAAGGTGAATGGAATATCAGAACATCTTTTTGCATTCCTCTTTGACTGCACACCATCATGGGAATGTATCCAGAACTCTAACAAGATTGTTTTTAACCTGGCTACCACAAAATACATAAAGTAGCTAGCTGCAATTCTGCTTCAGTTGTCACTTCTTCCTTGTAAATAAACTATTTACTTTACCTCCGGTAAGAGGAGAGTGTCATTCATTACCTGTTGGGCCTGATAGGATTTTGGGGTTTTGTACTCCATTGAAGACATTGCTGGTTCATACTTGCATCAAATGATATAATTCCCCATGCAAAACTACTTTTGAAATATTACTCCACAATCCCCCTACAGGGATCACTGTTAACTCATTCCCAAGACAATCAAGACTTAGATCGCCAACAATTAAGATTAGTGTCATTACTTTCTTCCATCTTTTGTCTCCTTCCCATCCTGGTGCACAGTACTGATCTCAACATTCATTATTTTCACCATCTATGCTTCTTGACCATTTATTGGCCCCAAGTCATTGATGGCCTAATGTTGGCCATAACCATTCCATTCTCCTGATGGAGGTCCTGATCTTTCCCCTAAAACCATTTTCCTGAATACACCCCTAACCCACCAGGCACTGTTGGAATTCCTATCAGTCCTCTTCCTCCATCATAGAATTACATGGCACAGAAGCAGGCCCTTCAGCCCATCGAGTCCACACTATCCATTAGGGACCCTTTTTCACATCATCCTATTTTTAGTCTCCATGTGCGCCCTTTATGTACCCCTAATATTCTACAACCCACCTACATAATTACCCTACCAACCCACAAAAATTTGGTTAAAAAAACCCAAAACAGTCAAGCAGATCTTTGGAGGCAAAGAGATGGGCCTGGGTTGAGATCGTGCATCAGAACTGCATTCAGGTGACATGACCTTTAGTACTTTCAGATTGAAAGTCCACAGGTTTACACCAAGTTTTGTAAGTGACCAGAGGACTTCCTGATGAACGTCATTCTCTTTAGGACAATTTAAATAAACAGTGGCTTCTTGGACCATGAACATGTGTTGCAATCTGCAGAATTACATTTGAATGTCCATTAGAAAACCTGTCAAATACCTTTACCAAGAATTTCAATTGTGGCAAGTAGCAAGAAATTGATTATTTTGTGAATGAAATCCAACAACAACCGTTTTGTGCTGCTTCACTTCACTCCAGAAATCCAACCAGGCACTTCTGAATGCAGGCCACACTTGTATCCTTAATAACAATGCAAGGCTTGAAAGGGTGGATGCAAGGATGCTGTTTCCATTTAAAAAAAAAGACACACTGCTAGAATAACTCAGCAGGTCAGGCAGCATCTCTAGCAGACATAGGTGACGTTTTGGGTTAAATAGATGGTTGAGATGTCCATGCATAAATATTACCTATAATGTGTCCTGGTCCAAAAACTGATGCTACAGCCAAGAAAACACACCAAAATCTCGACTTTCTCAGAAGACTAAAGAAATTTGGCACGTCTCCAATGACTCTTACCAACTTCTACAGGTCCACCATAGAAAGCATCCTATCCAGGTGCATGACAGCTTGGTTTGGCTATTGCTCTACTCGAGATTGCAAGAAATTGCAGAGTTGTGGGCACAGCCGAATTCCATGACGTAAACCAACTTTCCTCCCATTGACTCCACCTACACTTCACATTGCCTTGGGAAAGAATCCAACATAATCAAGGATTATTCGCACCTCGGTTATTCTCTCTTCTCACCTCTCCCACCAGGCAGAAGACACAAACGCTTGTAAGCATGTTCCACCAAAAACAAGAACAGCTTCTTCCCCGCTATCAAACTCATGAAAGAACCACTCATAAATTAAGGAATCGCCCAGTCTACTTCATTGTGATTCTTGCACTTTTATTGTGTCTGTATTTTCTCTGTAGCTGCATTCTAAACTGCAGTATATTTCAAATTGAAACAAAATGCTTGAGTAACTCAACATGACAGGCAGCATCTCAGGATAGAAGGAATGGGTGACGTTTCGGATCGTCACCCTTCTTCAGATTGAGAGTCAGGGGAGAGGGAGAGACAGAGATAGGGAACGGTGAGGTGTGAAAACGAGACATCAAAGGGCATGCAGGTCAAGGAAAATGGAGAATAGATCACTGTTTACTAGGAGAAGGTGACAACGAAGCAGACAGAAAACATTTAATCAGGAGGATAGTCAGACTGGTCAGAAAACCAGGAAGGGGGAGGGTTTGAGAGAGATGGGAAAGCAAGAGGAAGTTAGAGAAGTCAATATTCATACCGCTGGGGTGTAAGCTGCCCAAGCAAAATATGAGGTGCTATTCGTCCAATTTGTGCTGGGCTTCACTCTGACAGTGGAGGAGGCCCAGGACAGAAAGGTCAGTGTGGGAATGGGAGGGGGAGTTAAAGCATTCAGCAACCATTGGATAGGTGACACTTTGGGTTGGAATCCTTCACCAGACTCTGCTGAGTTATTCCATCACTTTGTGTTCCATGCAATAATGCAGCTCCTGCAGCTCCTTGTGGCTATATTCCACACTGTTTCCTTTCTCTTTTTGCTCTACCTGTTGTAATCATGCATGGTATGATGACCTGGATAGGAAGTTTCTTCCTGTTTCTCTGTACACGTGCACCAAGGCAAATTCCTTGTGTTTACACATAATTGGCTAATACATTTTATTCAATTAAAAAAATGTATTAAATTCAACATTACACCAATACCAATAATAAACCAATATCAATACCAAAGAATCTAAAATCTGCAGATGCCGGTTTACACCGAAGATAGACGCAACAAGTTGGAGTAACTCGGCGGGCCTGGCAGCATCCCTGGAGAAAAATAGGTGACGTTTTGAGTCGAGACCTGAGAAGTCTAAAGAAGACCCAAAGAAGTAGGGTCTGACGATGGGTCTCGATCCAAATCCTATGCCTTTCAAAAGTGTAGGTTTGAATTCTCTATGTGGATTGATGTGATTCTATCAAGCCATTTATTGTCCAGTTAACCACACAGTGGGTAAACTACTAATTACAGTAAAAGTGACGTTAAAACTTCAGTACCTGCCAATAATGTGCTCACGGGATGCTTGTTCAGCTTCAAGTTCAGCTTCTGAAGGAACTGCTAACAGAGAATCTGGGGAACCTTGTCCTTCACCAGATGAAAATGCACTAGTGGAGAAAGACAAAAACACTATAATCTTAACAGAACTAATAATGATGCAAACTGATTCATGGAAGCTTTCCAACACCACTCCCATTTTCCTTAATTTGAAACTGAAAAATTCAAATCAGAATCCATTTGATGACTCACTGGATAATTGCATCATGAGAATTAAAGAATAATGTTTTCACAAGAGAGTTTGTAGCAGTCAGGCAAACAACCCAAGTATGAACCAGGCTCATTCCTTCATTCTGTATTTGGTTTTGTTTTCCTTTCTTCACGAATGGTTTCAAAAGAATGACTGGTATTACATATTCACACGGACAAATTATGAAATGAGGAAATACACTTGATCAACCAGTAGGGCAGGAAAATACTATCATTGGCGACAGCATCCTTTCTTTAGTACGGGAAACAGTTGGCTCCACATTATTGGCTGTTATGTTCTGCTCTCCTATCTTCCCACCAAACAAAAACCTGAGAAGGTTCCTGCCCGGGATGTTCATGGCAACATAATTGGAAATATCTCTTGGGGGAAGATCAAAATAATTTAGGAATATATCAACAGAAGGAATTTAACTCTGTCTGGCCATGGAAAAGAGGGTAGTAATAGCCTGAAAAGAGGGTTAATCATTAATCACCATAAGGATTGTAAACATGGCCTCTGCTATCTAAAGCTCAGGCTCGGTGATCATTTCACTAAACACCTCCGCTCAGTCCATCTAAACCTACCTGATGACCCAGTTGCTAAACACTTTAACTCCCCCTCCCATTCCCACACTGACCTTTCTGTCCTGGGGCTCCTCCATTGTCAGAGTGAGGCCCAGCGCAAATTGGAGGAACAGCACCTCATATTTCACTCGGGTTGCTCACACCCCAGCAGTATGAATATTGACTTCTCTAACTTCAAGTAACCCTTGCATTCCCTCTCTCTCCAACCCTCCCCTTCCCAGTTCTCCGACCAGTCTTATTGTCCCCAATTACATTTTATCTCTGTTTGCTTTCTTGATACCTTCTCCTAGCTAACAATGTCTTTGATGTCTCATTCTCACACCTTACACTTCCTTATCTCTGTATCTCCCCTTCCCCAGACTCTCAATCTGCCGAAGGATCTCGATCCAAAACATCACCCATTCCTTCTCTCCAGAGATGCTGCCTGACCCACTGCATTACTCCACATTGTGTGTCTACCCCTGCTATTTAACGAGGTCTTGCAAATGACAGCTGGAAATGGAAAGGTTATATGCAGACACGAGGAAGTGCAGGTGCTGGAGTGTTGAGTAAAACACAAAGTGCTGGAGTAACTCAGCAGGTCAGGCAGCATCTGCGGAAGGAATGGATCGGTGATGTATCGAGTCAGGACTCTTTAGGCTGATTGTAGCACTGGGGAGAAAGCTAGAAATGAGGAGGGGGTGGACAAAGCCTGACAAGTGCATTACGGAGGACATAGGTTTAAGGGTGGCACAGTGGCGGAGCAGTGGAGTTGCTGCCTTACAATGCCAGAGACCAGCATTCGATCCTGACGACAGGTGCTGTCTGCAGTTTTTACGTTCTCCCCGTGACCTGTGTGGGCTTTCTCTGGAAGCTCCGGTTTCCACCCACACTCCAAAGACATACAGGTGTGTAGGATAGTGTTAGTGTGTGGGGAGTTGGTGGGCCGAAGGGCCTGTTATTTACGTAGTATCTCTAAACCAAACTAAACTAAAAGTGTTGGGTGGATATAGGTGAGGGAAAGTTATATGCAGAGTAGGTCTTATGAGATAAACATTATAAAAGCATGTGACAGATTACTGAAATGTTAATCATGGGCCTCAAAAGCTGACCATTCAGATCTGTGTAGAATATGATGTTTTGACAAGAGTGCTAATTTAAATTATTTGCTGTTGTTGAACACCTTAAGGCATTGGAAACAAAATCACAGGCAGAGAGTCTGAGATCTACTGCGGGCGGCTCTGCAATTCCACATTCCAATATCATTACTGAAGCATGTATTAATGAGGGTTCTTTGTACGTACGACATAAAGAATGGAAATATATTTTAGGAACAATCTGTGAATGTTTCCTGGCACTGGAGAAAGTGCAAACTAAATTGAACATTGATTAATGGAAAATATACAATTTAGGGTTGTAGCGCATTTAAATGTTTCAGATTTTGTGACAGCATCACTGAAAGTTCAAACCCAGAATTTAATTGAAATGCTTTTATTTTTGACTTTGCACAAAGTAGACGATACTTGCTAGTTTATATCTATGGAGCATAATAAAATACAGATGGAACATTGACTCATCTTCAAATCATTCACCACCACAAACATACATTTTTCAAAAAAAGTTGTTCTAAATTGTTTGGGCTTACTTACAGATGGCAAAACTATTTTCTCTCCATTTGGAGCTTTTGACCTGTTTACAAATTTTAACATCTGACCCACAAGCCTGTTGTCAATTTTTACCAGCAGAATCTTAACTCGTGTTTGTCATTATAGAATTGCTCGCATTTATATACTATTTTGATAATCAAAGGGAATACTATTCTTCAGAGTAAACATTCCTGTGCCTTAGTGATGGTCAGCAATCATTTTTTTTATTGAAACAATTAGGAGGTTCAGAACACATGCCCATAAATAGACAACATGTTTAAGAAAGAACTGCAGATGCATTTTTGTCTTCCTCCCATAAATAAATGATCACTTTTGTGTGCCTTTTTTCCTTGGAAGTTTTTCTGGAGAATATCAGAAAATTTGTTCAAACCTTGTCTGTTTGAAGACAATAAAAGACATTCTATTCTATTCTACTCTCTATCAAGGCTAAGCAAGGAACTGAGCAATGTGTGCCTATGTGATTTAACTTGATGGATAGAGCAGATGATAAGAATCAGCATATGCAGCTTCTTAAAATCTACAATACCTTAGCTTTGCTAGGTATTTGTCTTTGCTATATTATCGAACAATGTGAAACATGGGAAACTGAGCATATCTCATATTGAAATTTTCATGGAAAGTTAGTGCCAAGTTCAAAAGCATGAAATCCATGCACCATCTTTCCACCAGAAATAATATGTGAACAGGTTGTTAAAAATTAGCACTGTTCCAGTTTTTATGTAAAATCATATTGACCGTTTTCCCTTGTGTTATTCATTCAAATTCTACATGCTCATTTTAAAATCTAAAAATAGAGATAATCCTGAATTTGAAACCTTTTGCAATAAATTAAAAGAAAATGAGAGACTACCTTTGAAAATCAGTCCAACACTAAGAGAGGCACACGGGATTGCAGAGGCTGATCTAAAAAAACCCACAAAGTGCTGGAATAACTCGACGGGTTATGCAGCACCTCTGGAGGACATGAACAGTTGAAGAGTCCCAACTCAAAACGTCACCTATCCATGTCCTCCAGAGATGCTGCCCAACCTGTTGAGCTACTTACATACTTGGGTGTTTTTACTCTAATGGTGACTAATATGTTTCTCAGTTTTACAGGATGTTGATACCTTAATGGAAACTCTTCAGTGTGATCCTGCAGAATCTCAGCATCATCCAGAGGCTTGGTGTACTCAGGGCGCAGTGGAAAGGGAACTCCAACAGGCAGAAGAACTGGAACTGATTCTTCTTTTTCAGATGTGAACGGTTCACTGGTAAACACAGTCATGGATGTGTCAGGATAAAGATTCAGCTGTCAGCTATAACTCAGCTATTAAAACAAATTTGCTGCATGATCAAAACTAAAGTACAGAAAATGATGACGTTAGCCATCGATTTCCTATCAACTTTACATTGTGGGCGGCTCAGTGGCACAACGGTAGAGTTGGTTCGTTACAGCGCCAGAGAACAGAGTTCGATCCTGATTACAGGTGCTGTCCGTACGGAGTTTGTATGTTTTCCCTGTGACCAAATGAGGTTTTACCGGGTGCTCCGGATTCCTCCTACACTCCACAGATGTACAAGTGTGTTGGATAGTGCTAGTGTACGGGGTGATCCCTGATAGGTGTGAACTCAGTGGGCCGAAGATCATTTTTTCCACACCGTATCTCTCAAAAGCCATTCTGATATTTATTGAAAATAATGCAAAAAGTAATGGAAATGCACTATGTGTTGAAGATGACTGGAGATCCATGTTTTATCCACTATTCTCTTTTCTCTACCAATACTGATCAGCCCACTGACAAATTTACAGTATTGTCTCGTTTCAGATCACATACACTGTCTCTTTACATTTCCTGTGAGGATCTGCTATATTTATTAACATTTGAAGCAATTATAATACACATTGTATTCTGTTGTACTTGTGTATGCCTTTTGAACTTCAGGATAATTAAGAGTGTATTTAATATGATGCAAATCCCAAGCTGCAAATTGATTGTTTTTGAGCATGATAAGAACAAAACCTTGCGATAACAATTAGTTCAGTAATCGGACCCGAGTCACTGTAAAATTCTTACCTCTGTGACAGATCGGGGACCTGTTCAAATTATTTTCCTGAAACAGAGGCTTTTCCAATCCTATGTTTCATCCACACATTAACACCCAGTCTCAGCAAATCTCACGGGTTCCCCCTCATCTAGCTCATCAATTTAAAAATCATTGACCTTGTTTAATATTCTCCGTGGCTTTGTATTTCATTTCCATCAAAAGATGCTGCCAGGCCCGCTGAGTGCCTCCAACAAGTTGTTTTTTTTTGCTTCAGATTCCAGCATTTGCAGACTCTTATGTCTCCAAACAATTTTGCAACTCATGACATCCAAAATATTTTTTTAAAGGGTTTCGATGAACATTTCTATTTAAGTCAAGGGGCAAGATTTATCCAACTTACAATATATTTTTCTCATTTTCTGGGCAAGTCTAGGCTTGCCCCTGGGAGGATCTCTAAAGGCAAGTTTGTACTTTTTATCAAGGTCGTACAGAAACCAACTTGGCTTACCTCCAACTAAAAATCAGACCCAATGATTGAAATGTTCAAAAATGTACAGATGCATTTGACCTTCACAAAGATAGGAACATCACAGATTTCTGACGGTTTACCTCCTTTCTAGAGTTGCTTCCCTCGAAGGTTCTCAACACCAACAGAGTCAAATTAAATGGTTACTGTGCAGTGCACCAATGGTCATTCTGGCCAAGAGCCTACAATTCAGAAATGTACTTGGCAAAGCGGAGTCATTGACTGAGAAAGGGGAGTGTCCTTCCTTTGAATGTTGTGCTGACGAATGAATGTTCTTCAGCATTTAGAGATACGGCATGAAAACAGGCCCTTTGGCCTACCGAGTCCACGCAGACCATCGATCAGCCGTCCACACTAGTTCTACATTATCCCACTATCTCATCCACTCGATACACACTTGGGGCAATTAAGACTTTATTTTTTTACTTTAGACTTTAGAGATACAGCGCAGTAATAGCCCTTCGGCCCAGTGAATTCATGCTGAACAGCGATTACCTCGAACAACAACACTATCCTACACACTAGGGACAATTTACAATTTTTCTTACAGATGTCAATTAACCTGCAAACCCGCATGCCTTTGGGATATGGGAGGAAACCGGAGCACCCTGAGGAAACCCACGATTGAACCCGTGTCTCTGGCGCTGTGAGGCAGCAGCTCTACCAGATGCGCTACTGTGCCACCCAAGTGCACGAGGGAATGAAGGCAAGTGCAGGAACTCAACCAGGTTAGTAGGCATCTTAGAGGAAAGAGGTGGAGGGTCAAGTGATTGATGGGAATGACTGAGTTGAGCGAAGGCTACAAGCATGGGAGTGATCAGTACTGTGCTCAGAAGTAATTCAATAGCTTAAAGGCCTCTTTGATTAGGGGGTCTCTGCACAGTAGTGTGACTTGCATGCAGAAGTCTCCTGGAGGCCACTCTAACAGAAGTGATATCCAGCCTAATGACATATGCTTAAGTATGGAGTCCTTTGTGCTTATTTGCAGCACACATACAAAGGACACTAAGATTAAAAATATGATTCCACACACTATGCTGTGTCCTGACCTTTAGAGTACTTGAGTTACATAGCACATGAAAATATGATACTGTGTAATCCAATTATTTGGTATGAATCAGTTTTCCATTTAAGGATCAGAGCTAAATGATTTCTAATTTAGGAATCCAGTTACATTTAACACTGATATTTTCTTGCAATTCCTTTGATAAATGTTCTTCAGTATTTAAAGTGTCTTGACAGACTCTTCAACTGAAATTCTAAAAAAAAATAAAAATTCACCTCAGTGAAATCTGTTCAGGGTGCTTGTGGAGAATGCCAGCGTCATCCAAAGGTTCGGAGAGCTCGGTGTCCGGCGGTGAATCAGGAGCAACAGGTGCAAGAAGAAAAGCTGGAAACGGCTCCTCCTCCTCAGTAGCCAAGGATATGCTGGAAAACACAGCCTTGGAAATGAATTGGATAAACATTCATGTGGCTAAGCTGCAAAGTTACATCTAAATATAAAGCCAACTTTAGAGTATAATTTGAAAGCATACTGTGGGGTTACACCACAGCTTGGTTTGAAAATAACTCTGCCCAAGACCACAAGGAATTGTAGAGAGTCGTGGATGTAGCCCAGTCCATCACATAGATCAGACTGCTGATCATTGACTCCATCTACGCTTCACAGTCTCGGAAACACAACATGATGAAAGACTTGCCCCACCCCGGTCATTCCTTCTCCCGCTCCTGTTGGGCAGAAGGTACAGAAGCTTGGCACAGGCTCAGGAACAGAGTCTTATAAAGCTTCTGAAAAGTCCTTTCATAAGCTAGAGTACAGTTCACTTCACCTCCACTCCAATGCGGACATTGGCCTTTGTCTCTAGAACTGATGCACTGCAATGCGAAGTAGTATATTTTGCATTCTGTATCTTTCCCTTTACTCTACCTATTGTACTAGCGTTTGGCTTGATTGTATTAATGTACAGTGTTATCTGATTTAAATGGATAGACTGCAAAACAAAGCATTTCACTGGACCTTGAGAGAATAATAAACCTAGATCTAAATTTAAACTTAAAGTAAACCCTTAGATTGTGAATCGCTGCCAATACCCAATCCTTCTCTCATAAATTAGTAGTTCTAAAGGAACCATCAAAAGCAGAAAACATCACTGATTTAAGTCCTTTTTAACCCAGGGCTAAAATGGGCTAGCTCATTGATCAAAGCAATTATTGTGGCAACCAAAATTCTATAAATTAATGTTGAGCCTGTTACATCATACTGCTTTATCAGTACATTGTACAAGTGCTGATTTGAACATGAAAACTAAAGGAATTAACTTGAACATGGATCAAACCTGGTTCAGTGGAAGTGCTGCATTAGAAAATCAGCCCGTCACCAGTGAGGTTTCCGAGCTTCATGTTGAATTTTCAGAATCTTTTGCTGCTTTATATTTTTTGCTAAATTTTAATTATCTCTGCATGTAACAGATTTCCAGGCTTCAATAATAAATCAAAATTCCCCACATTAGATACCTTAATGAAGGCTGTTCAAGATGACTCTGAAGACCATCGGCTTCATCCAAAGCCTCAGGGGTGTAATCGAAGAGTTGTGGAAGATCGGGAGCAACAGGGACAAGAAGAAAAGCTGGAAATGATTCTTCCTTTTCAGAGGTCAAGGATATACTAGTAAATACAGAATCAGAGATGTGTTAGGATAAGTATTCGTGTGGCTCAGCCACAAGCACCTATTATCTTTGAAAGTACACTGCCCCTGGACTTGTCATCTTATGTTCAAGAGTATTACTCAGAAATTGGAAAATTCCCTTATTGCCCCCTTTGGAAACTATGACCAGTTGTATTGCCCCTTCTGTTGTCTTGGTCATGAATTAGTTTCCTTGCTGCTGTTTCTAATTTACAAAAATGAGCAAAATTACAGCAGTTGTGTTTTCTAGAGCTTCTTCTTTACAATCCATTTACACTAATTGAACAGTCCATAATTAAATAAATGATTTGAACATAGGGCATACTGCAATTGAATCAGATGAATTTAGAAAATCATCTTGAAAATCCACCTTAATTTAGTATATTTTGGACATTGATACCTTATTTGCTCCTGATCAAGGAGTTCTGGGAGATCCAAAGGACTGGTGTACTCGGGGTCCCGAGGAGGATGAGCATCAACATGGGCAAGTAGGAATGCTGGAAATGATTCCTCCTCTTCCGAAGCCAAGGAAACACTATTAAGCACAGAATCAAAGCTGTGTCAAAATAAACATACATGTGGTTCGGCTATGAAAATTAATTTAAAGATATCATCAAACCTATTTACTCAGAGGAAACTGTATTGTAAATGATCACTTCTGTCTCATAGAGCCAGTTACCCAGGATCAATTCTGACCTGTGTGGAGTTTGCATGTTCTCCCTATGACTGCATGAGTCTCCTCCATCCAAAAGATGTGCAGGGTTGTCTGTGCCCAATCTCTAAACTGCAGATTTCCAGACCAATTTTGCTTTGCATAAATAGAGTACAAAAAGCTGGAAATGCACGTCAGTTTAACAGTAAGAGAAAAAGACAAGCCAATAATTCTACAAGTTGGATCTCATCCAAATTATGTTTTTTTCTCCCCCTGTCAAATTCTAATTTAAATAAAGCCAATTTTGAACTATTATTGGAGATCATCGAACGTGGAACAGACCAGGAACAGACCCTTTGGCCCACAATGTCTGTGCCGAACATGCTGTCAAAATAAAAAAATCCCCTCTACCTGATCCACATCCCTCCATTCCATGCATATCCACATGACCCTCTTAAATGCCACTGTGGGATATGCTTCCATCATTATCCCTGGCAGTGTATTTCAGGCACCTACAACTGTGTGTATAAAAAAAAATGGCCCACACATCTTTAAACATTCCTCCCATGATTATAAAGCTTTGCCCTCCAGAATTGGACATTTCAACCCTGGAAAAATATTCTGGCCGTGTACCCTATCTATGCCTCTCATAATTTTATAAACTTCTGTTAGGTCTCCATTCAGCCCAGGACACTCCAGAGAAAACAATCCATGTTTGTCCAAACTCTCCTTGTAGCCTATATTCGCCAATCTCGGCAATGTCCTGGTAAACTAACTCTGCATCGTCTCCAAAGCCTCCACATCCTTTCTGTAATGGGGCAATCAGAACCGCACAATGCTCCAAATGTGGCCTAACCTAAGTGTCAAGGAAAGAGCATTCATGTCGCGGCCCTGTTTCCACTAATCTTTCCACCACTGCGCACAAGAAGCACAAGACAGACACCATTGCATGCAGATGCCGAGAAGCGTGTTAAGCTCTGGCTGAACAACTTCTAATCTTGTGTGTGGACTTGACAAGAATAAGTTTTATTAAGCTGCAACATGACTTCCTGACTCAATATCTCAACCAATGAAAGCAAGCACAGCATACAGTATGCCGTCATTACTACTCTATCTACATGTGTGCTACTTTTGGGGAGCTATGGACCTGAACCCCAAGATCGCTTTGTATCTTGTTAAGGATTCTGCCATCAACTGTATATTGTATATTATGTCCTTACATTTGACCCGCCAAAGTGGAACATGCATCCTTCCACCACTGCCCATTATCTCCTATGGGAAAGCCAGTACCTGAATCCAAACTACCAAGTCACCATGGATTTTGTGCATCTTTATCAGATTAACATTGATTCCTTTCTTAATCTTCCTACTTATTCAGAAATCAGAAATCATTTCTGACCAAACTTGATTTTAACATTTCAGTTGTGCACGTCCCAATATTTTGCAAACCTTTCATCCTGAGGAAGGTTTAATATCGAGAAATATATTTAAGGCGAGGGGAAAGACTTTTAAAAGGGTTCTGATGAGTAAGGTTTTTTAAAAAGAGAGAGGTTGATGTGTGGAACATGCCGCCAGAGGAGGTGGATCAATCAGGCACAATTACTATGTTGAAGAGTCATTTAGACAAACAAGGCATAGACGATATGGTCAATCTGGAGACACATAGTTAAAAAAGTCGACATGGACGTGATGAGCCCTTCTCATTTCCGAGCTGTACAACTTAGTGACGACTTTAAGACAAATATATCTCAAGCTAAACTGCTGGGGATTCAGGCAATTTTTAAACCACGTGAAATGCTAGGTTCCAGGCAAGCTTAAACATGAGCTCTATGTATATCTGAGATTTCACCCTCCATAAATATCAGGTTGAGTTTAGTGGTTGAGATCCTGTCATTTTTTCAGATGTAGTGTCAGTTTACATCCCTCAAATGATGGATGGGTGTGCTTTATTTTATGTTAAATGCACGCTCATCATCTAACCTTGCAAAGTACAATTGCTTGCCCATCACCCAGCACACGGGATGCAAGCAGAAGCCTCCACATGGCACATCCCGGGCAATGCTGACGACAGGAACTGTACCAGTGACCGACTGAAGTAGCCAATTCTGCAACCACCGACCGTCAACCATCACTGACCGACCGGACAGACGTGATATAGAAGATGGCCGGACACGAGGAAGAAGAACCCAGCACATTCATTTAAATTTAGATGGAGGCACAAGAGACTGCAGATGGTGGAATCTTCAGCAAAAAAAAAGTTTCACGTCACAACACTTCTTCAAATCTGTCCAAAAATGTTGTCTGCCTGTCTATTCCCTCCACAGATCCACTGAGTTTCTCCAGCATTGTTGTTTGCACATATATTTAAGTCCAACATTTTCATTTCAAGATCTCTCTCCGATTTCTACAAATGCCATTTCTACAAAAGCTCATCTAACTCTTGAGTCCAGCTCCCTGCCCATGATTTACTGGATTGGTCTCCAGAGGTCAGCCCTCGTGGTCGAGAGACCCGAGTTCAAATCCCATTGTGGCCGCTGGGGAATTTAATTCCAAATAGTAAATCTGCAATAAAAGAGAACTAGATTGTGGCAACAATGCAGCAGATTGATCAATGTTCTTCTGTGCTGGAATTCCGCTTAAAATAAGAATGAAACTTTAAAGTTTTCTAGAAACAATTGTTTTCACTGATGGATGAAATAAAGGAAACAAAACACCATTTATTTTTAAAAATGTAATTCTAAAACTATTATTTTCAATTTACAATGAATTAGACAATGATTTCTGTTGTAAATATTAATTGAATCGTATTATGTTTCACATGAAAAATATCTTAATCATCCATTATGTTCCAACAGATTATGAGCTGCATTGCAATTTACTAAATGTGTAGGAAGGAACTGCTGGTTTACATCGAAGGTTGACACAAAATGCTGGATCACAGGGCTGCCAACTCTCACGCATTGAGAGTGAGAGTCACGCATTTCACAAAATTCTCACGCTGATCACAAATTTCTCACGCTCAAAGATCTGCAGGTGCTGGTAGTTCAAAATGAAGCAAAAATTGTTTTAGAGGTGAGTAAAAATCATGAGGGGAATATATAAGGTGAATGCATAGTCTTTTTCCTGGGACATGTGATTCAAGAACTCGAGGGCATTGGTTTAAACCCACTCTGTCCACACCCCATGGAGCTTTAACCCCGGTCCGGAGCCAGGAGAGGAGGGGGGAGAAGCGGGGGCGTGTGGCACGGGAGAGGGAAACGCTACATGTTTCTCCGGATGTTGTCACCGCTTCACTGACACACACTCTCACACACACACTGGCACACAAAAGGTTTAAAGGGATATGGGCCAAATGCGGATAAATGGGATTAGTTTAGATGGGGCATATAATTTGCATGAACATGTTGGGAGCCTGTTTCCATGCTGTAAGACTATGACACATTGTAGAAAGGGTGCAATTGCTCTGGAGAGAATCTAGGGGCGATTTATGAAGATGTTGGCAGGGTTGGTATTTTTTTTCACTTTGATGAAAGATTTGATAACTGGGATTGTATTTGCTGCAGCAACGGAGGTGAAGAAAAAACTTAGCTGAGGTGAATAATATTATGAGAAAAGGACCTGTTTCGCTTAACAAAGAGTGTAGGAAGGAACAGCAGATGCTGGTTTAAACTGAAGATAGACACTAAAAACTAGAAAAACTCAGCAGGACAGGCAGCATCTCTGGAGAGAAAGAATGGGTGATGTTTCGGGTCAAAACCTTCAGACTGAAGAGGTTGAAAACCAGCCATAAAACACAATGACTGGAGCGTGTGTTATCCAACTACGGGCAGAAATCAGAATCATGTGTTCATCTTTATTGACGTGACAGCATAATAAATATATTACAGAAAAAATAATTTAATGGGGTGGCACGGTGGCTCAGTGGTGGAGTTGCTGCCTTACTACCACATGGGTTTTCTCTGGATATTATGGTTTCTCCCACATCCGAAAGAAGTGCAGGTTTGTAGGTTAATTGGCTTCTGTAAATTGTCCCTGCCATGTAGGATGGAACTGGTGTATGATAGATTGCTGGACTTGGTGGGCTAAAGGGCCTATTTCCATATATATGTTTTACATTTATATCTAAATTTCATTAAACCATATACGATTGAATATGTGGCATTATTATCATCTTGTTTCTATAGTCAATGCGTGGGGTGGAAGATTGCAATCTTCAGGTGGTCCGCCCTGTTTCGACTAATGCAATTAACTTGACGTGCACAAAGGGAAGATCAAATAGAACAAGTTGTCCTACAACTTTAGGCTGTGCACGCCACACAAAAGAAGAAGAAGTCAATGGGTAAGGTTGATTGATTTATTTGTGGAGAACAGTGATGGAAGTCCGACTCTTGCCTTGTTTCTCTGTTTTTTTCTCTATGTATATGCATAACAGCATGAATTATAATCTGATTTCCATACATGAATATAGTCATTCATGTGCTGCACCTGTTGATCAGAGAGAGCCTGGCTCTACTGTGGAATGTAATTAGGAATGTAATTTAGCCTAACCTATTTCAAGCTGAAAAATGCGAAAGCTCCCCACAGTGGGAGGGGACCCCCCCCCAACCCGGTCTCTACACTCCCTCGCAATTTCTCACTCTCAACTCTCACCCAATGTTGGCAGCCCTGGGATTAATGTTAGCAGTGGGTCAAACAACATCTCTGGAGAAAAGGAATAGGTGATGTTTCGGGTCATAGAGTCATGGCGTGATACAGTGTGGAAACAGGCCCTTCAGCCAACTTGCCCACACGGGCCAACAAAGTCCCGGCTACACTAGTCCCACTTGCCTGCGCTTGGTCCATATCCCTCCAAACCTGTCCTATCCATGTACCTGTCTAACTGTTTCTTAAACGATGTGATAGTCCCAGCCTCAACTACCTCTTCTGGCAGCTTGTTCCATACACCCACCACCCCTTGTGTGAAAAAGTTACCCCTTGGATTCCTATTAAGTCTTTTCCCCTTCACCTTAAACCTATGTCCTCTGGTCCTCGATTCCCCGCAATTCTCTTGGGCAAGAGACTCTGCGCATCTACCCAATCTATTCCTCGCATGATTTTATACACACTTCGAGACTGAGAGTCTGGGGAGAGGGAAACTAGAGGTATGCAAAGGTACAGAACAAATCAGAGCAGGCACCGATGACCAAGTAAAGGTGGATTCCACAATGGTCCATTGTTGGCTGTGGAAGTGGTGATAATGAAATTCTCCAAGTTGATTCCATATGCCTGTTCAATGCACTTTCACAGAACTTCGACATCTTCTAGTGGCTTGGTGTATTCAATTGAATCTGGCTATTCCGTGTCAAAAATACTGGTAAACACAGGCGCAGGAATGTGTCAGAAGAAATATTTGTGTAGTCTAGCTTTGAAAGCTACTTCAATCAATCGGCAAAACTACAGCATAACACTAGAGTCCGAGTCTAAAATCACACAATCACAATGCTGATGCAACACTTGGAAATATGAGTCTTCATTGATTGATCTCTTCTGTACCCAGAGACAGTACGACCAACACCCCCCATCTACACTGCCTTTGATGGGCTCATATCCCTCCAAACTTATCCTTTCTATGTACCTGCCCAAGTGTTTCTTAAATGTTGCGATAGTACCTGCCACAACTACCTCCTCCAGCACCTCGTCCCATACACCTGCTGTCATTTATGTAAAAAACATACCCCTCACGTTCCTGATAAATCTTTTCCCCTTCACCTTAAAACTATGTGTCCACTGGTTCTCGATTCCCCTCCTCTGGGCAAGAGGCTCTGTGCGTATACCTGATTTAGTCCTCTCATGATTTTGTACACCTTTATAAGATCATGCCTCATCCTCCTGTACTCCAGGAATAGAGTCCTAACCTGCTAAACTTCTCTCTAAAGCTCAGGTCCTCGAGTCCTGGTAACATCCTCATAAATTTTCTCTGCACCTTTTCCAGCTTGTCAACATCTTTCCTATAACATGGTGCCCAGAACTGAAAGCAACACTCTAAATATGGCCTCACCAACATCTCACATAACTGCAACATGACCTCCCAACGCAATACTCAATGACTGATGAAGGCCTGACGATGCCTGATGATGTACTGGTAAACACAGAATAGAAAGCTCAAGATAAACTCACGTCTCATCAAAGCAGCTCAGGAGCAGTGAGTATTTTAACAATCATTCAACTTTTGTATTCAACTAAATAAGGTAAAGCGGGTTAAACGACATCTGGAAGAAGGATCTCAAGCCGAAATGTCACATATTCCTTCTATCCAGATATGTGCTCTGTCCCGCTGAGTTACTCCAGAATTTTGTGTCTATCTTCTGGAAAACAAACACAGGACACTAAGGCAAAAATCTGCTGAAGCTGGGAATCTGCAATAAAAGTAGAACTGCAAACAATCCTCTAGTCAATCAGCATTTGTGTATATCAACAGGAGTTATAGAATTTCATTGAAGATCATTCACCTGCAACATTTCATTCTCTGCAGCTGCTAAACTTTTGAGTATTTCCAGTTTCTCACAATCTCTGTGGGAGTGCTAGCAGTCAATCAACCCATGTCTTCCCTGTTTCTGCTCCTGTGACCTCTCTTGCCCCTCCTCCAGCCTTGTCCATGGCCCATGTTGCTATTGCAGGAGAGGTGGACCTCATTGCTGCCCCCAAGTCTAAAACCTCCTCATAGACGGAACTCAACCCTTCCTTCAACTTTTCTTGGAAGACTGGATCAGGACTGTCTGCCACTCGGTGTAACATTTCTCCACTCTGACCCTCAACACTGACGCATTATTCCACTCTCAAATGCCAACTCTGGATACACACGCACTTCCAGCAACAACAATCATAAACAGCATTCTCTCCTCATCATCTGTTCCCAAGCCAAGGACAATGTGAGTAGTTATTGCAGCCATACACTTGGCCTGTATAAACAAATCCAAAAGAGGGGTTGTTTTAATCAAACACATGGTCTGTGTAATCACATATGTTTTTAGTGCATTTCTTTTCATATTTTACTTTTGTTGATTTGAGAATTGCACAACTAATAATTTGGCTTTGCACATGAAATGAATTACAATTGAGTGGTAGGCAATTATGAACTATGCTGTTGAAAATCAACAAATGCAAACCAACACGTTTCTCAGCTTCAGGTTTAATTCTCTAAATATTATGCATTGTCGCAGTACCTTAATGATATTTTCTCAGGGTGCTTCTGGAGAACTTGAGCATGTTCCAGTGGCTTGGTGTAGTCAGGGTGCTGTGGACGATGGGGAGCAACAGGTTCGATTTGTGGAGCTGAAACCAATCTGTTCTTTTTAGAAGGCAAAGATAGGCTGGAAAACAGAAAATGAATGTTGTATCAGGATAAATGTTCATGCTGCGTAGTGATGAAAATTAATTCACTGCATTGTTAAATCTGCAACATAGGGAAGATAATTTTCATACATCTCACGTTCAGTTCACACAAATCTAGAAATGTAGAGCAGAAAAATCAATATCTTCAAGACAAACATGTCAATATCTCTAATGTATGGAAATCTTTTCCCCTTCAAATTGAACTGTTGTCCATTTTATAACAGTTTCTTGTCTCAAATTAACAATGCTTGTGTATTTTTGAATCTAATAGTTTCTTATAATATAGCACAGTACAGCACAGGATCTAGCCCCATGGCCCTGAATGTGTGTATGTGCCAAACATCATGCTAAACTGATCTCATCAGCCACCACATGACCCATTTCCCTTCATTCTCTGCATGTCCATGTGCCTATCCAAAAGCTTAAACAGTGCTATAGTATCTGCCTCCATCCCTGGCAGCACGTTCCAGGCATCCACTAACCTCTGTGTAAAAAAACTCGCCCTGCACACCTCCTTTACACTCTTCTGCAATCAACTTTAGAAATAATACATACTGAAGTTATTATTACATGTTCTGTAGTCCATTCAGCCTTGCAGCCTGAGGAACAGTTAATCCCATTTCTACCGCTATATAATAGTAAGATTAAATGAGAACTTACCAGTTTGAAGTTTGATCTTTATTTTATGAGGAGTTACGATGAGGGATTACGTGAAGACCCCGCCAGCACGCATGCGCGACATTCTTCAAAGCAGTGGTGTGAAATCACAGATAGCAACGTAGACTAATATAGTAAGATAAGAGAGAACTTCCATACCAGTTGAACTTTATAATAGAGGGTTCTGGGAGCGGAGGGCACGTAATCCCTCATCGTAACTCCTCATAAAATAAAGATCAAACTTCAAACTGGTAAGCTCTCATTTAATCTTACTATTTTACTTCGGAGTCGCGTGAGTGACTACGTGAAGATTTCAAAGCTTTGTGATTTCATGCCCTGGAAATGAGTCCATGCTCACACACTGCCATGCTGGGATTAGAGGATGAACGTATTTCAGACATGACACTGGCTGAAAAACAAAATAGGTATTTATTCATACCAAAACAAAATATATCCCATATAGGGTAATTATTTAGCAGTACTCAAAATTTTTCCTGCAAAAGTGTCAGGAGAGGCCACGGGTTTGTTATAGAAGCGTTGGAATGTCTTCTCATTGCTCCAACCCGCTGTGGCCAGGATGTGGTCCATGGGTACTTCCATCATCCTAGCCGCCGAAGTAGATGCAGCCCTGGTGGAGTGAGATTTGAAGACATTAGTGTCCACCCCCGCTGCATCTAACACCACCCATAACCATCTTGATATGGTTTGCACCGTGACTTTGTGATGGGGCCGTTTATGGCTTATAAGCAAAGCTTTCTCCGTGCCCCTTAGAGTCTTAGTGACTGTGATATATTGTAATATCAGAGTAACGATGCAGAGTCGAGTATCTGCAGGGTAAGCTTGAAACTCTAATGTTTGTCCAGACAACCCGGGTCGGTCTTGTTTTAACAGCCCCTGTATAAGAAAAGTTATTTTGCCATTGGAGATTGTCATGGCGTCCATACTTAACTTGTGTAGGGACTGGACCTGTTGTGCTGTGACAAGTGCCATAATCATTACCATTTTATAGGTGAGCTTGTCCAAGGTGAGCCCCGTATTGGGTGTCCATCCTCGTAACATAGTCAAGACTATGCTAATATCCCACGTATGGTTGTATCTGGGCCTGGGGGGATTGGAATTAAATATTCCCCTCATTAGCTTAGACACTAATGGGTGTGATCCAATAGCCAGATGATCACTCCCTTTGCCCAGATAACTCGATAGAACACTCCTTGCACAGTTGATGGCACTGTAGCTTAATCCTTCATCGTGGTGAAGGGTAGCCAGGAATTCCAGAACTTCCGTGATGGTGGCCGTTTCATAGGTAGTGTTCGTTGTAGTGCAGAACACTTCCCACTTTCTGATATAGGTCAGGTACTGTTTCCTGGTGGACTCCCTGCACGACGCTGAGATGGTATTTATTGTTCTGTCGGTGAGTCCGAATCCCAGAAGTGGCCGTTTCAGAATCTGCAAATTAACAGGTCCATGCGGTCATGACATGGATGGCTTTCCCCTGTAACGGGATGTATCAATAAACTAGGTCGTTTGTTGACCCGGATGCAAGGTTCTGTGGCCATCTTCTGTACTGCTGGGAACCATGGTTGGGTAGGCCAGTCGGGCACAACCAAAAATACCCGACGCGGAGTCTTGTCTTATTTTTTGCAAGACCTGACTGATGAAGCAGAAGGGGGGAAATGCATAGCAGAACAAATCCCCCCAATGTAGCGTGAAAGCGTCCATTGCTACTGCCCCTGGGTCTGGTTCCCAAGCAACATATGTTGGAAGTTGGTGATTAAATCTGGATGCAAAAAGGTCGATATCTGGTGTCCCATAACGTTCTATAATATCCGTAAACACTTTCCGATCCAACATCCATTCTATGTTGTCGTTGAATTTTCGTGATCTGGTGTCTGCCACTGTGTTTAGCTTGCCTGGAAGGTAAGTGGCTGAGATCCAAATTTCCCTTTGCAGACACCAGTGCCAGATATTATTAGCCAATTCATCACATGATATCGACTTTATTCCACCCATATGATTAATATAAGCCACCACTGTGGTGTTGTCAATTTGTAACCTGACATGCAACTGGTGCATATCTGAGCAGTATGCTCTTAGACCATGAAATGCTCCCAGCATTTCTGAATAATTAATCCCTAATGTTTTGAATAGGGTTAGCTCTTGTGCACTCCATCTGCCTCCACAACTTGTGGTGGTATTAGTTGCTCCCCAACCTTTGGCACTGGCATCAGTTTGTAAGATAACTGAGGGATTCATGATAGTGATGGGGTTAGAACAAAGCTGTGCATTTTCTATCCACCAATTTAATTCAGATTTTGCCTTTTCTGGTAGTTTCATAGGCCTGTCAAAATGGCCTGCATGATTTTTGAGAGCTATAATTTTTGCTCTTTGAAGGTTTTGATAATGGAGTGGCCCAAATTGTGCTGCGGGAAACGCAGCCACTATTTTCCCAATCACTCTGGCTACTTGCCGAATAGATGGATCCCTGATGCCAGTGAGGCTCCTGCAAGCTTCTATCAAGTCCACCACCTTGTTAGGTGGTAAGGTGATAGACATTTGCACCGAGTCAATGGTGAACCCCAAATAATCCATGGTAGTGGAGGGTTCCAATTTCGATTTATCTGGATGTATGATAAATCCCAGTTTTTGAAAAAGATGTTTTGTGGCTAGAACTGCCAATGTAGCCATTTCCAAATTCTCCCCGACAATGAGGATATCATCAAGGTAAGCCATGACAATATGGTTTTGTTTCCTTAAATAGGCTAAAGCTGGTTTCAATATTTTGGTAAACAGCCTGGGTGCTGATGATAACCCATTGGGTAAGGCTTTATATTGCCATAACTGTCCCATCCAGATAAATTTCAGGTATTTCCTATGATCCTTATGTATAGGTACTGAATAGTATGCATCCTTAAGGTCAATGCAAGCCATTAGTACCTTTCAGATATTAGCTGTCTAGCCGTGACAAAAGTGTCCATTTTAAAATGAACATGCTGAACGGAAGTATTTAGTTCGGTCAGGTCTATGATGATGCGGCACCCGCCATCTTTTTTATTTTTGGTAAATATATTTGATACGAACTCCTGAGATTCTCTGATAGTCTTCTCAATTACCCCTTTGTTAATTAGTCTAGATAGTTCAGCATGGCCTGCCGTTCTTTCTTTCTGTGAAAGTATAAACTTTCGGCTAGGCGAATGCTGAACTGGGGTAGGGAGTTCGTGAATAAACTCAATTTTATAACCCTGAATACTTCCGAGTATGTAAGGATCAGAGGTAAAGGTGCGCCATACTTCATGAAACAAGTGCAACCGTCCCCCCACATTAGATGAATTTAGACATGCAATGTTCCTGAGGGAATCAGACCCACCTACCTCCATGGTTACTGCCGGTGTTGCGGTCTTTGCCCTTGCTTCTTGTGTTGCTGTGTTGCTGAGTTGTAGGGATGGCGCATTTTCCAAGAAGGCCGGGCTGGGCCATGGCCTAAAACAAGACTGTTGTGCAGGTGGGCCGGCCTTCGAGCTTTCACCACCGGGCGGTCTGTTGTAATAATCGCTATCCGGTGGGTGTGTAGGGGTGCTGCCGCTGCTGATAGTGGGGTTTAGAGGCACCAGGTACCTTAATCAGGCCTATAGCCTTGGCCTCCTCATCCAGGTCTTTCACCTGTTTTGGAAGGTTATCCCCAAACAGCAGATTAGGTGGTTGCAAGTTACCTGACCTGCATAACCCCGCAAATTTTGGATTAAGCGCAGGTTTGTTGATGCTCTTCCGGTAGTTATTTATTTCGAACTGTGTGTTACACAGCAAAGCCAGAGCATCTTGCAGTTCTTCTGGTAACTCCACCCCTACAGCAGTCCTGGCCACTGCTGTAATCCCGGCGGCCAAAAGTTTCAGAATCCTCTGAAGCTTGATTTCTTGCCCTCTGATGGTAGGGCTCATGTTCCCCCATATAGGGTTATTCACCGCAGGAACATTCAGAGAATTACAATTCTCAGGAGCGGGATACTTCTCAGCTGTTGCATTAACGGCTTGCTCCTGAAGGTGGTTGGTAGCCATGTAGTTAATGCTTGCTGCCAGCTTCTGGTGAATAGGCAGTCCTTTCTGTGTAGGAACAGCATGTTTATTCACCATATCCAGTAACTCTTCCTGCACCCCTGACACTTCTGGTTGTTCAGCCAAATCCCCTTCTTCAGGGTCAGCCCAGTTCTGACCCCTAATGCTCCCCTGCGAAGAGGGCGAGACATTTGGCAGTCCATGGTAGGATTCTGCCGTGGGCCTGCGAAGAGGCCCACTGTGACTCTGCCCCTGCAAAAGCAGGTCACGCTGGAGCAACTGCTCCATCATCCGCTCCATGCGGGAAAGACGCCCGCCGTCGCTATCAGCGAACGGGGTGTCTTCGGGTCCGGACCCAGCTGAGTCTGCGGCCCCGTCCGACTTTCGGGTGGTTCTGCCGCCCGACCGCGGCGTACCTGCGGTCCTCATCGGCGAAAAGTCGGGAGCTGCCGGTAACACCTGCAGCTCAGGAGTAGCGGCACGCTGCTGGCTGCTGCCCAAAGCAGCAGATTTTGCCGCTGCTCTTTTTGATTTTCGCGACTCCATGTTGGCTTTTTCTTCCTGTAACAAGAAAATACCGAGTCGCCACGCTCACCACTACAGGTGAGACCTTTCCTTCCGTAAGTTTTTAAACTTACGCTGGAGGAGCGACCCTCCTCCCGACTGTCGCTTCTGCAATGCGTTCGACGATATTGTCGCGCATGCGTGCTGGCGGGGTCTTCACGTAGTCACTCACGTGACTCCGAAGTAAAATTGGGAATTCAGGCTGCTCTTAACATATTTTTGCTCTTGTTGATGAACTCAGATATATTCTAACCAGCAATTCTCAACCTTCCTGAATGAAAGCTTTACTTATTCACACTGTAAAATATGCATTCTTCCTCATAAATGCCTGATGATGTCAAAGCTTACCCCATTTAGGGAATTGTTGTATTTTTTTTATTGCAGACTCTCTAATTAATCAACAATATTATTAAAGGCTCAATGATTACTCCACCCCCAATTTTCAGCCCCCTACCCCTACATCTCTGCTCCCATAATTTATGCCGTATCTCACGGCATCCCAGGTTGCAAGCCACCAATCTCAATAATCCTCCCATGTCAGATTTGTCTCAGTGCGGCAACCTTGCCCCTGAAGCACAGTATCAGTTTCAGCTATTCTCCAGTTCACCCAGTATCCTGAACAATACTAATCCCATGCGGTAGAAATGTTTCTCAGTCACAAGTGCTAAATACAAGATATTAAGACAATGCATTGTATGCTGCTTCCATAATTTGTTTCTAAGACTAAGGAGTTAATGGTGGACTTTAGGAGGGGAGGAACACCCCAGTCCCCTGTCTCCATCAATGGTGTGGATGTGCAGTTTACCAAGGATTGCCTCGGAGTGTACCTGGACAGTAAACTGGACTGGTCCAGGAACACGCAGGCCCTGTACAAGAAGGGACAGTGCCGCCTATACTTTTTGAGAAGGCTCTGCTCCTTCAATGCCTGCAGTAAGATACTGCAGATGTTCTACCAATTGGTGGTAGCCAGTGCCATCTTCTTCGCTGTCGTGTGCTGGGGCAGCGGGGCGAAGGCCGCTGACGCCAATAGGGTTAACAAACTCATCGGGAAAGCTGGCTCCTGGGAAGCTGGGGGCAGAGGTGCATTCATGGGAGGTGGTCTTGGAGGGGAGGATGCTCCTCAAACTGCGGAGCTTCTTGGACAATACAGCTCACCCCCTCCATGACACACTGGTCAACTTAAAGGGCCGGTCCCACTGCGGGGGCCTAATTTGGGAGTGTCGAAGAGTTTAGGAGGGGATGAAAAAGTGTCATGGTCGTGTTGTATCACCGAAGTAGAACACCTCCTTCGACCTTCCTCGACTATGTAGAGAACCTCCTACGAATATGTTGAAGACCTCCTTCGACAATGTACAAGACTAGCTTCGAATAGCTTCTGGAAAATTGGACATCGAATAGTGGAGAGTGAAGACGACCTCCTTCGATTATGTTGAAGACTATCTACGACTACCTTCGATTACCTTCGACTACCCTTGATTACCTTCGATTGCCTATGATTACCTACGACTAACATGCCGACCTACTTTGACTAAACCTACGAGTAAAAACAATATCGATTTTTTCCATGGCGACCTTCTTTTACTCGCGGACATTTTTCAGCATGCTAAAAAAAACGCCTCGACCTAACTGAGGCCTCAAGTACACGGGGACTATTCTTGAGAATGAGGAAGAGTTACAAAGACCTCCTAGGACCTCGTGTCGACCAGGCTGCGAGTATGAATCAAGGGCAAACTCTTCTAAACTCGCAAATGAGGTCCCCGCAGTGCGACAGGCCCTTAAGGAGTACCTTCAGCAACAGACTGGTTCCATCAATATGCAGTACAGAATGCCACAGGAGATGATTTTTCCCTGTGGCTATCAAACTGAATAACTCCTACCGCTTCTGCCATGGGATAGACTGACACTCCTCTCCCCTCCGCCCCCCAATCTTTGCACATCCCCAATCCTTTCCACTCGTCACCTTAATTTCACGTTTCATGTATTTTGTGTTTTATGACTGTTGGCAAATCAATTTCCCTCCTGGGATAAATAAAGTTATATCATATCATATCGTATTGTATTGAAATCAATGGAACTGGATTTCTGAAGCAGCATGCAGAGCACATACAATGCACAGTATTGTACATTTAACCAAACACTTTTCGTCAAACACTTCCACTCGGTCTGCCATGGCCTGCTTGATTTTCCCATTGCTAACCAACATTTTAACTCCCTTCCCTAACCAAACTTTTTATCCTGGGCCTCCTCCATTGCCAGAGTGAGGCCACACACAAACTGGGGGATACCACCTTGTATTCCACTTCAGTAGCCAACCATCTAATGATTATGAACAATTAATTCTCCAATTGTAAGTAACTAATCTCAACATCCACCCCCCTTTTATTTTCTCCTCTCTTCCCTGTGCCCCACTTGGATGTGTACCTATTTCTCTCACTATCCTGCCCCCATTTCCCTCAAACCCTTCCACCTATATACCTCCCTCTGGCTTCACATCTTATGCCTCTTCTCTCCTTATCCCACAACCTTTGGTCGTCTTCCCCTTTTGGGTCTTTGTCCACCCATCTGCCAATCAAAACCCCACTCACCTGTGTCCACCTATCACTTGTCTTGGTGGGTCCCGCCCCCACCTCTCTTCCTGCTTTCTCCCCTGAAACGCAATCAGTCTGAAGGAGATCCCGACCCAAAACGTTGCCCAAACATGTTCACCAGAGATGGTGCGTGACCCGCTGAGATACTCCAGCACTTTGCGTCTTCTGTATCATTTATCACTTGCTCGTGGGACATTGATTTGCCTCAATTGACTGCAACATTCCATTACAACCGGAAGTACAAATTAATATTATTTCACGTGTGATAAAATGGAATTGTAAATGGCAAAAGATTCATTCCGGGGTTAAAAAAATAATCTTCCCCCTTTATCTCTAGCAGTGACATCTGACTCAATAATAATTCTATGAGTTATAGAGTTATTGACAGTGATATCTCCTTGTTTGAAGTTTTAACAATACATTTTGTTTGTTTGGTCATTGTTTTAGCATGGTACAAGCAAATGCTAACATCCTGAAATAATAACAAACCCAACAAAATAAGTTTGCTGGAGACTCAAAATATCGCAGATCCAGGAATCTTGAACAAAATACAAACTGCTGGAGATCTCAGCAGATCAGGTAGGATTAGTGGAGAGCAATGAACAGGTGGTATTTCAACTCCTTGTCTATCCATTTCCCTCCACAGATGTTGCCAGACCTGCTGTGCTTTTTTTAGTTGTAGTTTTAGTTTAGATACTGTGTGGAAACAGGTCCTTCAGCCCACCGAGTCCATGCTGACCAGCAATCACCTGTTGTTAGGCGCTTCCCCCCCCCCCCCGGTGAATGCTATGTACTTACCTTTTCGGTTTCTCTCCTGAGTGCAGGCCCCGTGGCTGGGAGTCAGGAATCAAGGGGTTAAGAGCTCATGTACCCGATTGGCCAAGCTGCGTCAGGTGACCGGTGACTCATCGGAAGCTTAAATATCAGGAGTTCCCAGAATTCTGAGCTGCAGGAGGCCTGGCCGCATGGCATAGAACTTTGTGTATTGTTACCTATATTTGTCATTTAATGTTGTATTGGGACGGATAAGGGCTGACCTGAGGGTTTTCGTGTTTTTTGTTTCAGGGTTATCTCTATTTAGGCAGGATTAGAGACTCCGGTTCGACGGTCCATTGCGAGGCTGGCTGGAGCACTGTTATATTTGTTTATTAGTCGATTCTTGTCCCTGACTGTGTTGTTTAAATCAGGTTCGGGGTTTTGTCTTCTTTTAACTAAATTAAAGACTATTTTCTTGAACTTGAACCTGGTTTTTGATTACGTTACGCGACTCTGAGGTACCTGCGTTCGGGAGTCGTAACAAAATGGGGGCTCGTCCTAAGCTTTGAGGACCCTAGACAGTTTTGGGGTTTTTTTTGGAAGTCTGTGTTGTGAGGGGATTTTTTTTCTCTTCCATTTGTGGTAACATTTGTGCCCAGGGTTTGGCTGGTGATTTGGTCCTGACATTTGATATGGAGTTTAAAGTGGAGGACTTTATCGAGGCTCCTAGTCGGGAGTTGTTCGACAAATGTACGAAGGAGCAGTTATTAGTGATGGCAGAGAGCTATAAGGTGCCTATTGATAAGCATTCGAAGAAAGAGGCTATAAAGTCAGTGTTATCGTCTGCGTTGAAGAGGAGTGAGGTATTGCCTGCTGAGGTAGACAGTCCTCTAGCTTCTACACGGCCTGGTCAGGAAACGGGGGACCTCATTCGATTGAGGGAGTTATAGCTTGAAATGAAAAAGGAGGAGAGGGGCTTAAGAGAGAAAGAGCTTGAGATTAAACACCTCGAGATACGGGAGAAGGAATTGAATGCCTCCCGAGTTTCTTCTGGGGAAAGGGAGTTTGATATGAGCAAGAACATCCGCCTGGTTCCCCCGTTTAATGAGAAGGATGTGGACAAGTATTTTGCAGTGTTTGAACGGGTGGCTTCGTCCTTGAAGTGGCCTAGGGACATGTGGGCCTTGCTATTGCAGTGTGTCCTTGTGGGTAAAGCACGGGAGGTGTACTCGTCTTTATCTGTTGACAACAGTCGGGACTATGAGTGTGTGAAGTCTACGGTATTAAGGGCTTATGAATTAGTTCCAGAAACATACCGGCAGAGGTTCCGGCGCTTTAGGAAGTTTGATAGTCAGACTTATGTGGAGTTTGTTTGGGAGAAAGAGGTACTTTTTGACAGGTGGTGCGCTTCTCAAGGAGTAAATGATTTTAAGCTGCTGCGGGCCTTGATAATTATGGAAGACTTTAAGAACTGTCTCCCTGAGAGGGTTGCTACTTACCTTAATGAGCAGAAGGTGACGGAGGTGTCTAAGGCCGCGGTGTTAGCAGATGAGTATGTATTGACTCATAAAACTGAGTTTGTTGGGCGATCCTATAGTTTAGGTGCACGGCCGGTTAATCGTGGTGATGTCGCCGGTGGCAGTGTCAAAGCTGTTTCTGTGCCTGCAAGTGTCAGCACATTTATACAAGGGGAGGTCCGAGCTGATAAGGTTGACGGAGATCTCAGGACTAAGGAAGGTCCTGTGTGCTACTATTGTAAAGGGAACGGGCACATCGTAAAGTCGTGTCCCATCCTGCACAAGAATAATGCAAAGCCTGTGGTTTTGGTTGGTACACAAAAAGCACCTGTGGTTCCTGGGATGCCTGCGTCTGATTGTAGGAATTATTTTGCGTTCATCACGAAAGGTTTTGTTTCACTAGAGGATGGGGGTCATAGAGTTCCAGTATCCATCTTGCGTGATACTGGTGCTACTCAGTCCTTTATATTGGATAGTGTACTGCCGTTTTCTGGGGAGTCATCGGTTGGGTCCAGTGTCCCTGTGGTAGGATTCGGGTTGGAGGACATGGTAGTACCTTTGCATACCGTGAGTCTCGAGTCCGAGTTGGTTTCAGGCCGGGTAATTGTTGGGTTACGGCTGTGTTTTCCCATTGCGGGAGTTTCTGTGATTTTGGGGAATGACTTGGCAGGAGGTAGAGTTTTCATTACTACTGAGGTGACGGCTGTTCCGGTGGTGCAGAGTCCTGATAGATTGGCTATGCAGCATCTGATGGTCTTCACAGCTTGTGCTGTCACGAGGGCTATGGCTAAGAGCCAGGCAAAGTTTGAAGATGTAGTGGACCTGAGTGAGAGCATTTTTGGGGATCAGGATGATGGATCCTGTGTTGTGACGGGTGTTTCTACATCTCAAGATGGGGTCTTGTCTGAAAATGTGCCGGTGTCGCTGTCACGTGACCGGCTGGTTGAGGAGCAAAAGAGTGATCCAGGTTTATTGGATCTGTTCGACTGCGCGGTGCCTGAGGGGGATATGGATTCCACAGCAAAGGAGTATTTTCTGAGGAATGGCTTACTGATGCGAAAGTGGTCTCCCTTGGATATGTCAGGGCATGATGATTGGAGCGTGGTTGATCAGATTGTGATACCTCGTCGGTATAGGGGCGAGATACTCAGTTTGGCTCATGATGGACCTCTGGGTGGACATTTGGGGGTTAATAAGACGTATGACCGTATCTTACGGATTTTTTTTTGGCCAGGGTTGAAAAAGGACGTGAAGCAGCACTGCAGGTGTTGTCACATTTGCCAGGTGGCAGGAAAGCCGAACCAATCAATTGTTCCTGCGCCTTTATATCCGATTCCTGTGGTCGGGGAGCCGTTTGAACGGATTCTAGTTGATTGCGTGGGTCCTCTACCTCGGACAAGGGTGGGCAACATGTTTTTATTGACAATTATGTGTGCGTCTACCCGCTTTCCGGAGGTGGTCCCTTTGCGTAACATTACTGCCCCTGCCATTGTGAAGTCTCTCACTAAGTATTTTTCATTGTTCGGTTTGCCCAAGGTTGTGCAGAGTGACCAAGGTTCCAACTTCATGTCAAAAGTTTTTGGTCAGGTAATGAAGTTGTTGGATATTGAGCATTGTTACTCCAGTGCTTATCATCCTGAGAGCCAGGGAGCTCTCGAGCGGTTTCACCAGACTTTGAAATCTATGTTGAGGACTTACTGCCTGGAGTTTGAAAAAGACTGGGATGAGGGGGTTCATCTAGTTATGTTTGCGGTGCGTGAGGTCGTGCAGTAGTCTTTAGGGTTTAGTCCTGCTGACCTGGTGTTCGCGCATACTGTTCGTGGTCCGTTGAGGGTGCTGAAGGAGAAATGGTTGCAGGAGAATTCAAAACGTAGTATTTTAGACCACGTCTGTACTTTTAGGTCTAGACTACGGAGGGCATGCGAACTGGCAATGGGTAATCTTGCTTCTGCTCAGTCTAGGATGAAGGGCTGGTTCGACAGGAAGGCTTCTAGTAGGAATTTTTCTCCAGGTGACAAGGTCCTGGTGTTGTTGCCTATTCCTGGTTCCAGTCTGCAGGCTCGGTATAGTGGTCCCTATCAGGTGGTTAGGAAGGTTTGTGCAAGGGATTACGTTATTGGTACCCCTGATCGGATGCGTAAGACTCAGCTCTGTCATGTCAACATGCTGAAGCAGTATCATGAGCAGGAGCATGTACAGGTTGACGGGGAGGAGCTGTGTCCTTCGGTTTTGTCTAAGCCAGTTTTAGCTGTAGAAGTGCTGCCCCCTGACACGGGTGGTGATGTGGGTGAGGCACTGTTGTCTGTGGCAGGGACAGCTGTGCAACTCTGAAGCTTTGGAGTTGCTTCCCTTGCGGTTGTCTCATTTGTCTGGAAGTCAGCGGGATGATCTGCTTGCTTTGGTGGGGTCAAATGGGTCACTGTTCGCGGATGTGCCTTCTCAGACGTCTGTGCTGCAGCATGGCATTGACATGGCCGGTGCTGCACCAATTAAACAGCATCCGTATCGGGCCAATCCTAACAAGCGTCATCGCCTATGAGGTCAGGTTGACTATATGCTGCAGCATGCAATTGCTGAACCTAGTTGTAGTCCGTGGAGTTCTCCGTGTCTACTGACTGCGAAGGCTAATGGGGAGGACAGGTTTTGCACGGACTTTTGGAAGATGAATGCTGTAACTAAGCCGGATTACTATCCTCTTCCACGGATGGAGGATTGCGTAGATCATGTGGGAAGTGCATCTTTTGTGTCTAAGTTGGACTTGCTAAAAGGGTATTGGCAAGTTCCTTTGACTAGGCGGGCGAGGGAGATCTCAGCATTCGTTACGCCTGGATTAGAGACTCCGGTTCGACGGTCCATTGCGAGCCTGGCTGGAGCACTGTTATATTTGTTTATTAGTCGATTCTTGTCCCTTACTATGTTGTTTAAATCAGGTTCGGGTTTTTGTCTTCTTTTAACTAAATTAAAGACTATTTTCTTAAACTTGAACCTGGTTTTTGATTATGTTACGTGACTCCGAGGTACCTGCCTTCGGGAGTCGTAACACCTGTACACGAGTTCTATCCTACACACTAGGGACAATTTACAGAACCAAATTAACCTACAAACCTCTATGCCTTTGGAATGTGGGAGGAAACTGGAACACCCGGAGAAAACCCACGTGGTCTCAGGGCAAACATACAAACTCTATACAGACGGTACTCATAGTCAGGATTAAACCTGGATCTCTGGTGCTATAAGGCAGCAACTCTATTGCTGCGCCACTTCAGCAGTTTATATTTTTTGTGCAAAATAAGTTGACAAGTAATTCCTTTGTGGAATAAGGTACAAATTGGCTTGACCAAAGCATTTCAAATACGTTCATTGAGTTGAGGCTCTTTAAGACATCCTTCTGCTGCACTCTCAGTAACTTATTTGTACTCTGTGCAAATAAAGATCTATAATCTGTTCCCACAATTAAAACGGAGAACTGTTTCCCTGTTTCTGGACTGCATTTTTGCAAAGTTTCATCAACAGTCACAATGGAGTAGTGCTTATAATGGGTAGGAAGGAACAGCAGATGCTGGTTTAAATCGAAGGTAGACACAAAATGCTGGAGTAACTCAGTGGGTCATGGAGCATCTCTGGAGAGAAGGAATGGGTGACATGGGCTGGCATGGTGGCCGAGAGAAGGACAATGCTGCGTGAGTGAAAAGTACAAACGTTTTTGATTATCGGTAAACTATCATTCATATCTTTAGCTGAAGCAACATTAAAGGACTTGAAGATGGTCATAGCAAATAATCCATTTGGTCTACTTATAGCAAACTGACATGGGAAAAGCCCACTGAAAAGTATATTGGAAAGAAGTAGGCAAGCCTCGTCTTCACACAAGCTGCCAGCCAGCGACATGAGTTGTGCACAGTGGTGCAGTAGGTAGTGCTACTATCTCATGGTTCCAGGAACCTGGATTTGATTATCACCTCCAGCGCTGGGCTGTGTGGAGTTTTCATGTTCTCCTTATGAGTATATGGATTTTCCCCGGGTGCTACGGTTTACTCCCACATCCCACAGTCGTGCCAGTTGATGGGCTATATGGCTGTTGTAAATATTCCCTATATGGGATGTGGGAGTAGCAGAAATTGATGGGATTACAATGGGTGGCAGCATACAATGGGCTGAATAACCCCCTCAGTGTCATGAGAAAAATATGAGAAATTAAATCAAATATGGGTCTTTATCTGCCTCAGTCTTGCATTTTGATTTCATTCTATTGCTCACATTAAAAATCAACACATCTTTTTAATATCTCAAATCCCTCTCAAAGGTCAGCACATCTATAATATTATCTGAATCTCACCTTGCCTCAATGGACCTGATCCCGAATCTTTCATCCACCCCTTTGTTAGTCTTTACTTTACAATATCATTCCATACCTGGACAACCTCTCTCACTCTGCCCAACATTACATCACATATTACTGTTCACAACCTAACTTCCACCACCCTTTTCACTGGTACACTGGTAAAGCATTGATTTGTAGATTCTCTGTTCATTCCCATTCCCTATGTGCAATCTCATCTCATCCCATAAACTTCTTGAACTACCATTGAACTACCACTGATGACCATGTTTTCACTACCAAGATTCCTATGCTTGGGAATTCCTTACTCATACCTTCCTATCTATTTCCTTCCTTGAAACACTTCCTACAAAGTTTTTCTTGGACCAAACCTAGCCTCTTTGTGGGTAGAAACAAGGAACTGCAGGTGCTGGTTTACCCAAAAAGGACACAAAGTGCTGGAGCAATTTAGCAGTTCAAGCAGTGGATCAGGAAGAAGGGTCCCGACCCGAAATGTCACGTATCCAGGAAGAAGGAAAACTGTCACCGATCCACATTCACCAGAGATGCTGCTTTACTCTACTGCTACTTTACTTTGTCTTCTTTTCATCTGTACTCATAATGCCTTGAGTGGCTCAGTATCAGAATCTGCATAATAATGCTACATTTTATTCCTCTCTTCATGTTTTAATGCTACATTTTATTCCTCACAGGATGTTAAATATACTATATAAATGCAAATTCTTGCAGATCATTGTTCTCAAAGGAGGTTGCCACTTCATCGGACCAGCAGCAAAAAATAAAACTCGACAATCAACTCGAAAGCTGCTTTGTTCTCTGTCTGAAAGCAAAGGGAGTGAAAGACCACATGCCATAAACCTTTCAAATTCTTATGTCATTGGGCGACTGAAAATCAATTAATTGTTCAAAGGGGAGACTCTATTGCATTTCACCAGCAAGCTTCTATACCGATCCTCTGGAGCTCCTTCCTTGCAATATACTGTAAAGCACTTCTGGCTCAAAGGGGAATATCATGACCACAGCCCGAATATCACCAAAATTGCTTGTGAGAATCAAATAAACTCTTGTTATTTTCCTTTCAATCAGATCAATACGAATCATTTCCATGGAAATAAATGACCATGGGCGTTTCTGAACCTGAAACAAAAACTAAATGTTTGGCTCAGAACCCTTCTGTGAAAAGAGTTATCAGACACTCACTGTGCAGTCAAAACAAGAAACAGCAGGTTGCCAGTCGATCCGGAAATTCCTGATTTTAAGAACAATCCAGCCATGTACTGCAGTTTTCTAAAACCCAGAACCAGAAACCCCAATAGGCAATGACACCGTTTTATAGAACATTACTTTGGCATCAATATTAATTTTTAATCTATGGATCTATAATGAATTAGAAAAATCACAACTACGTTTTTTTTAAACAGTTCATGTGATCAAATTTCATTTGTTGGCTTTAACCCACAGGAGGAATCTTTAAGTCAATGCCCAATGTGAAATCCTTCTTTCATATCACCTTCACCATTTCTCAATCCTCTACCATGGTGAGACCTGCATCAGCACTGTAAGAACCAGTACTTTAACCTTACATGCATCAGTGATGAAAGGCCAAGGTGAAGTAATGACTTTCTTGTGTCTATAATCATCATTTGTTTCCACTTCTTTAAGTCTCTCATAAGATGGACTGCTTTGCTACACATTTCTACAAATGCACCATAAAAATCATCTGTCAGCTGTATGAAAGCTTGAGATGGCAACTGCTACACTCAAGACTACAAGAAATTACAGGGTTGTAGATTCAGCCCAATCCATCACACAAATCCATCCCCAACCACCTCCTCCCCTCCCCCCCCCCCCCCCCCCCCCGACCTCCATTGATTCGATGTACACCTAACACTTCCTCTGGAAAGCAGCCAGCATATTCAAGGACCACTCACACCCCAGTCATCTTTTTTCTCCTCTCCCAGGCAGAAAATACAAAAGTTTGAAAGCTATCACGATCTGAAATGTCACCTGTCCATTCCCTCCCCAATGCTGCCATACCCACTCAGTTCCACCAGCACTTTGTGCTTTGCGCAAGGTTCTTGCATCTCCCAACCAACCACATTGTGCCCTTGCTTTTTTTTAAAATGTGCACTTCCCTTGTAGCTGCAACACTGTATTCTGTGTATTTTCACTTTTGTACTACCTGATGTTCACATGCCTGGTATGATATCCCTGGATAGCAGAAAAAACAATGTTCTTCACCCTATCTCAGTACACGTGACAATAATAAACACCAATATCAGTGCGCTTGCATCACCAACACCCTCCTGTCCACAAATCAATGGACCAGGGAATTCAGATGTTTCAACAGTGGGATAAAAGATCCAATAAAATCAACGACGGAATGTTGGTGACGTCTGCCTGTAATTACAACCCACATGGGTCAATTTATTGGATGCAGACGTTTATAAAATTAATTCTTGCTACCAAAAGGCTGACAGATTGATGGTGGCCAGGTTTTTTACATTCAGCAAGTGTCCACTGCCAGGAAAACTGCCTTAACCATCATTGCTGTCAGTAAAATCACCGCCACAAACACAGACACCTCTCTACAAGCACCAGGTCTGCAAGCTGTGAAAGGCTTGTTAAATTGTGTTGCTTGATCCCATTCAGTTCAAATCAACTTTCTGTCCATTTATAAGGTGTCAATGATGTAGAATCTTTGATCATTTTTTTCATTACATGGAAATGTCTGCAAATTGAATGTCATGTTTCTGTACACTGCAGCTGACGGGAGATGTGCAAGGGTCGGCGCTGGGGCCACTTCTCTTCACGTTGTATATTAATGATTTGGACAAGGGGATTGAAGGCTTTTTGGGCAAGTTTGCAGATGATACTAAGATAGGTGGAGGAGCAGGCAGTGCAGAGGAAGCAAGGACTGCAGAAGGATTTAGCCAGGTTAGGAGAGTGGGCAGAGAAGAGGCAGATGAAATTCAGTATAGCAAAGTGTGGAGGCATGCAATTTGGTAATAAAGAATAAAGGCTAAGATTATTTTCTAAATAGAAAGAGAATCCAGAAATTGGAGGTGCAAAGGGAGTTGGGAGTGCTGGTGCAGGACTCCCAAAAAGTTAGTTTGCAAGTTGAATAAGTAGTAAGGAAGGCAAATTCAATACTAGCATTTATATCAAGAGGACTGGAATATAAAAACAGAGATGTAATGCTGAGGGTCTTATAAGGTGTTGGTCAAGCAGCATTTGGAGTACTGTGAGTAAATTTCGTCCCCTTATCTGAGGAATGGTGTACTGGCTCTGGAGAGGGTCAGAGGAGGTATACAAGAGTGATTCCAATTCCACGAAAGAGTGGGTTAGCGTATGGTGAGTGTTTAATAGCACTGGGCCTCCACTCGTTGCAGTTTAGAAGGTTGAGGGGGGATCTCATTGAAACTTACAGAATAATGAAAGGTATAGATAGAGTGATTGTGGAAAGGATGTTTCCACTGGTGGGAGAGTCTAGGACCAGAGGCCATAATCTCAGAATTAAAGGGCGTTCTTTTAGAAATGAGGTGAGGAATAACTTCTTTAGTCAGAAGGTTGTTAATCTGTGGAACTCATTGCCACAGAGGGTTGTGGAGGCCAAGGCAGTGGATATTTTTAAGGCAGAGACAGACAAATTTGTGACTGGAATGGGTGTCAAGGCAGGGGGGAAGGCAGGAAAATGGGATTAGGAGGCAGAGATCAGCAATGATTGAATGGCGGAGTGGACTCGATGGGCCGAATGGCCTAATTGTACTCCTATAATTTGTGAACTTGGGAAAACAAATACTGCGGATGCTGGAATCTGGAGCAATAAACAATCTGCTGGAGGAACTCAACGTGTCAGTTAGCATCTGTGGAGGGAAATAGACAGATGACATTCCAGAAGACCCTTCATCTGGACTGAGAAAATGAACAGTTGAAATATCAACAGTCCTTTTCCCTCCACAAATACTGCCTGATCTGCTGAGTTCATCCAGAAGATTGTTTGCCGCCACAAAAGCTTAGAAAGGTCAGACAGCACCTCTGGCGAACAGGAATGGGTGACATTTCGGGTCAAGACCACACCTGGAGAATTGTGTGTATTTTTTGGTTCTCTAATTTAAGGAAGGACATTCTTGCTATTGAGGGAGTGCAGCGTAGGTTTACAAGGTTAATTCCTGGGATGGCGGGACTGTCATATGCTAAGAGAATGAAGCGGCTGGGCTTATATACTCTGGAGTTTAGAAGGATGAGAGGGGATCTTTTTGAAACACATAAGATTATTAAGGATTTTGGACAAGCTAGAGGCAGGAAACATATTCCCGATGTTGGGGGAGTCCAGAACCAGGGGCCGCAGTTTAAGAATAAGGGGAAGCCATTTAGAACGGAGTTGAGGAAGCACTTTTTCACACACAGAGTTGTGAGTGTGTTGAATTCTCTGCCACAGAGGGCAGTGGAGGCCAGTTCTCTGGATACTTTCAAGAGAGAGCTAGATAAGGCTCTTAAAGATAACGGAGTCAGGGGATATGGGGAGAAGGCAGGAACAGGGTACTGATTGGGGATGATCAGCCATGATCACATTGAATGGCGGTGCGGGCTCGAAGGGCCGAATGGCCAACTCCTGCACCTATTGTCTATTGTCTATAGAGACCCTTCTTCAGACTGTCGGGTCTGAAGAAGGGTCTCAACCCGAAACATCATATATTCCTTTTCTCCAGAGATGCTGCCTGAACTGCTGAGTTACTCCAGCATTTTGTGTCTATCTTTGGTGCAAACCAGCATCTGCAGTTCCTTCCAACACAACAGCTGAGATATTGGATATTAATCTTGTTTTGGTGTGCTCATTTGTCATTACATTTTGTGCTAACACTGAAACAGGTCTCCCATAAATGTACAAAAGGATGCTTAAAACGCATTAGTGTGTTGTACAAGAGCTAAAATAGGACCAGGTGTGATCCCCACATGGCAACGCTAAACTCAGACCACTTGTAGCACCTCACCATGTACCAGTGGCAGACACAAGCAACTGAGGCAGCACATTGGCGCAGCGGTAGGCTTGCTGCCTTACAGCGCTTGCAGCGACAGTGACCCTGATTCGATCCAGACTACAGGTGCTGTCTGTACGGAGTTTGTCCGTTCACCCCGTAACTACGTGGCTTTTCTCCGAGACCTTCAGTTTCCTCCCATGCTCCAAAGACATACAGGGATGTTGGTAAATTAGCTTGGTAAATATAAAAATTGTCCCTAGTGTGTGTAGGGTAGTGCGGGTATCGCTGGTCGGCGTGGACTCGGTGGGCTGAAGGGCCTGTTTCCGAGCTGTATTTCTAAACTAAACTAAAGCTCAACACACTCAGTACCTCTCAAGGGCTGTCCTGGATGAGAAGGAGACTGCAGGGGGCAGAAATAGGGCTGCCAGAAATATATATATTACTGATGAATCAGTGTAAGGAAGGAGGGCAGGGGGAGTGCTAGGTTGTGGGTGACGCTGCAAGGAGGTTTTGGTGCAGGAGACCACTAGGGAAAGCATTAGAAGAGTATGGTGGAGGTGGCAGAGACAGTGAATGCAAATCACAGAATCATTAAATGACTTCAGAAGAAATGTCATGATCTTATCAGTGACTAACCACCCCTTCAACAACCACTGAGGTCAAACTTGCAAAGTAAGATGATGAATAGGTTACTCTTATGTTGTTCATCTCCAATACTGAGGCAAAAATAGCATGGAATAGCAGGCAGGCTCGCTAAATCCGGCTATAGGGTGCAGGGATTCCACTTTGCAACCACGGAAGTCTGTGAAAACTGAGACAGCAAATGTAGGTGAGATGGAGACTGGATTAGATGCTTATGTAGATAGGTGGAGCAGTTCAAAGTGTTAAATGGTCTACCTCTGCTCTTACTTTTGTGCTTTTCATTTCAATTTTTTGTCAGTATGTAATGAAAATACTGTCCGAAGCAGGGTCTCGACATCACCCATTCTTTCTCTCCAGAGATGCTGCCTGTCACGCTGAATTACTCCAGACATTTTGTGTCTGTGCTTCTGATGATGGGAAGCTTTCAGTGCACTAACGTGGCTAAGAACACAAGCGCCTGGTCCAATTTTACAGTGGGTGCCGTTTCACCAGATATCATTACATGGGAATATTATTTGGCTAATTTTCATTAAAAAGCAGCATTAATCAATGCGAGCTTTTATTTCAAAACTACTAGCATCTTAGGACTATCCCAAGGTTATATGAAGTTTATAACAATGCACATAATTCCTTAACAAAGCTAAACAATTTACTTCCAATTACCTCCCATTTTCAGCATCATATTCCCTTTTTGCTGTGTTAATCGCAAAGGCTGCTACAATGTATGAGTGAATGAGAAGACTGTATGGATCCACTATTACTCTCTTTTGAAAGCCGACAGATGACACTGCAAGAGAAATATATTGGTCCTACGCTCACTTGTTGGTTCTTTCTGCAGAGCGGAAGAGGGAGCCTCACCTCCAAAACCATTTAATCATCTAACAACTGCTGCCTCTCCTGTTCAGCCAAGGACAATGGACTTCCAGAACTTCCATAGGTTTTAATTAAAACTTGCAGTTATTTCCTATTCATTCCATAAACAAGAAATGTAAACAAAGTGAATCCGCACGGGCTTCATTGTTCTTTTCCAAATGTCCCGCTGTGTCACCAACAATCAGACTGCCTCCCTTCAGGAATGTTTCACAGACATTGTTTTTCTCCTTGTCCATTATCAGATAAGTCTTTAACTTGCAGGCTGATAATAAGGACTCCGGACAAGTCCATTGCCTGTGGTTTTATCACCAATAAAGTACAACTCCCAACAAAGTTAAAGAAGGCAGATCGCGCTGCTTCTCTGAAGAGTTATCCAGTCGTGGAATTTATCATTGTAGAATTTATTGACCCAGCCAACTTAATGCAGCCAATTCTTTAGTCTCCATGAAATGTATGCGAGACCTAATTCTGTCTGCAGTTACTATTTCATGCTTAAATGCACAGCCAAACTGCTCCCCATAACATGATCAGCCACACTGCACCACTGGGATAAACATACTGAGGAGTGCTGATGTGTAACAAATCTTTTGAAAAAGCCTCGTGCTGTAATTCTGCTTTGCTCTTTTAACTACTTGTTACAAGCATGCCAAAACCCCAATGTGCTTACCTTGGGGCAAGTCAGCCAGATATGCTGTAATTGAAATAGTCTTCTGACAATGGAAGCAGTGAATCTCACAGTATGTTTCCCACCAACAGTAAGTAATGCAGTAGCTAATACTCTTAACAATCTGTAAGTGTATGCTCATTATAAATAGTGTAAAAGCACACTCACAGTCAATTAACAGTCAGTGAAGTCGATGTTTGGAGCAGCAATTCTTGAATGAAGTGCATTGAAGAGTAACTCGCACAAAAGGCCACTAGCTATGAACTGCAGCCTTTTCGACAGAAGCTCCTCCTCTGCTGCATTGTCATGAAAGGTCAGCATCTGACTGACAACCAACAAGTGCAATTCAGACATTTGAAACTACTGGGGGTCAGCTACACGAGTCTATACAGTACTCATACAGTGAACCCACCCATTTTAACTTACGATTCAGAGCTGGAGACACAGACAAAAATCCTGCACATACTGTATGATGTAAGGCTCTGCAATTACACTCACGGTATTTACTGGTCTGAATGTTTATATCTGTCACTCTTGGGAGGTTTCAACTGAATCGTTTTACCATTGTCCAAAAGTCAGTTTACCTACTTGATTGGATTCTGTATTGTGATGCATGAAAGTTTGTAAATGTTCTCATTCTTTTTGATTACGATCAAAAAGAATGAGAACATTTACAAATACACACTGAAACAAAATCCCTCCGATTAAAATGAACAATGCCAGGAGGGCAATGATCTATCGATGTCGTATCAGCAATCGTAGTTGCACTAGTAATAGTGGGGAAGCTCCTGCCTGAATGGCACTGAGGTGTGACTTCACCCACATTCTATAAGTGGTGGGCACAGTGGGGAGAAGGTCAAATCGAAAAGCAAATTTGTACTGAGCTCTTCTTCAGTTTGCAACTGAGCTGTTTATTCCAGCAAAAGGGCATCATTATTAAAACTATTTTTTCTTTAGAGCTATCTCTAAATAAAATGGAACAGCAGATCACTTGTAATGATAAAAAAGATAAGTTGACTTAAGAGTGAAAAAGGTTAGGTTATCCCAGTTTTACGGTATCAGGAACACAGTGCAGCTGAGGGATTACTAAAGGAACATTGGAGGAGCAAGGTGAAAGCACAGATCAGTCCGCAGTGTTTGCTCAGACCAACCCTGCCCGATACCTCTGGAAAATGTACGGTCGAGGAAGCACATTTTGCTAGTTTCTATAAGCAGTTATTCGGGTGGCCTTTAGTTTAGTTTTCAGATACAGCATATAAACAGGCCCTTCGCCCCACCGAATCCAGGCCAACCATCCATCACTTGTTCACGCTCCCTATACATAAGGGGCAATTTTTCAGAGTCCAATTAACCCTGCAAGCCCGCACATTTTGGGGATGTGGGAGGAAACGGAGCATCCAGTGGAAACTCACATGGTCACAGGGAGAAAGTGCAAATTCCAAACAGACAGTGCAGAGGTCAAGATTGAATCTAGGTCTCTGGCACTGTAAGGCCACTGCCCTACCAGCTGCACCACTGTGCCGCACTGAAAAATCTTCAATCAATCCCCTCAGTTTTAGACTCCCCTATCCTGGTAAATATGACCATGCACCATAACTATGCACTGAGCGATTATATATACCGCTATCAGTTCACCTCTCAGCCTCCAGAGGAAAGCAGCCCCAGTCTATCCAGCATCTGTTATAACTCACCCTGGATCCCAAGTGATCTAACCTTCCATACTAGCCTACAGTGTAGGACCTTATTGAAGGCCTTGCTCAAGTCCATGTAGAGAATGTCTGTTGCCTTCTGACCAAGTATTTGGAATTGGTTTGAACATATGCATGATTGATAAAAGGTTTACTGGATTCCAACCTTTCACATCCATCGATACATACGTGAAATTAGACTGAAAGAGACTGCAGTCTCAGAGTTTAAGCAAAATGCAATAGCATATTCTGCAGGATGGGTGAAAATGTGAGTTAAACTCAGGAGCTCAGTGAATATTGCCATCTCTAAGGGGGTGGAATTCCTCGTCGATCCTCTTCGTTACCTCTTTAAAAATCTCAATCAAATTTGTGAGGCAGGGTTGCCCACACACAAAGTGTTCAGCTGTTTCATGGGTGGGGCTTGTTCTGACTCCACGCGAGGTATCTAATGTCCTGCTGCTGCACGGGGCATTACTGGTAAGGATCAGGAATGCTCCTGTCAAGAATACGACACCAGCACAACTGCAGAAGATAAATCCATACTTACAGCAAAGGCCCAAGCCAAGGGCAGGAAACTCACCACAAGAAAGAAAACACGATAACTAAATTATTTCAGGCACTGGAAAAGAAACAGAGTAATCACTGACCTGATGGGAATAACTCAGCAGAGACAAGGATTTAAACGTTGGCCTTCCTGCTCATTGCATAGTTAGGGTGGTGATGTGATCGTTTTAGAGTTAACCACTCATCAGAAATATGTTTGTTCAGATGTTCATTTGAAAATATCTGCATCCACTCAGCAATTCAAGTACCCTGCACTTGCACAAGTAAAGTATGAATTATATTGAGTAGAAACAGAACTCTGGTCCTGATCAGCCAAAATGTTCAAAGTAAATCAATGGAAAGAATGGAAACCTCGACCATCCTCAAATTTCCAGTGGTTTGTTTTATTTAATGTATTTTGCCTATACACCTTGAACCAATTTTTTGGACAGCATTGCCAGTATCCATCAAGAATGCTTACTTTTCACGATTATTATCCCCCCCTAAAATAAGTTACCTTAGTTGTTCAAATGAAAGGGAGACGTGTGTGGTTAATGCCATGACTGATCATGTCGACCAACAAAATATTTAATTAGCAAGCCAGTACATATCTTGAAAGACAGGGTTGATAAGCTGGACATGCACAAGCTATCACCTCCAGAAGGTGCAGAAATGAAAGCCAGTTCTGGGCACATTAATGAGGTCAAGTTCGGAGATGAAAAGAGGTTGTGGAAGGATATCAGAACAACTTAGTTAAAGGGGGTTGGCAATATTCATTAAGTACCCGAGTTTAACCTCTATTTGATTTCCTCCTCACCCATCTTACAGAATTCTCAATTACATTTTGCTTACACTCTCGAAGACCATTGTCAAAATGAGCAATATGATGATAAAAATCAATAAACAGGCAGAGGTAGAATGGAGTCAGTTAAATCTCTCAGCCCAGTTCTTGAAAATCCCCGTCTGGCATTTTGTTTTGAAATTAATGCGGGTTCTGTAATCATGGCTCCCCTGCTGAACGTATGATAGTTCGCAAATCTCTCAGCTGCTGCAATCAAGAATGCGGATTCCGTCTCAAATCCTGAAGATGAGTAGGTCAAATAGTAGGAGCTGGTGGCATGAAGAAACAATGTACTTTCTTTTTGTTGTCTGGGGAAATTGGTCTTTCGCCCAGTGATAAGGGGCCGGTGTTCCTTACTGTGCCACATTATGTTTATCATCAAGTTGCAAGCTGATTATTACACACTTGACTGGGAAACCTTCCCCCCGGCAGAGCTAGATCTGCAACAAGTATCAGTACATTGTGGAAGATGAGGTTAGAAAGCCCCTCGAAATTCTTGTGAGTAACTCAAGGGCAAATAAGTAAAGAGCCTTAATCTTAAGCAAATAATGCAAATCCACCAGAAGAGGTACAGCAAAAGAAATAACAAATCATATCTTCATTGTATAATTTTGTAGTAAGGCAAATCCTTTTTTTTTCCAAATTCCCTAGCGTTTTACTCTGTCAGCCATTTGATCTGTTACAGCAATCGGTGAACAGCTGTAAAGACTGCAGCAGGCCTCATAAAAAACATCATAAAAGATTCTCTGAAAGTTGTATTCACCATGGAGCATTTAATGTTAAAAATTTTGTTACGCCGTGTTAAGGTCTGAAAATTCATAATGGTATTCATTGTCAGCATTTGGATCGGCAGGTTAGATACTGAACAAACAGATACGGCGACCTGGGTTCGATCCCGACTACGGGTGCTGTCTGTACGGAGTTTATACATTCTCCCCGTGACCACCTGGGTTTTCTCTGAGATCTTCGGTGGCCTTCCATATTCCAAAAACGTACAGGTTTGTAGGTTAATTCGCTTGGTATAAGTGTAAATTGTCCCTCGCGTGTGTAGGATAGTGTTAGTGTGCAGGGATCGCTGGTCGGTGCAGACTCAGTGGGCCGAAGGGCCTGTTTCCGCGCTGTATCTCTAAACTAAACTAAACTTCTCAAAGCTTCCGCAACAGCATCTCCCAGAGACGGTATCTCCACTATGTGGAAGTTCAAGGACAGCACAGAAAACTGCAGTTCACTTCCCACACCAGTACGGTCATACACCAAATGTATTGTTGTGAACAAATACTGGAACATCCTCCCAATAACACTGTGAGAACAGCATCACAAGGGTGGCAGTAGTTCAAGAAGGTGACTCATCACGACCTTCTCAAAGACACTAAATACGACCACTGTCAATGACTACTACGTCCTGTGGAATGAATGTAAAATGGCGTAACCTTAATTCTGCACAGCCACAAATGTAGAAATTGGTTAGGACTATTTTTGTAGTTCACAAATAGAACCACAGATTAGCAAGTAACGTTTTATGCTTCAGTTTCTTTAACGAAGATGTAAACATCAATAGAAACTATCTGCCCATGAGAAAATATATATAAAGTGGGACAAAAAAATAACTCCGGACATGGGTCGTCCAAAAGTAAATTTCTGAAGAAAAAATTTTGACATTAAAAATCGCCTGCTTTTTATATGCATTTACATTTTTGAAAAGTAACTACAAATAAGATTAAAAAATAACACTGATGACAATAAAGCAAATATGCAGGAAATCCCTGCAGCTACTACAAGACTATCCCAATGTCTGCTGAATGTCCATGGGTGACTGATGACGACACACTTTTCAACATTTGTGTGTAGCAAAAGTAACAATGGTTTTAGATTAAAAATTTACCATAATTACACTTGTTGGAGTGATAATTAAGTGGGTTTATAAGAGAAAGAGACGTGAGACTAATACAAATTGTTCTACATATTGAAGTGCATTATTAATAGGACAGGGTGAGGCTTTAAAGCAGAAAATGTACATGGACCTTGTCAAGAGAGCAAGGCAATGAGATTAGAAAAAATTTGGTCCGATCAATTAGAGATATTTAAGGAGCCAATAGATAAACTAATAATTTGTTAAAAGAACAGAAAACCAAGGTCCTTGGAACGGAGGCAGAAATGAGCCTTGGAACAGATCAGCCATGGTCATATTGAATGCCAGGGCAAGCTTAAAGGACCCTGGCTCTCTCTCACTCCTACTTTAAGTTCCTATGTTTTTATTCCAGTAAGTACGGAAGAAGTGGGCCAAAGCAGCTGTTCATGTGCCATTAAGATATATTATTGCATGTGCAAAGATTCAATAATCAAGATTGCATTCTAGTTTGCAAAACCATAATTGAACATATCTACCTTGTGGTCATGATCCCATGATCCAGTGCGCCTGCAGTGGCAGTGTATATTATACTCGCACCATCCATTCCAAGGACAGAAGGTGAAGAAGAGGTGGATTCAGAACTACATTCAATAGAGGGCAGGAAAAAGATCAGTTATAAAAGAAATTGTGCTTAATATTATCAAAGTTATTTGTTAACAAGGAAGTTCCACACATGGAAAAGATGGAAGCAAGAATCTGTGTACCTTTCAGTCTTTAATCTTTCTTTCTGTCCTTCATCAGTTATTCTGACTTGAGTGTTTTCACAAGGAGCCAACAGAACCCCATCTTCCTTGACATCTGCTAATGTTTTGAGGGGCCTACCTTCTTCTCCAGCTGTTTGTTCCATTTCAAGTAAGAATTCCTTTTCCAATTCAGAATTTGACTGTTTAATAAGGGACATTTGATCTACTCCAGGCAAATACTCCTCTGGGAAACCCCCCGCAATATTTTCCTGTGCTTTGGCATTATTTTGTAAGCAACTTTCTGGGGTCGCTTTGGTGTGTAACAAGAGCAGGTGTTCAGCCACACTGCTGGTCTCGTGTCTCTCAATGGTCATTGATTCCGCAGCTTGTGTTTCCAGAGGTGCAGTAAGGCCTATATGTTCTGTGCCATGAACTGGAATGGTCTCTTTCTCCTCTGCCACTGGGAATTTACCATCTCCTGCAGCAAAATCCATCTTCAAACTTTCTTTCTCTTCACAAGTGCTTTGTGAATCGATTCTGTCACGTGCCTGCTGTTGCTCTCTATCTGCGGCCTTGGCCAACAAATGGTTCATTTCCACAGTTTCGGAAAAAGACAGAGTGCAATGTTGGAATATCTTGGGATCTATTCCAGAGGTTATGCCTTGTTCCATACTTCCAACATAAATTGCGTGGACACTTTCTTTCTCACTTAGATTCGGGGACTGGTGTTTCTCAATGTCATATCTTGATCTTAAAATATCCTCTTTAGCTGTTGTGCCAGAATGGAAGGAATTAGAAGTATGCTTATTAGTTTCTGGTATTACATCTTCAAGACAATGTATGCTCTCAGCACATAAGTTTGCTTTAGTTTCAATGACGGGTAATCGATGAGCTTCACCAAGACTACTGTTTGCAGTCCCCTGCAGTTCAGTCCCAGTATCAACAATTGACAACAACATCACACTTTCTGTGGCAACAGAATTGTCCTTCCCCATCTTATCAACAAATGCATTTTCTTTGCCCACATTTGTTTCATTTGCATACGTCGCCTGTTCAATGCCAGGGCTGAAATCTAATAATGCTTTTTCATCATTTTCAATGCCAAGTTCCTGAGAGTTAGAGGTCAGTTCCACAGTTTCTTGGGCTGAAATACACTCTGTGGGAATCAGATCAGTGGCTTCCTTGATCTCTGCAGGGAATGTTTGCTGTTGTTCATTTTCAAAATCCACTGATATTCCCCTCAGTTTCGCTTCTTCAGGTTTCTGAACTGTTAACATCAGTGTGGTGTTTTCTGAGACTGTTCTTTCTCCGTCTATCTCAAGCCTGCTCTGATCTTCATCAAGCACATTTTCTTTTAGCTCTGTGCCGGTGATTTCATTTATGTCACCTTCAGGAGCAGAAGCCGACATATAATCATCCCCGTTGGATGGTTCGAGAATCTGCAAGTTGGGTGGCAAATTTATTGTTTCTGAGATTGTAGCAATTTCTGTACCGGTCTTGGATTTGAGTGTATTCATTTCTGAGGTGTTGCTTCCCGTCTCATTGTTCCAGTTTTGCTGCTCAGTATTCCAACTGACATTTGGTAACTTCTCCCGAACGCCCATTTTATCCTTTGCGGGAGGGCTGGGACGTGACACTTCGGTGATGTCGGGATATGAATTATTTTCCACAGCATCATCATCCTTTCTGCCTTCTGCAAGCATTCCTCTGTTACCTTCCTTCTGTTGATCACAACTGGAAACTATCAGTTCAGATTTGTCAGAATCTTGAGCTGCCGTTGCCAACTTCATACTTTCAGGGTTTATAATATTTTCCACAGTACTCTGTGAGCTGTGCACAGATTTTCCATAAGCTCCGTCCACAATACTAGCACAGCTGCATACCATCTGCAGCTGGCTACTTATAATCGATATCTCGTTCACATCTTTTACGTCAGGAGTCTGAGTGCCAGGGATCAGATTGATGATTTCTGGAATGAAATGATTTGTCTTGTCAACCTGGGCGTTGTCCAAGGTTTCAGATTGATGTTCACCAACCAAGCCTTTCACAGTCTCTGGCAAAACAACTGCTTTAGGTTCCTGTGCACAAGGTGCTGATTGCTTATCCATTGCGACTTCAGTGTCTTTTAGACTTACTTCTGACACCTCCACGTTTACTTCCTGAAGATTTTCTTCAGAATTATTTTTGACCATGGGTTCTTCCTTTAGATCCTTACAGTCGTTTATTGTCACTTGTTCTTTCCCTTCTTGTTTCTTGGAGTCGTCTGTCAACCTTTGCGTTCCTGTGTGTACAACACCCTCAATACCTGTCTGACAGGTCCAAGGATTGTCTTCACTGTTTTCCATGACGTCAACACCAATTTCCCATTGTTCCTTAATGACTGCCAGCGGAATGTCTTCCGGTGTGTCTGGGTAGTGTTCAGCGACACTCGAAAGAACAATATTTTCTTTAACTATATGAGGCTGACAAAGGTTTTCCTCACTTGGTTTTTTTGCCTCTTCGATACATATTTGTTGCTGTTCATTAATGAAGCCAGGTAATATTTTTATCACTTCTGGTGTCTCATGATTCTCAACAGTGGGAATCAATTCATTAGTTTCCATGAGGGCATCCAATGTGGTCAGTTGGAATTTGTGTTCATCTTCTAAACAAACTTTAGCTGTAATTTCTTCACTGCATTTCTTCAACCCCAGCATCTCTTCCTCTGGCTGCTTTTTATGGTGATGTTCTGAGCCAGCTGGGACTTCCATGGTCAGGGCAGATTTATTTTCAGTAACACCCATAAGCCAGCACACTTCATCCTCACAGATACTTGCTTCTGTTGGACCAGAGTGGGCCTGCTGTTGTTCGTCAATGAGCCCCAGTGCTGCAGCAGGATCTTCAGACTGCAGGGGAATGGAAAGTTTCTGTGCCAATGTGATGAATTCTGTGAGAGAGGCGGTCATGTCCACTTGAACACTGCTCATACGTTCAACAAAATTATTCACCTTTGCTGCATTTTCACATGTTTGCTGGCGTTCAACATCAAAATCAGAATTAATCACTCCATCCTTCAATACTTCTGTGCTGGAATAAAGATCCTTCAATTCGGTGGTTGTCGAGTCTGGAATATTGTCTTCATCCTTTTGAAAACCACCTGCATTTTCTTCATTCTGGTCATCGTCTATTCCTCTTGTGGCTACTTCTTGTTTTCCACTAACATCTAAACTCATAATCTTCTCCTTTATTTTAATTGCACTGGGACCTTGAAGGGATGTCATTGATGCTGCTGCTTTTGGGTTCAAGCAACTTTCATTGTTTCCATCGAGGCTTTGAAAGCAAGATGCACCATCTCCTATCACTTCCTGTTTACTTTTGTCATCCGCGGCCTGATGTTCATTGCTGAATCCAGTCACTGTCTCTTCCAGATTTGTGGAATCAGCATCCTTGCTGCTGGCTGGTGTGTTCAACATTTCTGGGGCTGAAACGTTTGCAGCTTCAGTTTTAAGATTTTGTTCACTGGCTTCAAAGAACCTTTCGTCCATCACAATTTCTGCCTGCTGTGTGTTGAGCCATGGCAATGTAATGCTTTGTTCCTCTTCATCAGGATGCTCAAAGTCAATTGGTAATTTTATGGCCAGTGGAGGATTGACGTTTTCCACTGATATTTGGGGATGCTCTGAATTATTTTTGGAAAGTCCATGATTGAGTTCAGTGCCAGAGATTTGTTGCTGCACTGGAGAATAGCAAGTGCCCTCTGACACCTCTGCTTCGGTTGTAATAACCTCAAGATTCAGTGCTAATCCTCCACTTATTGACAAAGCTGTATCTTCAGGACCTTCCTGCGGGCCCTCAGAATCCCCTTGTTGTTTTTTATTGCAGGATTTTGGTTTTTCACCAGAGGACGCCAATAATGCTTCATTCAGCCCGATGCCATCAGGATGCTGAAAGGCAGACTGCAATTCCATTCCTTCTGGCGTGGTATCATCAGTCTGAAAATTGCACGCTTCCACTATGAAAGTATTTTTTTCTATTTCCCCTTCCGTGATCTCCTGCTTATCACAATAATTTAAAGTCAGCTTTTCATTTTCAGTTGCTGTTGAACCAGTGTTCTGTGTTGTGGCAGGTACTTCTTCTATACTCTGGAGCAGACTGGTTTGTGGACCAGCTGGATAGCTGTACTGACTGCCTTCCATCACTTCCTTTTGCTGTTCTCGGAGACTAAATACTGTCTCTCCTAATTCATTAGGACTAGGCATCTCCGAGCAAGGTGACAGATTCACACCTCTGGTAATAACATTCTCAGTATCCTTCTGAAGATTCTGCAAGTTTGCTTCACAACCCTTTTCAACCATTACCTCATACTGTGGTTCCCACTGTTTGTTGCTGTATCCCATTAATAACTCTTTTTGCTCTTTTGCATTGGGATGAGGTGATAATTCAAAGGCTTGTGAAATTAAAATATCGTCCACAGGTTCCTGAAGACTCTCTGAATCCATTTTGCAGAGGGTTTCTTTCACCGCACTTTCACAAATGTATTGTTGTTCAGGGGCAAAAGTCGCGATCGCCCCTTCCTTCATTGGAACACCCTGAGGATTCACTGCCGTCTCTGTTCTTGCTGACGGCATTATATCTGCCGGGTCCTCCTGGATTCTGCGCACATTTGCCTCATCGTCCTTTTGCTGCTCCTCGCCGATGAATATTGGTCGTGGCTCTCCACTACATTCTGGTGAGGAGTCCTTCACCCCTGTGCCAGCAGCCTGTTGAGAGACTGGCACTATGTTCACTCCTTCCAGAACCACACCTTGCCCATCAGTCCCAGAGCTCCACTCTCCTCCCACGAGCTTCGCCTCGAGTTCTCCCTCTGCTGCTCGCTGTGAATTACCATGGCTGCTTAAACGGGACTGCTCCACTTCTGTGTCTGTTGAGTCAGTCATTTGAAGAGCAAGTGGTAAGTGCCCCATTTCAGGCAACAAGGTACTTTCCATCGTAGCCGGAGGGCTGCATTGATTTCCTTCAGCCACCTCTTCTGGTTTTTCATTGCTACATGTCTGCTCAGTGCTGACAGACTCCAACAACTCTTCCACTTCAGCTGCACCCGGCAAGTATGAGCCAGTTGGCAACTGCAAGGCTGCTGGGATTATATTCTTTATCATCTGAATGTAGCTCTGATCTTCTTGACAGAATGTTTCTACAGTGCGCGCTGGTGTTTGTTCTGTGAAAGGACTGAAATCTGATAGTTTTTCTTCTGTTGCCTCCGTTGAATCACGGCCTTGAAAGCTGAACTGTAAATCCCTGCCTTCTGGAAAGTTGGAACTTTCCAAACGTGCCTGCAGATTACGTTGTTGCTCTTCAGAATGCGGCTCTACCTTCTTGCTGCCAGATGTTTGCTGATTATCAGTGGCAGATAACTGTGCCTCTTTCTCTGTAACGGTGCCAGGAATTTGTGAGCTGGCTGCTACCTCCGCATCTACATTCCCTTTGGAAAAGTTTTCTATTGGCACACAGTTGACTGTGTGCTTCTGCTCAGGATCCAATGCCTCGTCAATACCCATCGTGTCAGGAGTCGGGGTCCTTGGGGTCAACTCGAGCATGGCCAGACACATCTCGTTTTCTATATCCAGGTCCTTTTGCAAGCACATCTCCTCACAAAATTCATTTTTTGTCTTACTTGAGTTGGCTTGCTCTTCATGAGAAGAGTTTAGATTCAGTACATCTCCTTTTATCTCGTGTTGAACAAAGTCCTGTGAGGTATAAGACAGTCCCATTCTAAATGACGGAAGGCCATTTTCCTGACCGGATTCAAGACTACTCTCAGATCTGTCGTCTCGCTCTTCTGCACTGCGGGCTTGCTGGTTGTTTTGGAAACCCTCTGATACTTCTTTCAATTCATCTAGGTCCAAGTTCTGACAGCGTGCCAGCTCATTCATTTCTGGAATATCATATTTTTCCATGTCAATCTGCACATCGGATAACATTTCTTCAGGAGCCATTGCTGGCTTCTCACTTGCTTGTGTTTGCTGGCTGCTGTCAAAGCTGAAATCCAATGGTTCACTTAGGGGTTTCTCTGAAGGAGCATTCCGAATGCTCGGTTCTGATCTAGCTTCCTTCAGGTTCCACACCTTGTCTTCACATTCATTTTCTTTTGAGTCACTGGAATCTGTTTGCGGTGTGCTAATGAAAACAAATCCTTTCTCCTCCAATGCTGCGAGGTTTTGTGGGATGATTTGAAATGCAAGACTGGCCAAATCTCCTTCAGGAGACATTATTTTTGCCTGCTGCTCCCATATCTGACCTCGCTCGCTGTCGCAACAGAGCGTCAAGGGCTCGGTATGGATCGCAGGCAGTACTGTGGATTCCGCAATGCTCTCCATCCTTGTTGCAAAGTCGAAGGCATTTTCCAGCAAGATATTTTCCTGCTCTTTTGTATCTGTCTTTGGCTGTTTGTCATTGACTGGCAACAATATAAAATTCAGATCAGAAGCATCAAAATCTGATGCGCAGATGGAAAGTAATTCCATTTTTGCAGAACCTCCCTGGCCTCCAGTGCCATCCAGAAGACTGCAATCATTTTCTTTACTCTCATAAGATTGATGTTGATCCATATCACGACTCAAACTCAGCTCATTACTGTTCAATGCTACTCCGTCTGATGAATTTGGGGCATAGTCTGAGACTGATGCAGAGCCTTCACTTTGTTTAATGCTGACCTCTGGCAGAATATACGTCTCCTCTAGCGCAGAGACCAATTCTGCAGTCAGCTGCACACTTTCAGCTTCGGCTTGAGAATGATTGCCATCACCGCAACCTGCAATTGACACATTCTCAGCATGTTTTTCTAAACTTGCTGGTGTCAGATACTTTGGGTCTTGGATTTCCATCATTAACAGATTGCCGTGGCCATCTGTGCCTTTTGTACAATGTTCCTCTGTGATGGATTCTTTGCATCCTGGGGATGGCAACACTAGGCCAGTCTTAATCTCTTGGGCAGGTAACTGATCTCCCCCAACTGTGCCCTGTGGGAAAGGATATGTGCTCTGCTCATCTGCTTCATCCAGCTGCTCACCGTAATGCAATAGATCTGACAATGTATCCTCAGCTTCAATTACGACAGTCTTTCCTTCTTCTGATATATAACTGTTTTTCAGACTTTGACCTGTAGCTGTTGCCCAAACACTTTTTGTCTCGTTGACTGCATCATTTGCTTTCAATGCATCTTCTTCAAACACAGTGTCTTCCAGTAAAGAGCACAAACTGTCCTTATTTTCAGCTAATAAAGGGAACTTTGGATCTGCTGTGATTTGAAGGTTTGCTTTTTCGCCACATTGTGACGGTGAGTCCTTTTGTCCAATTACAATTTCTTCAGATGTTAAACTGTAATCATTTTCAGCATCAATTTCAGGGCACTCAGCATCCTTATCTCCTATTTTGGGGCTGTTAATGGTGGAAAAGTTTGACAATTACACACTGAAATACTAATATAAAGTCTGACGTGCAAATAGGTGGTAGTTCATTCCATCTACATGCAATGGATTTAACGTGCTGAAGCCAGGCACTGCATGCGTTGAGTGATTAGTTCAATATTAAGTTAACAACTCCCTCGCTATCATAAACAGCCTAACTGTACAGTTCTGTTTGCTCTGTCTTGGCTGTCAGAATCAGACAATTAATATCAATGGCCTTGCTGAAAAATACCACATTAAGGAATCTGGCAATTCAACATTAACACGATCTCAAAATAATTTTTTGGCAACATGCGATATGTAACTTCTTTCTCTTCTCTTCCAGCTGCTGCTCCCTCGTTCTCTTTTCTTCCAGTAAAAACAACCATGTGAAGAAGGAAAAGACTACATTGAATATTTTGCACTGTAAGCAAAAATGGCTGAACTGAAAGAAGGAAATTCTTAACTTCCCTCTTGCTATAAATGATAGCTGGTGTGCCCAGTATTTCCAGCGATTTTTGTTTTTGTTTTAAGTTTTCTGGGAAAGATCGTACTTTATTTTGTGATATTCTGTGTTATTTTTAACAGATCTACAGCATCTAAGGAAGGATTGGTAAGAAGAAGCCTCTTCCAACCACAAAAGTCACATTGGAACTTTATCGATCCCTGACGGTTCATCATATGCATAATTCTCTCTGTCACACCAACCCTGATAATTGGCAGAAACAGGGCAGAAATCTGGAAATCCTGGAAATAGAGATCTCCTGCTATTTTAATGGCAATCTTTGTTTTGTTTCTTGATTAAAAGTCTAGCTGGTTTCAAGGAGGGACCCCCAGTGGAATAATGACATGGCCCCCAGGGTAAATAGAAGGAAGCTGGTCCCCTCCAGTGAAAGGTTCTTTGACTAAAGGGGGGGTAGAGATTCAAAGTTTTAATCAAAGAATACAAAGGGTCTTTGCAGGGAGTAGTTATCCTTTGGGCTGTCATAGCCTGTAGAGATGGTGAACTGATGGCAAGTAAATCAATCAGTGCTTTCAAAGTGGAATTGCATTGGCATTTGAGGGAAATGTGCAGGAAATTAGGATTGATGGGATTGTTCTACTAGATGCTGATATGGATTAGTTGGCCCAAATGGCCTTCCTCTGTGCTGGAAGATTCTAGGATGCAATCCTGGCCATTGGGAAAGAATGTGCTGAAAGCGGAGAAGTGTTTGCAAAAGATTGTAGGGAGAACAATAAAGGTAACTGTCATAAAAGAGATCAGGACAGAGGGAGGAGTGGAAAAATCATGCACAGAGAGGTAGGAATGAGCAGATGGCTTCAGTAGGAAGAAGCAGGGGTTGCCACAAATATACCTTGAAGGAGGCAGGAGATGACACTGCTCCTAGTGCAGACTCATACGCAATGTTTTAAAAGGCACACAACCAAGACAAAAGTGTTGGAAGCACTTAGCCGGTCAAGTAACATCCATGGGGAGAGAAATTAGAGTTAACATTTCAGGTCATGAACCCAGAGGAGAATCATGATCCATCATATAAATCTTGGACCTAAATAAACCCAAGCAACAACAGTCACACATTTACAAAGATCCAGGGTATATTTATTTGCAGCAAAATATTGTTCCAACTCTAAATCCAAAATAAAGCAAATTTGATGTTTTTTTAAATCTCAGATTTTAATTTAATGGAATAATGTGTGCGTGAAATTTACTTCTAAGAAGGAAACATTTTACCAGATCAGTGAAGCTTGATTTGGTAACTTATTGATTCTATTTGCATGTAACTGCAGTGCTTCCAAATCCCTGGAAAAGTCAGATTCCACTGTTTAATTTTATTTAGGATTCCATCTGTCTGATATCATATTAAATATTATAATAATGTATCAAAAGAGATGCAGGCAAACTACATAATCACACATGTGCTCACACAACCAGGGATTTGATGACAGGTTTTAGTTTTAAAACTCGTATCCATCACTCACAATCCTTTTCAGCATGGAAAGTTAGTGACAAGCTTATCATGTCTGTTATTCGATGGAATATCTAACTGTCCTCTGCCATATTTTGCATTGGGCTATGCTTTCACTATTCAAACTCATACTGTATAATAATATTAACCATATAATCATAATTGGTCAGATACTTTGAAGGTGAAGTTCCCTCAAATTATCCTCTTACAATCTGCCCAATTTTCTTTTATTTTCTTCAAAATACAAGATAACCAAGTGGCGCCAGTTAAAATATGTCAATTCCCTGTTGCCAATTTCCCACTGATGGGCACAATTTGTTCCTTAAAATTAAAATCTGGAACACATTTGCGAAAAATCGTTTTGCGTCATTTTAGATTTGGAGATTAAACAATGTGTTATGTTGTGAATGTAAATAGATATTCCCAAGTTACCCACAAAGCTTCATTAGGGTCTCAACCCAAAACATCACCCATTCCTTCTCTCCAGATATGCTGCCTGTCCCGCTGAGTTACTCCAGCATTGTGTGTCAAGCTTCATTTGATACCACTTCAATTGATTCAAAACCATGGCCTATATAATGAATTTGCCACTGTACACTTCTCTGTAAATGTTCCTAGGACAGAGGTAGATCAGTATATTCAATACTGAAATCAATATATTATTAAATACTTAGATGATCAAGAAGGAGCTAAAGGACCAGGCAGGAAAGAGAACTTCAGATTGAGCATCAGGCCATCACATTGAACAGCAGAAGACACAAAGTGTTGGAGTAAGTCAATGGGTCACGCAGCACCTCTGGAGGACATTGATAGGCGATGTTTTGAGTCGGGACCATTTTTCAGACTCACATCACAATCTATCAGTGTTCTCCAGAGATGCTGCTCCATCTCCCGAGAAGACCTTCTCCGGACACACGAGGAGCCTGAAGAAAGGTTCCGACCTGAAACATTCTCTATCCCTGTTCTCCAGAGATGCTGCCAGTCCCACTATATTATTCCAGCACTTTGTGTCTTTCATTGCAAACCAGTATCTGCGGTTCCTTGTTTCTTCGTTGAATAGCAGAGCATGCTCAGGGGGCCACATGACCTATTTACTCTTTTTGTATTCATATTTTCCATTAGAAATGGTTTGCATTTTAGTTTCTGAGATACCAGAATTCTAGAGGAGGCAATTCAGAATGGAGTCTATACACTAGCTCTGTTTGAAATGATGTGGTACCTTGGATGACAGATCAGCCTAATTTCCAACACACTTGGACGCACCATGATCTGTTGACGTTGGGATGGGGGGCAGATATATTGCGGTATTTTGTGCATTGTTGTCGGTGGGCCACTGTCCATTAAGGCAACAAAATGGACCATGGTCCCTTGCCAATTATAGTAACATTTCTACAGTCAAGGTCAATGTAAAAATACAATTTTCAAAGATTTCCCAATGCGTGGTCCTGACAAATTTGCATGCCTGGAACTCATAGCTTTATATTGCAATTACATTAGCAGCAGCTTTCTTTCCCTGCCCATCCCCCACCCCACCAACTTACAACAATGATAGGAATCTGGATTCTTGCTGCCATTTCGAGCCAATGCCGTGGTCTTAATTCCCAGTATATGAGGTTAGCTGTCTGATGAGCTAAGGGATTCTGTAACCAAGTGATCTAATGTAATTCCTAATTAAATATTGACATGCAGCTTTTGCTCTCAGCTGAATTCCCATTGGAAGCCCTTATCCTCGTTATTTCCAGTTCAGTATTTATATTCCAAAAATGTTGTTTTTCATGGCATCCTGCTAGCCAAACACATACATCAAATATAACTGAATGTTCTTTCTCCTGAAATAGTTGTGAATTCCCTTATAAAAATAGCTGTAGAAAATCCAACTATGATTTCAGCACACGACCTAAGCTAACAATGCACAAGAGCACTGAAATGTTGGTGCCACCATATTTCAGTTGAAAGGTTAAGTTATTCAGGTGAACATTAATGAGTCTGTGTAAAGTGTTCTGGCCATCAACTGTGGGTGGCACAGTGGAGCAGGTGGTAGACCTTATGGGCAGGAGAATTGGGTTAGGAGGGTGAGATAGATCAGTTATGATTGAAGGGCGGAGTAGACTTGATGGGCCGAATGGCAGAATTCTGCTCATATAATTTATGATCAGTTGCCTCACTGTTTTTGCTGCCAGAAACCTGGGTTCATTCCTGACCTTGGTGCTGTCAGTGTGGAATTTGCAGTCACCGTGTAACTACAAGGGTTTCCTCTGGGTGCTTCTGTTCCCTCCTACTTCTCAAAGACATGCAAGTGTGCAGGTTAATTGTCTGTACATTGTTTCTAATGAGCAGGAAATGGATGTGGAAATGGGTAGAGTGTAGAACGAGAGTGAATGGGCGATTGACGTTTGGCATGGACTCGAGGGGCTAATTGGCCTGTTTCCATGATATATCTTCACACTAAACTATAAACAATGTTTTGCTGACCATCATCTTTAAGAGCAGGTCAAGTAATCATTTTCTCACTGGTGTTTGTAGATCCTAACTGTGTGGAACTTGGTTGCTAACATCTGCAGCTTTGGCAAAAGTAAAACATACTGGCACTTTCCAGATACATAATCAAACTCGTACAAAATAGAGCCACGTTGGTGGATATTACAACTGGTGCCTGTTAACTTTCTCAAAAAGATATATTTTAGGGACAATCATAAAAGAAACGCAGAAGTCAAGACAACAACCAGAATTACATTTCAAAAATCTAATGCAAATCCTACAAAATAAGGCACAGGTATTGAAGAGCCAATAGCCATGAAAGAGATTACGTTGCTTTGAAGAGTAGTTTGGCCTTTAAATTCCCCATTGGTTAAAGAGAACAATTTTAAGGCTATTTGCACACAATAGGTCAGTCAGATGGTCCAGTATATTTGTACCATAAAGCTAAAAAACGAATAATTGTCACCTCAGGGATGCATTAAGCCAGAGGCTACTTGTGTTACTGCACTAAAGAACTGAGGTGCTCCTGTGATTGCGCTCACTAATCAATATTCAATGATGAGCAGACGCTAATGGTGTGATCTACTGAGGACCAGTGATTACTGCTGTTTACCATGCAGCAGATGTGAAAATGTCTGCTGTGAAAATCTCAATTGCTTAGCTACAAAATTAAATTTCAAACACTTATGCACCATATTAATGTTCCATATGATTTATTAGAATGGCAGTTCGGATATATATCTAATTGTTCTAATCATTTTGCACAGAAAATAATTACCAAATTAGCCACCTAAATCAAACTGCTTTCCATGCATCTGAGTTATATGTAGAGCGCCAGCTATTTAATATTACAGATTGCGATTGGAAGGCATTCAGATTGTTATTAGAAAAGATTAAAAGTTAAAGGAAGGAACCTGCTTTAATATACGAGTCATGTGCTCCAGACATCCCAAACTAGCTCACGGTTGATAAATGGCAAGAAAGCAAAATATTGAAACAAACAAAACAAATAATAAAACCATATGATTAGAGTTTACATATTTTAAGGTGATGGGGAAAAGATTTAATAGGAATCTGACAGGTAGCTTTATGTATATTTTTGCATGGAACAAGCTGCCAGAGGAGCTAGTTGAGGCAGGGTCTATCACAGCGTTTAAGAAACAATTAGACAGGTACACAGATAGGACATGTTTAGAGGGATATGGGCCAACCGCAGGCAGGTGGGACTAGTGTAGATGGGACATGTTGGTCGGTGAGGGCAAGTTGGGCTGACAGGCCTGTTTACTCTATAACATTTAAATCACGGATATGATTTGATAATCAGCCGATTTATAAAATGTGTGTAGGTGAATCAGGAGCCAAACAGCATCAACACAATGTCAACCTTCATCAACGCCAAACTGTACTTCCATGCACTGTCCATGATACACCTCCCTGGATGAATACTAACACTGGAGTTGGCTAAACTTTGCCACATTTCAATGTGGAAAGGACAAGCAGCAATTATTCACCCTACACAAGCATCTTAGAGAAAATATTGAGCAATTGAAACAACAATATTGAACAACTTAAGGATGCAGTTACATAATTGTGGGCCGGAGGCCTGTTTCTGTGCTGTACTTCGCCATTTCTATCATCATATTTGGATCACTTCAAAGGCGCTCCACATCTCTTGAGTCCAGTGTAGTATGATGTGGGACACCCTCAGGGAGTTACTTCTTTTTTTTTAATTTTTTTTATTTTTTTATTAGATAGAAGCAATTACATAATTTTACAAAAGGTGCGTATTCATTGTTGACATAATAAAAATCATTTTGTTCTTTGTAGATATACATAACCAGTATTATTTATGTTAATCCTTGCTTAATAATTGTGCTTCTATATTTTTTTTTTCCATTTTTTATAAAGGTAGAAAATAGTAGAAAAAGATTAAACAAAAAAAATTAAATATATATATATCAAAGTCAAAAGAGTTTATTGTCATGTGTCCCTGACAGGACAATGAAAATCTTTCTTTGCATAGCACAACAGAACATAGAAGGCATTGACTACAATTCTGTACATAAATACACCCATGACTTAATAAATTAATAAAGTGCAAATAACAGATGGAGGGATATTAATGTTCAGAGTTCCGAGCCAGGTTTAATAGCCTGATGGCTGTGGGGAAGTAGCTATTCCTAAACCGGGCTGTTGCAGTCTTCAGGCTCCTGTACCTTCTACCCGAAGGTAGCAGGGAGATGAGTGTGTGGCTAGGGTGGTGTGGGTCCTTGATGATGCTGCCAGCCTTTTTGAGGCAGCGACTGTGATAAATCCCCTCGATGGAAGGAAGGTCAGAGCCGATGATGGACTGGGCAGTGTTTACTACTTTTTGGAGTATTTTCCTCTCCAGGGCACTCAAGTTGCCGAACCAAGCCACGATGCAACCAGTCAGCAAGCTCTCTACTGTACTTTTGAACCATCGACCTGTTGATATAAACAGGACTGTGGGTCCCCATCCTACGCCTTCCAAAGTCCACGATCAGTTCTTTGGTTTTGCTGGTGTTGAGGGCCAGGTTGTTGTGCTGGCACCATATGGACAGTCACTCGATCTCTCTTCTATACTCGGACTCATCCCCATCAGTGATACGTCCCACAACAGTGGTGTCGTCAGCGAACTTGATGATGGAGTTCGCGCTATGACCGGCTACGCAGTCATGAGTATAGAGTGAGTACAGCAGGGGGCTGAGCACGCAGCCCTGAGGTGCTCCCGTGCTATATATATAAAAAGTTGTAAAAGAATGGAATATTCTACAGATTTTACATCGTTGGAGATATATCCACGTTTTATGAAATGTACTACTTCATCTATTCTTCGATTCTGGTTTCAGTCGGGTTCTCGTGCCGAACCAGTTTGCCCCTTCAAATATTCAATAAATGGGGACCATATTTTTTTTAATAGTTCTTGTTTGTCCATTAAGACAAATCTTATTCTTTCCAAATATAGGGTCTCCGACATTTCTGTGGTCCACATTTTAATTGTGGGGGTTATAGAGCCTTTCCAAAATTTTAATATTAATTTTTTCCCAATTATTAAACTATAATCAATAAAAATTCTTTGATTCGAAGTAATGAATTGATTTGGTTCCATTATTCCTAATATTATTAATTTTGAGTCAGGAGCCAGTTTGGTATTGACAACTTCTGAGATTATCTTAAAAATTTCCATCCAAAAATTATTAATTTTTATACAGTTTACGAATAAGTGCAATAGGTTAGCCTCTGAGTGTTGACATTTATCACAAATAGGGGAAACACTTGGAAAAATTCTATTCAGTTTTGTTTTTGAATAATGTAGTCTAAGGGAGTTACTTCTTACTCATATGAATGAGAGTACCAGAGGTAGCAGTATAATTAGGGCCTTGGAATGAGACGAACAATGGTAACTTGCATTTATATCAGACTTTTACGTGAAATAAAGCATAGGAGAATTTTGAATGGGAGGGAACTTATTGCATCTTCTTGACAACCACACAGAATGGAAGCAGGTAGAGAAGCAAAGGGTTTTAGGGAGGGAAATTTCAAATAAGAGCCTCGATGGCCAGAACGTAAAGGGACAAACAGAAAAAGACCAGTTAGAGGGACAGAAACTTCAGGAGATGTATATATAAAAAGGATAAGGACAAGATGTTTAAATCTGCAGATGAGAATTTTAAGACTATAGGTGCACACAGACCAAAGGGACACGACTCAAGAGTGAGAAGTGCAAAGGTGAATATGAGTAGAACTAAATCATTTTCAGAACACAGAGAGCAAGTTGCAGGCACTGATAGTATCAGTGTAATTGAATCTGAGGGCGATAAAGGCACAGATGGTGGAATTAGTCATTGTCACTTTAATAATCCACAGCCACCTTTGCTAATATTTTCAGTTTCAATCTCACAATCGAGTTTTTCTTTATGTTAGGTTTATTATCAAGAGTCAAGAGTGTTTTATTGTCATAGGTCTCGAAATGGAACAACAAAATTATTGTTTGCAGCAGCACAGCAGATATGTAAACTATGCACACAGGTAGTACTCTGTAAATGTCATAATAGACAACAAAAAAGTATATTAAAAAATGATAATAGTATATTAAAAAATGATAATAGTGCAAAATAGTACAGAACTGATCACACTGATCTGTTCTGTATTTATTTATGCTTACTATATTCTGTTGTGCTGAAGCAAAGCAAGAATGTAATTGTCCTATCTGGGACACATGACAATAAACTCTCTTGAATCCTGAAGAGAAAAACAATGTCCCCCAAGTCTATGTAGTTCAGAGCTTAATTGGAGGGTGTAGTGTTTAATAGCCTGATGGCTGTTGAGAAAAAGCTGCTTCTGAACCTGGACGTTACCGTTTCCAGGCTCCTATGCCTTCTTCCCGATCGGCAGGAGTGAAATTAAAGCATGGCCAGGGTGATGTGGGTCTTTCATGATGCTGGCTGCCTTTTCGAGGCAGTAACTACTGTAGATCCCTTTCATGGTGGGGAGATCAGTGCACATGTTGGACTGGACCGTGTTTACCACTTTTTGCAATCCTCTTCATTCTCGGGCATTCGAGTTGCCAAACCAGGCTGGGACGCAACCTACACTGTATATCTGTAGAAGTTCAAGAGAGTATTAAGCGACATTCATGTTGCGTCACAGCCTCGTGTTGGGTCGAGGTTCGTGTTGAGGTAAGAGCTGGTATGCGCCATGACCAACCTCTCAAAGCACTTAATCATCACAGACATTAGTGCCAGCAGTCGGTAGTCAATGAGGCATGTCACCTTACTCTTCCTGGGTATTATTTATGACCTTTTAAAGCAGGTGGAAACCTCAGTAATGAAAGTGCTCCAGCTAGTTGGTCCGTACAGGTTTTAAGAACAGGACCAGGTACAGCATCAGGTCCAGATGTGTCACGTGTACCAAGATAGCATGAAAAGCTTGTTTTGCATGCTGTCGAACCAGATCAAATAATATTATACATAAACACTATATATATATATGCAATAGACGGAGCATTGGGGACGGTAGAAAGTGCAGAATATAGTTCTCAGCATTGAATCGCATCAGTATCGTAGACAAATTCCAATGTCCATTATGGGGTACAGGTGAATCAGACATTATCCAAAGCTTAAGGGAGGACCATTCAGAAGCCTGATAACAGAGGGGAAGAAGCTGTTCCTGAGTCTGATAGTGCGCATTTTGAAAAGCTTCTGCACCTTCTGCCAGATGAAATTAGTTGTAGTGAATATCATCATCAACGTCATAATCGTTGAGAACATCAATGGGCCTGGTGCCTTACAATGCCATGTACGACACTGATCGCAACCTCTACTGAAGTGTGGATGGCCGTTGGCTCGCTTGGAGCTCATCCGCCCTTTGACAGGTCTTGTTTTTGGTCCTGCTGGGGGTCCACAGCCCCCTCCTCACCTGGCAAACCAGGTGGGGGAGAGGGTTTAGTCGCTGATTATCCAACCATGGAGCAGGTAGCACGGGATTACATGGTATCCATGGCGGGGGGATCTCCCCCCGACCTGTCCATGGGAGTAGAGAATGCACTGGTGCTGAGAGCTATGGTGACGGGGGAGCTGCCACATCTCCTCACTGATTCTGATTATGGTCTGTGGTTAGAAAGTCGAGGATCCAATGGTAGATGCTGATTTCTCAGGCCAGGATTTTGGAGATGCGTTTGGATGGGATTATGGTGCTGATGGCAGAGCTACAATCGATAAATAGGAGTCTAAGGTGATGAGTTTTCCTTGGAGACATGCTGAATTTCCTCAGTCTCCTTAGGAAGTAGAGGCATTGGTGTATGGAACGAGTTTCCGGAGGAGGTAGTTGAGGCCGAAGATGAGTTTTGGGCGAGGGAAATGGCGTCTGCTGTGCACCTGTGGTGATGGTAAACAAACTGCCCACTCTTGTCATTGGAAAAGGCCTTAAGCCAAATCATGATTGATATTGTCGTGCAGGATCCTAATTTGATTTCTCTGCAGCCTTTGATACATTTCACCATGTTCCCCATGGGCTTACTTGGACAAATGTACGGTATAGTACCAACTGCATTTGTAATCCATTTCAGAAATTACATTGCATTGACTTCAATGGAGCATTATCAGTGAGGGTGTATCAGAATACACAACTGCCACTGTATTATGTTTACCATCAGCGCAAAATGAGGCATTTCCAATCCAAGCAGCAAGAGACAGGACTGTGACTGAACCTTTTCAGAATTAGCTTCACGGTGCAAATTCGGAAACATGGACTTGAAGGCTAGAATATAATAGAATGAGAAAAATCTTTTTTTTCTTAAGTGTGACCCAGGGAATCATGTGCCTTAAAGGTTGACACCTCTTTTGATTAATATCTTGCGAGCATGGCATAAAACAAGCAAGTAAGGTCGTCCAAAGAGATTGCAGGCAATAAATCCAACGGCTGGGATTATAAAATATAGATTTCTGGCACATTTGGAAGATATAGGTAACTTAATTAGGATGTGTGCAGGAAAGAACTGCAAATGCTGGTTTAAATCAAAGGTAGACATAAAATGCTGGAGTAACTCAGCAGGACAGGCAGCATCGCTACTCCAGCATTTTGTTTCTACCTTTAACTTAATTAGGAGATGGAAGTAATATGGTTGAGATTACCGGAGCGATATTGCCTGATGGAAACCTGCCACAGCTCAGTATGAATGCTGGAATATTTTTATTCCTGAGTCTCATCTATGCAGATTTCCCACCGAAACCCATCAGTAAATCCGGGTTTGATGACATTCCTTGCTTGCAGGCCAACTAAATTGCAAGAGGCATTAATGTTACATGAGACTGGGGAAGTTTAGTGATTTTACATGTGTTTCTTGTGTATCAAAATAAGCAAACATATTTATTGAACCAAAAACTATATCCTCTCTTGCACTATATCCCATTCCCTCAAACATGTGGTTATTTTGGATCTCCTCTGTGGCATTTGCCTTAATGCCAAAAAGATCTCCTTCTGGTCACAACCCTGTGTCATTTGCCACTTAGATTAGCATAAAGACGGCTTCCATCAGGCATCTGTTCAAGCTGATCCCAAGAACAGGTGAAGATAGGAACCCAAAGAAGGATATGGGACTGCTCTGGTTCAGTCTCAAAAGCTGTTGTCTCTTCCATTCCAGTAACATAAGCAATGAACTGAAATTTATTCCATGTTATGCTAAATAAGTCACACTTAGAAACAATAAATTAGGGTGACATCTCACTGCAAGATTACGGGGTTGCTGCAATCAAAGATAAATTGTCAAATCATGGTCCTGTCTGGCCTCCCAGGTGAATGTGAAAGAACCTATCACATAATGCTAAGGAAGAGCAGGGATGTTATCAGTAGTGTCCTGTCCATGATGTAGCCTAATGTTAACATGACTTAATAAAGCTCAAGCTGGCTTGCAGGAACAAAAATACAAAATGGGCAGGGTCTATATGTTGCACTCTACTTCCAGTGGCGTGTTGGCCTTCAATTCTTGCTTCGATGGTACAGTACATGTTTAACATGCAAAGTCCTTTGTACTAGATGTGATGTGGTGGAGAGGGACCTGGTGATAAAGTGTGAATAATAGCTTAAATGGTTCAAGGTTCTTAACCCTTGCAAGTCAAGTCAAATATGTATTGTCATACACACCAGTACCTAGGTACAATTAAAAATAGCTTGGTTTCTTTGAATTTCTGTCAATATGTTCTGAGCAATTTGAATTAATACTTAATGGAAGCTTATTTTTCATAAATATGCCAATCAAACTTTGAGGACATCAATCGCTCCTGACTATGACTAAATCAAAAAGTTGTTTTGTGTACCAGGTCAACTTTGCTGATCTCCAACTTTCCCCCAACTAAATACTGGGAAGAAAGAAGCCAATACTTCATTTCCCTATTGCATCCCCTGCTTTTCAACCATCAATTCTATTACTGTCCCACTGCAGGGTTCAGACCTGAAACATTAACAAATCTTCCCCTCAAATGATGCTGCTCAACCTTCTTTCCTCCACAGATTGTTTGTTGCTGTCACTCCCCTTGAAAACTGCCTGAAACTCCCGATTTCCCACAATCTTCAGCTCATATTTTACTCTACAGTCGTGTTTTAGAGCCGCTAACTTCGACTTTTGCCCAACTTCATCACTGACTCTACTCATCTACTGCTGGAACCCTTGACCATGCCGTTGGCAACTCTACATGAAGTTTCTTTACTCCACCAAAACTGAGAACTTTTAAAACTCTTCTGGTTTTGTCTTAACTGCATCATATTTTGCTCTAAAAACCCTGTGCTTGCTGACATATCCTTCCATTCCCCCTCCCCCCACCAATCCCCATTTTCAAAACCTCCCTCGATGCTCATCCATTTATACTTCTATAAGCTCCCGTCCTATTCCCTCCAACCCTGTCACCTGACCCAACACAAAACACTGCAAAGAAATGTGCTTCAATTTCCTTCTGAATTAAGTAGCTGAAATATCTTAACATTGTCCTGCATATTACTATATAACAATGCACTATAATCTAATGTATGTTATTGGATAATGTGCTTCACTAAATACTACATGTTTGTAAGCTGTGTTGCTCAATAACAATCATGTCACATCACATTTACACAGGTACAAGAGACATTTTCAAGTTTAAATAAAACTTGAACAATTCCTACGAGAAGTTAAATAATATTTATCTAAACTATGGAAGATATCGCATAGGACAAATTAGCTGATATGTGTCACACATGTGTCACACTACAATTCCAGCGAATGTAGACACAAAATGCTGGAGTAACTCAGTAGGACAGGCAGCATCTCTGGATTAAATTCCAGTATTTGCTGACATCATTTGACCTCAAGTATGCCCAATGCAAATTAGTCCAAACAGGCCTCAAACACCTGCCTCAACATGTTACAGCCCATAGAGAAATGCTTCTGTTTAAGTTGAAGTGCAGCTGTAAAGAGAGTGCTCATGTTCTTATCTGTTGGATGCAAAGAGTAAGCAAAATGCCTCCTGATTTACTATAAATGTAATTTATAAGGATTTTTAAATGCCTGAACACGTCCCCACAGGAAACTGAGCTGAAACAAAAAATGTAACTGGAATGTTTTAAGTTTGCCTGCTTATGTTAAATGTCCCTCATACTTGTCAGACAAGAATTGCAGGATTTGATTTTTGATCAAAAGTTGTAATGGCACAATCCCAACCACAATATTCAAGCGCCCTTGTGCACAACGACCAAAGCTGTTCACTCGTCATCTTTAAAGGGACTGCTGGAGGCAACTGCGGGAATGACTCGGTTGAACTTCCTTCAATATTATGAAAATACAGTCCAAGTAGAAAAGTGATTCCAGCCTCCTGCTGAAGTCAGACCTGAAACGGGCCTCTGTTTCTCCATGTAGTGACAAGTAAGCAATGAAAAATATCTCAACTTCTTTTCACAATAAAACAAAACTAATTGAATTTAGGGTTATATTTTTTAAGTTATTTCATCTCTTCCTTTTTGCTGCTTTTCTATTGTAAAGCACCGTTTGGTGATGGTACCCTGGAATGTCTGATCAGTTTGGATTTAGACTTAGATTTGATCAAAGGATTGATCATACATAATGTTCCCTTAATGTGAAAACGTATTCAGTCTACAAAATATGAATATAGAGCCTGGTCATTACAATACATGCAGTTTAGGATTGGAGTCACTTAGAAGTGGGTATGAAAAGCAAAACCAATCAATCAAATTCAGAAATGTTAGTAATCAATTAACTGGCAGCATGTTTCTAATAACGGAATTAATCAATGGTGTAATTTTGATGCCTGATTGTAATTTAGATTAGTTTAGAGGTACAACGCTGAACAGACCCTTTGCCCCACCAAGTCAATGCCGACCAGCAATCACCTCGTACACTAACACTATCCCCTAAACACAAGGAACAATTTACAATTTTTACCGAAGCAAATTAACCTACAAACCTGTACGTCTTTGGAGTGTGGGAGGTAACTAGTGCACCCGGGGGAAAACCCAAGCAGTCATGGAGAGTCATAGTCTTTCCGCGTGTTAGATGAACGTGATAGCCACTACACTATAGAAAACCTGAAAGGGCAAATCTTTCACACACTCTCTGTAGTTTAAATGCCAATATAAAATCCAGCTCTAACCTTACTATATTTGGAGTATTGAGCTTGTCGAAAACAAAGTGAGTGGAAATCATGTAAATGTCAAACATTATAACGTTCTTGACATTGCATGAAGATGGGAACAAAGGAAGCCATTAAATGGTTCTCCAGTTCCCAAAATGAAACAAGACACATCTTGCAGCATCGGTATTCATGGTGGAGCACTGTGATGTGGGAACAGTTCCTTCAGCATGTTTACCTGTCCACCATCCACTTGCACAGTAGCATGGTTATCATTAATGCATTGCTCACTCATGCAAATCCCTGCACAACTGGAGATTACCAAATTTATCAGGCATTTCATTTAGTCCCTGCAGGTTAAGCCAACACATCACAACGTTATAGCAACGATATTTCTGCAATTCCAGAGGTAAATGTTAGTCTTTCAAATGGGAAATATTTTTAGATCTTGTATTTTACATTCATAACAAAATTCACTCCACAAAGTTCATGCACTGTAATGTTCGAAACAAATTCACGTGGATTTATCACAGACTATGAGCACCAATGGAATATTTAATTAAGCAGTGTGAAAACCACAGGCACTAGGTAGTTTTAAAGGCAGTTCATGCATTTCTAGTCTTGTTAATTACAGACCCAGCTACTAACTTACATACCGAGAAACAACAGGTCCATCTGTAGCCTGAACAGACTCACACTGCTTTACCTGACGGAGCACTGGGATGCTTTCACTGTCAAGGCTATCGATAAAAAAACAACAAAAAGAACAATTGTTTGAATGATTAAAAATCACAGAATGTTTATTCAAGTGTCCTTTTCATTGCGTCTGCATTCTCTGTAAACAACTGTGTAAACATAGTTTCATCTTTTTGTGCACAATTAAACGCTTTTAACTGGCGAAACTCAGAGCAAAATCTGATAAAAATCTGACCACGTGTTGTTAACATTGCCCACGTGTTGTTAACATTGGGACTTTGAGCGTTTATTTTCTCGTATTTGCGGCCTGGCATATATCGGAATGGCAAATAGACACTGTTGAACTGGAGACAGTGAAAGTCACTGAAGACAAGGACAGACTTTGGGAGATGGAAGCACAACAAACTGCAGATGCTGTTGAGCAAATGTTGAGCTTATGTTGAGCAAAAGATTTTGAGAGATTTTTGTTTCAGGGTGGAATCGCGTTTGGAGCGCAGGTTGAACCAATGCTGTCCAGCCAAGTATTGGTTAAAATGATATTTGACGGATATGTAACATTTATAGCACAGGGTGTATTACCCCCGTTGATGGTACATATGGTATGGATACACATGCTGCATATGACCCAAGAACATTCATTGCAGTACATTCAACTGACAGATTACATTTTAATCATCATCGAGGGGAAGGCTTCATACCTTAGGGCACAGTTGAAGTAGAAGCTGATCTTTTTTTAATGATTTACACAGAGCCCCTGAAGTTATTTGATAATTATGCAGCTGTGCATTGAACGCTTACATTTGTGTTTGTGAATATATTTGAAAATATTCCACAGAGAACAAAAAAATGAGAATGAAAGTAATTTTATTTTATAGAGCAAAAATGATTGAAGAAGAAGGGTATGTTAGATTATGAAGGTCATTCTTAAGAGAAAATATGTTCGCACTCTGCTGGTCTTCTGAAGTGAAGGATTGTTGTGGGTGTCTTGCTTGTTGCGAGTTAAAAGAGACCAGAATGTGTGTGAAGACAGACATAAAATGCGTAACTCAGCGGGAGAGGCAGCATCTCTGGAGAAAAGGAATGGGTAATGTTTCGAGTCGAGACCCTTCTTCAGAGTGTGTGTGAGGCTGAGACACATCTGGAATGTACTTTCAATGGGCTGGTAAAGACGAGGCAGAGGTATTGCAATGCAGGCAGTAATGCCCAGGTAGAAACCCACACAGAGCAGGCATGTACTGATAATTAATTGCATTATTGTTTATTGCATATTTATTTGCGGTGGTGTTGCATTAACGTGCCTGTAAAAGCTGCAACAAGTAAGAATTTCATTGTTCTGTTCCCAGTGCATATGGCAATTAAACAGTGGATATGTCATTGTGTGGTTCAATGGACTGTGCCGGAAAAAGGGTTCACGTTCTGTCATCGAAAATGATGTTGTTTTCCCAAACCAACATCAAGACAATGTCGAGTAATTAATTGAATCAGTGATGTGCATGGTCCACAGTTTTAAACTTCTGGGCAACTCTGGCCGGTTGAAAACAGTTTATTTTTGTTAAAAAGTAATGCCTTCAACATTTTTAAGCAAGTTTTTCATAAATCTCAAACCACTGTTAAATGTCTGTTGTTTTGAAGCTATTATAGTTGAACTTTTAAGAAATTATGCAGACTTACTACGAAGTGTTTAAAACACCAACGACACATGGGCCGCAGTACCGGGGGGGGCTGGGGGGGCTACAGCCCCCCCACTTTTTTGGCTAGACATGTTTCACGCTCCTTTCCATGTCTACGGGGAGGCTCAGGACATCAGGCGCTGGAGCTAACAACGGTAAGTCTGATACTTCCAAATTTCTGCGTGGAAATTTGTGAGAACATTGCATCATTTTGTGCCTTTGGAGGCATTTGAGATTTAATTCCCGCACCGAACTGCTGTTTGATGTTTGATGCTGATCAGAGGGTGTGAACATTTTGAGTTATCCGCAAACTCTGAGAATCTATTGAAAAGCTCGACAATGACATGCGAGGAGCTGGTGGGCTGCAACAAAGATTCCCGTGTGTTGTTAGAACACATTGGATGATGAGCGGTTTTAGGTCAAAGTAGACGCGGGAGGTTTTTAGCTTTTCGACATTAAATACTTCCGTCACAGACCAATATGGAGCAAGGTTTTGAAGTAAACAATAGGAGGACATAACGTGCTTGCAATGCTCTGTTAATTGGGGCATCACCTGTGGAAGAGAAACAGACTCTTCATCAGGTCTTCGACCTGGAATGTTAACTCTGTTTCTCTTTGCACAAATGGTGCCTGACCTGCTGAATATTTCTAACATTTTTTCTAATGTCACATATGAAACTCCTGTTTTTTTTAGAATTTTCCAGAAAATCACTTTATTTCAATTTTCTCCTGTTTACGTTTGATTCTCGATGCAACTTGCAAATATCTTACACATTATGAGTTTGGCGTTGGTCAGTGCTATGATGCCGGTGGCCCAATGCTGGTTCAAGAAAAGGGGTTGCTCAACAGATACTTAAAGAGGGTCTAAAGGCACATTGCCATGGGCACGACTTGAATTTGGCCGTAAGTGAAGCAACAATAGGGTCAAAGTTGCTTTCAGATGCCTTGGACGTTACGTACGAAATTTACAAACTGATCAAGTTTTCACCAAAGCGTCAAGGTTTGCCAGAGGGACCTACCTTATCTTAAAAATACTTCAAACAAAAAACATTGAAATCATACTTCTACAATGCACTAAAACATGATATGAATACATCAAATTTCAAAAAGTGCCTACCCCTCCCACACACCCCCACACCCCCAAGGTCGGTGATCAGTGATCGCTCAGCTCCCCCCCACTTTCAAAAATGCTCCACAGACCAGCAACATGCTAACTTCTTCACAGGAAATAAATTATTATAACATTTGAACCCATATCATTCTTTTGTGCATAGCAAAGTTTCAGCAAGCAGGCTCATAATACAAGCAGGATAATTTAAATACTTATTATTACATTCAGTGGAACAAAACAAAACATTGCATAGGTTAAATGTGTGCTTACTGTTGCTGGACTAATTTTAGCAACATGCATTCAAATAAGTGTGGTAGATTGAAAGATATAGCATGGAAACAAGCACTTCAGCCCAACTCATCCATGATGTCCATCTAAACTCATCCCAAAGATATTGTTAAATGTCTCAAATACATTTGATAATGGGTACAAAGCTTCACTAAAATTGGAAAACCTCTATTCTGAAGAAAGTAAACTTTAATTAGGAACTTTGCAGTATAAGCAATATTTAAAATTTTAGCAAGTCCGAAGTTTTGGAATCCTGAAACAAAAATGTCCAATATTGCTGCACAGTGGCAAAGCAGGTGGTGTTGCTGCCTCACAGTGCTAGGAACCTGGATTTCGTCTTGACCTCTGGTGTTGTCTGAATGGGGATTGCAGGTCCTCCCTGTGACTGTGTGGTTTTCCTCTGGGTGCTCCGTTTTACTCATACGTCCCAAAATTGTGCTGGTCTGTAGGTTCTTTGGCAGGTTAGTGCAGGTGAAAGCCAGGAAAATCAGGAAATTATGGGGTTACTCTGAGAGCCAGAATAGATTCAATGGGCTGAATGGCCTCCTTCCATGTCATGGAGAGAATATGAAAAAATAATTCAAAAATTAGCCTCTAGCCCAAGTAAAGGATCTGGATCTGAAATATTGACTATCCGTTTCCCTCCACAGTTGCTGCCTAGCGTGCTAAGTTCCTCCAGAGGTTTGATGTTCGTTTCATAAATTTCTCAGTGCCTTATGCAGTATCATTGATACAATGCCAGAGCTCGAAATGACAACCATTGGACACAGCAGGGCACCCCTCCAGTTTGCTAACTACAGACTTTCAGCTCTCCTGAAAGCAAGGCCCCAAATTATCGGTGAATGTGTTACAATTTGCGTCTGTGATATGTCTGCTACGGTTGAATAGCTGTAAGCATATCTGCAAGGTGCAAGGTTTGTGAATGAAAATTGGACCAGTAGTAAGTGTGCAGGTGTGGCGGACATTTCTTGTGACTGTTTCCGTCCCCGTATTCGTTCTCCGTGGACATTGATCTCTCCCCTCTTGCTTTTGGTCCTTTGTAGCTTCTGGAGCCTCCTGGAGTTTCTTTCCCCAGGTCAACTCCCTCCACCATCACCAGAAAGTCAACATTAGTCATTAATGCTTTGTAAGCTGCACAGTGACTTCCACCAGTGGATGGATTGTGGTCACCTCAGAAATGATATGTTCTTAGAACATTGCCATTATACGGCCTAGTATTTGACATTTTCACCTTGGGATAAAAAGTTCTGACTGTCTACTGAATCCATGCCGCTCATATTTTTATAAAATTCCATTACATCTCCCATCAGTGCTCCAAAGAAAACATCCAAGTTTTTCCAACCTCTCAGTATTGCAAATACCATTTACGCAGGCCGTATCCTGGTGAACCTCTTCTGCACTCTCTCCAAAGCCTCCACATCCTTTCTATAATGGTGCAGACAGAGGTGCACGCAATAAACCAAACAAGGCCTAACAAACGTTTCATAAAGCTGCCACATGACTTCCTGACTCTTCAGATTAGTTTCTCAGTTCAGTTCATCTCAATGCCACGACACTGAAGGCAAGCATACCGCATGCCTTCTTTACCACTATCTATTTGTGTAGCTACTTTCAGAGGCCTGTGGACTTGGACCACAAATCCCTCTGTACATCAATGCCGTTAACAGCCTGCCATTAACTGTTTACTTTCCCTTTACATTTGATGTACAAAAGTGCAAAACTTCACACTTTCCCCCTTCCAATATTTGTACCTGATCTGTACCCTGCTGTATATTTTGACAGCCTCCTTCGCCTTCCACAACTCTTTTCATATTGAGTCGCCCAGCACTTGTCCCTTCAAAACCCCACTGCTTCTCCCGGCAATCTGCAATCTCTGATTAATAGACACAAAATGCTGGGGTAACTCAGCGGGTGAGGCAGCATCTCTGGAGAGATGGAATGGGTGACGTTTCGGGCCGACACGCTTCTTCAGACATGAACCCGAAGAAGGTTCAGGTGTTGAGATTTGAAGAAAGGTCTCGACCCAAAACGTCACCCATTCCTTCTATCGAGAGATGCTGTCTGCCCGGCAGAGTTACTCCAGCATTTTGTGTCTACCTTCAGTGTTAACCAGCATCTACAGTTCCTTCCTACACATCTCGCTCGGACTGAACCTGCGGTGTGACTGCCTCCCTAAACCTACTGTCTATAACCCTGCCTGCCTCCCGCACACTCCTCCATGTGTCCAACTGCCGCTCCAACAGATCCATGGATTTCTTGTGTCTATTTTTATGAATGAGGTATATATATATTTTTTAAATAAAAATAACCTCCTCCTTAAGAGGTGTAAGCAAGTGTTTAATAAGCACTGATCATTTTTAGCCGGTCCGTGGAACTCCTGACATTGCTCACACCGAGTCTCCAAATGGTTGCACAAGAAAATCACACAGAAAAGATAAACTGCCCTGAGCCCCTGTGCAGACTCTTGGCAGCACAGATTTCCTCCTTGGAACAATGAATGTCTGGACCTTTCTGCATCGCTGATGTTAAAACAAGGCAGAATGGAGAGAGTATCAGTCATTGAAAGAACATTGTCACCTGTGACCAATTCGATGTGTCAGGTTTTCCTGTTTCCTTCCAGCGTATGAAAATGGAATAGTGAATAGTTTGCAGCACGGCAACAGGCCATTCAGCCCGCAATGTCGGTGCTGAACATCATACCAAGATAAACTAATCTCATCTACCTGCACGTGATCCGTATCTCTCCATTCCCTGAATATCCATGTCCCTATCTGAGAATCTCTTAAATGCCACTGTTGTATCTGCCTCCACCCACCACCCTCTGTGTAAAAAAAACTTACCCTGCACATCTCCTTCAAAACTTTGCCCTTCTCACCATTAAAGCTATAGTCTTTAATGTTTCCACCCTTGGTAAAAGCTTCTGACTGCCTACCTTATATAGATGCCAGGTTTCGTGGCATCATGATATGAAATTAACTTGTCCATCATGATGTGTGTTCTCCAAAAAGGAACTAATTGTTTTTAAATGCAACATAAACAAAATGCATGGGCTCTACAAACTGTAACTAAAAGCTTGTGCTGGAGATTTTCCATCTCTTGGGCAAACCTGCAAAAAGATACCATATAAGAACTCTGAAAACTTGCTAAAAAAATGATAAGGATCCTTTGCTGGTATCATAAACTGATTAGAATGCCCAATTCTTTACAATACTATACGTTTCCAGATCCTGGTCAGAAATAACATTCTCAACTTTACTTCTGCAACCTCTCTCCTTCATTACTCTCAAGGTCACTGCACTCCCCCCATTTCTGGCAAGTCCTCCCTCAGTTTTAATTGCTCCATCAGCAATTGTTTATGAGGACAGTGGAATCGCGAGATCACCCGCTCTTCAGTAAGGTTATACAAGTGAACCTAAAAAATACATCGGCCCTCCTATTTACATTATTAAGGCTCATACAATTAGATTCAGATTGCCGCCAACCTCAGGATATAGGTTTATCAGAACACACAAAGAACAAAAGAAACAGGGGCAGGAATGGACCACCTGGCTCCCCGTGCCTGCCCGGTCATTCAATATGATTGTGTGTGATCTACTTTGGCCTCAATCTTCTGTGCCAGTTCCCTCCAATTTTCCAATCTTTCTAAAAATTATCTACAGTACCTCTACCAAAAGAAGTCTGGTCATCTTACCTCCACAACCGTCTGGGGTAGCGAATTACAGCGATTCACTGCTCTCTGCAAAAATGACCAGTTGTCAATGACCTGTCCTTATCTTGTAAATGTGTCCCCTTGTACAGGACTCTCCCACTTGTGAAAATATCTCAATATCTACTCTACCATGCTGCCTCCAGATCTTATAAATCTCAATAAGATCGTTACTCATTCTGCTAAACTCCAAATAATCCTGACCCAATGTGTCTTTATTGGACAAATCCCTTACCCCATTAAGGCTCAGCGCTCTTATTTATATTAAGGCTCATACAACTTGTTTCAGATTGCTGCCAACCAGCAATGGTTTCAGTCTGAAACAGCCTGATAAATTCATTTTGGACTGCCTCCAATGATGTTATATCTTCTACATCAGGACATCTTTGACCCCAAGACATTGGTGACCAAAACGGAATCTTGTTTCACACCTGTATACCCATCCATTTTTTAACTCTTACTCAAATTCTCAAGAGTAAAAACAAAACAACACTGAGACCAGCTGCTATTTCAGATTAATGCCACTGGTGTACCCACCACAAGTGCTGATAATCAGTTAAGGCATATGTTAAAAACGGAAAATAAATTTGTGATGTTCATTCAACAAGTAACAAAGCACAATCATTTGATAATAATGGATAAATAAAAGCAAAATGAGCAGACCATGCTTCTTTTTCCCAATTGAATTAACAGTTCAAAGTTCCTCTAGCATTCATCGTGTGCACTGCAAACATTAACAATTCATGCACTGTCCCAGCACAATGAATCCAAAATGTCCATCCCTACCTTGCACTCTCTGCAGCTGAGGCAGCAATATTCTCTCCCAGTGGGCATGGAGCAGGCGGTGTGTTGTTGGTGTAGGTCTGATCACTGGCAGCTCCTGTCCTCCTCAAACCTGCCAGCTCCTCTCTCACGTTCTGCTCGTTCTTAACATATTTACTGGAGCGAGATCCACCCAGAGGCCCTTTCTTCTTTTTATTTGCCTGACGTGGAAGAGGAAGAAATTCAATCAACACTCCGATCTTGAGAGAGAAATTACATATTTTTTCAGAGTCTTCTCTGTGTTAAAAAATATAACCATTACCATTTAGGAAGCTACCGGTCGCATGGACTTTTAGAATTTGTTACATGGTCACTTTACAGAAATGCATTTGTATTTCATCTCAGACAAGAGCCCACTTTTCCTTTCAACAGGCACGTCAGAAGTAATCACTTCACTTAGTACCATAAATGGGAATAACATTGTCAGTGATCTGTGATACATCTTCTTAGTTTATTGCCACTGACAAACTATGTAACCAGTACGTCATTAGTGTAAATACAGTGCAGTCCACCAGAGGAACTTTGGCATTGATATGTTTCTTAGCTTGAGAATTCATTGGTGTGAATTATTTCTGCTGATGATAACTCAGAATTGGCACGGTGGCACAGCGGTAAAGTTGCTGCCTTACCATGCCAGAGACCCGGGTTCGATCCTGACCAAGGGTGCTTGTCGGTACCGAGTTTCTACGTTCCCCCTGTGACCTGCTTGGGGTTTCTCCAGTTTCCTCCCATACTCCAAAGACGTACAGGTTTGTAGGCTGATTGGCTTGGTATAATTGTAAATTGTCCCTAGTGTGTGTAGGATAGTGTTAGTGTACGGGGATCGCTGGTCGGCGCGGACTCGGTGGGCTTACAGGCCTGTTTCCACGCTGTATCTCTGAACTAAACAAGGATTGAAAGAAAACAATAACTTGCAAATCTATAGTACCTTTCAGATAGAAAATGGTCCAAGACTTTTGAAGAAGCATGAGGAATAAAAAGGAGATATTGTGAAAGACAAACAAAAGGAAAGTGAAAGATATTAACAGTTAAAATAGAAGAGGCCAATTTACAGGAAGCAGAATTAGAGAGGAAATTCCAAAAGCAGGACTAATAGCATTGCAAAAAGGGCGGAATGCACAAGCAATCACAAGAGAGGTATGGCTTGTCGTGGAAGAGGGGATTTCAGGTCCACTAGGCATAAGTGGGAACATAGCTATCATTCCTGCAACAGGCTTTCCCCCCTTCCCTCCTGCAGGCTCATTTTGAGATCAAAGCCATCATTTAAAAAAACAAAGACTTATAAGCACATTTTGCACTGACCAAGACTGTGAATGTCAGAAACTTGCTCTTTGTTAGGCTTGAAGCTTACCCTTTACAATAGCCATGACCATCCCCATAACACACACCATTTGTCCGTTGTAGCGCCTGGGTGTATATATATATATATATCCCTTACTTCAAATCGGAGCAATACAGAGAAATATATAAATACTCACCAGGCTAATTCCTGGATCGAAGGGATTGTCCTGTCCAGAGAAACTAAACAGGTTGGGCCTATATTGAAGTTCGAAGGATGAACGGAGACCTTATTGAGAAATATCAGATCACAGAAGTGGCATAGCAGGGTAGATGTTGAAACGTTTTCCCCAATTGGACAGTCTTGAACGAGCGGATATAGTTCTGAGATAAGGGATAGCCGTTTAAAAGAAAGATTTCAGACATTTATTTTCAAGGCAGGTTGTGAATATTTGAAATTCTCCAGCCCAAATGGTTGTGGAGTTGAGATAATCAAACTGTAAGCATTTAAGCTGTAGTTAGATGCATTCTTGAAACTCTAAGGAATTGAGGACCCTTGGGACGGGTATGGGGCAGGGAATGGAGGCGGGTAAATAGTCATGATCATAGTGAAAGGTGAGGAAATGGCCTGCTCTTATTTTCTTCTGTTCTTATTTACTTGCGCTAGGCAGCCTATTATCTTATGTTGATATATAGTGCATAAAGATGCCCAGCATGAATTTGGTTAAAAAAAACTAAAACTGTGCCCAACGTGGAGCCCGGAAACTCTATAGAAACTTGGTGCATTTAAATATGATGCAGCTTCTGATGGTTTCCATCGCAACACAGCACAGCTGCAGTACATGCCAGCTACTGCAAAATCTGATTGCAGCAAGCGCAGGTTACTCTCATTGTGCTGTGCATTAAAGCATGTAGTGACTTGCAGAGTGCCACAGTTCCTATCCTCTCTCAGATGGGCAGTGTACGCAGAGTCCCTACCGGGATCCCCGCACACTAACACTATCCGACCCATGGGGACAATTTACAATTTTACCAAGCCAATTAAACCTACAAACCTGTACGTCTTTGGAGTTCTGCTGCCTGTGCCAAGATGGTGAAGTCCAAAGCCAATGTACATGGGTCTGTGCTGCTTGAAATTGTCCCCCAAAACAATCCACAGTTTTTCCCACTGACTGTCACTTCAGAAAAGATAAATTAGGAGACCACTTGCCAGTTTTCATGGGTGGGTCGGTGGCGGAGAGAGTTGGCAGCTTCAAATTCCTGTGTGTTAACATCTTGGATGACCTGTCCTGGGCCCAGCACATGGACGTGATCAGGAAGAAGGCCCACTTATTTATAGTTTAATACGTTTACCTATTTAAAGTCAGCAAATACTCTAACAAACTGATGCACTGTCAAAAATGGTGATTCCAGTGCACGGAACGTAAGGGGCTGCAAAGTTAGTGGACACAGCAAAGTTCCTCATGGGCACAGCCCTCCCCACCATCCAAAGCATCTACATGAGGCACTGCCTGAAGGGAGTGGCATCTAGGATACCCACTATCTGGGACAGGCCCTCTTTTCTCCGCAACCATTGGGCAGGAGGTACAGATACCTGAAGTCCCACACCACCAGGTTCAGGGACACCTACTTTTATACAACCGTCAGACTTTTTAACCACTTTACAAAACCTTAATCCTAACTCAGCAATGGAAGACCATGGATTACCTTTTGCACCACAATAGACTTATTTCTATTGTGTTTCTGTACACAGTAATGTCTTGTTTTTTCAGTCTTTTTCTTTTCCCCGTCATATAATTTAGAGTTTAGTTTAGTGTTTAGAGATGCAGCGCGGAAACAGGCCGTTCAGCCCACCAAGTCCACGCCGACCAGCAATCCCCATACACTAACACTATCCTACACACTAGGGACAATTTACAATTTTTACAATTGCTATCAAAGCCAATTCACCAACAAACCCGTACACCTTTGGATTGAAGGAGCTCCCGGAGAAAACCCACGGAATCACGGGGAGAATGTATAACTCCGTACAGACAGCACCTGTAGTCAAGATTGACCCCAGGTCCCTGGCACTGTAAAGCAGCAACTCTATCGCTGCGCCACTGTGCCACCCAATACTTAGGCAGTTCATGTATAATTATGTCCTGTGTGTTGTCTGAATCTACATTTCTGTGATGCTGTTTCAGGCAAGATTTTTGTTGACTGTACTTATTTTATAATAAATTCAACTTGACTTGATTTACAACAATATTTAAAAGACACAAAGTGCTGGAGTAACTCAGTGGGTCAGGCAGCATCTCAGGATATTCCACCAGATTTATCCAGCTCTTCAGGGGTGGCAGCACTTTCAGCACACAGTGGACTGCTCTCACCACCTTTCCACTACGCCCGTACTACTCGCTAATGAATAGACTGTGCTTTGGATTCAACAGCAATATCATGGCTGATTGGCTTTGTCATCCAAAAGCCATGGTGGATAAAAATACAACTAAACAGTGCACTGCCACAAGTTAGGCCCCTGTGAATGCTGCTAATGCTTTGTGCACTGAAGTGTATAACAATTTATGGTTTGAGGTGGCACAGTGGTAGATTTGCTGCCTCACAGTGCCAGAGACTCGGTTTAGATGCTGATTACGCAGGATGTCTGTGCAGTATTTGTACATACTCCCTGTGACTGCGTAGGTTTTCTCCAGGTGCTCCAGTTTCCTCCCATGTTCCAAAGACATGCGGGTTTGTAGATTAATTGGCTTATGTAAATTGCTACTAGTTTGGAGGATGCAAAAATGGGTTCACATAGAACTAGTGTATGAGTGATCGATGGTCAGTGTGGACTCAGTGGGCCAAAGGGCCGGCTTCCCTGCTGCATCTCTAAACTAAATTAAACTAGAGGTACAAGCTGGATGCTGTAGCAGTGGGATCCATTTTAGTTCCAGGTGCATGACAGGGTTGGGACATTGCAATTACAAAGCAATTTACAGAAGGGTTCCAATCTGAAACATCGCCTATCCATGTCCTCCAGAGATGCTGCCTGGCCCACTGAGATACTCTAGCACTTTGGATTTTTTTTGTACTGTAGCCAGCATCTGCAGTTCCTTGTTGCTGCACAAAGTCAAGGGCAATGTAAACAATGGGAAGACCCACAGTCTCAGCAACTCATGTATTCTCTCTGCTCTGTACCTGCATGGTGAGAATGATCTTGGAATAGAAAACATAATACAATATCTGTACCAGCAGAGGCTGAATGTGTTTGAGTTCATTGTAAGAATCACATTGACATTCACCAGCATTAACATCTTTCCCCAACTGCCTGTTTCTGGTTGTGATTTGCAGCATTCAGTAAAATTCTGCACTGAAGTGCACATGTCCAACACATTATTCCATGCTGAGTTCTTGACTCAATTGCAAGACACACAAGACAAGTCTGAAGAAGGGTCTCGACCCGAAACGTCGCCTATCTCCTTCGCTCCTTAGATGCTGCTGCACCCGCTGAGTTTCTCCAGCTTTTTGTGTAACCCTGCAAGACACACATACTGTATCTGCGGCCGAACATCCTTCTCCCCGCCTCCTCCCCCCTTTCATTCTTCTAGCAGCTGCATATCCTCTGCACATTCCTCGAGCCGTGCTGTGTTCAAAGAGGAACGCCTGCCAATGCACATGTCAGGAGCAACTTGTTTGAGTTGAAGTGTTAAAAGGCACCACACTGTGCAACCCAGAGGCCAAAGGACCTGGGGTCCTGGCGACCTGGGTCAAACGATAGCAGAACTATTTCATTATCCACAAGAAATCAGTCTGCTGGCAGTGGGCAATGGCACCTTCAACCGACACTGGTGGGTCAGCCACCTCCTTTTGCTGTGCAAGGTCGAGTGAGGATAGTACTTGAAGCTTTGAACTCCACAATGACATGATATGAAATCACTGTTGCATTGTTGATAAACCTGATCCTCTGCTCTGCAGCCCAAGTGAATATTCACTGCAGACATAATGATCCCACTGCTAATATCCATCCCACCAATTTCTCCACCAATCTGAGAATGTGTTGTATATGCCAATGTGAAGTTCCTGATTGGATTTTTTTGAGCAATTAACAAGGAAGGTTAATTATATATTTGTTGTAGTCTACATAGCAAGTGTTTTGACATTATTCTACATAGCAAGAATGTCAGAAACGAATCCATGGGAGCCAAGGGATAATGGCATATTAGATCAAGATTTGTATCAGTGACTCCTCAGTATACAGTAAACTTTTGTTTTAATGGGCCCATTATAAAGGATTTCGGTTAAAGCGATCAGACCTATCGACAGTTGCTGACATTACCCCCGGCTTGCAAGGTACACCAACAAGCCCTTCATCACCAGCTGCCTGCACCATCTGGTTGATGCTGCTGTTGTTGCGGCTCACGTTGTAGCCACTGGCAGGCGGAGTTTTCTTCAGGCTGCCGCCACAGACAGGACGCGCTCGGTTCCCTCTCACCAGCTGCAGCTTCTTCCTGTTGGCCGATGCTCTGTCCGTTCGGCTTCTTCCCCCCCCCCCCCCCCCCCACCATCGCCTCCTCCTCCCCTCCCACCCACATACTCCACCTTGGAAGATGTCAGCGACTGCTGGGGAGAAGGACTGTTCGGCCGAACGCACTATGGGAACTTCTCTCGCCCCTCTGCAGGAACTATACATCAGGAGGTGCAACTCCAGAGCCAATAAGATAATGGGAGACCCCTTCCACCCCTGCAACGGACTGTTCCAGCTCTTACGGTCAGGCAAACGCCTCCGTTGCCATGCTGTGAGAACGGAGAGGATGAAAAGGAGTTTCTTCCCAGAGGCCATTCGGCCTGTAAACTCCTATCTCACCGGGGACTAACTCTACTAACTTACTGTACCACAATACCGCCCACAATATTTAATATGGAAAAGAACATGTGATTCTGTTTGTAGTTTGTTGGTTGTTTGTTTGTTTGTTTTTTGCACAAAGTCCGCGAGCACTGCCACTTTTCATTTCACTGCACATCCCGTATGTGTATGTGACGAATAAACTTGACTTGACTTCAGAGGATGGAGCAGTGGAGTGGACAAAGCAACAGGAGCAGAGGAGGATGAGGTGACAGTGGATGGGGAAGCGGACAGCTGGTGAGAGGGGAGAATGACCCATTGTGACCGAGCGTGTCGTAGTCTGAATAAAGTCCTGCCAGCCAGGGACTATAAGATAACTCACGACAACAGCCGCTTCAACCAGACTGCAGCTGGTGAAGATGGGTTCGCTGGTGCAGACCAGCCGCATCGGCGCCTTTTTTTCCCAGGTGAAACTCAGTGCTGGAGTAACTCAGCAGACTGAGTTAATCTGTAAAACTGAAGTCGCTGGAGAGCAAAGATCCCATAGCAAAGCAAGATAGACCACTCCTTCTAAATGCAATGGGCTGATGTGTAGTACGCAACGGTACGGAACGTGGGCCTTTTTTTCATCCATTTCAGTAACCCGACCCGACTCGCAGTGTAATCAACGTTGCGGGGGAACAGTTTTTGTTAATAAATTAAAATTCTGAAAATGAGGAGATTTTTACCAAATAACTTTTATTTTTACGGGGATGTTTCCGTAACCGGCTTCCGTCTCCGCACTATTATCCTATGGGATCTTTGGTGCGGAGACGGAAGCCGGTTACGGAAATGGGGCTGAAAATTGCCCATGAATCTGCCCATGACTGTACTACTTCTTTTTCGTCGAGTGATCTATCTTCCTCGCTATAGGATCTTTGCTGGAGAGGGTGCAGTAAGGACAAATAGGAATTGGAAAACTGGAGCCCTGAGGAAAGACTGGATAAACTACGATTGCATTGTTCGGGTAGATGAGGTTGAGGGGTGAGAAAATTGAGATTTATAAAATTCTCAAAACTTCTACAGATATACTGTAGGAGGATATTGAGTGGTTGCATCACAGCCTGGTTCAGCAACTCGACTGCCCAGGAACAAAGAAGATTGCAAATTAGCAGTGAACACTGCCCAGTCCATCATGGGTACTGACCTCCTCCACCATCGAAGGGATCAACAAGAGTCACTGCCTCAAAAAGGCAGCCAGCATCATCAGAGACCCAGACCACCCTGGCCACTCTCTTATTTCACCTCTGCCATCTAGTAGAAGGTATAGGAGCCAGAAAACTGGAACGTCCAGGTTCAGGGGCAGTTTCTTCCCAACGACCATCTGGCTATTGAACACATAAACCTCCAAATAGGCTCTGAATTATATAGACTTGGGGACGTTATTATTGACTTTACACTACTATTATTTATTTGCCTGTTTTTTAAAATATATATATATATATATATATATATATATATATATATATATATATACACACTGAACTTATTTTTGTTGTTAATGATGGGTTTTACAGAGTAATTGGTTTACATATCTGTTGTGTTGCTGCAAGTAAGAATTGCATTGTTCCGTTTTGGGGTATATGATAATAATACACTCGATAAAATTATGAGAGGACAGACACAAAATGTTGGAGTAACTCAGTGGAGCTGGCAGCATCTCTGGAGACATTCCTTCTCTTCAGAGATGCTGCCTGTCCCGTTGAGTTACTCCAGCATTTTGTCTCTGTCTTTGGTTTAAACCAGCATCTTCAGTTCCTTCCCACACAAAATGATGAGGGGCATTGATAAAGTGATTAGTAAGGACTTACTTCCTTCAGCATAGGTGGCTGATAACCGAGAACCTCCATTTCAATAGAAACGCAAAAGATTGCAGATGCTGAAATTTGCAGCCATGATTTAAAGTAATTTATATACAGTAATCATTGGGGGGAGGGGAGGGAAGGGGGGAGAGGGGAGGGAAGGGGGGGGTATGGGTGAGGGAAGGAGGAGATGATGGAAAAAGTTTTAATTCAGAGCGTGGTCAGGAGCTCACTGCATGAAAGGGTGGCAGAAACCATCACCACATGTAAAATGTAGGTATGTACTTGAAGAGCTGTGAACAAATGGCACACTTTCCTGGTGCTGGAAAATTGAATTAGTTGGCTGTCTATTTTTCAACCTGCACACAGCAAGAGAGCGCTTGGGCCATTGACAAAGTCATAACCTTTCGATGACTATTTCTGAGGGCAATTGTAGCTGCTGAAAATAAGCAACTGCGATTCCAATTTTACTCTTCGGGTTCCTGGAAAGGGATTGATGTGTGTGAAGGTAATTGTTTATGCCACAATCTCATTTGAGGAAAGTTCTGTGTCAGTAATAGAAAACCAAAATTGATCTTTTTGGTGCCGTGGTGCCGCTTTATGGCAAATGGGAGTCCATTGAACTGGCTGAACTGCAAAGAGAAGGTGATATTGTGCACATAAAACTTATCAAGGCAGGGGGACACCAGGGAAATGATTGATCCTTCCTGCAAGCTCAATGCCTGGTTGTTGGAAGGGAGCTACCTTGGCCAGGGGAGAACTTCTGCTCCCTCCAGGCCCACTGAAACTCCAAGGCATGGATGAAGCTTACCTTGTTGGATGTCTTTTGGCCCCGGCTCCAGTGTCCAGCAGGTTTGGCCTGGAAGGGCAGCACCCTGACTCCACCTGATCAGTGCCCTCTCCAACTCCAGCCCCAGCCCCAGCTAAAAATAGCAGCTCAATGACATCATCAAAGCCTGATCTGCATATTTAAAGAGGACCATGCTAGTGTGGACGAGGTCTCTTTGGGTCTGTAACGTAAAACTGGTCAGGCAGGCAACCGATGCAGTGAAGGAGTGACAGATGATTTTTCTCCTCTTATTTCTGAAACATTAAAACCGAAATTCAGAGGACTTAATCTTGTTTACCTCAGAGGAAGTGCAGCATTTGCCTCAACAAAGTGGAGGCAACAAGTTTGGCACGATGGCGCAGCAGTAGAGTTGCTGCCTTACAGCGTCAGAGACCCTAACTATGGATGCTGTCTGTACGGAGTTTGCGTGTTCTCCCCGTGACCGCGTGGGTTCTCCCCCAGTTTCTTCCCGCATTCCAAAGACGTACAGGTTTTTCGGTTTGTAGGTTAATTGGATCTAAAATTTGTATATTATCCCCAGTGTGTGGGATGGTGCTAGTGTATGAGGTGATTGCTGGTCGGCGTAGGCTTGGTGGGCCGAAGGTTTCCACGCCGTATGTGTAAACAAAACTAAAAGTGCAAATGAATTTGAGCCATCCTGTGTCCCTCTCCAATGCCACCTGCCCCTTCCCTCAGACTTCTGCAGTTTAAGAACAGTGCCACAGTGTAATCTGAACAGTATAAATGGTATGCTCCATTATTTCCTAACAGTCTTCTTCTTCTTGCGTATGGCGTGCACAGCCTAAAGATGTAGGACAACTTGTTCTATTTGATCTTATTTAATTGTGCATGTTGATTGGATTAGTCGAAACAGGACGGACCGTGTGAAGGTTACAATCTCACACCCCTCCTAACGGTCACGTATCTGTGTAACGTATTTGAATTTCGAACAACCAAACACTACGTATAAATCTAATAACAGTCTGGGATTTGCTTCAAACCTTGAATCAGGTGGCACTTTATATAGAGACAATGATCAAAATCCAGCACAGGAACAGGCCCTTCGGCCCACCTTGTCTGCACTAACCATGGTGCCATATTAAACTAATCCTATCTGCCTGCATGTAGCCCTTTAGGTCTCTATTCCCTGCCTGTTCATGTGTTTGTCTAAATGCCTCTTTTATGTGCGCAGTGTTTGGATTGCCCTGCTTTAGAAAGGAGTTGTAAAGGATGCAGAAAAGATTCACAAGGACTTTACTGGTACTGGAGGGTTTCAAATATAAGGTCCTGGAAGTGCTGGACTTATTCCCCTGGAGTGTAGGAAGTTGAATTTATTGAGGTAAACCAAACTCATGAAAGCTGTAGATGAAGTGGATGGTCACAGTCTTTCTCGCATGGCAGCAGAGGCAAAAACTAGAGAGCATAGGTTTAAGATGAGAGGGGAAAGATTTAAAAGGAACCCGCGGGGCAACCTTTTCCACACAGAGCAAGGTGGGTATATGCGGAATGAGCTGCCAGAGGAAGCAGTGAGGTGGGTATAATTACAATGTTTAAAAGACATTTGGACAGGTTTATGGTTGGAACATTTTTAGAGGGATATGGGCCAAACACAGGCAATGGGGCTAGGTCAGATACACATCGTGGTCAGCATGGCTGAGATGGGCCAAAGGGCATGTGTCTGAGCTGTACAAGCTCAATGACTCAATGACATCTCCTTGGCAACACATTGCTGGCACATCCCACTTGCGGTGCAAATAACCTTCCTCACAGATTTCCTTTAAATTCTTCCCGCCCTCAACCCCGTGACCTTTAATATTTGGAATTCCCACCCTGGGAAAAAGATTCTGACTATCTACCCCATCGATGCCTCTCATAATTTTACTGATTTATTTTTAAGGATTATTTGGGATATGTTCAAGACTTGGGGACTAGCAGGAGCAGCTAGTTAATTCAAACAAGAACCTGTCTTCAAAAAAAAACTTCACAATTAACTTTCACTAATACTTCAAGGTCATCAAAACTGGCCATTGGGTGTGGGTTGTTCTGATTCCATACTATTTCTATATTCTGGCTGTTTGTATTACCAGGGAGCCATCCCTAACACTGTAAACAAGAGAAGTATATTTTGTGCGTCTGGTATTTTGTGCTCAGAATCCCTCAGACTAGCCACTCATATCTGAACATTCAAAGGGGTTCTGTCAGTTGGGACGTAAATAGTTACCCATCTACACTCAAAATATTAATGTAGGTATAATTGTTGCCATTGAAACTGTGGTCTTGTTGAGTGTCAGGAGAGGATAAATAGATTCTCTAGAAGACCTGCTTGTGTGGAATAAATTCCTGTTACTTCTACCAGCTTCAGTCTCCTGTGGCTCAGTCACAGTCACCTGTCTGTCATCAGATCACCAGTCAGGTCTCCTTATAGCTAACAATCTCTAATTCCAGCAACATCCTGCAGCACCTCTTCAGCACCTTCTCCAAAGCTTCCATGTCTTTCTTATTGTGTGGCAACCAGAACGACACATAATACTCCAAATGTGGCCAGACTGAAGTTTTATTCAGCGGCAACATGACTTGCCGACTATTATACTCAGTGCCCCATCAATGGAAGCATGGCCATGCCTTCTTTATTGCCGCATCTACTTGTTTTGCCACTTTCAGGGAGCTAGGAACTTGCACACCAAGATCCCTCTGTCCATCAATGCTCCTGAGGCTCCTACCCTTTATTGTATACACTCCTTTTAAGTTTAGTTTAGAGATACAGCGCAAAAACAGGTCCTTCTGCCCACCGAGTCTGCACCGACCAGCAATCTCCGCACATTAACAATATGCTACACACACTGGGGGACAATTTACATTTGTACCAACCCAATGAATCCACAAACCTGTACGTCTGGAGTGTGGGAGGAGACCGAAGATCTCGGAGAAAACTAGGTGAGAATGTATAAACTCCGCAGAGACAGCATCCGTAGTCGGGATCAAACCCGGTTCCCCGATGCTGAGGCAGCAACACGACCGCTGAGCCACCGTGCCGCCGTTCTTCCTACCTTTGATCTTATAAAATGCAACACCTCAGAGTTGTCTGGATTAAACTCCATCTGCCATTTTCCCAGCCAAATTTCTAACTCATCTCTAACCTGCTGCGTCCTTTGACAACCCCCTTGACCATCCAAAACTCCACCAATTGTCAGGTCATTTGTGTCACTCATTGTGGGAGTGAGGTTGCATTTTACCCACAGTGACACATTAATATAACACATTATTGATAAGACAGACCTTCCATATTATATGAAAAGAACCCCAAAGAGAAGGAACTGTAAAAAATAAATCAAGTTGAGCAATAAGGTAACTGAAGCACACGAGGGGAAAAACATAACAAATATGTATTTGGAATAATCAGATGATAATTATTTAGGGAGTGCATATTTAAATGGCACCAACAGATGCCAGTCATGCCTGGATCTTAATTCCTGGGATTGCTAACTTTGACCTTCCTCACTTTCCTTCTTCAGCTTACTCCTGAAAGTCTGCTTCTTGACAAGGCTGCAGCTCCTCTGATCTTAATCCTTTGCATTTGGTAATGTTTCTCTGAAGCACCTTTGGACATTTAACGACATCAATGGTTCTGCATAATGTAAGAGGACACTGTTGTGGTTGCATGGAAACAGCTGAGTGAACAATGTTCACAGTGAGAGACGATGGGGAAAAGTAACTAATCTTAATCCTTGCATTTGATAATATTTCTCTGAAGCGACTTTGAACATTTAATTACACCAAGGGTTCTACATGATGCATGATGACACTGTTGTGGCTGCCTGGATCAAATGGTTGAATGAACAATGAGATGTGATGAGGAAAAAGAACAGTTCTAAGATCACTTTCACCCTGACTCATGAATGCTCCCCATTTCCAGGTAAAGAACGACATAAGAAAATGTGCGATTTTTTTCAAAGAAAACTTTTGACAGCTTTTATGTTGGTACATATTACATAATGGGCAGCACAGAGGCACAGCTTTTGCTTCATAGCTGCAGAAATCTTGACCTCGGGTGCTGTCTGTGTGGAGTTTACACATTCTCCCTGTGTCCGCATGGGTTTCCGCAGGGCTCTCCAGTTTCCTCCCACATCCCAAAGCCCCAAAACACGGAGGTGAATTGTAGGTGAATTGGTCTCTGTAAATTGCCCCTGGTGTGTAGGGAGTGGATGCAACAGTGGGAAGACATAGAACTATGTGAATGGGTGAGCGATGGTCGGCATGGATTCAGTGGGCCAAAGGGCCTGTTTTCATGCTTCATCTCTCAATTAATCAATAAGTGTATAAAAAGCTTTACTGTGAAATTCCTGGGACTGGAGAAGCTGAAGGAAAGACGAGGAGGCGAGGGCAGCAGTGAGATTGTAGTCAATAGTTGCCATTGGGAAACTCAGAGCTGCCATAGGCTTGATGGGCTCAATGACCTCTTTCTACACCTTAAGAAAAGATGAAATATATGGGAATGTGAGATAGGCTCTCCTGCTTAGCTCGCTGTGGAATAGGTGCTTGGGTGTTTGGTGTGCAGGTTTGGCCTTGTTATTTGGTTTAGTTTAGAGATACAGCATGGAAACAGGCCCCTCGGTCCACGACAACCACTGATCACCCAATCACACTAGTTCTTGGGCATCTCACTTTCACACCCAGTCTCTACACACTGGGGCAATTTGTTTTTGGGATGTGGGAGGAAACCAGAGCCCCCCCCCCCCCCCCCCCCCGGAGGAAACTGACATGGTCAACGGGAGAACATGCAAACCACACACGCACACGCACACACACACACACCCCCGCCCCCCCCCCCCCCCCCAAATTTGGGATCAAACCCAGATCTTTGGCGCTGCAAGGCGATGGCTCTCCCAGCTGCATCACGGCGACGCCTAGCTAAGGATCCATGCTTGTTGAGGTTGTTGGCGATTTATCGAAACTGCTCTGTTCTTTCCACCTCTGAGGCTTTTTGTACACCTCAACTTTCCGACCTCAGTCTATGGTGGTGCTTCTAGTTCATGAATGACCTGCATTTGCAATTAATTAGTTCTTGAGTTTCTTGGTTGGTCTTATCAAACTGTTCTTTGGTGATAAAGAAGCAAAGTGTTTCTTCAGAGGTGCTCATTAAGGTGGACTTCAGGCACTGTGACTCCCTCTGATTAGGTCTATCAACTGCAGCCTTGGTGGTGGTCTTTTTGCAAGGTTTTTTTGAGTCCTTCAGCGGTGATTTTTCAGAGCTACTGTTTCTATTGCCATCACTGGTTAGTGACCAGACTGACAGACCAAATAAGGCTTTGGTTTGTCCAGCAGTTAACAGCACCTGTCATGGTGTGGGTAATCTGGACATCCTTGCAATCCCTCACTTGGATTATGATGATGTTTTCTAACAGGTGCTAGTAGTTGGATCATGGATGTGCCTTGAGGCATGAACTTGTTTCTCTTACAAGACAGTGTGTTGGTTACGACAAGACCATGATCAGACCATTTCCTCAGGAAAGGGACTCCATTGGAGTAAAGGGCCTGTCCCACCAGCATGCAACTCCATGCGATGAGCGCGACCTAACGTGGTCGCTTGAGCCGTCCGGCGTGCAGGGCCGGTCCCACTTCGATCGCCGGAATTGTGCGGAGTTCGTGCCAACATCGCGCAGGGCTCCGAAAAACTGACAATGTTCAAAAATTCCGCACGGCAACAGCTTGTCGCCTCGACGCATTACACACCGCCTTGACGTCGTGCCTCCGTGACCCTCTCTGTAGGTGCCTCCGTGACCCTCTCTGTGTGTGGCTCCGTGGCCCTCTCTGTGTGTGCTTCTGTGCCCCTCTCTGTGTGTCCCTCTCTGTCCTGGCGAACTCACCTTGGACTTCGCTCCAAGTTCGCCTTACTTTGCGCCGCGTTGCGCCACTCACCCGACCTCCGCGCGGCCCTCGCTGCCGGTTTGGTCGCGCTCGCCGCATGCAGGCGCCTGCTGTTGAGAACAGCCCTGTACAGGGATCACCCGACCTCCGCGCGGCCCCCGCTTCTAGTTTGATCGCGTTCACCGCATGGAGTTGGATGCTGGTAGGACAAACCCTTTAGCTTTCCCTACTTATTCCATGACAATCACACCTTTCAAGGAGTTCATATCCATTCCAAAAGAGCATTGAAGTCACCAAGGAGAATTGATGTGTTGCCCATTTCCACTTGGGGTGCGGACTGATCAGCGTTTGAATTCCTCTCTGTCTTCATCTGCTTCTGCCGGGATTTAAGTGTATGTATTGATGATGGTCGCATGCTGGTTTTCTATTTAAGTGAACCTAGCGTTACGAGACATTCCCATTCCTCAGGAGTCCTTTCACTTGCCATATGTTGAATGCACAGTCTTTTGAATACCCATGATTGTATAAGTGACACAGTTCCAACTCCATCGTAAAATTCACTGACGACACCACCGTTGTTGAACAAATTACGGATTACGAGTCAGACTATAGGAGGGACATTGATTTCCTGATCAAATGGCCCCAGAAACACAACCTTGCTCTCAATGTCAATAAAACCATGGAGCTGATTGATGACTTTAGAAGCGAAAGGCCGAGGATCCACAAACCTATCTTCATCAATAGCGTCAGCGGTGGAGAGAGGTATCAACTTTAGTTTCTGGGTGTGCATATCCCTGAAGATCTATCTTAGACCCGCCACATTGATGCAATTATAAAGAATGCCCATCAATGCCTCTACTTCCTTAGAAGATTGTGGAGATTTGGTATGACGATGAATACTCTCTTGAACTTCTACAAGCTTACAGTAGAGAGTATATTGACTGAGTTAATCAGAAGTGTGCTTATCTTGCAGTAATTGGCTTGGAAGGGGGGGGGGGGGGGGGTGGGTGGAAGGGGTTGATAATGGGTCTGGACCTGGCATAACATTCTCATGTTTCCAAGTAGTCCAAGTCAACAACTGGGACATGCTGCCAGTTCTCATCACATTTCAATAGGCAAGTAACTCTCACCGAAGATGTGGAATTTTCTTATTTATCTAGCTGACAGTCAGTTATTTTCATAAGGTCATACGCAATAGGAGCAGAATTAGGCCATTTGGCCCATCAAGTCTACTCCGCCATTCAATCATGGCTGATCTATCTCTCCCTCCTAACCCCATTCTTCTGCCTTCTCCCCATAACCCCTGACACCCGTACTAATCAAGAATATCTCTATCTCTGCCTTAAAAATATTCATGGACGGCCTCCACAGCCTTCTGTGGCAAAGAATTCCAGAGATTCATCACCTTCTGACTAAAGAAATTCCTTATCATCTCCTTCTGAAAGGGGTGTCCTTTAATTCTGAGGCCATGACTTCGAGCCCTAGACTCTCCCACTAGTGGAAACATCCTCTACACATGCACTCTATCTAATCTATTTTGAACTACAAAAGTGTGTCAGATGCAGGAGATGGGGTGAAGCATGCATTTAAAACCTCCTTTGCAGATGAAAAAAAAGTATCCTCTTGGCTCAGTTGGTAGCACAAGAAATAAATAAATATTTTGAATGGTGGAAAGATGCAAACCACTGAAATATTCCAAGCACGGGAGACCCAGGGCCTTCTGTACTCATTCATGCTGTTGAAGGCAGTTGTCTTCCATTTGCATTTGTGGTTCATGCAGATGTGGATGTGGTTTCAATCAACTTAAACAATGCCTGGGAAGACTGGCCTTTGCGTTACCAAATTGAATTACTCCCAATCAGTGTTTGACATGTTGAAATTATTAGATAAACTACAAAAAAGACCTAATTTCCATCATCACCTTGCTAACTGATGATTTTTAAATACATTGGGGCAAAAACTGTTATGTGATGTAACTACAAGCCTAAAATGGCACAAAGACTTAACAGCAATTAATGGGTGGAATAAAAAGGTACAAACTTTATACAAATCTCATTAACCTGAACTGAAAATTGCTTTCTTTTAGACATGGAGCGCCGTAACAAAATTCTGAACACAATGCTTTTGTATTCTTAATCCGTTGGCTTTAGTTAACACCACATGTTTGCTGCCCACGGTAACAAGCATAATCACAACACAATAGCATTTTAGTGAATTCCAGCACCGCTTAAATAATGACATGACCCTCAGAAGAATTATGTGCCCTTGAGCAAAGCTGATCGCTGTTCTTGAACTGATCCACACTTCGCAGAGGTCCACACACATAAGACGTACAAAAGTAATTTGTAAAGAATACACTTCTTTCTCCAAGCTTGGTAACATTCAGCTTAAACACAGGTACCACTCCTGTGGGTGGCTGTTGTTACATGTCACACTGTTTCAGTCACTCCTTGATTAGACACAAACGCTCACATTCCTGTGTGTGGTGGTTGATTCCACATGTCACACTGTTCAATCACTCCTCGATAAGATCCAAACGCGCACATTCCTGGGTGTGCTGGCTGTTACAACATGTCACAGTGAGCCATGCAACTTTCAGTCCGCCTTTTAGCAAAAAATACCAATTTCTGATTTAACTAAACACCACAGATCTCCCTCTACACCACCACGCTCAGTTTGTGTTGACTGGTTTGAGATCTCTTACCTTTTCCTCTTATTCCCTTCCACAGCACTCCTAAAACAAACTCCAGGGCTTGCTACCAACAGTCCATATGCTTTAAGAAAACTTCCTGAATCACAAGATTAGCAAAAAATCTCTAACAGGTGAATGCTGGGAAGCAGGCCAAAGGTCATCTTTTCAGCGTCAGGGATCAAATTACAGAGTGAGCAACACTGACAGCCTAACCAAATACAGCAGTGTTAACGAATAAGCAAAAACAGCCCTGCCTTTGAGAGCAGTTAGCATTGGCTGTGCCTTTTGTTTTACTCATTTCTCCATCTAATAGTTTGTTTGCATTAGTCATTCATTGAAAAGGGTAGACCAACAGTTTCAGCATTACTAGGATATGCAGAACTGTTTTTAGAGTCTAGTTTTTAAAGAGTCAAAATAACAACATTTTTGTTTAGGAGTCCAGTGTCCTGCTTTTTAATAATTCCCTAAACTAGATGACCTCTTGTTGTTTTCATCATTTTTCATCTTGTTAACCGGCAGCAAAGAAAAACCTGGTAAAACTCAACTAACATTGGCTCCCGTAAGAAAAATCAGGTCAAAGTCCATAATTCCCATTACCCGCTCAATGCTGTCATTATGTACACACTTCAAAATGGCCATCAAGGTGATGCCAAATTCAGAAAGTACCATGAATTGAGTTCCATTTGATAGCCAGTCATAGACCAATATAGATAACTTGTGGGAACACTGTGAGATGCTTCATTATCTCTGTCACGAAAAAGGACATCGAGGACATAAATTTGGTGATTCCATAAAAAAGTGTTCATTATTTCATTAAAAAAAACAAAAAGGCGCCAATCTGAAACGATATTCTTTCTCCAGAGACAGCGCCCACCCAGTTTTGTGATTCAACAATTTCCTGTATTATTTTTCATCTTTACTTTAGGGTCCAAATCAGATATCTGAGTCAGCTAGGCGCAAAATAAATGCCGTTTCCCCCCACCATTTGAGGATGTTCATCTTTAATGTTATCAGGTAAAGGGGTACCTTATGAAGGAACAATATTGTTTTTTCACACACAGAAATTCAGTTTTCTGAAATGATTTATGAACTTTTGAATTACAGTATTTTTGCTTAGCCATTATTCACCAATTAAATATAATCATGGTTCTCTCAGAAAGAGGTCTTCTTCCACAAGTTGAGTAGCTTAATTTACAAAAGTGTTACAGTACTTGAAAATGTTTTAAGGTGAATTTTGTCCATCGAAATGGCTATACAAAAGGCATTTTGTACATTTGAACACACAGAGGGTGGCAAGCTGTTCATAGTAGTGAAACATCTTGTAGATTGAAGACACGTTCCCTGAAGAATCAATGATATTACTACAAAACTTTGTAAATCAGACATTTGTAAATCATGGAATTACTGTTTATGTTTCTTATGGACATTCATTTTTGGGAACTGGGTGTTGGCAAGGCCAGTAGTTATTGCTATCACTGTTTAGGTCAGACACGTGTGAGGTATCTTTCTGATACCACCTCCAGATCTCCTCTGCTGGCTCCACCCTGATCAATAACATTGACAGCATGTGTTGAAAGTAATAAGGTCAAGAATATTGCTGAGGTGGGGGACTTCAACGTATTTTATGGAGAGTGGCTTGGTAGCATCACCACTGACCGAGAGAGCTGAGATCAAAAGGATATGTCCATCAGCCAGGCTCTGCCACAGAACAAGAGGTAAATTTATCCTCATCTATACCAATCTACCCTATTCCCACGACCACCTCCAGAGACCATCATCATAATGGAAGATGGTTTTGAGTCAATAATATTAGTTGTCCAGGATATCAAAAGAAATGGCCGAGAACGATGGGTATAGCAAAGATCTTGGGACCAGGCTACATCCCAACTGTAGTGCTGAACACCAAAGCCACACCTGTCGCCAAGACGTTCCAGTACAGTTACAATGCTGGCATCGATCTGACAACGTAGAACACTTTCCTGGTATCTCCTGTTCACAAAATGGCAGCAAATCCTTGACTATTAATGATCACATATTAACCCAACAGCAAAATTACATTGACCACGCTCTCACCAAAACTTGTTGACCAATGTCTGGTTTGAAGCATGACAAACAAGCTTCACTAAACGAGACTCAAACCTGCAATACTTTCTCTTTCTACACTTATCTTTCTGAGTATCTGCATGGACATTTTTATCAAATGCCTGCAGTCAAATATAGCACGATCTAAACCCAGCCAAGTGTAACTGAGTGATAGAATCTGGATGCAAGAGGGGAAATTGATGGGAATATCAGGAGAATGGGTTACAGTTAAAATTAGTGGGGGAAAGGGATTGCTCTGTGAGCTGGCACAGCTCCTTCTATGTCATAAAGCAACATGGAAATAAAATGACATTTTCAACATAATTATTTTCAGGTCAATTTAAGCTAATTCAGGTTCATATTTCTGGTTCACTATTCATCAGTAAAGCACAAATAGGCAAGTTAGAACCTATTATTTTCAACAGTGAAGACCCTTTTAATTCTACTGTGAGAACTGCAAATTTAAAAATCGTTTGTGTTTCAGTCCAGGCATTGCAGACTTAACAGAACAATTCTGTACTACACTGTCCTCTAGTGGCAAATATATAATATGGTTTAATGCCTTTAACTGCACTACAGTCCATGATCATACATCTATAATTACCTTATGCCTTTTAGGTTAAGTTTATCCAATGAACACCTAAGTTTCTAGATTTTCATTTTAATACTGGGTGGCATTAGTGTTGGCTCTTCTCATTTCATTACTATTTTTTGAACGTTTATGTCCTGTTGACAAGTACAAAATGTACTTTACGCTAACATCAAGGGAAGGTAGTTTCTCTCTTGGTGTTAATAGCTTGCCACTTTCATGGTACAAAGTTAATTGTCAGCCCGTGCCTGAACTTGCCCAGGCACATGCAGGCGAGATATTTAAATTCGTGAGGAGCTGTGAATAGAACTGAACACTGTGCAATCATCTGCAGGCATCCCCACTTGTAGCCTTACAATGGAAGAAAGATCTTTGATGGTGCAGATCAAGATATGTTTGCATGGGGCATCACTTCGATGAACTGCTGCATTGAGGCTATAGTATTGGGTTGATAAACTTCTGATAGCTATAGTTTGACTCCAGCCATTGATTTTAGAATTTTACAAGTGTCTTGGTACAATGCTCATGGTCAAATGCTGACTTGATGTCAAGGGCAGTTGAATTTGCCTTTCCTCTAGAATCAGCTCTTTCATCCATGTTTGGACCCAGACTGTGATGAGGTGCTGGCAAAGTTCAAATTGGGTATTGATGAGTTGCTATCCGTAAGTAAATGCCACTTAGCACTGTCAATGACGGCTTCTATCGCTTTGTTGATGATTGAGAGCAGACTGGGTGGGTGACAATTGCATTTAACCTGCCTTTTCTGAACTGGACATTCCTTCTACATAATAGATACTAGGTGTTGCTAGTTTAGTTTAGTTTATAGATACAGCGCAGAAACAGGCCCTTCGGCCCACCGAGACCGCACTAACACATGCTCGGGACAATTTACAGAGTGAGCAACACTGACAGCCTACACACACGAGGGACAATTTACACTTATACCAAGTATACATATCCAAGCCAATTAACCTACAAACCTGTACGTATGTGTAGTGTGGGAGGAAACCGAAGATCTGAAAGAACACCCACGCGGTCATGGGGAGTACATACAAACTCCGTACAGACAGCACCCATAGTCAGGATCAAACCAGTCTCTGGTGCTGCAAGCGCTGTAAGGCAGCAATTCTACTGTTTCACCATCATACTCTCATGAAACAACTTGGCAGAAGCTTCAATACTCGGCTATTCATTGAACTCGTTCAAACATTTATCTTTAATTTTCTCAAGTTCCAATAAAAGCAGTTATTTTGGAGCATCCAGCATCTAACAATATTTAGTTCCTGTAGAAACAATGAACTGCAGATGCTGGCTCACAAGGAAAGACAAAGTGCTTCTGAAGAAGGGTCCTGACTCGAAACATCACCTTTCCATGTTCTCCTGGGATTCTGGCTGAGTTACTTCAGTGCTTTGTGTCTTTATTTGTCAATATTCAGTTCTTGCAACATCTGATTGAGCTTATTATAAATTTACAACATCAATTGGGCCTATCCCTGGAGGTATCATCAGTGTCTTCCTAACACTCTTCCAATTGGTCAACTAACATGTGAAAGCTACGAGTGAAGCAAATCAGCAACATGACAATAAGTGGAGACAAAATTTAAACTTCCTTGCCAACTTAAAAAAAAATGCTGCATCCATTGCACCAGCACAAATTAGGAAATTAGGAATAACAATTCAGTGATATCAATTTACATTCAGTTGATGCTTGCAGTTATGCATTACTACTGCAACGTGTTAGCAGGTCACAACAATGTCTCACTCTAATCCAAGTAGGCTTATTGTTCTTTAAATTACATTAACTTGCATTATGTTAGGTTACATGCATTGATTGTACGGGTATGTATGATATTCACAGCAAAATAATCTGTGCTGGAGAAATAGCAAGCCATGTAAAGTTCTGGTCCAGCTCATGATGCAGCAAGCAGGATACCCAGCAAAATGCCATTCTCAATACCTCTGTAGATTGCTGGCTTGCAGGTGAGGATGTGATTGTATCTGCTTCAGTAGCCTTTGGCTAAAAGGATGAATCAAAATATAAATGAATGCCCATATTTTGCCCAGACAAACCTACTGCCGCCTGGAATCATCAAAGGTGCTGTTTAATAACTGTAAAACTCAGAGTGGTGAAAATAACTTCAATAGATCATACCGAAATGTTAAGACAATTGTTTGGCAAACTTGATTAGCTCTTGGGTTACACAAAGAGCTGGAGAAACTCAGCGGGTGCAGCAGCATCTAAGGAGCGAAGAAGATAGGCGACGTTTCGGGTCGAGACCCTTCTTCAGACTGGTCAGGGATCAGGGAAGCGAGAGATATAAACAGTGATATGGAGAGATAAAGAACAATGAATGAAAGATATGCAAAAAAGTATTGATGATAAAGGGAACAGGTCATTGTAAGCTGTTTATGGTGTGAAAATGAGAAGCTAGTGCGACTGGGGTGGGGGGGGGGGGGGGGGGGAGATAGAGAAGGAATGTCAGGGCCCGAGGGCTGAGGGAGAGGTGGGGAGGGGAGGGAGCAGTCTGGTTTAACAGAATTGAGAAAATTCAATGTTTAAGCCCAGAGGATGCAGACTCCCCAAGCAGAATATGAGGTGCTGTTCCTCCAACTTGCGGTGTTGCTCACTCTGGCCGTGGAGGAGGCCCAGGACCGAGAGGTCAGATACGGAATGGGAGGGGGAGTTGAAGTGCTCAGCCACCGGGAGGTCGGGTTGATTATTGCGGACCGAGCGAAGGTGTTCGGCGAAACGATCGCCCAGCCTCCGCTTGGTCTCACCGATGTAGATCAGCTGGCATCTGGAGCAACGGATGCAGTAGATGAGGTTGGAGGAGGTGCAGGTGAACCTCTGTCGGACTTGGAATGACTGCTTGGGTCCCTGAAAGGAGTGGATGGGCGAGGTGAAGGGACAAGTGTAGCATCTCTTGCGGTTGCAAGGGAAAGTGCCCGGGGAAGGGGTGGAGCGGGAGAGAAGGGAAGAATTGACAAGGGAGTTGCGGAGGGAGCGGTCTTTGCGGAAGGCAGACAGGGGGGGAGATGGGAAGATGTGGCGAGTGGAGGGGTCACGTTGGAGGTGGCGAAACTGGCGGAGGACTATCTGTTGTATGCGCTGGCTGGTGGGGTGAAAGGTGAGGACCAGGGGGACTCGGCCCTTGTTGTGAGTGGGGGAATGGGGAGAGAGGGCAGTGTTGCGGGGTATGGAGGAGACCCTGGTGCGAGCCTCATCTATAGGGGAGGGGAAACCCCGTTCTCTGAAGAACGAGGACATTTGTGATGACCTGGTGTGGAACACGTCATCCTGGGAACAGATGCGGCGTAGACGGAGGAATTGGGAATAGGGGATGGAGTCCTTACAGGAAGCAGGGTGGGAGGAAGAGTAGTCCAGGTAGCTGTGGGAGTCAGTTGGTTTGTAGTGGATGTCAGTCAGGAGTGTATCACCTGCAATAGAGATGGTGAGGTCAAGGAATGGTAGGGAAATGTCGGAAATGGTCCAAGTATATTTGAGTGCCGGATGGAAGTTGGTGGTGAAATGGATGAAGTCAGTCAGTTGTGTGTGTGAGGAGGTGACACCAAAGCAGTCGTCAATGTAACGGAGGTAAAGGTCGGGGGTGGGGCCCTGGTACGCCGAGAACAAAGATTGTTCGACGTGCCCGACAAATAGGGAGGCGTAGCTAGGGCCCATGCGTGTGCCCATAGCTACGCCTTGTGTTTGGAGGAAATGGAAGGAGTCAAAAGAGAAGTTGTTGAGGGTAAGGACCAACTCCGCTAGGCGGAGGAGGGTGTCAGTGGATGGGTATGGGTTGCTCCTCTGGTCGAGGAAGTACCGGAGGGCTTTGAGACCATCCTGGTGGGGGATGGAGGTGTATAGTGACTGGACGTCCATGGTGAAGATGAGAGGATGGGGGCCTGGACAACGGAATGTGCGGAGCCGACGGAGAGTGTCTGAGGTGTCTTGAACAAAGGTGGGGAGGGATTTAACAAAGAGGGATAGGATGGAGTCAAGGTATGTGGAAATGTGTTCGGTGGGGCACGAACAGGCAGAGACAATGGGTCTGCCGGGGCAGTTGGGTTTGTGGATTTTGGGGAGAAGGTAAAATCGGGCCGTGCGGGGCTGGGAAACGATGAGGTTGGAGGCTCGGGGGGGTAGGGAGCCGGAGTTGATGAAGTCGGTTATGGTGCTCGAGATGGTGGCCTGGTGCTCGTCAGTGGGGTCATGGTCCAGGGGTAAGTAGGAGGAGGTGTCCGAGAGTTGGCGCGTGGCCTCTGCTTTGTAGAGATCGACGCGCCAGACTACCACAGCACCTCCCTTGTCGGCGGGTTTGATAACCCAGTCTGGGTTGTTGCGGAGTGAGTCGATGGCAGTACATTCGGAGGGGGAGAGATTGGAGTGAGACAGGGGAGTGGAGAAGTCGAGGCGGTTGATGTCCCAACGGCAGTTCTGTATAAAGAGTTCTAAAGCTGGACGGCCACGAGGGGGGGTCCACGAGGAGGGGGTACGTGGGAGACAGGAAAAGGGATCATCAGTGGGGGGCGAGGACTTGTTCCCGTGGAAGAACGCTGTGAGGCGGAGGCGACGGTAGAAGAGCTCCAAGTCGTGGTGGGCGCGGAATTCATTGATTAGCTCTTGTTTGTTTTTAATTACAAACAATAAATCGCAATGATTGTATTCTTTAACCGTGACATTGTTGTAACAAATAATGACGAATACTCCTACGGATTTTCACACACTCTGAAACAAAGGTGCAGGGGACACTGCTTTGCCAGTACACAAGGGAGATATGAAGATATAGAAACAAGGAACTGCAGATGCTGGTCTACACAAAAGGACACAATGTGCTGGCGTAACTCAGCAGGTGAAGCAGCATCCCTGGATAACATGGATAGGTGACATTTTGGGTCAGGACCCTCCTTCAGACTTATGTAGATGTTTGTGGCACAGTGCAAAGCACATGTTTTAGGCATAACCTGAAATGTAAAACTGGATCTTAATCTTAGATGGTACACAAAAGGCTGGAGAAACTCAGCGGGTGCAGCAGCATCTAAGGAGCGAAGGAGATGGGCGAAGTTTCGGGTCGAGACCCTTCTTCAGACTGGTTAGGGATCAGAGAAACGAGAGATATAGACGGTGATGTGGAGAGATAAAGAACAATGAATGAAAGATATGCAAAAAAGTATCGATGATAAAGGAAACAGGCCATTGTAAGCTGTTTGTAGTGTGAAAATGAGAAGGTAGTGCGACTTGGGTGGGGGAGAGATAGAGAGAGAGGGAACGCAAGGGCCCGAGGGCTGAGGGAGAGGTGGGAGAGGCTGACTAACACTTCATTTTGGAAATTATGGTCAGGTTCACTCAAACCATAATGACAGCTGGCTGCGCCTACTATTAATCCTTGCAGTGCAAAATAATTTGAGGAAATTAATGAGCAGAAATACTAAAAAGATAACATCATACAATATCACTTCCTTTTCAAAGGTTGTTGAAGGTAGTAGCTCTGGGGTGAGAAAAAGGTCAGTAGAGGGGAAAAAAAGGTCATTTAAACAGCAGAGCGTCACCTCTTTCACTCCAAGGCATGTTCATTCACAGCTGGAGAGTTTTTTGGAGAGTAGACTTGTGTTTTAGAGATGGCACCAAAAGGCAGCAGCGCAGGGGGAGGGCACAACCCTCAAAAAACCTGCCATGCAGGTGTTGCCCACCTAGGAGGAAGAGTGCAGGAGGTGATGCCGCAGGAGGTGATAGTGCAGGAGGAGGTAGACCTGCATGAGAGGCCCCTGGAGGAGGAGACCAGGGTGGTAGTATATGTCCCCACCACCACCCCATCCTTCACTGCCTCATTTGAAGGCAGCAAAGCAGCCCTTTCTCCTGGGTCTGACAGCATCAGAGGCAGATGCCCCATTGGTGGTGAGGGAGGGCTGGAGGAAGGTTATGCCCTACACCTTCACCAGGCAGCAGGAGGGGGACCTTGAGGAATGGTTCCAGCAGAATGCCGTCCTGTACGATAAGGAAAATGAGGGGTACAGGGACAGGGACAAGAATGGCATGCTGGCCATCCACTGCCCCACATGTATGTTTAAAGTTCCATCTTTTATCAAAGCCCAGCGCCACTCTCTTCCAGTCATCTGGTGTACCAGGACAGTCCATCACATCATCTTTTGCTTCCTCTTCACCCTTGTTCTTCCCCTTCTGCCTTTCTGAAAAGGCTGATGAAGCAAAAGGGCTACTGCAAACAGCAGTAGTTGTATTTTTACATGGTTCAGAATGATTTTTATTTTAAACCTGAGAGGCATTTTTTAGTGAGAAAGATATGCAGGCATGACATCATTTTATCAGGTGATCATTTGAGCTGTAGACACTCGTCACTGGTCGTTGTTGGTTTTCAGTGCGGTCCTCTGAGGTGGAAGGTCATTCTCATTCATGGACCAATTTGCCAGAGACCATCCGCGAGTAAAACATACATGGTCGAAGCCAGTCTTCAACATAGTCGAAGGAGATCTTCTTCATAGTCGAGGGAGGTCTTCAACATAGTCGTAGTAGGTTGTACACATAGTCGTGGAAGGTCGTAGGAGGTCGTAGGTCACAGCGATCTTGATTTTTAAAAAAAGTTGCTGAAGGTCGCCAGAGGTCACGGTGGAGGTCTCCTAAGTGGGACAGGCCCTTTACTATCTCTCTGTATGTCACCAATGTAATGTTTGTAGACCCCTTCATTACATGTCCTCGCCTTCCATAGTCCAGATAACTTATTTCACGTTTAAAGATATTAAATTTAGGCTCGCTGGTCTCGTCATAAAACTGCAATGAAAAATCACCAGGGGAGGCAGCTATCACATCTGCCTCACTGAGGGGGGCGCGTCTTGAGCCCAATGGAGGGAGAGCGAGCGTCAATTACGTAGGCTCAGCCCACGTAATTGATGCTGCCTCGCTCTACCTCCACGTTAGCTAGCTTCAGCAGCGGCGGCGCAGCAATGGATTTCACCGCTGGTAGCTCTGACTTTCCAGCCATGGGCGGTACTGACCTTAACATCACGAAGTATGGGATCTCTCGCCGAGGTCGCCATCGCTGAATCTCTGCCCAGCTCGGCCTGTGGACTTTGGAAGCCGTGGTCTCCAGTAGGAAGCGGCTGATTCGGAGGCTCCGGGCCGCTGGGAGTGCTCTTCCATTCGAGGGCCTGAAACATCGGGCCCGTAGCGGCAACTGCGGAGGCCTCAATAGGCCCCGACCACGGGTGAACGGAGGAAGAGGTCTGAACTTTGGTGCCTTCCCTCACAATGGGAAACGTTGATTCCGCTGTGGGGGGATGTTTCACATGTGTGTAAATCTGGCTCTGATACTAGCCAGTGCCTCCCCAGCCATTGACCTCACCGCACGTCACTGTCCCTCATATGTATCCACCTATCATCTGCCAAACTTTGCCCCATCCCTCTTTTGCAGCTTTCTCTCGCCTATCCCATCAGTCTGAAGGGTTCCCCTGCCTGAAATGTCATCTGTTCCTTCTCTCCACAGTTGCTGCCTAACCTGCTGAGTTCCTCCAGCAGTTTTTATTTACCTTGAAATGTAAATGGCTTGTTTATCATATAACAACTTCAATGAACAATTACTGGCAGTAAAGGGCCTGTCCCACTTGCATGTGATTGCATGCATTTGGCGCGACCAAACGGAAGCGGTGTTCGCGCTAAGTTTGTGGTAAGTACGCGCTAAGTAGGCGCTAAGTAATTCGCGTCATACTCACCAATCAGCTGGGCAGGAGGCGGGCCGACTCAATTTGGGCGTCGCACGGCGTTGGGAGGTGACGTCACTGCGCAACGCCACGCCGGGCGGTGACGTCATTGTGCAACGCCACGTGCTAGGCGTATGCCGTCAAGACACGGCATACACCGTCAAGACGCTGCGTACGCCATCAAGACGCTGCATATGCCCTCAATGCGCCTGCGGGCAGACAGGCCGTTGGCGCGCAAAATGTTCAGACAGTGCAGGATTTTCGGAACCCCGATGGCAGGACCAGCCCCGCCCAACTCCATACGCCTCCGCGCTTGGAAGTGGGACCGGCCCCGCGCGGCCTGTACGCCTCAAGCGACCATGTTTGGTCGCACCAGACGCGAGTGGGACAGGCCCTTAATCCATTTTGATGAGCAGTCAGAGGTTATCTTTTCCAATGGATTTTTATGGTGAAGAAATTTACATGCAAGTGAAATATCCCCTCTTTGAGCTGGAGTCAGCTGAAGTTTCCAACCACAAACATGTTGGATAATTATCCCTTTGTTTATTATTATGAAATAATACATTGAAACGTTCATGAAAAGAATAAATCTTTCCACTCTCTCACTATGACAAATAATACTTGTGACTAGTCTAACATTCTGGATGCTTAGTTTGAGGTAATGAAAATAAGTGAATTTACAGGCAACATTCATTATGATCAGAACAAAAAAGCTGCAGCTCATGTCATGGTTATGTACTGGATACAAAATATAAAGACCCAGAACAATCCAATTGTCTTGAATTCTATTCACAGCGTAACTTGGCATCACAATGAAAGCAGAAATTATTCTTACATGGGTAAATGATCAGTAAAAATGTCCAATATATTTGTGCATCAGCAGGTGATCACATGTTACAAATAGTTTCATTGACTCTCAGCTTCTTTCAATGTAAAATACTTCCAGAAATGTGTTTTAACGGTCGAGCAATAAAGCTAATATATCGCACCGTATCCATAAAATGCTATTTTAATTTCAAGCCAGAAAGTCCTTGTGGAAATATAAAGATTACAAATTATGAATAATTAAAAACATATCTAAATGAACATAGAGTCATACAGCAAGGAAACAAGCCCTTCGTTCTAGCGTGTCCATGTTGACTAAGCTTTATAACTGAGCTATTCAAATGTTTGCATTTGGCTCGTATCACTCCGTCCTTCCTGTCGATATGCCTGTCTAAATATCTTTTAAACATCACCATTGTACCCATTACTACAGCTACCCCTGGAAGCTTGTCCCATATATGCACCATCCTCGGCATGAAGAAATTGATCCTCAGGTCTCTTAAATCTTTCCCTTCACACCTTGAAACTTTGCCTTCTAGTTCTGGACTTCTCTACCTTGGAAAAAAGACTGTGACTGTGCATCTTATCTACAGTATGCCTCTCATGATTTTGCATACCTCTATAATGTTACTCCTCAGCCTCCTATGCCCGAGGGGGAAAAAAAGTCCCCACCTATCCAGTGTCACCTTATACTTCAAGCCCTCAAGTCCTGGTAACATCCTGGTGAAAATTATCTACACCTTTCCAGCTTTATAACATGCTTCCTCTAGCAGGGCAACGAGAATTGCACACAATACTCAAAATATGATCTCATTAACATCTTTTACAGCTGTAGCATTTTGTCACTATTTCTTTACTCAAAACCCTTACTGATTAAAGGCTAGCATTCCAAACGGTGTATGTGTATCCTTAATCTCTATGACTTGCTACATTCACTAGGGCCCTACCATTGACTATTGCCCTGCCCTGGTTTGAGTTGCCAAAATGCACTACCTCACACTTAGTTTGTTTTCAATTTTAGAGACACAGCATGGAATCAGGCCCTTCAGCCCACCGAGTCCCACCAACCACACATTAACACTGCCCTATGCACACTAGGGAAATTTACACTTATACCAAGCCAATTAGCCTACAAACTGTACATCTTTGAAGTGCAGGAAACCGAAGATTTCTCACGCAGGTCACGGAGAGAATGTGCAAACTCCGTACAGACAGCACCAGTAGTCGGGATTGAACCCCGGTCTCTGGCGCTGCAAGCGCTGTAAAGCAGCAACTCTACCGCTGCACCACTGTGCTGCCCCTTGCCTGAGTTAAATTCCCTGCCATTCCTTGGACCACTGCCCGAGCTCATCCAAGTCTTTTTGTAAACTTTGTTCGCTCTCCCAATTGTCCACTATACCTCCAATTTGGGCTTCATCTGCAAATTTACTAACTACCTTGTCATCCAAATCGTTAATATAGATGAACAACGACAATGGACAAAATATATTTACTGCTTATAGAATAGAAACACACTTGAACACCCACAATCTTTTGATATTACTTACTGATCACTGAACACTGTATGTCATGCATTCAGAATAAATGAAATCAGAGACCCACCTGGTCACCCATAGAACTGCTTTCATTTCCCATTTTGTTCCAACTTCAGTGCCACATAGCAAACAGGAAAGAGTGAAGAAAGGAAGCTGAAAAAAATAAAACATGAATCAACAATTCGTATGACACTGATGTAAATGAATGGGTGTGGTATTAGTTAAAAGTGCTGATCAATAGACGGGGCTGTCTAAAGAAAGGAATAAAATAGCAAATGGCATATACTAACTGAAGATTTTGTAAGTTTTTGGCTTGTCTTCTGAAGAGATGAAAAAGACAGTTTGGAAGAGATTATTTATGAAACAAAAAGGGATTCTATGGATGGAACACATTTATAAGAAGAAAAACACAACATCAAACAATGATGTGTTTAAATTCTAAAACAGAATAATCTCGCCATTTTAATTACATCATAATTGAATGGTGGCGTGGCCTCGGATTCAATTGCAGTGGAATACTAAAGAAATTAGGTGCCCTATTTACAACTACAACTATTTTATACCTAACCCTGCAAAGGATGTTCTAATCTTTTAGCAGCCTGTTGAGCTTGTTTTGGGAGTTATTTCTCTGTGTTTGGGTGAAACTTGATACATGATTAATGACACCAGTTAGAACAAGTGAAAATGTTGGGTGTATCTTCATGATGACAACTGTGATGAACGTAATGTTTTTGAACATGCTGATTAAACAAATTCATTTAAAGTGGCAACTCCAAAGGAAAACCATCAACTTACTAAAACAGAATTAGACATGCTACAGAAGGTTATGAGAAACTGTTTATTTCCCTTGAGGGTACACAAAATGCTGGAGAAACTCAGCGGGTGCAGCACCATCTATGGAGCGAAGGAGATAGGCAACGTTTCGGGCCGAAACCCTTCTTCAGACTGATGGGGGTTGGGGGTGGGGGGTGGCGGGGGGAAGAAAGGAAAAAGGAGGAGGAGGAGCCCGAGGGCTGAGGGAGAGGTAGGAAGGGGAGGAGACAGCAAGGGTTAACGGAATTGAGAGAATTCAATGTTCATGCCAAGAGGATGCGGAATATGAGGTGCTGTTCCTCCAATTTGTGGTGTTGCTCACTCTGGCCGTGGAGGAGGCCCAGGACAGAGAGGTCGGATAACGAATGGGAGGTAGAGTTGAAGTGCTGAGCCACGCGGAGTTCGGGTTGGTTATTGCGGACCGAGCGGAGGTGTTCGGCGAAACGATCGCCAAGCCTCCGCTTGGTCTCACCGATATAGATCAGTTGACATCTAGAGCAGCGGATTCAATAGATGAGGTTGGAGGAGGTGCAGGTGAACATCTGTCGGACCTGGAACGACTGCTTGGGTCCTTGAAAGGAGTGGAGGGGGGGAGGTAAAGCGACAAGTGCAGCATCTCTTGCTGTTGCAAGGGAAAGTGCCCGGGGAAGGGGTGGAGTGGGAGGGAAGGGAAGAATTGATAAGGGAGTTGCTGAGGGAGCGGTCTTTGCGGAAGGCAGACGGGGGAGATGGGAAGATGTGGCGAGTGGTGGGGTCACGTTGGAGGTGGCAAAACTGGCGGAGGACTATGTGTTGTATGTGCCGGCTGGTGGGGTGAAAGGCGAGGACCAGGGGGACTCTGCCCTTGTTGCGAGTGGGGGGATGGGGAGAGAGGGCAGTGTTACGGGGTGCGGAGGAGACCCTGGTGTAAGCCTCAACTATAGTGGGGGAGGGGAATCCCCGTTCTCTGAAGAATGAGGACATTTGTGATGCCCTGGTGTGGAACACCTCATCCTGGGAGCAGATGCGGTGTAGATGGAAAAATTGGGAGTAGGGGATGGTCCTTAAAGGAAGCAGGGTGGGAGGAAGAGTAGTCCAGGTAGCCATGGGAGTCAGTGGGTGGATAGTGGATGTTGGTCAGGAGTGCATCCCCTGCGATGGAGATAATAAGGTCAAGGAATGGTAGGGAAGTGTCGGAAATGGTCCAGGTGTATTTGAGTGCCGGATGGCAGTTGGTGGTGAAACAGATGAAGTCTGTCAGTTGTGTGTGTGTGTGCAGGAGGTGACACAAAAGCAGTTGTCGATGTAACAGAGGTAGCGGTCGGGGATGGGGCCCTGGTACGCCGCAAACAAGAACAGTTTCAATGTTTCCTTTGAACTGTTTTAATCTTTTAAGCATATATGGGCCTTTCTTCATTCCCTTGGACTCCTTCAGAAAAATTAAGCAAACAGTTTTATGTCGAGAACTGATGATTTATAATGGATTTAATCAATACGGTTTAAAATATTGTCTCATGTTAGCATCTACACATTGAAAGTATTCACATAATTAGGTCCAATCACTCAAGGAATAAGCTCCCCATTAGCGCTTCTTGCCCCAAGTGCAAGATGACTATTTTAGCTATTATATTTTTACAAGTATTTGTCTAGTTTTCAACAATAAATTGTTTCTTTCTCTTTCATGTCCTCAGATTTAATTCTTAAATCTATGAAAATTAGTTTAATTTTTTTCCTGATCTGCATATTATATTTTAGTGCTCTTTGCCATTGAGTGTGTAAGTAACTGTGTTGCATCAGCCTCACAAACTATACGTAAATTTACCCGCTGCATTTAAAATGCATTGGGGGGAGGGGAGGGAGGGGGGGGTGTTCTGCGAAATGTAACACAACAGAAAAATCTTGCTTCTGTGTTGTAATCTTCCAAACCTTAAACCATCTTTAAGCATTTTGCCTACAATACTGTATTTTGAAAAACACCTGTTTGTATTGCAAAGACTTAGACGATATTTTTTTAAGTGACTAAAAAAAATGGACTGTGATAATTCATGCAATTTATAAAATGTGCTTCCAAAAAACATTTCATAAAAGCAATCTCAGAGACATTGACTAAGGTGGAAATTAATTCTTGACCTACCTGAAAAATTATAACTAATAGCATCTGACAATTGTTTGATCTATTTGCAAATAACAACATAGGAACAGAATGTCACATAATCCCTGGTCATCCATTGCATAGATGGTGGTCACCATGATGGTCAGTGTAGGTAGAAGCATTAACTTGCAAAGAGATGTTGATAGATTAGACAAAACCATCTTCAGCATTGCAGAGAACATCATGCTAAACAGTGGGCGCAAGCACACAGCTATTTCATATCATTGGTGACCGGGAATGAGTCTGACATCCATTATTCTGACATCATGGAGTTGTCAAAAAATTGTGATGATCTTGTCAGGGCAGCCATATTTTGCCACGATCATCCAGAGGCCCTCGCGACAAACAGTGTTGAACAAATTAGTGAGACAGCAGTAGGCAGTGAACAAGCTGCAATTTTGTTCTCGACACTTCTTGGGTTGTCAATTCCAGGAATTAGACTCAACAATTATGGATACACACCAATATATTTCCAAGTCATGACCCGGGCAACACGGAGATGAACATACAGATGGTGGTGTTCAAATGTCACGGTTGCAGTTGTCCTTCTTGGTGGTGGAAGTTGTGGGTTTGGAAGTAGCCTCGCTAAGCAACTGCATGCAGCGTATCAGTGTTGGAAGGAATGAAGGTTAATGGTGATGAATGGGTTGTTAATCAAGTATCCATGTACATATATTCAAGAGAGAGCTAGATAGAGCTCCCAGGGCTAAAGGAATCAAGGGACATGGGGAGAAAGCAGGAACGGGTTACTGACCTTGGATGATCAGCCACGTACATATTGAATGGCTCGAAGGGCTGAATGGCCCACTCCTGCACCTATTTCCTATGTTTCTATGTCAAATGTTTTTTAAACATTGTGATAGTACCCGTGGTTGATCCCCACCATCACTGGGAATTGGGATATACGTCGTCCCACTAGCCATTTAATTTTGCATCACCATGCAGGGGTTTTATCCGTTCTGTCAATTGTGTGATTATTGAGTGTCGATTGTAAACTGCTTTGAATTCAGGCAGTGTTGCAGCTTCACCTCATTTTTAAGTGCATCTTGTGCTGCTCCCCACATGCCATTCTGCATTCCTCACCACCTGGCTTGATCATTACAGGCAAGGAGAGGGTTATTCCAAGCCATAGATGTTTAGCCATTGGAACTTCTTAAACTGAAATACCTTCAACCTAGATTTAAGCTTCCTTCAACATACTATTATGTATTGCATACAATACATGCACTGCTGTTGTCTATTTATTTCTGTCTGGTTGCTTTTTTAATATATACTAAACTCTTTGTTTTTTAGTATGGGTTTTACAGAGTAATATGTCTACATATCGGCTGTGCTGTTGCAAGTAAGAATTTTATTGTTCAGTTTCGGGACATTTGACAATTAAACACTCCTAACTTGACTCTTGACATATATGATTTTCCTCTGATAACTTAAATGTAATGTGATATTTACTGTTAAAAACATTAAACTCCCTTTCAGAATAAATTGATTGCAACCAAATTCCCATCAGTCTATTTACTTCATGCAATTCCTTTCAGCTGTGACTGAATCCATGCCAACACTGCAGTACTGTTCAAGAAGGTCATAATTGTTTCATTTATTTAAGCTGCATTGTCGTTCTCCCGTAAACCTCGAGTTACCAAGCAACAAGATGGGTTTTCATAACTTCTTTGATGTGCAATATTACGCATGTCTGCCCTGGGCTTTGAAGTGATCATGTTATAAACACTTACTAAATGGACCCACAATGCAGAGCTAAAAGTGAAATGGAGTTTACTATACAAGGGCATCTATTCAACAATCTGAGTAAATCGGCATGAAATTCCGGCTGTGCCTTTGATGAGATCTTGTTTTGCATTACTACTGTAACATTTGAACCATTTGTGCCATTGCATGAACATTTAAAAAAAACTAAAATGCTTCTGTGTGGAATTCCATGCCATTCCATATATGGTTTCAAAATTGCCTAGTCATTTGATGTGTCTCCGATGCAGCTGGTAATGAAATACATAATCGCACATAGTACTGATATGGATGTCCATGATTTAAGGCCAGAAAGGCAATGCTTAATAATGACTGCACAACAGTCAATTCCATTAGCAACTCCTCAGCAAATAAGCCATTCATGTCTGCAGACCGCAAGCTCTAGATAACACGCAGGCATAAGTGGCAAGTAAATTACTTGCCATGAAAGTGCCAGGCAATAACCAGCTCCAAATAGAGATTGTTAATCCTATTATTCATTCAATGGAATTAGGATTTCTACACAATCACCATTTTGCAGCCACATTACTTAATTGACCTTGGAGATGCTGCGCGAAAACAGGCCCTTTCACCCATCCAGTCTGTGCCGACCAGCGATCACCCTTTACACCAGCCTACATCCATTGGGGACAATTTTACATGGGAGGGCTGGTCCCCAACGCAATATTCCACCTCACCACCAATGCCCAGTGGAGGTGAGGTGGGGGGGTTTCTGGAGCACTACTATGGGTGTTGTGGGCTGAAAGGACTGGTTTCCAGAGGGCTATATGGACATTGTGGGCCAAATGGATTATTTGGGAGGCAGCTCACTCACGTCTGGTGGGCTGGCAGTTGACTAATGGGTATTCCTTGAAAATCCATTTCAAGCCGGGTGCAAGGACACCAAATTCAAATGCAGTTGCCTACCACTTCAAGCAGGGTGCAAGGCCACCAAATTCAAGTGCAGTTTCTGACCACTTCAAGCAGGGTGCAAGGCCACCGAATTCGATTGCAGTTTCATACCACTTCAAGCAGGGTGCAGGGCCACCAAACTCAAGTGCAGTATCCAACCACTTCAAGCCGGGTGCAAATTCAAGTGCAGTTTCATACCACTTCATGCAGGGTGCAAGTCCACCAAAGTCAAGTGCAATTTCATACCACTTCAAGCAGGATCCAAGTCCACCAAACTCAAGAGCAGTTTCCTACCACTTCAAGCAGGGTGCAGGGCCACCAAACTCAAGTGCAGTTTCCTACCACTTCAAGCAAGGTGCAAGGCCACCAAATTCAAATGCAATTTCATACCACTTCATGCAGGGTGCAAGGCCACCACATTCAAATGCAGTTTCATACCATTTCAAGCAGGGAGAAACCACCATAATGCCACACAAAACACCACATTCACAGTTCAGTAGACATTCAGTGTGTTCAGTTGATTCACAGCTCAGACAGAGTCGTGACCTCTCCCTCCCACATCTTGCAGACTGAGCCACACCCACACTTCCGGGTTTTATAATCCCTCCTCCCTCCCACTGGAAAGGGGCGTGGCCGTCATGGTGTGATTGATGGGAGAGAGATTCTAAACATTTTTTAAACACTAATAACACTTATATTTTTCAATAATGGGAAGAATCCTCTGCACCTGATGAGCGGAGGGGGACTGAGTAATATGGCCAAAAATCACAGCCGTAAGGGGTAGCGTTTTATCTAAAATCAATATACAGTGCAAACAGGAAGTTGTCAAGTTTAGACATTTAATCATTTGCCATTTCAAGGCAACCACCAGCAACCACTTGCTGTGCTTTATTTCAAACCAACCACATTTTCATTTTCAAACCACATTAAGGGCACTCAAGGTCAGTAAAACCACACTCACAGTTTAGTAGACATGTGTTCAGTGTTATTCACAGCTCAGACTGAGACGTGACCCTTTCGCTCCCCCATCTTGCAGAGACTGACTGAGGCACTCAACACTTCCGGGGTTTATAGTCCCTCCAGATGGAGAGAGAATCTCAACATTTTTTAAACACTAATAATTCTTTTATTTTTCATCAATGGGAAAAATCCCCTTGTCCTGTGCAATGGCCAAAAATCACAGCCTTAAGTGGCAGCGTTTAAAAAAAAAATCAATATACATAACAACAGGAAATGGTCAAGATCAGACTTTTAGTAATATAGGTGAAGCCAATTAACCTACAAACTTGAACGTCTTTGGACTGTGGGAGAAACTGAAGCGCCTGGAGAAAATCCATCCGGTCACGGGGAGAATGTTCAAACTCCATAGTCACCCGTAGTCAGGATCGAAGCTGGGTCTCTACCGCTGTGCCGCCCTTTTCCCAGAAATGCAACAGGGTCAGTCACACGAGTACCACTGCTATGAAACTGGTCAGAGTATGGGTCTCCTGCGGAGAATAATCACCTCGAGACCCTGAAACAGTTCCATCTTCAAAAAGGTACAGGTCAGGAGCATGGAATAGTCATCATTCATTTGGACCTGTGCAGCCTTCCATAACTCTCAAGAAGCTTGACACCATGCGGGGACAAAACAGTCTACTTGATTGGTGCAATATCCAGCATCCTAAACATTTATTCTCTGCCCCACTTGTGCAGTAGCTGCAGTGTGTCATCTTGGCTAACTTGGCAACCTCAACAGCATGTCCTGAACCTGCAACCTCTACCACTATAAATGTTAAGTTGAAGAGAATGTGGGAACAATGAAACATAAGATTTACATAGAATTAGTTTAAATGGAATGGCTGATGGTTGGTGTGGACTTCTGTGCTTCACCTCTCTATAACTCTAGGAGATTTTTTCATAAAGAGGCAAGTACATCATCCCTACAATGGCCAGTGAGGAATTTTGCATGCATAACTCGGAGATTTTGTGCTGGGGTTATCTTGGGCTGAGCAGCTTTCTGCGGTGGCACGGGTGAGATGGATGACATCGAAAGCTTGAGCCACCCTTGCAACCCTATCATTAAGCGGAGAACTGACATAGTGCATGACTTGTGACCATGGAAACAGCAGATGGTGGAAAAAGGGCAATTTTACATGGACTAGTGTTTTTCCCATTTAAGGGAAGTTTGCAAATCCAATCTGTCACTGCTAGGTCTGTTCTGTTTCAATTATTTTACTTCAAAGCAATCTAAATTTGCATGGACAAAAAACAGCTATGAATTAATCTGGTCAAAATAATAACAAGGAATTAAATCAATAACTCCACTAATAAAAAAAATGTGACATTTCAATGTTTTATTCCTTTTGTTTTTTAACTATTTATGTAATCTCTCAGATTGGCACGTATAATCATGTGTTGACAGGGCTCGAAATTAGCGGTTGCCCGGGTGCCAATGACCACCCAAAGTGCCGCTGGGCAACCTAAACGCTGAGTCATTTTGCCCGGCTTGGCACTGCAGATACTGGTTTATACCGAAGATAGACACAAAAAACTGGAGTAACTCAGCGGGTCAGGCAGCATCTCTGGAGAAAAGGAATGTGACGTTTCATGTCGGCGGCGGCTGCAGTGCAGGGCAAAGATATTAGGTGCGTGGTGACGGAGGGTCGGAGCGAATGACGGGTCCGCACAGCAGCAGCGGCTTCACCTCCTCCTGCACCCCGCCCGCCTTGATAGCGGACGCTGCTTGCCACTCCGCCATATCCGCTGTCAAAACAAAACCTCCCGCACGCCGAAGCCAGGAGGAGGGAGAGGCTTCCTTCCACCGTCTGAAGCAGCTGCACCACTCGGCCCAGCACCTTCCCGTTGGCTGGTGGAGGAGGGGAGGTGGTGCCGACGAGATCCCAACTGCCTCCCCCTTTGGCGGCGGTGGACAGGCAGGGCCAAGGCTGCGGGTTGATGATGCCGTCCCTGTCCGATGAGCGATGACCTTCCTTCCTCCCCACCTCCCCTCTCTCTCTCTCTCTTGCAAGCCCCCCTCCACCGCCTTATCCTGAGACCCCTCCTCACCATCCCGCACTGATCCCCATTCCTGCCTCTATTCAGTCCTCACTGACATCCCCCGTGCTCCCCTCCCCATCTACCCCCCCCCCCCCCCCCAATCTATTCATCCTGCACTGATCTCCCGATCCATCTCACATTGATTCTCCTGCCACCCCCCATCCATCCTACACTGGTCCCCCAATTCATCCTGTACTGACCCCCCTTCCCATTCATCCCACACTGACCCACCCTCCATTTATCCTGCACCGATCCCCCCCATCCATCCTGTAGTGATCTTCCCATTCATCTTTTACGGAACCACCCATTCATCCTGTACTGATCCTCTCATTCATCCTATACTGATCCCCCATTCATCTTTTACTGAGCCCTCCATTCATCCTGTACAGACTCTCCGATCCACACTGTACTGACCCCCCCCATTCATCCTACGCTGACACCCCCCCCCCCCCCATTCATCCTGTACCGATCCCCTCATTCATCCTATACTGATCCCCCAATTATCTTTTACTGAACCCCTCATTCATCCTGTACAGACCCTCCGATCCACACTGTACTGACCCCCTCCATTCATCCTGTGCTGATCCCCCCATTCAACACCACTGACATCCCCTGTGCTCTCCCCTCACAATTTTACATACTCCAACCAACACGTACTAATTCACCTGCCTCAATCAATCCATTCCGCACCGATTGCCTTCTCAACCCCCCCCCCCACCTATCCATCCTGCACTGATTCACACCCCCCCCCCCCCCCGAACATATTGTGCTGGAAATGTCTTCAGAGCGAACATTGACTATGTTTGATAACGGAATGCAAGAAAATGTGTTTTAATTCCCAATGTTATTATTTGCTTTAGTCCATAAAGATGGATTCATTAAATTGTGAACACGTGAAACGTTAAAACTGCAGTGTTCGATTGTCACTGCTACTATTGACACATTATTACAGAATTCATTTTAATGGCAAATCAATGCTCCTAATATGGAGTATCAGTAGTGTAGTTAATTAATGAGCAACATTCACAACTATACGTTGGATTTATCCAGGTTTTACTTCTACAGTCGGTCATATACATCACAAATTTGGTCAGGAGATATTTCAGTTGATATTTTAATGTTAATTCTGAAGTGGGAATGATGGAAACAGCGTTTATCAATATATTTTTTTAATCTGGTGCGTACAAACTGGGTATCTTCATTGCTGTTCAAAACACATATATCTAATTTGAATGTCTGGTAACGTGGTGTTTTGACACCTTTAAACATAATACCAAAAGAACATTTACTGTAGTTATGTCCTTTGGCCATCTCTAGTCAGTTAGTGTAATGTTTAACCTGTCAGATGGGTATAGCCGGTTTTAACAGCTATTGTCATAAAATGCTTTTAGAAATGTCCTTGCAATCTGAATATTTTGTTATGGATAAATTATGTGGGAAGCGAGAGTGTTTCTGTACCAATAGCAATAACGACCCATGCTATGGTCATGTCATGGTAATTTACGGTCATTCACAGAAAACATGCTTGCATCAATCTGTAGTGTGCATGGTTAAGATATATGTTACCATGGTCCAGGATTTATTGACATAGTTTGATCATACGCTGAATAATCCAACCACATTTTTGTTTGGAAGTGGAAAGAAATTACATTAATTGCAATGTGTAAAAAGAGTTGAGATACTGTATTATAATTTTGCTGCATGACATTGTGGTATGTATCATGTCTTGATTGGTCAATATGTTTAGTTTGTGACTTTATTTGAAGCAGAAATAATATGTGAATGCTTCATTGAGCATAATTCTGACTGGTAACTACGCACTTTGTCCGAGCACATTATCGCACGCGTCATGCAAACAGTTTTAAATGACCACCTAAACTGTCATTTGGCAACCTAAAAAGCTGCCTAGGTTGCCCGGCTGGCAACAGGGAAAAAAAGGTAAGTGAGAGCCCTGATGTACTGCGCTCCTGGTTTATTCCAGGAAAAAAGTTATAATCCCAACTCTCCATTGAATATTATCTGTCTTGTGTCATGCAGTATTACTGTTTGAATCATTTATATTAAACGCATTTCACTCAGAAGGTTAAATGTCACTAATGTAATCAAACATTAGAGTGCAGATTTCCATTACACTTTTATGCTCTTAAAAGCATCACATCAGATGAGATTTGACAGCACTGGCAATTCAGTGACACACCATAGTACGACATGAGGTTGGCACCGACTGCTGATGTTCCCTGATGCCAAAATGGATCTCTGGTTTATGTTTCCAGTATCAAATCTCCACAGGCCAACAAAAATACAATATAGCTAAGCTCAGAATGAGCTCACATTAACATTTTTAAATGTTATCATGCTCGCATTCAACATTTTAAAATGTGTTTGTTCTCAGATATCACAGGCGGATAGTAGACTGTAGTCCAAGCAGTTTATCATTTTATTATTATCTGCCCAGTTACATGTATCTTGTGATTCTGTGTACACACTCGTGAGGTAATGGTGCATTTGTCCTCAACCAAGACCAAGACACCACCAATTGGCCACACAGGTGCTTATTAATGCTTCTTCAAAATTGAAAACCACTCATGAATGCAGAGGTGAAAATATTATACATTTATCACCAATACATTCGCAGTGGCTTACTTTCACCTCCACATTGTGTCCAGTGACTATCTGCTGATAGTTGAAGGGTGATTTTAATAATGATTTTATGTATTTTGTTTTTTAAAGTCCTTTTGAATGAAAATGTTCTATTGAATGTATGCATTCTTTTTCACCCTTACTTTCATAAGGTCTTTCATACTGTGCATCACTTGAGGTATTAATGTTTATCACAATGTTTAAGCAATGTTAATATCTAACACACGCGTCAATCTTCACAAGTAGAGACAATAGAGACTGATCTCTATTGATATATCCTCAAACCTTCAACATCAGTTAGAGATAGAAAATGTGAGCTCAAAAATATAATTTCCAGGATGAAAGTCATGAAAGGGAAATGATGCATGTGTGATACTGAAAGACTAAAATGATGCTGATGGGCTAGCATTGTTTAAGGAGCAAGAAGAAGATAGGCAAGTTATTACAGGTGAGTCAGTCTGACATCAGTAGTGGGAAAATTATTGGAACCATTCTCAGGGTCTCCACTGAAGATATTCAGCATGGGTTTGTTAAGGAAAGATCACTTCTAACTAACAATTATATGTTTTATATGGTTAATAAGGGACGCCTTTGTGTGTTAATTCAAGGGTTCTTTACAGATGGTCTCTCTGGAACTTGATACAAAACATTGGTTCAATACAGACAGCAAATCCACCTGACATAATCCTTAAAGGACTGGACCTGTTAAAATAACATTAATCATTCACAAACAGTACTACATTTACTAAATATGGTAAACAAGACATATGTCGATTTATAGGGAACACAATTAATAAGTTTTCTGAAGATACTAAAACTATCGGTGTAGTTAATAGTGGGGAAGAAAGTTCTGGACAGCAACAAGATATCACATCAATGACAAATAAAATTCAACCTGGAGAAGTGAGAAGTAATGCATTGCATGAGGGCCTATAAGGCAAGGTATACTCAATAAGTGGAGACGCAAGGCTGGATCTACAGATGCTGGTTTACCAAAAAAAAGTGCTGAAGTAATTCAACGGGTCAGGTAGCATCTCTGGTGGAGTGAGGATGGGTCCCGACCCAAAATGTCACGTATCCACATCCTGTAGAGATACTCCCTGACCTGTTCAGTTACACCAGCACTTTATATTTTATTTCATACAAATTAAGCAGTTGGATTCCAAATGTAGAGGAACAAAGGGATCTTGAATCCCATGTCCAAAAATCCCTGAAGGCAGCAGGACATGGGATTCAAGGTGAATAAGGTGGTTCAGAAGGTGTACAGAAGATTTGATTTATTGTTCATGACATAGAATCTAAGAGCTGGGAGATCTTAATAGGACTATTATTTTGCACTGTCCTTCAGCAACAGGTGTGGTACGCAAGGATTGGATTAGTTTTACTGCTGCTAGAGTGCAGTGTATAGGTCTGGTCATCCAAATACAGGAATAATTTAATGGCACTGTACTTGGTGCAGGAGCTGAGAAATTATATTTATGGGAACAAACCATCTAGGCAGAGGTTGTTTTCTTTATTACTGATACGAAGAGAATACAAAACATGAGCGGTTTAGACAGGGTAAACACTAAGAACATATTTATTTTATTAGCAAGATGAGTGACAAGAGGGATAGTTTAAAATTAATTGGTAGAATGATTATGGGGAGGGGGGGTGGGAAAACAAAAAAAAAAATCACTTGTCAAATGGTGGGGTAAAGAACTCACAGTCCTGAAGTATTGGTGGGGCAGGAATGTTCAATATATATAAAAAGTACCTGGGTGACCACTGCAGTACCTGTAGCTTCCAAGGCAATGGACCAAGAACTGGAAAGTGGAATAAACCCGGTCGATATTTGACCAGCATGGACTCAATAGAATTTTAATGATTCTATCCAAAATGATACGAACAATCAGCGTGGACATTTCCTGCCTCTGAATCAGAATAGATTCACAAAAACTTAAGCATGAGCTACTCACTTAGTTGAGCTTGTTGCAGATGTTAGAACAAGGATTGTGAAGAACAAGAACAAGTGCTACTTTCTAAATTCTCATCCAATACGTACGAATAGCAAACAATTAGCTATTGTAACAAAATGGAAACTTATTTCTATTCACATGCATTCAAGAAAAAAATGCCAATTATGATTTCACACCATTCATTTTATAAAGTAAACAATTTAAACAATAACTAGGTTCACTGTCGGCAGAGTACATGGGGTCCAAATCATTGCCTATTTATGGAAAATCGGAGTCATCACAACTGATATCTTATGATCTGATTTAACCACCTCTCTAAGATCTGCTCTAATCATCCAAACAGCTGAGTAAATGAAACACTTGCCAAATCATGTGCGCTGATTAAATTTAAATTATTGCTAGTTGGCTTAATTTTAAATTTCAAAGTGAAAGCAAAATTAATTAAAATCACACAAATGATTTCACACGGAAAATATTTATCCAGTCACGTATGATGTTTAAAAAAGAACAAATGAAATAATACCAGCAGGGCTATGTTTCCTTTGAAGGAAACTTAGCTCAAAGGATGTCAAGATTTTTTAATAACGGTCTTCAATTGACTTCCTCCATCAAGTCTATGTAGTCACTGATGTGCCATGGCCATTTCATGTTAAAAACCATCATCCACTTTCCAGAACTGGAATGAAAGCAAGTCATGTTTGACCCCAAAGTATGGTGTAAGAAGTAGTGGAATTTATAAATATTAATCATACCAATCTTTTCAATTGTGCAATCTAACCATGTAAAGATATTGGAAGAAAACTTCAAAATATTGAAAAATATTCTGAAATACATCCCTTCCAATGTTTTTGCTTCAAGATTGCTTATGCTTTTTAAATTAATTCCTGCACATTGAAAACCCACTGTTTACTGATTTTACAAGCTCCAAGACATTCCTTGGGTGAACATTATCACACAAGAAAGTTTTGAACCAGCCTGTATTAACAAAACTTTTCCACAACTGCTATGTTCCAACTTCTGGCTTTGATGCCTTTCATGGTAACATGTAGTGTTGGTAATCACATTTGATAGCTTTGTGGAGGGATAAATGGGCATCTGGTCATTTCTGGATTAGATTAAGAGAAACAATGCTAACAAAATGCTCTTCTGCAGATATCCTTTGTATGAATATAGATAAAGATTTACAAGGTTTAACATATGGAACAAAAACTAAAATAATGCAGTAATTGAGAATAAAACATGTGGAAACATGAATTAGTTTAAACTGCATGCTAGTTGGTTGTATTTTGCAATGGGTGATACAATAAGAATAAAACTATAATGTTTAAAGAGCAAAAATAGGAAGCAAATTTCACTGAGATAACTTTAGTGAGCGGAACGTTTGGACATTCAGCAGAATGTTGATCAGGTTAGGTTTAACAGTTGAGTGGGTTCGGCAATCTGTTTTATAACCAGCATCATAAAACGCACTAAACTAAACTAAAAATATGCCAGCATTTGTTTTTATGTAGCACAATAGAGGATTACAAAGTATCACTCAGTTTGGAACTTTAAACTACTTTCTCCTTTCTCAAAGAGATCCTGAGGGAATATTGGACAACAAACGAATTGCTACATTTCTTTTCCACATGCAGAATTCCAGGCGCATATTGCAACTAGTCTACCTTGCTCTGTGTGCTGCATTAAGGTCATAATTTGAAAAAAATGGTTGCTTTACCCCTTTTGCAAAATCATTATGAAATGGATCCAAATTTTCCCAACAACCTATTACTGCCAAAAGCTCAGAGAACTGTAAATAAAAGCAGCAAATCAGACCTGCTTTAGAGTTATACAGCCTTTCGGCCCAATTTATCCATGCTAACCAAGATGCCCCATTTACACTATTCCCACCTGCCTGTGCTTGGCACATGTCCCTCTAAACATTGAATAAACAAGTGACTTGAGATGCTGGTTTACAAAAAAAAAAGACAAAGTGCTGAAGTAATTCAACGGGCCAGGCAGTGCCTCTGGAGAACATGGACAGGCAATGTTTCAGGTTGGGACCCTTCTTCAGACTGATGACCTTTAAATTTATGAAGCAGGCATATCATATGTATTCTTTCCACATACCCCAACACCATCCTATCTCCCCTGGTTAAATCCCTCCCTACCTATGTTCAAGGCACCTCACACGCTCTTCGTCGACTCCAGGAGTTCCATTTTCTAGGCCCCCATTCCCTCATCTTCACCATGGATGTCCAGTCACTCTACACCTCCATCCCCCACCAGGAGGGTCTCAAAGCCCTTTGTTCCTTCCTCGACCAGAGAAGCAACCAATCCCCGTCTACTGATACTCTCCTCCACCTAGCGGAGCTGGTCCTTACCCTTAATAACTTTTCATTTGACTCCTCCTATTTCCTCCAAATACAAGGCGTAGCTATGGGCATGCGCATGTGCCCTAGCTATGTCTGCCTCTTTGTAGGGTACCTCGAACAATCCTTGTTCAAGATGTATAGTGGCCCTATCCCCGAACTCTACCTCCGCTACATCAACGACTGCATTGGTGCTACCTCCTGCACCCACACACAACTCACTGGCTTCATCCATTTCACTACTAACTTCCATCCGGCACTCAAATAAACCTGGACCATTTCCAACATTTCCCTACCTTTCTTGACCGCTCCCTCCGTAACTCCCTGGTCAATTCATCCCTTCCCACCCGAACCACCCCCTCTCCGGGCACTTTCCCTTGCAACCGCAAGAAATGCTACACTTTTCGCTTTACTTCCCCCCCTTGACTCCATTCAAGGTCCCAAGCAGTCTTTCCAGGTGCGGCAGAGGTCACCTGCACCTCCTCCAACCTCATCTATTGCATCCGCTGCTCTAGATGTCAGCTGCTCTACATCGGTGAGACCAAGCGTTGGCTTGTCCCTTCACTTTGCCGAATGCCTCCGCTCGGTTCGCAATAACCAACCTGATCTGCCGGTGGCTCAACACTTCAACTCCCCTTCCCATTCCAAATCCAACCTTTCTGTCCTCGGCCTCCTCCATGGCCAGAGTGAGGACCACCGTAAATTGGAGGAGCAACATCTCATATTTCGCTTGGGCAGTTTGCACCCCAGCGGTATTAACATTGACTTCTCTAATTTCAGGTAGTCCTTACTTTCTCCTCCCCTTCTCAGCTCTCCCTCAGCCCACTGGCTCCACCTCTTCCTTTCTTCTTCCCGCCCTCCACCCCACCCTCACATCAGTCTGAAGAAGGATTTCGGCCCAAAACGTTGCCTATCTCCTTCGCTCCGTAGATGCTGCCTCACCCGCTGAGTTTCTCCAGCATTTAAGTCTACCTTCGATTTTCCAGCATCTACAGTTTCTTCTTAAACATATCATATGTATCCTTTACCACTCCATCTACTCGAGTCATGTACTTGGACCCCAAGATTCCTCTGTACATCAATGCTATTAATGGTCTTGCCATTAATTATATACTTTCCCCTCCCTAAATGCAACACTTCAGACTTGTTCAGATTAAACTCCATCCGGCATTCCTTTGCCCATTTCTGTAGTTAATCAATATCCTGCCGCATACTTTGACAGCCTTCCTCACAGTCCAGCAATCTTGGTGTCATCTGCAAACTTATTAACCAACCACTGTACATTTATGTTTGAATCTTTTATATGAATAACAAACAGAGGTCCCGGAACAGATCCGTGCAGGACTCAACTGGTCACAAACCTCCAGCCTGAATATTGTCCTTCCCCCACATTTCTCTGTCTTCCATCAGTAAGTCACATATGAATCTACATGACCAAGTGACTGTTAATCCTATATACATGTTAATCTTCTGGATCAGCCTATCATGGGACCTTTATCCAATGCCTTACTAAAATCTATGAAGACAACATCCACCACCGTACTCTCAATTAGCTTTATTACCTCCTCAAAAAACTCAATCCAGATAGTAAGACATGACCTGCCACGTGGAAAGCCATGCTGACTGTCCCCAACTCCAAATCCAAATAGAATTTCCCTTCTCTTACAAATAGGAGTAAATCCTATCCCGAATAATCTTATCCAATAGCTTCCCAACAAAAGACACAAGGCTCATTGGCCTATAATTGTTTGGATCCTCTATTTCCCTTCTTAAACAAAAATAACTACATTGGTTACTCTCCAATCCCCCAGGACCTCACGTGTGTCCAAAGACAGCAAGAACTTTATCAAGGATCCCACAATGTCCACTCTAAACTCTCTCAATAACTTTGGATGGATCACATCAGGCCCAGGGGATTTATCCACCATAATGCTTTTGACAAGCCCCAACACCACCTCCTAAATATATTAATATTCTCCAACTGATCTCATTGTCCTCCATGTCCTTCTCCTTGGTGAAAACAGATGAAAAGTGCTTGCTTAGTACCTCGCCTATCACATCTGACTCCACACACAAATTCCCTTCTTTATCATAGAGCGCTGCTAACTTCCCCGCAATTACCCTCTTGCTTTTAAATGTAGGTATAAAAGCTTTAGGATTTTCTTTAATCCAACTTGCCAAAATCATTGTGTGTCTCGTTTTGGTCATTCTAACTGTTCACTTAAATTCTTTCCTCCTTTCTTTATATTCCTCAAAGACCCTCATTTTTGATTTCATCTTCTTAAGCCTTGCATGCATATTCTTTTTCTTTCTGACCAAATTTACAACCTTATCCCTCTTCCTAGTGGAACACACCAATCAACTGACCTTTAAACGACTCCCACATCAGTTGTTAACTTACCCAATAATAACTGCTCCCAATGTACCCTCTAAGCTCCTAATAACATTGTAATTTACCTTATTCCAATTTAATACCACAAGGTCCAGACTAATCCCTATTCAAAACAATCTTAAAACGTATGGAGATGTGATCACTCTCCCCAAAATGTTCTCCCACTGAAACATCAGTCACCAGTCCAGGTTTATTTCCTAACAAAATGTCAAGTATGTTCCCTTCTCAGGTTGCAGTTTCCACATACTCTTTCCAGAAACCCTCTTAGATACACCCAACAAATTCTGTACTGTCAAAGCCTTTGGCACTGAACCAATCCCAGTCAATATTGGGGAAGTTAAAGTTACCCACCAAGACAATCCTGTTGCTTCTGCATAATTTGGTAATCTGTTGACATATCTGTTTCTCTGTCATCCACTTGCTATTTGGGAGGGCGGGGGGGGGGGGGGGCTATCATATAATCCCACTAGTATGCTTGCTCCTTTCTTATGTTTAAGTTTTACCCACATCATCTCAGTATGTCCTTGCCAAGTGTCGCCATGAGAGTCTCCCCTAAGTAATACCGCTACTCCTCTCTACCTCCTTTCTCTCCCTCTCTTATACCATCTAACACAACGAAAGCCTGGATCATTGAGCTGCCAGTCGTGTCCCTCCCACAAACATGTTTTTCCAATGGCAACATCATCATAATCGCAAGCACTTATCCAGGCTCTCCCCGCAATACTCCTTGCATTGAAACAAACGCCCTTCAGCCAATCAGTGTCACCATATTCCCTCACATTCCCCTGCCCTTGAGACTATCCTCTACATTCCCATCCTCTACATTCCCATCACTCCTTCCAATCTTGTAGTTGTTTTCTATTTGCTTTAAGATATTTGTTGCACATACTCAAATGCCCTTTCGAGGAGAAGGTGAGCCACCATGTTAAACTGCTGCAGTCCTTCTGGTGAAGGCCCTGTGGTATTGTGCAATGGATTCCAAGATTCAGACTCAGCCGACGTCTTTTCATTTATAAGTATGTTTGGTGCTGCTCTCAGCATGCCTATCTGCACCCCACATTAAACCACGATTGATCACTTCTTTGTACAGTAACAATGGAATGGTGAATGAGCGAGGAACAAATTAGGCCAGGTTAGAGATTGTGCCTGTGTACATTTCCGCTGCTGCTGATATTCCACTGTGCCTCATTGATGTCTGTTTTTTAGCAGTCAATTGAGTTCTGAATTTATACCATTTAGCACAACTGTGGTGCCACAAAGCAAGCTGGACAGTTTCTCCACATGGACTTTCACCAATATTATCACAGGCAAATGCACCTAGTACTGGTGGATTAGTGAGGGTCAGCCCTCATTAATTCACTCACTACCTTAGAGACTATCTGGCTGATTTATTTTCACTGCGTAAGATATCAGCAGTTGAGAAATTCTATGAGGTGTAAAGGTTGGTTGGGTGGAAAGGTAGGGAGTAGCTAGGAAAGATTTAGAGTAATCTTATTGTAAAGACCCCACAACAATTGCAGCAGTTTGTACTCCTTCGGTCATAGAAAATTGTCATATGGGGAGGCTTTAGCATAGAGGAACATGTCAACACCCATAAACAACTTTTCTTCAAAACCTTGGTCACAGCAATCTTCCACAAAGTGTTTCAAAATAGCAGGGATTGCTAACGGAACAAGTTGGCATTTAAATGAGTGAACAAATTCTTACCAAATCCTTGTTAACTCATTAATCCTACCTATAATCCTGCTTTAAAGAACACTGAAACCATTCTTCCATAATCACCATGAAAAGTATATGAACAACACAGGAACAGAAGTGCTGCAAAACCACAAAGCAGATCAAAACAGCCAATGTCATGAAGGTGATTATATATAATGGTAAATATAATTGTCTTCTACTCAGTCCAAATCCAATGATCGACTTTCTTTTTAAGGTACTTTTATTCAATTGCCCCTCTGAAATGGATTCACTCCATATTAACAGACAGGTAGAGTTAGTACAAGGAACCACAGGTGCTGATTGACAAAAAAGACAAAATGACAAAATGCTAGAGTAACTCAACAGATTAGGCAGCATTTTCAGAGGACATGGGTAGATGGCATTTTGGGTTGGGACCTTTCTTCAGACTGATACCAGTGGATTTTGATTTGCGGGGGGGGGGGGGGGGGGAGGGGTGAGAAAGCTGAAAAAGAAAAGTGGGGCAGGCAAAGCCAGGGAAATGATAGGTGGAGACAGGTGAGGCCTTTGATTGGCAGATGCGTGGACCAAGGATGGAGATGAAAAGACAAAAGGACGTGAGAAAAGGAGAGGTGGTATGAAATGCAAAGCCAGAGGGAGGATTATAGGTAGAAGGGGTCGGGTTCGTGAGAAAAATGGGTTACATTCAGGTGCGTTACCAGAAAAGAGGGGGTGGGGGGGGGGGGGGGGGGGCGCGGTAGATTTAGCTTGAGAGGGTTGTTGGTTAGTTACCTAAAATTGGAGAATTCAACGTTCATACCATTGGGTTGCAAGCTATCTCATCGGAATATTTAGCAGTTAGGATGGCAAGTGATATGTTGGACTTTATAGTAAGGGAATCGGAATACAAAATGACCTTCAACTGAAATTGTATGGGGCATTGGCGACACCGCATCTGGAATACAGATGTGTACAGGTCTGTTCTCCACACGTGGGTAAAGAAAAATAGAGGGAATGATAGAGCTTATCAGTTTGGTTCCTGGGATGGGAATAAGAGCGAAATCAACCTACGTGAAGAGTCCTATCCTCAAGCATTCCAATCAAGTGACATTTTATGTGCACAACTTATGGAATCATTTAAACACAGGGTTTGAAGGTGCCTCGCGAATATGTGATGCAATCGGGACCATTTCATGATACTTACCCGAAACCAAAAGGCTATACCGACTGTACAATCAGCCAGTAAGAGAGCAGAGCTCATCTGAGGCAGTAGTTAAATGCACATAGATGTACACTAAAACCAGAAATAACTTAGCGGGTCAGACAGCATCTCTGGAGAAAGTGAATAGGCGACTTTTTGGGTCGAGACCCATTCTTTAAACTGAGAGTCAGGGATTCAAGCCTCAGTGTTGCCCAGGTTGCATGCTTGCAGAAACCTGTTACTGACAGGAATAACAATAAATCAGCTCAGATATCATCCCTGTTGAAATTCAACAGTTTCACGTTCCTGGCCGTGCATATCTCTGAAGATCTGTCCTGGGCCAGGCACATTGATGCACTCACAAAGAAAGCTCATCGACGCCTCTATTTCTTTAAAGAGTGAGGGAATTCGGTATGGCAGCGAATGCTCTATCAAACTTGTACAGGTGCACTGCAGAGTTTATTAATTTGTTACATCATGGCCTGGTTTGGTGACTCAAACACCCAAGAATGAAGGAGGCAGCATTAAGTGGTAGACATTGCCCAGTCCATCATGGGTACTGAGCTCCCCACCATTGAAGGGATCTAAAGGAGGTGTTGCCTCAAAAAGACAGCTAATATCATCAATGACCCATACCATTCTGGCCGTGCTGTCATCTGAAAACTACCATCGGAAAGAAAGTACAGGAGCTCGAAAATTGTGACATTGAGGTACAAGAACAGCTTCTTCCCAGCGGCTATCAGGCTCTTGAACACTGCACAACACTGATCGCTACCTCAGCAACTATGACTTACTTGGGTTTTGCACTATGATCCAGTTGCTTTGTATTACCGATTATTAATTTATTATATTATTGATTATTGCATTTTTGTGCATTAACGTGACCGATAAAGCTGCAGCAAGAAAATTTTATTCTCCCATTTCCCATACCTATAACAATTAAGCACTCGGCAAATCAATGTTCCCGGAGAACTGACATCACCGATTAGCCACTCTACATGTATTCAATATGCCATCATGCACACTGATTTGGCGAGTGAAGTGCAAATTATAAAAGATGTGCTTTCACAATTTGTGAAAAGATCTGGAATCAAATCTCCAATCTATACAAAGTCCCAGTTTTCATCATCTCCAAGGTGAAAACATACAAAGAATTTGTCACTTTGAAATTATAGCTCAGAAACACATCCATTGCCTCATCTGGGCTACACCATTCGTTACGTTCCACAGCATTCTACTCTCAGTCTACTTCAGCAACTACCATGAATTCCCTTCATGTAATTCTTCAGCTTTCTTTTCAATATCTGTACCATTTGAGTCAGATAGTCCATGTGGTAGCAACCTCTATGGTAACAATCTCCACATGTAAGCAATTCTAAATAAAGAAGATGGTGTAAAGGTAACAATATAGTCTATGTCTCAATCAACTAGAAAATTTGAGATACCAAAGTGCAGCAAGCTATCTGGAGTAAAAAACTAAAAATATTTACAGAAGCAATGGATGATTCAATTATCTGTATGTTTACTGGACTGACAGCAAAGTCTAAATAGGGATGACAACATACAATGATTATTTATGACTAATAAAAAACAAGGTTATTAATAACTATTTGAATTTAAAATTATGAACTCCATCAAAATGCTCTCTTTTCCCAACTCTTCCAGTTAAGGTGCAATTTTCCTGTAAAACTAAAACTATATCTCTGTCTATCATTTGGAATTGTGACACAGTAAAAGAACATCATTTTTGACTTACCACATAGTTCTTGAGTAGGTATTACATTTTATTAGTAAACACGTCTGCTGCTGAAAATCTGCGTTTTACTTTGCAAAATCCCTTTATTATGACCTAGCGTACAGAGTATCAAATGAAACTGTGCTATTAATGCAAGTTGGCTCTGGGTTCAGAACACTCTAGCTGCCCTAGTTGAAGTGTAAAGAATATGACACTGTAGCTCCAGAGCTATGGCATGTCAGCTTTCTACGCCAATTTGATTCTGACAGATAAGAACAGCAGAAAGTCAGCTGATACATACATAAGTTGAACTGAAATGGGTAACACAGTAAACAGACCATATTCCAGATTTGAAAAAGCAATTTTTCTCTCTAAAGATAAAATAAGCTACATTTTAGTTGATATATGTTGGCTAATACATGTGCATACATATAAACACACACACATTCAGTTTAAATAACTTTGAAGTATAAACAATTCGACAGTTTTAAATTGCCCTTGACTCGCTATTTTTATACAGCACTTTGGCTGCTGACATTTATATAATATACACACACACACTTATATGTGTCTGTGTGTGTATGCGTATGAGTATATTTACGTACACACACATATATATACACAAACAGCATATGATATATATGATAGGATGATAGATAGAAAGATGATGGGGAGGGGGGGGAGGGGGGGAGGGGGGGAGAGGGGGAGAGGGGGAGAGGGGGAGAGGGGGAGAGGGGGAGAGGGGGAGAGGGGGAGAGGGGGAGAGGGGGAGAGGGGGAGAGGGGGAGAGGGGGAGAGGGGGAGAGGGGGAGAGGGGGAGAGGGGGAGAGGGGGAGAGGGGGAGAGGGGGAGAGGGGGAGAGGGGGAGAGGGGGAGAGGGGGAGAGGGGGAGAGGGGGAGAGGGGGAGAGGGGGAGAGGGGGAGAGGGGGAGAGGGGGAGAGGGGGAGAGGGAGAGAGGGGGAGAGGGGGAGAGGGGGAGAGGGGGAGAGGGGGAGAGGGGAGAGAGAGAGAGAGAGAGAGAGAGAGAGAGAGAGAGAGAGAGAGAGAGAGAGAGAGAGAGATATCATATACACACACAGTATATGATATATATATATATTATATATATGTTAAAGTTTTAACAATGGACTCCACAGATCAAATGAACCACTAGTTCAGGCTTATGAGAGGATTTTCTATTTAATTTCTCTTTATGGTTGTAGATACTCAAATTAATTATATTGTGGATCTCCATTCCCCCATCAGAGCATCTGATTAAGGAAGTTTAAAAAGTCAGGGGTCGTGAAATCCAAAAAGATGGTTGCAAGGTGCTTGGAAGGATTTACATGGCTCACTAAGTCCTTCTGAAGGTTTAGTTAGGGATGGATAATGAATACAGGCCTTGCTGCCAAAAAAGGAAGATCAATTTCAACAAAATATCTCCTGGTTCTGTAAAACTCTTATTGCAGTTGCTACGTGCTACTTGAGGAAGCTTGACTTGTTAGATAGGAAAATGATATAAATGTATGTATCATCCATGGAATTGACGTGTCATTTTGACAATGTATTACTTAACCACTTCTACTCAAGTTCAAAAGTCAAATTGGTTTGAAAGCGGCAAGTGTATTCATCAGGGGATCTGCAGCTGCTCTGTCGTTTAGTAAGAAGCATGCCAGGAGATCTTCCACGCTGGGTTTTGATATCCCTGGAATACCTGCTTAGCCTGAATTACTTTATGGTTGCTCTAGTTACAGCCAGATGATATAAATGGAAGGGAGTAGGTTTGATACCATTTACATTTCATAAAGTTTTAAGTAAGAAAATGAATTGCTTTGATAATCCGTGTACCTATAAGCACCTATAGCACGTTTTGTAATGTTCCATGAACCCATGTACAGATGGACTCTGATAAACTGCTAGCTGGCTGTTTGAAAATCCCAATGTTTTGGCACCGGATATAGTATGCTCCCATTTTGATTCCACTCACTGAGGCCCGATTCCTGCACTCCCAGTTCCCCAGACTTTGAATGCTGTTTTGTTTTGCCACTGAAAGTTTTGTTTAACTTAGCCTTGGATCAGCAGGTAATTGAAAGGTTATCTTTCTTTTGTCAACTGAAATATGTGTCTAAATTTGACAAGACTCCAGCAAGTGATACCCATTGCAATGGAAGTAAATGACTGAATTGGCTCATCAGTGGATTTCATACCCAGTTTTGCTTCCTTGGAACTTACCATAGCTCTCTGACCATGAACTGAATCTACACCACTCACTTGCAGTGAACAAAAATACGAATTGCTATTGCAACTACAGGTTATGCATGATCAAGAGCTTTGATTGAATTGGTTCCTCTGGCGATCCACACAGGTAGCTGAGTATGCCACGATACAGCTAGGCATCAAATATACAACGGATATGTTCTGTAATAAAACAATGTCATCATTTTTACCACACCTTGCTACTGTGTTCATCATAAACTTATATCTTTGAACTATTTATAAGTTTTTGAAGTAATCGTGCAGTTTTAAATTATTTTAAGCAGTTTAGTTTGGTTTATTGTCATGTGTACCGAGGTACATTAAAAGCTTTTGTTGTGTGCTGACAAGTCAGCAGAAAGACATTACATGATTACAATCAAGCCATTCACAGTGTACAGATACATGATAAAGGAATAATATTTTGTGCACAATAAAGCCAGTAAAGTTCGATTAAAGATAGTCCGAGGTTCTCCAAATGAGGTGGATAGTAGTTCAGGATAATCAAAACAAAAAACAAAATATAATTTACCGTCTGTAATACGAGAAAAAAACCGAAGTGCTGGAGGAACTCAGTGTGTCAGGCAGCATCTTTGGAGGGAAATGAATAGATGATGTTTTGGATTGGGACCCTTCTTCAGACAGATGGACTAAGGGGTGAAACCAGGAAAAGAGAGATTAATTGGGTAGGGGGGGGGGGGGGGGGGGAGGGGTGCGAGGGTAAGAAATCTGGAAAGGAGAGGCAGGGGTGGGCTAAGTCTGGCAAGTGATGGGTGGATTAGAACAGGACACAAGCAGGAACCACAGATACAAAAAAGTATCTGTGGTGCGAAGCAATAAACAGCTAATACTGCATCATTTCCTCCAAATGAAAATTCCAATCATGAGCAACAAACTGCATTCTTCTTGACTTGAACAAAATATGACGTCAGTATGAACTACCTAATGCACTTCCCCAACAAAACTGTTCATTGAAAAGAAAAGTTGGATTAAAATTTAGCAACAAACAGAACCCTGATGGCATTGACATTTAGCAATGAAATGAGCACTTAATGACTGCTTACGAAACCATGCGACACAACTGTGCCACAATCAATTTCTTCTTTCAATTCAATTCCAAACTAAACAGGCACAGCTCGTTAGTTTTCTTACTTACAAACCAGCTTAAACATTGATACTGTGCTGTCTGCCGGAAAATGACAGTGTATTTAACTATTCAAAAGTCTTTAAGGAATAACTTACCTTTATATTCTCCACCTCGTTTGTAATCAGATAAATTCAAGATCCTTTTCCTCCCTGTCACTGCTCTGTGTTTCGTGTTGTGGTGTAGCAGTTAAAGTAAATGCAAGTTCAACAGAAACTGGGAATAGAATGTAGATCAAAGAGAGGCTTGCCTTGTCTGACATCATATGTCATCAGACCAAAATGAAGACACTCTAATCCAAGGTTTTACTTTCAATGCATGGATAACTTTCTTTTGTAAATATTCAGCATTGCACAAAGTATTATTGTATTTATTAAAGAAAAACTGGAAAGGAATTTATGGTATTCTGAATGGTCATGTGCCAATTAAACTTTAAAACTGTATTTAAACAAGTGCCTCAGCGATTAGAAAGAGTGTGACCATAGAAGGGTTTGTAAATTTTAAGATCTCGTCACTGCCAGATCATGAGCAAATGTGCGACAACAAGTACAGCAAATGAACATTTAAAGGAACTGCGATATGTCAGGGATTGGCAGCACAGTTTAGATTGAACATATAAATTAAGGAAGATACAATGTGGAACATTGGCATAAAAGTAAAAATTTTGAGATAAGAAATAAATAAGCACGGATTGTGCCAGAACAGATATGAAACAAACTACAAAATCCAATTACAGCACACAATAATAAACAGAAATAAAAATCAAGAAAGTGAAACATATTATAGCCTTACATCACAAAAATAAATAACATTTGTTACTTTTAAAACATAACTAACATTATTACATTGCATCTTTCATCATTTTACTGATGAAGCAGTAATTGGTCTCATGTATTTGTTCTGCGTTTGTAGAAAGGGCATGCATTGGAGGTAGGTGCCAATGACATGGTTGTACTGAGAGTAGGTCCTGGCTCGCTGACTGGAGCGCGACAGGACCCTACTATTTAGTCGGATGTACATTCCGATAAAACATTTGAGCTCAGATTTGGTCAGGCTATGCCAGTCTGGCTCAATGCTATGATTTTGGACCTATATTTGAATTATAACATGCATGCTCCATTATTGATCAATATTTGTTGTTTCATCGTCAAACAGATCAATGGGATGTTTGAGATTATATTAACAGTGTTGGATTGGTTACAGAACAAATTTAAATACGCAGGCTCAGGTGCGCCATCCAACAGTACGTCAGCCAGAATGTTGTCAGGACCATGGTGTCTGTTGTAGAAACAAGGAACCGCAGATGCTTGTTTGCACAAAAGGACATTAGCTGCTGGAAAAACTCAGCAGATGTTTCAGATCGAAATTACACCTCTCCGTGTTCTCCAGAGATGCTGCCTGAACCGCTGTTTACTCCAGCACTTTGTGACCTTACATGGTGTTTCTTAAAATATCTATGAATAAAATATTATAATGATAATCAGCAGGTAAGACAGTATCTGTGAAGAGAGAAAAAGAGTTAATTTTTCAGATTGATGTCCTTCCCAGAGATGCAGAAGCAAAAAACTGTAATTGCTCAACATCTTGTTGTCAGGAATATGGTTTTACTGTCAATAATTCAACGAGACAAAGAAATTCATAGATAGATGATTTTTGATTAGTACAGGCATCAAGGATTATGGGGAGAAGGCAGGAGAATTGGGTGAGGAGAGAGCTATCTCTCTCTCCTAACCCCATTCTCCTGCCTTCTCCCCATAATTATTCATAATCAGTCATGAATGAATGGCAGAGTAGATGGACCAAATAGCCTTTATTATAGCAATTGAGAAAAAATTCCTGAGCCGCTATAAGTATCTATCATATCTGCAAACCCAAATGAAATATACATTCAGGACTACAAACGAGAAAATGCAAATGCTGGAAATCTAAAACCAAAAACCAAGCATATAATAATATCTGAAGTAACATTTGTGTAGTTTGCCTTGCTTCTGCAACCTTTCCAACACTATTTAACTTCCAGGTGCACATTCGAGTACATTTAAAGGTCTTCCTCAACTAGGTTGCCATGTTTTTAATTAATTTCATGCATTTTCCTTGTATTTGTGTTCATTTTATTCTCTCTACTGTGCCATTCCATCAAACACTGTTGTGTTTTCCCACCAGAAACCAAGTTTGGCTTTCTTTATCTGCTGGCTGACCTGCTGAGAATTTCCTGCTTTTGATTGGTTTTCAGCTATCCAATATGTACACTTTTTTAAAAAATGATAGCACGTATATTTGTTTACTGATTTCGTAAGAATCTGCAATGAAAGAAAAGTGTGATGCAAATGCACAGTGGATGCTGAAATTCTGAAATAAATACAGAACACATTGTAAACACTAAGTGGGTTTTGCCGGAACTGAAAAGAACAGATAACATTTCGAGACACTTAATCTGAAAAGTTAAAAACATTGTTTTACATTCCAATACACTGAATAGTTAACTTTTGCTCTCCACAAAATGCCTCCTTAGTTTGCTCAACATTTCTCAAACATTCTAGTTTTACAACAGTGTAATCCCTCAACAGGTCCGGCAGTAACACTGGGTGAGAAGAGTTAATATTTCAACACTTAACCTGAGAAACACCTGAAAATATTATCAACATTAACCTGAAACATTAATCCTTTCTCTCTTTCTCCACCATGCTCCCTTAACCAACTCAAAGATTCCCAAATTCTATAATAGTTTCAAAATTAACATATTTAAAGCGCAAACCTTTTCTCTTCTAAGAATTTTACAGAGATTCTCTATGTTTCCACTCCAACAAACACACTATTGAACATTTCCTGACTGGTTACATCATGGCTTGGTAATTCCAACATACAGGAGCGCAAGAGGCTGCAGAGAGTGGTAGACTCAGCCGGGTCCTCCATTGAAAGTGTCTACATGAGGTGCTGCCTCAAGAAGTCGGCGTCTATAAAGGTTCCCCCAATATCTGGGCTATGCCCTCTTCTCACTGCTCGCATCAGGGAGGAACCTGAAGTTTCGCACCACCAAGATAAGGAACAGCTAGTTTCTGTAGATTGGCTATTGTATGTTAGCCAATCAGAATGCTTAGTACTTATAACTCCGCTAAATGCATGCTTTATAATGTAAGAACTCGCCTACTGTCTTCCGTAGCAACAGTAGACTGAATGTGTGATGTACTGCTTATATGATGATGAACTAAACATTAAAGATGCTTGTGCTTCAACTTGTGTGAGACTAAGGTATTTACATGGTGTCAGAAAACTGGGTCCAACCCTCGTCTGTTAACCGCGATTTATTTGGGTTATCAGTTTTTATTTGTGATCGATTTTGACGACATGGCTAACTCCTGCCGAAAGCCAAGTCCCCTTGTCTTTGATTCTGACATAGCCGAGCACTGGTGAATGTTTGTGCGCAACTATAATCACTATATCCGCATCGTTCACCGAAACGACCCAGACGATTTGAAGGCATCGCTACTGCTCAATCTAGCGGGTCCGGAAGCAATGATCCATGTGGCCAACTTTGAATTTGCCCCGGCACACCTCGACGCGAATGGTCAGGTAATGGTGCCAGCAGAAACTATCGACAACACTACGCTCCTACTGAGAAAGTTTAGAGAACTATGTGACCTGCCATCGAACCGTATACTCAAGAGAACACGATTCTTCGCCCGACAGCAACAGGTTGATGAGCCTGTCGAACGATTTGTCAGCGATCTACGACACATGAGTACACGGTGCTGTTTCGATGAGTTGACTAACGAGCTCGTGCATGATAAAATTGTGGGAGGAATGAGCGACCACAAGCAAAGAGCTCAACTGCTTTGGAACGTTGAACTGACTTTAGATCAAGCCATTCATGCGTGTTAAACGGCAGAAACTGTAGCCCCACTGGCCGATTCCTTATCAGCAACATAACGTAAATCTAGCTAACTACTCTCCGCACAAATGTTTTAATGTGTCCAAATACGCCTGCCATAAGATGCCCCAACTGCAACTATTTTCACTCAAGGGGGTGCCTGTTTTGCGTTGCCCATGGGAAAGTTTGTCACAACTGCAAGAAACTAATCATTTTGCCACATGTTGTCGATCGCGTGGGAACACTGATTCAAGGACGAATCTGCACCTGATTCAACAAGAACGGTCTGATTCCGATTCCCAGGAGCAAGACGATGTTTCCCACGGGAATGTTTCCGATAACACAGACAATGACTGTGTTATCGGAAATGCTTTCCCTCCTGCGCTCCCCAGGCAAGCTGCTGGATCCTGTGGTATCCATGATAATAAACACCAAGGCTTTGAACGCCAAAGTCGACACTGGTGCCAAGGCGAACGTAATGTCACTCAGAGAGTTCAACAAGACAAGAGCCGCAGAACTAAAGAAAAAGGACTCCGCCACCCTACATGCTTATGGGGAAGTTGGGTAAAGCTGATTTAAAATGCACTGTCAATGAGCAAACTAAAAACCTGATGTTTTACATTGTCCAATCAAACTCAGAAACCCTGCTTGGCATCAACGCATGCCATGACCTGGGGCTGGTTTATTTCGGGCATGCTATCCACAAACTCTGCCTGACAGGGCAACCAACACAGCAGATGCTATTCAATAACAAAAACTTGTTCGACGACAAACTTGGCAAGCTGCCTACTTTATACAAGATTACTGTGGACCATACAGTCACACCTATAGTTCGCACACCCCACCGCGTCGCCCGTGGCATGCGGGAGAGGATTCAAGCCAAACTTAGACGCATGGTCTCCATTGGAACCATTACCGAGGTCAGCGAACCCTCCGGCTGGGTCTCCACCATGGTCGTAACCACCAAGAAAAACAAAAAAGAGTTACGGATCTGCATCAACCCCAAAGATTTAATCACAGTAAACAAACGCCAACACTATCCGATGAGAACCACGGAGGACGTAGCGACACAAATCGGAAATGCAATGGTGCTCTCGGTCCTTGACGCCAAAAGCTCTTTCTGGCAAATACCACTGAACCAGGCATCGTCTGCCCTAACAACTTTTGCCACACCATTCGGCCTCTACAGTTTTTTAAGAATGCCCTTTGGCATCAACTCTGTCAGCGAGGTCTTCCAACGTGCAATGGAACAACTGTTCGCAGAATATCGACGAGCCATCATTGTTGACAATATCTTAGTATACGGCCGCGACGTGGTCGAGCATGATACGAACTTGAAGAAAATACTAAACCGTGCCAGAGACATCAGTCTCAAACTCAACCCTTTAAAATGCAAGTTCCGGGTTCCTGAAGTTACCTACGTCGGTCAGCAATGGATTAAAACCTGACCCGTTAAAGACCGCAGCCATCAACGAGCTGCCAACCGACGTCACCAGTTTGCAACGATTCCTCGGTATGGTCAACTACCTGGGTAAATTCTTCCCCATCCTCAGTGATCTTTCTGCTCCTCTACGACAACAGACACACAAGGACAATGCATGGTCTTGGTACTCCCAGCACAAAAGAGCCTTCGAGACATTAAAGCTCCAGCTAGCCAGCGCACCTACACTGGCATACTTCAATCTCAACCTGCCAGTCACCATTACCTGCGATGCATCCCAGTACGGACTAGGCGCAGCGTGCCTACAAACAGGCAACGATGGCGACGGCGACGTGATGCCTGTCTCCTGCGGATCACGCACCTTAACAGACACTGAACAACGCTATGCCCGGATCGAGAAGGAACTGCTCGCCGTTGCCTGTTCAAAATTCAAAGGCTTTATTTTTGGCAAAACCTTCACGGTTGATTCCGACCACCAGCCACTTGTCACCATCCTGAAGAAGCCTATCCATGCCGCCCCAGCTCAACGAATGATGATGCAGCTGCAGCGGTTTGACTTCCGCATCGTTTACAAGAAAGGTAAAGACATGCACATCGCAGACACTCTCTCCAGAGCCCCGTGCACCACCAGCGAACGTCACACCGCATCGAACAGGACGAATTCTCAGTCCTGATGGTCTCGTTCGTGCCCACCGACCGCCTACGCCGCCTTGCCGAACTCACAGCTGCGGATAAAACCTCACAGCTGCTGACCTCCGTCATAAGAAACGGATGGTCAAACAAACGTTTGAAATACAACCCTACTTCCTGGTTCACGATGAACTGGTGCTGCAGGACGGAATAATCGTCAAAGGTCACAAGGCAGTTCTCCCCCCTACTTTACGGAGCGAGTATTATGACGACATCCACGCAGGCCACCCTGGTACGGAGGCCACTTTAAAACGAGCCCAGAATATGTTCTACTGGCCTGGGATGACAAAGTACATAAGTGAAATAACGGAATTGTGCGCAATCTGCAACAGCCAGTCACCGCATCAGCAGAAGCAGCCCCTCTTACCCCAGCCGGGTTCCTCCTTACCATGGTCATCACTGACCGCTGACATCTTTGAATGGCACAGGAAGCACTACCTTGTTGTAGTGGACTCCTACTCAAACTGGTTCGAAATTGATCAAAAAACTGAAAATTCACCTTTTCGTGCATGGGGTATCCGTCCACCTTCAGACTGACAATGGAACTCAATTCACCAGCCAAAAGTTTAAGGACTTTGCTAAACGGTGGAACTTCCAACACGTCACCAGCAGCCCAGAATACCCACAGTCCAATGGACTTGCCGAACGTGCTTTTCGGAGCCCAAAACAACTCATGGAGCGCTCCTACCTAGCCAAATCTGACGTCTATCTGAACCTGCTAAATTGCGAAACATTGCAAGGGAGAGCGTTCTCGGCTCCCCAGCCCAGCGGCTAATGTCTCGCCAGACGCGTCCACCACTGCATGTCTCCCAGCAACAGTTACAGCCGCAGGTCCACACCCCCTGCTATGATACAAAAGCGCGTAGTTTAAACGAGATATGCAAAAGCGTTTCTATGACACGACCAGCACACCACTCAAACCACTTATACAAGGACAAGTGGTGCGCTTGCAAACAGATAAAGGACATACCAAACTGGGACATATTCATGGCCCCTCTAAGGAACCACACTCCTACCTGGTTGAAGTCGATGGTGTCCTATACAGATGCAACCGTCAACATCTCCTTCCTATGAAGGAACATCGTCCAGCGTCCCAGGGTCCTGATGCCCCACCGCTCGAGTTTAAACCGGCGTCTCCTGCAGCTGTTCCATCACCTGCCGCGACCGGGTCCGCCCACTCCCCACCTCGGTCTGCCCCTGCAACCCCTGTTGTAACCAGTACCCCGGGCTCCCCGCGTTGGTCCACCCCTGGCGGTCTCCCCCCACAAGCCCATTGGGTCTCCCGCGGTATTACCAACCCCAGTCCACATCTTTTCGGAGGAAAAGGGTGATGAGGCAGCCCCCTACTGCACGAGGACTGGGCGGGTTAGCAGGCCACCTATTAGATATGGCGATTTTGTTTAACCCCACTATTATTCCCTCGGCTCATTGTTTGAAATGCCTTAGTTGCTTTTTCATTTCTCCACGAAGAGATGTAGATTGGCTATTGCATGTTAGCCAATCAGAACGCTTAGTAATTATAATTCCGCCTAAATTAATGCTTTATAGTGTAAGAACTCGCCTACTGTCTTCAGTAGCTGCAGTAGACTGAACGTGTGATGTACTGCTTATATATGATAATGAACTAAACATTAAAGATGCTTGTGCTTCAACTTGTGTGAGACTAAGGTATTTACAGTTTCCTACAACTATCATGTTCATAAACCAACCACAAATGCCAACAACAGAACACCACGGTCCGCCTCAGGACAAATCATGTAGTTGTTTAATAGCCTCTAATAATGTTTTTGGCCTGTCTTTTTATTTTGCAGTGTTCTTTCTTTCAGAGTTTTTCTTCGATTTATGTATAATTAGTTTTTGTCTGAGTCTTTGTGCCTGTGATGCTGCTTCAACCAATATTTACATTGTACTTTTATCCAGTGTTTTTATTTTGTAGACAAAAAGGTGCTAGTATGTATGATTAATAAACATGCATGGCCAGAAAATAAAATAATGACCTTTAAACTGTTAGAGGTGCCAGTACTCCATATGTAACATCATAAAGAAAACATTGCCCATACATCACCATACTTGAGTAAATTCAACAACTCAAAGTCAACCTCAACTCAGTAAGAGCCCATAAGCAAATGACCAAGTGTAGACTAGGCAAGCATTTCACCAAACACTTTTGCTTGGTCTGCCAAGGCCTACTGGATCACTCATTTGCCATTTGGTTGCATTATGGCTTGGTACGGCAATTCCAACACACAGGAATGCAAGAGGCTGACCATTTGAACTCTCCTTCCTCATACCAACATTTCCATCCTGAGTCTCCCCCATTGCAAGAGTGGGATCACAAACTGGAGGAACGGCATGTTATATCCTGCTTGGTTAACTTACAATCCAACAGTTTGAAAACAGAATGATCCACATTTAACTAATAGCCCCCCCCCTCCCTTTTCTGTGCTCCTACCTCAGTGCACACCGATTTCTTTAAATGCATCTCTCCCCCCACCACAAAGCATTTATATCCTACTTTGGCTTTACATTTCACCCCTCACCTTATCTGACACACTTTTGTCTTCTTTCCACTTCCAGTCTTTGTCACTTTCTCCACCCATCTGCCAACCCAACCCTCCCACACCTCCAGCCACCTTTAATCTGCCAGGGTTACACAAAAAGCTGGAGAAACTCAGCGGGTGCAGCAGCATCTAAGGAGTGAAGGAGATAGGCGACGTTTCGGGTCGAGACCCTTCTTAATCTGCCAGGCTTTGTCCTGTGCCAAACCCTTTTCCAGCTTTCTTCCCCCTTCCTACCTCTTTTCCAACCCCCAACCCTTAATCTCCTTTCCATCTCCAGTCTTTGTCACTTTCTCCACCCATCTGCCAACCCATCCCTCCTATCATTATTTGCCAGGTGTTGTCCTGCACCTACCTTTCTTCCCCCTTTCTTCATCTTTTTTCCTATCCTCCCCCTACTACAACTAGTCTGAAGCTATGATATTTGGTGTGAAGCAGAATCCTGACCTGAAGCATCACCTCCCCACCACCAGACCCTGCCTGACCCACTGAGTGTCTCCAACACTCTGATGCAGTCCAGTCCTCCACACTTCCGGTGCACGTTAGTGAGCTCAGCGCGCCGCGTTGACGCGGGACGTCAGGCGGTCTGGGCCTGGGCCTGGGCCTGGGTCGCGTCGGTCCATCCATCCATCCGCGATGTCGGACAGCAACAGAAGCCGAACCCGGGTCTCGCACTCGAGCGCCAGCTCCCCCCGCCCGCTGCCCAGCACGTCCAACGGCACAGGAGCGGGGCAGCAGCAGCAGCGCGGCCGCTTCAACTCGGCCATGTCGGACTGCGCCTCGGCCGAGGACGAGGACCTGGGCGGCGGCGGCGGCGGCGGCATCGGCGGCATCCCGTACGGGGCCCGGGACGATGACCCGAACTGCCGCAGGATGCTGCGGCACCAGTACCGGGAGCTCATCAACAGCGTCCAGCGTGAGTGAGCGGCCAGTGCCGCCCTCCCGCCGCTTCTCTTTGTTACTGACTCCTCTCAGGGTGTGGAATTCTTCGCCACTGAAAGCTGTGGAGGCAAAGTCAGTGGATATTTTAAAGGCAGAGATAGATAGATTCTTGATTAGTACGGGGTGTCAGAGGTTATGGGGTTAGGAGGGAGAGACCGATCATCCATGATTAACGGGCCGAATGGCCTAATTCTGCTGCTATCTCTTATGATCTCTTTACTGAAGCTTTGTTTGCCCCCATCTCAGTGCTTTTCGGGAAGAGGGACTACATCGAATACTTTGTTGGCACCCTTTACTTGATGGCTCTTTCATACTTGTATGCAAAACAAATAATTTCACTGTACCAAGTAGACATGACAATAAAGTATCAAACAATCATTGGAAGGAAAATACTGGCCCTTCAGCCAGGCACAAACACCAGGAAGTAAACAAAAGCAACGTGGAATCAGTAAGATTGTTCGTTAGTTGGTGTTTTGGGTCAGGATGTTTCTTCAGATTGATTGGAGTTGGGGACAGAAAGCTGTAAAAATAAATATTGGGGTGGGATACAGCCTGGCAAGTGAAGATGAATTCAGGTTTGGGGGTTGTTTGATAGATGGTGGAGTAAGTGACAATGGCGACAGAAGAAAAATAGGCAAAAGGGTGTCGGATAAGGAGACAAGGGGACGCGTGAACTGTAAAGTCAGAGGGAGGGATATGGGAGGAAGGTCCTGACCCAGATCCTCATCCGTCCGTTCCCTCCACAGATGCTGCCTGATCCTCCTGAGTTCCATCAGAACTTTGTGTTTTGCTCAAAATTCCAGTATCTGCAGTTCTTTCTGTCTCACTAACCTCTTTCCTGGCTTTGATACCAGTATTTATCAGGGTTATTTGGAAGCTACTTTGTATGAATATCATGTTCCAGTTCTAAACGTATTCCAATGTTTGGAAATCCAAAAATGTTCCATTTGATCTGTTTCAGTTGGATTGCTTCAGTCCACCACTAATGGTGATTTTGTGGTTGGCTTTCAAGCCATTCAGTTTGATTTCAACTTTACTAGAGGATATCCATCCATGGCTTGCTTTATTATTCTTACACGTGTATTTTTTTCCTTACAAAATGGTCCAAGGGGCCAATGTTCAGCTACATATTTGGCATATAAATCTTCCTGTGCTAATGCATTTCGCATAAATCTGTGCAACCCGGCATTCTACAATGACCATCTGTTGCTTGGACTCAAAATAGAAAATGCTGGAAGCACCTAGCAGACCAGGCAGCATCTGTGGAAAGAAAATTGGTAATGTTTCATGTGGAACACTTTGTAAGATCCTTCCTGGTGTTTCTGATTTTTCTATTTTGTGCAAGTTTCATTTGCTCAATTTTATTCATAGAAACATAGAAAATAGGTGCAGTAGGAGGCCATTTGGCCCTTCAAGCCAGCACCGCCATTCATTGTGATCATGGCTGATCGTCCCCCACCAATAACCCGTGCCTGCCTTCTCCCCATATCCCTCGACTCCACTAGCCCCTAGAGCTCTATCCAACGCTCTCTTAAATCCATCCAGTGACTTGGCCTCCACTGCCCTCTGTGGCAGGGAATTCCATAAATTCACAACTCTGGGTGAACAAGTTTTTTTTCTCACCTCAGTCTTAAATGACCTCCCTTTTATTCTAAGACTGTGGCCCCTGGTTCTGGACTCGCCCAACATTGGGAACATTTTTCCTGCATCTAGCTTGTCCAGTCCATTTATAATTTTATATGTTTCTATAAGATCCCCCTGATCCTTCTAAACTCCAGTGAATACAAGCCCAGTCTTTTAAATCTTTCCTCATATGACAGTCCCGCCATCCCAGGGATCAATCTTGTGAACTGCCTCAATCACAAGGATGTCCTTCCTCAAATTAGGAGACCAAAACTGTATACAATACTCCAGATGTGGTCTCACCAGAGCCCTATACAACTGCAGAAGAACCTCTTTACTCCTATACTGAAATCCTATTGTTATGAAGGCCAACATTCCATTAGCTTTCTTCACTGCCTGCTTCTTTCAGTAACTGGTGTACAAGGACGCCCAGATCTCGCTGCACCTCCCCCTTACCTAACCTAACCCAATTGAGATAATAATCTGCCCCCTTGTTTTTGCCGCCAAAATGGATAACCTCACATTTATCTATATACTGCATCTGCCCGCATCTGCCAACTCACTCAACCTGTTCAGGTCAAGTCAAAGTAAAAAGTCAAACAAACTTTATTGTCATTTAGAAATGCATAGATATATGCGATTCCAAACGAAATTCCGTTGCATTTGGCTCCCTGTGCAACACGATAATTAACAGAAGGATAAAATGGAAAAAAATGGATAAAAGGATAAAATAGACAATGGTGGCAGCCCATTACATGGCATACAGGAGTCTGATGGCTCGTGGGAAGAAGCTGTTGCAGAATCTTGCTGTTGCAGAACCTTGAGGTCCCCCTGCAACCTCCTAACATCCTCTTCACAGTTCACACTGCCACCCAGCTTTGTGTCATCTGTTGCACCTAATTCCCTCTTCCAAATCATTAATATATATGGTAAACAGTTGCGGTCCCAACACCGAGCCTTGCGGCACTCCACTCGCCACTGCCTGCCATTCTGAAAAGGACCCGTTCACTCCTACTCTTTGCTTCCGGTATGCCAACCAATTTTCTATCCATGTCAACACCCTACCCCCAATACCATGTGCTCTAATTTTAGTCACCAGTCTCCCGTGTGGGACCTTATCAAAGGCTTTCTGAAAGTCTAGATACATTACATCCACTGGCACCGCTTCATCCATTTTACTTGTCACATCCTCAAAACATTCCAGAAGATTGGTCAAGCATGATTTCCCTTTCATAAATCCATGTTGACTTGGACTAATCCTTTTACTGCTATCCAAATGCCCCATTATTACCTTTTTAATAATTGACTCCAGCATCTTTCCCACCACCGAAGTCAGACTAACTGGTCTGTAATTCCCCGTTTTCTCTCTCGCTCCTTTCTTGAAAAGTGGGATAACATTAGCTATCCTCCAATCCACAGCAACTGATCCTGAATCTATTGAACATTGGAAAATGATCACCAATGCGTCCACTATTTCTAGAGCCACCTCCCTGAGGACCCTGGGATATAGACCATCAGGTCCAGGGGATTTATCATCCTTCAGTCCCATTAGCCTACCCAATACTATTTCTCGCCTAATGAAAATTTCTTTCAGTTCCTCTACCCCCTTAGATCCCCAGCCCTCAAGAACACCTGGGAGATTGTTTGGGTCTTCCTTAGTGAAGACAGATCCGAAGTACCTATTCAACTCTTCTGCCATTTCCTTGTTGCCCATAATAATTTCACCCGTGTCAACATTAAAGGGACCCACATTTGACTTTGCTACTCTTTTTCCCTTAACATATCTAAATAAGCTTTTACTGTCCTTCTTTATATTCCTGGCCAGCTTCCCTTTGTACTTCATCTTTTCAGCCCCTATTGCCCATTTTGTTTCATTTTGTTCTATGAAAGTTTCACAATCCTCTGGCTTCCGGCTATTCTTTGCTGTGTTATGCATCTTTTCTTTTAGTTTTATTCTATTCCTAACTTCTCTTGTCAGCCATGGTTGCCTCCTACTCCCCTTAGAATCTTTCTTCGTTTTTGGAATGAAATGATCTTGCGGATTATGCCCAGAAATTCCTGCCATTGCTGTTCCACCGTCATTCCTGCTAGGATCCCGTTCCAGTCTACCTTGGCCAGCTCCCCTATCATGCCTTCATAGTCCCCTTTGTTCAACTGCATCACTGACACTTCCAATTTAACCTTCTCCTTCTCAAATTGCAGATTAAAACCAATCATCTATCATCTGCAGTGTTTTCAATTTGTAATTTGCACCTTGGATCTTTGTTATACTTGGTTTTATACATTAAATTGCCCGTGGGGAAGCAGACATGGATATCTCTTTAAATGACGTTTTTATCTTCAGATTTTTATTCTGCTGTGACCGCATCCCCATTTTCTTGAGAGTTATAGTCACAAATGGACCTGGATTTTTTTTAAAGTAGTCTCCCCATTTACTCATTTTCTCTTCACTCAATATTTCAGAGAATCGGGAAGACATGATCAGACCCAACAGTAATAAATTAACAGAAGCACTGGAGGAAGCTAATAAATTGTTCTCCAAAGGTGAGTACCATTGCACTCAAAATATATTGGAATGAAATTATTGAGGAATAATGAAAACCAATGCCCCCCCTAGGAGTTTTGCCTTAATCCAACTGGCTAAAATAGCACTCTTAACAATTTTAACTGTATGGTGCTAATTAAAACTTGTAGCTAAAAATGGTTAGGTTTTCAACCTTGTTAATTTAAGTTTTTTTGTATATTTTCTGCCCCTCAATTCTCTTGTGTGTATTTGATAATTGTCTACTGCCTTGCATACATGGTGACATTGCTCAGCGGGTTGGGTTATGTTTTGAGTTAAAACTTCCTAAGAAAACTGAAATAATGCTTCACTATGTACCTTTTACAGTACGTCAGACAAGTGAGGCAGCTCTGGACGCTCAGTTTCTTGTACTTGCAACAAACCTGGGTCAAGAGAAAGCTAATCAGCTACACACAGACATGATGGTGTTTGATCCATCAGTTTTTGCAGAGGAACTGGTAAGGTTTTTATTTCTTTGACAATGCTCAAGAGAAAATGAATGATACTGCAGACTAGGTTACATCCAGAAGCTTATTTGTTGTTGAAGTGGAAAAGTTGAAGCTTTCAAATTAATTCTGAACTTTGAAGATGAAATTGTATTCAGATGTGCTTCACTTCATTATGTTCAGGACTGGAAGAGCGTGCTCCATAACCATGCTTTGCAATTGAAGATTTTTGGTGTAACCACTAGATCGAGGAGGAATTTCTTTAGTCTGAGTGTGGCAAATCTGTGGAAATTGTTGCCACAGACAGCTGTGGATGCCCTCATATTTTCAAGGTGGAGATTGACAGATACTGGATTAGTAAGTCATTAGTAAGCTATGGAGAGAAGGCAGGAGAATAGGTTTGAGAGAAGGGAGGAGAATAGGGTTGAGAGAGAAAGATGTATCAGCCATTATGGCATGGCGGAATAAACTTGATGGGCCAAATGGCCTACTTCTATGACTTATGAACTATAGGTAGAACTTTCTAATAATATCCATAAGTCTCGACATTTATTTCATTAAGTTTATGGTACAGAAAGAGCTTTATAGCAAAAATTAGAATAAGACAATATCTTGTTTATATTAAAGAGAGGTGTCAATTTACTTTATCTCCAGGTTATTGGCAGTTTATATGCACATATTCTGGAGTGTGTTTTCTAGTTAGCATATTTCTGTGGGGAAATTACTTATTAAATGTGAAATTAAAGTTAGTATGCAAAGTCTATTAATTGTCAAAAAATTATTTTGTCAATTTGGATACCAGAAATACCATTTATGCCATTATTTTGAGCTCTTCATTATCTCTATGCAGTTAACCTTCATGGGTTTGAGACGACTGGAAAATGAAGGGAGTGATGAAGATGATGAATCTGCAGGGTGGCTTCCTAAAGATACCTGGACTAAACTAGGAAATGAAGCTGGAAAATATTTTAGAAGGGCTCCAGCCTTTCATTATATGTAAGTTAAACATTTTTCTCCAGTTATCTACACCAATTAATGAATTTTACACCACCACCACCACATGTTCAAATGCAGACCTCTGCTGTTTGGACTTGGATATTTTGTTAACTATGTTATTAATTTCATTAAACTGTGTTTTGGAAATTGAGATTATTAAAGCTGCTGCATGTGAGTTATTTTAGTTAAAATTGACCATAACTCTGTTATTGTGCAGGCTGGGATCTTTCAAAAGTGAACCTCCTGTTCCACGACCTAAAGTTGAGAGGCAGAAGAGGGTTCCAACTAAGGAAGAGCGCAGAATAATGCCCACACAGGTTTGTTTGATGGCAACTATACATAAATTGTATATATCATTATTTCATGCACAAGTTTAAACTTCTGTTTCTACATCAAAAAAGTTTGAATTCCCAGTTGACAAACACAAAAATGAAGAATGTTTTGTAATGTAATTAGATTTGTGTGCTGTGCTTATCTCTTGTCTATCTTTTGAGATAACAACATGGTATTTGAGCATGGAAATGAACATTTGTCTATTTTGCAAACGCTTCCATACTTCCTGTCATTTTCCTCACAAACCAACAAACATTCTTTTAGATAATTCTCATGTATCGGCAAGTACCTTTTCATATTTTTCGTTTTCCTCTCCCCCGACTCAGTCTGAAGAAAACTCTTGACCCGAAATGTCACCTATTCCTTTTCTCTAAGACGTCTTCGTCTGAAGAAGGGTCTCGACCCGAAACGTCGCCTATTCCTTCACTCCATAGATGCTGCCTCACCCGCTGAGTTTCTCCAGCATTTTGTCTACCTTCGATTTTTACAGCATCTGTAGTTCTTTCTTAAACATATATTTTAAAGTTGTTAGCTTTTAAAATTTACACTGGCTCACTAAATGTGAAAGAACGGGGGCCTATCATGGGAATGGCATGGATGTAACAAATAGAGCATTTAATAGTTTCATTCATCAGCAGCTTAGCAAGGTCTATGATTGTTTAGAACAATCCAGGGTGAACCATAAATGCCCATGCAGCCTAATAACTATTCAATCTGTTTTGTAAAATGATAAAGAAATGTTTTGGTTGAATGAGGCAGTGGAAACCAAAAACTGGATTATTAATAATAATTTACATTTTTAAATATTCTCTTGCCACAAGTGAGGTTCCAGATGACTGGAAGACAGACAATGTGGTCTTCCTTTTCGAGAATGGTAGCTGGGAAACTGCTAATTAGAGACGCGTGAGCCGAAGATTGTTAATAGGGAAGTTATTTGGGGAAAAAAAGTCTGAGGGCCACTTGGAAAGATGGGGACATATCAGAGATTTGTCAAGAATAGATTCTTTCAAACAAATCTGATTGAATTTTTTGAAGAGGTAACAGTATATTGATGAAGGAGGTGCAGTGGATGTGGCTTATGTGGACTTCTGCAAGTTCTTTAGTAAGGTCCCACATGAGAGACTAGTGCAAAAGGTTAGGGCCCATGGGATCCAAATTGGTAAATTGGATCCAAAATTGCCCTGCAGGGCTCGAAATTAGCGGTTGCCCGGGTGCCACTGACCACCCAAAGTGCCGCCAGGCAACCGAAATGCTGAGTCATTTTGCCCGGCTTGGCACTGCAGCTACTGGTTTATACCGAAGATAGACACAAAAAACTGGAGTGACTCAGCGGGTCAGGCAGCATCTCTGGAGAAAAGGAACGTGACGTTTTGTGTCGGCGACAGCTGTAATGCATGGGAAAGGTGCTAAGTGTGGCGTGACGGAGGGTCGGAGCGAAAGACGGGCCCCGAACAGCAGCGGCAGCGGCATCCATCTCCTCCTCCTCCTCCCGCCCGGCCTGATAGCGACCGCTGCCTGACACTCCGCCAACGGCTCTTTCGAAACAAACCCGCATGCCGAGGCCGGGAGGAGGGAGGGAGGCAGGGGGAGGCCCCCTTCCGCCCTCTGAAGTGTCTGCACCGCTCGGCCCCACACTTTCCTGTTCAGTTCCATCCTGCACAGATCCCCCCCTTTCAACCCCACTGTCATCCCCCAAGCTCTCCCCTCACAATTTTACCTACTCCAACCAACATGCACTAATTCCCCTGCCTCAATCCATTCCGCACCGATTGCCTTCTCAACCCCCCCCCCACCGCCATCTATCCATCCTGCACTGATTCACACCCCCCCCCCCCCCCCCCCCCCCCCCCGAACCTATTGTGCTGGAAATGTCTTCAGAGCGAACATTGACTATGTTTGATAACGGAATGCAATCAAATATGTTTTAATTCCCAATGTTATTATTTGTTTTAATCCATGAAGATGGATTAATTAAATTGTGAACACGTGAAACACTAAAACCGCAGTGTTCGATTATCACTGCTACCGTTGACACATTCCAGAATTCATTTTAACAGCAAATTAATGCTCTTGATATGGAGTATCAGTACAGTAGTTATTTAATGAGCAACATTCACAACTATACGTTGGATTTATCCAGGTTTTACTTCTACAGTCAGTCATATACATCATAAATTTGGTCAGGAGATATTTCAGTTGAAATTTTAACGTTAATTCTGAAGTGGGAATGATGGAAAAAGCGGTTATCAACATTTTTTTAAAATTTGTTGCTTACAAACTGAGTATCTTCATTGCTGTTCACAACACATACATCTAATCTGAATGTCCGGTATTGTGGCGTCTTGACACCTTTAAATATATTACCAAAAGAACATTTGCTGCATTTATGTCCTTTGGCCATCTCTGTTAGTTAGTGTAATGTTTAACCTGTCAGACGGGTATAGTCAGTTTTAACAGCTATTATCATTGTTGTGGATAAATTATGTGGGAAGCAAGAGTGTTTCTGTACCAATAGCAATAAAGACCCATGCTATGGCCATGTCATGATAATTTTCTGGCCTTCACAGAAAACATGCTTGCATCAATCTGTACTGTGCATGGTTAAGCATATATGTTATCATGGTCCAGGATTTATTGACACAAGTTGATCAGACGCTGAATAATCCAACCACATTTTTGTTTGGAAGTGGAAAGAAATTTAAAAAATTGCATTAATTGCAATGTGTAAAAAGAGTTGAGATACTGTATTATAATTTTGCTGCATGTCATTGTGGTATATATCATGTCTTGATTGGTGAATATGTTTAGTTTGTGACTTTATTTGAAGCAGAAATAATATGTGAATGCTTCATTGAGCATAATTCCGACTGGTAACTACGCATTTCGTCCGAACACATTATCGCACGCGTCAGGCAAGCCGTCGTAAATGACCACCTAAACTGTCATTTGGCAACCTAAAAAGCTGCCACGGTTGCCCAGCTGGCAACAGGGGAAAAAAATTAAGCGAGAACCCTGCCCTGTCAAAATTAGTTTGTCATACGATTTAAAGTGTGATGGTAGTTTTTATGATTGGATGTCTATGATGAGGATTGGTGCAGGGTCCTTTGATGTTTTGTAGTATTCATGAATGATTTGGATGAGTTTGATGGAGGCATGTTTAGATGTGGCAAAGATTGGTGGTTGTTAATAAGGTAATATTGTTGTGTTGGGGAATTCTGGCCTTCATTAATTAAGGCACTGAATACAAGAGTAGGGAGGTGATGCTCCAAATTATAAAACATTAGTCAGACCTCTGTTGAAGTACTGCATGCAGTTTTGGTCACCATACTATTGGCAGGATGGTTAATGCTGGAGAAGACAAAGAGATGAGCACGCTTATGTTTGGATCTGGTCTAGATGCATTGAAGACACAAGACGGAAAAGTTGAGTGAATGGGAAGAGGAATTAAATGGCATGCAACAGGGAACTTGGGATGGTTCTGCAAACTGGTTACCTAATCTGCACTTGATCTCGCTGATGAGGAGGGTGCATTGGGCACATCAAATGCAGTAGCTGAGGTTGGAAGGGGTGCACGTGGATCTGCCTCGCCTGGAAGGGCTGCCTGGGTGTCTGAGTAGTAGTGATAGAGGGGATGGAGGTCTGCTCATCTGGCCTTTTTTTTGGCTGTTCACCAATCACCCACCTGCCTCTGCCTGTCTCCTGACTCCATCTCTCCCCTGCTTTGTTACTTCTGCATATCATCTTTCGCCTTACCCTGGGTCCACTGCCCGTCTCACCTCTTCCCTTCTCTTTTCAGCGGCTATCTTTCTTCTCCATTCTCAGTCCTGATGCATAGTCTTGACCTGAAGCATTGACAATTTATTTCCCCTACAGATGCTGGGTAGCCTGCTTAGTTCCTCCAGCTGTTCATTTTTTTTGTTCCTAATTCCAGCAACTATTGTCTCTTCAGTTATGATTAATTGACATCTACAGTGCCCTCCATAATGTTTGGGATAAAGACCCATCATTTATTTATTTGCCTCTGTACTCCATAATTTGAGATTTGTAATAGAAAAAAAAAATCACAAGTGGTTAAAGTGCACATTGTCAGATTTTATTAAAGGGTATTTTTATACATTTTGGTTTCACCATGTAGAAATTATAGCTGTGTTTATACTTAGTTGTCAAGGAAGACCTCCACAGCTGATGATAGAAGAATACTCTCTATAATAAAGAAAAATCCCCAAACACCTGTCCGACGGATCAGAAACACTCTTCAGGAGTCAGGTGTGGATTTGTCAATGACCACTGTCCGCAGAAGACTTCATGAACAGAAACTCCAGAGGCTACACTGCAAGATGCAAACCACTGGTTAGCTGCAAAAATAGAATGGCCAAGTTAGTTTGCCAAGAAGTACTGAAAAGAGCAACCACAGTTCTGGAAAAAGGGCTTGTGGACACATGAGATGAAGATTAACTTAAATCAGAGTGATGGCAAGAGCAAAATGGGGAGGAGAGAAGGAACTGTCCAAGATCAAAAGCATACCACCTTATCTGTGAAATACAATGATGGCCTGGGCATGTATGGCTGCTGAAGGTGCTGGCTCACTTATCTTCATTGATGATACAACTGTTGATGGTAGTAGCATAATTAATAGACACATCCTATTTGCTCAAGTTCAAACAAAAGCCTCAAAACTCATTGGCAGGCAGTTCATTCCACAGCAAGACAATGATCCCAAACATACTGGTAAAACAACAAAGGAGTTTTTTCAAAGCTAGAAAATTGTCAATTCTTGAGTGGCCAAGTCAATCACCTGATCTGAACCCAATTGAGCATGCCTTTTATATGCTGAAGAGAAAACTGACGGGGACTAGCCCCCAAAACAAGCATAAGCTAAAGATGGCTGCAATACAGGCCCGGCAGAGCATCACCAGAGAAGACACCCAGCAACTGGTGATGTCCATGAATCGCAGACTTCAAGTAGTCATTGCATGCAAAGGATATGCAACAAAATACTAAACATGACTAGTTTAATTTACATAACATTGCTGTGTCTGAAACATTATGGTGCCCTGAAATGGGTGGGGGGGGGGACAATGTATAATGGCCTTTATTAAAATCTGACAAAATGCATTTTAACCACATGTGATTTTTTTCTATTACGAATCTCAAATTGTGGAGTGCAGAGGCTAATAAGTTATATTTTGATCTGCAGTAAATATAGTTTTTGTTTGCACTTCGGGTCAATTTGAGTACAATAAAATCAGTCTTTAGATTCATTGTGTTAATTTGCTGTAGGTTGCTTTAGGGATTCTTCTGTAAAATCGTGACCACAGATTGATGCAATCGTAAGTGCTTTTGACATTCAAACTAAGTTAAGCAATCTCTTTTTGGAACTGCCCAAAGTCTGGCTGGGGCTACCCTCGTCATTGGTTACACCAAGAACTGGGGTGCCTGCCAAATGAGCATCAGTGAACATAGTGCTATTGAGCAAAACAATAAATTAACAATAAAAACTGAAACAAAAATTCAAATTATGCATCTTGGATCACTGCTTTTCGCCTATTTATTTAACTTTTTAAGGTTATAAATCAGTTAATTTTGAGCAACCTTGTTTCATAAATTGCTATATTGTTTTTCATGTAAAGTTGAAGAAAATGGATGAATCTCACCAAGAAGCTACTGAAAAGGAAGTGGAAAGGATATTGGGACTATTGCAAGAGTACTTCAAATCTGACCGTAGGTATTTATATTAGTTTAAAGATTCAGCGAGGAAATGGTGCCCTTTTGCCCACCGAGTCCGCACCGACCAATACCAGTTCTATCCTACACGCATTGGGACATTTTTCTGCAGAAGCCAAATCTGCACGTCTTTGGAATGTGGGAGGAAACCGAAGAATCCAGAGAAATCCCATGCGGTTATAGGCGGAACGTACAGACAACGCCCGTAGCAGGGTCGAGCCCAGGTCTTTGGCGTTGTACCAAACTCTACCACTGCGTCACTGTGCCACCCCTATTGCACATGCAGACTGTCAACTTTTTTTTGGGGATGGATGAAACGAATCTCCCATTGTTAAGTACTGGTAAATAATCTGTTCTCATTATTTTAAAGTACATTTTAAGTAAGAATTTGATTGCATGTCTACCATGTATGCAGAAATGAATTTATCTGCTAAACTTGGTTCTGTCTTTGTTTTCTATTGACCCTTCTTAGTTATTCTTAATCAGTCACTCTGTACACATGACTCCATCCTTTAATAAGAACAATTTCTTGTTATACCTTGCTGATGTTGCACAGAATTGTTTCCTCCACAGAAGTGTGGGTGAACATACAGCTCTTCAGGTTACGAGCACCCGATTTGTCTATCTCCCATACTTCTGAATGAGTGTTTGGGAGGCTTTAGGCATTTTCTTTCATGTGAGAACTCAGTTCACGGCAATATTTGAATGGATTAAGTGCCCTGCTTGGTTTATGAACGGTCCTCAGTAACATAATCCTGCCCTGACCTGGGGAGGGCCTGTATTGCACACCAGAAATGAAGCACTGAATAGTCAAGATGGACTCTAACTAACACCGTGCCTCCACTCTTTTGTCATGAAAACCTGTTGCTGCAGCAGTCATCTACATCATCATGCTGCCTTCCATTCCTTTCAAGTTTTAAAACCGTTCTGACTTCTGATCCACTCTGGTGCAACCTATAATATTCATAGCACATTGCTGTTATCAGCATTGCTCAGTTAAGAGCATTTTCATCTTTTACTTTAAGTTTAAGATTTCAACCCCTGGAGGGTTGAGTCTACAGATCCAGTCTGACACTTGAGTGTGATACAGAAAAAATGGTATGGTGCTAGAAGTCCTATTTTGTTTTAGGTGAGATGTGAAACTGAGGTACTATGCCTTTTCTAGTGATTAACAGATCAAATTGCATTATTCTGGAGAAAAGCAACAGTTTTAAAAGACCAATATTTATTGACTTGAATAGTATTTGTGGTCATTTCACTGAAATTAATCATTTCTGTTATATTTTACAGCGGAAACTCCAATCAATTTCTTTGACTTTGTAATTGATCCGGATTCTTATTCCCGTACTGTGGAGAACATATTCCATGTCTCCTTTATTGTGAGAGTAAGTGTAATGTAAAGTTATTGGTTTGAAAGGCAGTTATAAGCATTCCATTTTCTTTTATATAAAGTTGTTTTATTTTCATCTTAAACTTCTCATTTGTGCTGGAATCCCATGAATGTTTTTGTGGGCTACCATTTCTGGATTTAGATAAACTTCTTTCATTTTCAGCTGATAGTTTGCTTCTGATGGGAGAAGCCTTCTCTGGTTCTAGTGATGGCCAGTTGTAGCATCTGTAACATCTCTAGTTGGGATTAGTTAAGTCTGGGAATGCTTTTGAATGCTGTGTTTCATAAGGGCCTTTATACATTTTTTTTAAAGGATAAATGAAAAACTTCCTGACTGCTTGTAAATCCAGTAAATGACCTGCAGCCAGTACAATTTCCAAATGGAACAACCAATACCTTGTATGTGTTTCTGGATGTGTGCTTTAAGCTCTCATCCATTATAGTTAAACAATACCTTTCAATGTAGTTTTGTATAAAATAAAATACTGGTGGGGGTCAGGCAAGGATAAACAATTCTCACTGAAGAGTGAGAAGTAGTCTCATTGAAGAAAACTATTATCGGGTTTGACAGGGTAGATGCAGAGCTTATTCTTCTTCTGGCTGGGTTGTCTGGAACGTTTCTAGAGGTGAATAAATCTGTGGTGTTCTCTACCCAATAGTGCTATAGAGGTCAGTTATAGAGGATGTTCAAGACCAATTGATACATTTTCAGATCTGAAGGCAGTTGAAGGATTATGAGGTAGTGGAGGAAAGTGGCAATTATATTTTATTGAATGGTGGAGAAACCAGAATTGGCCAAAGGGCCCATTCTTGCTTCTATTATGTTCACATGTTTCCTGTCATTGACCTTGGAAGTACTTATGATTTTTTTTAAACTGACTAAAAATAATGCACCGCTGCATAATGGCGAAGTAGAGGTTTCCTATCTGGGACCAGGTGAAAGAGCTAATAGTCAAATCTAAAATGGAGTCATTTTTCTACAAAAGCATGGACTAGTAGAATAAAAGAATGGCTCGGTGCCCAGTCTGAATGACATTGTAAATTATATGGAACACAATGTGGAGGACAGGTTGTTTTTTCAATGGACATTAAGATGGCAGCCTGCAGTCACAACATGTGCTCCATTCAAGGCCATAAAGAAGCCAAGATTGAAAAAATAGCTGATGCTCCAGAGACAAGTAATAAATTGTTATTGCATGAACTTGATTTGGACCCAGCTTTTCTTATATTCTGAAAGGTTGCAGAATCTTTCAGTCATGCCATATTCAGACTTGGTAGGAGTGTTTTACTGATAATTGTGCTAACTGTCCTTTGTTCTGGGAGTGGGAGCCCAAGAAGCACTGAGCAATGTTTGTGCTCATTGTAATCTCTCCACTCCCGTCTGACGAAACAATTAAAGATTGCCACGGTTTACCTTTAACAGTTTTTGTTGCTATCTGCTTTTTAAGAAACAAACTTTGACACGGGGATGAGTCCACTTGATGGGATAAGTTACCATTCTTCCCTTTGCTATTTTGCAGGACTATTTATATATTTTCAATCTATCTCATTTTCAGCCTCTCTCATCTGTGTGGGAGTTGCGTTTTATAGTGTTAAGCAGTGTATTCCAAAGGTTGTCAATTTTATGATTAGAATTGGATGTGATCCAAGTTATTAACTACCATTTTAAATTATTTCTTTTTCAGGATGGTTTTGCAGCCATTGGACTCGACCAAGATAAACTACCAATTATTGGTAAGTTGTTATTTTTTGTGATGTAAATCCAAATGCATTTGTATGTTCTTGAAGGCAATTCATATTTCTGTCTTATTTTAAAGAGCCAGTAAATGAAGGTATTGGTAATGACAGACCACAACAACAAAGACAACAGACAGTTATTTCTTTGAGTCAACAGGAATGGAAGGCAAGTATAGTAAATAAAAGCTAAACGTTTATTCTACTGAAATGTAAAACTAACGTCATCTTGTTCACTGGTTTTACATTGCTTTTAAAAACAGCCAAAGTTCCTACAGTATTATGTGTTATAATAAAATCAGTGCTGTAAATTAAAGGACAACATTCTTTACTATGGTAATTGATTCTTCCATCAACTGTTTCTTGGAATTTGTAATATGCTATTTCTAACTTCAAGAACTTTAGTATCCTGCTTAAGTGTTGGGAATTAAAAAATAACTTTTGAGAAAATGTCATTGAAAAGGTAGAATAGTTTAAGCATTTACAGTATTTAACCATTACAGAAGATTCATGTGCCTGGTAACCCTGAATTCTTTTTTATGTCCAGTTAATAAATCTGCAAGCTGATCATTTTTGTGATTTAGTTTGGGTGATAGTTTCTCACAAAATTAGCTTAATATGTATTACCAATATTATTTAACGTTAATCATAGTCATCTAGTAGAGTTTCAATTAAATTATATTTCAGCAAGTACACTTTTTTTTGCTTTACAGGAAATAATTGATACGTTTGAAATAGCAGATGCCATGATACCACCATTAACCCATGGAGATCAATGATGCTTGATAAATTTGATGTATGTAGCCTTGTAAAATCTTTTCATTTTTCAAATGTGCAGATCAGATTACTTGCAAAAATTTATCATCATTCTGAAAGATAGATTGCATGGGTAAATTCTTCTACACGGGTCCTTCTATTAGAAGGTATACAAAAGGCTGGCAAAGCTCAGCGGGCACAGCAGCATCTAAGGAGCGAAGGAGATAGGCGACGTTTCGGGTCAAGACCCTTCTTCAGACTGGTCTGAAGAAGGGTCTCGACCCGAAATGTCGCCTTTCTCCTTTGCTCCTTAGATGCTGCTGCACCCGCTGAGTTTCTCCACCCTTTTGTGTACCCTCGATTCTCCAGCATCTGCAGTTCCTTCTTTAACACTCCTTCTATTAGAATATGTTTTTCCATAACATTAGTTGGATATGATGCACGTGAAGAATTAGGAAACACTATTATGTGAGCAAAATTGATTGTAATGTGATTTGGTCGAAGTTACTTAAGAATTTGATAAGCAACTGTCACTGTCTCCAAGTACCTTCCTCGCAGTAACCAGACACCATTGTATCCTAAGAGAGCTGCCACTTTAATTGTGACCATTGAATTTGACAAGCAATCACTTCCATTGACATGTGTGCATTGATAGTCTGTTTAACAACGTACAATACACCTTGCGGCAATAAAAATCTGCAGCCCAGAACCCCTTTCCCACATTGACATGATGTAACATTATTTTCATTAAGAAAAGGCACAACATGCTGGAATAACTCAGTGGATCAGACACCAGTTCTGTTTTTGGTTGGGACCATTCTTCAGACTGAATACGGGGACCGACCTGAAACATCACCAAATGATGTTCTCTGGATATGCTGCCTGACCCACTAGGTTACTCCTGTATGTGTGTCTTTTTTGTAAAGGAATCAGCCTTTGCAGTTTCCTTTTATCTCTTATTTTCAATAAAACAGTTTCTGAGGAGTGCAACTTAGATGCAGAGTCTCTTGCCCAGAGTAGGTGAATTGTGGTCCAGGGGACATAGGTTTAAAATGAAGGGGAAAACATGTAATAGGAATCTGAGGGGTAACTTTTTCCCACAAAGGGTGGTGTGTGTATGGAACAAGCTGCCAGAGGAGGTAGTTGAGGCTGGGACTGTCCCAATGTTTAAGAACCAGTTAAACATGCACATGGATAGGACAGGTTTGGAGGGACATGGACCAAACACAGGCAGGTAGGACCAGTGTAGCTGGGATATGTTGACCGGTGTGGTCATGTTGGGCTGAAGGGCCTGTTTCCACGCTGTATCTCTATAACTATTGTGTTATACTAGAGCTACTTATACTGTGGACTGAAATCTGAAAATATTTAGGTGACTGAGCATAAACATGTACTGTTTTGAGTACACATATTGCAATTGATTATACCATACAGTTCTAATTTAATCACATTTGGTACTGCAATTTTGGTTGACTGCAGAATTCATATAAAGAATAAGAAAGGCTGGCCAGGAGTTTGTTGGAATCGTCAGATCATCTGAATGTAAAAAGGAACTAGCATTTGTTTAGACAACAAATGCACTGCACAAAGACTAGGAGTTGGCTAATGTTACAAATAGGGGATAAATGATTCCAATGGAGCAGATTTGGAATCCCATTAGACTTCAAAGTCGCAATCGTTCTTGTTCAGTCTTGGCTTACTCTTAACAATGAAGTAAGTGGCTAAGAAATGTTGCAGGGGTAAAGATACTATGGCATTGAACTTCCATGTGTCTTGATAGATGAAATTTCAACTAACCCAAGTAATAAATTTGAAAACTGTTGAGTTGGAGAGTGTGGGGTCAGGAGAGGTAGCATTGAGGTAAAGGTGACTACTTTCAATGTATGTGTGGAAACGTGTTTTTGATAATGTTTCCTGCTAATGTGTGAAAGATGGCAAGGGTACATTCCTCAGGATGCTGAAGACAGAGGCAACATGAATTTGAAGTAATTGGTAGAAAGTTTAGAGAAAAGGACTTTTTTATTCTCTGAACGTGGAGGTGGGCTGGAATTCATTGCCTGAAAACATAGTAGAGATAGAAATCCTCATCACATGAATGAAAGGAATTGAATGAGTATTTTAAATAAGGTCATGAGTGTATGCCTCGCCAAGTATTTTGAAAGTATGTTAGATTGTTTAGATATGATGGGCCATAGTAGCTTCCTGCATCATAGGTGTTCTATCCACCATACAATAGATACATAAGCCATTTCAGATGATTGAGGGGTAGATAACCTAGAATATGCACAGACAACTGTTGTCATTGTCAAGGAGGCTACGATTAGACGATCAGTTGACAGAGTTTGAAATAGTGAAATATGGATAGTTTGCCCTAGTTCCAATCACCAATGATGATCATTCTTTGTATTCTGGCAAGAACCAGAAGCTGGTTAAGGATCTCCAAGAAAGAAGATCACAGATTTGGGCAGTGATTTTGATGTTCAAGCACACACAGGGGCTTAAGAAAGGGGTTGAAGGAGAAGAAGGCAATCTTTCAGGAGAGGGGTGAAATTTGAGTGATAATAGCAGATTGAATTAAAAGAATACAGGGTGAAAATGAATTAGGTACGAGTTAAGAATAGAAGTAGGTTGGTTGTGGGTAGGAGTGGTGGTGAGAAAGATGCAAGCTCAGGTCTGGGGATCCTTGAGGCTTGTCTGGTAAGCATAGGAGGTAAGCAATGTGTATGTGTGATATTTCTATCTTTAGACATATGACAATAAAACACTCTTGACTAGATTATACCTCTTATTAGTTTACATTTATTAAAACTCGATGCTCTAGTCGGCTCCGTAAATTCTGCATGTTTCCAGCACAAATCTAAGCATTATTTTGATAGTAAGAAGTTCTAATATTATTCAATCTTTTACGTATAACACTAACTTTTTCCAGGTGCCTTGTACAATACCCTGCAGCTATTGGAACATGGAATTTTGAAGACATGAAGATTATTTTGTATATGTGGCGTATGACGTTTATACAGTGAAGTAATACATTTTGTGTATTTTTATTCCTTTGACAGAAATAAATGATTCAGAATTATTTATATTAATTCTTTGTGAAACATTGCATTGGTGGTTCAACATTATTATGATTTGTGAATCCCCCATCTTTAACACATTTGGGGAGTAACCATTGATCAGAAGTGGCAATAAATATTTTGCAACCTGACTGCAAAAGCTTTCCATTCTACAAGGCACAGAAAACAGAGGATTTTAAGAACTAAATGGGCCAAGCTGCATCCGTGGAGGCAAAAGAGTTACAATTATGTTTTGAGTTGAAACTGTCCATCAGAACTGAGGGAAGAGGAAAGTTTAAATATGCAGCAGGGAGGGAGGGTTGGACCATGGACCATGTTGGACCATGACTGGTAGGTAATAGATGGAACCGGATGGGATGGTGGGCAAATTGAATCAGGTAGGGGAGGTGATGGGGAAAGGTAAACAAAAGAAGAATACTAGGTTAACAGGTCAGGGCTCGAAATTAGCGGTTGCCCGGGTGCCAATGACCACAGAAAGTGCCGCCGGGCAACCTAAACACTGACTCATTTTGCCCGGCTTGGCACACAAATACTGATTTATACCAGTAGACGCAAAAAACTGGAGTAACTCCGCGGGTCAGGCAGCATCTCTGGCGAATAGGAACTGATGTTTCGTGTCAGCGGCAGCTGTATTCCTCTAGTATCTTTGATTGCGGGGCAAAGATACTAGGAGCGGGGTGACGAAGGGTCAGAGTGAATGACGGGCCCCGATCAGCGGCAACAGCTCCACCGCCTCCTCCTCCCGCCCCCCCCCCCCCCCCCCCCCGCCGTCTGAAGCAGCTGCACCAAAGATCCTATAGTTATAGGATCTTTGAGCTGCACCGTTCGGCCCTGCACCTTCCTGTCGGCTGGCGGAGGAGGGGAGGAGGTGGCAGCACTTTGGCGTTGGACAGGGACGGCCAAGGCACCTGGGCGATGTTGGCCGAGGAGCACTGACCTTCCTTCCTCCCTCTCCCTCCTTTCTCCCCCCCCTCCTATCCTGGGACCTCTCCTCTCCATCCCGCACTGATCCCCATTCCCTCATCTACTCAGTCCTCACTGACAACCGCCCCCCCCCCATCCATTCTGCACTTCTCCCCCCCATTCATCCCGTACTGACCCACCCTTCATTAACCTGCAGCATTTCCCCCCCCCCATCCATCCTGTAGTGATATCTCCATTCATCTTTTACTGATCCCCCATTCATTCTGTACTGATCCCCCTCATGCATCCTCTACTGATCCCCTCATGCATCCTGCACTGATCCCCCATTCATCCTATACTGATCCCCTCATTCATCCTGTAGTGATCTCTCATTCATCCTGCAATGATTCTCCGATCCACACTGTCCTGATTTCCCCCCCACTCATCCTGTGCTGATCTCCCCCCCCCCGACCATCCTGTACTGATAACCCCATTCAAGAAGAATGGTGGGAACACTGAAGGGTCTCGACCCGAAAAGTTGTCTGTTTCCTTAGTTTCATAGATGCTGCCTCACCGCTGAATTTCTCCAGCATTTTTGTCTACCCCCATGGGATGAACACCATTCATCCTATACTGATTCCCCCCCCCATTCAACACCACTGACATCCCCCGTGCTCTCCCCTCACAATTTTACATTCTCCATCGAACATCGACTAGTTCACCTGCCTCAATCCATCCATTCCGCACCGATTGCCTTCTCAACCTCCACCCCCCCCCATCCACCCCGCACTGATTCACACACACCCTGACCCTATTGTGCTTCATGGTCTTCAGAGCGAACATTGATTATGTTTGATAACGGAATGTAATCAAATGTGTTTTAATTCCCAATGTTATTATTTGTTTTGACACCTTTAAACATATTACCAAAAGAACATTTGCTGCAGTTATGTCCTTTGGCAATCTCTTGTCAGTTAGTGTAATGTTTAACCTGTCAGATGGGTACAGTCGGTTTTAACAGCTATTATCATAAAATGCCTTTAGAAATTTCCTTGCAACCTCTATATTTTGTTATGGATAAATTATGTGGGAAGCCATAGTGTTTCTGTGCCAATAGCAATAATGACCCATGCTAAGGCCATGTCATGGTAATTTTCGGTCCTTCACAGAAAACATGCTTGCATCAATATGTAGCGTGTATGGTTAAGCATATATGTTACCATGGTCCAGGATTTATTGACACAGATTGATCATATGCTGAATAATCCAACCACATTTTGGTTTGGAAGTGGAAAGAACTAATAGAAATTGCATTAATTGCAATGTGTAAAAATAGTTGAGATATTGTATTATAATTGTGCTGCATGTCATTGTGGTATATATGTCTTGATTGGTGAATATGTTTAGTTTGTGAGTTATTTGAAGCAGAAATAATATGTGAATGTAGACAAAACTGCTGGAGAAATTCAGCGGATGCGGCAGCATCTATGGAGCGAAGGAAATAGGCAACGTTTCAGGCCGAAACCCTTCTTCAGACTGATAGGTTTCGGCCTGAAACATTGCCTATTTCCTTCGCTCCATAGATGATGCTGCTGCACCCGCTGAGTTTCTCCAGCACTTTTGTCTACCTTCGATTTTCCAGCATCTGCAGTTCCTTCTTGAACATAATATGTGAATACTTCATTGAGCATAATTCCGACTGGTAACTCGCGCTTCGTCCGAGCACATTAACGCATGCGTCATGCAAACCGTCTTCAATGACCACCTAAACTGTCATTTGGCAACCTAAAAAGCTGTCAAGTTTCCCTGGCTGGCAACAGGGAAAAAAAGTTAAGCGAGAGCCCTGCAGGTGAATGGGTGGACAAGAACACTAGTTGTGGTATGGATTACCTAAAATGGGAAAATTCAATATTTGTACATTTGACTAAGTCACCCAAATTGGATGTGATTTTTGCATTTGGCCTTTCCACAGGAAGGCTTAACACAGACCTGATTAGTGTGGGAAGGAGTTAAAATGATCTGCACTGGAAGCTCCAGGCAGCTGCGATCTTTTGTGGCTGATAGTGGCACATTAAGGAGATGCTGTCTGACCCTGAGTGGCTCCAGCATTTTGTGCCTTCAAGAGTGAACTAGCTAGGTGTCTCTTTCAAGGTTCGCAATATCAATCTTGAACATCCTAAGTTTCCTGGACTCTGAGTAGGGTGTCATGTCCAGGTTGGTCACTGTCCATAAAGATTCAGACATTCCAGATTCAAAATTGTCTTTGAAGTGTGGAAGATGCCTATGATTTGTTTTAATGTGGAGTGGTTATTATTTATCAGCCAGTCGACACAGCAATGTATTTATTCAAAAGGCAGGAAAGCCCAATACAATTGAAGACCAGACTCTGCAGCGTGGATTTAACACACATATAGCTCACTCTTACAAATAGCAGAGTCAGGGGATATGGAGAGAAGGCAGGAACGGGGTACTGATTGGGGATGATCAGCCATGATCACATTGAATGGCGGTGCTGGCTCAAAGGGCCGAATGGCCTATTCCTGCACCTATTGTCTGTATAGACTGATGTTTGCAGACACGCATGATGTTGTTCCCCTACCCCTATTCACCCCTCCATATACCTACTCTGCCTTTTCCTTGCTGCCAGACACTGTTCCCAGGGGAACTCTGCCTTCCACTCTGCTGTCTTTCACCACCTGGGCTGCTCCTGACATTTGCATTTTGATCTTGCGATCGCTGACAACCGCCTAAAGGGCCGGTCCCATTTTCATGACATCTGCCGAGTTTGCTCTTCACTCATACTGGCAGCATGGTTGCCACGAGGTCGTATCAGGTCGTGATGCTAGTCGTAGGTACTCATGGCATCAAGTAGATCATGGCGGTTTTTCTAGCCTGATGAAAAATGTCCATGAGTTTAGAAAAATGTCAGCATGGAAAAAATCAATACTTTTTACTCGTAGGTAGGTCGTAGTAGGTCATGATGCTAGTCGTAGGTAATAGCTCTGGGGTGAAAAAGGTCAGTAGAGAGAAGAAAAAAGGTTATTTAAACAGCAGAACGTCACCTCTGTCACTCCAAGGCATGTTCATTCATAGCTGGAGAGTTTTTTGGAGAGAAGACTTGTGTTTTAGAGATGGCACCAAAAAGGCAGCTCCGCAGGGGAGGACACAACCCAAGAGGAGAAATGGCAGGAGGTGATCGTGCAGGAGGAGGTAGACCTGCATGAGAGACCCCTGGAGGAGGAGACCAGGGGGGTAGTTAATGTCCCCACCACCACCCCATCCTTCATTGCCTCATTTGAAGGCAGCAAAGCAGCCCTTTCTCCTGGGTCTGACACAGCATCAGAGGCAGATGCCTCATTGGTGGTGAGGGACGGCTGGAGGAGGTGATGCCCTCACCTTCACCAGGCAGCAGGAGGAGGACCTGGAGGAATGGTTCCTGCAGAATGCCGTCCTGTACGAAAAGGAAAATGAGGGGGACAGGGACAAGAATGGCATGCTTGCCATCCACTGCCCCACATGTGTGCTTAAAGTTCCACCTTTTGTCAAGGCCCAGCGCCACTCTTCCAGTCATCTGGTGTACTGGGACAGTCCATCACATCATCTCCATTCACCCATTGAGACCTCTTCATGTGCTTCCTCTTCACCCTTGCTCTTCTCCCTCTGCCTTTCTTAAAAGACTGCTGAAGCAAAAGGGCTACTGCAAACCACAATAAAACGTACATGGTCGAAGCCAGTCTTCAACATAGTAGAAGGAGGTAGTCTTCATAGTCGTGGGAGGTCCTCAACATAATTGTGGGAGGTCGTAGGTTTTTAATTTTTTTAGGTTGTTTAAGGTCGTCAGAGGTCATGAAAGTGGGACAGGCCCTTTGGTCTTTCACTTTCTCCAGGATCGCTAATAGGTCCTTGTAATTTGCCTTCTTCTGGAGCATTCTTGTATGTCTTGCTTCACTCTCCTCAGCATTGCACATGGTTGCCACTTCCAGTCCAGACTCAACTCACTTTTAGTTCTTCCCTGATCCACTCTGCAACCCCAGCTAGGAAACGTTGCCGGCTTTGCTGCAGAACCCTCAAATTCTTCAGCAGGCTACAAAACACTGCCTTGTGGGAGAACATTGTCAAGTGCTGCTATTGAAGGCAGAAAATGATGGCTGATGTCCTGCAGAAAATAATTAACTACTTTGTATTCTTTAGTGTAGGAACATTTAATTTGAATCCATACCCCTAAACCCTATTCTGATAGCAATCCTACTATTTAACCAGGAAAGGCTAATGTGATCATTATGAATTGTTTTCTTTGGGAACGCGTAAATACATTTATTCCTCAATTAGACACAAGGAACTGCAGATGCTGGTTTACAAAAAAAAAAGGCAAAACGTGCTGGAGTAACTTAGCGGGTCAAGCAGCAAGTCAGAACTAGTGTCTTTTTTTTATTCTCAACGTATGTATTCATTCAACTTGCCAAACGGCCAAGGTGATCACATTCTGCCCCCCCCCCCCCGCAAAAAAAGTGAAGGAAAATACAATTTGTATACATTTACTGTATTTCCCTGTCGAGAAAAAATAATCGACATTTTTGAAATACATTTTAGTTAGGGTGAAACAAAATTGTCTGCTCAAATATAACAGGTCGAATTGTTTGCGCGAGAGAAAATTAACCGCAGCTGATATCCGATTTTTCTTTGGACGAGAATAGGAAATAAACAATCTTACAAGTTCCTCTTTCTCGTGCTTCACGTAATTGTATGAAGATCGTTGTCTTTTTTTAAAAAAAAGCAGCGTTGCATAAGCGTGCTTAAGAATCGCACGCTTTCCCAAACGTACACTATTGCTCCGAGCTGACATATGACGTGGTTATATCCGTTATTTCCCCGTAAGGACTTCTGTTCCTATGAAACGCAAGGGTTAAAAAAAAATGCATTTAGAATTGAACGACTTCAATCCAACGACACAGGATGTATTCAATCGTGGAATATAAAGGTTTGAAGTCGGGTTATCATTGTGGATATTGTAACCTGGAAGATGGAAAGGCGTCCACGGGTGAGTGCGTGGTTTATCATGAAAAGGTGCAGACAGCCACATCGCAGGGAGAGAGAAACGGGCCCTGGAGCCGCACCTTGTCACCGAGGCTTTGGAGTCTGTGTAGGCCTCTATGTTTATCACCCCCTCATGCCAGGATGCGCCGGGCATCCTGACGATGCCCAGTCGGGGCAGTCTGAAGAAGGGTCTCGACCCCAAACCTCATCCATTCCTTCTCCAGGGACGTTGCTGCCTGTCCCCGCTGAGTTACTCCCAGCATTTTGTGTCTATCTTCGGTGTAAACCAGCATCTGCAGTTCCTTCCTGCACTACACAGGGCATTCCCTTGCTTCACGTCCAGAACAATAAAACATCAACATTTCAATTCCTTGTAAGTTGAGCCCTTTTTGAAACAGTAAACGCCAGCGCGACGCAGGAATTCGAGCTTCACATTCGAGGACTACCATTGCGTCAGGGTGGGTCGGGTTTCACTTCAGGTAAATCCGCCTGGTGTTTTAAACCTGCACCAATTGCGGGTTTAAAACGCAGGTTTTACATTCTACACAGACAATATCTGTTTGCTTCTACGATGCTTTTATCTCCCCACTATTATGCAAAAATACAATCACCAGTTAAATACATTCAAATCGAAAGGATTCTAGACCACCTGATAGAAAGTGGTCACACACGTTTTGCAAAGTTCTGAAGACTCGGCGCTGCCGTCTTATACGGACCGCGTACGGTTAAAATCAATATTTAAACCAAACGATCTTTGATTTAAACCGCGAAGGCCGCTCGCGCCCCCGGCAATCGGCGCGCACCCGCGGCGCGCTGCTCTCATTGGTTGGCGGCATTGCAGGCGCGGTATTACTGTCTTCCCATTGGCTGCCGGGTGAGCAGCGTTAACTCTCATTGGTTCACCGATGGAGAGCACCAATTGTTCATTGGTTTCCGGGTGAGCAGCGCTAATTGTTGATTGGTTGCCGGGTGAGCAATGCTAATTGTTCATTGGTTGCCGGGTGAGCAGCACTAATTGTTCATTGGTTGCCGGGTGAGCAACGCCGCTAGCCCGCATTGATTGGCTGGAGGGTGCGCATGCGCGCGCGGTGAACCTGACAACAGCTGTTGGCGATCATGGCTGCTGGCGGCGTGAGTATCCTGGAGTACTTCAACGAGGATGAAGGCTACAATTGTGGCTACTGCAAGGGCGCCTCCAGCAGCTACTCGAATGGTGAGAGAAGTGACGCGGAGAAAAGTTGGGGACCGTGATGTTTGGGTGTAGTTGCTAAGATGATCAACAAAAGTGCGGAGGGTGTTTACATTCCGAGGCTGGGCTGTGCCCCGATTCCTTGTCTGCAGATTGTTGAGGCCAAACAAACAACGTCCCATAGGGATAGAGCTGGTCCTGGTTCCCACACTCTCCACCCCAACTTGCGGTAAAGAAATACACAGTCATCTTGGAAGGTTTAAACGTGCACTCTGTTGAGAGTAATTAACTTCCTTTACAGTGGATTAGGCACTGTACTTAAATACAATCTTCACCTATCTAATATTTAACTCGAGTTTCACTGTACCGAAATGGTGCTCGTGACAATAAACAGACCTTTGAACCTTTAATAACGTTCGATAACAATATTTGACACGGTTATCCTATGCAACACGAACAGACAATGCTTGAGATTCTCAGCAGGCAGGCTACATGTGGAAACACAAAATGCTGGAGAAACTCAGTGGGTGCAGCAGCATCTATGGAGCGAAGGAGATCGGCAACGTTTCGGGTCGAAACCCTACAACTGTGGGAAGTGACTCCGAAGGGTTCTCTCTCTATTCCCTCAGCAGATGCTACCTGACCTGCTCAAAATGCAAGCATCTGCAGCTTTATGTATCTCCATGGGTGTTAGTAGTTAGCATTTCTCCTTGAGAGAAAGAAACCAAGAAAAGAAAAAGAAGAGTCTGAGATTGGCAGCAAGAGAATGCTGTATGAGTGCAGGAAGAATTCTGCCTCCTGTAAGCACTCTCTATTCTGTCTTTTGTAGAAACTAAGAACTGCAGATGCTGGTTAATACACAAAAGGACACAAAGTGCTGGAGTAACTCAGCAGATCAGGCAGCATCTCTTGAGAACATTGATAGTTGACGATTTAGATCCTTGGGTCGAGATCATTATTTAGACTGATTATTGGGGGGGGGGGGGGGGAGGGCGAGAGAAGAGGTGGCACAAAGTATTGAAGCTAATAGGTTGACACAGGCAAGGGGGATGTTTTGACAGGCACATGTTTGGAACAAAGGATTGAGATTAGAAACACATGGCTGTGGTAGCTTGTCTGGATTTAAAAATGACCATAGAGCCGGAGAACAGCAGGTCAAAGCAATCTAACAATGAGATGTTCTGTTGAGGTGTCTGGCATGATATTTATTTGTCAACTGCAGCTTCCCTTCTTCCCTTGTTAACAAAGCCCTTGACTGCATCTCATCAATTTTCTCTGCCTTATAACCTCTCTGGGACTAAACAAGGGTATAGTTCCAGGTCTGCATCTTCCAACCCGCCAGACTCTGTATTTGATGGATTATTCTCCACAATTTCTTCTACCTACATAAAGAATACACCACCTTTCCCCTTCTGGCATTTTGCAGGAACTGTAGCCTTTGTGGCTTTCTTCCATTCCCACCAACCCCCACCTTTGTAACACTTATCCTTTCACCTTTTCCCTTTCACTATTCTGGGAGCCCCCCCAGGTGAAGCATTGATTCACATGAATGAATGAATTAATAAGTTTATTGACCAAGTATTCACATACAAGGAATTCTTCTTACAATATATTGCACCACATTCATTGTTCACAACAAGGTTTCCTCTATATAACCATATAACATATAACCATATAACAATTACACCACGGAAACAGGCCTTCTCGGCCCTTTCAGTCCGTGCTGACCATTCATTTTCCCCAAGTCCCATCTACCTGCACTCAGACCATACCCCTCCATTCCCTTCCCGTCCATATACCTATCCACTTTACTTTTAAATGTTAAAATCGATCCTGCCTCCACCACTTCTGCAGGAAGATCATTCCACACAGCCACCACTCTCTGAGTAAAGAAGTTTCCCCACATGTTACCCCTAAACTTCTGTCCCTTAATTCTCATGTCATGTCTCATGTCTATGTTGGAGAAATGGAGTGATCACTTTGTGGAAGGTCTGCGTTCAGTCCGCAAGGATAACCCTGACCTTCCTGTTCCTCCAAAATACTGGAGTTTCTCAGCAGGACAGGCAGCATTGAAGGAATGGGTGATGTTTCGGGTCAAGAACCTTCTTCAGACTCCAGCATTTGTGTCTATCTTTGGTTTAAACCAACATCTGCAGTTCCTTCCTACACATTAAGTTAATGTATATATGGACTTCAGCAAATCATTTGATAAGGTTCTGCGTGATAGGCTGCTCTGGAAGGTTGGATCGCATGGGATCCAAGGAAAGGTAGCTGAATGGATACCAAATTGGCTTCATGGAAGAAAGCAGAGGGTGATGGTGGAAGGTTGCTTCTTGGACTGGAAGTGTGCCTCAGGGTTCAGTGCTGGGCCCATTACTGTTTGTCATCTATATCAATTATTAGGATGAGAACATACATGGCAAGATTAGCAAGATTGCAGATAATACAAAGTGGGTTGTTTTGCAGATAGTGAAGATGGTTGTTAAAAAGTGCAGCAGCATCTTGATTGATTGGCCAGGTGGGCTGAGGAATGGTTGGTGGAATTTAATACAGAGAAATGTGAGGTGTTGCATTTTGGAAAGTCTAATATGGGCAGGACCTACACAGTGAATGGTAGGGCTCTGGGTGGTGTTGTAGAGCAGATGGATCTAGGAGTGCATGTGCATGGTTCCTTGAAGGTGGAATCGCAGCTAGATCGGGTGGTCAAAAAAGCTTCCGGCAAATTGGCCTTCATCAGCCAGAGTATTAAGTACAAAAGAAGTATCAGTCTGAAGAAGGGTCTCAACCCAAAACGTCACCCATTCCTTCTCTTTAGAGATGCTATCAGTCCTGCTGAGTTACTCCAGCATTTTGTGTCTACCTTCGATTTAAACCAGCATCTGCAGTTCTTTCCTACATATTAAGTATAGAAGTTAGGAGGACATATTTCAGTTGTATAAGACATTGGTAAAGTTGCATTGAGAGTATTATGTTAAGTTCTGGGCACTGTGTTATAGGAAAGATGTTGTCAAGCTGGAAAGGGTACAGGGAAGATTTACGAGGATGTTGCCAGGACTTGAGTGCCTGAGCTTTTGGTAGAGGTTGGGTACGATGAGATACTATTCCTTGGAGCCCAGGTGGATGAAGGGATGATCCTTTAGAGATGTATAAGATTATGAGAAGAATAGATCGGGTAGATGCAGAGAGTCTCTTGTCCAGAGTAGGTGGATCGAGGACCAGAAGACACAGGTTTGTGAAGAGGGAAAAGATTTAATAGGAATCTGAGGGGTAACTTTTTCACACAAAGGATGTATGGAACAAGCTGCCAGAGGAGGTTAGTAAGGCAGGGACTATACCAATATTTAAGAAACAAACAGCTACATGAATAGAACAGGTTTCGAGGAATATGGCCAAATACGGGCAAGTGGGACTAGTGTAGCAGGGACATGTTGGCTGGTGTTGCCAAGTTGAGCAGAGGGGCATGTTTCCACACTGTAACACTCTATGAATCCAAAAGGAAAGGAAACAATAAGGGTAGGATGAGAGAGCCAGAAAAAAATCAATAGTAGAACTATGTGATACAGGACACACAATTGCTGGACATCTGAAATCATAGAGCCAGAGATGCAACTAAACCTGTGGCATCGTGGGTTTCCTCCAGGTACTCCGGTTTCCTCAATCATCCTAAAGATGCAAGAGTTGGTAGGTTAGCCTGTAAATTACCCCCAGTTAACAGGTGAATGATCTGATGGGAATGTGGGGAGAATTTTAACAATCTGATGGGAATGTGGGGAGAATTTGTGGGGGCGCGGGGTGGTTGTGGGGGCAGGGAGGGGGGTTGTGGGTGCGGAGGGGGGAGTTGTGGGGGGAGAGGGGTGTGAGCTCGGAGAAAAGACAGGGGAAGAGCCATGGTGGAGAGGGAGGTATCACGGGGAAGGGGGTACGAGCTAGCGAGGGGGAAAAGAGGGGTAGTGGCTGGAATTGGCGGTGCGATGGGGACTCACCGCGGTCGCTGGTCGTTCTCCACCGGGATCAGACAGTTCGCTTTCCGTTTGGCGACATCTCTGACTCTGGGCTGGGTCGGGTCACGACGCTGGGCTGGGTCTCCGACGCTGGGCTGCTTGGGGCTGGGCTGCTTCGGGTCCCTCGGGAAAATTGTGTTCGGTTGGAAACCTCCGCCAGCCATCCTCAGCTCCAGTAAAGACGCGATGGCGCAGGAAGGGACGGATCGTCCCGGTGAGTGACAGGGGAAGAAACTAATCCGCGTGACACTGAATGGCAGAAGAAGAGATTGATCTGCGCACTCGCGTTTTTAAAGATTTTATAAACTTCGCTAACTTCTATGACATTTAACCGATCGGAACGAAACTTGGTGGGCTTGCAGCACAGGGGAACGGTGAGTGAACTGGCAAAAATCGTAGCGCTATCTCAAACCGTTTTTGTGCAAATAGAAAGAGCGCACAAACGGGAAAATAACACAATCAAAGTTTTAGTTATGTATTAATAGATAGTAAGCATTGGTTGCAATACACTTCTAGTTGGTACAAATACATGAGATTTGTTGCTACCTAGAAGGAAAGATTACAAGCAAGGAATTTGGTAAGGGAAAAGATTATAGACCGGGTCAAACCTATCCATTAGTTGCATGAGAAGATGATGTGAAAAAGGATTGCTGATGAAGATGGAAGACTGAGCTAGGCAGTCTCAGAGGACATGGTCACTTGAAAGGGAGAAGAGGTTGTGACTGGGTGCGGCATCATGTTAAAGGAAACAATGGCAGCGAGCGATTGGAAATTCCTGTCCTTACTCTGGGATGGAGATGGGGGAGTGGGAACATAAATGGGGAAAGCGAAGTAGACATGGTGGTGAGCCCTGTGAACTGTGGTGGAAGAGAAACCACAGTTAATGATAAAGGAAGCTCGGATATGGGAAATATTGTCATCCGAACAGATATCACTGAGTAGGAATGGAAGTGAACATCTGGAACAAGGCAGGGTAGAGCTACAGTAGTAATAGCTAATCAAAAACGTGCATTCTTTATTTTGTCTGTGTAAAAGATTGCATTCTCCACAAGGGCTTTATTAGCTGCCGAAACACCAAGACCTGAGTGGAAGTTAGTCATGTTCAATCCCAAGGGAGTTTAAGACGTTGGTGTCTCTCACAATTCTAGAAATATGTTTTTTTCTATCTCTCATCCTTTTGCAGCTGTCTCATCCAGACATTTTTTAATCATTCTTCATTACTGTAATCCCTCAACTGGAACCATTCCAATACATTTTCTTTTATACTCTTTGACACAATTTGGAAAGTTTAGGGTCGCTTCTTTCTCGTTTATACATAAATACACCAGGAGTCTGTATAACTGTGTAACTACTACACTTTCGGAACTGTACCTTAGTTGTCTTTATTGTTTCTCTCGGTTTATTAGTCAGTATGTTTCATTTCACACTATTCTTATCTCTAAGAATTAACTAACTCTTTGAATAATAGAATACCAAACTCTTTGTTTGGTTTTCTATTATTTCACTTTTCTTGCACTGATTTAATAACACTATCATCATAGCAACATTCTCCAGTTTAACATTCATCATTTACATTATTGTTGTACTTACTGTATTTATTGTTTCTATGTTTACATATCCATTATGCTGCTGCAAGTAAGAATTCCATTGTTCTGGACATTGACAGTAAAACGCACTTGACTCTTAAACTAGGGATTTCATTGCACCCTGGTGTTGTATCAATTAGCTAATCCAATCTAACAGCTCTGACCGAAGATAGACACAAAAAAGTGGAGTAACTCAGCAGACCCGTCTTCAGTCTCGGCCCGAAACATCACCTATTCCTTTTCTCCAGAGATGCTGCCTGACCCGCTGAGTTACTACAGCTTTTGGTGTCTCTCTTTAGTTTAAACCAGCATCTGTAGTTCCTTCCTAATTACCTAATAGCTCTGACTTTCCATAGCGAAAATCAAAATGCTGATTGACAGTTATTAATTGCTGTTATAAGTAAAATGATTATTTTATTTAAAAATATATAAATACTTGATTCCATATAGTTTTCTTCCAAAATTTTGCAGATGACCCAACAAATATACACACTTCAGACAAGGTGCAATTTCATCCAGTCATGTTTACAGATACATATCAGCAGAACCAAATCATTTAGATGCGCCTGAATCCTGGGATAATGGATGTGCAGAAGCAATCTATTATTCTGGGTATTTTGAACAAATTCTGAAGTTGTTTGGAATTTTTATTTTAGCTAGAGCAGAGGAGATTGGATAGGAGTGATCAAAATCATGAATGCCTTTGCAGCAAAGAAGGAAAAACTCTTTATTGCAACCAAAGTTTAAGGTGATTATCTGAGTTTTCATAATGGACAAATATCTACAGAACATAATATCTGTCTGACTATATGTCCCTGCTTTTAATTCCTGCATATGCCCCCCTCAGGAGAACTGCTCCTACCATCACAAAGACCATCACAACTTGGCCTGATGGTGCCTCTCAGCTGCTGCAGGACTGCTTCGACAGGACCAACTGGGATGTGTTTGAGCACCAGGCCCTGGAGGTGTTCACGGACAGTGTACTATGTTACATTAAAAACTACATGGACACTGTCACAGTGGACAAACACATCCGTGTCTACCCCAACCAGAAGCCCTGGATGACCCGGGAGGTCCAGCGGCTGTTAAAGGAGAGAAACACCGCTTTTACGTCTGGCGATAGGGCTTTATACAGCACGGCCCGAGCTAACCTGCAGAGAGGCATCAGAGAGGCCAAATCAAACTACAGGAGGAGGATAGAGGACCACCTGGACAGTAACAACAGCAGGCAGGTGTGGCAGGGGATGCAGTATCTGGCAGAGGAGCTGAACCTCTTCTTTGCTCGCTTTGAAGTTGGGCCACAAGAGACAGCCATATCACCACATGGTCCACAGCAGCTTAACCCTCAAAATAGAGGAGCATGAGGTGAGGCGCACGCTGCAGGCCATCAATCCGAGGAAGGCTGCTGGACCCGACGGGGTCTCTGGACGCGTGCTGAAGGACTGCGCAGACCAGCTGGCTGGAGTATTTACGAGGATCTTCAACCAGTTTCTGGCCCAGTCCACTGTCCCACCCTGTCTGACGTCCTCCATCATAGTCCCGTTGCCATAAAAAAACCCACTTTTCCAGCCTCAACGACTACCGGCCAGTCGCACTCACACCAGTGGTGATGAAGTGCTTTGAAAAACTGGTCCGGGGTCACTTCACATCACTCCTGCCCCGAAGCTTTGACCCCCACCAGTTTGCGTATAGAGCAAACAGATCCACAGAGGACGCTGTAGCCACAGCCCTCCATGCTGCACTCTCCCACCTGGAGCATCAGGGGAGCTACGTGCGGATACTCTTTGTGGACTGTAGGTCTGCTTTTAACACCATCCTTCCCCACAAACTGGTGAACAAACGGACACCTGGGACTTCCACACTCCACCTGCATGTGGATAAATAGCTTCCTGTCCGGTCGCAGCCAAGAGAGTCAAAATGGGCCATCACACATCCACGGCCCTCGGCCTCAGTACCGGCTCTCCACAGAGCTGCGTGCTGAGCCCCCTGCTTTGCACCATCTACACATATGACTGCACCCCCGCCCATGGTGGGGCTCATCTCTGGGGGGGGATGAGTACGCTTACAGGGTTGAGGTGGAGCAGCTGACAGTGTGGAGTGGAGCTGCTCTTCAACATCTCAAAGACAAAGGAGCTCATAATATACTACAGGATGAAGAAAACGGACATTACACCACTAATCATCGGAGGGGACTGTGGAGAGGGTGGCGGATTTCCGCTTCCTGGGAATCCACATTGAGGAGGACCTGACATGGAGCGTGAACACCTCTGCGCTGCTGAAAATGGTCCAGCGGAGACTGCACTTCCTGAGGGTGCTCAGGATGAACAACATCACCAAGAGACTCCTGCTGTCCTTTTATCGGTGCTCCATAGAGAGCATCCTAACATACTGTGTATGCGTATGGTACACCAGCTGCACATCGGCCCAGAGGAAAGCGTTCCAGAAGGCAATTGACAATGCCCAGAAGATTGTCGGCTGCCCTCTCCTCACTTTGGAGGACCTACACAGTTCCCACTGTCTCAAGAAATCCCAGAACTTTATAAAAGACATTTCCCACCCCGGCCACTCCCTGTTTGAACCATCAGGCAGACGGTACAGATCAATGAGGACAAGGACAAACAGACTAAAAAACAGTTTTTATCCCACAGCAATAATTACACTTAATGTAGCCACCAAATGAGCGCAGGTGCACTGCATACCAAATGGATTGTGAAATCGACAGAAGAATGTATGGTTGTGCGTTTATGCTTATTTTATGGTGGTGTGTGTATGCTTACGTATCGTTACCTTTTAGAAATATGTGAATGGTGCACTGACTGGTTGGCATTTTAATTTTGTTGTACATGTTCACATGTTATAATGACAATAAAGATTATCTATCTATCTAACTCTGGAATAAGAGCTGGTTCTCAAGGTCAAATGAATAGCAATACAGAAGATGGATCAGGTTGCTTCCCTCCCCTTATTCTATTTTGCATTATTCTATAATTTGGTTCAGTTACCAGCTTACACCTTCATTATAAATATGTACATTTTAAATGTGTATAGCTTAATAGCTTTTGCTTTCATATTAAATATTTACATTTGAGAATTCTTAAATGTGTGCAGATACAGTATATATTATAAATTGTTACGTGTAGTAATCTGAAGAAAGATTCAGGGGTAATTTGAATGCATCTCTGTTATAGGTATGTGGGCTCACACTATGACTGTTCAAGACTATCAAGATCTAATTGACCGAGGTTGGAGGAGGCAAGTATCCTTGTTTATTTTTGTGTCGTTGATTAACTGTAATATGCCATTCAGATAACCATATGCGAGATAAAACATATTGTATGTCAATACCCTTTGAGCTTGTTTGTGAAGAAAATAAATAGTCATTGAGCATGGAAGCAGGCCCTTCAGCCCAAATTGCCCATGATGGCCAAGATGCACCATCTACACTAGTCCCACCTGCCAGCTTGTGGCCCTCTAAATCTTTCCTAGGGTTTGAATCTATACATTCTTAGGACATCCCAATCTACTAACTCTTAAAATGTGATGGGAAATATGCTAGCCTGTATGCACAATATAAAGACCCATAAACGGAAAAAGAAATAACTGCTCTGATTACCTCTGTTTTGTTGACATTGCTTAAGAGCTATATTATACGCAGGGTCTTCTGCGTTTACTTGATAAAGTTACGCTGTAAACCACCCAAATAAGGACACGTGCTGAAATATAGGTCATTGTAGAAATGTGATCAAGACTGAAAAGAATGCGATTAAACTATTAGGTATTATTAGGCAAAGTCAAATTTGGTTTATAGAAACAAGAGGCAGAAATAAAACTGTTTTGAACTTTTGATGTTTTATGAATGAGCTAATTAAAATAAAGCAGCTTGCAGTGAAAAGGCTTAGAATTAAAGTGGACCATAAAAAAGTTCCAAAAGTCTATCATTAAAAGTAGATCAAGGGCAAGTGTTGAATATTAGAAGGATTGAGGCTTAGATTAATGTTGATTTGTGGTAAAACAGAAATGAGAAGCCAGATGAACCTGCCAAGATATAAAAGCTTCAAAATAAAAATCAACTGGATAGTGTAACAATTTGATGCAATTTGCTTATGGAAGTGTTCTTTGATGAAATCCATTTAAAGATTATATTAACTGTCTGAAGAAGGACCTCGACCCAAAACATCAACCATTCCTTCTCTCCAGAGAGTATGCCTGTCCCGCTGATATAGTCCAGCATTTTGTGAATATCTTCGGTTAAAACCAGTATCTGTAGTTCCATCCGACACAGTATATTAACATTGATATATGCTGATCTTAGGTATTTTCAAGGTGATGAAAACTGAACTATTACAACTAAGCATTTTCTTAGTGTATGGAATGCCAAATATTTAATTAATTCAAAACAATATAAATGTTTGAATTTAGTTTGCATGGATGTGTTGATCTCTAATCCTTTTCAGGAGTGGCATGTACGTTTATAAGCCTGCAATGAATCGAACATGTTGCCCGCAATATACTATAAGGTAAGAATATGGTTGGCTTCCAGTAACCACTTTCTTCTGTGAAATGTTTAGATTTAGTTTTTGGAAAAATATCTGCATCAACTGGGCAAGCACTATCCAGCGGCAGTTTGTATGCAGGTGTGCTCACCTTGCAATATGTTGAATTTGGCATATGATGGTAGGCTTTGCTTTATAATGTATCTGCCTTGCTGCATAATATGGAAAGTTGTGACTTCCTTTAAACAGATTATAAGAGAATAGAACAAGGTACAAGATTGGTTTGCAGTGTATGTGTGTAAATGCATGAATCTTACTAAACATGGTTGATGAGCTGCAAACTGTGGTTATGATGTTGTGGCAATAAAAAAACGAGTTTAAAAACAAGAGTAGTGGCTCTCAGCATTCATGGACATTGTTATTGGGTAAGGTGGGAATGGTAGTAAGATTAAAGCTGGAGAGAATTGTGTGGCGGCATTGCTTAAAGAGTATATGGCTAGGCTGGAATGCCCTGGAACAATTGAATGTGAAATGTACCTGCAAGTGAAAATACCTACAAATGCTGGAAATCTGAAAGATTTCTGGTTAGAATTAAGAAATGAAAAAGATGCAATTACTGTATTCTGTATTTCTGCCAACACGCCAGAAGGGTGTTTAACTACAAATTTGCATGGAAATGATGAAATGAACATTAGCCATGAAGTGTGAATGGTCATGGAATGACGTCTATCCAATCATTAAGAGCAGAGGGGCTTCAGAAATGTGTTTAGTAGAACTTTATTGGTTAATATATGTCATATAGAAACATAGAAAATAGGTGCAGGAGTAGGCCATTCGGCCCTTCGAGCCTGCACCACCATTTAATATGAGCAAGGCTGATCATCCAACTCAGTATCCTGTACCTGCCCTCTCTCCATACCCCCTGATCCCTGTAGCCACAAGGGCCACATCCAACTCCCTCTTAAATATAGCCAATGAACTGCCTCAACTACCTTCTGCGGCGGAGAATTCCAGAGACTCACCACTCTCTGTGTGAAAAATGTTTTCCTCATCTCGGTCCTAAAGGAATTCCCCCTTGTCCTTAGACTGTGACCCCTTGTTCTGGACCTCCCCAACATCAGGAACAATCTTCCTGCATCTAGCCTATCCAACCCTTTAAGAATTTTGTACATTTCTATAAGATACCCCCTCAGTCTTCTAAATTCCAGCGAGTACAAGCCAAGTCTATCCAGTCTTTCCTCATATGAAAGTCCTGACATCCCAGGAATCAGTCTGGTGAACCTTCTCTGTACCCCCTCTATGGCAAGAATGTCCCTTCTCGGATTTGGAGACCAAAACTGTACGCAATACTCCAGGTGTGGTCTCACCAAAACCCTGTACAACTGCAGTAGAACCTGCCTGCTCCTATACTCATATCCTTTCGCTATGAATGCTAACATACCATTTGGTATACCATACCATATAAACCCTTGGCGTTGCTGGACTTGGTTCTGGGATATACGTCAAAGAAACAATGACCATAATATTATAAGATTTGGAATGACAATTGAACAAGCGTATGAATGTCTCCGAGGTAAAAATAATTATTTAGTGATGGACCAGGTTTAATGATGTTATAATAGATCTGCAATATGATGCTGCAGATGTTCTATCAATCGGCGGTGGCCAGTGCCATCTTCTTTGCTGTCATGTGCTGAGGAGGTGGTCTTAGAGAGGAGGATGCTCTTCAAACTGCAGGGCATCTTGGACATTACAGTTTACCCCCCTCCATGACATGCTGGTCAACCTGAGGAGCACCTTCAGGAACTCAACGGATCATCAGGCGAGAGAGGTGGGGCAAGAGGTCAATGATTTAATCTGATGGGAAAGGAAAGCAGAGTATGGGAACAAATAAGGAAAGTGAAGTGGGCATTAGAAGTAGTGAGGGGAGAGGATCCAATGGGAGGTTCAAAGGTATTTTATTGTCATGTGTACCAATTAAGGTACAGTGAAACTCGAGTTCAAGGTTCACATTTATTTGTCACATGCACCAATTAAGGTACAGTAAAATGAGTTACCATGCAGCCATACAATTAAAAGGAACACAATACACAATAGAATTTAACATCAACATCCACCACAGCATTCTTCACTGTGATGGAAGGCAATAAAGTTCAGTCAATCTTCCTCCTTTGTTCACCCGTGGTCGGGGGCCTTTACCCTACGTAGTCGCCGTTATGGATGGCCCGATGTGCAAGCACTCTCGTACGGATGATCGAAGCTCCGACGTCGGGACAGTTCCCAAATCGGTCACTTCCTTACCGGAGACCGCGGCTTCAGAATGTTATAGGCTGCAGGCCGGTGGTCGGAGCTCTTCTCCGGTGATCCCCGGCAAAGGATCGGCCTGCTCAGCGATGGCAAAGTCCACTCCACGCCTGCTGCTAGAAGTTCCGCAGACTGAGGCTTCAGGATGTTATAGGCCCCGATGGAAAGTCCACGCTGCTGAAGCTCTGGGTCTGACTCTGGGAAAGGCTGCACCAATCCGTTGTTAGGCCGCGACGGAGGCGAAGAAGCGACAAGGAAAAAAGTTGCATCTCCATCGACGTGGGTGACTGAAAACAGTTTCCGCCCTTCCCCCCCACCAACCCCCACATAACGCATACCGAGAGACACTAAAATGTACATTTGGACATACTAAAAAAACAAAAAAAAGTCAAAGTGACGAACCCGCTGCTGGCGAGGCAGCTGACTATTGATTTACCATACAGTCATATTAAAAAAAGCAACAAGATGCACAAGTTTATCAAAGTTAACATAAACATCCACCACAGCGAATTCCCCCACATTCCTCACTGTGAATGAAGGCAATAAAGATTAATCTTTTTTTCGCTTTATCAGGTGTGTGGGTGATGGGCAGATTAAGGGGTTGAGAAGAAACTGGGTGAGAGGGGATAGGAAAGAAGGAAGTGTGGGAGTATCTGGTTGAATAGAGGAACTGAGGGGGGGGGGAGCAGGTTAACTAAAATGCGAGAATTCAATGTTCATGCTGACAGATTGTAAACAATCGAGCCAGAATATAAGGTGCAGTTCCTCCTGTTTGTGTTTTGCCTCCCCTTGGCAGCAGAAGAAGCTGAAAATATAATAGGAATAGGATGGAATTGAAATGGCTAGCAGTTGGAGCTCAAGTGGCCATGGCGGACAGAACACAGGTTCTGGGCAAATGGTGGGTAGTTTGCACTATGTCTCGCCGATATATCGGAAGCCGCAATGAGAGCACCAGATGCAATATGGTTACCTCCACCAATCATGTCCAATCTCCCCCACCTGACTTTATCCCCAAATCCACCCCTCCTCACCTGGATCTTCCTGTTGTGTGCCATGTCTTGCCCAACATTCTACTGCCTCTTCATAATGGCTGTCTCCCCCTCATTCTTTCAGTCCAGAGGAAGGATCTCAACCTGAAATGTTGACTGTCCATTTCCTTCCAAGTTTGCTGCCTGACCTGCTGATTTCTTCCAGCAGATTTTTCATGATTTTGATGAACTTGTATGTGTAAATGCCTTGTATAAGAATACTGGACTTTATAAACGGAAGTACTTCTAAATTTGTTAATGATTCAATAGGATAGCTTTAAAATGTATGTATTTTATCTTTCCAGATGTCATATTTTGGACTTCAAGCTTGCAAAGTCCTCAAAGAAGGTATTGAAAAAAATGACACGGTTTCTCACCAAAGGAGAAGGAGCAAAAGGTATTGGTGAGTGCCCACTATTAATATTACTAACTATCATGACCCAAATACAATATTGTACTTAAAAGTAGGTCATCTTTCATTTTTTTTGGTTGACAATTCGACATGAAATATGGATCTATGCCACAATTGCATTGTTCCTTGCTTGTAATATAAGCAAAAATGTCAATTTTGCATGATTGTTCTCTCATATAAATATAAATAGACGGACAGTACTTTACCTTGTGTACTGTGCAAGAGGGTTGAGAACAAATCAAGTGCTTAAAATTGAGCTTGTTTTTGATTGTGACTGACGTTTCAGGTTTTTTTTAGAGTATACAGTGCCCTCCATTATGTTTGGGACAAAGACCCATCATTAATTTATTTGCCTCTTTACAATTTGAGGTTTACAATAGAAAAAATCACATGTAGTTAAAGTGCACATTGTCACATTTTAATAAAGGCAATTTTTATACATTTTGGTTTCACCATGTAGAAATTACAGGTGTTTATACACAGTCCTCCCATGTCAGGGCACCATAATGTTTGGGACACAGCAATGTCATGTAAATGAAAGTAGTCATGTTTAGTATTTTACTTCGGAGTCACGTGAGTGACTACGTGAAGACACCGCCAGTACGCATGCGCGACATATCGTCGAACGCATTGCGGAAGCGACAGTCGGGAGGAGCGCCGCTCCTCCAGTGTAAGTTTAAAAACTTACTGAAGGTAAGTCTTACCATTCTGGTGAGCATGGCGACTGGGTGTATTTTGTTTTTCGGACACAGAAGAAGCACCATGGATCGCGTAAATCAAGGAGAGCAGCGGCAAAAACCGCTGCTGTGGAAAGCAGTCAGCAGCGTGCCGTCTCTCCAGAGCTGCAGGTGCTACCAGCAGCCCCCGACTTCTCGCCGATAAAGACCGCAGGTGCGCCGTGGTCAGGCGTTAAAACCACCTGGAAGTCGGACAGGTCCGCTGACTCGGCTGGGTCCGGACCTGAAGACACCCCGTTCGCGGATCGCGACGGCGGGCGTCTTTCCCGCCTGGAGCGGATGGTGGAGCAGTTGTTCCAGCGTGACCTGCTTAGGCAGGGGCAGAGTCACAGTGAGTCTCCACGCAGACTCACGGCAGGATCCTTTCAAGGACTGCCAAATGTCTCACCCTCTTCGCAGGGGAGCATTAGGGGTCAGAGCTGGGCTGACCCTGAAGAAGGGGCAATGGCTGAACAATCGACTGTGTTAGGGGTGCCAGAAGAATTGTTGGGCATGGTACACAAACATGCTGTACCAACACAAAAAGGACTGCCGATACATCCTAAGCTGGCAGCCAGTATAAATTACATGGCTACAAACCAGCTGCAGGAGCAAGCCATTAATACAACAGCTGAAATCTACCTCGCTCCGGAGAACTGTATTTCTCTCAATGTACCAGCAGTCAACAACCCCATCTGGGGCAACATGAGCCCATCTATAAGGAGCCAGGAGGTGAAGCTCCAGAGGATCCTTAAACTGCTGGCTGCTGGAATCACAGCAGTGACCAGGACAGCTGATGGGGTTGATTTCCCTGAAGAGCTACAAGATACTCTGGCATTACTGTGTAATACTCAGTTTGAGATTAACAGTTACAGAAAGAGCATCATTAAGCCTGCACTTAATCCCAAATTTGCGGGATTATGCAGGACCAGTAGCACTCAGCCGCCAAATCTGCTGTTTGGAGACAACCTCCCGAAGCAGGTGAAAGACCTGGATGAGGAGGCCAAGGCTATAGGCCTGATCAAGGTGCCAAACACCTCAAAATCCCACTATCAGCAGCGGCAGCACCCCTACACATCCACCAGACAACGGTACAATGAAAGACCACCTGGTGGTGAAAGCTCGAAGGCTGGCCCACCTGCACAGCGGTCTTTATTAGACCATGGCCCAGCCCGGCCTTCCTGGAAAATGCGTCAACCCCACAACGCAGCAACACAACAACTGAAGAAACAAGGGCAGAGACAACCCACACAACACCGGTGGTAACCATGGAGGTAGGTGGGTCTGGTTGCCTCAAAAACATTGTATGTTTAGATTCATCAAAAGTTGGTGGACAGTTGCACTTGTTTCATCGTGTGTGGAGCACTTTCACCTCTGATCCTTACATACTTGGAAGTATTCAGGGTTACAAAATTGAATTTGTATACAAACTCCCTATCCCAGTTCAGCATACGCCTAGCTGGAAGTTCATACTTTCACAAAAAGAGAAAACAGCAGGCCATGCTGAACTATTAAGACTAAATACAAAAGGGGTGATTTAGAAGACAATCCGAGAATCTCAAGAGTTTGTATCAAATATATTTACAAAAAACAAAAAAGATGGCGGTTGCCGCATCATTATAGATTTGACCGAGCTAAATACTTCCGTTCAGTATGCCCATTTCAAAATAGACACGTTTGTCACAGCCAAACAGCTAATTTCTGATAGGTACTACATGGCTTGCATTGATCTTAAAGATGCATACTATTCAGTACCAATACACAAGGATCGTCCTAAATACTTGAAATTTGTCTGGATGGGACAGCTATGGCAGTATAAGGCCTTACCCAATGGGTTGTCTTCAGCATCCAGGCTGTTTACAAAATTATTAAAACCAGCTTTAGCTTACTTAAGGAAACATAACCATATTGTCATGGCTTACCTTGATGATATTTTCATTGTAGGTGAGAATTTGGGGATGGCTACATTGGCAGTATCAGCCACAAAACATATTTTTCAAAAGCTGGTATGTATCATACATCCAGATAAATCAAAATTGGAACCCTCCACTGCCATGGATTATTTGGGGTTCACTATTGATTCTGTTCATATGTCTATCACCTTGCCACCAAACAAAGTGACGCACTTGATAGAAGCATGCAGAAGTCTCACTGGCATCAGGCAACCATCTATTCGGCAAGTAACATAGACATAGAAACATAGACATTAGGTGCAGGAGTAGGCCATTCGGCCCTTCGAGCCTGCACCATCATTCAATATGATGATGGCTGATCATCCAACTCAGTATCCCGTACCTGCCTTCTCTCCATACCCTCTGATCCCCTTAGCCACAAGGGCCACATCTAACTCCCTCTTAAATATAACCAATGAACTGGCCTCAACTACCCTCTGTGGCAGAGAGTTCCAGAGACCCGCCACTCTCTGTGTGAAAAAAGTCCTTCTCATCTCGGTCCTAAAGGATTTCCCCCTTATCCTTAAACTGTGACCCCTTGTCCTGGATCTCCCCAATATCAGGAACAATCTTCCTGCATCTAGCCTGTCCAACCCCTTAAGAAATGTGTAAGTTTCTATAAGATCCCCTCTCAATCTCCTAAATTCTAGAGAGTATAAACCGAGTCTATGCAGTCTTTGTTCATAAGACAGTCCTGACATCCCAGGAATCAGTCTGGTGAACCTTCTCTGCACTCCCTCTATGGCAATAATGTCCTTCCTCAGATTTGGAGACCAGAACTGTACGCAATACTCCAGGTGTGGTCTCACCAAGACCCTATACAACTGAAGTAGAACCTCCCTGCTCCTATACTCAAATCCTTTTGCTATGAAAGCTAACGTACAATTCACATACCATAATACCAGAGTGATTGGAAAATTAGTGGCTGCGTTCCCAGCAGCACAATTTGGACCACTCCATTATCAAAACCTTCAAAGAGCAAACATTTTGGCTCTCAAAAATCATGCAGGCCATTTTGATAGGCCTATGAAATTACCAGGGAAAGCAAAATCAGAATTAAACTGGTGGATAGAAAATGCTCAGCATTGTTCTAACCCCATCACTATCATGAATCCCTCGGTTATATTACAGACTGATGCCAGTGCTAAAGGTTGGGGAGCAACTAATACCATCACAAGTTTGGGTGGCAGATGGAGTGCACAAGAATTAACCCTGTTTAAAGCACTAGAAGGGTGGTATTAGGTGCAGCGGGGGTGGATACTAATGTTTTCAAATCTCAGTCAACCAGGGCTGCATCTACATCGGCGGCTAGGATGATGGAAGTTCCTATGGATCACATCCTTGCCACAGCGGGTTGGAGCAATGAACAAACTTTTCAACGCTTTTATAATAAACCCGTGGTCGCTCCTGACACGTTTGCAGGAAAAATGAATAAATAAAATGCAGGAAGAAAGGAAAAATTAAATAAATTACCCAATGTGGGGCATATTATTTTAGGTGTGCATAAATACCTTTTTGTTTTTCAGCACAGTCTCATGTCTGAAATACGTTCATCCTCCTTTCCTAGCATGGCGGTGTATGAGCATGGACCCGTTCCAGGGCATGCAATCACAGAGCTTTGAAATCTTCACGTAGTTACTCACGTGACTCCGAAGTAAAATAGTAAGATTAAATGAGAACTTGTCAGTTTGAAGTTTGTTCTTTATTTTATGAGGAGTTACGATGCGGGATTACGTGTCCTCCGCTCCCAAACCCTCTATTATAAAGTTCAACTGGTATGGATGTTCTCTCTTATCTTACTATATTAGTCTACTCTGGTATCTGTGATTTCACACCACTGCTTTGAAGAATGCCGCGCTGGCGGGGTCTTCACGTAATCCCTCATCATAACTCCTCATAAAATAAAGATCAAACTTCAAACTGATGAGTTCTCATTTAATCTTACTATTTTGTTGCATATCCTTTGCATGCAATGACTGCTTGAAGTCTGTGATTTATGGACATCACCAGTTGCTGGGTATCTTCTCTGATGATGTTTTGCCAGGCCTGTATGGCAGCCATCTTTAGCTTATGTGTCTCAATATAAATATCTGGGAATTATAATTGATGATTCTCTCTCTTTTAAATCTCATATCCAGCAACTTGTGAAAAAACTCAAGATAAAATTAGGTTTTTACTTTAGAAACAAATCTAGTTTTTCTTTTAAAGCCAAAAAAAGACTTGTTGCTGCAACGTTTATGTCTGTGTTGGACTATGGTGATGTTTTATATATGAATGCATCTTCAAAATGCCTACAGTCTTTGGACACGGTCTACCACGGAGCACTGAGATTTGTTACTAATTTTAAAACCCTCACGCACCACTGCTCTTTGTTTGCGCAAGTTGGATGGTTTGCCCTGTCCACCCGCAGACTCCATCATTGGCATATCCTTATTTATAAGACTATCCTCGGTGTTCTTCCTTCATACCTGCAGAAGTATGTAATTCGAAAAAGCACAGGAACTTATCAGCTCCGCTCTGAGGACTTGTTCTTACTAACTGTACCTAATGTCCGTACTGAACTGGGGAAAAGGGCATTTAGTTCTGCTGCTCCCTTCGCATGGAACCAACTGCAGAATGAACTGAAATTTAAGGAGCTGGTTTCTATAAACAGATTTAAATCTCTTCTTAATGATGTGGAAGCGGGCTCTTCTGTCTGTATATGCTTTGTTTGATGATGTTATGACTGTGACTATATGTTCTCTGTTGTTTTTAAATTATTGTCTGTAACTGGGGAAATGTGCTGCTGCCTGTCTTGGCCAGGACTCTCTTGTAAAAGAGATTTTTAATCTCAATGAGACTTCTCCTGGTTAAATAAAGGTTAAATAAAATTTAAAACATATATAGAATAAACCGCCGACCAATTAGTTTTGAGCCATTTGTTTGAACTTGAACAGATAGGATCTATCTATACACTTAAGAATTATTTATGCTACCACCATCAGCAATTGTACCATCAATGAAGATAAGTGAGCCAGTACTTTCAGAAGCTATACATGCCCAGGTCATAACACCCCACCAACGTGTTTCACAGATGAGGTGGTCTGCTTTGGATCTTGGGCAGTTCCTTCTCTCCTCCATACTTTGCTCTTGCCATCACTCTGATATAAGTTAATCATCGTCTCATCTGTTCACACAACCTTTTTCCAGAACTGTGGTTGCTCTTTTAAGTACTTCTTCGCAAACTGTAACTCATCCATTCTATTTTTCCGGGTAACCAGTGGTTTGCATCTTGCAGTGCACCTTTTGGATTTCTGTTCATGAAGTCTTCTGCGGACAGTGGTCATTGACAAATCCACACATGACTCTTGAAGAGTGTTTCTGATCTGTCGGACAGGTGTTTGGGGATTTGTCTTTATTATAGAGAGAATTCTTCTGTCATCAGCTGTGGAGGTCTTTCTTGACCTGCCAGTCCCTTTGCGATTAGTAAGCTCACCAGTGCTCTCTTTCTTCTATAATGATGTTCCAAACTGTTGATTTTGGTAAGCCTGAGGTTTGGCTGATGTCTCTAACAGTTTTATTCTTTGTTTCTCAATCTCATAATGGCTTCTTTGACTTTCATTAGCACAACTTTGGTCCTCATGTTCTTCTTCTTGCATATGGCGTGCACAGCCTAAAGTTGTCGGATAACTTGTTCTGTTTGATCAGATTTGATTGTGCACGTCGGGTTGATTGCATTGGTCGAAACAGGGTAAACCACGTGAAGGTTGCAATCTCCCAACCCGGTCCTCATGTTGATAAACGGCAATAAAAGCTTCCAAAGCTGATGGATAGACTGGAGGATCATCTGATCAGATGCTGAGAGCTCACTTCTACCTACATTAAGGAGGCATTTAAACACACCTGAGCAATTACAACACATGTGAAACCATGTGTCCCAAAAATTATGGTGCCCTGAAATAGGGGGACTATTTATAAACACAGCTGTAATATCTACATGGTGAAACTAAAATGTATAAAAATGGCCTTTAATAAAATTTGATAATGTGCACTTTAACCACATGTGATTTTTTTTTCTATTGCAAATCTCAAATTGTGGAGTACAGAGGTAAAACATATATATGATGGGTCTTTGTCCCAAACATTATGGAGGACACTGTATGTCTCATGTTCTATCTTCAGCAAGATAATTTAAAAATGCTGTTAAAGTGGGGTTTTCTTATTTCAATTAGAGATGGAATTGTAAGATTTAATGAGAAATAAAATGTATTGTTACAGAATCTAATGGAATATTTCATCTTGAAGCATTGTCATGGAGGCAGAGAATTGTACAACATGAAAACGGACCATTTGGCCCAACTCATCTCCAATCTGTGGGCACATTCTCCTATTAATCTCATCTCCCAGCAATTGCTTCATGCCCTTCTATGCCTAATTGGTTCAAGTGTCTATCTAGACACTTAAATGTTCTTGCTAGCCAGTCGGGAGAAGGGTCTCGACCTGAAACGTCACCCATTCCTTCTCTCCAGAAATGCTGCCTTACTCCAGCTTTTTATGAGTATCTTTGGTTTAAACCAGCATCTGCAGTTCCTTCCCACACTAGCTTTATCCACTATTTTATTCAGTGCATTCTTGGTTCCTGCCACTCTTAGGGTGATCATAAACCCACTCTTACCTGTCCATTACCCTCAATTTAAATTGTGTCGTTTTATCTTTTATAATGTTATTAGAAGCAAGAGGGTAGCTATTGAGGAAATAGATCCCCTCAGGAGCCAAAAGGGACGTTTCTAGAGCCAGGGGATATGTGCGGGCTCCTGAATTAATATTTTTTGACAGTACTCACCACGTGGTAGGCTTGGGAGGATGGGGAGAATTGATGGAGGTATACACTAATAGTCTGGAACGTGTGTATTAGGAAATAAGTGTTGGTGATATTGAAGCACAAATAAGCTGGGCAATTCCCTTTGGTCTGGTGAAATCTATCGTAGGATATTATACAAGCAAGGGAGGAAATTGCTGCAGTGCCAATGGATATTTAGTTCATCATCTTTAGCCGCGAGTCAGGTACCCGAAGACTCCCAAGTTAACTGATCTTGCTCCCATGTTCAGGAAGGAGTGTAGAGATCAGTTCAGAAACTGCATGTTGTAGGGAAAGGCAGGGACTGATCAACGGGAGTCAGCATGGTTTTGAGCATATGAAATCCTGTCTCACAAATACTTTAAGACTTTTGAGCAGATTACTAAGAACATTGATGAGGGAGGGCATGTTGATGGACATGATATCAATGGACTATAGCAAGACTTTTGTCAAGGTCCTAAATTGTTGTCTGTTCTAGAATGTTAGGGCACTTGGGGGCCAAAGTGTTTTTGCAAACTGGATCCAAAGATAGAAGGCAGTGCGGAGGGTTGTCTTTCTGATTAGATGTCTGTCCTCAATGGGGTACCACGGGGATCGATGCTGTGATCTTTGTTTTTTGTCATATTTATATAAATGACTTGGATAAGATTCCCTGCGGTTTAATAAGTTCACTAACTACATGGAGATGGGTGGAGTTGTAACTGGGAAGGATGGTTGCCTAATACGGAGGGACAAATGTAAGCTAGAAAGTTGGGCAGAATGGTGGAAGATGGAATTTAATCTGGACAAATGTAAGGCACTGCATTTTGTCGTCTAATACTGGGGCACAGTAAACAGCAGAGACTGAAACAATGTGCAGGAGGATCTTGGGGTACAATTTGTAGCTCCCTAAAAATGGTGACACAGGCGATTAGGGTGATTGGGAAAAAAGTATTTGGCTTGCTTAGTTCTTAGTTTAGTTTATTTTCATGTTTACTGAGGGACAGTGAAAAGCCTTTTGTTGCATGCTAACCAGTCCGTTGTGTTGTAATACACGCAAGTGGAAAATGGAGTGATGTTTTTCCAATTTGCATGGGGATGGGAATTAAAATGGTTACCACCTGGGAGATCGGGCAGGCCTCGGCAGACAGTGAGCATGTTGTCAGAATATAGAAGTGAGATGTGGGGACAGGTGTTTCATCTCCTTGAATTGCAGGAGGAAATGCCTGTGAAGGGGATGGGTTGGGTGGGAAGGGTTGAACGAATCAAGGAGTTGCAAGAGAATGCAGGGGATAGGAAGGTATGACTGGTGGTGGGATCACATTGAAGGTGGTGGAAATGTTGGAGAATGATGTGTTGGAGCGGTGGGGTGAAAGATGAGGACCAGGGAACTCTATGCTTGTTCTTGAATATGAACAAAGTTGTTCTCAGAGGGCAGAGGAAGCTGATGGGTGACCTTCCAGAGATTTATAAAATTAGGAGGGACATGGATAGGGTAGATAATCACTGCCTTTTTCCAAGGGTAGAGAAGTCTAAAATTTAAATGCAAGCTTAAAGTGATGGGAAAATATTTGGAGGATATCCTACTGCTAGTTTTTTTAAAAATTCGGACACTGGTAGTTGCATGGAGCAAACTCCCATAAGAGCTGGAGAGGCAGATATAATCAAACCCTTTAAAAAAAAACATTTGGCCAGGTGCATAGATGGAAATGAGTAGAGGGATATGGGCTAAGTGTTGGAAAATGGGATTAGCGTAGATAGGCATCTCAGTCAGCATGAACATGTCTGGTCAGCAGACCTATTTCTCTGGTGATTTCCATGGGGAAATGTTTGCTGCATTCTACCCTGTTTATACTCATCTTGTTGTACCTTATTTATGGGCCATTTAACCTCCTCTGCTCCAGGAATACGTAGGTTTCCCAGTCTCTCCTTAAATGAACTGCTCTATCTCAGGCAACATCTGGTGAATCTCCTCTGCAATTTTGCAATCGCTGACGTATCCTTTCTACATCATGGTGACTATAGCTGCATGCAGTACTCCAGCTGGAGTCTGGTTGGCGTTTTGTAAAGTTGGAGCTCCTTATTCTGTATTCAATACCCCGACTAATAAAGGCCAGCATCCCATAATTCTTTCTAACCATGTTATCTACTTGTGTTGCCACCATCGAGGATCTATGAACTTGTTCTCAAGGTCCCAATATCCTCTAAGACTCTACCATTCATGGTATTTGGGGTTTTTTTACATCCAACAGTTGAACCTATGGAATCCTTCAATGAAGATATTGGAATTGGTCACGTACCTTCACCATGTACCTCAGAAGTTAACATAGATCTGGAGAAACCTTTGAAGATTGTGAGCCTTGAAGAAGTACCCACGTCTACTGAAGTACATGAGAAACCTCAGACAGACTCTGCTGGTGATAATAGGGATCCAGGTGAAAAACCCACCTCTGCAGAGGCTAATGCAACTACTGAAAAATTGAACAGTATTCCTAAACCAGGTAGGTTTTAAGAATTTATTTTAACTGGAATTCCCATGTAATATTCTTGACTGCGACTTAAGTTGATGCTTGGGAGCCTTTGACTGTTCTGAAATTTTGACCAGAGCATTCAGCATATTCCCTAATTATTAATAACTGGCTGATCTTCTGTAAGTATGTTACAAAACTTACCTTTAGCGGTGCTGCAGTTCTGTCATTGGTCGTGTGCGTGACCTTGACACCTTTGGGGGGGGGGGGGGGGGGGTTAAAATGAGTTTTTTCCCTTGCATCCGAAGCTTTATTTTGTCGGAGTGGGATCTATTTCTGGAGATTCGTTCCGACTGCCGGTAAGTTAATTTTTTTTAATAAATAGCCCGACTATTTCAGCGCTGGAGTGAAATAAAAATTAGCTCCTAATGCCATGAACGCCGACAACGGGGATCGATTTTACATAGGGGACAGGTAAGTGAAAGCTGATTATTTTTACATATAAACCTGCTTTTTTAGATGACCCTAATCAACATTTCATGTTGCGAAACGGTGATTTAGTCCCCATATGAACCGGCAGAATTTTTCTTGCCGATATTGGGTTAAAATTTTTAATACTGAAGATATGTAAGTGAATTAGGTGTCAAATTAAACTTCTTTTTATGCTTTATCTGATGGGATAAATTGCAGACTTGATTTTTAAAATCTCAAAATATTGTAACATTGCTATCTTCTGTCTGTTCATTCAAAATACCTGGCATCATGCCAAACTATTTTGGCGTGCACTTTCCCTGGGAGTTTGTTTTCCTGTACATCTGCTTGGTTAAATGCATGTTGGAGATATCTCAAGTTGGGCAACATACTGGATTAGAGCTTCTGTGATTCTGTGTCTCAGGCAAACAAAAGTGTGATCAGGCCACAGAATATGTATGTATATCTTTGGTATTTAGCATTCTGAATGGGTTAAAACATGTTCAAATAAAACAAATTTAATATATTGTTTTTATAAAATCTTCCTTAAATCCAATATTTAAATTGTGAAATTTAATCACAATCTGTGATCTGTGAGTCCGTTAAATTGTGAAAATGCCGACGTCTTTTTCGCAACAGCTGAATTCTGCCATGCATTTGAATTGGGCCACCTGTGCTTGTGCCAACTTTAACCCCGTAGGAGGCAATCCACCTTGAGCTTAGGGAAGCCAATGAAAGATTGAACTGGTTTGTTGAACTCTTGGACAGTTGCATATTGTGGCAGCAGGCCAGGATATGTCACTCTGGGATTAGTCTAATGGTGGAAATTTATTTTGCTGAGAGTGATATTGATGAAGGGCAAAAGGAAAGATCTTATTTATTCTAAGATTATTTATTGGAATTTGTTTATCTTTTCTAATTGGAAGGATTCCTGTATTTTCAGTTTGTAGAAACCTGAATATAATTTATAGAGCTATGAATTGAGAGTAATTAAGTCATAGAGTGATACAGTGTGGAAACGGGCCCTTTGGTCCAACATGTCCAAACTGGTCTACATGTCCCACCTGCCAGCATTTGGTCCATATCCCACCAAACCTGTCCTATCCATGTACCTTTCTGACTGTTTCTTAAATGTTGAGATAGACCCTGCCTCAACTACCTCCTCTGGCAGCTTGTTCCATACGCCTACCACCCTCTGTGTGAAAATGTTATCTCCCGGATTCCTAATAAATCTTTCCCCTTCACCTTAAACCACTGTCCTCTGGTCCTCAATTCACCAACTCTGTGCATCCACTCGATCTATTCCTCTCATGATTTTATACACACATTTAACATGCTTATTATGTATCTGTGTTAATAATGAAACATGCAAAACCTTTGACTGAAACAATGAGGAAGGCTAGAATGTCTTTAACGGCTTGTGCAGCAAGCTTAGCAATATTTTTTCCTCTATCCAGTGCATACAATTGTTAGTCAAGATTTTCATGGTTTTTATTAAACTGATATCACCAGAGGGTGGCAGTGCAGCATGGCAATTTTGTCAAGAATTTGAATCTGAGAAAATACACTATTCCTGTACATTTTTGAATTTCAAAGTCAAAGCAAATGTGGGTGGATTTCATGGTTCTTGTTGAACATACTACTGTAAGCAGAACTTGTGTCCGTTACCAGAGCAATGTCTTACCAGAAGGGGTCTCGGGCATTAGTGATGAAGGTTTCATCTGGGATGTCTATTTCTTGTGTAATACTTCTTCCTCATTAACAATCAGTACGGGAGCACCTCAAGGCTGAATGCTCAGCCACCTGCTCTACTCACTCTATATTCATGACTGTGTAGCCGGACATAGTGCAAACTCCATCTTTAGGTTCGCTGACAACACCACCATTGTTGGACGAATTACAGATGATGATGAGTCAGAATATAGAAGTGAGATCGACCAATTGACCAAATCATGCCAGCACAACAACCTGGCTCTCAATATCATTAAAACCAATGAACTGATTGTGGACTTTGGAAGAGGAAGGATGAGGACCCACAATCCTGTTAATATCAACAGGACGATGATGCAATTATAAAGAAGGCACATCAACACCTCTACTTCCTGAGAAGATTAAGGAGATTTGGTATGTAAAAGAGGATTCTCTTGAACTTCTACAGGTGTACAGAAGAGAGCATTTTGACTGGTTGCATCATGGCCTGGTTCGGCAACTTGAACGTCAGGAGCGGGAAAGACTGCAAAAAGTTGTGAATACTGCCCAGTCCATCACCGGCTCTGACCTCCCTTCCATCAAAGGGATTTATCGGAGTCGCTGCCAGCATCATCAGAGACCTACACAATCCTGGCCACACATTCATTTCACACTTGCCGTCGGGATGAAGGTACTGGAACTTGAAAACTGTAATGTCCAGGTTCAGGAACAGCTTCTTCCCTACAACCATCAGGCTATTAAACACTACAACCTCAAATTACAGTGTACTATGTTTACATATTCTGTTGTGCTGCAGCAAGTAAGAATTTCATTGTTCCATCTGGGACAACTATACATAACTAAAAGTCTGATCTCATGCTCTTCCGGTTTGCGAGGTTTTTCTATTTGCGCAAAAACGGTACGCGATAACTCTATGATTTTCCGCTAGCTCACTCACGTTCTCCTGTGCTGTGAGTGCAACAAGTTTTGTTCCTATCGATGGAATATTGTAAAAGTTAGAGAGGTTTAAAAATCTTAAAAACCGCGAGTGCGTAGATCGTTCCCCTCTCCTGATCGTCAACGCCGCGTGGATTGGTCTTTTCTCTTGTCACTCCCCGGGACGGTCCGCCCCGTCCTGCGTCTTTACTGGAGCTGAGGATGGCCGGCGGAGGTCTCCAACCGGACACAATTTTCGGAGGGACAGGAAGCGGCACTGCGCGGAGTCGGTGATGTCACCGATGTCGTCAAACGGAAAGCGGAGACTCTGATCCCGGCGGAGGAGACCGATCACCGATCAGCACCCGTTGTGAGTCTCCATCTGGTGCCAGCTCCAGCCCTTTCCCCTATGGTCCGCCTCGTTGGCTCCTGCCCCTCTCCCCGTGATACTCCCCCATGGCTCTTCCCCCATCTTTTCTTCGAGCACACTCAACCCCCGCCCACACACCCCTCTTTCCCCCCCCCCTCACAAAATTGAAAAAGGGGGTTAATTTATATACGATTTGCAGTATGGAAAAACATGTTGTAGCATAACTACCTGGTATTGGTTTACTTTTGCCGTATACCTAGATGCAGTGAAAAATGTTGTAAAGTGCTATCCAGGCTAGTTTTTGAAAAGTCATGGTGGCGCAGCAGTAAGAGTTGCTGCCTTACAGTGAATGCAGTGCCGGAGACCCGGGTTCAATGCCGACCACGGAGTTTCAACGTTCTCCCCGCAACCTACGTGGGCTTTCTCTGAGATCTCCCATACTCCAAAGATGTACAGGTTTGTAGGTTAATTGGCTTGGTAAATGTAAAAATTTTCCCTAGTGTGTGTAGTGTGGTGTTAATGTGCAGGGATTGGTGGTCGGCGCGGAGCCGGTGGGCCGAAGGGCCTGTTTCCACGCTGTATTTCTAAACTAAACAAACACGGCAGATGCTGGTAATCTGAAATAAAAGCAAAGGCCTGGAAACTTTGCAGGTCAGGTGGCGTGTGGGGCGAGAGACACACTTTGGGTCAATGAAGTTTAAGTAGGAAAAGTTAAAAATTAAATACATTTTAAACTGCAGAGGAAAGGGATAGATAAGCGAACAAGCAGAATGTCTCCGATTGAGCAAGAGAAGGAGAAATGAAATGGTACGGAAGGTGGTGATTGTGATTAACAAGAATTGTGATTAAGGCATTGTGATTAACAAGAATTTAACACCCACTCTCAGATAACATCTTCTGCCATTTTGCATTGCCTTGTCTCCACCTATCACAAACATTTATTTTGTTCTCGTCACCCGCTCCCTTCACTGCAATTGGAAACTTCCTAGTTCTGAATAAAAGTCATTGACATAAAGCATTAATTGTTTTTTACTCTCCACTGGCATTGCATGTATCCAGCATTTTGCTCTTTTTTTAAATTCTGTGTATTTTTCACATAAAAAAAAAACTATGCCATAAAGTGAGGCAATATACTTTTTCAAGGTCAATTTTAGTTAAGTTGTATTTGAGATGAAAATATGTTTAGATTGCCTCAAGGAATTAAGTTATTCATACAAGAATTATTTCAACACAACCCTCCTTGTATTCGGAGAGAAAAGCTATTCTATATGGGTCATAACTCTCTTGCAACTGTTATTTTTACAGTACTGACATTGTGTGCAACAGAGTGGAGGTTAACTTGCTGGGCTAGTACCCAGATGACTGGACCATTGATTAGGATCCAAATTTGAAACCTAAAGCTGAGAAATTTAAGTTCAAGTAATTAAATAAATGAAATTAAAAGCTAGTGATAGTGGGGAAAATAATGTACTGCCATTTTAAAAAAATCTATCCAGCTCACTAATATACTTCAAGGACATTCTTAATCTGGACTTCAGACTCTCAAATGCGCTCTTAACTGAATTCTTGGGCTATGAAGGATGAACAATAATTATCACCCTTGCCAACAATGGCCGCAAATAATGTGCCCAAATTAATTGTGTATAAGTTTCAGCCACTGCTCACTTTCCTTAATTTTTATTTTTTTCTAATATAATTGTATGCCAGTCCAATTCATGAAGGCATGTATTATAATGAATTGGAGAGGAAAGAGTAGAAAACTTGTATACAAAGCCAAAGTGCATGAGGATGTTGTGTATTAATATGGTCTTTGTATTTATAAAGGGAAATGAAGCAAGCCTATAAAGTACAAACTTAATCAACAGCGTATAAAAGAAGGGGAGCCATGCTAATCCCCTATCAAGCACTGGTCTGGCCTCAACTGAGGGGATAGAAGAATATAAAACGATGGAAGGTCTGGACAGACTGGATAGTGGGAGGCTGTTCAGCTTTGTGGGGTTTGAAGACTAGAAGCCACAGGTGCAAAACAAAGGGAAAGAAGATTAATGCTGATGAGAAAAAAACATTTTTATGAAGTGAATGGTTGGAATGTTGCAGATGTTGTAGAGGCAGGTTCCACTAGGACCATCAAGAGGGAATTGGATAACTACGGTGTATAAACATTTATACGGCTACAGAGGAAGAACCTGGGGGTTGAAATAAGTGAATTTGCTTTGGTTGAGAGCTGGCGTTTTCACAATAGATTAATTACTTTCTCCTCTGCTGTAAATATAACCAAAGTACAATGAAAAACATAATCAAAGGTATAACAGACAAACAAGAATGGATTTTTTTTTTTCCCAAATGTGATGGCAATCCTCGTGAATCTCGAAGAAATACAGAAGTAGATGCATGTAACAAAATACAGTTAATATATATATTTTTTGCAAACATTTTTCATTTCAATAATAAGTTGTCAAACCATGACTAAAATCTGAATGTCGATTTTTAGCCACAGAATAGTTAGATGTAAAATGCACTTCAAGGGTTTTACAGAATTACTTAATTGGCAAATGGTGAGGTGGTTTTCCACAAATATTGGTAATAGCGTTGCTGTTTACTGTTTAAGTATTTACTTTGACAGAAGCGGCAAGTTAGGGAATGATGGGCAGTGCCATGGAGAGTGTAACTGCAACAAAATACAGAGAACAGATTGAAGAAGTATAGAATGGAATATTGATGAATAAAATAGTATGCAAAAAAATTAAGTTAATACTTTATGGTAGAAAGGATGAATACGTATATTCTTTGGAAAGTATGTATTTATTGATTTACTAAATATTGACATGGATTAACAAGTTATGGACAGATGGAGTTGCAGTGAAGCTATGCTTGGAATGGGAGATTTTAATTTTTGCACAAGGCTGGACAAAGTAGAACAGATTAAGCAGTAATGGCCATACAAGATTAGTTGAGTAACTATTTAGAGTTTGTTGACAATCTATTTAGTGAACAAAACATGGTCAAATTTGAAATAACTGCTGAGACTGAAGAAAACAAAAGTGTTTAATTTTGCTAAGTTTAGCTTTCAAAGGGTGAGATGTAAGCTAGCTAGTTTACATAAACTAACAGTTGAGAGATTGAATGATATCAATTTGGAGCTGTTCCACCATTACATTTTTGATCTCTTGACTGAATTTTATTTGATACTAGATCAAGTGGGACCCATTGGGTCCCTGTCACACGGGAGGCCTGGTGCCCCAATGAAACCCGTTACCCAACGCAATATTCCATCACTCACCCATTCCCCCAATGCAACCCGTTCCCCCAACGCAATATTCCACCACTTACCCATAGCCCCCAACTGCGCAGGGGCTGCTCATTTTGCCTTATTCACCCTCCCTCATTTTAAACTTTTAAAAAAATTCAGTGTTCTATGACTTTAAGAAAAATGCATTTGCACCTGCTAGACCTAGCAGGACTCGGTGCACTTGGATAGCAACAATGTAGCGATGTAACCCCAATTTCTCAATTGGGGTTTTTGTAAGTCTAAAAATGTCAATAACTTGTGAAATATAAAATCAATCTGAACTAAACTTGACACAGGACAATTGTGATTAAGGTGGTGCAATATTTTAGCGCTATCATGTACCATTTTGGCGTAGTTCTGTTGGGTGGGTAGGTAGGTGTTTTAGTTATATACAGACAGACACGCACACGCACACACCCACACTCACTCACTCTGCTTGGGCAGTAAAAGTGAAACATGGTGGGAACTGTTGATGTGGCTGTTTCACTGTAGATAAGACTGATCCTAATATTGGATTGTGAGGAATAAATGTTCTGGAATAGCTGGCATTTAAGATGGGCTTCAGTGTATTATTTAATCTTTTATTTAAGTTTAATATGGTGAATTTGAGCTAAGTAATTAAATGAAGGGCATATCCAATTTTAGTATGTCAAGCTCCATCTTGGGTTTGGTGTTAAATCAAGTTTTTTTTTTTAAACTAAAGGCAGAGGACCCGATCCAGATAAACCACCATGCCGCAAAGCAAAAGATCTTCGGAGAGAGAGAAAATTGAAAAAGCTGCTTCAGAAACAGCAACAAATAGGAATGGCTGATGTCTCCCAGCACCAAGAAGCCACTTGTGAAACCCCCAAAGCATTATTCTTGCAGCATCAAGACCCACAAGGAAATCAACCCAAATCATTGGAAGAACTTACTTCTGAATCTTTATCTCCAGATGCAGTGCATCAATTAGAGGTACCTTTTCAATCTTTCATGCCATTATACATGCTCAGCTTTTGTTCCATTAATATTCTTGTATTATTTTCAAAAGTAGATTCAAATATATATATTTTGATATTTAAATACTTGAATAATGTTTTATTATATTTGATCACATTTCCAATCGATCTTAATACAAAATCTAAAAATGCAAATACAGTGTTGCTCATTTAATCTACATGATTTGATTTTTGTCTTTTGCATCCCGAATATTTAAATAAATGCTAGTTTTGTTGTTGCTGATAAAGCAAACATTAGAATTTACCTTTCACAGTGTGTTATTTTATATTAGGTTGACTGCAAAGACCATCCAAAATTATAATGGGTAACAACCTTACAATTTTAAATGCCTCTTTTTCATAAAGACATCACAAAATGGAGAAAATGCAATTTTAGTGTTGGTGCTTAGTGTTAGCAGAACAATCACGAAGGTTGAAGCACAAATGTCATTTTAGTCTGTCTTAGCATTGCAAAACCCACTGAACACTATAAATTGATCTTTACAACGGGTAAAACTCATTTGGTTGAAGAATTTATGTGGAAGAGATAGAAGCAATTACACTTCCTACATGCATTTGCAATATGTTCAAATCAAATATGTTCAAGCACATGACATTCCTTATTACATTTTTCAGAGCACCAAAGCCCAGATTTATCTACAATGTCCCTAAAAAATATTTTCTGTTTTGGAGCCCTCATTCCTTTGTCGTACTTTGGTCACATCTTTTGTAATTACTTGTTTTTTTTTTTAAAGCTAGTTTGTGTCTGCTTTCACTTCCATGTTCTGGCCATTGGGTGTCTCCAAATCCCTCAGTGTTACACCGACAGTTTCAATGCTGTGATTTTTCTCCCTTTCTTTATCTCTCAGTCTGCGTATCTTGACTGCTGACATCCAATTCTGTGATGGAAAAAATGCGTTTAATTGACAATTCAACTGCATTTACTCACCAAATGTTAAGGTTGGTGAGTAATGCCAAGGTCCTTGATATCCTAGCTTCATTTTTAAGATTACACCTTTGGATCTTTGGCAGAAAAGTGTGTAATCCTATTTATTTCTAATTCCTTGACCAATGTCAGGAGAGATGTCTTAGTTCCTGATAATATATAAACAACAACTTGAACCTTTCTAAATAATTAAGGCAGCACAATGGGGCAGCTGGTAGAGTTGCTGCCTAGCAGCGCCGAAGACCTGGGGGTGATCTTGACCGTGAGTGCTGTCTGCGTGAAGCTCGCATTTTCTCCCTGTGACCGCATGGGTTTCCTCCGGGTGCTCCTGTTTCCTTCCACATCCCAAAGATGTTTAGGTTTGTAGGTTAATTGGCCTCTTAAGAAAATCTCCCCGCGTGTGTAGGGAGTGGATGCTGAGGTGGGATAACATTAAACTAGTCTTAACGGGTGATCGATGGTTGGTTGTGAGCTCGGTGGGGCTGTTTCAATGCTGTATCTCTATACTCTATTTTCTGTACAATTAGTGAGTGTATTCTTGTGTACTTTCTAATTCTCCTTCTTGTTTTTGAAAATGATTTCTCAAACTTTCTGAAGCATTATTTCATGGATTTCTAAAAAAAATTGTTGTAGACCAGAACTTGTTCTGAACCTGCTAGCATAGATCAAAATATTAAAAATTAGATAAAAGTACATGTATAAATAACTTTCTATTGCTAAGTAAATTAGTAGTGGGAAATGTTAAGATGCGAGCACACAAATTTAGCAACGCTATTAGTTGACTGATTATTAGTTATTAGTTATTACATTTATAAATGCATTTATCATAAAGACATCAATTAAACTGAATATGTCTGCTCGATATTCCTGGGTGCATCAAAAATTAAAAACAAATGAGGAATGGTGAGATAGGTAAGATATTAATATTCAGAACTTTATAATGAACTTGGCAGGCAAAAGATTAATAGTAATTGACAAGAATATTAAGGAGGAACAGATGGCTTCTGTTTTATCAAATTATCTAATGGTTCCTTGCATTTCGTTACGTTTTTTTTCTGAAAATAAATTATTTTGACTGACTGGTTGTGGACAACTATACATGAACAACCAGTCAGTCAAAATAATTTATTTTCAGAAAAAAATGCAACTTCATGTATTGCTTTTCCAAAAACCCTTTCACAAATAATTCCAAATGTAGCTGGGCTAAGCATATCTGCTTCCATTTGATTTTTTTCTGAATTTTTTTTTTACGAATTGATTTTGCTGTTTAATTAATTTGTTACATTGTGTACAATTTGAAAATACTGGTGATTCCATCTTAAGGATTAAAATTAGCACTTTTATGATTCCACATGTTAAGATTTTATTTTTCAGGTGATTTGTAGATGAAATTATACTTCATATTTGTTAAGAATGTGAAGGGAAAGCATGATTCCTATCAATTGTGGATTGCTAATAGTGAAAAAAATGAATTGGCTTTATTACTCTCTAAAAAATAATCTAGCCTTTGTTCTAACCATTCCTGAGTAGTTCAACTGGGATTACAAATTTATATCACAAGCATGAATTATGAACGGGGTAGACCACATTGCCCCTTGAAACTGCAGTGCTTTTTAAGGTCATGGCTGATCAGATTTCAGTCTTAGCTTTGTATTCCTACCTACACCTGGGAACTTTTCAACTTCTTGCTTGTAAAGAATCTATGTCCTTCTGCCTTAAATAAAAATAAGACTCTTTTTCACTGTCCTTTGAGGGAGCAAGTTCTCAATACTCATTACTCTGAGAGAAAATACTTTGCCTTCTTAAATGATTGACGCTTTATTCTCAAGTAGTAATCCCTGGTCTTGATTTTCTGGTAAAAAGAATCATCCTCAGCACATCCTTCCTGTCAACCACCTTTACAATTGTTTAACTGCCATTCAGTTGATTAAAAACTGCTTGGGAAACTACATAAATTGATTATGAGAATAAAACCGTGTATCCCTGGACATGAGGTGCAACTGTTCCAGTCAATCATGCAAGGTCCTCTAGATAAATGTAATACGTGTAGGCCATTCCTAACTCAGTCAAAAAGGCCTAATAGAGTTAAACTCACCAATATTGCAGACATCTCCAAAACTATTCTACATGTCCTATCCTGCCAACAAGACACAATTACAGGAGGTGGCACAACATCAGTATTCAATCACCAGAAAGTGGCACAGGATTCCTCAACGTATGATTTCAAGTGGTATGGAATGAATGACATGAAGGAAACTGCCTGCTGCTCCCATCCACCGCCTTTACCCAGTTGATTAGTCAGTACTCTTTCAAATTAAACATTATCTTGGAAGCAGCACCAAAGGTTGCAATGGGACCTGCTGTGCACTGCAATTTCAAGGAGACTGGAATCTATTACTAATACTGGCCTAAGTAGCTACATGGCTAACCAGATTGATCAAGTCTGGAAGGACATGGTTGCCTGATTCTGATTGCACCAGGTGGTAAGAAGAATAATACCAAGAAAAAAGTATATTTTAACCATCAGCCTGTCCAAGTTCTTCTGCAGATTCCCTGCTTTCTCTACACTACCTGCCCCATCAAACATATTTGTATCATCCGCAAACTTGGCTACAAAGCCATTAATTCCCCCACCTAAGTCATTATTATACAACGTGAAGAGTAGGGCCCCCAACCTCATCATTTTCTTTAAATTGTTGCTGATAAACTTCAAGTTAAAAAGTGATGAGAAAGTAAGCAATAAATGCAAATGTCACACAGATTTAATTTTAGGTTGACCTATTTCTCTTAAAAATTGAAAGCATGGTAAAGCATTTACAAAATCTACATGCTTAAATATGAATATTTGAAAATTTTAGTTGTGAACTGTGACATTAATAAATTCTCTCAACTGAAAGAACCAATTTATATAAATATTCCAGCTTTTATTATAATGGCTTTATTAACTGCGTTTTGAAGTGTAAAATGTGTGAAACCCAATTTGCCAAATGATAAATCCAGAATTAATTGTGAATGTTAGGTATAAACACAAGCCCCAATCAAAGCTTAACCACATTAGCATGTTATAATAGCTTGAGATAGTGGCTTTCTGCAAAAGCAAGAAGATACTATGATTGATCAATGGTCGTAGCAAAGAAATGTTATTTTGCAAAAGTCTTAATGTAATTTACATGTACGTTCTTTTTTATGGTAATTAGTTTAATGCATTTATGCCATAAGGAATGAATAATGCTGTTATACTTTGTCATTTTCCTGAAACATTTGTAAAACATTTTTGTTTCTTAAATCTTAGAAGTTTATATTAGTAAATAAGTAATGTTTCTATTCACAATCGTTGTTTACAATGATTTCATTTTTTTGTTTGCCTCCTGAAGGTGAGGCTAGTGAGGTCATCTCCACCAAATTCCCAGTTCAGAGCAACTTTTCAGGAGTCTTACCAGGTCTATAAACGGTACCAGATGGCTATCCACAAGGACCCCCCTGATAAACCAACTGAACAGCAGGTTAGAATTAGACGCACTTAATTCTTAAAGTTTATTGGTAATGCAGCCAGGCCAGTGAAAGGATTGTCACTTAGATTCAAGTAGAAAAGAACTGATATTCAGTTGAATATTTATTTCCATTTCCAATCTCACGAGGACATTGTGTTAATGATGGAGGAATACTAGACTAAAATATTAAATAACGGGAATACAGTATTGTATCATAAAACTTCACGAGAAGATTATAAGCAAAAATTGTAATTTACAAAATGGAACAATTTTGAATAATCCTTATACCACCACCTCCATGTGTGCTATATTAAAAGAAATGTTAGACTCATGTGAGAAATTATAAGAAACATTTTGGAATTTATGAAATGAACAGAGTTTAATGTAAAAAATCATCATTCTTTGCATGTATGTTTTTCATTTTAATAAAGTAGATAATTAATTGGCTTTGTTGTTTTATCAAACCAATTTTTAAAACATGCCATATTTTAATAATTGGTTGATCAATTATAGTACAGGTTTAGCAATACAACTCTATCCATTTTATTTTTACATATGACAGCCAGAAACTCTTGTACTGGAGGTGGGATGTAGTTATGCACATGCATGCACAGATCTTAACCACCGTTTAAAATTAAATTGTTATGGGAGTCCAGACCGCAGCATTTGCATCATAAACATTTAACTTGATATCAACAAAGACTTGAGTTCTTTGTAAATTAAATTTACTCCAGATCAATGTATCTGGAATCACTTTTGAACACTTCCATTTAAAAATAGGGCATTAAAGCCTTAAAAGGGCATTGGATTGCACTATGTGAATTTCCTGGAACCATGCCGAGAATAGAAGGCTCCAGTGCTATAGGTAAAATTAAGAGGTGATGTATGTTCCTAGTTTCAAATTGAGTTCTGATAGATTGTAGAAGGCCAAGACTTTTTCATTCCTGGAATTGATGTCAAAAGATGATTACTTTAAAATTATCAAGAAGGGATTTTACTCACAAGGATTCCTTTCATGTTACCACCAGAAACCTTTACAGAATAAAATGCACAGTGCTGTTTTTGAATCAGTTAGAGTAGACCTCATAATGAACTCTTCAGATCAGGTTACTGTGCAAGCAGTTATATGCACAGGACAGAGACTATGTAGACTAAGGGAACATTTAAGTGATTATAATGATCCACCTAGCAATTTGACCTGAAGCCAGTTTGTAAGTGTAAACATAAGGGTTTGTTAGCAGCTTGGAAACGTGGACCTAGGAAAAGGTAACACTTATGAATCAAGTTGATGCCTTGTTTATTGCCAGCATGGGCATAAATATATATATATATATTTGTTACAAATTTGTTAAGAATAATCTGACATTAAGTTAGGTGATTAAATTAAAATAGGCTATTGAACTGGATGTGGAGGAGAACCTGCACTACTCATACCTTCAGTGGTAGAACAAAATGGTGAATCTCTGTTTACTTCAGTCTCCTTTTGTAAACATGTTCTCAATTATTTATTTTGAAAATTTACATGGATCTCCTGCCCTGAAGGTGAAACTGGTGCCAGTTTCCCTCGATGATCCAGCTTTCAATGAATCCTTTAACCAATCAGCAACTCTGTACTCCAAGTATCAGATGGCTGTGCACCACGATTCACCTGATGAATGTAGTGCATCAGAGGTAACACCCTTTATATTTATTTGTTCTTATTAAAGTGCAGTTATTTTAATGATACATTATGGAAAAGCATTTTATTTTGTTGCACTAGTCTTGTCATTTTATTTATCACCATATTTTTTGAATCTTGTCTTCTGGTCCGTTAATGCAGTACCAGATCTTTGCTACCGATAACATTATTGATGAGTAGGGCATGAAGAGCTCTGTAGTCTTATGAAAGGAAGTGAATAATGTGATAATTGTATCTATTTTGGTTTAACCCAGCTCTATTATGGACATTTTCTCCTTAGGGCCTTATCTCTCAATACACCTCCACACTCGTGCATAGTGGAATAGTAAAATACTTCTCATTGAAATTCTACAAAAAGATGCCATGAAAGTTATGTTATTACAAAAAGATATCCAGAGCTCTTGTTATTATGCAAAATTTGCCCCCAAAAGAATTTAGCAATGTAATTGGAATGTTTGAATTTGTATATGTGCCGAGACTTGGTTTTATTATCAGGATTTGATTAATAGCTGACGCAGTTCTTCTTTATTTGATGCATGCATGGTTCTAAAGGTATTGGAAGTTTGTTGTATTTTTAATCTCCCCTGTTTGCATTACTGTTTACAAGCTTGTAAACTAAATGTAAAAGCAGCTAATTTACATTGTTAGCTCGTCATCAACTGTACAGCTATTATTGAATATTTCTTGTTGTAATAAATACTATCACAAAGATGCTTGCATGAGATGACAGACTTGGTACAATTGTGTATATTTGAGAGAAGTGGGACATTTTGGGAACTAATTTGGAAACTAAGGTTCATTTTAAGCATTCCTTTATTGTCTCATGGGTTAAGGCAATAACCTTTCTAATTAGCCCTTTGCTAAATATGGGTCTTTCACAAGAGAGGGAATCTTACTTCTTTCTACATTCATAAAATTATTACCAGTAGAAATCCTGGATTTATTCTATCTTAGAATTTGTAGTCAATTTAGTAAAAGCTTCAAACACATGCTTTCCTTTACAACTTTCCATCCTCAACTCCACCAGTCCCACCAAAAAATATTGGATGAGAAGTATATTTTTTAATTTTGAAAATATTCTTTCTTAATTGCAGATGTATTTAAAATTGAAATATACAAACAACAATACCCTGTGTGTAATGTTTAGGATGGTTCTAGTGTAGTGTTAAAGGTCACTGAAGACAAACGCAAGTTTGGACAAAGGCAATGACTGTCTCCAATATCTAGTGTTACAGTATATCATTGTGTCAAGATGTGATTTAGAAAGGATGGTAATGTCATTATTACAAGTGAATTCCGTGTTGCTAAATTTTCCGTTTTGCCAATGACAGTTCTTTTAAATTAACCGCCCTCCTTTTGTTGGTACTAGTCATTTTCACTTGGAATCTGGACATGTCAAAGTTGAATTAATCCTCCACCTGTCCCAAACCAAGCAGCAGGTCAAAATGGTAGTACATATCTTATTGAGATCACATTAGGCCATATTAAACAGTAAACAATGTATATTTCAAAACTGCGTTATCAAGCTATAATATTGCAAGATACAGGAAACTACAGATGCTGGTTTACAAAAAATAGTCTGTGCTGGAGTAGCTCAGATGGTCAGGCAGCATCTCTAGAGAATGTGATGAGTTGATGTTCTTGGGTCAGGACCCTTCTTCAGATGATTGTGGTTAGGCGGGGGGTTGGGGGGGGGGAAAGAAAACCACAAATAGAAGGGACAGGTCAAAGCGTGGCGAGTATTAGGTGGGTGTAGTTAAAGAGAGTTATTGATAGGTCAAAGGCTTGAGATGAAAAGGTAAAAGGTGTGAAGTGAGGATAGAAAAGGTGTGAATTGTGAAGCCAGAGGAAATACACAAAACGCTGGAGAAACTCAGCGGGTGCAGCAGCATCTAAGGAGCGAAGGAGATAGGCGACATTTCGGGTCGAGACCCTTCTTCAGACTGGTCAGGGATCAGGGAAAGGAGAGATATAAACAGTGATGTGGAGAGATAAAGAACAATGAATGAAAGATATGCAAAAAAGTATTGGTGATAAAGGAAACAGGCCATTGTAAGCTGTTTGTGGTGTGAAAATGAGAAGCTAGTGCGACTGGGGGGGGAGATGGAGATGGAGAAGGAATGTCAGGGCCCGAGGGCTGAGGGAGAGGTGGGGAGGAGGCAGTCTAGGTTAACAGAATTGAGAAAATTCAATGTTTAAGCCCAGAGGATGCAGACTCCCCAAGCGGAATATGAGGTGCTGTTCCTCCAACTTGCGGTGTTGCTCACTCTGGCCGTGGAGGAGGCCCAGGACCGAGAGGTCGGATACGGAGTGGGAGGGGGAGTTGAAGTGCTGAGCCACCGGGAGGTTGGGTTGGTTATTGCGGACCCAGTGGAGGTGTTCGGCGAAACGATCGCCCAGTCTCCGCTTGGTCTCGCTGATGTAGATCAGCTGGCATCTGGAGCAACGGATGCAGTAGATGAGGTTGGAGGAGGTGCAGGTGAACCTCTGTCGGACTTGGAATGACTGCTTGGGTCCCTGAAAGGAGTGGATGGGGGAGGTGAAGGGGCAAGTGTAGCATCTCTTGCGGTTGCAAGGGAAAGTGCCCGGGGAAGGAGTGGAGCGGGAGAGAAGGGAAGAATTGACAAGGGAGTTGTGGAGGGAGCGGTCTTTGCGGAAGGCAGACGGGGGGAGATGGGAAGATGTGGCGAGTGGAGGGGTCACGTTGGAGGTGGCGAAACTGGCGGAGGACTATCTGTTGTATGCGCTGGCTGGTGTGTTCAGCCAAAGAATCGGCGAGTCTAACCAAGCGTGAATTCAGCGACCATTTTGCTGAATGTTTGCACTCAGTCTGCCAAACTCTGCTGGCTCTCCCTGTTGCTAACCATTTTAATTCCCCTTCCCATTCCTATACTGACATACTCTTAGGCCGCCTCCATTACCAGTGAGGCCACACGCAAAGTGGCGGAACAACACCTCATATTCTTCTTGGGTAACGCACAAGCTTACGGTATAAACATTAAATTCTCCAATTTTATGTAACTAACCTACAAACAGCACTTCGTTCTACCCCATCCTTCTCCCTGGGCCCCACCTGAGCATGATTCATTTCACCCCTTTCAACCTTTATTCCTCTTTCATGTTTCACAATTTGCACATATCCTTATCTCACACCTTTGCATCACCGGCCCTTGTCCAACCATATGCCTATAAAACCCTTCCTCACCAGTATCCATCTGTCCCTTGCCGGGCTTCAACCTGGCCTTTCTCTCTTCTAGCTTTCTCCCCCCCCACCCCCCACTTCTTCAGTCTGAAGAAGGTCCCAATCCGAAACGTAGCCTATCCATGTACTCCAGACATGCTGCCTGACCCACTGAGGTACTGCAACGCTTTGTGTCTTTTGTAAATATTGCTAGCTTGAATTACAATGGTCTAACTAATGGAACTAAGGATTTAAATAGTCACTAAATGAAGGAGCAAAACACAAAGTGCAGAAGGAACTCAGTGGGTTAAACAGCTACTATGTTATTAAATTTAATAAATGCTGTCTGACCCACTGAGATCCTGCAGCCCATTTCTTTGCTCAAGATTCCAGCATCTGCAGTTTCTTGTGTCTCTACATGAGGCAGCACAGTGGCGCAGCTGATAGAGCTGCTTCCTCACAGCGCCAGAGGCCCGAGTTCAATCCTGACCTGTCTGTGAAGTTTGCTTGTTCTCCCTGTGACCACGTGGGTTTCCTCTGGGTGTTCCAGTTTCACGCTACATCCAAAAGATGTGTAGGATTGGACGTTAATATTCTTCTCTAAAATTGTCTTGAATGTGTAGTGAGTGTATGAGACAGTCGGATAATATAGAACTAGTATGATCGATGGTCAACATCGACTCAGTGCTCAACGGGGCCTATTTCTGTACTGTATCTCTCAACTACTGTATGAAGGAATTCAATATTAATGTAGCTGGTGCTTGTTTCAAAAACCTGTCGGGGAATAATTAAATTCAAGAAAGGGCACCCGTTGAGACACTGTCCAAATATATAAAGCTTGGGGAAGAATGTTAATGGCATCTACTTCTATATTAAAAAAATGTTGGTCTTCACCCTTGAATGCAAGGGTGAAGACCTTGTCTGAAAGTTTAGATTTGTTTTGTGAGCTAGTAGATTTAATATATTTTAATTTTCATAGATATTTGATAAGGTGCAACACAGGAGATTATCGCAAGAGTTTGTTCTTCTGGGGTTGAGGGTTATTAATGTGAATAGAAAATTAATGGATGCGAGTAAAATGTTTTTTTAAAATTACAGTTAATAATTAATGTGCCGAAAGGATTAGTGCTTGGATTTGCAGTTCACAAGCAATGACTTCCGTCAGGGTCCAAATGAAATATATCCAAGTTTACCAACACAAAGCTAAGCGGTGAAGTGGATTTGAGGAGGGAACAGAAGGACATCTGCAAGTTAACTGATGACCAGAAAGGTTGCAGGTGAAAAATAACACCGGAAAGCTTTATCTACTTTGATAATACACTGAAAAAGCTGATTTTTTTTTTTTTTTAAACAGACAGTAAATCTTGCCCATTGGAAAGATTTATGTGTCTTTCAGCATGACTCACAAAATTAATATCCAAGATAGAGAGAGCAAATTAGAAAGCGAAACAGTACATTGGAATATAAGAGTAAAGAAGCTTTGCTCCATTTATAAAGTAGTTTGCAAGTCTACATTTTAAATTAATTTTTAATCTCCTTGCCAAAGGAGGATGTACTCAATTTGGGGAGTGTGTGTTGAAGGATCTTCAACAACAATATTTTTATAAAACCTTCAATGCAATAAATCATTTTAAAGATTTCTTGGAAGGGTGGTGAGATGGAAAAGTTTAGAAAGTGAGTGAGGGCCTGTCCCACTTGGGCGACATTTTCGGGGACTGCCTGAAAAGTGGTTGAACCGTCGTGGAGTGGCGTGGCGTGTAGTCTCCCTGTCGCCCCTGGATTTTGGAATGTTCAAAATCCTGTGGCGACATCTGGGTGTCTAATCATGTCGTGCGCCCTGTCACACACTGACGTACGGTGTCCTGCGGGTGACGCCCGATTATGGTTGGGGTTTGGGGCCACAGATGGGCTGTAAAATATTCTTCCTTCAATGCATGGATTTTAAACATTAATATATTAAAATTAATACAATAAAATTAATTGTGCAAATGAAAAGCTGTCTGAGTCGTTTGGTTTTAGTTACAGATGTATTGGTCCGCATCCAGATCCAATCACCGTCTCTAACTTTTCACAGGGATTCAGTGAGTGTAGACTGAACTCCCCCCTCCCCTCCACCCCCCTCCCGCCCCATCCCTCCTTCTCCACTTCCCTCCTACCCTTCTCCCCACCCCCATCCCCCCCCCTTTCTTCCCTTCCCCCCCTTCCTCCCTTCTCCCTGCTCCACTCTCTCTCCCTTCTCCACTCCCCCCCCCCCCCTCACATCCCCTTCCCCCCCACTCCCTCCCTTCTCCCTTTCTTCCACACCCCACCCCCTCTCTTTCCCTGATGCCCACCATTTATGGACCCAGTCTGTGACAGCTGGATCCCACTAATAGTACTGCACAAAGGCCACATCATCTGTTTTAGTAACATTGACTATGGGATTAAGGCAGACTTTGGGAACAACACCCCCCACCTCCGCCCCCCAGCCTTGCTTCAAAATGGGTGAAGGATATTTAGACTCAGTGGCCGGAGTTGGGGGGTGGCACTGGTAGATTGACAACATTGCCTATACCTAGTTGAAAGGCCTGCTGCCTCTGGGGGTTTGGAGAGACCATTGGAAGAGAGATCTGCCTCTGGGACAACTCGTGGCCAACAGTTTAGGTCCCATGAGGAGCAGACAGAACATAGGGGGTTCGAGACCAACCCCTGGGGCGCCTGTGTCACATTTAGTTCAGAGATACAGTGCCCTTTGGCCCACCGAGTCCGCACCGACCAGCGATTCCCCGCACACTATCCCACACACGCTAGGGAAATTTATACTTATACCAAGCCTAGGATTAGGGTTAGGGTTAGTGGGGGGTGGAGGGGAGAGGGGCATTCAGTCTACACTAACTGAATCCGTCCCTGTGAAAAGTTAGAGACGGTGATTGGATCTGGAAGCGGACCAATACATCTGTAAATAAAATTGAAGGACTCTGACATCTTTTCATTTGCACAATTGATTTTATTGTAGTCATTTTAATATATTAAAGTTTAAAATCCATGCATTGAGGGAAGAATATTTTACAGCCCATCTGTGGCCCTAACTCTAACACTAACTGGGCGTCATCTGCAGGAGAGCATATGTCAGCGTGTAAGTCGTACAACTTGACGGTTTTACGGGCGTTAGTCACTCGCGTTCGCAGTCGGCGAAAAGATCACAAAGTGGGACAGGCCCTTTAGCTTTTTATAGATGCCTGAGATGACAGATTTGAAAGAACACATGTATCTCACAGGATAAAGAGATGGTGCTGATTACAATTAAATTCAGATTTCAGATTAACGTTATCATCGTGTACACCAGGCGGCAATGAATTGCCTGGTTTGCTTGAACTTATAAACATTACACGTGATAAAGATAAATGCAACATATAGACACATTTAAGGATAAATATGACTGAAATGGCACCAAAGTATAGTAAAGTGCAATAGAATAGCCAAATTAGTTTAAATGAAGAGTACATGGCAAAACCTTCAGGAAGAGGATGTGAAAGAGGTGATTGATTCAGGAGTCTGGTAGTTGTGGAGAAGTAGCTGATAAGTCTGGATGTGCAGACTTTCAAGCTTCCGTAGCTTCTCCCAGAAGGCAGAAGGGGAAGAATCAAGAGTAGCAATCATCCTGGACTATGCTTCTGCCGTTCACGAAGCAGTGCATGGTGAAGAACTGGACAGAGGGAAATTATGAGTCTACGATGGTTTGGCCTGTGTTCTCTGCAGGTTCAGGCTGTCAGGAGCAGAGCAGGTGTCATCCCTGGTTGAGATGCATCCCGTCAGAATACTTTTTGAAGCACATCTGTGAATGTTTAAGAGAATGCTCGTGGACATGCTAAATCTTTTCAAGTCAAGTCAAGTCACATTTATTTCTATAGCACATTTAAAAAACAACTCTCATTGACCAAAGTGCTTTACATTGGTGGAGGTACTAACGTTATACAACAGTGGTCCATAGATTAAGTACATACATAAATAAATACATATAGCCTTTCCTCAGAGGGCGTCAAGAAAGGCTTGAGAGTAAAGATGAGTTTTAAGTTTCGACTTAAAAGAGTCGATGGAGGAGGCAGTTCTGATGGGAAGAGGGATGCTGTTCCACAGTCTAGGTTTCAGACACCTAAGATAGTAATTATGCTGATGCTCTTGATCACTGCTTGATCAGATTGAAGAGCCTAGGTTAAGTTGTTGGTGATATAAATGACTAGGAACGTGAAACTGTCTCCCATCTCTACGTAGTTCCACTGAGCTACTTAGAGATGAGTGACAGTCATCTCTTTTGGTCAGCAATCATTTCATTCGATTTGCTGATGTTAAGGCTAGGTTGTTGTTTTGACACCATGACAATAAATTCCCAATTATGTTCCTGTATTTTGTCTCATTGTTGTTGATCTGCCAACAAAAGTTGTATCATTGGCAAACTTAATGATTTAATTAATTTATAGAATAATTTGAAAGCAATTCAATTGGTGTCAGTGCAGGTGAATGAGCACTTGAAGTTTGAGTAATTGAAATTTGACGATTCAGGGCACAGGTAACAGTATTTTGAAGTTTACAGAAAGTAGAGCAAATGTGACCTGCATTGAGTTATTACATTTAGAAGTAACAGACAAGTTTGAGCATGGGTCAGGCTGCATTTCTGGAGAACATGGATAGGTGATGTTTCAGCTTGGGACCATTCTTCTGGCTCCACAGAAACGAAGCAGTGACGGAAGGGTGCGCCACTTGGTGTCCTTTTGTGTAAACCAACATCTGCTGCTCCTTGTTTCTACCTTCCTTCTAAAGATGATGTGCTAAAACAGAAAAGTTACATGTAGATGAGAAAGAGCAAATGTATTTTTTTTGGGGGGGGGTCGAAGAGGTCATACACCAGGGGTAACAGAGAAAGGGCAAACAAAAGTGATGGGGAGTCGATGGAGAGTGATTCTTTAGCTGCAGATAAACACAAAAAGCTGGAGTAACTCAGCGGAACAGGCAGCATCCCACCTGCCTGCATTTCGCCCATATCCCTCCAAACCTTTCCTATCCATGTACCTGTCCAAATGTTTCTTAAATGTTGTGATAATACAAGCCTCAACTACTACTCCTATCGATATATGCAAAGCAGCAACCTGCTCTCAAGTGGCATCTCTGTTGTGGAGAAGAGCAATATGTTGCCAGCTATTGTCTATTGCCTAACAGCAATCTGTTCTTCACTGGCTTCTCTCAAATCTTCCATAACTACAGTCTGCTCCCAGTGATACTGAGCAGAACTCTGGGATCAGCTTCACAGAGGCAAAAAAGCTTTCAATGATCTCCACCTGTGCATTTGTGGAACTAGCAAGTCAATTTTACTTCAGAGTCACGTGAGTGACTATGTGAAGAAGCCCCGCCAGGCGCATGCGATCATTACGTCGACGCATGTCGCACTGAACGGGCTGGAGAGCGCAGCTCCACTAGCGGTAAGTAGACACTTAGCAGGTAAGTGAGTTTTTACAAACTTTACTGCAAGTATTTAACTCCATAAATCTGGCTTGTGAGTAAGTAGGAGCTAGTGGTCATGGAAAGCGTTGCTAAAAAGTCTGTTTGTAATAAGCGTGGGTTGCGCAGCGATGCGACTCCATCTCAGCGATCGGGTTGGGAAATAAGTGCAGTAACGCCAGTTCCGATACCGGCGGCCGTTCCCCCGGTAATTGAACAGCCTCCAGCTGCTCCAGTGTCGCAGCGCACTGAGGCCACGACAATAGGGAAGAAAGCAAAAAGAAAGTCTGTCAGACCCGTGGTTTCTGACGGGTCTGATGAAGAAGAGGACTCCCCTCCACATCGGAAGAAAATATGGGGGAGGCTCAATCAAATGGAGCAAATGCTCCACACCCTCATCAGCCAGGGGTCCAAGGCCCCAGTGATTCTCCAGGCAACCTTGCAAAGAGTTCCATATGCAGAACATGGTGCCTGTCAGAATGGGAATCTTTCTCTCCAGCACCTTGTTTGGGTCTGGATGAGGTCTCCCTTGAGCAGGACTCGGGAGTGCCAGGGCAGGCTGACCCTGAAGCTGGTGTCCCTGCTTACAGTGGCTTGCAAAAGTATTCATACCTCTTGAACTTTTCCACATTTTGTCACATTACAACCACAAACGTAAATTTATTTTATTGGGATTTTATGTGATAGACCAACACAAAGTGGTGCATAATTGTGAAGTGGAATGAAAATGATACATGGTCTCCAAATTTTATTACAAATAAAAAACTGAAAAGTGTGGCGTGCAAAAGTATTCAGCCCACTTTACTCTGATACCCCTAAATAAAATCCAGTCCAACCAATTGCCTTCAGAAGTCACCTAATTAGTAAATAGAGTCCACTTGTGTGCAATCTAATCTCAGTATAAATACAGCTGTTCTGTGAAGGGCTCAGAGGTTTGTTAGAGAACACTAGTGAACAAACAGCATCATGAAGCCCAAGGAACACACCAGACAGGTCAGGGATAAAGTTGTGGAGAAGTTTAAAGCAGGGTTAGGTTATAAAAAAATATCCTAAGCTTTGAACATCTCACGGAGCACTGTTCAGCGTCCTCAAACTGGTCGCAGCAGGCATTACGGCGTTCGGGAAGATGGTCAAAGACCCAACAAGATATGCTCGCATTATTTTGCAATGCCTACTTTGAGGTGAACTGTATGAGGAAGATCGCCATTCGGCCAACCTTAAATCCGCAATTCGCAGGCCTGTGTAAGGCTAGTAAAATTCAACCACCGGATTACTTATTCGGCGAAGACCTCCCCAGGCAAATTAAGGACATTGATGAGGAGGCAAAGACAATTGGGCTTATGAAACCCTTCATCCCTGCTCCCAGGACGGCATATAAACAGCCAGGTGGGATATGCAGGGGGTTGGATCCTGGGGCAGGGCCCAGCAGAGGGAGGCCGACGGGTCAAAGATATTACTCACCAATGCAGCCCAACTACAACCCCAATATTGGGAGAAGGAGACCTTCCAGGCTGGGTGTCCAGGTACAAGACCTTCATTCCGTCACAGATAAAAATGCTGGGGTACAGAGCCTTAGCTGAATTGCAATGGTGGATTATCATTGTTGCACAAACTACGAAAAATATTTTGGTTCAGCAACCTTCAGTGGTTTTGCAGACTGATGTGAGCGCTCTCGGATGGGGAGCTACGGACAGCGAGTCTAGCTGTGGTGGTAGATGGAGTGTCCAAGAGGATTTAATTCTCCACTGGCATGGTATAAATTATTTGGTGTTATTGGGGGCATTTTATGAATTAAAAGCTTATTGTTCCACAATGAATAATTTACACGTTCACGTTGATAATACCACAGCTGTGGCATATATCAATCACATGGGAGGATCACAGGATCATGTGATAATCTGGCCAACCTCATGTGGCACTGGTGTATCTCCAGAAACATCTGGCTCTCAGCTGTCTACCTACCTGGTAGAGACAACGTGGTGGCAGACAACAGTTCATGAATGATCAATGACAATATAGAATGGATGTTAGATCCAGAAGTTTTTAAAATGATTGTCAGCTGCTATGAGTTGCCAGATATTGATCTGTTCGCATCCAGGCTAAATCGCCTAAATATGTTTCAAGGGAACCGGATCCAGGAGCTGTAGCGGTTGATGCAGTCTCGCTACCTTGGGGACGTACATTCTTCTATGCTGTTCCCCCATTCTGTTTGATTAGGCGATGTCTCACCAAAATAGAGCAGGACTCCGCCAAAGGCGTTTTGGTGGTTCCAGACTGGCCTACACAGCCATGGTTCCCATTGAGAATGATGACTCAGCCATTCATGATGATCCCCAGCTGCAGTAATCTGTTGATGCATCTAGTAACAGGAGAAAGTCATCCGTTACATGACCGTATTAATTTGTTGATCTGCAGGTTCTGACCAGACCGTTCCAAAGCCTTGGACTGTCGGATAGGACCATGGATGTCATAGAAACATAGAAACATAGAAAATAGGTGCAGGAGTAGGCCATTCGGCCCTTCGAGCCTGCACCGCCATTCAATGTGATCATGGCTGATCATCCAACTCAGTATCCCGTACCTGCCTTCTCTCCATACCCCCTGATCCCTTTAGCCACAAGTGCCACATCTAACGCCCTCTTAAATATAGCCAATGAACTGGCCTCAACTACCTTCTGTGGCAGAGAATTCCAGAGACTCACCACTCTCTGTGTAAAGAATGTTTTCCTCATTTCGGTCCTAAAGGAATTCCCCCTTATCCTTAGACTGTGACCCCTTGTTCTGGACTCCCCCAACATCGGGAACAATCTTCCAGCATCTAGCTTGTCCAACCCCTTAAGAATTTTGTAGGTTTCTATAAGATCCCCCCTCAATCTTCTAAATTCCATCGAGTACAAACCGAGTCTATCCAATCTTTCCTCATATGAAACTCATGTCATATGTCATGTCATTTCCTCATGTCATAACTGCAGCTTAGAGAGATAGCACTACGAAACAATATGTGTCTCATATAAAGAAATGGGAGATGTTTTGTGTACAGTCAGATATATCTTATCATACTGCAAGCATACTGGATGTATTGGAGTTCCTTGCTATGTTGCATTTTGATCAGCACTTGAGTTATAGTGCCATTAACAGTGCTCGGAGTGCTTTGTCCTCCTATTTAGGACATTTTCTAGTCTTCTCAAAGCTTTACTATGTTACTTCGGGTATTGTTTATGTGTTTTCACGCCGCTGCTTTGAAGTATGACGCGCATGCGCCTGGCGGGGCTTCTTCACGTAATCCCTCATCGTAACTCCTCATAAAATAAGGATCAAACTTCAAACTGGTAAGTTCTCATTTAATCTTACTATTGATCAGTAGAAAAGTTGAAATGTCTTGCTTCTCACATCATTAAAATCATTACCAATTAGGGTGGCAGTAAAGTTGCCTTACAACAGCAAAAACTCGGGTTTGATCCTGATTATGTACGGTCAGTACGGAGTTTGTATGTTCTCCCTAGACCGCCCGGTTGCTCTGGTTTCCTCCCAGATTCCAAAGAAGTACAGGACTGTAGATTAATTCCTGTAAATTGACCCGAAGGTGTAGGATGAGATAGTGGGATAACGTAGGATTAGTGTACATTGACCATTGGTCGGTGCAGACTCGGTGGGCCGAAGTGCCTGTTTCCATGCTGTATCTCAAAACTAAATTATACTGAACATAATGAAGGGTGTCTACAATGGCGCCACAGGTGGAGTTGCTGCCTCACAGCGCCAGAGACCCAGTTTTGACCGTGCTGTCTGTGCGGAGTTTGCATTTCCTCCCTGTGACCACATGGGTTTCCTCCAGGTGCTCCGGTTTCCTCCCACATCCCAAAGATGTGTGGTTTTGTAGGTTAATTGGCCTCCATTTAATTGTCCCCAGTATGTATGGAATGAATGAGGTGTGTAATAACATAGAACTAATATTGACCCTGTGGGCTGAGAGACCTGTTTCCAAGCTGTCAATACTCTCTAAATGTTACCACTTATAAATTGGAAATGATGCACTCTTGGTGCTACTTGAATTCCTCTGTGAGGCAAGGGATGGATTCATCTTCACTCTTGCCATCTCTCACAATTTTTTGGTAGACCAGATATGTGCTGAATCTTTTGATGCACATTCATTTCATATTTTGCCCTAATGAAACGATCAAAGCCTTCAGGGGCAGACCAGAAAGTGGAAGCCATCTGGCAAACCAGGCCCATTTTGTCTGACTGCAGCTCACTCTTGTCACGTGTCTTGGGAAACGTTTAACTTTTCTGCCCTTGTGATGCCGGTATCTGAATTGATGCCTGGTGATGTCAGGTAAAATAATGCATTGTGTGCTTCATCCTCAAGTTCATATTTCTGTTTCTCCATTTCTGCTGTTGCTTCTTCCTGCTATTGCAAAAGGTGGGAATGTGGGAACTTGTGGTCATTTTGGGTCATGCTAGAGAGCATGCATTATAATGGTAAAAGCATGGCTGTACTTTATTCCTGATCCTGTTGTGGAAGTCGCAAGTGTTGTCACTTTCAGGAAGGGAAGGGTGATGAGAGACCGATGGGATACTTGCATATCAAGGAAACTCTGTATTGGGAAAATCAGAAAATACTGCAAGACGCTGGAAATCTGTAATAAAAGCAGAAAATGCTGAAAACAATCTCCAGCAGTTTTTTTTTTTACTAATGAGTTAATGCGCTAGTTAAAATCAGATTACGTTTCTTTGTCTGTGTTTGTGTTACTAATGGCAGGGTGGTGAGAATTTGCCCAAAGTACACTAATGGCAGGACAAAAAAAAAGTCCCAGATTAATGACTGGCAGAAACGGCCAGTTCCAATAATGACCGATAAAGTGAGCTAGTTACTGAAAGGTTGAAGGTTTGATACAGTCCAGAAGGCTGCAACTGCCATACACAAGATTAAGAGTTCTCCCTCAAGTTTATGTTGGACCTTGTTATAACAGTGCAGGAAGCCACAGATAAACAGTGAAGGACTTCCTTAGCTAAGACTGGTGCACAGGCCTGGGTTGTTCAATAGCTATCAGGATGAAGATCCTCTCCAGGGGCGCCCTTCATTTTTTGTGGTCAAGGCAACAGACAAGGTCACTTCTTTCTATTCTTTTCCCTGCTATGTTCAATAGCTGATCAACAAGACTGATGTTTGAAAGTAGAGGCAGAATGATCTATTTCATAAGATTTTTATGTTATTTAACTCTTTAGTTAGACTGATAAAACTGTGATTGACAGCCAGACAACCATGAACAATGAACCATTGATTAATGAACAAATTTAATTGCTGATTATTTGGATCAAGAAGATGATCCTTCAGTTTTCATTGCTAACAGTTTGAATTAAACTGATATTTGGAATGATAGAATGAAATTGAAATAATCGACTAATATTTGCTTCTCATTCAATTCATGAACTGCAAGTTTTGATAACTTGATGCCTTTTTGTTTAGATTGTCAAATTTACTTTGGTTATTCATGGTTCACAAGGCAGCAAATGGAACTTTTATAAATCTACTAAAGTTTTGATCTTTAATGTTTTGACTGAATACTTCATCGGTGATTTAAGAACTAGTATTTATTACCTCAGATTCTTTACAGAGACAAGTAAACAAACATTGTTGGGCTTTGATGCATTTAAGTTACCAGCTTTAAATATTTGGTTGAGAGACCATTTAAAATTGTATTTGTGTAATTACATTTTGATGCTTATTTTTACTGGATAGGATTTTTTAAATATTGGAGGCAAGTTTAATGCAAAATAGCAAAGGTTTGTGGATAAAATTGTCGTAACACTATGAATCTTCAAACTTTTCAAAGGGATCCTGAATCAACAGCTGTAACCATGCTTCAGTGCATTGGATTAGAAAGTTTTTGATTTGCTTTACATTCACAATGACAGCTTCATCAAACATAAATGTCTCCCACAGCTATTATAAAGATAGCTGTCTGACCTTTTGACCTGTGCATAACTAAATATTAGCTTTGGCACTTATTAATCCCGGAGGAAAACAAATCATTTGGAATGAAGCAAAAATAGAGATGCATGTAATAAATAGTAGCATTCAAAATTGTAGTTAGCTAAATAGTAGCGTAATAATAGATGGTAGCATTCAGAAATGAAGGTCTGGAAATGTGCTCAGACACTTCAGCTTAATAGGAGATATTGGGACACAGGGCTGCACATAAGAACAACAGAGACCAAGTTTTTGGTGACGCTGAGTGATATCTCCAAAGCAATAATTAAAAACAAGTGTCCAAATGATGTGTTTCTGAATAGGTCTGTATTCAAGGAAGAGTTTATAATAGCATTGCCTTATGTTACTGTGAATTGATTTGGTGTTGAATTTCAAATTATTAAATATATATATCGTAAACCAAATATATTTCTCATTTGATTCCCAACTTGAAATTGCTATTTTTTTTTTTCTGGTGGTTGTATATGTTCAGCTCTACCTCTCTTTTCTTGAAGATGTTCATACATGTATGTGTAACTAGATTCTGATGGAATGGATCCCTCTTCACAATTACCCCCAGAGCTGTTCTGGTGCCAGCATTAAACTTTTGTGACCCATGGATCTAAGTGACTTCCAGGCCTCTTTCTACAGCCGCCCCATGTAGCAAAGTGGTCAAGTAAATGTCCGATACTGGGTCCTGAGATCTCGCGCAAGAACTATAATAAACTGTCAAGAATCCCTTTAACTGTTTTTGAATAACTTTTAATCAAAGACATTTTCAAACAGTAGTAGATATAAACAGCCAAACAATCACAAAAACAAAATCCTAGCATAAGCTGAAGGACCAAATTCAAAATGTATCTGGCACCTCAGCTACAGGATTAGCACCACACAGTCCCTCGTTGGGTCCAGCATTGCATCTGGAGATCAAGTCCACTGACAATTGATCTCCAGTGCTTTCTGGATTTCCACTTTACCAAGTTGGGACAATGCAGTTTCATTGTAATCCTGTCTGATTATCCCTTCTAAATTTCTATTCTTTTTGAGTTTAATCAAAAAATAAGACATTGGGAAGTAAATGAGACAGGAGAGCATTTGAATAACTTCTTCAATGAACTAGCAAACCACATTTTGCTGAATAATCTGTTTCTGTGCTATGGTGTAAACTCAGAAGTTAGCCTTTGGAATTTTAATATGGTCAAATATGCTAACGTTTCTGAATGCTTGCTACATTTCTCAGAAGATGATAGATCAAGTTCAGAAACCTATCCAAATATCTTTATTAATAGGGTCATTGTGTGCAAAAAGAGAATGAAAAATAAACTATTTTGGACTCAATTGCAGTTATACACACTGCCCTTCAGCGATAGTGTCAAGGCCATGAAAAGGACACCAAGAAGAGTTATCAGAATAAAAATAAGTACTTATTTCATGAATTGGAGGAACTAGAATTTGAATGAGTTTTATGGCTCTGGATTGAGTAAATAAGGATCAAATCTTAATTGACAAGATGATCAATAAACAAGCATTTTTTAACTAGCTGAAAGGAAAATAAGAACTTTTCTTTTTTACATCATTTTATAGTAAATGTGCTGCCTGAAATAATGGTGAAAGTACTTCGGATTTTCGAAGAAAATTAGTTATGTACTTGAAGAGTTTGCAGGGTGCTATGAGGAGAAAATGTAGTGAGACTAATTGGATAGCTTTCAAAGAAGTGGCGGGGTCACTATGGGATGTAAAATACTTCACAATAATTTTGCATTGCCTGGTGTTTTGAATGTCACTGATAATTTGCTGCTGGGCAATATAATTTCATGCTGTAGATGTTGTGATATCCAGTAAATGAGCTTGGTCATGAATTCTGCAGAGACTTGAATTTGTTTTATGTGGTCAGACATTGGTTGAATGTTAAAGTGAAAACCTGTTTTGCAAATATATTTTTAATAGAGTCAAGACTCTTTTATTGATTGATGATTTTATTGCTTAGGAATCTACCTACCCATTGTTTTTGCATACACACAATTTTAATATCCAAGCGATACACATTTCTATCTGCTCGGGTATATACTGTTACTGCAACTCACTGTTGTCGCAAAGTTGTGGACCCTGCATCCTAGCCATATCAAAATTAACCAAAAGCTCTAAAACTTTATTTTAAAGGCACCCACCTCAAAAACAATTGAGATTTGATAATGCTACTGAAAACATTTGACATTCTGAATCATTTTATGGGCAACTATGACAAAATGCTGCAAATCGAGCTCATACACTGCAGGCTGACTAAAACCTCTACCATCTCTGTGATGCAAAGACAGTCCAAACTGCAATTTCTATAGATCTAAAATTGTTTCTGCTTTGGGTCTGTTAAAGCTTTGTAAGACCTTTAAATGTCCAGCAGCATTTGGTAAGAGAGATGCTAAGTCATGTGTCACTCTACCAAAATGGTGCCTTCATTTAAAAAAAATTATACAAAAATTCTTGTTAAAATTATTTTGCCAAACTAAAGTGAAGGAGTGCCATTAATTACTTGTGAAATGTGAGGTGGAGCGCATTTAATGTTGACATTATCTTTGGGTTCCACTATAATATATAGGTCAGTAACCTCTGTGCAATTATTTGCAACAGATGTTGGATATTATTCACAAATGCAACAATGTTTTTGTAACTCCTGTGCCTTTACTAAGGAATGTCTGCTGTAGTTTATAGAGACAATACCCAAATGTCAGATGAATCACATCAGGTAATCATAGATTTCTTTCCCAAAGAAGTGTCTTTGGCACAGTTCAGTGACTTTAAGGTTATACACACTGACTACCAACGAACAGCAATAAACTTTTAACTCCTGAGTGCATGCTGACGCAGGCTTTTATTCCACTGGCGCCAGGATTTACTTAAATAGCTTAATGGAAATTTGGATGCCAGGATCTTTAAATCTGATAGTTTTGAGAAGCAAATTTCAGTATTAAGTTCACTTTGCTTATCTGTGATAGATATAAATTGTTTAAAGGTTTGTGACACCATGGTGTGACAGATTGCAACTATTGGTAGTTCATCATAATGGAAGAAATGCTGCCTAACAATTTCATTAGCAGATGTAATGGAAACTGGCGTCAATTGTTGACCACTCCAATTTAAGTTTAACATTGTTAAATACCCTGTTTTAGATGACTGCTGTAAACTGAGGATTTCTTTATTCTTAAAGCGGAATATAGCAGTAAGTCCCTCTATAAGAGAATCAACTCGGATAAATTCAGAAACATGAGATGATATCAAGATTGTTAATAAAATGATCCTGAATTTGCCGTGAAATTATGCTATAGTACTGAATCCTCACAACAAGAATCATTCATAGGCGATTGTTCATGAAAATATGGAGAAGGTAAGTTACTCTGCTTTGTGATTGGCAGCTTTGTCACTACAAGTCTGTCCAAAATGAGTAAATGGCTGCATGTACCACACAGTCGCCCATTATGACCAGACTGTTGCTGATCACCAGGCCATCATCTCCCACACTGCTAGCAATCTCTTCACCTCTGGCAATCTCTCTCCACAGTCTCCAACCTTTTGGTTCCCCAGCTCTGCACTGCCCACTTCTATCTCCTCCTTAAAATCCACAAGCAGGACTACCCTGCAGACCCATTTTTTTTCTGCTTGCTCCTGCTCCATGAAACATTTCTCTAAATATGTTTATTCTATCCTATCCCCCATTGTCCAATGCCTTCCAACCTACCAATCATCCGCGACACACCCTTCAACTATTCAATAACTTTAAATTCATAAGTCCCCATCTCTACCATGGACGTCCAGTCCCTCTACACTTCCATCCCCCACCTTGAAGGTCTCAAAGCACTCCAGTTCTTCCTTGAATAGAGACCCAATCAGTTTCCCTCTACTAACACTCTCCTATGTCTTGCAGGACTTGTCCTCTCCCACACATCTCTTTTCACTCCTCTCACTTGCCTCAAGTTAAAGGTGTAGCCATGGGCACTCACTTGGGCCCAAGCTACGCCTGCCTTTTTATCGGTTACACCAAACAGTTGTTCCAAACTGGCATCATCCCCAATTCCTTCTCTGCTACATCGACAACTGTATCGGTGCTGCCTCCTACCCCCATGCAGATCAGTTAGCTACAAGAAAAAACCTCAAGCTTCAAATCTCTGAATTAATATGTAAATAGACACGAGGATAAAGATTTTTGGGAGGTCAGCTTGTAATTTGAGTAGTAGAATGATTTTATGTTGAAACATAAAGGAATTTATCACTGGACTCTTACAGAATCAGGTTGGGGCCAAGGTTCTACGGTTAAGTGGGGCACTTGCTTTGAACATCGGCAGTGAAGAGTTTTGGGGTGAAGAGCTCCAGTGGAAGGGAGGGGGAATAAATAAATAATCCTGAAATAAACCTAAGATTATTGTAGATAATGTTATGTTAATAATATTATTATAAATTATAGACAATAGACATTAGGTGCAGGAGTAGGCCATTTGGCCCTTCGAGCCAGCACCACCATTCAATGTGATCATGGCTGATCATCCCCAATCAGTACCCCGTTCCTGCCTTCTCCCCATATCCCCTGGCTGCGCTATTTTTAAGAGCCCTATCTAGCTCTCTCTTGAAAGCATCCAAAGAACCTGCCTCCACCGCCCTCTGAGGCAGAGAATTCCACACTCGCCACTCTCTGTGAGAAAAAGTGTTTCCTCGTCTCCGTTCTAAATGGCTTACTCCTTATTCTTAAATTGTGGCCCCTGGTTCTGGACTCCCCCAACATCATAGAAACATAGAACGTAGAAAAATAGGTGCAGGAGTAGGCCATTCGGCCCTTCGAGCCTGCACCGCCATTCAATGTGATCATGGCTGACCATCCAACTCAGTATCCCGTACCTGCCTTCTCTCCATACCCCCTGATCCCTTTAGCCACAAGTGCCACATCTAACGCCCTCTTAAAAATAGCCAATGAACTGGCCTCAACTACCTTCTGTGGCAGAGAATTCCAGAGACTCACCACTCTCTGTGTAAAGAATGTTTTCCTCATCTCGGTCCTAAAGGAATTCCCCCTTATCCTTAGCCTGTGACCCCTTGTTCTGGACTCCCCCATCATCGGGAAAAATCTTCCTGCATCTAGCTTGTCCAACCCCTTAAGAATTTTGTAAGTTTCTATAAGATCCTCCCTCAATCTTCTAAATTCCAGCGAGTACAAGCCGAGTCTATCCAGTCTTTCCTCATATGAAAGTCCTGACAACCCAGGAATCAGTCTGGTGAATCTTCTCTGTACCCCCTCTATGGCAAGAATGTCTTTCCTCAGATTAGGAGACCAAAACTGTACGCAATACTCCAGGTGTGGCCTCACGAAAACCCTGTACAACTGCAGTAGAACCTCCCTGCTCCTATACTCAAATCCTTTCGCTATGAATGCTAACATACCATTTGCTTTCTTCACCACCTGCTGCACCTGCATGCCTACTTTCAATGACTGGTGTACCATGACACCCACGTCTCGTTGCATCTCCCCTTTTCCTAATCTGCCACCATTCAGATAATAGTCTACCCTCATGTTTTTGCCACCAAAGTGGATAACCTCACATTTATCCACATAATACTGCATCTGCCATGCATCTGCCCATTCACTCAGCCTATCCAAATCACCCTGCAGCCTCCAAGCATCCTCCTCACACCTAACTATACCCCCCAGCTTGGTGTCATCTGCAAATTTGGAGATGTTGCATTGAATTCCCTCATCCAAATCATTAATATATATTGTAAATAGCTGGGGTCCCAGCACTGAGCCTTGCGGCACCCCACTAGTCACTGCCTGCCATTCTGAAAAGGACCCGTTTACTCCTACCCTTTGCTTCCTGTCTGCTAGCCAGTTCTCTATCCACATCAATACTGAACCCCCAATACCGTGTGCTCTAAGTTTGTATGCTAATCTCATATGCGGGACCTTGTCGAAAGCCTTCTGAAAGTCTAGATATAACACATCCGCTGGTTCTCCCTTATCCACTCTACTAGTTACATCCTCGAAAAATTCTATCAGATTTGTCAGACATGATTTACCTTTCGTAAATCCATGCTGACCTTGTCCAATGATTTCACCACTTTCCGAATGCGCTGCTATCCCATCTTTAATAACTAACTCTAGCAGTTTCCCCACTACCGATGTTAGACTAACTGGTCTGTAATTCCCCGCTTTCTCTCTCCCTCCTTTTTTAAAAAGTGGGATTACATTAGCTACCCTCCAATCCTCAGGAACTACTCCAGAATCTAAGGAATTTTGAAAAATTATCACTAATGCATCCACTATTTCTGTGGCCACCTCCTTGAGTACTCTGGGATGCAGACTATCTGGCCCTAGGGATTTATCGGCCTTCAATCCGTTCAATTTACCCAACACCACCTCCCGGTTCACCTGGATTTCACTCAGTTTCTCCATCTTATTTGACCCCCGTTCCACTGCTATTTCCGGCAGATTATTTATGTCTTCCTTAGTGAAGACAGAACCAAAGTAGTTATTCAATTGGTCTGCCACGTCCTTATTCCCCATGATCAATTCACCTGTTTCTGACTGCAGGGACCAACATTTGTTTTAACTAGTCTCTTTCTCTTCACATATCTATAAAAACTTTTGCAGTCAGTTTTTATGTTCCCTGCCAGTTTCCTTTCATAATCTATTTTCCCTTTCCTAATTAAGCCCTTTGTCCTCCTCTGCTGGATTCTGAATTTCTCCCAATCCTCCGGTAGGCTGCTTTTTCTGGCCAATTTTTATGCCTCATCTTTTGTTTTGACACTATCCCTGATTTCCCTTGTTATCCATGGATGCACCACCTTCCCTGATTTATTCTTTTGCCAAACTGGTATGAACAATTTTTGTACTTCATTCATGCAGCCCTAAATACCTTCCATTGCACATCCATTGTCAACCCTTTAAGAATCACCTGCAGTCTATCTTGGCCAATTCACATCTCATACCTTCAAAGTTACCTTTGTTCAAGTTCAGAACCCTTGTTTCTGACATCGGGAACATGTTTCCTGCCTCTAGCGTGTCCAAGCCCTTAACAATCTTATATCTTTCAATGAGATCCCCTCTCATCCTTCTAAACCCCAGAGCAAACAAGCCCAGCTGCTCCATTCTCTCAGCATATTACCGTCCTGCCATCCCGGGAATTAACCTTGTAAACCTACGCTGCACTCCCTCAATAGCAAGAATGCTCAATAGCAAAACTGCACACAATACTCCAGGTGTGGTATCACTAGGGCTCTGTACAACTATGTACAGCTCTGTACAACGATGTACAACAGTACAACTCAATTATGAAATTGAGACTTTCCCAGATGTCTGCCTGCTCATCCTCTGCACACTTGGTCATTCAAATGTGAATCCTTCACCATGGACAGCCATACATGCAACTTCAAAGCATTTCCTCTGTTAATATATTCCTCAAAACCTAACTCTTTAATTAAGATAGACACAAAAAGCTGGAGTAACTCAGTGGGACAGGCAGCATCTCTGGGGAGAAGGAATGGGTGGCGTTTCGGGTCGAGACCCTTCTTCAGATTTATGTTATTTGACCTAGTATTGTGCGGTTAGCATTTCTGTTTGATTATTCTCTCTCGTGAAGCACTTTGGGACATAATTGCTTTCTTGGACATCTTTGACACGTGGAGATTCTGTTTTTTGTTTAGAATGTTAGTTTCTAAAATAGACGTATTTAAAGAAAACTGTAAATTAACTTCAGATAGAATTTATCATTGCCACAGCAATCTGCAGTTAATCTGTCAGATTCTCTTTACAAAGCAGCTTTCTTGCATATTAGGGTAATGTGGGTGTGTGTAAATAGGGCATAGAACAATTCAATTTCAGGAATGAACAGTCTGCCATATATAAACTTAAAATATTTGGTATTTAGAACAGTTATATTGTTATAATGCTACATGATAAACCATGAGCTGGTAATTATAATTAAGAGTAGAATATAGCTGTTATTATATTATGAGTATAGTAGTTTATATTATTGCCAAGTGTTATTTTCTATTAGTGCCAGACTTAATTTGATTATTTTCTTTTTTTCCCATGCAATGAATGCTAATTTATCTGGCCACAGTATTCACGATTCCTTTGTCAGTCTCCACTCCAGGTAAGATCCACATTATATTTATTTGTATTACTTTTTTTAAAGTTGAAATTTGAGATGCAGGAGCAAAGCCAAAAATATCAATTTGGCCTGTTTTTGAATGATGGTCTACAATGTTTTGCTTCAGACTCGAAGTTGTGATTTCATTGACGCCTTAAGTTGTGAGTTCAGTGTTTCTTTAAACCGAATTGGTACATAGTCAAGTCAAGTCAAACAAACTTTATTGTCATTTAGAAATACATTGATATATGCAGTTCCAAACGAAATTACGTTGCATTTGGCTCCCTGTGCAACACGATAGATTAACAGAAGGATAGACCTGGATAAATGGGCATAGAATTATCATCAGCAGTAAAGTGAACTTATTTCATATTTTGACTAATGCAGTATGGTTTCATGGGTCAATGCTCGAATCTATGTCTGTTCTTGAGAAATTTAATGAAAAATTGAGTGTGCAAAATGCAAAATTGACTAATGGCACTAATGTCTGTGGTGATGAAGTGCTTTGAGAGGTTGTTTATGGTGCATATCAACTTCTACCTCAACAAGAACCTCGACCAACTACAGTTTGCCTACCGTCACAACAGGTCAACGAAGGATGCAAGCTCACTGGCTCCCCATTCTGCACTGGACCACTTGGACAATAAAAACACCTACATCAGGCTGTTATTTATTGCCTACGACGTTCAATACCATCATCCCCTCCAAGCTGGTTACGTGGGGAGGTATGGTGATTTGGAGCTCCCGTCCAGATACAGAAATAAGTGATTTAAACATCTTTTTGGGAATTCGGAGGAGGCACAGCGTTACATTTAAACATCTATGTGTATCGCTGCGTCATTGCAGAGACTTTTTAAGTTTTCTGCTTGTTTTGGGTCTTATCAACTGACTGCATAGCTCCCACTACGGTGGCTGGCAGCCTGCCAGGAAACAATTTGAGCACCAAAAAACGGGGAGAAAAATCTTTCTGGACTTTTACACCTGCGTCCCGAACAACCCCCCTAATTGCCTCGTCGGTGCTGACCGGGCTGGTCTGGCTGTCGTGTGGTGTGGGAGGATTTCTGCACCTGCAACGTCTCGACATCTTTCTGCGGCCTTGGAGATTGGAGCTGACAAGGCCTCCTTTCTCTCGGAGGGAGAAGGTTTCCAACATCAAAGACTGCAGGCAAGTCCCTTTCGTTGCTGGAGAAGCAGAGAGGAACAGCTGGGATTTTCTGTGAAGGTCATCAGCTCGCTGGGGATTGCAGGAGAGCCAAGATAGCAGGGAGAAGAGGTGGTGATGCAGAAGTTTTGTGGGGGGGAGCCGCCATTATCAACGTCTGAGGAAACATCACTCACTGCCTCCCTCAAACTGTTCCATATTTCAGTTTGGAGACTGGCTATGTGCCATTTTTGACTGTCAGTATCTGTATTTTGATTAACAGTTATGTTTTTGAGTTTGATTAATTATAGTGCCTGAGACCATGCCGGGTCAGTGTTCTGGTGAGTCGGGGCCTTCCAGGAGCTATGCTCAAGTAGCTGCTTCGGCTATTCCTCTTGGGGCCCGGTTCTCCATGAGGAACTTGCCTTTTGACCATGGGATAAGATGCTACTTGCACCCCCAGATCAACCTGGAGGACTGCTCGGCTGCCGTGGCCATGGCGGCCAAGCCCGCAGTCGTCCTATAAGATGTTCGGGAAGGCCGTGTTCTTCCTTGAGTCCGTTGAGGGGGTGAACGTGGCTGTGAGTAAAGCGGGTCACGGTGGGGGGAGTTTTCTTGCTGGATGAGCCCATAGTGTCCACCACGCAGCGGGTGGTCTTATTCAACGTCCCGCCCTGCATTACAAACAAGGCCCTCCTTCCCCACCTTCGCAGCCTGAGGTAGGTACTCACGGACATCATCCCGATGTTCCAAGGGTTCCGCAGGAAAGAGCTGCGGCACGTTCTTTCCCTCTGGTGCCAGCTGACGATGATGCTGGACCGGGAGGAGGTAGTTGATGGGCGCTTCTGTGTCCAGCAAGATGGGCGTGATTTTTCCATCTTCTGGACATCAGAGCACCCAAGGTGCCATGCCTTCAAGGAAGTGGGGCATATATGGTGGAATTGCCCCAAATCCCGGGCGGGGGTCTCCGCCTCCAGTGCCACTAACCTCCCTTCTATCCCCTCCACCCCCCCAGTAGTTGAGTCAGGGAACCCTGGGGTTGCGCAGAGCGCGGGTGGGGAGGGTCAAAAGAAGGGGGGCAAGGTGGCAAAGAAGATTAAATACATGGGGAACAAAGCCCCAGAGACAAGTATGTCCCACCCATCCCGTCACCTCCCGTTAGGGCGTCTGCAAGCCCCATAATCCAGCTGGGGGCGGTGGGGATCGGGCGGGAGGAGGGGGTGCCACAGAGGAAGGTTGCTCAGGTGACCTCAGACTGTGAGCTCCTCCCCATCGAAAAAGAGAAGGAGGAATCTCTCTAGGGAGGAGCGGAAGGGGGACGACGGGAATCCTCTAGTGGGGAGGGGAGTACTGTGGTGGAGGAAAACCCCCGCCCTCTGTTTCGGGCCCCTGTCCCATGTTCTGGAGGGGATTCTGGGGAGGGTGGCAATAGGGACCATTCGGGTGATATGGAGCAGGGGGAGATTCCTGTTGGGGAGGGAGTCCCGCATCAGGCACCCGAGGAAGCCCAGGAGCAACCCACCCAGGACGAGGCGCAGAGCACGCTTCTGGAGGTGGAGACTGTAGGTGGGGAGGGGTTGGGGAAACCAGCCCTTCTCGCCCTCAGGACCTGGCTCCAGAGGGACTCCCTGAGACTGGTGCACCAGAGCCCACTCTGGGCCCAACTGAGGGAGGGATAGTCGCCCCCACTGTTGATGGTCTTGACTCCCCGGGTACATCTGGGGAAGGCCCCTCTGCCACTGGAAATCCACGAGTTCATCCAGGCTACCGAAGGAGCCCAGACTGGCCTCCCCCCGGTAGCCAAACCTACACGGGCTCACCAGCTCACTGAAACACATCCTCAGGAGGAGGGGGAGGGGCAAGGGGGAGAAGGGGAACGACCGGCATCATCTCAGGTCCTTCTTGGACGACCTGCAGAAGGACATCAAGACCAAGAGCAGTGTTGTTCCTGTTGAGGGTAGAGGGACCAATAGAGCGTCCATTGTAGCCAAGGACCAGAAGGCAAGGAGCACCGCCACTCCACCTAGGGTCCACAAGGGGAGGAGTGGCTCTGCTGTCAGTGACCAAAGGACTGGTGACAGGATGTGGGGAGTAGCAGGGCTAAAGATGGCCCGGTTGTGTTGCTCCTAGGCCTGGCCAAGCTGGCCATTCGCGAGATACGGCGTCAGGTGGAAGAGGGCTTTGTCCGAGCCAGATGCCTGCCCCTTTACTGGGGTTGTATAGCATTTATTAGAATATTTGTAAAATAGTTGTTTGATGATTTTATAACATGGTGGTGGGAATGTCACCACGGTTTTTTTTGTTTTGGTTTTTGTATCGTGTTGAAATTAAGTAAATTATTTTATGATACAAAAAAAAGCTGGTTACCAAGCTCATGGAACTGGGTCTCTGCACATCCCTCTGCAATTGGATCCTCAACTTCCTCATCCACAGACCACAGTCTGTTCGAATTGGCAGAAATACTTTGCCCTCATTAACAATCAGTACGGGAGCACCTCAAGGCTGCATGCTCAGTCCCCTGTGCTACTCACTTTATACTCATGACTGTATAGCCGGACATAGCGCGAACTCCATCATCAGGTTTGCCGACGACACCACCGTTGTGGGACAAATTACAGATGGCGATGAGTCAGAGTATAGAAGTGAGATCGACCAATTGACCAAATGGTGCCAGCACAACAACCTGGCTCTCAATATCAGTAAAACCAAAGAATGGATTGTGGACTTTGGAAGAGGAAGGGTGGGGACCCACAATTGTGTTTATATCAACGGGACAATGGTGGAGAGAATAAAAAACTTCAAATTCCTGGGTGTGCATATTTCTGAAGATCTTTCTTGGACCCACACACTGATGCAATTATGGGTAAAGCACATCACCACCTCTACTTCCTGAGAAGATTATGGAGATTCGGTATGTCAAAGACGATTCTCTTGAACTTTTCTACAGGTGTTCAGTAGAGAGCATATTGACTGGCTCAGCAACTTGAAAGTCCAGGAGCGGAAAAGACTGCAAAAAGTTGTGAACACTGCCCAGTCCATCACCAGCTCTAACCTCCCCACCATCAAAGGAATTTATCGGAGCCACTGCCTCAAAAAGGCAGACAACATCGTCAGAGACCCACACCATCCTGGCCTCATTTCACCACTGCCATCGGGAAGAAGGTACAAGAGCCTGATCATGAACAGCTTCTTCCCTATAGCCATCAGGCTATTAAACACTACAACCTCATATAGGCTCTGAGCCTCAATAGACTATTACTATTATTGTTACACACACACGCACGCACACCAAAGTGCAACAATAATAATAGTCTTTAGTAGTTCAGAGCCATATTTATAGATAGATAGATATGTTGTGAGTTTGTGCGTATATATACACACTGAACTTTTCTCTCTCTCGTTTGTCCTATCATACTATGCATATTCTGTTGCGCCGCAGCAAGTAAGAATTTCATTGTTCTATTTGGGACATGACAATTTGATTTATTATTTGATTCAACTAAATCTCTTGATTTTGCTCTTAGGCTCTCATTTTACATGTGCATTTACATGATTGGGATAATTTGCATTGATTTGAATTAATATAAAAGGCAGCATTGTGTCTAAAATATACCAACTTCAAGGCGAATGAAGCTAATAATACTTCACAGATGTATGTGAACATATTTGACTTTGTGCGGTTGTTGAGAGTTGTTGGTATTTGGTGGAAAAATAGTAACAAGGTTAATGTGTCCAAGTTTTACATGCTGAAATACTTGCAAATGCATCCTGCGCTCTAATCTCTCTCTACTCGTTCCATTTTTCACACTTTCTTTTCTCCCACTTCCCCTCTCCTCTGTGGTTTCCCCACGCTTCAGTCTTGTTCCATGTATCAATTATTCTGGCTGAATTCTGAGACCAATATTGTCAAAGGGATCCAAAGAAAATTATTAGTGCTTGTGAATATTTCAGTCACAACTGTTTTATTTCCTTTTGCTTATGGATTGTGTCATAAATGCACTGTAACCAGGAATTGTAACCTTAATGGCTCTATTTCTGTGCAGCTGTGAAATGTTGGCACTGTATGCAATCCACCATGCAGGCGTGTGCTTTGATTTTTTTTTTATTAGTTCTCTCTCAGTCCTAATGTAGTTGTTCTCTTTGTGAAAGTGCAAATACTTGTACAGTTATTGATGTTTCAGGATTGAATTATTGAAGGAGAACAATGCTGCAAAAACATGGTACCACATCTGTTGATGTCCAAGATTTGAAACCACAAAGCAGCTTCGATTCGCAAGGCTAATCCCTGTGATGGCGGGACTGTCATATGAGGAATGATTGAAAAGACTGGGCTTGTATTCACTGTTTCGAAAGATGAAAAGGGTGTTTATAGAAACATATACAATTATAAAAGGACTGGACAAGCTAGATGCAGGAAAAATGTTCCCAATGTTGGAGGAGTCTAGAACCAGGTGTCACAGACTAAGAATAAAGGGGAGGCCATTTAAAACTGAGATGAGAAAAAAACATTTTCACCCAGAGAGTTGTGAAATTGTGGAATTCTCTGCCACAGAAGGTAGTGGAGGCCAATTAATTGGATGATTTTAAAGGAGTGTTAGATCGAGCTCTTGGGGCTAGCGGAATCAAGGGGTATGGGGAGAAGGCAGGCACTTGCAATTGATTGTGGAAGATCAGCCATGACCACAACGAATGTCGGTGCTGGCTCAAAGGACTGAATGGCCTCCTCCTGCACCTATTTTATATGTTTAAGTAACTGTGCTTAGATGAACTCTTAACGTAGTGCGCAGCAAGAGAGACACAAAAGACTGCAGACGCTGAAATCGTAAGCAAATAAAAATTGCTGGAGGAAGTCAGCGGGTCAGGCGGCTTCTGTGAGGGAATGAACAAACGATGCTTCGGATCGTGACCCATCTTTAGACATCAGTCCGAAGGGTTCTGACCCGAGATGTGTCTGAGCATTCCCTCTGCGGTGCTGCTTGACCGAGTACTTTGTTCATAGTAGCTCACAACAGGGCTTTACTTACACATGATAACCACTAATTTTGTGTTATTGAAGGTTAAATACAATTTAAATCACAAGCATCAATAACTCTTTTTCCAAAGTTTATTTCCCTCGTTCTTCAATTTCATTTGAGCCTCCCTCTCCCCTGATTTTCTGTTTGTTTATAATAATCTTCTTCTCCAATTTCACTGCCTTTTCCACCTAATGCCTTCAGTTTCGTGCTCCTATAAAACGAAGCAAAATGATGAAAAGGTATTTAATTTAACGTTTTCATTTGATAACCCATTTAACACAATGATGTGCAGAAAAAAAAAGTTCAAAATCAGGACATCGAATCCCAGAAATATTTGGTTTGGTGTCTCTGCCTCTAAGCTGTTCTCTAATAACAAAAAAAAAAATTACCTCTAAATTTAAATGCTTAATGCTACTTTTTCCGGAGTTAGCTGATAGAAAATCTATTTTTCTTCCAAGTAAAAAAGCCATCATTTAAGAATGTAAGAAGAGGAAGTAGGCCATTAACCCCGTCATGTCTGCTAGACATCAATAAGATAATTTTACCTCTGTCCCAGTTCTACATCTGATCATTTGAGACCTATTCCTGATCAGTTATTTTGAGATTGTGACCCCAGAGTCTAGACATCCCAAGCAGGGATAACAGCAACCTCCACCTCAACCAAATCATGAGTGTTTAGGATTTTATAAATTTCATTGAGACCACCAATGCTTCTATGTTGAGTACAAGCCTAAAGCACCTGTCCCACTTGGGAGACCTCCAACGCGAGTTCTGGCTACCTTAAGTGACTAAAACAAAATCGAAGTCGCGGTGACCTACGACCCCCTACAACCTTCCTCGACTATGTGTACAATCTCCTACGACTATGTTGAAGATTGGCTTCGACCATGTACTCGAGGACGGTCTCTAGCAAATTGGTCTGCAAATGAGCACGACCCCCTTCGACCTCAGAGGACCACACTGAAAACCAACAACAACAAGTGACGAGTGTCTACAGCTCAAATAATCACCTGATAAAATGATGTCATGTCTGCATTTTTTTCTCACAAAGAAAGCCAGTTTTTTTAAAATCATTCTGAACCATGCAAACAAGGAAAGAACTAGTTTGGAGAATGTTAGTAAAAATACAACTACTGCTGTTTGCAGTAGCCCTTTTGCTTCAGCAGCCTTTTAAGAAAGGCAGAAGGGGAAGAGCAAGGGTGAAGAGGAAACACAAGATGATGTGATGGACTGTCCCAGTACACCAGATGACCGGAAGAGGGTGGACTTTGACAAAAGATGGAACTTTAAACACACATGTGGGGCAGTGGATGGCAAGCATGTCATTCTTGTCCCTGTCCCTGTACTCCTCATTTTCCTTATCGTGCAGGATGGCATTCTGCTGGAACCATTCCTCAAGATCCCCCTCCTGCTGCCTAGTGAAGGTGTAGGGCATAACCCTCCTCCAGCCCTCCCTCACCACCAATGGGGCATCTGCCTCTGATGCTGTCAGACACAGGAGAAGGGCTGCTTTGCTGCCTTCAAATGAAGCAGTGAAGGATGGGGTGGTGGTGGGGACATATACTACCACCCTGGTCTCCTCCAGGGGTCATGCAGGGCTACCTCCTCCTGCACTATCACCTCCTGTGGCATCACCTCCTGCCACTCCTCCTCCTGGGTGGGCATGGCAGGTTTTTCTGAGGGTTGTGTCCTCCCCCTACACTGCTGCCTTTTGGTGCCATCTCTAAAACACGTCTTCTCTCCAAAAAACTCTCCAGCTATGAATGAACATGCCCTGGAGTGACAGAGGTCACGTGCTGCTGTTTAAATTACCTTTTTTTTCTACTGACCTTTTTTTCACCCCGGAGCTATTACCTTCGACCACCTTCGACTAGCATCATGACATACTACGACCGACTTCGACTAGGCCTACGACTAAAAGAGTACAGATTTTTCCCACAGTGACCTATTTTTAGTCGCGGTCAATTTTTAACATCTTGAAAAATACGCCGCGATCTAGCTGAAGCCTCGACTACGCGGAGACCAGTCTCGACCATGAAGGAAAGTGACGAAGACCTCGTGGCGACCTTCCCGCGACTATGGGTCGCGGGCAAGGTCGCCAGAACTCGCTGTGGAGGTCGCCCAAGTGGGATAGGGGCTTTAGCTGCTTAATGTCATTGCCATTGAAAACTCCTGATCCCAGAAGTCAACCTGATGAAACTTTGTTGCACCTTCAACTGCAGGTATTCTTCCTAGAGTAAGGAGGCTAGACCTATGTGCATTATTCCAGATAAGGCTGCCAGACTTTTTATAATTAGAGCAAGGTGAAAGAGATGTGTGTGTGTGTTATGGGATGTGAATGTTGGGTAATTGGTAAGAATTGCTGCTGGGTGTTTTTTTTCCAGTGTGTTCCAGAGTGACAAGTAATTTTAGTTGTGCAATTGCTAAGAGATGTGATCCTGTGCATGTGTGTGAGATCATTAAACTTTTTCCAGCCATAGAAATTGTCCAGGGAATTTAACTCCTGTAATTGACCCCACTGGTTACCTCCTCTTACTGGGTGCTACATTTTGTACTTTAATTACTTTTCGGACCCCCGTCCTTCATTACTTTAGTTGACCAGCCAACCAAGATTTCAAGGCCTGCACGATTAATATTGCTTGTGTCCCTGTTCCTGCAAACTCTGCTCCCTGAGCTGCAAAAAGTCCACAAGCAGTGATTGGAGGTGTGACGATCTCTTATAAGAGGCGCACACATGGTGTGTGTTTAGCACAGGTTAGTCTCAGAAGGCTTGTAAAAACTGTGAAATTACTTGTGGTTACTGTGCAGTAATGGGCAAAAGATTATGATTAGGTCTGCTTAAGTGGTTCAATCCTTGCACTGGTCTCCCACAAAGCATTATCTCCGTGTGTGTTTTTAGAAGTTGAATTTCGGGCCCTCTGACTTTGCACCACACTGTTTGGAATTCCGCACGGATTTATTCTCTTACATTGTTTTGGCTTATCTGGGTATTAAGCACAATGCCAGTTTTTTTGTTCTCTGGCAATAAATAATGGAACTCTTACATTTCACTAGAAACTCCTGGTTTACTTAAGAAATAGTTTAAATCATGCATATAGAAAACTAATTCAAATCAAATTAAGCTCCCTTTTTTCAGTCAGCACCTTACTGAATTGAGACATCCTTGATAATTTAATGTTTATCAGTAACAACTGGAAATTAAGTTGATATTTTACTATTCTACAAACGTGTTAATTCAGTGGAGTCATCTATGGAGAATTATTAATTTCTACATTAAACTGGAAATCTTTGGATTTCAAAGTGCTGAAGGCAAATAAAGTTTATTCTAACATAGAGGAAATAAGCTTTTATCACCTCATCAATGCAAACTGTGAGTATATAATTTACCAGGCTTTGTGATATTTTGTAATGTTCATGAAGCTGAAGATGATGGTTTTTTGAAGCTATTTTATTGCCATTTGCAAGTCGAAATACATTTTATATGCCACCCTGCATATATAGCTGTAATTATACACAGCTATGTAAAATACATTCTGTGTTATTGCAGTCTTTGCTTCCACTCTTTCTAAAAATGTTTTTTGTAATTATCTTCATAAATCAAAATTACACGTGCTGATGTGCTGTACAGAACATTGCCATCAAATGTTGCTGGTGACTTTTACATTCCTCAACATCTGAAGATACTCTCCACACCTAGGCAATTACGGGTGAAAATGAAGATATCTACCTGGTTCGCAAACTATACTTATTCTGAAGACTGATACTTAGCAAGTAATTTGGTACAAGGTTGAGAGAAGATTTCCTTTGGCTGAGGAGTCCAGAACCAGGGTTCATAAAGAGCCTGTCCCACTTGGCGATTTTTTTTCAGCAACTGCCGGCATCATTGACTGACGTATCAGGTCACTGAAAAATTTGCGGCGTGATGACGTATGACGCGCAGTGTTTTTTCAAGTGTCACCGCTGAATTTTTTTTGTCGCTGCTGGATTTTGAAATGTTCAAAATCTTTTTGCGACCCTGATATGATGCCAGCAGTCGCCGGAAAAAAATCGGCAAGTGGGACATGCACTTAAGTCTGACACGTTGACATTTAGGAAATCAATTTATCTTGAGACCTTATGAGGATTCTGGTGGCTCAGCCATTGAATTCAATCAAAATGAAAGATTTTTGAATGCTAATGTATTGAAGGGGTACTGGGATGGTGTTGGAAAATAGTGCCGAGAGAATATCAGTCATGATCCTGCTAAATCGTGGAATAGGCTCAAAGTATCCGGTGATTTTCTTCACTACTAATTTTTTTAATTTTTATTTTCCTCTTCCATGCCTTTTAGTATCTAGTTGTGTATTGTGGCGTCAGCCTAAACACGGGCCACTTATGCTCGAACCCTCGTCAGGAGATACGAGGGCGGGCACGTGACGTCATGGGCTAGAAGGAGTGTCCTGGTACTTAAGGTCTCTCACCGCGAGACCTTAGACGAGTCAACCGGTAGCTGAGCCCGAGGGAACAACCTCGCTCAGTTACAGCAACACAGTAATATAGTTAGCGCACCCACCCAACGTGTCACCACTGAATAAACAACTGTTTGAACCGACCTGACATCTCACCTTTATTCATCACGTTTGGTGCTGCTACAGTATACCGATGTAATGAAGAAATGCTTCCTTCGCCTCGACAATTTTGCTTTGGTCGGTAAATGTGTGCATGAAATATGTAACGTTGACTGAGCGTTGGCCTATGCTTAATTGGATAAAATGTCTTCAGAGAAAGAATAACTGAGATTTAAACTCGGTCCTTTTTAGGAGTAAACACACGTGCTATCAACCCAATCAACCCAAATTACATAAGAAACATATCACCTTCATGTATTCACATGTGTGTTGATCTTAAGTGCCTCCAATCTATTTTGGTAACTGCTACATATAAATGCTTAAATGAAGTCTGAGCAGAGATTGACTAGTATTTGACACTTAAACACAATGTTTTGCAGCTAATGGGAAATGGAAAGCAGAGTGCATTACATTAAAAATGGTGCTGAAGCTATTTTTGTTGAATATCACATATAACAAAGTCTACCTCCAGTATAGATTTATCATATCTGCCTCATTGGCTTCAACATGAATTTTAAATGTTTATACTACTAATGGAAACAAAATGACCTAAAATACTAACAATTTCAACTTCTGCAGCATTTTACATTCTGGCATGTATCTGATACTCCTCCTACCCCGGGCTCGCCCTCTTAACAGACTCACATTCCTACACTTAGACGTGCCACATTGCAATGATGCACCACACAATGCAAAGTCTTTGCTTTGTTATTGCCCAGTTAAGTGGTGTCCAATAACTGCCCCCCGCCCCCACCATGCACAGTGCCCACACGCAGCAAACTGATTTGTGCTGCTACAGGTGCCAACAAAATCCCAAGCATTTGTATTTATGTTTATATTTTCCAATGTTACTATGGTACTCGGTTTTTAAGAGGCTGATTTTGAAAGGTTTTAACATATGCTTTGATGGTGGATCTATTTATATTGGAAACCTATGCAGACTGAATTTTATAAGTTTAGATCACTGGAGGATGCATAGTTCATAACTCTTTTCATCCTGGTAGTAAATATATTGAGGCTGGATAAAGAAAGCTGCTTTCAAAAGTACATTTGAAAGGAGTATTTTAGTGAAAAATATATTGTGGAAAATATACCAACTTGGCTCTCAGTGTCAGCATTTAGCAGTAGAAGGTTAAAAGCTCCATTATTTTGCACTGATGTTTTGCCAGGACATCCTCAACTGGTCCAATTTATTTTGTTCCCACAATAGCCGCCTTGGTATTTTGATGGATTAATGATTCAAACAAAATTGTCTTGTACAATTTTGCAAGCTACAGGCTTCCTTTATTTTTCTCCTATTTGCATGTTCTGTCACTATCAATAGTTTTCAAATAGATTTAGGGGAATCAACTAGATTTAGATTTCCTATTTATTTCACCTTTAAAATGGGATTATTATCCATACCATGGTATTTCCATATTGAAAAAACTCTTTCTTTACAGATAATATGAAATGTAAATGTCATAAAGTTGGTCTTTTCCTTTAGGAAAGCAAGCAAACTGAAGACTTGTATATACAGTACCCTTCACTTCGCTTTCACAAAGTTCCGAATAGATTATAGCAATGAAGTACGTTTGAAGTATAGCCACTGTGATAACATAAAGAAAAAGCAAGAATTAGTTTATGCATATCAAGTTCCCGCATGAGCCACTTAAATGTAAGCCAGAAATTTTGATTCTGAGAGTCGAGTTTGAGATATCAACATTGGCTAGGTCACTAGGCAATTCACCTTTTCCTTGATATAATGCCTCCGGATGCCTACTATCTGTAAGAGCAAACACAGCCTTGATTTAACATGTCGTTCAAAAGGTGGGATCTCTGACATAACATTCCCTCAGCATTGCACAGGAGCATTCTCCTAAATGTTGGCACTCGTGTCTGTGGATTGAGAATCAAACAGAACCTTATAATTCAAAAGCAATGGTACCCAACAACTCTGTGTTGTAAATACCTACTGCATTTTGGATCGAATAATTTAGCATCAATAATTACAGCAAACTTTGGCAAGCACATGCCTAATGGTGAATCTGACTTTAGATAAGAAAGATATAAAGTATTTGCATCACAATTCAAGAACTTATTATAAATGCTTCAGTGTGATCAGTCTTAGACTAAAATTCTTTAGAATTTGTAATATATAATTTGTGATTTTGTTTTAAAAACACGTTTTTCCAAACTAATGGGTAAATTGAGGGCCACTTGGATGGGATCATACCTCTACTTAAAATAAACTACTTTGCAGATGACAGCTTATATTTTGTACTAGTTTTCTTGTAGCAAGGCTGGTCGTTTAATTGCGCCTCTAATTTTAGTACATGCGCTAACAATTATTATAAGCTCCAACTGACTTTGTTCGATTTGGACAGACTTTTACTTTAAGTTATTTACAAGGTTGTCCTAAAATGTCTTTATGATGAGTGCTCTATTACCATTCTTGTTGAGTGAGATTTTTTTGTGTTAATTTTCAAAAAGCATGTGATTTCTAGAGCATTGGAAACCTAATGATCAAGGTCACTTATTTATGATGACCAATAAAATAAATCCATTCCAACATGTGTATTGGTGTGCTTCATTAGTGTTCTCCATTCTTTGAAAAGATGGAGTTCTTTAACTTAATGATGTATAGTTGCTGTGGCCTTCACAATACCGTTATATCAGTCCTGAAATACTGGCAAGCAAACCATAATTTGATCACTGTTGTCTTGGAACAGGGTAAGACCACTATAGTGCCAACAGCACCCCACATAGCAAAAAAATGCTGAACTCCATTAATGATGACGGAATTCCACTTTTCTTAATTTGTGTGTTACATTGACAAACATACCAAGAGCATTGGTCCCAATTTATAGATTCCAAATACAGATATTTAAAGGATTACCTTTGGTTAAGCAATGTAAATGTTAATAATATGTGGCTTGGAACAGACAGATTAGACTATATCAGCCCACTCCTAATTTAATTTACCCCTTTGATATGTTTGTTTTCTATGTTATTTGATTAACCTCAAAGAATCAAGCACCCTGTCTTTCTAAAAACTTTAAGGTGATCTGTCTCAGAGGGTGAATTACTAGCAGAGGTCTGCTTGTGCAGTAGCAGCAAAGTTAGAAATTCTGAACTAATATCTGATGAATAAGCCTCAGTGGAGCAGAAACAATGATACAAAGTTTTTATTTTCAGTCAAGATTTCAGTAAATGTTGAAACTATTGCATTGGCATCCACATTAAAACAAAAAAATTAAACCAAACTGGTAGATATTCATTCGTTATTACCTCTACTAAAATAGATGTATACTGCTTCAAAAATGAGTTCAAGTGCATGTAATTAAAGGCGACAGCAAATTCTGCTCTGCTAAAGGATACAGATAAATTGAACAGTAGAGTGGCATACTGTCGTGATCGTATTGAATGATATGACTTTGATTGTTCCTTTTTACTGTTGGCAGTCGGAAACCTGATTGCAGATGTTTCACTTAGGTAGCTTCCAACAATGGTATGAACATTGAATTTCCTTCAGTTTTGGTAACTATAGAACTCTCCCCTCTCCCTCCCCCCCCCCCCCCCCCCCCGACAACCACTCCCTCCTTCCACCCTCCCCACTCCCTTGCCAGCCCCCACCTACATTCCTTTCCCTTGCTTCCCAATTCACAACTCTTGAATCCTTTTGTCTGACACCTTCTGTCTTCTCATCTCTGACCCTTGTCCACCATCTGCCTAGTAAATACCCTCCTCACCTGTATCGACCTATTACCAGCTGGGCTTTGTCCTGCCCTTCCTTTCTTCCAGCTTTCTTCTCCCTCCCACTCCCTATCCCAAAAAAATCCGTCTGAAGAAGGGTCCCAGCCTGAAATATCATCTGTCCCTGATTTTCCAGGAAAAACAAGGGGAACAGTTGTTTCACTGCATTAGTTGGTCTCTGATTCTATCTAACACTTTAGTTATATCTATCTATGGTCTATGAAGAATTGCACTTCGGGAGCAAAAATAATTTGAGACCAGAAAAACCCAAGAATAAATAACAACCCAAGAGTCACTCTTTTTTTAATGTACTTTAAATATGAATATAGATATAACACTGTACATTTTAACACAAATCTGTATTTAAGGTTTACCTTGATTATCAATACGTATTTCGAATGATATTCAGCACCGTAACATTTCTTATTAAAATGCCCTTATTTCCCCACACCCTGGGTGTTGTGTCAACTAGTTTACAGCAACTATTGGGAGCCAACATCAGAGGGGATAGGATCAAGATTGATTGCGATATCCCTTCATTGAATTAGTATATTAATATTCTGTATCACGGTTTGTAATAAGTGAAACCACAATTTCCAAGTATTACAAGGCTGTGTGGTGCCCATTGATAGTACAGTGGTGCGGTTTCCAGGTTGAGGAAGAAAAATTAAAAGGTTTTTGGGCAGCCAAGCAGTATTATTCAAGTCTCATGTTTGGTTTTAACAAGGCTAGTTACAGAATATTTAATTTTCAGAGAAAAAATATGGGAATATTGAAGGAAGTGTTTTAACATTGGGAATATTTTAAGAATATTTTAAGGGAATTAAAATAAACTCATGTAGAAAGTTGTGGCAATTCCTCCCTATGGAAACGCCAAATGTTAATGTTACATCAATGGCATTTTTTTGAAGTAACCAAATTGGCACTCAAGACTTAACTCGGCACAATTAACTGAGTTAAGGCCAAGGTATTATTTGGGCACAATTCACAAGATCAGTTTTGTGTTTTTTTTAATTGAAAATTATATGAAATTGCTTAGGCAAGCACTTACGAAATTTCTTCCTTTCTAGGCAGAGAATCCACCTGATGGTCCTGATTTAGGTTATGGATCATTTCATCAACAGTACTGGTTGGATGGAAAGATTATTGCAGTGGGAGTAATCGATATTCTTCCTCGTGGTGTCTCCTCTGTGTACCTTTATTACGATCCAGATTATGCATTCTTATCATTGGGTGTTTATTCTGCAGTCAGGTGAGATTTTATTTTGCTTTTCAAAATACATTGATGCACATACCAGATATTTGTATGGAAAGTAAAATGATAGTTGTCTTTAGATTAGTCTGTGATTGCCTTTAGATTAGTCTGCGATTTAACATAAAACAAGATTTGCTCATTCAGCATTTTTGATCCAGGAGTTTATCCTTGCATTGAAACATCTCACACATTGTTCTGTTGTTGTTGCTCGAGTCCATAAGAATGATTAATGTGTAATTAAAACAAAAGTGTGTACACTCTGATCTGTGACACATGAGAGCTGGTAATTTTGCCTCTGCCATTTATCTTTATTGACTTTATGGAAGGTATAGAACAATGCATATCTACATTTTCCCATCGATGTTGGAGTTTACGGTAAGTTGTGTGGATGGGAATGGAATGTTTCCAGCTTCTTGCACATTTCCTGGATTTCCCCTTAGTTTAATCATAATAAAAAGACAGCTATATTTGAAAACTGTGCTATTGGATGGGAAATTTGACCTGAAATATCTAGTTGATGATTAGCCAGGTTATTGTCAGATTTTTCCCAATATAATTGTTGCAATGAACTAGCTGTTCATGTTCCTTAAGAATTCCAAGGTTGGAATTCCAGTTATCCACCTTTTTGTGCATAACACAGTTAAATCATAGAATCATAGAAAATAAATGCAGGAGTAGGCCATTCGGCCCTTCGAGCCTGCACCGCCATTCAATATGATCATGGCTGATCATCCAACTCGGTATCCTGTACCTGCCTTCTCTCCATACCCCCTGATCCCTTTAGCCACAAGGGCCACATCTAGCTCCCTCTTAAATATAGCCAATGAACTGGCCTCAACTACCTTCTGTGGCAGAGAATTCCACAGACTCACCACTCTCTGTGTGAAAAAAGATCTTCTCATCTCGGTCCTAAAAGACTTCCCCCTTATCCTTAAACTGTGACCCCGTGTTCTGGAGTTCTCCAACATCGGGAACAATCTTCCTGCATCTAGCCTGTCCAACCCCTTAAGAATTTTGTAAGCCTCTATAAGATCCCCCTTCAATCTCCTAAATTCCAGCGATTACAAGCCGAGTCTATCCAGTCTTTCTTCATATGGAAGTCCTGCCATCCCAGGAATGAGTCTGGTGAACCTTCTCTGTACTCCCTCTATGGCAAGAATGGCAAGAATGTCTTTCCTCAGCTTAGGAGATCAAAACTGTACGCAATGCTCCAGGTGTGGCCTCACCAAGATCCTGTACAACTGCAGTAGAACCTCCCTGCTCTTGTACTCAAATCCTTTTGCGATGAATGCCAACATACCATTCGCTTTCTTCACAGCCTGCTGCACCTGCATGCCTACTTTCAATGACTGGTGTACCATGACACCCAGGTCTCGTTGCATCTCCCCTTTTCCTAATTGGCCACCATTCAGATAATAATCTACCCTCCTGTTTTTGCCGCCAAAGTGGATAACCTCACATTTATCCACATTATACTGCATCTGCCATGCATTTGCCTACTCACCCAACCTATCCAAGTCACCTTGCAGCCTCCTAACATCCTCCTCACAGCTAACACTGCCCCCCAGGTTCGTGTCATTCCCAAACTCGGAGATGTTGCATTTAATTCCCTCATCCAGATCATTAATATATATTGTAAATAGCTGGGGTCCCAGCACTGAGCCTTGCTGTACCCCACTAGTCACTGCCTGCCATTCTGAAAATGACCCGTTTACTCCTACTCTTTGCTTCCTTTCTGCCAGCCAGTTCTCTATCCACATCAATACTGAACTCCCAATACCGTGTGCAATCAATTTCTACTTCTTTGTATCAGGTTTTTAAGTAAGTTCATTCCATTGATATAACTAAATTACCATTCTCATCTCTATTTTAAGTTTATGATTAGATAAGTTATCGAAAGAAACTTCCTCCCTCCTAACATCCCATGCATCATGTCATAGGTGTATTATGGATTGGTTTAGTTCCAAGTGCCTATTTACCAAAGAGAATATGCTTTCGGAGAAAGTGCTCTGGAACCACCACGACTGGTGTTGTGATCTTATTCTGATTCTTGACCAAGGACCCTGGTTACAAAATCAGCTCTGCTAAACTTAACCAAATTATATTCTGGTGGCAGATTATCATTCAAACCCTGCACTAAAAAAAAGCAGAGTACCTTGATCTAACAAATGTTAGAGGACTGGTTGTTTAAAATATGATACTGTTCTAATTTCCTGAGGCCTGGCAGTAATTGGGAAATGGGATATGAAATTATATATTGCTTCTATTTCAATTTCAAACCGCCTTTGACGTAACTTCAGTTCTGATGGAAATTAAAACACTCAAACCTGTTCATAGCAGATCTGATGGTTCTCTGTGAGCCAACAAACCAGTCCTCTTGTGAATTGCCTTTATTGTCATTCAGACCTTTCAGCCTGAACGAAATTTCATGCCTGCAGTCATACATATTTAAAAAATAACAAAACCACACAATAAACACAAATTTAACATTTACCACAGTGAGTTCACCAAACACCTCCTCACTGTGGTGGAAGGCAAAAGGTCCATTTCCCTCCACAGATGCCACCTGACCCATAGGTGTTTTGCATTTTAGCTTCAGCAGATTACACCAAATATTTAAAAAAACATTTGGAGATTGAAGTAAACATTTTTTTTTAAAAAGCAGAAAAAAGTGTTGTATACATGAAAGACAGTTCATCTGATTCCTATATTCAATTTATAGCTTAAAATTGCAACTCGAAGATAATTGAATTTTAGCTGAAAACTTTTAAGAGAATAAATATGTAGAAACCAGAAATATAATGATTGTAAACTCAGATTTCTGGATGAAATGCCAGGCATATTCAACTTTGTATTTGAAGTAATAGCAAATGCAGGCAAAGGTAATGGAGTAAATATCAGGAATTTGGATTTTAAAGTCCTTAAATGAGGCACCACCGACTCATGCCCAAGGTTAGAATGTGAAATAGAAGAAAAGGAAATAAATTAGCTACGAAATGGAAGCAAACAGTTGATAATTTCTTAGATTTGCAGGTGGGATATAATTTACCATTGAGGTTAATATTTGTCAGGAATATAAAGTCTGATTTCAAAATTTACAGACCAAATTGGGAGGAGCAGCATGTGACAGAATACTGGAAGGCATTAGTAAAACAAGCAATGGATTTTACTCCTAGAGAAAGAAAGAGAGAAAAATGAAATGCAACCAATTTATGTTAACCGTGCATCCAACTTTGGTGAGAAAACCACCTTTCAGATGTAATTCCCAGACATATGGCGACGATAAAACCATTAACGGCACCCACTAGGGTGCATAAAAAAGGACTCTGAAGTATTTTATCAGAACTTATCAAGTGGCTCAATGGCAGATGTCAGAGACCCGGGTGCTGTATGGAGTCTGTACGTTCTCCCCGTAACCGCATGGGTTTTCTTCAAGATTTTCTACCACAGTCCGATGACGTGTAGGCTTGTAGATTATTTGGCTTGGTATAATGTAATTGTCACTAGTGTGTGTAGGATAGTGTTAATGTGCGGGGATCGCTGGTCGGCACGGACCTAATGGGCCGAAGGGCCTGTTTCCCTGTTTTATCTCTAAACTAAAAAAAACTAAAAGGTGGAAGAGGCTGATATTGTACTTTCAAAATAGGAAAGTTTATGGGGTTACTCTGATTAAAGTTCTGAACAAATTGAATGTAGAGAGAATGTTTCGTCTTTAAAGCATTCCGGAAAAGGAGGACAAAACCAGTCCTTTCCCAAACCCACTACAAATTTAAATAAAATGTTTTTCAAAGGTTGTTACATTTTCTACCACTAGGAGTAGATGATGAGATGAACAGCAGCATCTAAGAAAAACTAAATAAACATGAGGAGCAAAGATTAGGCCATGCTTATGGAACTTAATGAGATGCAAGAAGACAATGTATGGAGCACAAATTTTCGCCCCAGTTACGCTTTTGTTTTTAATTTATGTATAAAAGGCCTTGGGACTTTCTTTAATCCGATTTGCCCACGACATTACATAGCATCTAATTGCTAGTTTGAGTTCTTGCCTGCTTGCTTTATATTCTTTAAAGGGCCATGTCTGATTCCATCTTTTCTCAGCCTGTATTTGCATCCTTGTTCTTGTTGAAGAAATTTAAGGTTCCCTTACCTTGCCACCCTTATCCTTCCTCACTCAAACATGCCGATCCTGGTCTTTAAACAATTCCCACATGTTTGATGTGGACTTTGCCAATTACAGCTGCTCCCAATGTACTCTCCCAAGCTCCTGCCTAATAATATTGTAATTTGCCTTACCCCAATTTAGTACTTTCCCTAAAGGTTCAGACTAATCCTCATTCATAACTATCGTAAAACTTATGGAGTTATGATCATCGTTCCCAATATTCAACTGCACTTTCTTTCTATCCTTGCTTCACTCTCATGTGGAAAGGATAGTCAGGGTTCTTGAGTTGCAAGCCTGGAGGGCCTGTTTTTAAACTATTCCCTAAATTTTATTTGCAGGACCTATTCTCCCTTCCTACCTATGGCAATGGTATCAAATGGACCACAACATTTAGCAGTTCGCCCTCTCCTATCAGAATGTCCAGTACTTTCTCTGAGACATCCTTGATCCAGGCACCAGGAAGGCAACACACTATCCCGAAGTCTCACTTGTGGACACAAAAACGTCTGTCTGTACTTGACTATAGTCTCCTATTTTCTATGGTTCACCAAGACTGAGCCCAACCCTGGTGTTCAACAAAGCCAGATGTGGTGCCACTGTCCTAGCTGCTGCTCCTATTTGCCCTTGAGAGGCTATCACCCCCAACAATATCCAAAATTCTCAACTCCCCCAGCTCCATTTCCCCCTCACAACCCCCCCCCCCAACAGTGTCCTGTCCCGAAACGTCACCTATTCATGTTCTCCAGAGATGCTGCCCGACCCACTGAGTTCCTTCAGCACTTTGTGTCCTTTTGTGTAAACCAGCGTCTGCAGTTCCTGTTTCCCCAAAATGGTATACTTGTTTGAGAGGGTGAAAGTTGCAGGAGAATCCTGCACTTATCTGCCTGCTTCTCCTGGCAGACACTTCTATCTGGCTGAATCTTTGGTGTAACTACCTCCTTGTAACAACTGTCTGTAATCCCCTCTGCCTCCCGTGTGCTTCTCAGTGAATCCGCCTGCGGCTCCAACCAACCCATGTGGCTAAGATGAGCTGCAGCTGGACACACTTGCCTCAGACATAGTCATCAGGGCACTTGATCGTTCTCCGAGTGCCCACATTTGACAGGAGGAGCATGCCACTCCACTGACTGCCATAACTTCCCCTTGATGTATACTTTAAAATAAATCTAGTGGATTGAAAGAGAAATAAATCTTAAGCAGGTTACATCCACATCAGTGAAGCCTGCTATTCACCAAAGCCCGCACTGTTACTTCACCTCACAGCAGCATTCTCAACTCGCAGCAGCCCCTCTCAATGAAGCTGCTACAAAATGGCCATTCTGCTAGAACTGACTTCCTTTTACTTGTTGCAGAAGTCCTAGAAAAAAAACAAGCCATTACCTGCTGATGAACTTTTAAACTCCTGTTTTTTTTAATTTACCGCCCATGACTAAGCTCACTGTGAAAAGTTGTGACTGTCAAGATCTATGACACAAAATCCTGAACACTTGCTTGAAGTTATGGAGAGGCTGAAGCTCGTCAAATGCTGCAAACATAAATCCAGCTGGTATCTAATTCTGAATTTACACCATTGATCGCAAATTATAACTGGTACTTAAGATTTTTTTCATTCAGTTTTATCTTTTTTCATCCAGTTTTATGTTTCACTGTTTTCTTTAGCACAAGACTGATTTGAATTACTAAGAGTATATTGAATATTGTTGGTTATTAAAACAAATGCTCTGCAGAATGGTCCACTAAAAGCAAGCCACAGCAATTTAAAATAAAAAGTTAGAATACATTAGAAAAGTGTTTTTCTGCTGTATGTAGTACTTCAACGGTAGTTGAAAACACTGTTTTCATTCTTTTCCTCCCAATCATTACAACTGTGTTCATAGTTTAAATTCCAAGTTTCGATTAAAAGAGGCATACTTATACTTTTATTTGTGCAGGTGGTATATTTACATATGAATTGGCTTTGTGGTCTGAAAAGTCTTCTCTTTTACTTGTTAAAAAGCAAAGGAGAAAAATGCTCTCATTATTGCTCATTCTGTTGTCTTCCACCCAGCTGGTGATCTCTGTTCAAGAAAAATATCAGGATATGAATATTAACTAGAAGCAGCTAAATGGGCCCTTTAATCAAAGACTATTTGAATTTCAGATAAGCTATTTGGAGAGGAGACGGCACTAGCATAGAAGCATGATTCGTGTGTAAAGCTGAGATGTTTTCTGAATGTGGTGTCCTTTTGTTATTTCCCATTCTCTTTTCATGGTCAGAGTGGGTTACAGGGAGAGATGTTTAGAATGCTGAACCTGAGAGAAATGTAACCCAAGAATGACTCTAGTACTGCTTTTCACACATTTAAATGGCCATTGATTTTGATTGTATGCTATAATTTATTCTAGGGAAATTGCTTTTACCACTGAGCTACAGAAGACAGTCCCTAATATCGGTCATTACTACATGGGCTTCTACATACATTCATGTCCTAAGATGAAGTATAAGGTAATGTTTTCTTTGGCTCTACTTTCACTCCTGTCCATTGTTGAAAGGTTTATAATCTTCAAACGTTTATAATGCAGGAGTCCTTTTGGCCCATTATGACTGTGCCAGTTAAACAAGAAATACCCGGCCTCATCCCACCTTCTATAGGCCTGCAGTTCATGGCTCTTCAGGTGCATACCCAAGTACTTTTAAAATATTATAAATAAGTAGACTTGAAATTTTCATTTCAGTTCACACAAAATTGTAAATCGGGAAAGAATATAACATGTAGGAATATAGTGAAATGTATATTGGTGCACAAAGGATATGCAGTGCAATGACTCTAAATGCTGGTAAGTTTGTGGAGTATGAAGATTACAACAATTCTAAGCCATTGATATGACATTTTTCAGAGTGGGACATTAATGATGGACTGGAAGGAAGTAGAAGTAGGAAACGGGCTTAAAGGAGCAACTTTGTATTTAGCATGGCAAACATCCTCATAAAAGGGTTGGAACATGTCTTGGCATACACTTGAAGCATGTTCTATCCATTTCTAAACAGTTCTAAACAAAGCTGCCTTCATGGCAACATTACCGTTTTGAAACCAAAGCCCTCCATCTAATGACATCTCTTTGCCCAAATGAATGCATTAATTGGAAGAAAGCCCCCCAAGAGAGTTCAAATAAATTATAATTGGTGACAAAATTTAGTATTGGAAAGGTTAATGAGAGTGAAAGTCAGTGAATCTCCAGGGCTTGATGAACTGCCTCCAAGAGTTTTGATGGCACTGGCTGTGGTGCTAGCTTTGATTGGCTTGTTCTAAATTACAGATCCTAGAAAAACTCCCACAATTTTGAAGGTGGTAAATCTAACCCCTGTAATTAAGGAAAAAGAGAGAGGGAAAGCTGGGAACTATATAGACCAGTCGCTCCTAACGTCTGTCATGGAAAAAATCCTGAATCTTATCGTAATGGCACGTAAAATAATTTTCGTATTAGGCAGAGTCAATATAGATGTATGACGGAAATCACGTTTGACAAATCTGTTTTATATACTAGAGATTATTTTGCAAACGTAGAGGACATGGTATTAATATACTAGAATTAATTTAGGTTTGTTCACAATATGCTCACTGATTTGGATAATGAGATAAGCTATAATATCTCCAAGATTGCTAAGAAGGGAATACAGATATTGGGAAATATGGGCAGAAAAGATGAATGGACAAAGTATGTCAGATAGAAAATAATCCAACATTTTGTATTTGATAGAAAATGGATTTTAAATGTTGAAAGGTGTTGGCATTTAGAGGGGTTCCGCAGCACTTCAACATTGAAAGTTAACATGTAGATATAGCAACGATTTTGAAAGGTCACTATACTGTTCGCCTTTATAGCAAGGAGATTGGATCATCTTGCCCCATTTGACAGAATCCTGTGAAACTGCATCTGCAAGATTATGAATGTCTGGTCTCCCTACCTGAGAAAGGAAATATGTGCTGTAAATAGAACACAATAAAGGTTCACCAGCTTGATGCCTGGGGTTAGACACAAAGCTGGAGTAACTCGGGGGAAAGGCAGCAGCTTCTCTCCGGAGTCACCCATTCCTTTTCTCCAGAGATGCTGCTTGTCCTGCTGAGTTACTCCAGCTTTTAGTGTCTATCTTCGGTTTAAACCAGCATCTGCAGTTCCTACCTGCACATGACGCCTGGGGTGACAGGTTTGTCAGATGAGGGGGTGGATTGTAGTTGTTCAGTGATAGAAGGGTGATTGAAAAATTGAAAATTCATAATGAGCTTGACAATACGGATGTGATACTGTTGTTCTGTAAAGGAGAGGTGCTGTAGGTCAGACAAGGAGATTGAATTAGTGTTGCATTCTGATTTCAATTTTATTGAACCTATTCTTTTGGAAAACAAAGTCCCAATTTTTTTCTCCTTTTGATTGATTCATCTTCGTTGAAAACATTGGCGACGCAGTGGTGCTGGTTTCTGACGGGCACGGTGACGGATGCACCACACATCTCTATCCTCCATGCACCTGGCAAGCTCCTCTTTTGTCTCTGCACATGCATCTTTCATCAACGTTTTCAGCATCGACTTGATTGGCCGTCCTGGGTCACATCTTCCATGGGTAGGTTCCCACAGCACAACCTTGTTTGCTGACATTTCTCGGTGGCGGTGACCAGCAAGCCTCATCCTTCTCGTCCTGATCTTCTCGGTCAAAGGTGGAATCTCCCCATAGAGCTGGGCGTTGGTGATGTGGTCCCTCCAACTGCCATTTTGAACTTTTCTGAGCATTTGGATGTAGGTACCATCGAGAGACTTGGACAGTGCTCCATTGAGAGTCCATGCTTCACACCCGTACAATAATATGGTCTCTACAGTTGCATGGAAGAATCTCAGTTTGAGACCCTTAGACATCCGAGATGTCCAGATTTTCCCCATGTTATTGAGGGCTTTCCATGCAAGCGCTTTCTGGACCTTGATGTCATTCTCCGAGATCTGCATCCTTGCTGCCAGGTACTTGGTCCTCCACTTTCTTGAGAGATGCACCACCACTGGTCTTGAGAGGCTCATGGTCACCAACGTTAAACGCTATGCGCTCCGTCTTCTTGGCATTAAGGTGGAGGCCCACTTTCTCGTTATCTATCTAGACCCTGCCGAGCAGCTCCTGTGCCTTCCTAATCTGGTCTGACAGCAGGACGATGTCGTCAGCGAAGTCGAGGTCCGACAAGTTGACTGGCCTGATTCTTCTTGAACGCCTTGGGGTGATTGTGAAACCGAGGACCTCATGTTCCTTGAGGGCCAGCCTCATGGCATAAGCAAGGACAATGACGGAGAGAAAGGGTGCCAGCGTGTCTCCGTGTAAGATCCCCACAAGGATCTCAAACGCTTTGCTCTCGCCATCCGGGGTGACAACCCTGGCTGTCGTGCCCAAGTGCATATCCTCAATGGCTCTCAGGAGACGAGGAGGGGTACTGTAAGCCTTCAAAATCCTCACCATTTTGCATTGATGAATCGAGTCAAACGCCTTCTTGAAATCTATGAAGGTTAGGACGGCCGGCAGGTTGTTATTCTACACCTCAATGATTCTTCGGAGGGCAAGGATCTGTGTGATCATGTTCCTCTTCTCTCTGAAGCCGCTCTGATTGTAACATACCTTTGAGTCGATAGCAACCCTAATCCGGTTGAGAATCAAACGGTTGCAGACCTTGGCCAAGACACATGTCAGGCTGTTGCCACGATAATTGTCAGTCTTGTTCAGGCTCCCAGATTTGGGGACGGGGATGACGTTGGATCGTGACCACTGTGTTGGCTTGTCATTCATCATTACCGCTGTGTTGCAGAACTTGAGCATGATGTCGTTGAGCTCAACACCTCTGGAGGGATGTTATCAGGGCCTAGATTCTTCCCTTGCTTCAGCGAGCTCTTCACTTTTCACAGCTCCTCCATGGTGAAGGGGCCGTCGTGAATCTGTACATCCATGAGGACAGTGTCGATCTCCTCATCTTCCTCAGTGACAGTTGGAGGTGACCCAAGCAGGTTCCTGAAGTGGGTGAACCACATCGGGTCGGGTCAGGGGGGAGTTCCCCCCCGCCACAGGTACCATGTAATCCGTGCTACCTGCTCCATGGTCGTATAGTCGGCGACTAAAGTCTCCCCACCTAGTTTGCCAGGTGAGGAAGAGGCTGTGGACCCCCAGCAGGACCAAAAACAAGACCAGGTTTGACAAAGCGGGCTATAGGGTGTCCACTCTGTCAGCCCTTGAGTCCTTAATGCTGAGTTTAGTGGTAACCCTGTCACCACTGTCATAGTATGCTACTCCCCTCACAACAGCAGCCTTGAGGCCAAAGTGGAACAATTCTATGGCCTCCTATTTGCGATGGAGCGAGTACGTGCACACAATTTTCTGGCGGTGCTTGGGGACTTCAGTGCCTGCCTCGGACCAAAGGATGCCTGTTACACCTATCACACTAACTGGAATGGTCAACACCTGGCCAGCATTCTCCACGAGTACAGTCTCCCTGCAGCGAACATCATGTTCAAGAACGACGGGGAAAGCTGTGGACACATCAGGACCGGTGCACAGAAGGGAAGCGACAGCTAGATTACATCCTGGTGCGACGCAAACGGCACAAAAGTGTCATGGACGCTGAAGCCTACAGCACTTTTGAGACCGTGAGCTCGGATCACCGAGTGGCGACAATGCAAGTGAGGCTTAGCCTGAGGCAGCCTAAGACTACAGGCCATAAGGAAAAGTGGAGTGGAAGTTGTTTTCCTTTCGAACAGATTTACAGGCCCAATACACAGCAGATATGGTGAACCGCTACCGGATTCTGGAGGTGAAGAAACAAGAAGAGGCGTAGGAAGAGGAAAGGGGAAGAGCTGAGGCGAGGGAAAATGCTACGGCTCACTACGAACAGTTCATAGAGGTCAATGAAATAGGGTACGGGATTGACATGGATAGAGAATTGGTTGGCAGACAGGAAACAAAGAGTAGGAATAAATGGGTCCCTGGCTGAATGGCACGCAGTGGCGAGTGGAGTGCCGCAAGGCTTGGTGCTGGGGCCGCAACTATTTGTTATATATATTAATGACTTAGATGATGGAATTAAAAGTAACACTAGCAAATCTGCAGATGACACAAAGCTGGGTGGCAGTGTAAACTGCTAAATGCCAGGAGGTTGCAGGGTGACTTGGACAGGTTGAGTAAGTAAGCAGATGCAGTATAATGTAGATAAATGTGAGGTTATCCACTTTGGCCGCAAGACCAATACGCAGATTATTATCTCAATGGTGTCAGATTAGGAAAAAGGGAAGTGCAACGAGACCTGGGTGTCCTTGTACACCAGTCACTGAAAGTAAACATGCAGGACAACAGGCAGTGAAGAAAACTAATGGCATGATGGCCTTCATAACAGAGGATTTGAGTACAGGAGTAAAGAGGTCATTTTGCAATTGTACAGGGCCCTGGTGAGACCACATCTGGAATATTGTGTGCAGTTTTGGTCTCCTAATTTGAGGGAGTGCAGTTTAGGTTCACAAGGTTAATCTCCGGGATGGTTGGACTGTCATATGAGGAAAGACTGGGCTTGTATTCACTGGAATTTAGAAGGATGAGAGGGATTCTTATAGAAACATATAAAATTATAAAAGGACTGGACAAGCTAGATCCAGGAAAAATGTTCCGAATGTTGGGGTAGTCCAGAACCAGGTGCCACAGTCTAAGAATAAAAGGGAGGCCATTTAAAACTGAGACGAGAAAAAAAGTTTTCACCCAGATAATTTTGAATTTGTGGAATTCTCTGCCACAGAAGGCAGTGGAGGCCAATTCACTGGATGAATTTAAAAGAGAGTTAAGATAGAGCTCTTGGGGTGAGCAGAATCAAGGGGTATGGGGAGAACGCAGGCACGGGTTACTGATTGTGGAAGATCAGCCATGACCACAATGAATGGCGGTGCTGGCTAGAAGGGCTGAATGGCCTCCTGCACCTATTTTCTATGTTTCGATGATGCATGAATGCAAATATATATTGTCGGCACAGGAGAACAGAACACACGCAATTTAATACAAAGTAATTTCATATCTGTAGCTGAAATGTTTGTATAGACTGCCTCTTCTAATAATTTTGTAGCATAATATATTACATGTCAATGATCCGATTTACCACCTCGTGGATGTTTTAAATTAACAACTTGTCTCTTTTTCTTCTATGTCGACACCAGACATGTCTTGCCTTTCAGTTTCACAAATTAGGCCAGTGATTCTTTGTGTTAATCTAAACTTTAAAAAAATTATTTGTACAGGATCTGCTGCCACAACTCTGTTTAACGTTATAGATGGTTGACATTTGGCGGTCTTACTACCGGCAGCATTACCAAGTACACTCACTGTTATGATATCATTTACTTTGGCCAAAATGATAACCTGGATCAAGATTGCTGTTAAAATATCTGCCTAACAAAACAGTTATTTTTATGAGCCAATTTATATATTGCGGATAGGTGAAAAAACTGTGGTGTTGTTCAACAGTAATTCAGCTCCAAAAGAAATTGTGTCGGCATGAAAATGAAGTTACTAAAAATCTGATTGTCTGCCATAACTCATTTTGAGTGTCTAAAGTTTCTCTGTTGCCTTAGAGTAAAATTTATGAAGTCGTAAGAGCCTACCTTAATTCTTCAAAGGATCTCTCAATAGCCACTACCTTAGTGTCACTCTTAGCAATTATTCTTTTATTAGTCTGTTTTCAAGTGTGATTTACATTTAAATGTTTATAGTACTTCATTATTAACTTGCAATTTAACATTCTACATCTTTCTAACATTCTGGACCTTTTTCAGTTCAAATGTTCTCAGAATGTTTAGCAACAAACTTAGCATAAGTTGGTGTAATCAGTTTAGATAGTACTTTGGCTTTCAGCTTGGTTTTCTTGGTTGAGCACTTATCCTGGTGTTATAGTACAAGTACTTTGTTTTAATTGTACAGGATCTGCTGTACAATTCTATAAATGTATGGATGTGCACTTATGTCAACAAATATATTTTACAGCACCATTTTTTTTCATTTTACCTATTAATTTTTTTTTGTTAAATATTTTTTATTAGAAGTACATATCAAGATAAGGATATACATGTCATATACATTCTTAATATTATTAATATTAACAATTATTTCTAATTTGTACTTCTATGAGTTTTTCATTTTTTTATATAGATAGGAAATATAAGAGAAAAATAAAATAAAGATAGAGATTCAGAAAAATGAATGAAGTATTAGGCAGTTTGTACATCATTGGAGATATATCATGGGTTATTATATGTAAATCTTTGTCTATTTCTCCGTTCAGTCAGGTTCTCGCACCGAACCACTTTGACCCTTTAAATATTCAATAAATGGAGACTATATCCCTCTGAATTGATCCAACTTGCCCAGAAGGACAAGTCTTAATCTTTCAAGATGAAGTGTCTGCGACATTTCAGTGATCCACATTTTAATGTATGGATGTGCACTTATGTAAACAAATATATTTTACAGCACCATTTTTTTTTCATTTTACCTATTAATTTTCAAAGCATACTTTCACGGAATGCTGGCATTGCAGCCTCTAAAAATATCAAAGTTATAAATGTCACAAATCTGTATCTTAAAATCATTTTCTTCAATATAAATTATACATTGTCTTATTGCTTCTTCAGCAAAAGCAATTCTTATTTTAGGAAACAAACCTGGTATAACTTAAAACACACAAGTTTACGAAAAATGTTTATCAAATCATTTTGATTTTTGAAGCAAAATCAAGCCGTTGATTATTTGCAGTAATCTGGTTGGGTTTCTCACCCTCAAAGACTAGTTCCGGCAGATATATGTTTGTGTGTTTATGTGTAGATTTATGTGTTTGTGTGTTGATTTATGTGTATATTGAACTGAACTGTTCTGTATTTTTGTTTACAATACTCTGTTGTGCTGAAGCAATCAAGAATTTCATAGTCCTATCTGGGACACATGACAATAAACTCTCTTGACTTGACTTGTGTCTATCTTATGTATCGTGCATATATATATTCAGCTAAAATGGCAAAACCAGTTTTCCTCAGCTAAAATGGCAAAACCATTGGTCATAAGTAAAAATGTTTGTAATTCCTTCATCCTTCAAATCACAATATAATTTCCTATATTACAACTGGCTATGCATGCAGTTAGCTTCTTATCTGATTGGATAGGCTGCTTAATACTGTAGGCTGCTTCGTACTGTGAGCAAATGTGGGCCCCATATCTGAGGAAGGATGCGCTGGTTCTGGAGAGGGTCCAGGCGAGGTTTACAAGAATTATTCCATGAATGAGTGGGTTAGCTTATGATGAGCATTTGACAGCACTGTGCCTCTATTCGCTGAAGTTTAGAAGGTTGAGGAGGGACCTCATTTAAACTTACAGAATGATGAAAGGCATAGATAGAGTGGATATGAAAAGGATGTTTGCACTAGTGCAGGGTTCGGCAACCTTATGGGCCTGTCTCAGTTACGTGACTTTTTCAGCGACTGCCGGCACCCGTCATAGGTTGTTGCAGGTCAGCAAAAATTTTCAACATGCTGAAAATCCAGCGGCGACCAGAATTACGCTACAACTCTTTGGGCAACTGAGGAGACTATTCACGACCATACAGGCGACACCCCGGCGACATAAATGATGATCAGCATTTGGGTAGAATATTAACCTAAGCTTGAATATTGTCACGGTATTTAGTTGCTTATGGGCAATGATTACATCATAATCTAAAGTTGTAGGAACTGAATACTGTGCATGCACCTCAATTTCTGACCATTTGTTGAAGAGGTTATTGATGAAGTAGCTGAAGATATTGAAGAGCTTGTATAATATGGTCTTATGAGTGGAATTATTGACTTGCTGAAGGCACAGCATTCTTCACTCCCATAGCACTTACTGACTTCTGGTTTGCATATTAGATGGTGCACGTAGCTGGTCAACTTTGTTGGCTCATAGTGGGGCCCTTGAAATTTTTTGAGTAATTCCTAACTGGTTATTTTTTATATTTGTTCATGTTTTATGAATGGAAAATTTGAGCACTTAGGCCAAAGAACATGTGCTTGTGATAATATTTTGAGTTCATTTTCTATTATAAGCTTTTGTTGAAAGGATATAATGTATCATAAGAAGTGGGGAAAGAGTTGAAAGATCATACCTTTCTAATTTTTGTTTTACATTGCATATTGTTTATGCATGCTAAATCTTGATGAAGTGGTAGCTGTTACTCACTAAATTATTAAAAACCCAACTTATTTTTAAATTGGAACACAGCAACTTCCCGCTAAATTTAGTCAAGGATTGCAGTGATGAGTCATTTTAGTGTAACTGCCACAAGAGTTGCCAGCAAGATTAATTCATCACAGGTACTCAAGAGAACAGATCTTGCAGGTGATTTGCGGTACCATCAAGCCTTAAGAGACGTTTTGCTCAACTCTGAGGCCATAAATATACATGCTCATAAACAGGCTTGGATTATTTTGACTCACATATTGAGGTTTTATGATTCAACAGATATTAAAAGATGTACTTTATATCTCAGTTATAAGAAATAAGTTGGATCTGAAAAGATTCCAGCAACTGTTTAACTCGGGCATCAGCCCAGAAGATTGTTGCTTTTTCTGAGAACAGTTAAACACTAAGAGCAATTTCTGCTGACCTGAAACCTAAAATAATGGTCTCGTTTATTTTAACAAGGTGATTGATTACAGACGAGTCTAGTAAAAAGAATCCTTATGGTAAGTTCTGATGCGATAAAATGCCATATATCGCAAAGAAAAAAACCTAATGTCTCAGTTTTGGTTCCAGACAGTGTAACTAAATAGAGTGACACCTGGGTTACATTGCTGTGGTAGCGTAGACTCGTTTTCCATTGTGTACTCTGTGCATGTAATGCAGTGTAGATCTGTAAAAGGTACTGTTAATAGTTATGAAATGCTGATTTTATTTTACTATTGATTTAAATTCAGCTGATTTGGAAATGATCAATCATTGAAAATAATTTATACACAGCTTGAAGCCTGAGAAGACCCAAACGTGGTCGCTTGAGGCACCGTATGGCCACGCGGGGCCGGTCCCACTTAGAAGCGCGGAGGCGTATGGAGTTGTGCGGGGCTCCGAAAATCCTGCACTGTCTGAAAAATTTGCGCGCCAACGGCCTGTCGGCCCGCAGACGCATTGCGGGCGTACACAACGTCTTGACGGCGTACGCCTAGCACTTGGCGTTGTGCGATGACGTCACTGCCTGGCGTGGCATTGCGTGTTGACATCACCGCCCGACGCCGAGCGACGTCAAATAAGTGTATAATACATTACTCTGTAACAGCCTTGGAAACCTTGGATTGTACCAGCGGCTTATGATGCAAGAAACTAAATCCAGATCTTTCAACAGGGAATGTATTAACTTGTAATGTTTAATGATGTGTATTAGTAAATAAATTTTTATCAGCACCAAAATATAACCAGAAAGCTGAAATATGTCCAATCCATTTTCAACTCTTTCTGTCCTTTAACATTTGTAAATAGTGTAATCCTAACAGAGTGGAAAATCTCTTTTAAACTAGTACTGTGATAATATATGTGGCCAGTTATGTAAGGGTCCAATTTCTGGGGAAGTGATGGTTTCCAATACTGGTGTAAAATGCAAGTCAATCAAATATACACAGCATCGCTTTCCAAGCGAAAATCCGACGGCCCGCCTCATGCCCAGCTGATTGGTAGGTATGATGCAAATGACGTCACGCACGTACTTAGCGCGAACTTCGCGTGAACTCCACTTCCGTTTGGTCACGCCAAACGCATGCAAGTGGGACAGGCCCTTAAGAATCTATGATTTACTGTTTACATTCTTATTGAATTCTCAGCCGATCAAGCAGCATCTGCGGATAAAATAAAAGTTTGCCTTTTAAATTGACGACCTCGTTATATTGAGCCACAAGTGACAAACAATCTTTTCAAATTATGTGATCTTGAGCACCCAAGTCTTGATCCAGATTGGTCTGGATTGATGTTTAATTCTTGCCTCATCAAATGTAATCAGGCTGGATATGCCAATATGTAGCATAAACACGGAGGTGAGCAATCCTTGGATTGTGTACTCCTGGGAGGTTGTAATGGTGTTTAGCAGGGAGTAAAGTTGACAGCAGACTTTGCCTCTAGTTAAATCTGAAAGGTTTTATCACTTTTTAAATTCTGATCTTCAGTCAATTATTTATGTTAATTTGGCATTGTCATTAAACTGACTAAATAAAAAGTAGTTATTTAAATGCGCTAAAATACTTACGAGCATATTAAAACCTTGAAGGCAAAAAAATCACTTGCTTTCTTTAGTCTCCAGTTTTCAGATTTGCATTGAATGAACAGAATTCTCAAAATTAATTAATTGGTATAGGGTCGGGGAGATGAAGTGCCCAGCATAATATTGGGGATTCCCAGCAAGAAAATAGTCTTGCATGGACTTCAGTGCTAAGTAAAATGACAAATTGACAGAATGACTCATTGCGCCCTACACTTGCAATGTATCTGCATAAGTCCAGGATTGTCTTGCTTGGGAATGTTTACACACTGGTATTTCTGAAACCAAAATGACTTGGGATGATCAGCTAAATCAGTATTTTTTCTAGGTATATATCAAGCAGAATTTGAATAAGATCTTTCACAGCCACATTTTCACCAGGTTATATCTTTGCATTTTAAACTTTGTGTTTTATATCTTGCATTGGTTTGGATTTTGTGTACAAAAATAAAAGTCTCTTTTATCCATCTAAGGGAATGAAAGCAAAATTTAAACCTCTGCTCGGCTAATTGCAACTTTTGAAAATAACTGCTCTTCACTTTAACGTCGAGGAAACCAGTTGTTGCGTACAAGTTTGGACTGAAAAAACTACCTGTGCAATAATGCTGCATTGGTTTCAATTGGAATAAATGACTGCAGATAAAGCACATTTAAAAGCTAGTTTCATTTTTTTATTTTGTTGAGTTGATCAAAATGTATTCATTTCTCTATTTACTAATGTTTGCCATGTTTTATTCTGATGAGTAGTATTTAAATAGACATTGAAAGTTTTTCATTGTCGGAGACATTCACAGACTTTAGTCTCTTTGGAAGGTTTGGGGAATGGCTGATGGTGCCAAAGTGAGAGCTGCTACTTATATTGGAAAAGGCCAAATGCTGCTCAGCACCTCAGTGATCAAATGGCGTCTTGGACACAGATAGCGCCCAGGGATTTGTTACAATGTAGTGCTGCTGTTCTTCAGTGGAAGATTTGTGGGCACACCACCTCCAAAGTAAGAATGTCCATTCTACAACCTGCTACTTAGGGTAGGGCATCGTTATTTTGCGATGAACGTATTCTATGTGCGCATTATAGACATCCCTTCCAATTTGTGCCTTTTCCTGTACAATATGCTTTTGTTCTATTCTCTGTTGTTGTATACATAGTTTTAACACATTATCCAGCAGTGTCTGTTGATCCTTATCGCTTGTGTGCTGCAAATAACTTCCTTTTGTATGTTATAACTTTTGCAACATCTCTATGTGATGTTTGGTGGACCGTGTGGGGTGGGAGGACCCTTTGCTCCTCCCGTGCAGCAGGTGGCACTGCACAGGACAAAGGGAGATGTTTTGTATATAGTTATCTCTGTCTGTACACAGTGTGAGTGTGCAGTCAGGTCGTGTGGTTGCAGCCATTTTTAGTTGTCTTGTTCCCAGCATTGAGTTAATGTAATAAAGACTTCTGTTGTACCTTGAAGACTCTCAAGTTTTATACAGACATTGAACAAGAATACGAAAGTGGTGTCAGGAGTGGGATCTGTAGTGTATTCAAACTAACATGTCTCGGCAATTCGATCGTTTCGATCCCGAGCGAGAAAGGTGGTCGTCGTATTTAATGCGTGCTGAGTTTTACTTTGAAAGTACGGCAATTACGACTTACCTGAGGAAGAAGGCTCTCTTGTGTTCATCAATATCTCCAGAAACTTGTGCACTACTTCAAAATTTACTTACATAAGAAGTTACTGAAGTTTCATATGCTGAAATCACAATGGCTTTGCACCTGCATTTCGAAGAAAGTTGAATTTTCCTCGTAGCTTGCCTTGATTTCCACACGATGGTGCAAAAGGAAGGGCAATCGATTACCGAATTTCTTGCCGAACTTCGCACCAAGGCAAAGGCATGTGATTTTAAAGCTCAATGCTGCGAAAAGTGTCAAGACAATGCGTTGTGGGATAGCCTGGTCATGGGCTGCCAGCACGCATTCATCCAGCAGGTGATTCTCAAGGAATCGGATGCCTTATTGAAGAATATGCTGCAGTGTGCTAAGATGGCCGGGCTGCCAAGTAAAGAACTGCGCAAAACAGCGTTGAAGCTCCCTCAGGAGGTGCATACAATTCGTCAGACTCGTCCGCAAAACCAGTATTATCACTTGATCGATCCAGAGCAAATCCGGAGAAGGAGGGACAGTTTCCAAAAAGCCGGCCCCCTGTGGGGGGGGAGGATCAAAACCCTGCTACCGGTGCGGCTTGACTGCTCATTATCACCGTAAGTGCCCGTATATCGAGTCCGTTTGTTATGCTTGTTACCGCAAAGGTCATCTCCAGGCAATGTGTCAATCCGTAGGAAAGCTGTGAAAGGGCAAGAAAGCCCAAAACACAGTCATCCAAATTGCGGAGACCATTTCTATTTAAGTGCTCGGTGTGTCCATAATCACCGACAAGCCGAGGATTTCGCTGCGTGTCTCGAATGTCGATCTACAGTTCCAGGTGAACACTGGTGCGGCTGTGTCGCTAGGAGGTCAGAACATCTGGGAGAGGATTGGATCGCCAAAATTGAAACCGGCCAACATCCGCCTTTTCGGATACGGACAACAGTCCATTCCCACAAAATGCAAATGCATTGTCGCTGTTTCCTGTAATGTTATGACACAGATGTTGCCGATGATCGCCGTTGGCATAGAAGGTACATCCCTGTGCGCCATAAACTGGATCCATGCTTTCAAGCTTGACATGAACGCCTTGATCTACGATGGCATTGTCATCTACCACGGATTGCAACGTGGTCAGCAAGTGCGAGAACAACCTGCAGAAGGTTCTTGACCAGTTTCTGGCAGTTTTCGCACCTGGACTTTGGCATTGCACGAAGATGAAGGCACAGCTCATACTCAAAGACAATGCTGTCCCTAAGTTCTTCAAACCAAGACCAGTTTCGCTCAGTCGGATGGACACCGTCGACAAGGAACTCTGCCGTCTTGAAGAAATGGAAATTATCACCCATGTGAACCATTCAGAATGGGCCACACCAATAGTTGCGTTCAGAAGCCTTGCGGCAAGGTGCGCATCTTGTGGCGACTACAAAGTGACTATAAACCCTCAATAGCACATTGACCAACACCCCTTACCAAGAGTGGGTGAGCTGATTGTCAAGCTGCAAGGAGGACAGTACTTTTCGAAATTGGACATATCCGACGCGTATCTCCAAGTAGAACTGGACGACAAGACAAAAAACCTGCTCGTGATCAACACGCACAAGAGACTGTTCAGATTCAACCGATTGACGTTTGCATCGGCGCCGGCCATCTTCCAGAAACTGGTTGCCGGGATTCCGTATGTAGCTGCCTACCTGGATGACATAATTGTCACCGGCCGGACAGAGGAAGAACACCTGCAGAACCTAAAACAAGTTCTCACGGCACTGAACAACTACGGCATGCAGTTGCGCATGGATGTGCGCATTCTTCCGACAACAGGTCACATATCTCGGACATGTGATTTCGGCAAGTGGTCTGAAGCTATCGGAAAAAAGAATGGACGCCATTGTGAAATTGCCGACGCCCGAAAATGTGAAGCGGCTTGAAAGCTTCATTGGCAAGGTGAACTACTGTGGCAAGTTCATACCGGCGCTTTTGACTTTGTGCACACCATTGAACAACCTGCGAAAACAGGATGTCGAATGGCACTGGTCCAAAGAGTGTGACCATGCATTCACCAGGTTGAAGGAGATGCTCGCCCGGAAGACGCGTTTGGTCCACTATGACCCATCAAAGCTGACCTCGCTGGCTGCCGATGCATCGCCGTATTGTCCTGGAGCTGTAATCTCACAAACGGCGCCGAACAGCAAGGAAGAACCAATCGCGTTCGCATCCAAAACACTGACGATAAACTACAGTCAAGTGGAGAAAGAAGCACTGGCGATCGTGTTTGGTGTCTGGAAGTTCCACCAATATTTGAGTGGGCGACATTTCCTGCTCATCACCGACCACAAGCCGCTACTGACTATTTTCATTCCGGAGAAAAGTTTGCCTGTTATGACGTTGCAGCGTCTACAAGGTTGAGCCCTGATCATGATGGGATATGATTACCACATTATTTACCGACAGTCTGCCGAGCATGCCAATGCCGATGCACTGTCTCGTCTACCGATTGGACCCTTCCTGACGTTTGATAAAGAGGAGGTAATTATGGAAATTGAGACGGATGTGAACTTGCTCAACACGCGGGTCATTGCCGATTTCCCCGTCTCCGCAATGACGGTCGCCAACTACACGAGCACAGACCCCATTTTGTCGAAGGTACGACATTTTGTCACTCAGGGGTGGCCGAATTCCAAGCTGGACAAGGAATTCTGCTCGTTCCAGAATGCGCAAACGTAAATCTACTCAAAGGATGGCATTCTGCTCCGCGATTGTCGAGTGATCATTCCGACGGAACTGAGATCGCAAATTCTGAAAATGTCGCGCAAGACGCACTTTGGAATTGTGCAAATAAAGGAGCTCGCCCGCATGCATGTCTGGTGGCCGAATATCGAGACCGATATAGCTGGCCACTGCAAGGACTGCACACCATGTGCTGAAACAGCGCCGAATCAGCCGGAAAAGACCTCCGGAAGGCCCGTCCCCGACCAACCATGGCAGTGAATCCATATAGATTTTGATGGACTGTTCCTGGAGGACATGTGGCTAGTCGTCATGGACGCCCATTTGGAATGGCCACATGTTATCCAAATGAATAAATATCTGACCACTGAAGCAACCATTTCTGCGCTCGACGATTTGTTCGCCATTTGGGGATTGTCCTTAACAATCGTAAGCGACAATGGACCCCAAATTGCCTCGCAAATGTTCGGTGACTGGCGCAAACATCACTCAATCATGCACCTGACATTAGCTCATTTTCATCGACCCTCAAATGGTGAGGCAGAGCGGCTCGTCGGCATTTTCAAGAAGGCCATGAAACATGCTGTTGAAATTGAAAATAAATCGAAACAATTGGCATTGCGCGATTTCTTACAGCAATATCGAACCATTCCAAACTACAGGTCGAACTCCAGTGGAATGATGCTCGGACCTCAAGTGCGTACTCCCTTATCAGTTTTGAACCCAACCCGTAACTCTTATACAGAGCACACTCAGCCAACAAAGTCCAACAAGTCCAAATTCGACATTGGCGACTCCGTATATTATCGTATTTATACGGCCAAACAAAGCAAATGGTGCGCTGGCACGATCATAGCTCACATTGGAACCAAAATATGCACCGTCCAAGAAGAAGGACAATGCCGACGGCATGATGACAAATTAAGAAGCTGCGTTCCTCCAGCGAAGACTGCGCAGAACCTGACTAGAACCAAGCAGTCGCCCACCCCTTTGCCGAATCGCGTGGATACTGGAGTACCTGATTTGCCCCTCCGCATGCCTGACGAAGTTCCACCAGACGAACTCCTCGCCGATCTGCCTGTGATCCCTCATCGATCGACATGTTGCAATTGTGGTATTCCCCCAAGGTGACTCATTCAGGAATAGAGACATTCAAACTGGAAAGGGGGAGTGTGATGTATGGTGGATTGTGTGGGGTGCTCCTCCCATGCGGCAGGTTGCTCCTCCCGTGCGGCAGGTAGTGCTGCACAGGACAAAAGGAGATGTTTTGTATATAGTTATCTCTGTCTGTACACAGTGTGAGTGTGCAGTCAGATCATGTGGTTACAGCCATTTTTCGTTGTCTTGCTGCCAGCATTGAGTTAATGTAATAAAGACTTCTGTTGTACCTTGAAGACTTTTATACAGACATAGAACAAGAACGACACTTTCTGCCTATTTTGTTGCCCTCACAGTTTCACAATCTTGCATTTGGCTGCATTTTGCTCTTGCTTCTGTAATTTCCTATACCCCTGCTGTTTTTTGATTTACAGTTTTGTTTATTTTTCCATTTTCAAATTATTTAAATGCCATGTAAACAGTAATAATACTCGGTTAATCATTTTGTTACATTCTGGTGCATTTTTGTTTAAAAAAAGACAGTTCCCCCTTTATTTCCTCTGATAGATCCAATTTTGATTTACTCCAGAAGTTTAGTGCCTCCAGCCGTTTGGGTTAATGGTCTATACGGCACCATATTCGGAGGATTGCCAAATAATAAATATATACTGCCTTCTAATTAGCCTTAATCTGCAGTATTTGTTTTCTTAACCAATTCTCATAAATTTGATGGATGTGTAGGCAACATGGACTCTCCCTAGTTCATGTTTCTTTGTCTTTCATTTGTCTCCCTATCAAAACTTGTTTGCATGCTTCACTTCATGTATTAAAATTAACTCCCAGTTAAATATTTTAATTTCAGCATGCTGTATTGGACATAGTTTTCAATCAATACAGTTTAAATAAACTATACAAGTAATACTCACTTAAGTTACTTAAAGATTTCATATTATTTTGTCCAAATTCTACAAATACAATGGAAAAAATAGTTTAAAAATTTGAAATATATAATTAAAAAACAGTAATTGTAAATGTATGGCTTGTATAAATGACTCAAAGCTTGAGTACAACTGTCGCATATAACAAAGCAGTAGTTAAATCGGATTGGAATTAGTTCTAATTTGAGCAGAGAAAGCTGAGTTATTAAGGAAAGTCTATATCCTTTGGTTGGAGAGTTGATGATAAATTATCAGTTTAACATTGTTCCAGACGATTGAGGCAGATATTAAATGCCATCACTGAAACGTTGCATTTTTAATTGTTTGAGAGTGTAGGAAAATAGGACATTTTGATTTGGATACAAAGAACTGATGCATATTGTGAGTCTTCAATAATGCAAGTAGTTATGATATCTAGGTGAGACTTCCACTATGGGATGTATTACACCTCCTTTAATGTACATGATCAAATAGGAGAGCAGCACAAGAATAAATGGACTTTGTCGTTTTAATATAGACTAGCGGGACATAGGGTCCATAGATTTGATGTAACAGTAAAAAAGATTAGGAAGAGGTTAGAAGGCATAACAAACACCCAAAGAGTGGTGAGGGTTTGCAACTATTAAGGTTGATATTTTTTCTGTTCAATAGTTTATATTTCTTTTACTTCATGAACTTTCTGACTCTTGAGTCCAGATGAAGGTTCTCGGCCCGAAACAACTGAGCAATTTCTTCCCACTGAGTTTCTCCAGCAGTTTATTTTTTTACTCCAGAATTCAGTATCTGCACTCTCTTGTTTCTCCATCAATCTTGCATTCTTACACACTGAAAATTGTGTTAAACAGAGAAACTTTAAACCCTGAAATTGTGAAGCAACATTCAAAAATTATTCAGAATCAATCAAAATTAAAGCATTGAAGTTATTCAAAGTCAAAAATGTAACCGCTACTAAATTGCAGTGAATTAAAAATATATTATTGATAATCTATTAAAACCGTACAAGTAACCTGGTCAATTTAGAATCTAATTTGTGTAAGAAGGAACTGCAGGTGCTGGTTTAAACCAAAGATAGACACAAAAAACATGCAGCATCTCTGGAGAGAAGGAATGGGTAACGTTTCGGATTGAGAGCTCTGAAGAAGGGTCTTGACTCGAAATGTCACCCTTTCCTTCTCTCCAGAGATGCTGCCTGTCCCGCTGAGTTGCTCCAGCTTTTTGTGTCTATCTTCGAATCTAAATTTTTTGATTAGATTCAAAGCAGGGAGTGCCTTTCCCTTCTCAGTGTGTGCTTACTGTGTTAATGCATAGATAAATCATGTTTATCACTTCCAATCTACTGTTGCCTCTTGTCTGCATAATTTGTCCTATAATTACAAATAAAACAGCAGATTTTGGAAATACTCAGCAGCTTGGATGGCATCTGTGGAAAGAACAAAGCTAACATTTTGAGATCCATGATCTTTCAAAGATGACGTTCTGGCAAAGTTCATTGACCTGATATTGTTAACTTAACAATTTTCCTTGCCTTCTCAGTATTCCAGCATTTTGTGTTTTATTTCAGGCATCCAAAAACACAATATTCTGATTTTTAATTATTGTAACTTGTTATTGGAAGCATTCTGAAACAAATAAAACGAGTCCTGGGGATTTATTGGTTTAGCGCCATCAACAGTGCCAGGAGCGCATTTCACCAAATGCAATAATTTGAATAACTGGTAACTTAAGAAACAATACATGCAGGAATCTTGTGCATTGGATACTGGCTATTGGTCAGCTTAATTTATTTAGTAGCACTTCACTGATCTAGTTTGATTTGTTTTACATAGTTTCTTCAACCTGTGGCTGATAATAGTAAGATGAAATGAGAACTTACCAGTTTCAAGTTTGATCTTTATTTTATGAGGAGTTGCGATGAGCGATGAGGGATTTCGTGAAGACCCCGCCAGCACGCATGCGCGACATTCTTCATAGCAGCGGTGTGGAATCAAGAACTATCCAGAAATGACTAGTATAATAAGATTGAAGATTGAAGAGACTCTATATAACAGTTGACCTTATAGTAGGGGGTTGGGAGCGGAGGGCACGAAATCCCTCATCGCAACTCCTCATAAAATAAAGATCAAACTTCAAACTGGTAAGTTCTCGTTTAATCTTACTATTTCATTTCGGAGTCACATGAGTGACTTTGTGAAGATTTCAAAGCTCTGTGATTACATGCCCTGGATCACGTCCATGCTCACACACAGCCACAATATTGATGGAAGGAGTATATTAACAGACTTGACAGGCTGAAAAATAATAATGTTTATTAATCACAAAACAAAAGCCCCTCATTCGGGGATTAACGTATGTTGCTGACCAGCACTCAGCACAGTCTCTGCAAACATAGCAGGAGCGGTCACAGGTTTGTTGTAAAACCTCTGGAATGTAGCTTCGCTAGCCCAGCCCGCTGTGGCGAGAATATGGTCCATGGGCACCTCCATTGTCATCGCCGCTGATGTGGATGCAGCTCTGGTAGAATGGGATTTAAAGATATTAATATCAATACCTGCTGCATCCAGCACCACCCTGAGCCACCTGGAGATTGTCTGCATCATCACCCTGTGATGGGGTTTCTTATGGCTGATCAACAGGTTCCTCTCCATTCCCCTGAGGGTATGCGTCACTTTAATGTAGTGACGGATATGGGTGGCTAAGCAGAGCCTCACACCAGCGGGGTATGCCGGAAATATCAGCTGCAGCCCTGTGAACTCAGGTCTATGCTGCTTAAGTAACTCATCAATATAGAAGGTAACTCTCTCAGGGGTAGAGACCATTTTATCCATATTGATCTTATGTAAGGTCTGAACCCGCTGATCTGATGTTAGTGCCATCAACATCACCACTTTCAGGATGAGTTTGTCCAGCGGTAGTCCAATCATGGGTGACCAATTCCTGAGTAGGGTCAGCACCACCCCAATGTCCCAGGTGACATTGTAACGTGGTCGGGGAGGGTTTGAATTGAAGATACCCCTCATTAATTTGGACACAAGCTGGTGCGATCCTACCCCTATCCAGACGTAGGAGGACAGTGCGCTCATGGCACTGTTGATGGCGCTGTAGCTGAGGCTTTCATCATGGTGCAGCCCCGCGAGAAATTCCAGCACATGTGGTATCGTGGCAGAGTCATACGATATGTTAATTCGTGAGCAGTAGCCCCCCATTTTCTGATTTGTGTTTAGGTACTGCCGTTTGGTAGACTCTCTGCACGATGCTCCGATGGTGTCCATGGTCCGTGGTGTCAGTCCATATTGTAGTAGAGGTCTCTTCAAAACCTGCAGGCCAACAGGTTCAGATGACCGTGGCACGGATGGTATTCCCCTGTAGACACCAAATCTGGGCTCTTGTTAAAAAGTGCCCATGGTTCTTTAATCATCCCAAGGACCACCGGATACCATGGGCCAGTCGGGTATTATTAAAATACCTGTTGCAGAATCTGATTTTATTTTCCGCAACACCCGACTGATGAGGCAAAATGGAGGAAATGCATAGAAAAACCATTTCCCCCAATGCAACGAGAAGGCGTACATCGCTATTGCCCCAGGATCTGGTTCCCAAGATACATATGTTGGTATCTGATGGTTCCACCTGGACGCAAAAAGGTCGATATCCGGTGTACCAAATTTGGCTGTGATTTTTGTAAATATTTGGGGATTCAATATCCATTCAGTGTTATCATTGAATACTCGTGACCTGGTGTCCGCCACTGTATTGAGCTAACCTGGAAGATAGGTAACTGATATCCAAATATTTTGTTCTATGCACCAGAGCCAAATTGAATTTGCCAATTCATCACAAGATATTGACTTGACACCACCCATATGATTTAAATATGCCACCACAGTGGTATTGTCTATTTGGAGACGGACATGTGTATCATAGAGGCTTGTACAATAAGCTCGTAGTCCGTGAAATGCTCCTAGCATCTCCAAATAATTTATCCCTTGTGATAATAGACGGGTAGATTCATGTGAGTCCCATCTGCCGCCACAACTGGAAGTAGTGTCGGTAGCTCCCCAACCCTGGGCACATGCGTCAGTTTGTAAATCCACTGACGGGTTAGGCACAATGATGGGCTTGAATGAGTTACAAATATTATCAATCCACCATTGTAACTCAAATTTTTCCTTGATTGGCAGCTGCATAGGTCTGTCAAAATGTCCAGCATTCATTTTTAATGCTGAAATCTTTGTTCATTGTAAATTTTGATAATGTAAAGGTCCAAATTGGGCAGCTGGAAATGTAGCTACCAATTTCCCAATTACCTTAGCAACATGTCTGATTGTCGGTGCACTGGCGCAAACAAGTTCATTACATGCTCCAATGATATCCATAGCTTTGTTAGCTGGGATTGAAGCAATCATTTGATTGGTGTCAATCGTGAATCCCAGATAGTCCATAACCTGTGATGGGTAGCACTTAGATTTGTCTGGATGGATTACAAACCCCATTTTTTGAAACAATGATGTAGTAGCTGTTACTGCTAAATTTGTTGATTCCATGGTATCTCATACATTAGGATGTCATCCAAATAGGCCGTAACTATATGGTTCTGTCTCCTCAGTGTTGCCAACACTGGTTTCAATAATTTGGTAAATAATCTAGGGGCTGTAGTAAGCCCATTAGGCAGGGCTCTATATTGCCACAGCTGATCCATCCAAACAAACTTCAAGAACTTCCGGTGATGTTTCCGCATGGATACTGGATAGTATGCATCTTTTAAATCGATGCATGCCATGAAGCAACTTATAGAAAACAGTAATTTGGCTGTTTCAAACGTGTCCATTTTAAAATGGGTATATTGCACAAAGGTATTCAAATGGGTTAAATCAATGATGAATCGACATCCACCATCTTTTTTGGTTTTAGTAAAGATGTTGGATACGAACTCAAGAGGTTCGTGAATCGTTTTTTCTATCACCCCTTTTTCTTGTAGCCTCAAAATTTCAACATGTCCTTCCGCTATTTCCTTATGGGAAAGTGCAAATTTACGGTCTGGTACATGTTGAGGCGGGGGAAGTTGTTCATTCATGAACTCAATTTCGTACTCCTGAATACTTTGTAAAATAAACGAGTCTGAAGTGATAGAACTCCATGCATCCCCAAAAAACCACAATCTCCCACCAATTTGCGAGGTTACACATGCAAACTGTGCATGAGAACCAGACCGCCTTACCGCCATGGTTAGCGGCGGGCCTTGACATTTTTGGTGTTTCGTGGAGGTGCTGGATTTTGGGTTTGCCGCATCTTCCACGCCGGCCGCTGAGGGCCTTACCCTAAAAAAGGCTTCTGTTGATGTTGTGATGCTGCCGGCGTGTAGGTCCTTGCTAGCCTATCAGGTGGCCCCCGAGGTCTTGAATATGGCAATCTGCGTGATGCCTGCCTGCTGGAAGGAGGCGGTCTCATCAACCCAACTGCCTTCGCTTGGTCATCCAGGTCCTTGACCTGTTTGGGCAGGTCTTCCCCAAACAACTGTCTCGGCGGTGGCGTCGGGGATGTTTTGCATAATCCTGCGAACTTCGGGCTGAGGGTCGGCTTTATGGTGATCTTCCGGAATGCATTAATCTCGTATTGAGTATTACATAATAGAGCAAGAGCATCCTCTTGCTCTGTAGTCAGTTCCGTCCCATCTACCGACCTGACAAAAGCAGTAATCCCCGACGTGAGCAGCTTCAGGATTTTTTACAATTTCAACTCCTGTGCTCTGATCCCCAGGCTGATGTTGCCTCAAATGGGTGTGTTTACTGTGGGCACATTCAATGAATTACATTTGTTTGGGGCCTTGTACCGGTTCATTGCCTCAGTAAGGACCTGTTCTTGCAGCTGGTGGGTGGCAAGGAAGTCTATACTAGCCGCCAATTTGGGCTGTAAAGGTTGACCCGAGGGCTTTGGCTGCGCGAACTTGACGACAACTCCTAGAAGTTCTTCCTGGGCCTGTTCAGACACCGCAGGTTCCTGTTGTAACCCTTCTTCCTCTTCCCCCAGCTGCTGATCCCTGGCACTCCCCACTGATGATGGGAATATGCTGGGGGCCCCAGCCACATATCTCCTTGAACTAGAGGACATACGGTCCTGCTGCTGGAGATTGTGTTTCAGGAGATGCTCCAACATGCACTCCATGCGTTCAATGCGACCGCCGCCATCTGCGGACAATAAGTCGGCTTCCTCAGGTTCTGGGGAATCCCTGAGTCACCAGCCTGCACCTCGTCGAGGTGATAACACGGGTGCCGTGATAGGATGTCGCTGCCTGCCGCTGCTGCGGGGCTATGCGACTCCCGCACGGACCTGCCGCTGGTCCGCCGTCTTCCGGACGGAGGCGGCCCGCTGGTCTGAAAGGACATAAGCGGTGATAGGTCGGTCCCGACCGCCGAAGCGTGGTGCCCCGACGTCCGCGCGGGCTTGCCGCCTGTCCTCCTTAGGGACGAAGGCGACGTTCGGTCACGTCCTGCCGCTAAAGGGGGGTGCGGTGACCGAGATGAGACTGCACCAGCCTGTGATCTGGCGGGCTCCCCCGGTGGTGAGTCTATGCCGGCCGCACCTGCGGGGCTAGTAGACCCCGGTCTCGATCCCTCACCGGTCCGCAGTCTGGCGGCCTACTCCGGTGGAAATCGACCCCGGCTCCTTCAGCAGGGCTCACCGACTGGCGTATGGCTCTTCCCCTGGTTCGCCCTCTGGTGACCTGAATGGCTGGGGAGAGAGAACGTGGCCTCGGCGGGGAACACTCCTACGCATTTTAGCCATGCTGCCCCTATGTGTAGGGGACAGTGGCAAGGAGTCAGGGTCTTGCATACCCTGCTCCTGCGCGGTGCTCCTTCCACTCTGCTGCTCTAAAGACAGCTGTGGTGGAGAGTCGGGTCCCGTTGGTGTAGGGCGTCCCGACTTCCGCGCCCTTTTCCCGGCCCGACGAGCGGGTGCTGCCGTTGTAGCGGGCAGCTCCGGGGTATGCAGCTGCTGACTTCTATCGGAAGTCCTGCGGCTAGAAATGCTCTTACTCCTGTCCATCGTTACTGTGAATCAAAACAAGTTTTTCCCACAGGAAATAACCAACTCAAGGTTAGTTCCCCTTACCTGAGCGGTCGTTATGAAGGGCTGGTGGTGGAGCGCACTCCTCCTCCAGCCATCGACAGCAACTGCGAGCGACGATATGTCGCGCATGCGTGCTGGCGGGGTCTTCACGAAGTCACTCACGTGACTCCGAAATGAAATTTATTTTGCTCTGAGCACTCCTTGGATATTGTTAATATAACCAAGTGCACCTGAAATATATCACTCTAATACACTTTAATTTCATGTATCTTGTGTTTTATAACTGTATCCCTAGATAAATAAAGTTCTATGGTATCATTGAGTGCTGATGGTCTAAATGGTATGATTATCTATAAAATCAAATGAGATCAATTTATTTTTGTCTATTATGGTTTATAATTCATCTTGATGAAATTATTTCAGCCTTTATGCTGGAAAGGTACAAAGGCTTAATTGCTAAAACAAAAACAAGATAAACGTGATTGTCTTATTGAGTAATTTGCAATCTTTATCAATCCATGGTGTTTTTATTGTTTATATATATATTTTTTTTTAAATGCACTCAATAAATACAGTAATTTAGCTTACACCAAGGGAATGGGGCATTGACATTGCATGTAATGTAAAAACATGGAGGCCACTAAAACTTTCCTCAAATATACCCCCAAGTAAGGATAAAAATGCCTTGGAAATATACATTGACGTGTATTATTAGTAAACTCACTGAATCTTTTAAATGTCTAAAAGGAAATGATATGAGCCAACAAACTACTTTATCTGAATAAATTAAACTTAGAAGCAGTAATTGATTTGAAAACAGGACGGTGCTTGTGTGTACACAAATATGACAATCTATGCAATCAGTGCAAACGGTACCATTTGATGGAAGTGGTCCGGATACAGACAACGTTCTTCAGCCCATGAGTATATAGAAATATTTGTACTAAAGGATGAGAGATGAGGACTTGGGTGACTGTGCATACTCAGATCTTTAGATAGGAACTTGCTGGATAAAGAGGACAGTGTGTACTTGTAATTCAACTAAACAACAATTGTATATTTATTTAGGAGCCCCAACGCACTCCCAGTGTGTACACATTTACCCACCATCATCTACTATCCTCATCCTCTCCTCCACGCATTCATCTACTGTCCCTGAGTCCCATTTCTCCCTTTTATCCCGCTGTTTTCCCCTCACTCACTGCGTTATTCCCATTCTACCTATATCCTTGCCTCTGGCTTTACATTTGGTATCTCCTCTCCTTATCCTACATCTTTTTTTGTCTCAATTTCACTTCTAGCCTTTGTTGTTTTCTCCCACTTCCCTCGTCGCACGTATTAATCTATCACTTGCTCGGCTTTGGCCTATCCCCATCTCTCCCTACAGTTTTCGTCTTCCTATTCACATCCATTCCCGCCACAGATGCTGCCTGCCCCTATCCTCCATATTCCTCTAAACATTTCTAGTCCATATACCTGTACAGGTACATTGCCAAGTAAGGTTTAAAGGGATGATTTATCATGTTTGATTAAAATGTATTCAAAGAAATTTATGATTTATTATTGCACTAATAATTGAATTATAAATTTGTTGTAGGTATTCAATATGAAATCTTCACAGGCCAATCATCTGCAAAAAATGTACAACATTATTTCATGGAGTGTTTAGGTGCTCCATGCACTGTTGGCCTCTACCTTTTGTGACAGGATCTAGAAAAAGGCATTGCCAAGAATGCATCGAACATAACATTGTGAGGCTGCAAATTGGTGGTGTTAGCTATAAATGTCTACTTCTATATAGCTTCATTTGCGTAACATTTTGTTCTTAGCTGATTTTTTTTCTTTCTGCCAAAGTTCGGCAGGAGGCTTATGAGGTAAGAGTATCATCATTTTCTGGTGTCCAAATTGACTTTTTTTTCCCTCCATTTTCCAGAGGCCTATAATGTACAATTGCAAATCTCTAGAAAAATACCGAGTTATCCTCTTCGTTGAAATTAAAACAGTGCTTTGGCTTTTAAGAAATGAAGTAACATTAGCAACCAATCAAACACTCCTTTTACGCAGAACAGTGCAGCGCAGGAACAGACTCTTCAGCCCACAACGTCTGTGCTGATTTTTAGGCCAATTCAAATTGCATATCTGCCTGCACGTGGTCTATGTCCCTAAATTCCCTGTTCAAGTGTCTGGTTTAATGCCTCTTAAACATCATTTTCTTAGCTGCTTTCACCCCCCCTTCCTTCTGGCAGCACAATCCAGGTACCTACCACTCTGTGCAAGAAAAAAATGTTTCGTAAACTTTAAACTATTTCACTGTCATAATTTAGTTATGCCCCTTAGTTTTGGACATTTCGACCCTGGGGAACCTTACACTGCCTACCTATCTTGTCTCTGCCTCTCAATTTTATATGCTTCCATCAGATTGTCCCTCAGCCTCTGATGCTACAGAGAAAACAATCAAAGTTTGTCTAACTTGTTTTAGCGCATACTCTTTAATCTTGGCAACATGGTCAACCTCTTCTGCACCCTTCATATTTTCCTGCAATGGTGTGACCAAAACTGCATACAATACTCCAAATGCGGCTAAGTTGTATACAAGTCCAATATGACTTTCCAACTTTTGCACTCAACACCCCACCGATGCTATTTGCTGCCTTTCCCAATCTATCTACTTGTGTTGTCACTTTCAGGAAGTTATGAACTTGCACTCCAAGGTCCTACAGTGCACCTGATCCTGCCATTTACTGCATATTTTCATCTCGCATTTGACCTCTCAACCTGCAATATTTTACACTTGACTGGATTAAACTCTGACCATTTCTCTACCCACATTTCTATACCCCGCTGAATCATTGGACCGTCTCCCTCACTTTCCACGACGCTATCGGTGTTTATATTGTCTGCAAACTCACTAGATAGCTCATTTACATTTTAACCTAAATCATTTACATATATGATGAGCAAGAGGTTCCTCCAGCCAGATTAACACCCCTCACCATGACTGACTGTCTTCTGTGACTAAACCAATTGTAAATCCAATCCTCCAAGTTTTCATGGATCTTATGTACCTTCATCTTCTGGATCAGCCAACCATGAGGGACCTGGTTGAAAGCTTTACTCAATTAATTGTATGCAGCATCCATTGCCCTATCCTCATCAATCATCATCTTCACCTCCTTAATATTAAAACATTTATAAGACATCATCTGCCCACCACAAAGCCAGTCTGATTACTCCAAATCGGCCGAAGAATCTTCTTCAAAAATCTCCCTATTACCTATCACCTGTACGGTCACCAGCCTATAATTGCTTGGTTTGTTCGACCTTCCTCCTTAAACATAGGACAAACACTGGCTATTCTCCAGTCCTCTGGGACCTCACCTATGGCTAAAGAGGATACAAAAATCTCTGTCAGGCCTCCAGCAATTTTCTTTTGTGCCTCAGTGACCTTGGAAAGATCCCAAGCCCTGGGGACCACCTTAATGCTCTTCAAGAATCCCAACATTATCTTGGCCTTGATATCAACATGCTGAAAAATATCAGCTTTATACTGTATCAGGGAAAATATCACCTTTCCCTCATATCTCTATCCTCCATGTCCTTCTCCTTGCCGAATGCCAATTTAAAAATACTCATTTAGCACCTTATCCATTTGCTCTGGCTCAAGGCATGAAGTGCCTCCTTTGTCCTTAAGTAATCCTATATCTTCTCAGTAGTTACTCTCTTGATTGTCTAACCCATTCTACCACTTATTTATCTGTAATCTGTTCTCTCACTCATAATTATTGACCCCACCATCCACCAGCACAAGGATTAATTTAATTTGATCTAATTCTCTACACACCTTTTGTAATGTGGTAGGAAACCACCACTCAGTGATATTATATGCTGTCACAGGGAAAATTAAAAAGACTCCACACAGACAAGTCTGAATCAAACCTGTGTCACTGGCCTGTGGGGCAGCAGCACTATCTGATACACCACTACATATTTACTACTTGTTGAAGTGTGAATTCTGGCTCTATGGAGAGATCATAAAGATTGACCTGTAACTTAATTTCATTTTAATAAGGCGAGTTTGAAATGGTGCAATAAAGGATAGTTGAAATACATAGCCTTTGCTTCACTCCAAGTATGCTTAAGATCTGATCATATCTGTTGGTTCTGTTGGTAAAAATCATACTTGGATGTGATGAAGGATGCTGAGAATTGTTGGTTAAGAAAAGAACTGCAGATGCAGGAAAACTCTATCTTCCCATCCCCCTCCTCCCTCTCTCTCCCTGTTATGTGATCTCCCTGAGCCAGGAAGTCCCCATCCCTCAGACCTGAACCACGCAACGCATGTGGGACAGGCGAGGATGTAGGCTCGCCGGTCCTCATTGCCTCCTTGAAGGAGTTTCACATCTTCCTTTCTACTGACTAAACCAAAAACGTAATCCTGTTGCACCAGCCTTTTTTCAAAATGGCAGGTGCGTCTTTGACACAGGTACGTCTTCAACGCCGGGAAATACGGTACATACTCTAACCGTTTTACATTTGACGCAGTCGTACGAGCTATGAATGGTTTCGAATGACTATAGATATCCAGATACATAACTTGATACCTAAAGCCCCACATATCTCATAATCCCCACATGCCCCTCTCTTAGGATTGTACATATTTAGTATTTGGCTTCAATCAAAATTAACTGCTGGAATGTTTTTGGATACATAGTGCAAGAGTTGGAGATCATCCTTGAAATCTTTTCCTTACATTCAAGTGGTCAAGTACTTATCAAACTACGGGTAATTCCAATAATGTAGGGAGATGCATAGCATTAAAGGCTGACAAATCAATAAAAAAAGTTTGTATTCTGTGATACTTAATTGTATATTCACTTTGACGTTCTTGGCTAGGATTAAATTGTACAAATGTGAGTGGGTTTATACCTATTGATCTAATCTTTTGTTGACTTCAAATGCTGGCTACAATCCCATCTTATCAAGTTCTTGTTGAAGCAGAAACATCATGGCTTTTTGAATTTGTTATGCTGGCCCGTTATCCATTGGTGATGAACTGTTTTAAGGTTGGAATGAGAACAGCCAGCCCCTAAAGATTGTTGTTTTAATGATCTGATACAAACCACACGGCACCTACTTTAAAGCTGTTGTCAGCAGCGATGTTGGAACAGGCAAAGCTTTCAGTAAAGTCTGCTTGCAAATATGTCACAAAACTATACAAGGTGAGGTTAATCCGCATGCAGACTTCAAAAAATAAATGAAATCTAACCATTTGTAAAACACCCCCATAATACAGAGATTGGGGAAGATTAAGTTCAAGCCATTGTTTAAGTTAAGTTACGGAAATCCACATTTACAGAATTCAAAAACACAACCCAAAAATATGAGCAACATAATTAAATTTACTTAATTTTAAGTGTTGGGTAAAAAGGAAATAAGTCAACACATGAAGTCAACGCAGAAGACTAGGAAATGCAAGGTGGAAAATCATGATTTGGACCATTTCTGTAGGATCCAACACCCCCCCCCCTTCCCCCCCCCCATAACACTGGGAGTCACCTATATAAGCTTTAATCATGTACTTCATTGTCTCATGTGCATTATCTTAAAGGCAGTAGTAATAATGTCTTCAGTTGGTAGAGATTAGTATATAGTGGGTATCAGCACTTGATGATTGGTATAGGCAGGATGGACTGAATGGCCCGTTTCTACCTTATGATGCTATAGTTTGCTCCAATTCGGTGATGGCTTATAATTTGGAAATCAAATTGTGTACAAGTATTTAGAATGTATTATTATTAATAGAATGTGAACAGGATGAGAATTTTTACACAGCCATCAAATGTTCATGGCTGATCTTGGTTGTTGTGCAATTTCTGTTTTGATCAATGTTTTGGAAAATTTGAGACCTGCTAAGTTGCCCATTCTGCTATTGTAATGTTCTGTGTAACAATGGATGAACATATAAACATTAAGACTTAAGTACATTCTTTGGTTATATTTGGAAAAAGTAAATGCACAAGGAAAGAGGTCACGATGACTTTGTACAAAGTTGGCCAGGTGAGATTTAGACCTGGCACACTTTTCAATACCTCACTTGGGAAATAACAAAAACTCTTGGATAAAAGGCCATGTACATTTATCAGCTAGAGTTTCAGTGCCAAAAGATAAGATTTGTTTGCCTACTGAGTGAATGATAGACACAAGGAACTTCAAATGCTGGGATCTTGAGCAAAAATACACAAAGTGCCGGAGTAACTCAGTAGGTCAGGCAGTATCTCTCGAGAATGTGGATGGGAGATGTTTTGGATCAAAACCCTTATTCGGACTAATTGTAACTGGGCAGAGAAAGCTGGAAGAGAGATGGGGGTGTGACAAAGTCTAGCAAGTGATTGGTGGATTCAGGTGAGGGGGATTGATTCGCAATTAGGTGATGAAACATAGAAACATAGAAAATAGATTCACAACTCTCTAGGTGAAAAAGTTTTTCCTCATCTCAGTCCTAAATGGCCTACCACTTACTCTTAAACTGCGACCCCTGGTTCTAGACTCCCCCAACATCGGGAACATTTTTCCTGCATCTAGCCTATCCAATCCCTTAAGAATTTTATCTGTTTCTATAAGATCCCTTCTCATCCTTCTAAATTCCAGTGAGTATAAGCCCAGGCAATCCATTCTTTCATCATATGTCAGTCCCGCCATCCCGGTAATTAACCTGGTGAACCTACGCTGCACTCCCTCAATAGTAAGAATGTCCTTCCTCAAACAAGGAGACCAAAATTGCACACAGTACTCCAGGTGTGGTCTCAACAGGGCCCTGTACAACTGCAGTATCCTTGCTGCTATTCTCAAATCCTCTCACTATGAAGGCCAACATGCAATTTGCTTTCTTCACTGCCTGCTGTATCTGCATGCTTACTTTCAGTGACTGATGTACAAGGACATCCAGGTTTCGTTGCATCTCCTCTTTTCCTAATCTGACTCAATTCAGATAATAATATGCCTTCTTGTTCTTGCCACCAAAGTGGATAACCTCACATTTATCCACATTATACTGCATCTGCCATGCATCTGCCCACTCACCCAACCTATCCAAGTCACCCTGCAGCCTCATAGCATCCTCCTCACAGCTCACGCGGCCACCCAGCTTTGTGTCATCCGCAAACTTGAAGATGTTACATTTAATTATTTTGTCTAAATTGTTAAAATATATGTCTTTTTACAATACTGGAGAGTTTTAGACGAACAAGATTAATATTCACTTTTTTACACCAATACACTGTTCTTAACAAAAATCTACCCATCATGTGAAACCTTATAAATAGCAGATATAACTTGGATAACTTCAAGACCGATAGCGAAAAACATTTTTCATAACAGACACATTTCCATCATTTTCCCACCATTTGGACACCAAAAGTGTGACATAAAAACTCTTGCCACATTTAATCATGAATATTTAATTTATAAATAAACTTCATATGGCCCCTCATACATATATGTTTTGATAATGGTCTAAGGATATATCTTCATCAATACCAGGAGAAAAAATACAGTAACATAAAGGTAATATAGTATAGCAAAGATCCCGTAACGGTCGTTGTGCTTGGTGTCCATTGTCTCATCGGCCGTCTTCAGGTCGGTACGCCGTAATTTAAACCACGGAGACTCCAAACCTCTAATGCTTTTCAAACACCCAACGAGGTATCCTATGGTAGTAGCGATCTTTGGGTGAGTTGATCCTTTTTTCTTATTTTCCAAATTAATATATCAAAAACATCGCGGTGTCAAAAACGCAACGACCATTTACGATATATTTTCCGACTTTTTAAAATCAATTTTAAAAAAAATTGTGGACATAAATCGGTCATCAAAAAAATAAAACTGAGCCATTCTTCAATTTGGCAACACACTGTCCCTTGTTAAACTGTCGTACGGACCAAGTCGCTAACTTCATTCCTTCGTGTCAACTTTGGGAAGCTCCACAATGACCGTACAGAGACATTTTACGTACAAAAAAATCAGCCCAAATCAAACAATCTGACGAATCATCGGCCGTCGATAGCTCAAATCCATAAAGTTATGTACTTTATCCATAAAGTTAGTTTAGATCATGTGAGTGCAAATGCTTGGTTCTCGCTAATAACGTAACGTTTGTTTTCTGGGACACCAAACCTTTTAGTGCCCACCGCAAGGAACGTTTGTGTAACGCGCGTTGCGGTGTCCACACGGATGCAGTATCCTACTGCATGGGCATGAAGTGGAAACGGTGTTTGCAGTTTTATTGTTCCATGTGGTATTCATAAACATAGAAAGGAATAAGAAATATGTGCACTTACTGTGCCAACCAATAAAGTGCTTTTGAACTTTTTTTAAACAAAATTTGAAATTTGATCCCATTTGTCACATTTTTTGTGTGCAGTAATGTAAAAAGACATATATTATAAATAACTGGGGTCCCAGCACTGAGTCTGGCAGCATCCCTGCCTGCCATTCTGGTCACTGCCTGCCATTCTGATAGGACCAGTTAATTCCTATTCTTTGCTTCCTGTCTGCCAACCAGTTCTCTGTTCATGTCAATGCCCAACCCCCATTGCCATGTACTGTAGTTTTGCACACTAATCTCTCGTGTGGGACCATGTCAAAGGCTTTTTGAAAGTCCACATCCTCTGGATCTCCCTTATCCATACTTTAGTTTAGTGATACAGCGCGGAAACAGGCCCTTCGGCCCACTGCGACCACGCCGACTAGTGATCCCCGCACATTAGCACAATCCTGCACCCACTGGGTACAATTTTTACATTTACCAAGCCAATTAACCTACAAACCTGGGGAGAACGTACAAACTCCATACAGACAGCACCCTTAGTCAGGACCGAACCCGGATCTCCAGCGCTTCATTCGCTGTAAGGCAGCAACTACCACTGCGCCACTGTGACCGCCTATTTGTTCCTTGTTACATCCTCAAAAAATTCCAGAAGATTGGTCAAGCATCCTTGTTGAAATTGACCAATCCTGCCACTGCCTTCCAAATGTGCTGTTATTACATCTTTAATATTCAACTCAAGTATTTTCCCCACTACATAGCAATGTTACAAAAATTTTGAGATTTAAAAAATCAAGTCTGCAATTTATCCCATCAGATAAAGCATAAAAAGAAGTTTAATTTGACACCTAATTCAATTTCATATCTTCAGTATTAAAAAAGTTATGGCCATTTTCATACTCGGAAATTAGCAACTTGTTTCCTATTGCTTTTCTATTGACTTAACACAAAAGTTGTGATCGAGGACAGTCAAAAGCCCATAACTTTCTTAAAAATTAAGAGAACTGAAAGAGAGTTTCATTTATTATAGATTGAAGTATTCTGAAACAAATATGAAACAATCTTACTTGGATGACCTGAAATTAAAGCATATAATTAGTTAGTTACCCAATTGTAGCTAATTACAAAATGCAATTACTAGATCTAAACATCTATCCATTTCTTAAGAAAAAAATTTAAAAAAATTTAAAGCCTAAGTGTCCAATTAACATTCACACAATAATTCACAATATAACATGATTTTTAAATCTAATTGTCATTAATTTATAGGCCAAATTGAAGGAATTTATTATTTAATGCCCATAAATTAATGGCTATTTAAATCAGCTTGCGAGTGGAATTTTATGGAACGCGATGGATTGGAAAGTTGCAGTTGCGGTGAATTTAAACCCCATATCAGCAGGAAAAATTCTGCCAGTTCGTATGGGGACTAAATCACCGTTTCGCAACATGAAATATTGATTAAAGTCATCTAAAAAAACAGGTTTATATGTAAAAATAAACAGCTTTCACTTACCTGTCCCCTGCGTAAAACCGGTCCCCGTTGTCGGCGTTCACGGCATTAGGAGCTAATTTTTATTTTACTATAGCGATTAAATAGTCGGGAGTTTAAAAAAAAAAATTAACTTGCCAGCAGTCGGAACGAATCTCCAGAAATAGATCGCACTCCGACAAAAGAAAGCTCCGGAAGGCAAGGGGAAAACCACATTTTAACCCCGCCCGACCCTTCCCCCCCCCCCCCCCCCTTAAAGGCACAAAGTCGCGCACACGGCCAGTGACAGAACTGCAGCACCGCTAAACGTAAGTTTTGCAACATACCTACACTACCGATGTCAAACTAACTGGTCTGTAATTTCCTGCTTTCTTTCTCCCTCCTTTTTAAAAAAGTGGGGTTACATTGGCTACCCTCCAGTCCACAGGAGCTGATCCAGAGTCGATAAAACATTGGAAAATGATCACCAATGCATCCACGATTTCTAGGGCCACCTCCTTGAGTACTCTGGGATGCAGACCAAGAGGCCCTGGGGATTTATCTGCCTTCAGTCCCAACAGTTTACCTAACACCATTTCTTGACATATGAATTTCCTTCAGTTCCCCCCTCTTGCTAGATCCACGGTCCCCCAGTATTTCTGGGAGATTGTTTGTGTCTTCCTTGGTGAAGACAGAACCAAAGTACTTGTTTAACGTCTGCCATTTCCTTGTTTCCCATTATTTAATGAAGGGCTATGAGATCTGGGGCAGAGAAGGGGCGAATGGTAGATTTTGCAGTCATCTTTAAAATTATGGCAGTGAAAGCACAAATGTAATTACATTGGTTGTGAATTGAAGAACAAAGATTGTGATATCAAAAAACAAAAGTTACTTAAAAGGAAGAAATTTACGGTAAATTAATTCGAGTCTTGCTAACTTGAATGCTTACCTCCAAGAAATAATTAAAGGCCTGAAGGATACCTTTAAAATTATATTGGGGAGAAAAAAATAATGAAATGGAATTGGTGTGCAGGAAAACAAGAACAAGAACTGACCAAGGAAGACTAATTTCTTCACATTACCCTCTTAACACTCTAAAACGTCTGTTTCAAAAGTTAATAAATTCACAACTATGTTGGTTTTGCACTAAATAAAATTCACACTTCATTTATTGTTATGTTTGACGCAGCAGTTTTAGCCTCTAGTGTAATTGAAAATTTCTTTCTGCATCAGGTCAGATCTAGGTCGTTAAAAGAAATGTGAATTTATTCATGTATAGTTACCTATTTCCTGAAAATGAATGTCAGTGAATAACTGCAAAAAAAAGCGTGTGACTTTATAATATGATGTTGTTTTATTATTGCTGCTCCCATGTTAGAAACATTGGTGCTATTATAATTTTATGATTTTAAGAATAAGGTTAAGTGATCAGATTAATTAAATAAGTTACATTTGGATATTAGGTTTCAAGCATAATCTGTTACTTTAATGTGAAATAGACAGAAAAATCCACAACAAATGTTTATCTGTCATTAAGGCCAAGGGTTTTGTGATTAAATGATGTATTATGCCTCGTGTCAGTTTAAGTAACTGTTCAAGAAAGTTTCAAAAATTCAGAGTGAGTATATGTTAAATTAATTGTGCTTTCAGTCTTCCTCAGTACTGCTTGTGTTCAGGTATATGAATACATGATTTAGTGCTTTGAAGTTTAAATAAGAATGTTTGTTATAAATCTGAACTGTATATTTAACAATTGCACGTAATAAAAACTCAGGGAAAGGTTGTTATAGAAAAACTGGTGCTCAGGTGACTGTCTCGATGATATAAATGACATTAAAGTAATGTCTGCGAACAAACAGTCTTCTAGTCTTCTAATATTTCACTTAAATGAAAATATTTGTGAATCATTAATCAAACGCAGAATAACATGGTTTGAGCTATGTGTTTCATAAAAGTGAAGAACTGACTTGTATATATGGGCATACAAAGTCACATTATATAAAGTCATGTAAATAGCGATCAGTAATTTGAAATAGCGAGTGTGAGATTGGGGGGGGGGGGGGTGGATCAACAATAGAAAATGTGGAGGTGCTCTTCTTGACTCAACATGGAATGTAAATGGCCGGCATGGGAATGGAGTGTGTTCTTGAGCCATGTGCACAACTCAAAAGCCTTGGCAGAACCTGACAGCCTGCATTGTGATATTGAAAAAATCCAGTTTGCCATTTGTTACATGCCTTCCTCCAATACTGTATAGAATTGCTGTTTCATTGCTTTGATTAAAAAGAAACTCTCAAGTGCTTCAGATTTGGTTTTACATCTCGAGGATTCATTATCCTCCTGATAGATATTTGTCACATAGGTTCAGTGCATTTGATGGTCTGAGAATAGTTGTGTTTTGTGCCAAGTTCGAAATATTGATCTTCAAATGTCCTCTCAATCGACTAGTGACTGTTCTAGAGCATTGAAAAAGCTGGTGAAATTCATCGATGTCTGCCTTTGAGAATCAGCTCCCATTCAATGTATTCAATGTTTCGTTGAAGTGTGCCATCCTCACCAACTCCCAGCAACCTCTGGACTATGACGACTCAAAGCGGAGAAGGGGCATCCATGATGCTATTGAGAGTCTCGAGGCTGTGTATTAGGAGCACTCCAAAGTGGAAGGCACCACCACACAAACCACCCACTTGCCCACCCCAAAAGCCATCTCCTGACCCATCAGTGGAAAAGCCTATGGTTCCCTCATTGGCCTCATTAACCGCTTGGATCCATAGAATCGGAGTGGGCATGAATAGGAAGCACATAGATTGATACTGTCATGGCATTTGCAGCGGTTTGCTAATTCTCTGGATGAAGCATCACACACATTGATGAACAGTGATACATGGAGAACTAGTTGGTAATCTCTATCCTATATATTAATATGATACACACTTTCTTGCATCCTAATAACATTTTTAATAATAATGTACACATCTCTCTGTGCATTTTGAGTGTGCAACAATGCATTCCTCCCTCTGATTCTATCCCTTGGGCTGTGACGTCCAGTTTTATGACCCGAAAGAGCTATAGAAAAATTTCATAAACGTTTTGTGTGTTTGGAAAATATCCAAGTGGTATATATATCTAAATCAAAATCAAAATCAAAATGGCTCCAACAAATAAAAATTTGCTCAAAGATTGTAGGTCAACCACTGCAAAAATTGTATCTGTCATCCTACGTTAAAAACATGCTAAGGATGGCTATTAACATTTCCTCTGATATCAACCACGTTCTTAATAGTGAGTACAATTTGTTACCATCAAACCGGAGATATAGGGTTCCAAAATTTAATAACGTTAGAAAGAGGGGCTCTTTTGTGCACCAGTCAATCCTTGAACTAAACATGGCGCTTAATCCCAGATCAAACGTACGCTGACGGGCCATAAATGTGGTCTTCTGTTATTGTAATGTCTTGTCGAAGTGGGTATTTTGGGATCCTGTCTTGATATCTTGATACGTGTCTTCTTTAGCCCCTCTTGTCTTTTTTGTGATGTTGGAAATGGAGCTTCTGTGATGCAAAACAAATTCCAGACTTGCTCTGACAATAAAGTATTATCGTATCATATTTACTATTACTAGAGGCATCTCATGGAAGGTGGAAGCAATTCCATATGTACTTTTCTGTGTGTCGTATCCATAAAGAACCTTGTGGTCATGGAACAGAACAGGCCCTTCAGCCAACCACATCCATGCTGATGTGTTTACAATCTGTACTAACCCTGTATGTGTGCATTAAAATTGTAGTTTTGTGTCCTTTTAACTCCTTCATGTCCCTCACTTGGGTCCTTTAACTTGTGTCCATTTGTTTTAGAATCCCCTATCATGGGAAAAAAATCCTGACCATCTACCACAATCTTTTATACAATCAGATCACCCCCTCAGCTACCTCCACTATCTGAAGTCCAGGCTTCTGATCTCCACCCCTTCCCCCCCATAGATTCTTTGCACACTCTCCAGTGCAATCACATTCTCTAAACTTTGCTACAAAATTGTAAGTTGAAATGAAATAATTCATTTGCTCAAACTTTTCACTGAACATGTATTGTTAGATTTTGATGCTGTTCTGTATCACTAGTGTCAAAGGGCTGTAACTGATTTAAACCTCTGCAGAGCAAGGGGGTTCTCCACATTTATTTGGTCTGCATTGTTCTAAGGTCAAGCCAACACATTGCTTAGCCATAACTCATGAGAAATATTTTCCCTGGCTCCACAGAAAAGTGACTTTCATACCTTATAGTGGGTTGGCCTGTTATTCTTTAAATTTCAGAGTAAACAAATAGTAAAGTCTAATGCATTTCAGGTTCTATAAACCTGTCACTGCTTTTCATCACTTGCCTGAGTTGCAAGTCTTAAAAAGTAACTGGGAATACAAGTAGACTAAATAATTGTGTTATTTATAATTCCTTATGGATTGGATTTGAGTTTTAACTCTATCAGTTAAACCCTTTTTAGGTTCATTTGTGAAATGATAAAATGGATTTTCGAAAGACCTCATTGTGTAGAAATAAGTGAAATAAGTTGCAGTATAAACATGTGAAGACATGATTAATACTGATATTTTAGTTTTTAAAAGACAGTGAATCAAATGTGAAAGATTTTTCCATCTCTCCTTTGTGTAATATTTTAAATCCAAGAGTGGCGCTGTTTGGACAAAAATATTAAACACACAATTTTAAAATATTTATTAAATCTTAGTGTTGCTATCAATGTTTAGACTTTTTTCCTTTATTACAGGTTATGTTCGAAAATGTTTCAACAGCGTGATGAATCACGAGTAAATAGTGTGGGCTCTAAAATGACACTGCAAGAAACTTGTATCATAACTCTTCATGAGTTTGTTCTCTCTGTTTATGTAACAGCATAATTTATTCTTAAAATAATTGGATCAAGTTATCCACTAAAATAGCAGTTCTGAATTTAAACATAAGTTCAGCCCAGATGCGCTAGTATTGAATTTTGTAATTTCAGGGCATTTAGTTATCTTGAAGAATTACATTATTTTTTTTAGAAAATATTGATATCTAAATTGGTAAAAGGGAAAAAAGAACAAACCGGAAAGGAATTTTGGCTGGAATGTTTGAAAACAACGGAGTAGAGTTATAATTCTTTATTCCATTCTTGGGGACTGGGCATTCCTGGCAAGGCAGCATTTATTGCCTATCCCGAATTGCCCTTGAGAGGTCAGCGTGGGCTTGATAGGCTGACTGGCTAATTTCCATGCTGTATGACTAATTTGTGGAAAGTTTTCCATCAGTCCTGAATTGTGCTTCTAAATGATGGGAAAGCTTTGGATTATCAGGAATTGGTTGGTTGTAGCAGGATATCCAGCCATGATATTTGTGGCTGATCCACTTGAGACATTTGTCAATGGTGTCCCTCATGTTGGTGAGGTACTTGATGATAATGCCAAAGAGGGTGTCAGTTTTGATCAGGAAAGAGAATTACAGTAATTTGGACTGAATAGCGTTTTGGAAGATATTAAGAAGTTTCATGAAATTTGATTGAATATTGAAGTTACATTATTAGTAGACAATTGCATGATATTTCAGGAGGAAAGTTTGGATCACAGTGTTTTCAGTGTAGCAGTTTAGTTGGTTGATTATCTTGCCTCAGCTCAACAACAGTACAGATCTTTGAACAAACATGGAGTTTAATCTTGTTGGTAGACAAAAATGCTGGAGAAACTCAACGGGTTCGGCAACATCTATGGAGCGAAGGAAATAGGCAACCTTTTCGGGCCAAAACCCTTCTTCAGACTGATGCAGGATGGGGGGGGAGGGAAGAAGAAAGGAAGAGGAGGAGCTAGAGGGCTGAGGGAGAGCTGAGAAGGGGAGGGGACAACAAGGGCCACTGGAAATTGGAGAAGTCAATGTGCAAGCCACTGGAGTGCAGATTGCCCAAGCGGAATATGAGGTGCTGCTCACGCTGGCCATTGAGGAGGCCCAGGACAGAAAGGTCGGATTCAGAACGGGAGGGGGAGTTGAAGTGCTGAGCCACAGGGAGATTAGGTTGGTTAATGCGGACCGAGCGGAGGTGTTCGGCGAAACGATCGGCAAGCCTACGCTTGGTCTCACCGATGTAGATCAGCTGACATCTAGAGCAGCGGATGCAATAGATGAGTTTGGAGAAGGTGCAGGTGAACCTCTGTCGCACCTGGAACAACTGCTTGGGTCCTTGAATGGAGTCGAGGTGGGAGGTAAAGCGAAACGTGTAGCATCTCCTGCGGATGCAAGGGAAAGTGCCCGGGGAGGGGGCGTTGCAGGTGGGAAGGGAAGAATTGACCAGGGAGTTATGGAGGGAGCGGTGTTTGCGGAAAGCAGACGGGGGGAGATGGGAAGATGTGGCGAGTGGTGGGGTCACGTTGGAGGCGGCGAAAATGACAGAGGACTATTTGTTGTATGTGAAAGCTAGTGGGGTGGAAGGTGAGGACTAGGGGGACTCTGCCTTTGTTCCGGGTGGGGGGATGGAGAGAGAGAGAGCAGTGTTGCGGTGTATTGAAGAGACTGGTGTGAGCCTCATCTGTGGTATGGGAGGGGAACCCCTGTTCCCTGAAGAATGAGGACATTTCCGATGCCCTGGTGTGGAACACCTCATCCTGGGAGCACATGGAGTAGACGGAGGAATTGGGAGTAGGGGATGGAGTCCTTACAAGAAGCAGGGTGGGAAGAAGTGTAGTCTAGATATACACTCGGTCCGCATTAATCATCCTGATCTCCCTGTAGCTCAGAACTTCAACTCCCCCTCCCATTCCTAATCCGACCTTTCTGTCCTGGGCATCCTCCATGGCCAGAGTGAGCACCACCGGAAATTGGAGGAGCAGCACCTCATATTCCGCTTGGGCATTCTGCACCCCAGCGGCTTGAACATTGACTTCTCCAATGTCAGGTAACCCTTGCTGTCTCCTCCCCTTCTCAGCTCTCACTTGTCCCTTGTATATATTTCCACACAAGTTGGTTCTTTGCCTACTGCTGTTAATTATAGTCCTTTTAGGGAAATGCATGTCAATGTATTTCATGATATTGAGGACCTACAAAATTATGGAGTCTGTTTTCCAAGTGAAAGTCATGGGGGGTGTGCAGGTGAATTTTTATTCGTCATGATGACTGAGAAGCTGTAATATGCGATTTATATGTGGAGGGAAAAGTTGCTGGAAGTGCTTTGATTTTTAAATAGGTTTGTAGACTTTTTTTATTGTTACATAGTGGGGAGTTAGGAAATATTGGCTGCGTCATAATTTTGTTTGTTGTGGGTTGGAATATAATTGAGAAATAAATTATACATAATACAATTGACAAACAAATGCAAAGGATCAATTAGAATGTTAAATGGTTAATTAGTGAGGAGGAAGAGGGCTTATTGGGCAATGCATATTTCAGAATAATGCATGAAATGTGTGTAACTAATTGATCGATAAAGATTCCATGCATGAAAAGATGTAACATTCAGGCGAAAGGATAATAAATTTTGCGTGTATGAATTTGTAAAATCTTCATTCTATTATCACCCTTTCAGACTGGAGTTTAAAATACTTTTTATACATAAATACAATTAATTGTTCAGAAATGCAGACCACCAGGTAAAAAATAAAATAAATATTACAATATTGATCTCGGGTAGCAGAGATTTGGTTAGGTAGCACAGAAATTTATTGGAGAGGATTCATCATGTCAGATAATAAACTTTAGCTGGTGTAGCAACACAAGAAACGCAGTTTATTAGACATTATTCAAATGTTATAGGTCCAAGTGTACCACAGAATTGTACGGCAATTAGATTCCCTTGTTTGCAGTAGCACATTGAACATGTTTTATCTTTGAGCAGCATCTTGAGATTAGTTCTGCAAAAAATGTCGATTTACTTTTTTTAATTTGCAAATAAAAATGCTTATTGATAGCAGAAGCCTGTGTAAAAAAACCTAAAAACAGCAGAAATCTTTACTAAACTGCCAATATTCAGATTCAGATTCAATTATTATATTCAATTAATTGTCATTGTCAGTGTACAGTACAGAGACAACGAAATGCATTTAGCATCTCCCTGGAAGAGCGACACAGCAATATGGATTAACGGCAGTTTAAAATTGGCCAAGTCTCCTGAACGTTCATCTGAACCAACTAATTTCTAGTGATATCACTTTGGTTACCTCAAGTATGTTTATGCATGATGGCGCTGCTGGTAGAATTGCTGCCTCGTAGCATCAGAGACCCTGATTCGATTCTGATATTGGGTGCTGTCTTTATGGAATTTGCACATTCTCCCTGTGACCACTTGGATTTCCTCCGGGTGCTCCTGTTTCCTACCACATTCCAAAGACACACAGGATTGTAAATTGTTCCCAGTGTGTAGGGAGTGGATGCGAGAGTGGAATAATATGGTACTTGTGTGAACGGGTGATCTATGATCGTTGTGGACTCGGTGGGCAAGAGGGCTTGTTTCCATGCTGTACCTCTAAACTAAAAAACTAAACTCCTGTGAGCCAACAAAAATTGGATTTGGTGGTCTGAATTGTTTACTCTGCTGTTGTTTTCCTGTCCCCAAATTGCCCACCAGTACTGGTCAAAATGGGCAAGCTTGGATTACCTGTGAAAAGAGGCAAAGTATTTGTCTTGAATAGAATTAAATCAATCTATGTTGGTGTAATGAAATCTGTCAGTGGGGCCGCTAAGTACTTGACCAAGTTTGAAGAGAATCTACTGGTGTCTTCTTTCACAGAAGACAAAAAATTAATAAGTTGAAGCACTGCCTTTCCTCCAGCTCAATTCTTCTGAAGTTTAATTAAATACTGCTGCTTTATATTGCTGTGTATTCAGCTCAATAGAAACCACATTGAGACAGTATTATTCTTAATCTTTAAAAATGAATTTATTTCAAAAATAACAAATGGGAGTCTCGCAAATGATTAGAATGCCACACACTGCAGCCTGTTAAAAATGTTTTATTTTCGCTACCATCTTTTTTCAAGTTTGTTGTTTTAATTTTCCTATTTTATTTAAAAGCTTTCTGTTAATTTGTAGTTTAAAACTACAATTCCTTGTTAATTTTCATTTTTAATTTGTACGAATGGATTTCTATTCCAGTGGTATTATTATCTAGATAGGCACAGTAGAATCTGCACTCCTGGAGTGATTTTTGCATCAGGGATGATATAATTTCCTATCCACTGCTCAATTTTGGAACATTGTACATAAACCATATAACCATATAATCATATAACAATTACAGTACGGAAACAGGCCATCTCGGCCCTTCAAGTCCATGCCGAACAACTTTTTTCCCTTAGTCCCACCTGCCTGCACTCATACCATAACCCTCCATACCCTTCTCATCCATATGCCTATCCAATTTATTTTTAAATGATACCAACGAACCTGCCGCCACCACTTCCACTGGAAGCTCATTCCACACTGCTACCACTCTCTGAGTAAAGAAGTTCCCCCTCATGTTACTCCTAAACCTCTGTCCCTTAATTCTAAAGTCATGTCCTCTTGTTTGAATCTTCCCTATTCTCATAGGGAAAAGCTTGTCCACATCAACTCTGTCTATCCCTCTCATCATTTTAAAGACCTCTATCAAGTCCCCCCTTAACCTTCTGCGCTCCAGAGAATAAAGACCTAACTTATTCAACCTATCTCTGTAACTTAGCTGTTGAAACCCAGGCAACATTCTAGTAAATCTCCTCTGTACCCTCTCTATTTTGTTGACATCCTTCCTATAATTGGGCGACCAAAATTGTACACCATACTCCAGATTTGGTCTCACCAATGCCTTGTACAATTTTAACATTACATCCCAGCTTCTATACTCAATGCTCTGATTTATAAAGGCTAGCATACCAAAAGCGTTCTTTACCACCCTATCTATATGACATTCCACCTTCAAGGAACTATGCACGGTTATTCCCAGATCCCTCTGTTCAACTGTATTCTTCAATTCCCTACCGTTTACCATGTACGTCCTATTTTGATTTGTCCTGCCAAGGTGTAGCACCTCACATTTATCAGCATTAAACTCCATCTGCCATCTTTCAGCCCATTTTTCCAACTGGCCTAAATCACTCTGTAGACTTTGGAAATCCTCTTCATTATCCACAACACCCCCTATCTTGGTATCATCTGCATACTTACTAATACAATTTACCACCCCTTCACCCAGATCATTGATGTACATGACAAACAACAAAGGACCCAACACAGATCCCTGAGGCACCCCACTAGTTACCTGCCTCCAACCCGACAAACAGCCATCCACCATTACCCTCTGGCTTCTCCCATTCAGCCACTGTTGAATCCATCTTGCTATTCCTGCATTTATACCCAACAGTTGAACCTTCTTAACCAACCTTCCATGAGGAACCTTGTCAAAGGCCTTACTGAAGTCCATATAGACAACATCCACTGCTTTACCCTCGTCAATTTCCCTAGTAACCTCTTCAACAAATTCAAGAAGATTAGTCAAACATGATCTTCCAGGCATAAATCCATGTTGACTGTTCCTAATTAGACCCTCTTTATCCAGATACTTATATATATTATCTCTAAGTATCTTTTCCATTAATTTGCCCACCACTGAAGTCAAACTAACCGGTCTATAATTGCTAGGTTTACTTTTAGAACCCTTTTTAAACAATGGAACAACATACGCAGTACGCCAATCCTCGGGGACTATTCCCGTTTCTAATGACATTTGAAATATTTCTGTCATAGCCCCGGCTATTTCTACACTAACTTCCCTCAATGTCCTAGGGAATATCCTGTCAGGACCTGGAGACTTATCCACTTTTATATTTTTCCAAAAGTGTCAGTACTTCTTTTACTTTGAAACTCATAGTATCCATAGCTACTCTACTAGTTTCCCTTGCGTCACATAATTCAATATCCTTCTCCTTGGTGAATACCGAAGAAAAGAAATTGTTCAATATCTCCCCCATCTCTTTTGGCTCTGCAGATAGCTGTCCACTCGGTCTCTCCAATGGACCAATTTTATCCCTTGTTATCCTTTTGCTATTAATATAGCTGTAGAAACCCTTAGGATTTACTTTTACCTTACTTGCCAAAGCAACCTCATATCTTCTTTTAGCTTTTCTAATTTCTTTCTTAAGGTTCTTTTTACATTCCTTATACTCCTCAAGCACCTCATTTACTTCATACTGCCTATAATTATTGTAGATCTCCCTCTTTTTCCGAACAAGATGTCCAATTTCCCTTGAAAACCAGGGCTCTTTCCAATTTTTACTGGTTCCTTTCAACCGAACAGGGACATAAAGATTCTGTACTCTTAAAATTTCCCCTTTAAATGTCCTCCATTTCTCCTCTACATCTTTCCCATAAAACAAAATGTCCCAGCTCACTCCTTTTAAATCATCTCGCATCTCGTTAAAGTTAGCCTTTCTCCAATCAAAAATCTCAACCCTAGGCCCAGTTCTGTCCTTCTCCATAATTATATTGAAACTAATGGTATTGTGATCACTGGACCTGAAGTGCTCCCCAACGCATACCTCCACCACCTGTCCCGTCTCATTTCCTAACAGGAGGTCCAGCACTGCCCCTCCTCTAGTAGGCACCTCTATGTATTGCTGCAAAAAACTATCCTGCACACATTTTACAAACTCCAAACCATCCAGCCCATTTACAGAATGCGTTTCCCAGTCTATGTGTGGAAAGTTGAAATCTCCCACAATCACTACCTTGTGCTTACTACTAATATCTGCTATCTCTTTACATATTTGCTCTTCCAATTCTCGTTCCCCATTTGGCGGTCTATAATATACCCCTATAAGTGTTGCTACACCTTTCCCACTTCTCAGTTCCACCCAAATAGCCTCCCTAGATGAGCCCTCCAATCTATCCTGCCAAAGCACTGCTGTAATATCTTCCCTGACTAGCTGGGAAAACTGGGACCTCACAGTCCTGGGAAAACCAGTAATTGGGTATTGCCAGAATAATGTGGTTATATTAGCACTCTGAAAGTTGAGAATACATGACAAATGAGTGAAACTTGTCTTGACCTTTAAAGCACTCAGCCCTGCAATTACTCTTATTCAAAATATTGGCTTCTGATCCCTGCCTCTCCTCTCACTGACTACCCAAATGCTTTTTTGATTATCGCAATCCCACACTCCCCAGCACACACAAAATGACATAGAGTTCTTTATTTTCATTCTCAGATGAGTATCTCTCGGTTGACTATCCAACCATTATCATTATGTTTATCAACTTCCACATTAACATTTTTTTTTTTTTGCATCTCCATCCCTGCTTCAACTTTTTTTTTCTCACTTCAATTTTTATTGATTTTTCACAGTGATATATACAAAACAGTGCAACAACATCACCACAAATAAAACAAAATAAGAAAAACAACAATTTTTAAAAAAGGTGGAAAAAAAGAAGTAAATAAATAAAAAAATGGACTAAGACCGTGTGGTTCACTTACCAAATTAAAAAAAAACTTTACATTGATTAGTTATCTGGAGATATTTCAATATTCACACAAACATACCATCTAGTTCTATAACACAATCTTCCCATATCTAGCTCGGCATTTATCTAGTTGGTGTCATGGCTCAAACGGTCCATTTTTCCCAGATCTTCTCAAATGAATTCTCCTTGACTCTCAAGGAATATGTCAGTTTCTCCATAGTAAAGATGTCTCACACAATTTCTAACCACTGTTCCTGTTTTGGACTTTTTTCATTTTGTTTTGGACTTGTTTCACTGCCTGGTAATGGCCTTCTTACTTGCTGCAAGCAAAACTTTAATCAAATAGGTATCTTCTATCTTTAATATCTTTAATGTGCCCCAGATACATCACAGGGCAGGTATTTGGGATTTTATAACCCAAGATATTTTTAACAACTGCATTAACATTTTCCCAGTATGGCCTTATCTTTACACAGTTCCAGAAAATATGCGAGTGGTCTGCCTCCGTACTCCCACACAGCCTCCAACAGTGTTGTTGGACAGCAAGTTGTCTGCTTTTTATTTTGGGTGTTATAAAAAAACCGAGATAGATTCTTCCAGCAAAATGCTCTCCGTACTAGTGAGCTTGTAGATGTACATTGTGTTTCACACATTTGATACCATTCTTCTTCTGTTATTTTAATCTTTAATTCTGCTTCCCATTTTGTTTTTATGTAGAATGTTGATTCTCCCCCGCTTCCCACCAGAGCTTGGTAGAAAGCAGAGATGACCCGAGATCCCTTCTGTTTGTATGCATCCACAATCACATTGATCACGTTATTTGAAGTTTAGTTCTGGCCTTATCTCTTTTGTAAAGTAGTCTCTTAATTGCAAGTATCTAAACAAATCGTTGTTTTCGAGACCATACTTTGACTTTAAATCTTTGAAGCTCATAAACTCACCATTTTCTGAAACTGTATACATTGCCGTTATGCCTTATTGTGCCTATTCTTTGAATCTTGAATCATACACCTCAACGCATTCTGCTTCAACTCATTTGCTGCCGTAAATCTTTTGTGTGCTTTCGCCTTCTTCAAACTGGAATATTCCTGTTTCATGTTGTATCAACAAACACTGAATCAATGCCCATCATTCATTGTTCTATCTAGATTATATTTTTGAAAATCCACTCAAGGTAGGAATTTTGCTCAAGATATTTCCACATTACAACAATACTGACGATTTTCATAAAGCAGCAGTCCAAGTAGGTGTGTCTGAAGTAATCTATCACATTGGAACAAAGAAGTAAAACAAATGAAAAAAACAAGGAAACTGATTCTATAGGATATATTTGTAACTTTTTTGGGGAGTTGATGGCTCCAAAGGGCCTCGTCCTAAGCTCTGCTATTTTCAAAGGCTTATATTATTTCCTTTAGAAGACTGAGAATGAATAAAGTAATTGGTTCTGCAGTAATAATTGTGGGCAGTGTGACTTTTGTTTACTAACTATAAACCTTCAGGTGTTAATGGGAAGAAGTGGCTCCCTCCCTATTCCCTCTCCTCATACACTGCCGATCAGAATATTGTTTAGTTTGGCTTTTTATTGTTACATCTACTGAGGTACTGTGAAAAGCTTTTGTTTATGTGCTGTCCAATCAAAGAACAGACTATACATGATTACAATTAAGCCATCCACAGTGTACAGATAAAAGTTAAACAGTTATAAGGTCTACATTGAGGTGGATGGGTGGTCAGGACAGCACTATGTCCTGACAGGACAGGACAGGGGGTGTTGTAAATGAAAGCTTTACAGAAAATGATTCTGACATCAAAATATATCTAAACAAAATCTGAATCTTAAGTTTATTAATGAAAAGTTTAAAGTTGCATTACTGTAACATCTTATTCTTGGACAGTCACTCGGCATCAAGGATTAGTTGCTTTCCTCTGATTCGAGAAGTTCTGAGATGGCCAATGAAGCCAGTGTGGGAATGGCAGACTCTTCAACAAATGAGGCAGTCCCTGTTGGATGGATGGGTGGTTTAAACAAAGCATTTCTTAGCTCCGAACAAATGGACTGAAGGTTATCAGTGCCGTTTGTGGTCGTCCTTCACTTTGGGCTAGGGATTCTTAGGCTTCAGTATTTTTCCAAGAAAGCTTTGGGAAAGTGTCTGTAAATCAGTAGGTTGTGTGATGATAATGCTTAAAATAAGCTCATTGATGCTTCATTTGGGATTTATACTCTTTAATGTTTTGCTGTAAAATTTATCTGTTGGAGTTTTTAAGTATAAAGAACAATAAATACCAAACCAATAATTTGATCAGACACCAGAAAGCATTTGATAACTGCCCTTCCCCAGGGAAATTCCAACTTGAAGCCTTTCCCCCACTTTCTTAGCATCTTTTTTTGCTGATATTTGGTATTATACCAGACTCCAACACAGGGTCAGAGATATAATTAATGTTGAACAATGGCAATATTTTTGCAGTTTGGACAAAAAAAATATTATTAAGGGTTAAAATGTGGGATGTATTTCCATTCGAATTTGAAATAACATATTTCATTTCACTTTAATTGGATTTAGGTTAATGGACTTAATGCACACAATTTAAATATGATTTAAAATTAATTATCAAATTCACAATGTTCAGACACCAGAGGCATCAAATGCTTGATGTTGCACTGATGAAGCACCCCATCTAATAACAAATTATTTTATCATCTCCTTGGCTTTGTTGCATCAAAACTATGTTTGTAAATATGAACCTCTATCCTTTATTAATATTTCTGGAACATTTAAAACCGTTTGTCATTAGGGGAAGTATTATGGACGCAATTCAGAAACATATCTTGACCTATATGTAAAGTGGGACTTTTATTGTTAACACATTGCTAATACTGGATATCTTCTTGACCCACTGAGTATTTATAGTACTTTAGTTTTATTTCATATCAACAGTCCCAGTTTTTGTAGCTCAAGGCCTTGTTTTAAGTGTATTCAATAATGTATTAAATGAGTTCTTATTTTGAGATATTTACACCGATTTCTAGAAACTCCCATGAGAGGATGTTTCATGGAAACCTTTTAATGTCCACCCTTAAGATCCCTCAGAATCTTGTACGTTTCACTTGGTGAATATCTTGAAATGGTAGATCGTGTGTTTATATAATCTCTATTTAAAATTGAATTATTAATAACTATTTAATGATTTGAGAAATTTGTATTTATCTATTTTAAATTACTAATATTTTGGTTGTTTCTTGATCTCTGAGATGCAATAAGAGTTTTTGTCTGGAAGCTAAAACATGTCTTTTCAACTTACAAATTTTCACATAAGGAAACTCTTCATGAATATGACCCTTTCACACATTGAGGAATATCTGGTCAGTAAAATTCCATGATAGTGAAAATGACTGACTTTCTTCAACAAATTTGCAGGAGGGAATGTTGTGTGTTGTTAAAAGATATTAATGTATATACATAGATCAATAGATGTTAAAAGATTGTATGTTTCAATTGTACTTTTTTAATTACATTTTATGTAGAAATGGTAAGGTAAGACTACCACTGTTTTGCAAACAAAATACAGCAACATATGTTCCCATGTTGACTGCACTGCACAGTTGGATATCAAAGGCTACACAGTTGTATATTGTAACATATTTTTCTATTTGCCAACACCTCCCCTTCAGGGGGTTCACAGCAAGGATCTACTGCTTTAACTGGGCTGTATTTATCCAGCACAGTCTTTTAGGGATGCAGAAATGAGACACAAATTCTATAAATGTCCGTATAAGATAGTGTTTGGGAATAAATATCTAGGGATAAGGCAGGATGAGTTTTCACCAGATAATGACTTCACTTTTATGGCAGGAAATTTGATTAAAGGTAAAGACATTCTGGCTGAGCTGGGTAGATAAAAATGCTGGCTTCAGACTGAAGAAGGGTTTCGGCCCGAAATGTTGCCTATTTCCTTCGCTCCATAGATGCTGCCGCACCCGCTGAGTTTCCCCAGCATTTTTATCTACCTTCGATTTTCCAACATCTGCAGTTTCTTCTTAAACAACTGGCTGAGCTGGGTGTTTTTTCTGGTTATAATCCTCTGGATTAATGGGAGACTGAAATACAGACAAATAGATAAGCACCTGCTTTCTATTCTTCAATGAACTAAAGCATGCAAGTTAAATGTGCCATTGCAAGAAATGCTCCTTACATTAATGTTCATGCCATTGTCTAGGGTAGTCATGTGTGACACAAGTAAAATTATAGCATTCCCACACTACAAAGGGAACTGCCAATTTACATTAGTAGCCCCTTTTCGAGTTTTGTTTATTGAGTTAATTGAATTTTAAACTGATATATAACGCATACTATCTTGTTTGTTGATATGCTACTGATGCGACCTGTGTGCAGTGTTCATGACAAAATTGCAAGACCTATATTATGACATTGGACTAGATTATCAAATGAAAGGCTTTTATTTTGTAATAGTTGAGATTTTCAAACAAATTCTCCCATAAAATGTTCCATGTGTTCCATAAAATTCACTGTTCAATAAATGACATTATTGCATAATCTATGTTTATTTGACATGTACTTATAGTTTTAATTTAGCCAATAGAGTTTTCGGTATCAAAGTCAATTAACTGGTCCGTAATTGAAATTTTACATGTTTGGATAGGAATTTCTATTGTGACTTGTTAACATGATAAAAACAGAACATTCTGTATGTTCATTGTGCATAGCATATCCACAGCAACCTCTGGGGAGTGCATTGCAGCAGTCTGTTGGTTAGCAGCACGTGTGTTGTTGCTTGTTATACATGCTTTTTGATATAATAAGGCAAAGTCTAACTTGCTTTACCAAGTTTGATCAAAGTCAAGTCAAAAGAGTTTGTCATGTGTCCCTGACAGGACAATGAAAATCTTTCTTTGCATAGCACAACAGAACATAGTAGGCATTGACTACAATTATATACGTAAATACACACATGAATTAATAAATTAATAAAGTGCAAATAACAGATGGAGGGATATTAATGTTCAGAGTTCCAAGCCATGTTTAATAGCCTGATGGCTGTGAGGAAGTAGCTATTCCTAAACCGGGTTGTTGCAGTCTTCAGGCTCCTGTACCTTCTACCCAAAGGTAGCAGGGAGATGAGTGTGTGGCCTTGATGATGCTGCCAGCCTTTATGAGGCAGCGACTGTGATAAATCCCCTCGAGCGAAGGAAGGTCAGAGCCGATGATAGACTGGGCAGTGCTTACTACTTTTTGTAGTCTTTTCCTCTCCAGGGCACTCAAATTGCCTAACCAAGCAACAATGCAACCGGTCAGCAAGATTTCTACTGTGCACCTGTAGAAGATAGAGGGAGTCCTCCTTGACAGACCAACTCTCCGTAATCTTCTCAGGAAGTAGAGGCGCTGATGAGCTTTCTTAATAATTGCATCTGTCTTCTCGGACCAGGAAAGATCTGCACAGATGTGCACGCACAGGAATTTGAAGCTCTTGACCCTTTCAACCATCGACCCGTTGATATAAACAGGACTGTGGGTCCCCATCCTACTCCTTCCAAAGTCTACAATCAGTTTCTTGGTTTTGCTGGTGTTGAGGGCCTGGTTGTTGTGCTGGCACCATATGGACAGTTGCTCGATCTCTCTTCTATACTCTGACTCATCCCCATCAGTGATACGTCCCACAACAGTGGTGTCGTCAGCGAACTTGATGATGGAGTTCGCACTATGACCGGCTACGCAGTCATGAATATAGAGTGAGTACAGCCGGGGGCTGAGCACGCAGCCTTGAGGTGCTCCCGTGCTGATTGTTATCGAGTCTCACACATTTCCACCAATATGAACGGACTGCGGTCTGTGAATGAGGAAGTCGAGGATCCAATTGCAGAGGGATGCACAGAGACCCAGTTCTGCAAGTTTGGTAACCATCTTGGAGGGGATGATTGTGTTAAATGCCGAGCTGTAGTCAATAAATAACAGCCTGACATATGAGTTTTTGTTGTCCAAGTGGTCCAGAGCGGAGTGGAGGGCCAGCGAGATCGCGTCCACCGTTGATCTGTTGTGGCGGTAAGCAAACTGCAGTGGGTCCAGGTTTTTGTCAAGGTAGGAGTTGATTTGCGCCATGATCAACCTCACGAAGCACTTCATCACCACAGGCGTTAGTGCCACAGGTCGATAGTCATTGAGGCACGTCACCTTGCTCTTCTTGGGCACCGGTATTATTGATGCCCTTTTGAAGCAGGTGGGAACCTCAGACCTCAGAAGTGACAGGTTGAAAATGTCCGTAAAACCTCCAGCCAGTTGGTCCGCACAGGATTTTAGGACACGACCAGGTATGCCATCAGGTCCAGACGCTTTTCGAGGGTTCACCCCTGTGAAGGATTTCCTGACGTCGGCCTCTGTGACTGAGACTGAAATACCATCACAGCGAGTAGGGGCTCGGGAAGGCACATCGGTGTTCTCCCTATCAAAGCGTGCGTAAAATGCATTGAGCACTTCAGGGAGTGATGTATCGCTGACATCCGAGCTGCCTCTTGTTCTCGCCTTGTAGGAGGTGATATCATATTGATTGCGTTAGCTTCTTGAAATTCTAAACATTTTAATTATTTAAAGGCATCTCTAACAAACTGATTCAATAATCGAAATGGTAATTGATGCAGTTTTAACAAAAGAATCCTGCTGTTCTCATGAGAATTCTCATGGTTTATATACATGCTTTGCTTTAAACTTGGATGCTTTTTTTTCCCCTTCCCGTTTTCTGATTAGATTCTCCTTTGCACTTGCCATTTCCTAAATACTGCCTGTGGTTGTAGACAGGGATCTTGCACCCAATGCTTTACCCGTGCTGTGTTGAAAGTATTTATTTCAAGAATATAGATAATATGGTTTGGGTTATTCAGGCATTGCTTTAATCCCTGCCAAACTGCTTGACTTTATGGAATTTTATTTAGGTTTGATATTTGGTAAGCCATTAGTCTTGTACATGTAAATATATATCGGCAGTATCAATTCTCCCCATATTCTCAATCACTCCTAATTTTTACTGAATACACACAAAGGACCAAGTTGCAGCAGCCAGTCAACGCATTAACCCACATGTCATTGAGATGAAGAAGGAAATCCGATCACTTGGGGACAATTGATGTGTTCCCAGGTAGACTGTGCAAAATCCACACAGACAGGACCTGATGTCAGGACTCTGACTATATGATTGAACTGAGATTACTGGAGCTGTGAAGCAATGTCCTTTGCAGCCGTGCCACTGTGCCAACTTTGTTGGTCTATTTATTGTTATTTTTAGCTAAACAAAATCATAGAAAATACGTGCAGGAGGAGGCCATTTGGCACTTCGAGTCAGCCCTGCCATTCATTGTGATCATGGCTGATCATCCACAATCAGTAACCCGTGCCTGCCTTCTCCCCATATCCCTTGATTCCGCTCGCCCCTAGAGCTCTATCTAACTCTATTTTGAATTCATCTATTGAATTGGCCTCCACTGCCATCTGTGGCAGAGAATACCACAAATTCACAAGTCTCTGGGTGAAAATGTGTTTTCTCATTGCAGTTTTAAATGGCCTCCCCTTTATTCTTAGACTGTGGCCCCTGGTTCTGGACTCGCCCAACATTGGGAACATTTTACCCGCATCTAGCTTGTCCAGTCCTTTTCTAATTTTGTATGTTTCAGTAAGATCCCAGTCTTTACACACTTTCCTCATATGACAGTCTCGCCATCCCGAGGATTAACCTTGTTAACCTATGCTACGCTGCCTCAATAGCAAGGATGTCCTTAAATTAGGAGACCAAAACGGCACACAATACTCCAGGTGTGGTCTCACCAGGGCCATGTACAACTGCAAGAGGCCAAGGACCTCTTTACTCCTATACTCAAATCCTCTCATTTTGAAGGCCAACATACCATTAGCTTTCTTCACTGCCTGCTGTACCTGCATGTTTACTTTCAGTGACTGGTGTACAAGGATACCCAGGTCTCGTTGCACTTCCCTTTTCCTAATCTGACGCCATTGAGATAATAATCTGCCTCATTGTTCTTGCCGCCAAAGTGAATAACCTCACATTTATCTACATTACACTTCATCTGTCATGCATCTGCCCACTCATTAACCTGTCCAAGTCAACCTGCAACCTCCTAGCATCCTCTTCGCAGTTCACACTGCCTCCCAGCTTTGTGACGTGTGCAAATTTGCTAGTGTTACTTTTAATCCCATTATCTAAATCATTAATATATATTGTAAATATTTGCAGCCCCAGCACAAGCCTTGAGGCACTCCACTCGCCACTGCCTCCCATTCTGCCAGGGACCTGTTTATAGCTACTCTTTGGTTCCTGTCTGCCAACCAATTCTCTAACCATGTCAATACCCTATCCCCAATACCATGTGCTCCTTAATTTTGCCCCTTAATCGCCTGTGATCAATAGTGAATTTTGCCCCTTAATCGCCTGTGTGGGACCTTATCAAAGGCTTTCTGAAAGTCCAGATACACTACATCCACTGGCTCTCCATCATCCATTTTACTTGTTACATCCTCAAAAGATTCCAGAAGATTAGTCAAGCAGGATTTCCCCTTCATAAATCCATGCTGACTTGGGCCAATCCTTTTACTGCTATCCAAATGCGCCGTTATTACTTCTTTAATAATTGACTCAAGCATCTTCCCCACCACCAATAACTGGTCTATAATTCCCTGTTTTCTCTCTCGCTCCTTTTTTGAAATGTGTGATTTCTAGAGCCACCTCCTTCAGTACCCTGGGATGCAGATCATCAGGCCCTGGGGATTTATCAGCTTTCAGTCCCATCAGTCTACCCAATACTTTTTCTCGCCTAGTGCAAATTTCTTTCAGTTCCTCTGCCTCCCTAGATCCTCTGTCTTCTAATACATCTGGGAAATTGTTTGTGTCTTCCTTATTGAAGACAGAACCAAAGTACCTGTTCAACTCTTCTGCCATTTCCATGTTCCCCATAATAATTTCACCTGTTTCTGCCTTCAAGGGACCCGCATTATCTTTACTAATCTTTTTCTCTTAACATACCTAAAGAAGCTTTTACTATCCTTCTTTATATTCTAGGCCAGCTTACCCTCGTACTTCCTCGTGAAGTGTACATGCACATGGAGTCATACAGCATAGAAACAGGCCCTTCGGTCCAACTTGCCAACATGTCCCATCTCCAGTATAGTGATATGTGATCCAATGTTTAGGCTGTTGCTGCAGCATTTAAAATAAAAGTAACATGCTTTTAGGACTGGGACTGAGCTAACAACATGTTTACCACCTGTTTTGCATGTATGCTTTATGAAGAATATTGCACTGTTGGTACATTTTAGAATCTGTCATACAATTTGCTTTAAACACTTTTCTTTAAAAGTTTCATTGGAGTTCCTCTCATTTTATTTCCGGTGGTTGATATTTGTTTACTTACAAAAATTAGACCATTAAAACTCTGACTGGTAACTTACATCCAATGTTTCTTTATTCTTTTCTTAGGGCCAGTACCATCCATCCGAATTGTTATGTCCCGAGACTTATAACTGGGTGCCCATTGAGAAGTGTAGGCCAAAGTTAGACCAATCTAAATATAGCCGGCTACATGAAAATCCAAATGCAGGTAAGTTTGCAGTCTATGATGAATTGAGCTGCTTTTTGCAATTAGTTTTATAGTACCTCTCACAGTTCTGCTCCTAAACCTTATAGACATTTGGACATTTTCAATCCCTAGGAAGAAATATGGTTGCCTGTGAGTGATATTTATCTGTCTATTTATTTAATGTTTGCATTTCTATGTACCAAATTTTAGCCATTGTTCTATCGATTTAATATCTTCTGTGATATCAATGTGTCTTGATGTTGAATAGAAAGTATATCCTTCGGTTATTTTCACCATTCAGTTTCAAGTGTAGCATTTGGGATCTGGGAACTGCATTCATTGACCTTCCTCACTTGTCCTTGAGTAGGTGACAAAGAGCCACCTTCTGGTGAAGTGACTTGCACAATGTTTGAAGGAGGGAGCTCTAGGAATTAGACCCAGTAACAACGATGAAACTGCAATATATATCTAAATCATGTTAGTGTGTGACGGGGGGGGGGAATCTACATTGGTGATGTAACTATGTCGCTGCTTGTAGATGGTAGAAAGGGTTGATACGATGTCTTGCCTCAAGAAGGCACAGGCTACTTTATTTGCTGAGGAGTTGCAACTTTTTTTGGACATAGTGCAGTAATCAGTAAGTATAAAACGTGCATGCAAAACAGGTGGCAAACATGTTCTTAGCCAAGTCCTATATGCATGTTGCTTTTATTATATTAATAAAGAAATTGAAATAATTGGGTCCATGCATCAGCCCTAAGGAACTCCTGCCACGGTAACCTGGGGTTGGGATGATTGACTTGTCTTCCAGCAACGCAACCATCTTCCTTTAAACTAAAGTATGACTCCAACATTGGAATATTGAAGTCCCCTTGATCTTATGGACTTTAGTTTTACCAGGCTCCCTGATGCCATATTCAACCTTGATGCAATAGCCAATCACTCTCTTTTCACTAGCATAATTCAATTTTTTCAGTCCATGTTTGAACCAAGATTGTGATGAGGTGTGGAGCTGAGTGATCCAGGTGAAACCTAAACTGTGCATGAGTGCGCTGATTATTGTTGAGTAAGTCCTGCTTCCTAGCATGAGGTAAAAATGTTTCATTAACCAGCTGCACATTGACAGTTCTCTTTCTCAGCAACACTCTGCGGGATCGACCCTGCAGGATTAACCCTACTTTTTGCGGCCAAGACACCGGTCAAATTTACACCTTGTTGGGAAAAGGCTGGTGTTGTAACTGTATTGAAACAGCTGAGGGGAAAAATGCTGCTAGTTCTGGAGTCACATAATCTTTGCACTAGCCGGTGATTTTAGGCTTTTTTGAAATAAATCAAATTGGCTATAGGTGGGTATCGATGGTAGTAGGGATTTTGGGAAGAAGCTGAGATGGATCAAACCTGCAGCACATTTGGCAGAACATGGTTACAAATGAACCGTCCTTGTGTTTATAGGTCAAAGGTTGAACCCTCCTGCGAGTCCATTATTGGTTATGTATATATACAGCAGGTCTACAGACCTATTTCGGATCCACCGGTGGAGAGTTTCCCTTGTTCTCTTTAACACTTGCCATGTCTGGCATGCATGTTTCCTGTGTTGCTGCTGCACCAGATCAGCACCTTGTTTGTGATGTGCCTCATGCTGCTCTTGGCATGTCCGTCTGCACACCTCGTGGAACTGGATTCCACCCAGAGTAGTCCCCTGATCAGAGATCTATACTGTTGCCACTGTTTTTTCCAAGCATTGCTCAACCTGGAGGGGAATCAGTGCAGGATAGTGCATGGTAATCGTAGCTTTGTTTACCTGATGCCTTTAGACTTTGTAGGCATGGAGTCACTCCTCCTGCCTACATATTATAGCACCACCACCTGCTGGTGATACCCAGTGTACCAGTGAATTCGATGGAGATCTGGCACTGCTTAGAACATACGATTTTGTAAGGCTAATTATAAAGTCCATTACATAACTATTCTGTGCAATAACTTTCTAAATCTGAACAGCAGTCATTAGAAGTAAGTGGGAGGGATTCCAAGGTAAAATTATTAAATTTTTTAGATTTTTCATTTTGAATTATATGCTGTAACTATATAGTATCATCAAACTTGTTAATATTTTAAGAGCATGTATAATTAACTCCCATTTAAAAAGCATTTTATACCTTGAGACATGATAGGTAATTTACTCAAGTTTTTTTTTTCTCTTCACCTGCTGAAATTCCTGACAAGCTTATAATGTGAATCATCACTGCCTGAGCCATGTGGCAATCACATTGAATGAACATCACAGAAACGCCATTGTTAAAGAAGCCCTTTGAGCTCCCTCATCTGCAACTGGCCTTTCCATTACTTTCATTCACACAGACAGATTCTGAACTGGCCTTAAAGGCAGGTGTGTAAAACCAGAGTTAGATGCATGAAAGTAAATAATTTACAAACAGCTAGCTAACACATCCACCGAGTTCCTGCAGTAGTTTGTGTTTTGCTCAAGATTCCAGCATTTGCAATCTCTTGTTTCCCTCAAACTAAACAATTAGTCATTTTATTTAAGTACTTATTCAGAAATTATCTGTTTGGTTGCCTAATTAATGGTCTATTTTATCCTCAATGTTCAAGCAAATGCAATAAGAAACATAAAAATCTAAGAAGGGATCAGAATTGGTAAACATTTTGACTCTCACTTATTCGAGACCCAGCATGTTGCCCTTTTCATAAAAATACACTGGGCAGATTCCCAGTACACTTTTGCACATCATTGTTAATATTAAGAATTGTCAAAAGGCAATGAAAAGCTGCACACTTATTTTCACTAATTTAAGGCTAAAGTTTAAATGTTCTCTAGCAACTGCTTTTGACCTTGTGACCTGATGCTGTGTGAAAATGCTTCCATGAGATGTTGCTATTTTCTTGAGTTTATAGTTGATCAGAACAATCAACTTAAGAGTTGCCTTCAGTTAGTTGGATACTTTTCCCCAGAATTCACTGCAACAATAGTAGTGTATGAACAATTTGTGAATTTGATAATGAGCACTATTTTTACTAAAATATTATCCCATTTAAAATGAATCATCTTGCTGCAAGGGCAGTAATGTCATAGTAATATATTGTGTACTGATATTCATATGTACTGTATCGCAGGTATTCCTTTTTAGGTTAAGAACATAATGAAACATTAAAAAATCCATGCCTACTTTTATTTTCTTTGTTATATGTAGTATGCTAACAATATAATTTCAAGTTTATTTCATACCTCATAACCTCATAAAAGTATTGTCATGGCTTTGACATGGAGAGCTACTAAATCTGAAGGTGGTAATCAAGCTATTCTTTCTCGGTAAAATCTATCTGAACTGAAAGTGCATTTTGGTCCGCAGCCCTGCCAAAGTCTGTTTTTTCGACTATTTTAAATTTTTAGTGTGCATTAAAAGTCTGTGTAAATGTTCTCTGGTTTGTTTTATGTGGGGGGAGTTGGAGGATGTGGGGGGAATCTTTTTTTCAGTTTCTTACCTTGCTGGAGATACGATTGCTTTCCGGGTCGCATCTCCGATCGCTCTGCGGCCCACCATCGATGGAGCTGGAGGCCTCCTCGGACTGACTTGAGCCCCACTGCAGGGCGTGGACTTAACATCGGAGCTGATCCTTTGCCTGGGATCGCTCCAACCGCGGCCTGCGGACTTTACATCGGGACTCCATTGTCTTTTTGTAGATATGTATATAGCGCTGCAGAAACTGTGCACCTCATCCCCCCCCCCCCCCCCCCCCTTTTTGTCTTGTTTTTGCACTGAGTAGGAGCAGTTTTTAATCTCACTGTACATGTGTATAGTGACAATAAAAGGCATTCTGATTCTGATTCTGGGAGCTCGCAGTCTCGGGAGAGGCTAGTCAGGAGCTCTAACGACGCAGAGGTTCAACCAACCCCGATGTGGGGTTCGATCGCCCAGCACGGGGGAACTGATCGTCCCGATGCGGAGGGCCCAAACACCACTGGCTACGGGAGTCAAGATCGTCCCGTCAACGAAGGGCTCGAGGCCCCCGACCGCGGAGAGCAAAGAAGGGAAGAGATTTAAACTTTTTTCGCCTTCTACCACAGTGAGGAATGTGGAGGAGTCACTGTGGTGGATGTTTATGTTAAAATGTATTTTGTGTGTCCCGTTGCTTTTTATTTGTCTGACTGACTTCGCAAATGAAATTCCTCATATGTTGCAAATGCTTGCTAAATACTTGGCTAAAAAAAGTATTATTGTGATTGTGATTCTGTTTTTTGCCCTTAAGACCGAAGATAACAGCAGGTGATTAAGTACTGTTTCAATAGTTACAATTGCACAGTTTACTTAAATATTTTGGTTGAAGATAAATGATTCTATCAAATTAGCCATTTACAATGGGAGCTCATCTCAACTGTCCAGACATCTATGAATAATGAAACGTCTTTTCCTGGGACAAAGTAATTTATTTAAATGGTGCAAACGTTTTTGGGATGGAGACTGCAGATAATCAGAATTCATGTTGTGAGGTCTGACACTCTGAGGACACAAATACCCCAAATAGAAATTGACAGGGAAATATGTGCATGACCATATTTTTGATGTCGTAAGTAGCAAAATATTCTGTCTGGTCCAGAACCTCCCTTGATCACTTTCAATGCACCATAAATTAGCTGGAAATGTCTGATACCTGCTTTGATGTAAGACAATTGATATTGGTCCAATGCCTTGCATTTGGGCATCGCATACAACAGTGTCTTGTCATGTCAGATTTCAGACCTTTCTTTTCGAGCAGCCATCTGCTGTGAGCCTGCAGCCAGATCTCTTAAGATTCTGCCTGACCCGCTGAGTTCTTTCATCAGTTTGTTTTTCAGTCAAGATTCCAGCATCGGCAGTCTCTTGTACGGCTCTCCAGACAGTGGTGCTGATTCATGCATCTGTGCTTTTAATTCCAAAACTCGTTACTACTTGATATAGTTTGCAACGGCTCGTTCTCATTTATATTACTCACTGCTCTCTCCATAACTCCTGAAGAATGTTCCATGCCTCAGTCCTGAATAAACAGACATGTTTATTATTGTGGGGCCTTGCATATGTGTGGCGCCTTCATGCCCATGTTGGTTTTGCATACAGCCTGTCACCACTGGCAACTGGCCAGCAACCTTCACGAGAAGGTGTCTTGCTCAGCTAAGTGTTGTTTGTTCTTTGCTTTCTGTCATGAGATTCAGTACATCTTCCAACTGGTGACCCCGTTGCTATACGCAACCTTCCACTTACTCACAAATTGTATTATGAAGACAGTGACACACTGTCAGTCGACGAAGTAAAACTCGACATCCCAACTTTTTTCAACCACACGAGAGTGTGGTTTTCAATACTAGAAGCTTGATTGCACTCCCTTCAATGTCACGAGCCAATGGACAAAATTTGGGATCTAGCAGCTCGTATTCCAGAGCAGATCGCATGGGAAGTAGAGGACGTGCTCCTTAATCCTGAAGAAATGACGCCATACGACGTGCTTAAATCCACTATCTTCAAGCGAACACAGCCCTCGAAGCAAGCCCGCATTTCGGAGCTGCTGGGAGATGATAATCTTGGGGAAAGGAGACCATCACAAATGCTGCGGAGATGGCGCAGGCTGGCAGAGACGAAGAGATTGATGGTGATGTCTGGAAACACAAGTTTCGCTGCTGAATGCCTACCAGGCACGTGCCGTGAGTAATTACTTAGGGTAGGCACTCAGTCGGATTTTTAAAAAAATTAAACCGCGCATGTGCATTCTCTCCGTAAAAATAAAAAATAAAAATGAAACCAGTAACAATTCAATTTGCCCAAGGCTTCCTGGTCTCCTTTATTCTGAATTACTGCATGGGTGGGTGGTGAAGATTGATGGCAGGTGGAGAGATGGTGGGGAAAAACAGGAGCCCAGGGAAAAGTTGAATCAGTTATCATCTTATTGAAAGACAACACTTGTTCAAGGGACCAATTGGGGGGAGAGTTCCTTTTACAACGTGTGGAGAGTCTGTGCCAGGGGTAAAGTTGCGGGGAGAGCAGGAGTGTTGAGGAGGAGGGGGTCGGGGATAATGGCAGTAACTCACTCACCGCTACCGCAGCTCTCCGGGCGCGAAGCCACGCATTGTAGCCGGGGATAGAAGCAGCTCGGGGAGCTGTGAGCGGCCGCCGGGACCCGACAGCAGAACTGGCTGCCACTCCAGACAGTGCTCTCCGCCTGAATACCTCTCACCTGCCGCTCGCTCATGTCAGCCGCTCCTGCAAATCCTTAAATTCCCACAGCCAAGGAACCTCAATCGTGCTGTCAGAATTTAAGGACATGAGTGAGGCCAGCGAGCGGCAGGAGAGAGGTTTTGCACGCCTCCGTGCAAGGAGCGTCGCAAGTGCCATTATCCCGATCCCCTCCTTCACGACATTCGTGCCCTCCCCGCAACTTTACCCCGGGCCAGACTCCCCAAATGCTGTGAAAGGAGCTCTCCCCTCACCCCCACACCCCGGGAAATACGGTATTTAAAAACATCACCAACAAATGTACTTACCATATCATTGGTACACGAGCACCATTCTTCTCTCCCTGTTTCCTAAGATACACTTAAAATAATGCCAATCCATATTTGAAAACCCCGCCAAGAAACTAGCGCTGCGCATGCGCCGTGCTGCAAAGGCAGAATTTCAGCTGCCTTCAGCCCCGCTTAAAACTGACGGCTTCAGGCAGCGCTGACGGCACGTGAGCTGCACAGAGCTTCGCGTGTTACAAGCGCTGCGGATGAAAGGCACGGAGAATTATGCCTACCTAAGAGATCGATCTCTTAGATAGGCATAATTCTCCTATGCCTTTACTATTTATATTTGGTAATTACTATGTTATAATTTTAGTCAGGGTAGGCAGTGCCTACCTTGCCTACCCTGACGGCACATGCCTGATGTCTACTCAGGTGCAGGGGCACCTGATAGATATGTTTCAATTGGCTAGAATAGACGAGCTCATAAAACAGGCCGACATTGTAATGCAACAACAGTAAAGCCAGAAAATGCACAGCAGGGCCAGCAAATTGCAGCGCTCAATGCGCAAGTCGAGGCTTTGGCAGCCCAGCAAAACCATCCCCGTTTCAGGTATAACGCAGACCTTGGGGGGTCGGGGATGGGGCCGAGGCAATGCCCACTGCATTTGTTGGAAACACGGGAAATATGGTGCAGCCACCCAGTCGTGTCAACAAACTTCTTCCACAAACATGAACACCTGGGAAACGACGAGGCCCAACAGTAGAGGCGACTGCTGCCCGTGGGCAAACTAGCCACCGTCTTTTTCTCAGCGACCGCCTTTCGGGTACGCAATATCTAATTGACTCCGGCGCTGAGTTATCGGTCGTTCCTCCCAGTTCCCAATGTTTACACCCTAACCCCAGCTGTGTTCTCATTGCCACAATCTATTCTAGCATACAGACAATTGGTCAGAAATTAGTCATTGCTCGACTTCGTTTGCAGAAAACGTTTCGCTGGATTATCACAGTCGCCGACGCATTAAAACCCATTATCGGAGTGGATTTTCTTTCACACATTTCTTTGCCGGTTTGCCGGGGCTTAAGTGATTACCGCAGCCCGCACACAGGTGAACTGCATCTGCTGTCCGGCAATGACTATCTCTCACCTTACCAGCCTCCAACCCAGCACCGGCCCATATCAGGAGTTACTTAAACAATTTCCATGACTAATAACTCCGTCTTACTGGCACAATGATATCAAATGCTCTGTCACGCATCATATTCAGACCCGCGGCCCTCTCGTTTCGGCAAGAGTGCGCAGGTTACCTGTTGCTTTCCTCAAAGTTGCAAAGGTCGAATTTGACCATATGTTGGAATTCGGGATCATCTGCTGGGCATCACCTCTTCACATGGTCCTGAAGAAGTCTCCCGGAGATTGCCGGGTACCTGTGGCGGGTACCGTTCACCAAACAATGCCACTATTACAGATTGATGCAGAATCCCACCTTTGCAGGATTTCTCTGTAAGCCTACAGGGTAAGCCGGTGTGCTCACGCATTGATCTCATGCGCACATATTATCAAATTCCGGTCGAGCTTGCCGATATTCCCAAGACAGCCGTGGTCACTCCGTTCGGGACGTTCGAATTTCTACGGATGCCGTTTGGTTAACGGAATGCAGCACAATTGTTCCAGCATTTGATCGACCACGTACTCTCCGACCTCGATTTCGTCAACGCATGCATCGACGATGTGTTGGTAGCGAGCTCGAGCGAAGACGAACACAAGAAACACCTTGGATTACTGTTCCGGCGTCTCGACAAATATGGTCATTGTCATGAACAAATGCAAGGTGAATCAAAGGTGCAGGAAATCCAATTACGCCTATTTTGGGGGATGATGAATTTCTACCGCCGCTTTCTACCAAAGGCCGCAGGTTCCCTATTACCCTTGATCAACTTGCTCAAAGGTTCAGACGAATCGCCTTCAAAGAAACCATTGTGTTTACCCGAGGATGCAGTGCAAGCCTTCAACGCTGCTAAGAGGACTCTCGCTGACGCAACTATGCTCCCACCGTTAAGAAACTACACATATCTGCCCACTTGTGAAGACCGGTTCACAAGGTGACAAGATGCCATCCCAGTCATCAACATTTCAGCGGAAACAATAGCCCGCGCTTTTGTTGACCGATGGATGTCGGTCTTTGGGATCCCAAGTACAATCACAACAGACTGAGGACCGCAATTCGAGACTGCCCTGTTTCAAACACAACCTGACCTCGTGGGTATGAACCGGATACGAACGACTGCATGTCCACAAGCGAACGGCCTGATTGAACGGTTCCATCACCAGTTAAAAGCCGCTCTGGCAGCTGGAGGAGATGTGTTGAACTGGAGCCTCTGGTTCTGCTTGGCATTCGTACGGTGGTGAAAGCAGACCTAGGATGTTCGTTGGCGGAATTGGTTTACGGCACAACTCTGAAGCTGCCCGGCAAATTTGTGGAACTAATCCCCACAGATAGATCCTATGATCCAAGCAGGTATGTCGATCGATTACGGCAGACTATGTAGCTACTCAGGCCAACACTGACATTGGGAACATCTACAATGGTCTACGTACCTACTGACCTTCAACGCTGCACACATGTTTTGGTCCGACGCAATGCCGTCCGCCGACTTCTTTAGCAAGCATACGATGGCCCTTACCAAGTCATCCAACGCCTACCCAAAAGTTTTGTGATCTATCGGAACGAAAAAACTGACACAGTATTCGTCGACCAGTTAAAGCCAGCATACGTCGAGAACCAACGGACTATCTCACCCACCGAACCAGCGAAGTCAAGACCCCAACGCTTCCTGTCAGAGTCCTCCCACACTTCAGTACCAAACAAGATCAGGCCGTAAAATCAACTCGCCAGACCGATACGGGGGCAGGACAAAGCCAGGCAGTCGCCACCTTGTATGACTCGGTGGCTGAGGGGGGAGCTGTTGCGCCTTCATGCCCACATTGGTTTTGTGTACAGCCTGTCACCGCTGGCCTGCAGCCCCATGAGAAGGTGTCTGGCTCAGCTTAGTGTCGTTTGTTCCTTGCTTTCTGTCGTGGGATTCAGTAGATCCTACATAGGCATGATTTGAATGTGATATCCACATTTGATGCTCTGGTAATCATGTCAAGAAAATAGAGAGAATAAACTAAAATTATCTAAGAGGGTGCAGAAAAAAGGTTTTGATTAAAGGAAATAACTGGTTGGAGATTGATAAGAATGTTCAAAATTGGGAAGGGTTTCGTGGTGAGTGGGTCAAACTTTTTTCACCTGCTGTAAGGAAGCAGGTGGAAAAAATAAATTCATTGTTACCAACAAGTTAAAGGGATGCTGTTACAAGAATAAAATAAAAACAATACATCAGCTGGAAAAAAATGATGAAAATATGTGCAGGATAAATAATTGTAAAGTGAATCATAGTTTGAGAATAAACGGGGTAAAAGCAATGAAATTATGGCTTTATCGAAGAGCCAAATAAGAGACCCTGGGTTAAATTTGACTCTTGAAGATCTAATCAATAGGAAAGAAGCATTGTATTGATGTGTCTTTTTTTTTAATCCTAAAAGAGCACAACGATGAAGGTACCTTCTCAATAAAAGTTGACCTTATCTCATCCGAATAGTCTGAATTCTGAATTCATTCACCCATCCAGTTGTCTGTGCAATGAGAGAATTAAATAATTTGATATCAGAATAACAAATTATAAACCATTCTGCTTCAAAAACCTGTGAGTATATCATTTGACTTGCAGTACCACGGCACTCTGTGTGAATGCAGTTGTGGAGGTTGGAAATTAAATTGAAGGATGACCCGGGTCCCAGGAAGCCCAGGTTTGAAATGTGTGATTTCAGCATGAGCACAATTGCCTCATCTGGCATGTTACAGCAAGGGTAATGCTGGGGGCAAGGATTGGAACACAAAAGCTGTTCTGAGAGGACCACAGATTCCTCCACAACGTGTCTACTGCCATACATCTGACCCACCATCTCAGCACTCCAAAAGAAAGATATATTCCTATAATGGTTCATATCATTGTTGCTTATACAGCATTTTTGACATTGGGGCTTTCTACTTGTGCTGCAGTGGACAGCATTAAAGGCTGCATGATGGTTGAATTTATAAGTATTATACTGGAGCTCACTATCACTTTCACATCAGGAAAAATCGGGGATTGTTGGTCAGCGCGGACCCGGTGGGCTGACTGCGTTTCCGTGCTGTAGCTCTAAACTAAACCACTAAAGCCAGGTTACCCACCGGGATGAGATCATAAGCTAATGTCCTCGTGAAAAGATCATTTTTAAGTTAGTGACTATTCGGATGAGATAAGGTCAACTTTTATTGTGCTCTTTTAGGATAATCTGCAATTAATTCAAAATAACTGAGAGCAGCTTTAATCTCAAAATTATTTAATTTCTTAAATATAAATGGTATAATGGGATTTAAACTCGTGTCTGGATCAGTAGTCTTGGTTGCTAATTGTTAATCTAGTTACTTAACTCTTACAGTAGATGGAAGTTATATATTTAAAGATAAATTAACAATTTTTTGTAAATCATTGTGTAGCAAAGTTACAAAATTTTGAGATTTAAAAAATCAAGTCTGCAATTTATCCCATCAGATAAAGCATAAAAAGAAGTTTATTTTGACACCTTATTCACTTTCATATCTTCAGTATTAAAAAAAGTTGTGGCCATTTTCTTACTTGGAAATTAGCATCATGGAAATTGCCTTTCCAGTGACTTAACTCAAAAGCTGTGATCGAGGACAGTCAAAAGCCCATAACTTTCTTAAAAATTAAGAGAACTCAATTACATTTTTAGTTATTATAGATTGAAGCATTCTGAAACAAATATGAAACAATCTTACTTGGATGACCTGAAATTAAAGTATATAATTAGTTAGTTACCTTATTGTAGCTAATTACAAAATTCAATTACTAAATCTAAACATCTATCCATTTCTTAAGAAAAGATAAACATTTTTAAATTGCCTAAGTGTCCAAATAACATTCACACAATAATTCACAATATAACATGATTTTTTAAATCTCATTTTCATGAATTTATAGGCCAAATGGAAGGAATTTAGTATTTAATTCCCGTAAATTAATGGCCATTTAAATCAACGTGAGTGGGTTTTTGTGCAACGCGGTGGATTGGAACGTTGCGGTTTGTGGTGAATTTAACCCACAGTCGGCAGGAAAAATACTGCCGGTTCGTTTTTTTTTGTCCCATTTTCGTATCATGAACATTTGATTAAAGGCTTCCTAAGAACCACGTTTTTGTGTAAAAATAAACTGTGTACCTTATTTTATCCCCTACATAAAATCCGTCCCGTTGTCGGCGTTCACGGCTTTAGAAGATGATTTTTAAATTACTCTTGCTAATCAATGATCTAACGTAGTTTAAAAATACCTTCATAAAACAAATGTCGGAGCGATTTCTCTTTAGCAATGAAATCCCCTGAGATGGATCGATTTGAATTGTCTGGAGAAAAATGGCATTTTAAACCCGCCCACCTCTGAAAGGTGCCAAAGTCGCGCACACGGGGAGTGGCAGAACTGCAGCGCCGCTCAACGTAAGTTTTGTAACATACTTACATTGTGGCAAGTGATTTTCATGATAGTTAATTTTCATTAATAGTTTCTTTTGTTATTGGTTGTCATTCACATTGAACCTAAATAGGATCGGGCAGGAGCAGTGTTAAAAGATTTCAATTTAATTCAAGTGCTGCTGCTTATAAACCTTCGCCCATGATACCGGTATCAGAGAAGTAATTCCATAGTTAATAGATCTCAATCTACCTTTACTTCCTGCAACCCATTACCAATCTCGGTGAACCAATTTATACATTTCACCGGTTAATCTAATCATGTATTTTAGAATGTGATATACATAATTCATGGTGAAATAGCATTAATTTAATAATAAGTTTGAAGGCTTTGAGATAGTCTTTTTTTCTGCCTATTTATCCTTATTTACTCTGCATAATTTCAATTTGACAGGTTTATTTACTTTACCCACCTGAAGGTGAGTTTTTCATCTGAGAAAATTGATTTAAAGTAATGCTTCAGTGCTTTGCAGGGAAGTCCCAACTGATAGATGCACAGGACCAGAGAGCTTCACTTTAATTTATTGTTCCCAGCAATTTTTTTTTTCTTCAGGTATTTGATCTCTGAAAGCAGCAAATTTTAAGAAAGGTCTTTTGAACTTTTCGAAGACATTTGGCAAGCAAATCATATTTTGTGATAATTTGCGTTACATTTTTATTTCTCTTAAGGGTTAGAACTCTGAGGATTGGAGAAACTAGAGATTGCAGGTGCTGGAATCTGAAGCAAACAATAAATTACTGAAGGAACTTAGTGGGTCAAACAGCATCAGTGTTGGGGAGGGTGGGGAGGGATTGTTGACATTTCAACATGAAAAGTTGACGATTTCTTTCCCCCCACAGATATCGCTCGACCTGCAGCTTTTTTTATTCAAAGAAATTATCTGTCTGTCACAAGGGTATTGCATATAGTGGAATTTACAATCTGAGCACCCAATCTTTAAAATGTAACTGAACAACTAAACTTGATGTTTTGGTTTAGAAACGGTTCACAAAACTTCAAGAAAATCAATTGCAAAGCCTTACAATTGCTTGAATTTGAAATTAAATGTTGAAATTGTACTAAAGGCAGCTGAGATTATTATAACCAAGAATATTTCAAAATACCTTCGATAGATGGTAAATTTGGTTTAGCTTAGAGATACAAGCCCTTCAGCCCACCGTGTCCAAGCCAACCACCAATCACCCATACACTAATTGAATTGAATTGAATGCCTTTATTGTCATTCAGACCTTTTGGTCTGAACAAAATTTCGTGCCTGCAGTCATACATATATAAAAATAACAATACCATACAATAAACACAAAATTAACATCCACCACAGTGAGTTCACCAAACACCTCCTCACTGTGGTGGAAGGCAAAAGTCTTAGGGTCTCTGTCTTTTCTCCCCTCCTTATTCTCCCTCTGCGTTATTCCACTTTCACATCCTATACACTAGGGGCAATTTACAGAAACCAATTAACCTCAAAACCTGCATGTTTTTGGAATGTGGGAGGAAACCCATGCGGTCACAGGGAGAATATAAACTCTGTACAGACAACACCCTTAGTCAGGGTTGAACCCTGGTCTCTGGCAATACTATATCTCTGGCAATATAATAGTCTATCACTGCGCCACTTTGCCGCACCAAAGATGAGCACATGCCAGTGACTGGAACTTGTTAGGAGCATCTCTTGGGCCAAAATGTTATCTGATGGAAATGCTGCTTAATTCTGGCATGAATTTTATTTTCTACCTTCCTTCCTGCTGTTCAGTACTCTTGCTGTCCTGAATGTTGTTCTACACAGCTTGAACACTCCTGTGGTTTCATCCGTGATCACTTTTAAACGGTGAGGTGGAATAGTGTACTGCTTGATGCATGCTGTGCACTAGTTGTGCAGTTATGAACTGGCCTTTGCAGATTTTACTGCATTCAATGGAGAATGTCCATTTGTATCTAACAGTATTGGTTTACGAATTGTCAAGTAATGTTAGCCTTTTTATTTGAAAACAAATATTGTCCCTGATTAGTAATATTTTAATGTTTGCTGCCAAATCTAGAGGCATACAAAGTAAATTTGCCTCTCTTGCAGTTTTTAATATATCTTGTTTGTTTTAGATCCTGATACACTATAGCTTGGTAGTGAGTAGAGTACGCTATAGGCCACCAAATAAGGATATGAAGAAAATTTACAAGCAAGTTTCAGTAAGGTAGTAACATTCAATTGATAATAGGCGATTTCACGTAGCTTAATATAGATAAGGAACTCAGCAGTCTAAGTAACAAAGATTGGAGGCAAGTTCCTTAAATGTGAACAAGCGAAATGTCTTGTTCAATATGTTTCCAAACTAACCACGAAGGATCCGTCGTTCTGAAAGTGGCAGCACCTCGCGACAGCGGCCTCTGCAGCCCATCTGTCTTTTTTTCTTTTTGTATTGTTAATGCATGTTTTTGTTTGTAGTTTATATAGTATTTTTAGCTGTGTATATGTGGGGGGTGGGGGGGGTGGGGGAAACATTTAAATCTCTTCCCTGTACGGGGGACCCGACCTTTTCCCTGTCGGGTCTCCATTGTCGTTGGTGTCTCGCACCGTGGAGCGGCCTCCAGCCGGGACGACCTGGGGGCTCCAGTCGCGGAGCCTGCGGTCTCACCATCGTGAGGCTGGGCAGCTTTTGAGCGCGGAGAGCTGTGGTAGCACGCGGCTGCGACCCGACTTCGGAGGTTCCAGCCACAGACCCGGTGGACGGTGACATCGGGAGGTCGTGGGTCCCTTGTGGGAGACCGCTTTTCGGAGCTCCCGCAACGGCAACTTCTCCCGCCCGAATAGCGGGGTTGAAGACGACCCGGAGCAGGGCCTTACATCGCCCGGCTTGCCATCGCCCACCGGGGGCTTTAACTTCGGGAGAAGAATAAAAGAACAGGGGAGAGACAAGACTTTGCCTTTCATCACAGTGAGGAGGTGTTTGGCGATTCACTGTGATGGATGTTTATGTTAATTGTGTGTCTTGGTTTTTTTCTGCAAATAAGGAAAATAATATGAAACATTCAAATATGGAAATAATCGAAGGTTGGCCAACATCAGTGAGTTGGGAAGTAATCTGGCCCATGTACATTTGAATCAATGATTCACAAGTAGGTGAATACCAGACAACAGGAATGCTTCAAAGAGGAGATATTTTTGTTCTGCACAGCCAACTCATAAGGGTGAATGGGAGGGATGCCAACAGGGTTGTGCGTTTCCCCTGGCTGAGATCTAGAACTTGTGGTCACAATCTCTGACTAAAGGATAGCCATTTAGCAAAGAAAAGAGGATACATTTCTTCACACGTAGCCCAAGGAATCTTCAGCATTCTCTTCCCTTGAAGGTCATTGAGTTCTTTCAAAATGGAGATCAATATAATTCTGGAGATTAAAGAAGTCAAGAAGGGATAGTGCAGGAAAATGGCATTGAGACCATAACACATTTATAGCATGTTTGAAGGTACAAACTTGAAGGACCTACTGCTGCTCAAATTTCTTGTATTCCATTCACTGCACATTAACACATATTCAGACTACTTCCATTACGTGACTTTAAATTTGCTTTCCCTAGACCTTGAATGGTCTACTAATGGGAATACATTTTAACTACCCTATCTGGACTAGCCACAGTGTTGTGCATCACTAAGTATCCTGTGAACTTTCTTTGCCCCAAAGATAACAACCACAGATTTTCGAGTCTAACTTTAGAGAGGAAATATGTCAACCTGGAACCATTTTGGTATTTTTCATTTCTCCGATCTTTGCATACATCCTAAAATCTAGTGAATGGATTTGGGTGTAGTTTTCAATTTTTGTAATAACCAGTTTTTGGAAATGTTCAATGTAACCCCCCCCGCCCTATTGTCTCTATTTATTAAGCCAGGTTCCCCTGTGCTTCATTAACCATTACATACTTTGGCACTTACAAAGGTTTTTGAACACACATACCCAAGACTCTCTGCTCCCCTCGTCCAGTGACATTGAGTCCATGTTGTCATTATCATCGCTCCTCATTTCCAAAGATAAAAACCTGAAAAGAAAAAAGCATACAGTAAATGTCAGATTTTTAATTTAATATAGAATTATTTAATATAGTATGGCTGTATAGTAACTCAAATTTCACTGTACCTTAATTGGTACATGTGACAAATTGAGCCTGACCATGAAACCTTGAACTAAAAACAAAAAATAGAGATAAAGTTCAAAAGGAGCTGAACGTGTACGTGTGTCTCTTTTAGTTGGAACAAGAAAGGAACACAAAGATCTTTCTTAAACAGGTGGTCAGAGAAATGTTTCCTCTGAATACGCACTCAAAATTAGTCCTTGTGGAAGCAGAATGCATGGCTAAGCTGCTAAACTTTATATGTGTTTTCATGAAAGAGAGGAATGCTGCCGATGTCGCAGGTAATGTAGTAAAATAAATTGAATAGGATAGGATAAAAATTAAAGGGTGACAAGATTCAAAGAAGAAAAGTTATACATTTCTGATGTGATGAATTCTAGGATTTTGTGCGAATAAGGGTAAAGTTGAGGGGTAATTGGCAAAGGCTGTCAAGACGATATTCCAATCATAGTTACAGATAGGAGTGGTCAATATTAAGAATGGTAAACTCTATGGGTTAGTTGAGCTGACACTGGTGATGAAAGATCTTGAACACATTAATCTAAAGAAGAATTTTGACTGTGGTAATATATGGGTTCATAATCAGTAAAAGCCATATTTATTTAGTTGGGTTAGAATAATTAAAATAATGTTCTCATGGTATTAAAATGCAATTGAATTGTGACTGCCAATTCTATCCTTGCCCTCTGTGTGTATGATGTGCAATATAAAGTATAAGTATTCACGTTGACATCAATCAATGCAATCTTACGCACTGAAGTATTTCAAGTTCATTTTGTGAGGTTAATTCAGTTGCAATCTTTGATCGCATAATGGTAAAGTGGGAAGATGAGGGAAAGCACTATTAAATTCAGTATGTAGATCTTCAAAATCAAAGTCAATCTTTAAAGTCATTTAATGTCATTTAAATCCAAAAACAGATGAGCTGAGGACAAAACCATTCAATTGTCAGAACCAGTCTAGTTCACGTGTTATTCAGCATAGACAATCTGACATCTTTACGCAGTCTACTTACCTGTGACTCCAGACAGTAGGGCTTATCTTTTAAATGCCCTTTAAAATGGCCTAATAATGCACTCAGTTGTACCATTACTGCTGCATTGAAACATCAACAGTTAAGCAACCTCACAACCAACTGATCATATTAAAGTGTCATAGTATGTATGCTGTATCCAATTGTAAATAGTTGACATTTAAACAAATAATGACAGCAAGAAATCCTGTACTAAAGTCTACATATATTCACAGAAATACTGAATGGGTAATTAATTTAGTTTAGTATAGGGAGATGCAGGCCCTTCGGCTCACCGAGTCCGAACCAACCAGCGATCCCATCACACTAACACTATCCTGCATATACTAGGGACAATTTTTTATACACATACACCAAGCCAATTGACCTACATACCTGTACATCTTTGGAGTGTGGGAGGAAACCCACACAGTCACGGAGAGAACGTACAAACTCCATACCGACAGCACCCATAGTCGGGATCGAACCCGGGTTTCCGGTGCTGCAAGCGCTGTAAGGCAGCAATTCTGCTGCTGCGTCGCCGTGCTGCCCTAATCTTTACTTTCTCTTGAGATCCCCATCAATACACAAACTAGACAGCCAAATATGTTAACTACATGTGAGATTCCAAAATGGCTCATAACACTGTATACAACAAAGATCCAAATACGGTATGACACAGCAAGTCCTGCGCAAGGTGCATGTGGTATTCACAAGATTAACTTTTGAAATTTCCAAAAACTTGAACAACTGCAGTCAATATTTTCCACAAATTTAGTCCAACTGAAACGGTGCTTGATAAGCAGATCCATTCTCTGTTCATCGGAAATGGTATACTGGTTAGCTACAATTAACTATCTTTTCTAATTTGGTGGAATTGTCAATCTAGATATAGATATCTCTGTACAGAATCTATGGTTTTCAGTATGTGTTGTTATTCAGTTGCAAAAATGTGGCGGATTAAGTTATTTTAGTTTCAAATTAGACAAACATAAATGTCCTGGGTTTAATCTCTGGTTTCCTCCCATACTCCAAAGATGTACAGGTTTGTAGGTTAATGGGCTCGGGTAACATTTGTAAAATTGTCCCTTGTGTATAGGATAGTGTTAGTGTATGGGGTGATTGCTGGTCAGCGCAGAATCGGTGGGCCAAAGGGCCTGTTTCTGTGCTGTATCTCTAAAGTCTAAAGTAAAGTCAAGTCCAAAAGTTAAATTAAATGTATGTTTTCCATTTAAACTGATCTGTCCCGTTATAATACCAGCTGCTAGCCAGATGGTTTATTATTACGCAGGATACTCTGGAATGCACAATCACACTTTTTTTTCTGAAACAATAAGTATTACCAAGTCACAGATATTGGGCAACAAGTGTTTTCTCTCTTGGGTATCAAGACTTTCAGAATTGAAAACATCAGCAAGATATTTATTCATGTTGCATTAGTAAGCCTGGTGTGTGCTGCAGTATTGTCTGACAGGCATCTCCTAAATATCTCAGAGCCTTACAGAATATTATGGAAGCATTAACTGCAGTATAGTATGTGAAGCATTCTGTGAAGTAACGTATCTGAAAACAATCAATTTTCTAGGAAAATAGCTGACATTTCTTTAATGTCAGACATTTTAAGAGAGATGTATAGATTGTGAAACAAATAGACATGCTTGATAAGAAGGGCAGATTACATTAACTGCCATAAGTAAAAAATAAAATAAAAAATATTATATATTTTATAATAATAATATATATTATTATAAAATAAAATAAAAAATAAAATCTTTAAAATTTTGAAAATTTTAAAATCTAATAAATATTTATGTTGGGCAATCGCATACAACAATGTGATCCCCTCTGAGCTGGCAAGATTAACTCACATTGTATTAATAATTACAACTTGTTAAAAATGCATACTCAATTAATTGTGCATTAACTTAAAGGACCATTTGCTATGCAGTAAGGTCTTAAAGAATGGGGGAACAAAAGGCTAGATATCATTTGTGAGAAAGTAATTGCAGAGCAATGTTAAATAATAAATGTATCTTGATTTATAACTGTGTATCTCTTTATACAGTATACCTGCTGGCTCTTTGTACAAGTGAGAGATGTTATTGTTTCCCAGCAAGGATGATTATCCAATTTGAATTAAAAACAAGATATCGACCTGCAGTTTGTAAATAACCCAGTGTCATGTTCATGCTTAAAAACCTCATTGGTTCGATGTTGCTGTATCTAACTTACCTTGCAGTATTTTCGCTGTGAAGGTGCAGCACACTGTTTCCACCTATGTTGCCGAAAGGGTTTCACCTTAACTCCTGACAAATCCTTTTACTGTTTAACCAAATAGTTTATAGCCTTGTTTGCGACCTTATTTGATTTAATCCGAATTAATAAAATATCTGATAATCGTTGAATACCAGTCATCAACTGATTCTGTTTTGCAAGCTAAGTTTCTATTTTTACAATTCTTTGTAAAACTGCATATGCAATTTCAGTTTACACACATGAAATGTGTTTCTCAAGAAGATATTAGAAAAATGCATGCTCTGAATAATAGATTTGATGCACGGCATGTAACAATCATAAAATAAGCCTCAATGTGTCTCAGATGTCTGTGGAGTCCATCAATTTGAAGGAGAGTTGTGTGCAGGAAATTGTGGGGCCTTATACATGAAATGCAGAAAACTAGTGAGGAAGTAATCATTCAGTAAGTAAGTCAATAGTTTTCCAGTTCCCGAGCATCTATATTTCTGCACAATCCAAGTGAGATGTTAAATGGATAGACAATCGTTCAGATGGAGATAAGTATGCATCATATTTCTTCTGACATTCTTTCCTTAAGAAATACAATCAAAAAAGGTAACTGCTTATTTAATGGGACATATCGTCCAGAGTACTTTGTACTCAGCAATTTATAGCAGATTTGTTTTCATTTTGCTAATCCTGACTGATGTGGAGGGTTCAAATGAAAAATGCATGCATAGTTATAATCTATAATACTTTGGAAATAGTTACAGTATATTTTTCTAGAAAATACTAAGCAAATCGTAATATTTTATGTTTATGATTTTAAATTATTTTTTATCCCTCAAGTTCTTTTTAAATAAAGCCTTGCTTCTATCATCAAAAAATTGAATTGTAGATTTACATTTCTGACATTTTTATGCATTTACATTTAATTTAAAAATTGCTCAATAATGATTTAAGCGTATTCAAAATTGTTGGACAGGGCCTGTGTTAAACAATGCATGTTGACAAAATATTGTGAATGCCTACTGTATTCAGTCTTTGTAAAGCAACTATTGCATTCTCTTTCAGAAGATGAAGATCGTCTCCAAAACCTGAATAAAGTTCTGATACTGTACAGGAATACAAAGATGCCTTATAACATGTATCGGAGACGGCAGAAGAGAGCTAATGATGAAGCTGTAGTACAGCAATATGCAAACCTGGTTGGACAGACCTGTGCAGAACGGATGGTGCTTTATCGAAATTAATCTTTTTAATGTTAAATATGTTCAATTAAAATAAAGTCATACTGACTTACTATTTAAAGTCATACTATAAAAATACATAGCATGTTAAACATAGTTTGCACACAAAAGTGTCTTACACAACATTTGCTTGGATATATCATCCGCAAGTGTTTTCCAGGCCAAAACAGGCTATTTCAATTTGCTGGAGGTAAATACATATACTTAACGATAGACATAACTTTGTATGAAGAAGGATCCTGACCTGAAACGTCACCTATCCATGTTATCCAGAGATGCTGCTTAACCCACTGAGTTACTCTAGCACTTTGCGCCCTTTTGTGTAAACTAGCATCTGCAGTTCCTTTTTTTGTACATTGTTGCAAAACTTCAAGATTCTTTGATTTTTTTTTTCTTTTCTTGTCCTTTGCACTCTTTTTTTAATGGACGCATTTTTTCTTTCGCTCAGTGCAATTTTTGCACTAATGATTGGGAATTTTGCATCTTTGAATTGGGTAGGGAATTTCACATTAATCAGAGGCCCTGTAGGTATTGTGGTATGCTAGAATATTGCTGTAAAAAACTTTGTCTAAATGTTTAAGATAGACACAAAATGCTGAGTAACACAGCGGGATAGGCAATAACTGGATAGAAGGGATGGTGACATTTTGGGTCGAGACTTTACTTTGGACTGAAGAAAGTCTAAAGAAGAGTCTCAATGAATGGCGGTGCTGGCTCGAAGGGCCGAATGGCCTCCTGCACCTATTTTCTATGACCCAAAATGCCATCTTTCTATGTTCTTTCTATCCTGTGATGCTGCCTGTCCCACTGAGTTACTCCAGCATTTTGTGTCTACCTTCAATGTAAACCAGCATCTCTGGAGAAAAGGAATGGGTGACGTTTCAGGTCGAGACCTTTCTTCAGATTGATGTCGGGGAAGGGGGCGAGACAAAGATGAGTTCGTTCCTACATATTGTTTAAATCGTTTTTTTTATATTCTGCTGACTGGAAGCTGTACATATATCCATGGCCTCGCTGGCAGGTCAGAAAACAGGAAATAATGAATATGCTTTTACTATATTAGCTAAAATAGAAAAGTGATGCATTGAGAATTACAAATTGTGGCAAGAGAAAGCGACCTTTGCAAAGAATAATTCATTTTTTGCTCCAACGTGTGTTCGGGAAGATTAAAATTTGGGAAAAGATGATTTATAAAATGATTGAGTAATGGTGTTGAAAACTGATGAATTGGAAAGGAGAATACAGACCTAACCGCTGATCAAACAATATACGAAATCATCTGGGTCAATATGTTGCAATATGGTAACATTATTATAGACGCATTGTATTCACCTGAAAATTCCAAATAAATGCAAATGCTTCTCTGGGATGTATTTAGTTTGATTTGTTTTATATATATGTAAAGGTATGGTTGATGGACATTCACCTTGCGCATATTATATAAACACATTTTCATTTTTGGAAATTACTGCGACTTTGCAAGTTAATCTAACAATTTGATAGAATGCCCCATTGGTATAGTGCTCATTGCATTTCACGTTTGTCTATATCATAGGCAAAACCAGTTCTCAAATCATATTAAAAAGAGAGGTTGGATTGATTAACTCATTGTTATAGGTACAATGAAATTACTTGGGCATATGAAGCTTACATTGAATGTATAAATACAATATAAATACCGCAACGGTGCAAAACGGCATAATAGTGCAGAGATGGTACTGCATTCTGATGTAGTGCAAATAAATGGTGAAAACACAATAATAAAATAACCAACTGAGGTAAAATGATGACAGTGTATGTGGTTGCACCTCAAAGGGGTGTGAATGAGGTGATTACTTCAGGAGTTCAATAGCAGTGGGAAAGCCCTTCTAAAATCTGGATATCTGGGCTTTCAGGTTCATTTATCTTCTCACAGAAGGTAGAAGGGAGAAAAGGGAATGGCCATGGTGGTAAGCATCATTCACGGGTGCATAACATCAGTCTTTGTGATGTAATGCACCCATGAAGTTGGACTTGATGGGAAGAACGTGCCAATGCTGTGATAAACTGGCTGTGTTCACCACTCACTGCAGGTTCAGGCAGTTAAGAGCAGACCAGTTGCCATGCCAGGCTCAGAATATTTTCTGTAGTCTAGAGGTTACAGATAATCCTCCTGGACATGCTGATGCTCTTTCTTAATTACATTGGTGTGAAGGGACCCGATTAGGTTGCTGGTATTATGTACTGTATGCTTAGGAACTGAACCAGTGTACCATTTCTAAGGCAACTCCATGGAAGAGGACAGGGAAGAGTTCACCTCCCTCTCTCCCTTCGGTCAATATCCAACTGTTTCATCATGCTGACATTAAGGGCTAGGTGGTTATTCTGACACCATGACACAAGGTTCCCAACCATCAGTGTAATTAACAAATAGTATCCTAACATAGGTGTTCTGATAATCTAAGTGATCCAGAGCTGAATGAGTGCAAGCCTCTCTAGACCTATTTTACCTCTATGCACTATTGCAAGGGATCTAGATTATCCAAGGGACTGATGCTGTCAAGCTATTACTGATCTTCAAAGCACTTCATTGGGGTTGGTGTTCATAACCAACAGTTATTGTGACAGGTCATGTTACTTTTCTTGAGGACTGGTATGATGGAGGTTTCCTTGAAGCAGATGGAAACGGTAGACTGTTGAAGTACAAGGTTTAAAATATTGACAAAGATTGTGGCCAGTTGATTGCCGCACAATTTCAAAACGGCCAAGGGACACTTTCTGGGCCGACAGAGCCAGTGGGAACAAGAGGTGTGTCTTCATGTAACTTTCTTTTCATGCCTAAAACAGACATGAAAGATATTGAGCTCATCCAGTAGAAATGAGCCATTGTCAGAGAACCCCACTGATGTGGCACTTGTGGCTAAAGGGATCAGGGGGTATGGAGAGAAGGCAGGTACGGGATACTGAGTTGGATGATCAGCCATGATCACATTGAATGGCGGTGCAGGCTCGAAGGGCCGAATGGCCTACTCCTGCACCTATTTTCTATGTTTCTATCAGCTTGTTGCTTGTGTTGATATTCTGGCCCTGCCACAGTTGCTTGGCATCCACCTGATTGAATTGGACCTCTAGCTTATCCTGGAATAGTAATAATGTAATAATCAGCCTGATGAAGGATCCCAACCTGAAACGTTGCCTGCCCATCCCTCCCCAGACGCTACCTGACCAAGATCAAGATTTCAGCATTTTAAATTTCTTATGCATTAGCAAATAGCATTCTGTCTTTCACTTGGCTGAATGCTGGGCTGTGAGAAAATAATGATGATACCCTCAGAAAGCATCTACTTTAAATAGCTGCCATTGATTATATTTAACATGTCAGTGGGGAAAACTTTTCCATTTAATTTCATAAATGTGTCGTGGAGAACTTTCCAAGAAACAAAACAAATGGGGTATCCATTATACTATTGCCAGTTCTGTTTGTATATAGCATTGATTTTATAGATTATAAAATGTGAAGTTAACACTGAAATTTATTTTTCTTTGGCAAAAGAACACATTATTTTCTTTCTGCTTTGGCAGAAAAAAGATCCTATTAATAGTCAGAGAAAAAAAAAAGTAAAGCTATAGAGTTTTATTAAATGCTTCACGGCTTTCAGATCATGTTACTTTATTTCCAAAAAAAAGCATCAAAGTGCTGATGTGACTCATCAGGTCAGGCAGCATCTCTGGAGAACATGGATAGGTTATGTTTTGTATAGGGACCATGTTTCTGACTGCTTGTGGGGGGTTGATTGGCAGATGGTTGGACGAAGGCCAGAATGAAAAGGACTTTTGATTTGTGTAGCTGAAGAAAGGAATATAGGTGGAAGGGGAGGGAGAGGGGCGAAACAGATGTCGGGGGTGGGGGGATGGTAATTACATAAAATATTGTATTTACTTTATATCCTGTTACTTTAGATTCCATTGCCTTTGACTCAAGGCAAATGTGAGAGCAATACTGTTCACAGCAAGGTGTTTTGGACGATGCTGGGTATAATTATTGGCAAAGATCCTGAAATAGTTGTGCTGTTGATTACCTTTCATGGTTAATAACTGCACAAATGGAGAATGGACGTTTCCAACACTGCAACTCTCCCTTGCTATTGCACAAAAGTATTAGGTTACCGGCTCTGGATTTGGAAAAAGGGTACATTGATGAATTTCTCAAAACAATTTCAGATCAAAATACATAAAGTATGAAAGATACATCTTCTAGATGCGCTGGGATGCATCCTCAGTGATGTGACCTGGGGTCATCGGGTGTCTCGGGTCTCACAACATCAGACACCCTCGCCCAGGCGACCCAGCTGGGCTTGATCAGACCCCGACTTGCGTCCCAGCAGCAACCGACCATGGATCAGCCCTCTTAATCCAAAGCCACCATGGTGCCGCTGATAGTGACCTTCCCAAGGGACTTTAGGCAGCTGCTGAGGAGCTGTTCTAATGATCCTCTTCCAGAGCAAAGTGGGCAGGAAGGTGGCTCGCTCTTGCCCCAGACGTGGAGGTTTGCTGGGCTTGGTAGGGCATCGTAGACAGCTTGGACAAGGAACCGGACGTGCTGGAAGTCTGCCTGCATGATGTTTCACCAGGTAATCCTGCGCTGCGGTATACTCTCCCACCTTGTCCACGTTCCCTGCTGCCTGAATCCCACCGTCCTGCTCACACGTTCTTCCTCCACACCTGCTCGTGTCTCTCCTTGCCCTGGGCCTTGCCAACCGGTGTCTTAGGGAAGGATACCAAACCTGCTCTGCCAGTTGCCATGACTCCCACCAATGCCTTTTGCCTTGGGCGTGACTCTGCCACCTCCACTGCTTTCTCCGCCCTCCATTTCCTCCCTGTTCTCACCTCGATGCCAGCTGATGACACCTTCTGGTCCTTGGAGTCCCTGTACTGCAGAGCTTCTCTTGTTCGTGCCACCATAACCTCTTCCGTGAGGCCACTGAATGGGAGCTGCAAGATGTTACTGTTCCCATACTGCACTGTTGAGGCTGCGGGGAAGGCCAAGCCACCTGCGGAGAAAGCCGCTGATCTTCCTTTTGAGAGACTCAACTGTGGTCAATGGAACAGCATAAACTAGCAGAGGCCACAGGACTCGGGGCAGGATGGAATGCTGATAGATCCAGGCCTTGAATCTGCCAGGCAGACCTGACTTCGACTGATGAGCCATGCTTCAAGGTCTTCGATGGACTCTTGATTGGCAGCAGAGTCTTTCAGAGTTGCGTCAAAAGACATATTTATATGATAAATATATATACATTCTAATTAACATAGAAAATTTGTGATGCAGAAATAAGCAAATGGTAATAGAATATGGTTTAGGAAGTTGTAAGTTCATCATTGTTTGCTGGTTTCTTTAGTTAAGTTTGAATGTTGAAACAGGTTAGGATCAATTATGATGCCTTAGTGTAATTAACTGCTATTTGGTTGGTATTACAAGGTGATCAACATTCATAGAACCAACCCAACAAAAAGTTGGTGCATGATTTAACACGTCATGGCAAACATTCAGACAGTATAGTTAATCTGTACTGTAATATCAAAATAACAAATCTTGCACTTTCATTCCATCAGGATACTGTTTATTTTTTAATTATCTTTACTGTCAATATGCTAAAATCCTAGTGAGGCTTTTGATTTTAAAAGCAGTTAGTCAGGTCCAGAGTTTTGTGCAATATTTTTCCTTTATATTTTAAAGGGTCTGAGGGCTTTCATATGCTGCATTGATTAGTACATCAGCTGACAATTTTTAATGTAATTTTTGATGTGATTGTTTTGGTAAATTGTCCAGAATCAGTTTTGATTCAAACTGTAACTCTACATTAAGGTACCATTTCACAGGCACTGAGGTGTCAGATCCTATAACTATACAACTGATCAGAAAACCAGGTGCACATCTCCATCTAAATTCACCGATAATTCAGATGGTATTGAATGGCATGAAAATTGAATAAGTTGACAAGTGTTTTATATTTCACATTTTCACTGCAAAATAAAACTAATGTAAGCATAAATGTTGTAGTCCCATTAAGGGTATGGATGACGCATGTGTAATGTTCAACGTGTTCAATTTTGATGGGCAGATCTCTTCTCACCTTACCTGCAAGTATCCTGATCATTATGGCATTATTGGTTTTAATTCAAAAGCATCTTAATTATTTAGGCCTTAAGATTGGTTTGTAACTAAAGCGCATCCCTGGGATTTGAAAATAATTCTTTAAGTAAGTATGATTGTGCGTGTTTTAAAATATGTCACCATGACATTGTTGACCTTATAGATTTGCTTTGGCCAGGATTCGAGATGGAAGGAGTCATAAACTCTCTATAAATAGTACTACAAGATCATCTAAGGTCATACCGTCTCAGAGCAGAGAAGGACAAATATTAATTTAGTTCAGTAATACAGATGATGGCGTTGTATTCTTTGAAGGAAATACTATTTTTCATAATTACAAAGATGTATAGCTTGTACCTGAGCTGCTGAACCATCAGAAGACCTCTTCAAATTTGCTGAATTGTTAAATGTGTTTTGGCAACTTCTTTTGGGAAACAAGAGTTTGCTCTTGATAAGAAAGAAGCTTCATCCCCAGTAGAATATAGGTGTATGCTCATGTTGAAACAAACTAAATGAGGAAAGTTTTGGTGCGTGATAAATGCTTCATGACAATATTGAGATATTGGTAATCTCACTGTATCGGCTTGTTTACATATTGTGATATGTGACATTTTTTATGTTTGTGCCATAGGATATATTTGTGAAAGACGTATGGTAATTCTTGCGTCTCATTTTCTATCAGGTTCCAATAATTGTTTCAGTCCCAAATTCAACAAAAAAATCATCGAAGACTGATCTAAGATGGCAATTAAAAATAGTGATTGTTCTTTCCCAATTGGTGTATTTATAAATAAAAGGAGTTACAGTTTCTTGTGCTGAGAGACCAGCAGCCACTTGTCTCTCTGGTGGTCCACATGGAAGTGGTTTTCATTAATAACCAAGTGTATTTTTGTAAGATTCGTCATACAGTCAGGTTTATAATGTTGATATTGTGGCTACAAATTTGCAATGTATAATTATCTATGTACTCTTCTTACACATTTTGAATGATAGGCATGTTGCTATCTTCTTTTTAGGCTGGGTTAAACAAAAAAATCCAGTGTATTTTTAACAAATCTGAATGATTCTATTGTTTCCATCCGTTCAGTCTGTTTGTTGTAAAAATGTCTCTGAGAAGTGATTACATGTCAGTGATTTATTTGTGAAATAAGAAATGTCCAATACCTTTACAGTTAAAATTGATTTTCTACCATACTGTTACAAATTAAAATATATTCCTGGTAACACTTCAAATCAAAATTATGTTTTGTTTTATTATGAATGCAAAGTCTAAATCAGGTGTTATTATTCCATTTAATCAGTAGTGATTAAAGATCATTTAATCACCGCCTCATCGGGCCTGCCGACCCTCGCCGTCCCACCAGCCATCCACTGACCGGGACTTCCGGCGCTTCTCCCGCTGACCCGGACCCCACTACCCGCGGGGCCTCCACCATTGACGCTACCGACCTTCGCCACTCCACCGCCCACCAACAGGTCGCAGCCATCGCCTTACCTGAGTCCCAGGCTCAGCACCGGGCCTGAAGTCTCCACGCTGCAGACTCTCATACCATGGGTTTGACTGCGCTAGGTCCTATTGCTACCCCCCCCCCCCCCCCCCAACACAGTGGTTGTTCCACCGAGTCTTCCCCTTCCCCCTTAAACCATGTGACCCCTGCTCCTCCCCACCCACACTATAGTCCTCATACCCCTCTCGTTCCTGACCACCCACCACCCCTTACCAGATATCGTCTCAGCCTCCGTCCACTCACTTCCCTTCCTCCAGCCCCAACCCCCATCGATGCCGTGTGTTCACCATCCCCCAACCTCCCCCTCTCTGATACCGAACGGTCTGTCCTCAGTAGAGGCCTGACTTTTGTTCCCCTCCGTCCCCATCTCAATGAGTTCCGTATGTGCCACGATGTGGAGCTCTTCTTCCATCGCCTCCACATCTAAGCGTTTTTCCATGGGAAGGACTCTTCATCCCCCAGTAATGACCCCTTCTCCCGTCTCCAACGGACTCCCTCCTCTTGAACTCCCCCTCATGGCCATCTACCTGCTTTAGACCTTTTTATTTTAAACTGCCGGCGCGACATCAACCGCCTCAACTTCTCCACTCCCCTTTCTCACTCTAACCTCTCCCCCCCTGAACATACAGCCCTCCACTCACTCTGCAACAACCCCGATTGGGTGATCAAACTTGCCGACAAGGGAGGTGACGTGGTAGTCTGGTGCGCTGATCTCTACCGGTCTGAGGCCAGGTGCGAACTCTCAGACACCTCCTACTTATCCTTTGACCATGACCCCACAAACGAGCACCAGGCCATTATCTCAAACACCATCACTGGCTTCATCACTTCCAGCTCCCTGTCCTCCCAAGCCTCCAACCTCATCGTTCCCCAGCCCCGCATGGCCCGATTTTACCTTCTCCCCAAAATCCACAAACCTGACTGTCCTGGCAGACCCATTCTTTCTGCTTGTTCTTGTCCCCACTAAATTATTTCCACATACCTTGACTCCATCCTATCCCCCCCCCGGGTCAAATCCCTCCCTACCTATGTCCAAGACTCCTCACATGCTCTTCGTTTCCTCCATGACTTCCGTTTTCCAGGCCCCCATTCCCTCATCTTCACCATGGATGTCCAGTCACTCTACACCTCCATCCCCAACCAGGAGGGTCTTAAAGCCCTCCGTTTCTTCCTCGACCGCAGAACCAACCAATCCCTGACTACAAATACTCTCCTCCACCTAGAGGAGCTGGTCCTTACCCTCAACAAATTTTCCTTTGACTCCTCCCATTTCTTCCAAACCAAGGCATAGCTATGAGCACGCGCATGGACCCCAGCTATGCCTGCCTCCATGTAGGGTACATCGAACAATCCTTGTTCGAGGCGTACCGTGGCCCTATCCCAAACTCTTCCTCTGCTACGTTGACGTCTGCATTGGTGCTACCTCCTGCACCCATGAGAACTCACTGACTTCATCCATTTCATCACTAACTTTCATCCGGCACTCAAATTCACCTGGACCATTTTCGACATCTCCCTACCATTTCTAGACCTCACGATCTTCATCACAGGTAACAGACTACTGACCGACATCTACTACAAACCCACTGACTCCCATGACTATCTGGACTACACTTCTACCCACCCTGCTTCCTATAAGGACTCTATCCCCTACTCCCAATTCCTCCATCTACGCTGCATTTGCACCCAGGATGAGGTGTTCCAAACCAGGGCATCGGAGATGTCCTCATTCTTTAGGGAATGTGGGTTCCCCTCTCCGATTATAGATGAGGCTCTCACCACGGTCTCTTTTATACCCCGTAACTCTGCTCTCACTCCCCATCCCCCCCACTCGTAACAAGAACAGAGTACCCCTTGTCCTCACCTTCCACCCTACCAGCTGTCACATACAACAGATAATGCTCTGACATTTTCATCACCTCCACTGGGATCCCACCACTGGCCACATCTTCCCACCTCATCCCCTTTCGGCTTTCCGCAGAGACCACTCCCTCCATAACTCCCTGGTCAATTTGTCCCTTCCCACCCAAACCACCCCCTCACCGGTACTTTCCCTTGCAACTGGAGGAAATGCTACACTTGTCACTTTGCCTCCCCCCTTGACTCCATCCAAGAACCCAAGCAGTCTTTCCAGGTGAGGCAGAGGTTCACCTGCACCACCTCCAACCTCATCTATTGCATCCGCTGCTCTAGGTGTCAGCTGCTCTACATCGGTGAAACGAAGCGTAGGCTTGCGATCGCTTCGCCCAACACATCCGCTCAGTTGAACTCCCCCTCCCATTCTGAATCCGACCTTTCTGTCCTGGGCCTCCTCCTTGGCCAGAGTGAGTCCCACTATAAATTGGAGGAGCAGCACCTCACATTTCGCTTGGGCAGTTTACAACCCGGCGGTGTGAACATTGACCTCCAATTTCCGGTAGTCCTTGCCTTCTCCTTCCTTCCCCTCCCCTCCCCAGCTTTCCCACAGCCTACCTTCACCGCCTCTTCCTTTCTCCTTCCCCCCCCCCCCCCACCTGCACATAAGTCTGAAAAAGGGTCTTGAGCCGAAGTGTCACCTATTCCTTCGCTCCACAGATGCTTCTTCACCCGCTGAGTTTCTTCAGCATTTTTGTCTACCCTCGATTTTTCCAGCATCTGCAGTTCTTTCTTAAATAAAATGATTATTAATTACAGTTCAGTTCATTGATGTTAATCTCTAACATATCATTAGATATGTGAGTAGAAGCCTGCTGCTCGGCTTCTTGAGGCTGCTCCACCATTCATCAAGATTGTAGCTGTTTCTTCATTTCAGTACCTTGTTCCTATGATCACTCTATATCACGTGATCCTTTCATCATTAGGAAATCTATCCACCTCCCTGAATATCTTTAATGATGTGATCTCCACTGCCCTCTGTGATGAGAATTGCACTTGTTCACTACCCACTGGGTGACGGATTTTCTCCTGATCCTTGTTCAAAGACGCATACCCTATCTCCTACAGCTATATTCTTTAGTCCAGCCACTGGGAACACACAAGCTGTCTCTACCCTCTATAATCAGATTTGAATTTTGCAGCATTCTTTGAGAACCCTTCTCATTCTTCTAAACTCCAGTGAAAAACAATAAATCCTATCTCTCCTCATATATCAATTCTGCCATCCCAAGAGTTAGTCCATTCCATCTCCATCCCACCTTGACAAAATTATCCTACCTCTGAGAAGTAGACCAGAAATGCACACACAATGTGTTGCAACGGAACATATGAATTCATTACCCACCCAGATCTTATTGCACCCTCCCCTTTTCCAAATTTAACGCCATTCAGAAATGCCGTTTCTGATTTGCTTAATATCCATAACACAAGGGTCCGTATGTTAAGGGTCCGAGGGCTGTAACCCTTACATATGTCTGGGAGTATCTGTACATGGTTATGATATGCAATTACTTTTATTTAACTGTTATTCTTTAGAAAGTGTAATACTGCACAATATTGTCATTATGTTTAAAAGACAATGTAAGTGGAATTATTTAGGGGAATCAAAACAGAAGTGTCTTCACTTATTTCCTGAGATGGTATCTTGAGCAGATGATGTTCATCACTGCTGTAACCAAGGTGAATTTTTGAAAACCATCAGCTACTTCTGTTCCTTGAATTTCTTCTCTTATGTTACTTTCGACGGTTTCTTATTAATTTGTTTAAACTCTATACACAAAAAAGAGTGAAATCTTTGGTGGATTGTGAAAGAAGATGCATAGGATAAGTACGAAAATGGCCATTGCAATTATGAAATTCTTCTCAGGAAAGATCTTGTGGTAAGTGATAGAATTGTGAGAAAATAGTGATTTTGTTTCAAAAAGCTTACAATTTCACCGAGACGATTGTTCAAATTGTATGTACTGAACGACCAATTGATGGACCAGAGTTCCAAACATATTAGTGAATTCATTCCTATAACCTAAGCTTCCAGTTTCTCTTGTGGCTGAGGCGACAAAGGACACCGACAGGTTTTTAGGTTGTTGCCAGCAACTGAATAGTCCATTAAGGATGAATGGTTAGGCCTGGTGTGGCGATTAAATGTAAAAATTTAAATTAAAACACCTTGAAAAATTGTAGTCACCTGGAACACAGTTAGTGATTTCAAAATTTGCTCAAAGTAATCCGAATATGTGTCCTTTTGTAAATAAAAATGTCAATATGTGGTCGCACGATATGCCCGATCGTTTCTCATTGTTACTTTCAGTATAACCTCAGAGAATATAAAATATGGAAAATCACAGTTAACAGAATATCTAGAGTTACGTTTGTAACCAATGTCTATAATATTTTGACTGTTCTTGTTGGTGAGAAATTTTCTGTGACAAAGTCCCTGTTATCCATGATTTCTTGAAAAACTATCAAGTTCCAATAGTAACATTATTAATTCAGCTACCTGAAGCCTTTGGTCATGAACCTTCTTTCTGGCATCTTTACACATACTCCAAATGGTTTACATTTATAAACTGAAAAGTGCAAGGAATCACTGGCTATCCCATGGATGTTAAGTTGCTTATGCCCAGATGGGAAAGTAGAAAAATAAACTTTAAAGCGGTGTAGATCTGGTTTGACACATCATGAAAAAATGTCTCTGTCAGTGACACTGGCATGAAAAGATCCAAGCCAAAGAAGAATCTGCTCTCTATTTGAGTTAATTTGCTTTACAGATCATTTAAAAATTTATCTTTCCAGAAATCAGTGATACAAATTCTAAATTTGCACCACTCATTCCAGCATTTGCTATCTCTTGAGTCGCTGGATTCCAGTATCTGCAGTACCTTGTGTCTCCCTTTCATTGCTCCACTGCAAAGTTTTCTAGAAGACGTTTTCCTCCTCTTCAGATGAAATGCCTGAAATGATATCTTGCCAGTTTCCTCCACAGACGCTACCTCACCTGCTAAGTTCCAGCAGTTTTTTTTTAAAATATATACAAATTCTAAAATCCATCCTGAAACATTGAGTGTAGATGCTGTCATCTTGAGTAAAAAGCAAACTCCTGGAAGAATTGGCGACAGGCAGCAACTGTGGATGGAAATGGAGCCTTCTTCAGACTGATGGAGTAGAGGGGAAAGCTCATAGGTAAGGGGTGGGGCTAGAAAGTGAGAGAGGGATCCAGGTGAGGGGAAGGTGATTGGCAGATGAGTCAGGTGGAGAAGAGAAGAGTGGAGATAATATTCAAGGCTGGATGTCATGTGGAGAAGATATAGGGTGTAAATGGCGGAATTAGATTAAGCCATCTAAGGAATTAGATGGGGAGTGAAATGTAAAACCAAAGAGGAGGTGTAGTGAGTAAAAGAGAACAGGAAGGGGGGGAGAAAAATGTGGAAAGTGAAGTCGGGAGTGGTGGGAGATGAACAGGTGGAGGAGAGGAAAGGAACTGGGTGATGAGGTGGAGAGAAAGGTGTCCATTGGTGGGGAGGGTCTGGACGAGCGTGGTAGATGAAAAGGATGAGGAGAGCTGCCTCAAATTAGTGAATTCATGCCGCTGGGTTGTAGGCTACCAAGCGGATGATGAAATGCTGCTCTTCTAGTGTAAGAATGATTTCACTCTGGCAGTGGAGGAGGCCGAGGACAGGCAACATGGGATGGGGATTTAAAATAGCTAGCAAGTCGGAGCTCCAGCTGGCATTGAAATACTAGTGCAAGTTTGCCAAATGAAATGCAGTGTATTGGGTTTAAGCATGAAGAGAATGTTTAATTTTATCTTATAATTTAACTCACTAACCACATTCTAGTTGAAGATGAAAAGCTAAAATATCCTAATTATTAAGAACAGCTTCTTCCCATCAACCATCAGGCTCTTTAATCACCACATTATACTAACCACAATCTTCCCTCAACACCAAATGGGCAAGGAATTTTTATAGGGTACACTATGTACTTCAGCACTATTATAGTTGAGTTGCCTCATATAATTGATAATTTGTTGTATCATTGTATATTACAATAATATTATTTGTAATCTTATTGTGTAAATGTGTACTTGTAATCTTATTGTGTATAATGTTCCGGTCCAGGACCATACGTTAATTAAACACTCTTGACTCTTGAAACCTATTGAATGGAAAACTAAATACAAAATGGCCCAGATCTTCCATTTTAAATGTCACTATTGCTTGGATTTGCTGATTTAAACACAATTACTTAACTGAGCAGCATCTCATTATCTCCAGTAGTGAGTTCAATTCTGACAACCAGACAAGCAAGACCCTTCCATTACAATGGTAGTTCCTCATGGCTGCTAGTTTCCAGCTCTTGACTGCGAATGATTGGGGACAAATGCATGTGGTCAGAAGCATGTTATCCTTTTTTTATCTAAGTTGTCAGTAGCTTTAAATGCATTTAAGATATTTAAGAGATCATGCACATTTGCCTTTAAATGTAGCTTTAAATGCATTTAAGATACTTAAGAGATCATGCACAGAATCCTTTTGCATGCTTACATTCAATATCAGTGACAGGTTTGACAGCTTGGTGAACCTGGGGTCTGGCCTCACCACCTACCAAAATCACCCTGGGTGTGCAGCTGAGCACTTACAAACACAGGGTCTCTCTAAGTTGGAGTACTCTGTTAAATTTGCTCAAACATCTGGGAGCCAGCCTTCCAACAGAAGACCAAGTGCAGGATCATACTGGAGGGAATGGTATGGTCCAAAGACAGATCCACAGTGATCTCAGATCAGCATAAGATTTGCTATATTGTTTAAAAGTTTACTAGAATGAAGAGTACTGTAATGGTTCTCACTCCCATTGTGCATCATTATGGTCAATCATATGAGTAATAAGGTTCCCCAATATAATATACCTGCTGATGAAGTAGACTGAGATTTGAGTAAGTTAATGTAAACAATGATGGTATGCAGTAGTTCCACATGGATATTGGAGGACTGCACTATTGATCTGGATGTTTAAAATAAAATACTATGAAGTAGTCTTTCCTTTCCGCCAGATGGTTTCAATGAAACCCATAAACTTTAAAGAAATACATTTAAAAACTACAGTATCAATAATAATTTCACCGTAAAGGAAACATTTTCACAGTGATTCTCTATCACAAGCTATCAAAACATTTACAGGAGCGGAAATATGTCTCTGGCAAGAGTGCAAAATAGGAGACATTTGATGATACTCCAATCTACAGCGCTTAAAAAGGCGTATAGGATATTTGCTTTTATTGGCCAAGGTGCCAAATTATGATAGGTTGTGCTGGATCTGAATGCTAAATTGGTTAGGCCACAGTTGAAGCACTGTGTATAATTCTGATCACGCATTACATGATGCAAAGAGTTAGAAAGATGAAGTTCCAATATATGAGATCAAGTCCCTCATGACAACTTTTCTCCTCCCTGATAGCCACTGATTGTTCCTAGGGGACAGAGAGCAGAACTCTACTGAGAGCCCACTGAGGCTTACAGTCTTTGGTGCCTCTGACTGCCCTTTGATCCAAACCAAAACGTACCCAATAACCTCCGCACCATGAAATGACACCGTCTACTGGCTCGGAAGTGGCTATCTCTCTTAGATAGATCAAAAGACGCTGCAGCTCAGTACTGACATGAATCACCTAAGAACCAGAATTTTATCAGAGACTGGGTTTCTGTCTCAGAGTTATATATAAGAGAATGGGATGGTCTGAATAGTCACCCATTCTCTAGTGAGATCTATAAATAATCATACTGGGATCTAATAAATTGTCAACCCTTGTCTTTATTTCTAGCTGTATAAAAATTGCTGTATCGATAGCCAATGGAGCCAATCCCATCAGTGAGATTCCTATCAGAGCTCTCTACAGTGTGCTTGTATTGAGTCAAATTAAAGGCTCATTGCATCTACAATTCCAAACTCCAGATGCTATTTAATTCGTAAGCATGTTACAAAGTAGAGGATGGTGTAAAATGGCATGCTTGACTCCTGAAATAACGTTGTTAAAATGCACAGCCATGTAAAAGATTGCAGATCATGTGTGCACACAAAGCTTTTCAAGATTTGCCTAACCGTAGAAACTCAGCATACAAGTTACATGTTTTATTTTCTTAATTCTCTACTTCATCCAAAAGAAAACTTGTATAGTCACTTTTAGCAAGTTTTCAAGTGGAAATAAATGTTTAGGCCTACATTATTTTGCATGGACAGTCTCAATATTGTATGCACTGTTGTTAGAACTGAGCATTAAATATGACAAAATGTATAGAATCACTTATGAATGGTGAATTGTTGGCTCTGGTTTGAGACTATTGAATATCAAATTATTTGCCTTTCCTTCAAATGTTTAAGAATATTTTTTCGTCATTACAGAGAAACTTGGCTGATATGATCACATGACAATTTCAACTGATTTTTAAGATACAGTATATTGTACGTTTAATTAGATGATTGCATTGGATGTTTAACATTGGATAGCATTCAGACATTCTTTATGATTAGTGTTGTAATTTTTTTTTAATTCTCTGCATTATCTTTCAAGAAGAGAAATATAGTTATTTGTAAATTTTAGTTTGTCAACTTATCCTTTCAAAAAATTGAGATTTTATTTTTAGAATTATGTTTTTTTTTCCTATTTTAATTCTATCTAATTTGCTTTCCTCTGATACCAATTTGCCGAGGAAACATAATGGCCTTTGCAAGTAACAATGATGCCACGCCTAGCTGATTTCATGGAGAAACTGCTGAATGTTATTCAGTACTGACATTAACAAGACTGAATGCTTTCAGGTTAAGGTCAGCCTGCCAGTGGCATCGAGGCGCTACTTAATTCAAGATTATTACTTGCAGACAGGAGTTTTCAAAAACAGTCCTGCACCATGAAAATACATCAGTTCAGCAATATTCTTTCAAGACAATGTGGCTCCACCTCACTGCGTGCATTTCTTTAATAAAATTGCCTGACCAGGATAAATACATATAACCAGATATTATCATTGAAACAATGGAAATATTATCAAAATAACAATAATTCTCCAAGATTGTTTTTTCTGGTCACTCTTTTCCAAATACAGACATCTCATTCTAAAGTGCCAGATCATGTGTATTAATAACCTTCCTGGATCTCACATAATTGACTAGCCTTCACTCAAGTAGCTATTGCTTTGTAAGGGCATGTTTAATTATAGGTATTCCTTGTTAATTAACAATCATGCACAAATACTAGTTGGCATAGGAATATCAACTTCCAACAGAAAAGCTTACAGAATTACTGCCTTAGCCCCAGTTCAGGGCTACAGCAACATTAGCCTTAGACATCTGTTTCTATTAGCAGAGAATATTCCTCGCATTAGAATGCAACGGTTTTCATTGAGGACCTATGGAATATCAAACCTTGAGGGTAGGCCACGGATAGGTCCTAAAGCTGATGGGGGTGGTGCAGTGAAACAGATAGAGGTTAATTATTTAACCAAGACAAAGACGGGAGTGTTGGGAGGTAGGTTGACATCCAATTGTGTTTCATTCTGACAGTGTAAGGAGAGTGGTGGAGTTGATGAATGCAGTCACTGACAATGGCTCACACCGTGTGGGGACAGAGGAACACAAATATTTTATTATATACATTTTTAAAGGAGGCTTGCAAAGGTTTCCATATAGACAGCTGATTGGTGATACTTATATCTATTTGTTTCTGAACTGAGTCAATCTGGTGCTAGGTTTACTCAGGGTAATCCAAGTTTGGACAAGAGGTCTTGAACAGACATTAGGCCCCTTATTTACATAAGCAAAGGATGCCAAGATTGGGAACTCACCATATGTACTATTGTGGACTGGAGCTCACATTCTACCATTTATTATCCAATATGTTGGGCTGTCACAATGCCAACCCACACACACATCTGTATTTGCATTATCGCATTTGATTGTGCTTGAGCTGCTTCCAAATCCAACTCCATCAACACTCTGCCGGGGATTCCTTTCTGAAGGCTCTTCACTTGTCTAGACAAGTACCTAACTCTTCACAATACTTGAACAAAAATGTATTTCCATAGGAACTATTTTAATTCCAAACTGAAGAAGTTTACTCTGCATATTGAATAGATATTGCTTGCATTTTGATCTATGATTCCTACAATTTAATTTTAATTATACATCTCGTTGATTTTTTATCAGGAATGATGATATATTTAAACGTTGTTTTTTACATTGTATGATCAATATAAAGAACTGAAAAGCGACTAATGTTCTACAAGCCTCTTTTTAAGGATAATTGGAGGGTGGCTAATATTGTGCCTCTATTTAAGAAGGGCTGTAAATAAATATTTGGGAACTATGGACCAGTAAGCCTAACATCTGTATTGGGCAAATTATTAGAGACAATTCTGAGGGATAAGATACACGTGTATTTGGAAACATGGGGATTGATTTGAGATAGGTAACAGGGCCTTGTGCATGGGAGATAGTATCATTAATTTTATTTAGATTTTTTAAGAAGTAACCAAGAAGGTTGTTAATGCAGAGCCATAGACATAGTCTATGTAGACTTCACCAAGGCTTTTGATAAGATTCCACATGATAAGTGCTCTGCAAGATTAGATTGTATGAGATCCAGGGAGAGTGAACTACCTGGATATTGAATTGGCCTAATGGTAGGAAGCAGAGGACAGTAGTAGAAGGTTGTATATCAGACTGGCCCAATGTGACTAGTTGTATGCCTCAGGAGTCAGTGCTGGACCCATTGCTGTTTGTCATCGATATCAACGACTTGGATGAGAATGTACAAGGTATGATTAGTTAGTTTACAGATAACACTAAAGAAGATGGCATCGTGAAAAACATGAAAATAGTTATCAAGATTTACAGCGTGATCTCGATCAGCTGACTAAGTGGGCTGAGCAATGGCAAATGGAGTATAACACAGATGTGTGAGGTGTTGCATTTGGGAAGTCCAACAAGGCAGGTCCTTTATAATGAATGGTAGAGCTTTGGACAGTGTTGAAGTGCAGAGGGATCCAGGAGTACCGGAACTTCCCCTGAAAATGGCGTCGCAGGTAGATCGGGTGGTGAAGAAGGCTTTTGGCATGCTGACCTTCATCAATCAGGATAATGAGTATAGGTGTTGGAACATGATGTTACATTTTATAATATATTGATAAGGCCGTACTTAGAGTAATGTATTCGGGTTTACCCACCCCTCTATAGGAAGGATGCCATTAAACTGGAAAAAGTGCAGAGAAGATTTATGAGTTTTTTGCAATCAATTATGTGTTTGCAACAAAATTTAGAAACAGATGGATCATACTAACCAATGACCTGAAAATATGATTTAAATATATGGCATAGCATGCATTCAAGACAATTGCAAGGAACTCATTATATTCAACATTTGGACCAGATTTGCAGCTTGGCAGTACAATTCAATGTAAGTGCCAATATATTGCAATACACTAAATGTGATGCCCATAAATTCCTGATTTTAGTCGGAATGAAGAAGAGGAACTACGTAAAGGAAGAAAAATTAGGAGAGCAATTGGGCTTATTTTTATTCCAAGTACTTCATAGCAATAAGAAAAAATGTGAGAGTAAATACAGAGCACATAGCCCTTCAAAAGTGAGCAGAATATTCATCCTTCACAGTTAAGAAACATTAGGGTGAACTAGAATGAAATTACAGTAAAGTTCAATGAACCATTCAGAAATTACGAGTTGCACTGAAGATCCAAGAACTTGGTTCAACAGACTGAGTGTTCCCTCTTTTCCCTAAGCCAGGGTCGGGTGTTTGTTGACCAAAGGCTGAGGGTGATTGTTCAAAATCAGAAACCAGTGTAAGGGATTCAGGGAAGAGACAAGCAGTTCAAGTTGGGAGGTTGAGGGCAAATCCAAGTTTACATTAGGGGAGGGTGGGATATCAACAAATTAACAATGTTATTGTTGCATGGATAAGAAGGGAGGGACTCAGATTGGAAAAGGTTGTGACAAGCTAAAGTTTGAGAGAATGGTGATAGGTGATGGGAAGGAGCAGGTGATGGTGCAGTTGGTAGAAAGTAGGGCCATTTAGTTAAGTGATTTACTTCCCCAGTAAGCTTTAGTCTGGTAATAAGTAAGTAAGAGTGCATAATGATGGGCAAATGCAGGACAAAGTGGTGCAACTGCCCCTGCCATTGTCTAAAAAGAGAACTATAGTACAAATAGCCATCCATGGGGGCTTGATGCAGATATTGCATCAGAGTTGAAAGACTCACTAATGACAGGATTAATTTTCAACCTTTATTCAAAATCCATATTAACCTGGACCTCTGTTGTTCTCTACCAGTTATTTCCTATCTTTTTCACGTTTTTTTCTTTATTTCTTTATTAGCAGATGGACATGTAGTTATTTGAGAGTAAGCACCAGCAGCTTGTTTCACATGGAAAATTTGCGCGGTGCTCTGAGCTCTTACTCATCCTTTGTAGCATTTTCCAGCAGGCATCATTTAAAGATTCCGAGCATAATGTAATTGAGAGTGGAAAATGTCATCATCCACTATTGACCCAAACTGCTAAACCAGTTTTTTGTTATGAAAACAAAGAATATCTTTGTTCAAAAAAAGATATTGGGGTAAACTCAGATGTACAGTTTAATTTCAGTGGGGGAGAAGCTGCTATCAAGGTAAAAAAAATATTAATCACAGGCAATAATGGATTTGTTACTGTCGATAAAAATAGAATATTCTTGAAATACTCAGCAGATAAGGCAAAAAAAGTGACCAAGATAATGTTTTAGGCTGCTGGCTGACCTGTTGTACATTTCCAACATTTTCCTTTTTTTAAAAAAAAATTCTGCATCTTACTTGAGTTAGAACATAGAACACAGAACAGAACAGGAACAGGAACAGGCCCTTTGCCCACAATGTTTGTGCTGAACATTATTCCAAGTTAAACCAATCTCATCTGCCTGTACATGATACCTATCCCCTGATATCCTGCACTTCCATGATCGTACCTAAAAATCTCTGTAATAACATTTGATCTCTGCAACTATTCACACTTGCTTGGATTAAACCCCATTTGCCAGTTCACCACCCATGTGTCTATATCTTGCTGCATCCCAATATATCTTATCAATCGCCTTACTAAGGTCCATGTAGACAACATTCACTGCCCTTCTCTCATTAATCACGTTCATTACTTCTCAAAAATCAAGTTTATAAAATATGACCTGCCCCTAGTCAAAGCCACATTGACCATTCAAAACTTGAGTAAATCTTATCGCTAAGAATCCTCTCTAATAGCTTCCTTAGCGCTGATATGAGGCTCATCAGCCTATTATTTCTTGGATGAACCCTTCTTAAATATAGGAACAGCATTAGTTTTTTTGCAGATATGTAGCCGATTAAATTTAATGTGGAGAAAGGCTTGAGAAAAAGTAAATACATGGCAAATGAAATTTGACCCAAGAGATATGGGGTGACACAGTGCTGGAGCAACTCAGCAGGTCAGGCAGCATCTCTGGAGAAAAGTAACAGGTTACGGAACCCTCTTTCAGACCATTACAGTTGTGGATTGACTTTTGGTTGGTAAAATGAATTGACGCAACATAACATTAAATATATAATTCTAAAGTAGGTAATAGAATAGAACGACATGTGCACTTTTTTTTTAAAAGATGAGAGAATAATTGAAAAAAATTAAAAATGTATAATGATCCTGAAATTCATAAACAGAGGTACAAACTGCAAAAATATGGATCCCATATTGAAACTATACTAAACATCCATTTGGCCAATGTTTTACATCTGTCCTAAACATTTAATTTAAAAGAAGTGCTTGAATACTTTATAGAATGTGCAGAAAAGATTTACAAAATGGTTCAGAATGCTAGTAAATAACCTGAAACTAGAGTTGTTTTCCACCAGAGAGATGAGAAGTGGTTTGATAGCGTTCAAAATCATCAAGATTCCAAAGAAAGTAAATAAGAAGAATCTTTTCCATTGGCAAAAAATTGAGAATCAAAGGACACTGAGCGGAGGGATTGGCAAAAGAACCAAAGTTGACATTAGGAAAGAATTTTCCAAGCAGCGAAAAATGATGTACAGGAATTCACTGACTGAAAGTGTAGTGGTAGCAGTTACATGTGTGGCTTCCAAAAAGGAATGTAATTGAAGTACTTGAAGTTAAAATGTGTAGGACCGTGGGGAAAGAGTGAGGAATGAAACCAACAGGGTTTTCTCTGTGTTGAACATGCTGTAACGATACTAATATTCTGTGATTTTGACATTTCCTACCAATTACTGCCTTAGTAACCTCTGACAACGAACTGCAGCATGGCTAAAAACAATTGGCTTCAAGTTCACATACAGTACCTGTATGGTGAATGATTCATAATAAGCTCGAAAACTCAGCACAAAATCAATTAGAACATAGATCAGTACCAAACAAGAACAGGCCCTTCAGCACACAATGCCTGTGCCAAACATGATACTGTGACCAACATTTATCTTGCTGAACATAACCTATATCCCTCCATTCCTAACTCTGTGTGCTAGACTACATACATTTTGCATAAGAGCCCTCTGCATCAGTTCTATGATGCAATAGGACAAGCCTAGCGCACAAAAGCCTTTATTCCACCCATCCTGCCACTGTGGAGTGAGAGGTGGAGACTGGAGAAATTGTAGATTATATATCAGATTATAGGTCACAGGGTGGGTTGTTGTGGGAAAAGCCCTGGGGAAAAGCTTGGAACATGGATCTGATATTGGAGGATATGTGTTAAAGAAGGAACTGCAGATGCTGGAGAATCGAGGGTTACACAAAAAGCTGGAGAAACTCAGCGGGTGCAGCAGCATCTAAGGAGCGAAGGAGATAGGCGACGTTTCGGGTCGAGACCCTTCTTCAGACTGGACAGAGATCAGGGAAATGAGAGATATAGACAGTGATGTGGAGAGATAAAGAACAATGAATGAAAGATATGCAAAAAAGTATTGAAGATAAAGGAAACAGGCTATTGTAAACTGTTTGTAGTGTGAAAATGAGAAGCTAGTGCGACTTGGGTGGGGGGGGGGGGGGGGGGGGAGATGGAGAAGGAATGTCCGGGCCCGAGGGCTGAGGGAGAGGTGGGGAGGGGGAGGAGGTAGTCTGGGTTAACAGAATTGAGAAAATTCAATGTTTAAGCCCAGAGGATGCAGACTCCCCAAGCGGAATATGAGGTGCTGTTCCTCCAACTTGCGGTGTTGCTCACTCTGGCCGTTGAGGAGGCCCAGGACCGAGAGGTCGGATACGGAATGGGAGGGGGAGTTGAAGTGCTGAGCCACCGGGAGGTCGGGTTGGTTATTGCGGACCGAGCGGAGGTGTTTGGCGAAACGATCGCCCAGCCTCCACTTGGTCTCACCGATGTAGATCAGCTGGCATCTGGAGCAACGTTTGGCTAGTCTATAACTACGAGAATGCGAAAGGCCCGGATAAGGTGTCAAGGGCACAATGCAGTGATGTGGACTATTGGAGACCCAGGCTAGGACTACATTTTTCAAGCTGAGAGCACTTACCTGAACATGGTCTCAAGCTTTAAATGGTGCTAAAGTAAGCCTCATTGTGAAGACCTACTGCTTGTGTCATTTGTATTGAATGTAAATCAACCATGCACTATTGCATTTTCCAGAACTGATGTCCAAATATGCCATTGGAAGCCACAGTACTATAGGCTTGAAAGCATTCAGCCAATAAAAGTCAATCACAAAGTACATATAAACATGTAAACTGACAAATTTCTGACATTTTGTACCTGGCATTAAAAAGAATGGCATGGGATGATACTTCCCTTATAACTTGAAGAAGTACCTATCATTAACACTGTGCCGCCAACTGACAGCCTCGCCAAGACAGTAACTCGACTTGCTGGTTATCATGAGTACAAAATTGTATTTTATTATTCTACCATGCCAGAACATATTAGACAGCGATCTGCTGAATCGCCAACTTTCTATCTGGTGCGATTATTAAATGATTATATGTTTTGACATTTTGTTGCAGACTGTTGTAATTTTTTCACCTGCTTTCATAAACCATTTATTCTCTTTAATCGCCTGCCAAAGTTTGGGATCATATTTTTTATTATCTTCTGGGTATGTTAAGACAGAATATTATTTAAAGATTGCTTTGAAAGCAAAGTATATCATTCATTTTGTTAATTGCAAATGTTGCAATGCCAAGCAATTCTGTTTAAGTTATTGTAAAACACTTTGGACCTTTGCTTTGCTAATTTCTTAGTCCCAACTGCCTGGAAGTGGTTGGCAAACGACAATTTAAATGATATTTTACTATAACAAAGTAGTGTATGGGGGCTCAGTGGTCACATCACATAAAATTTAACATTAAGCCTCATCAGGAAATAATTCAAAGCCGAAAGCTTAGGTTGTTTGATCTTAAAAAGTACCCAAGAAAGAAAGAGGTAAAGAGGTTCGGGAGGGAATTCAAGCATTTAGTCATAACAATTGGAAGGTATAGCTGTAAATGATAGAGCGATAAATAACCCCCTGTCTGATTAGTTGTAAACACAGGATTTAAATGTGAGAAATAAGGCAGACAGTGGTTTGAAATGCTGGCTGAGGAAATTGGTGCCTTTTGGGTAGGAGTGATAGGTTGAGGTCAGGGTCTTGATTGGGGAGTTGAGGGTGGGAGAATTAAAGGAATCAAATAACTGATGGATGAGTATTATATGACTGCAAAGGGAAGATAGAGTGGATGTTTCCACGAGTGGGAGAGTCTGGGACCAGAGGTCATAGCCTCAGAATAAAGGAACATTCCCTCAGGAAGGAGATGAGGAGGAATTTATTTAGTCAGAGGGTGATTAATCTGTGGAATTCATTGTCACAGAAGGCTGTGGAGGCCGTCAATGGATATTTCTAAAGTAGAGATAGATAGATTCGTGATAAGTAGGGGTGCCAGAGGTTATGGGGAGAATGCAGGAGAATGAGGTTATGAGGGAAAATCCTGGTGGCATCTGCTTAGAAAATGCCCCAGGTTTAATGGGGAACTGCGAGCATTACCAAGCAAAATCATGCCCAGCTTCATTTTGTCTCACTTGCATGTGCCAAATCTTGTAAAGACTAATCGCGCTTTCTTTATTGTTCTCAATGTTTTCCCTTTTCTATCATATATCTAATACCGTAATAAAAATGATTATTAAAGCTGCATCCACAAGCCTATCAGATCATTACAATGTATCTAAAAACAATTCTTATCATTTCATGTGATAGGAGGAGAATTAAGCCATTCGGCCTATCAACTCTACTCCGCCATGATTTAATGTAATGCTCTAAGTGAAGTCTCATGAATGCCCTAAAACTTCCTTACGCTTGTACTCAATTCTTCCTGCAATAAAGGTCAACCTACTGTAAGATAGACACAAAATGCTGGAGTAACTCAGCAGGACAGGCAGTATCTCTAGAGAGAAGGAAGGGGTGACATTTGGGTTGAGACCCTTCTTCGGACCTACTGTGAGTCTTGTTTCCGCATCGTAAGCCTTCAAACTTCCTTTCTTTAAAATAGAATTAATTTGCCTTCAGAAATTATGAGTTGATCTCTTTTTCATAATTATCTTAAACTAATGAAGATTATATTTGTTTGCTATGGCCTATGAAAATTATTGCCAAATACTAGTCACCTTGTGACACTTGAGGGCCAAAACATGAAGTGAGGGAACAACAGATAAATTTGAAGATGTAGAACTGCTCGATGAGTTGCAGTCCAAATATTTTCAATAAATCACAAGCTATCTGTCACCCAGGCATATTTGATTATCAAACATGTTGAGGCATTGTTGAAGTCAGTATTGGCATTTATTAACCTTAATATCATACCTAGTATGCGGTATGAAAAATGAAACGTATACAAGACCAAATTTCCCCATCTCAGTCAATGCTTCTTGAATAAAATACTGCAAGGTATCTCATCTATAATTACATCAGATCTGTAATTGAAGCAGCTTTAATATTGCAAAAATCCATCTGTGTAAATCTAGTGAAATCAAAAATCATATTTGAAAAAAAGGCAAAGTGTATGCAAAGTTGATAACATTAGAAACCTACCCCTGAGACCAAATCAGGGAAAGAAGCCACAAAGTTTACCTTTCAAATGTTGTTTTTTTAAGGAAACGTTTATTTTCTCCAAGGGTTGGATGAAACGTTTCATCCTTATGCCTAAAGGGACTGTCCCACTTGGGCGACCTAATCTGCGAGTTCTGGCGAGTTTGCCCTTGAATCATACTTGCAGCATGGTCAACACGATGTCCTAGGAGGTCTTTGTAACTCTCCTTCATGCTCGAGAGTAGTCCCGTGTACTCGAGGCCTCAGCTAGGTCGCAGCGTATTTTTCAACGTGTTGAAAAATAAATGCCTCCGAGTAAAAAAAGGTCACCATGGAAAAAATCGATACTTTTTTTACTCATAGGTTAAGTCCTAGTAGGTCGGCATGTTAGTCGTAGGTAATCAAGGGTAGTCAAAGGTAATTGAAGGTAATCAAAGGTAGTCGAAGGTAGTCTCAGATAGTCTTCATCATAGTCAAAGGGAGGTCGAAGGAGATCAAAGGAGGTCGTCTTCACTCTCCACTATTCGGTGTCCAATTTTCCCGAAGTTAGTAAAGCTAGTCTTCAACATAGTCGAAGGAGGTCGAAGGAGGTCGTCTCCATAGTCAAAGAAGGTCCTCAACATGACATTTTTTCAAATTCTCCTAAACTCTTCTAAACTCACCAATTACGTCGCCCAAATGGGACAACCCCTTAAGTAGGATACTAGAACAAATTCCCCAGAGCCTTCATTCAATAATCCAGGACCAAAACAGTGTATGCCAACAAGGAGCAATTTAGATTTAAGCCAGTAGGGGTAAAACATGTTGGAATTGGAGCTGAGGCAAAGGATGATAATTGGTAAGCACACAATTCTTCTTGTCCAGAACATCATTACATTAGTTTCTCAAGGAAGTATTTCTGGTTCAACCATGCATAGCTGTTTTATCAATGTTTATCTCGAGTGTGAATTTATTACTGGGTCCCCTTGTTGATGATTTCACAATATTTATTTAGAAATAATTTGGTAATGAATCAAACTCACTGCAGGAGCAGGAAATCATGAAAACTTGTTCTGATAGGTTGCAGGGAACATTTTGAATATATTACTGCCGAGTAATGACTAGCTCTAACAACAAAACCTTTAGGCATCCTCCCTTAACTTTAAACAATCCCACCATTGACAAGTCCCACTAGTAAGAAGATTGACCAAATGGCCTAGACAAGTCAGTATCATGGCTAACTAAATTGTAAAACGATTGTAACAAGTGGGTCATTTCAAAATTCATCAAGGTTCCTCCAGGCGTTAAATATAATTGCCACCAGGTTACAAAATGCACGTTCCTGGAGTGGTTTCAACTAGCTACTTTCTCATCCTAATATTAATCTAGTGAGATCTAATGCCCGTGACTATCTTAATCAACTTTCTGTTATTAAAAAAAACTCAATAAAATTAATAAAGCAGAACTTCATTTCCTAAAGATATTCCTAATAATTACCTAGCCATGCAAATTAAACACCACATTTTGCGTAATATATTCCGATCTCTTCCTTATTAAACATGCCAAAATCAAAAATCTGTACTCTCCATTGTCTGATCTTCCATTTGTTAAACAGAGGGACCCATCTCACCACCCTTCAATTTGAGGAAAATTGAAAAGTTATTCATACCTTACTCCCATTTATTTGACCAGTAGATTCAGGAATAAATGGCACTCTATACTGTTGCTAGCAGTGGGATAGCCATGAACAAGAAGACATAGCTACAAGATAAGAGGCCAGTCACTTGAACGTTAAGTACATAGAATTTTTTTTTTCTCTCATATAGTGGTAAATCTCTGGAATTCTCTTTTCCTGTGAATGTTGGAGGTCAGATCATGAGATATATTTAAAATGAGACAGGTAAATATTTAAAAGATCAAAGAACTGAGGGCTATAGGGAACTGGCACAGAAGAGGAAATGAGGCCAGTAGCATAGGACAGCTATGTTCATATTGGACAATAGGGCAGGCATGAGGGACCAAGTGGCCTACTCCTGCTCCTACTTTATTATGTATTATGTGACCTGCAGGGCTACAGGCCCAGTGCGAATAGGAAAGGGAGTTATTTTCAGTCTGTACAGCCATATAGGCTTCTCCAAGTGTTGTAAATTATTTGTGATTTTTTTTAATTTATCATATTAATATAGACCATTATAGCTACATATCTACTGAGTACTAGAACTATAGAATTATCATTTTAAATAAAAAAGTAATTTAAATAATATCAACTAAATCATTATTTTTGTTAATAATCTTCTACACAAGATCTCAGATTTTTTTTACATATCATGTCAACTCTGCTGTAGTGCTAAAAAGCCCAGTGATACATTCCACTCAGAGACATGTAAAATTCAGGCTGCGTTTGCATTTTAACAGAGAGAATCCTGCACAGTTGGAAGAGTAATCCTTTCGGTGACATATTAAATTGTGCCCTGTTCATACACTCAGATGGGTATAAAAGATCCAACAATGCTGTTTTGAAGAAAAACAAGGTTGCACTGTGTGCATCCTGTCCAAAATGTTTCATTCAGGCATCATCTGTTTGATCATTATCACACTGCACTTTGTGGAAACTGGCTATTTACAAATTGGCCATCGAACTTTCAATATTACAACCCTGACCACTCTTCAATGGGACTTAAATGGCTGTTAATCAGTTTTGGAACTTCAGAATGCCTGGAAAGCGAAGAAACAGCCCTTCAGCCCATTATGTATATGCTGACCATTGCCCCCATTGATACTAGGCCTATTTATCGCATTTAGTCCATGACCACCTATGTCTTGGAGTTTCAAGTGTTTCCCTGATTCTAACCATATAATAAATCTAAGCTTTTCTTCTTTATTTTTTAATCCTAGTCCTTTGACAATGAAATATTATTAATTCCAGGTGAAATATAACATCTCCATTAAGCTACCTTTGATATAAAGTACAATAAAACTCTGATAATGGGAGCATGATGGTAATGGAACACAAATTTTCAAACTATTGGTTGTTATTCCTATTAGTATCTCAATACACTATTAATTATCTTGCGTTTGATTTTACCATAATATAAAACTCAAGCTTGAAGGGAGCATGAAAAACAGGGCTTTAGTCAGTTTAAAGACAGTGCATGAACCGGTGTTTTGATGACTTGAAAGGGAGCGTGGGAAACAGGGCCCAGTGATTTGAATGGGATGGGATAACTGGCTCTCCAGTGAACTGGAGAGGAGTGTGGTAAACATCAAATAGTGAAGGAGTTGCCAACCATCTGGATTTCTGAATAGTCAAGGAGTAGATTATCAGTTTTATTGCACCCTGAATCCTTTTAGTATATATATGGCATCTTTATACGTCAACGTTTTTATTTATTGTTCTCCTACATTAGTTATTCTGCAGGTACCTCTCTATTGTTAATTTGCAAAGTTTTGTAAGAGTGGTTTTATAATTTGATTTGAATCACCCGCACCCCCTCAATAGACCGGGATACGGTCGATAAAAGTATTTTAAAATAAGTTAAAATGTACTTTTCCATTAAATTTAAACATTAACATGCCAAATAACTGGAGGAAAAAAATGTAAAAACAAGGAACTGCAGATGCTGATTTACAAAAAAAGGCATAAAATGCTGCAGTAACTCAGTGGGTCAGGTAGCATCTCTGGAGGACATGGATGGACAATATTTCAGAAGAGTCCTGATCTGAAATCTTACCCTATCCATGTCCTCCAGATATGTTGCTGCTAAACCTGCTGAGTTACTCCACTACTTTGTGTCTTTTTGTGAAAGAAAAGATTATCAGTCATGATGATATTGAATGACGGGGTAGACTTGAGGGGCCAAATGACCATAACCTGCATTCTTGTGTTCATGTGTGCACTGCCTTGAGGAAAATGTGCAGAGAGAAGTTAGGAAATTTTAAGGTTGTGATGACAAGGCACATTTATTCAGAGTAAAAGCAGTAGCTGCAAAGGAAATATAATGAAGATACAAAATGCTGGAGTAACTCAGTGGGGCAGGCAGCATCTCTGGAGAGAAGGAATGGGTGACATCTCGGGTCGATACACTTCTTCAGACCGAGGAAATATAATGACTGGTATTTCAGATCAGCTCAGAGTGTGAGGAATATGTTTAAAATTTGGTCACCTGTCACTTCTCTTTTTGGACTTGGCATGTGATTAATAACAAATGATATAGCAATTAAGAAAAAATAATGACAAATGCCACAAGTTCCATCGACATTCTGGGGTAAAATAACTTGCAGCGGTGAAAACAAATGAGATAAAATAAATGGATACTTTTAAAGTGATGGTTTCCAATTCAACGTGTCTGTTCGTGTTAATATGATAAGAACAATCTTGAAATAACTTATAACTTGTTTTCAGCGCCTGTGGAAAACCCAGTTCGCCTCTCAGTCCTGTGGGGTTGAGATCACGTGAGCGGAGTGGAGCTGGAATTCAGTAGTTTTAAGAAAACAAGCTGAAAGTTTAGGAATCGCACAACGCTGCTGTCAGTGTTTCACTTGGGTGAGTGCAAATGATTTCTTGCCATTCTGTATGCTTCTGCTTTAATTCAAATATAAAGGTGGAACGAGCCTTGCAGATGTCAATTAAAATAAACCTTTAAGCACATTGTAAAAGGCTGCTGCCAATATAATCGAGGCAGGAAAGGGCAGATATTTCTGAAAGCAGCGGAAGATGGCGACTCGAGCATCTTTCATTGCCTCCAGTTCCCGTGTAATGTTTCGTATGCAGTATCAACGTGTTCCGAGAGCTTTCTGCAAACTCTTTCAGCGCAGTCCCGTTGTATTTGAAGTAAATGAACGAGCCAGTATAAATAAAGGTTCCATATCTTCCGTGTAAACATTGCTGATTAAAATAATATGCAGGAGCAGATTCCCACAACTGTATTATAACATAACTTTCCAAAAAAATGAATTCGCCTTTGCATGAAGAATTTTTCAACGACCAGTGGAAGCTTAAAATATCTAGGATTTAAAATCAAATTTAATTGGGGGAAAAGTGTTGATGTGAGCAATGATGTCTAGTTAGCAAGAAACGTGTGGGTAGGGATGTCGGTGAACAAACACACACACAGAGTACTACTGCAACTGTGTCAATGGAGACATCATCGGCCCAGGACTGCACATTTCAACTTCGCAGCAACACTGCGACAGAGAAGACGATGAGAACATTATTTTTGTTCATTGATTTTGTGTTCTCGTTGGGGAGTGAGCTGGGCCAGGAGGAGGCATTGGGCTGAGCAGTCTGAACCTTGTACTGTAACCGCGGATTGCGGCCAAGTAACTGTCAGAATTTATTCAATTTCCCCACAACACAAGAATGTATGATATATATGTGTTTTAAATCTTACCCCGCCAGTATTAAAATTAATTAAATCACATCTAAACTTCCCTGCAGCATGATTATTTGCAATTCAATATCCTGCGTCGTTTACTTACAGCGAGACGTTTTTTTTACAGCAGGAATAACGCACTGCCACATCTCAGAAGAAGTTTTGATTTAATTTCATATTCTGAAGAAAGGGAGGTGTGCATTTACGTGCCCGGTACTTTGGGTGTCGGCGAAAACTTTGGCCCGAGCCAGCGGTGTGGTGAAGCGATGCTGTAATGGGGAGGGAGGGAGTCTCTGGCCCCCGTCGCTAGCGGGCCGGGCCGCTGGCCGTTGCCCTGGTAACGGGGCCTGGCGCCCGCTCCGCCTGCCCTGCCCTGCTCTGCTCTGACAGCTGGGAGAGTGATAGCGCTGCCATTGTTTGGAAAAGCTCTCATTGTACGCAGTGGGTAAGCGCTCCGACGCGATTGTAATGTTAATGGCACAGATGCAGGAATGCAGCAGCGTTGCCTCGCTTCTTCTACGCCCGTCAAGTACTTTTTTTTTCCTTTTGGGACAAAGTTGCAGTTTGGGAGAAGGGTTGAAACGACACAACTTATTGCCCTGTAGTTTTGGAAACTCTTTATAACATATCTTTGCATTTAAAATTAGCTGTTGCAACGTAAGCTTTCGGTCCACTGTTAATACTTGGCGGTAAGGGGTAGGAGAATGAAATGTCGTTAAATACATCACGAAGTCCTAAACCAAAACAATATTAGAAGCATGTTTAATATATTTTAAAGCATAATCTTCCTTAAGGATAAATTAAGGCTGAATAAATATAAGAATGATGAATAGAATAGAATTAGAATCGTGCCTTGATGAGGAACTTAGGGTTTTTTTTGTTTTTATTTATTGAACTTTTTATGTTTGTTTATTATTGAGTACTGTGTTTACAAACCTGTTGTGCTGCTGCAAATAAGCTCTCTGTTTCAGTACGTATGACAATAACACACTCTTGACTCTCTTTTGACCGTTGAACACTAGATCACTCAAATATTGGAAAACTAGATCACTCAAATCGCGTTTCTGCACACAGGCTCATGAGAACCAGTGTGGGCATTTCATCAATTGTAGAAGAGTTATGGAGTCAACGTTTATAGAGGAAGTATGTAGGAATGAACTGCAGATGCTGGTTTACACCAAAGATAGACGCAAAGTGCTGGAGTAACTCAGCAGGACAGAGAGCATATCTGGAAAAAAGGAATTGGTGATGTTATGGGTCGAGACCCTTCTTCAGACAGAGTCAGGGGATAGAGATATGAAAAGGTACAAAGAACAAATGAATGCATACAAAAATGCTGGAGAAACTCAGCGGGTGAGGCAGCATCTATGGAGCGAAGGAATAGGTGATGTTTCGGGTCAACGTCACCTATTCGTTCGTTCCATAGATACTGCCTCACCTGCTGAGTTTCTCCAGCATTTTTGTCTACTTTCGATTTTGCCAGCATCTGCAGTTCTTTCTTAAACAAGAACAAATGAATGAAAGGTGTGAAAAGGACAAATCAAAGCCAGAAACGATGATCAAGGAAAGGTGGAGCCCACAATGGTCCACAATTGGCTGTGGAGAAGGAGATAACGAATGGATAAAAACAGTGATACTAAGTAGGGAGACAGTGAAACTAGTAGGATGACCAGGGTGGGGAGGTGGACGGAGAGAGGAGGAATGCAAGGATTACTTGAAGTTAGAGAAATCACTATTCATACTGTTGGGTTGTAAGCTGCCCAAGAGAAAGCCATTCAGTGTCGCATTGTGGAGTGGACATTGGATTCATCAAGGGGAGTTTGGATTGAATCAGAGTACAGAGAGTAGTGGGTATGGAACAAGGTGTCAGAGTAGTTGAGGTAGTAACATTTAAATTACATGTGGACTGGTACATTGATAGGAAAAGTTTCTATTATGTTTTTATACCTTTCCTTTTCTATTTTGAAATACATTGAAATTGAAATGTTGATTCTTCGTGCTAAATGTTGCACTATCCTCACCAAAAATGTGGTTATCCTAATTTCTCTGCTCCAAAGCATAATCCATTCTAGCATTGGGATGAGCAAAGGATATTTTTATTCCACTTGGCAGCATTTCTAGTAGTAAATAAAATTAAGTTATATTTAATTTAATAAAAATAACATTAAACCAACCAATAAAGTTGGTTTGACTTTTTTGGGGGGTTTTAAATAAAATTAAGAAATGGCATGTTGAATCTAGGGATGTAGTTGGAATGTGGACTCTTGAGTTAAGGTGTCCAGTTATGCACATTTTAGAGTGGAAGTAAAGAGATTTGATACAGGCCTGTTAAGGCAGGACGTTAATCAAGAAAAATTGTTTGCTGTTTTATAGACCTCTAATTAAATTAAAAAAATGTAAATACACATTTTATTTGTGCTTTGTTCAAGTGACAGTCTAGTCACATCATTTAAATTGAGTTAACAACTAAAATAAATGCAAAGGAATGTGGTAATAACTATGAAAATGCATTAGCGTAAACAGATGTAAAGCAGGGCCAGTACCATCATAGGTTTGATGCAATGTAGCAGCTAGAGTATATTTGCATCTGCACCAACATGCACCTATATTTTCAAATATCATCATAGCTAAATTGCAAGAGAAAAAAAAGGCTCCAGAGAGTATAACTGTTACGTCAATCAATCCAAGATGTCATGACAAACCCAGTATCAATCAGTCTGAAATCTGAAAAGGCTATTTTGCACTTTTACAGAAGTCATTGCGTCATCTCGCACCAGTCTTGTTGGCCAATAGCATGATGCATGGAAGAACTGCTGCATTTGAAATACATTCTGTTATAGAGTTCAAAAATACAGTCTTATAAACAATAGTATCGACTGTTTCAGAGTTATTAATGCAGGGCTCGAAATTAGCGGTTGCCCGGGTGCCAATGACCACTCAAAGAGCCGCCGGGCAACCTAAACACCGAGTCATTTTGCCCGGCTTGGCAACCAGATACTGGTTTGTACCGAAGATAGACACAAAAAACTGGAGTAACTCCGTGGGTCAGGCAGCATCTCTGGAGAAAAGGAACGTGACGTTTCGTGTCGGCGACAGCTGTGTGGGGCAAAGATACTAGATGCGGGGTGAGGAAGGGTCGGAGCGAATGACGGGCCCCGCACAGCAGCAGCAGCGGCCGCGACAGCGGCTCCATCTCCTCTTCCTCCTCCCGCACCCCGCCCAGCCTGATAAGGACCTCTGCTTGTAAATCCGCTAACGACAATAACTGCTTTCAAAACAAACCCTCCCGCACGCTGAGGCATCACCCTCCCTCCCTCCCTCCTCCCGGCCTCGGGATGGCACCCCCGCCATCTATCCACCCCGCACTGATTCACACACCTCCCCTCCCTGACCCTATTGTGCTGGAAATGTCTTCAGAGTGAACATTGACTATGTTTGATAACAGAATGCAATCAAATGTGTTTTAATTCCCAATGATATTATTTGTTTTAATCCGTAAAGATGGATTAATTAAATTGTGAACACGTGAAACATTAAAAGTTAAGCGAGAGCCATGTTAATGTTGTGAAATTTATTTGGGCTGGCCATCTGAACTTTTTAATGTAGTTTTTATCTTTTCTTTCTTTTTAATTAATTACTTTACAAGTAAGAGTAAGATTAAATATTATACAATTACTTGACCAAGTGCGGACCTATTGGGCCCCGTCCCCCAACAAAATATTCCACCACTGACCCATAGCCCCCAACTGCACAGGCGCGGCTGAGGGGTTCCCGTTGTGACGCCAGCGATCCCGGTTGTGACGCTAATCGCGGCAACCCTCCCCTAACTGTGCCTCGCCATCCCTCTTCCTACCCCTATCCTCCTCCATTCCCCCTCAACCCCCAGCACTCGCTCCAGTCCACTTCACCTCCCTTCGTTCCCCTCTCCTCCTCCCCTCACCCACTCCCTCCCTCACCTCTCTGTCCCTCTCCTTTCCTCAACCCTCAGTCACCCCCTCCCTCCATAACCCCTCTCCTCTCCCTACCCACACCTCCCCTCGATCTCCCTACTCCCCCACTCCTCACCTCCCCCACTGCCCTACTAGCCCCCTCTTCTCCGTCTATCCTCCTCCACCCCACTCTCCCTCTTCACCTCCCCCACTTTTCCCTCCCTCCCCCATCCCTACCCCCTCTTCTCCCTCTATCCCCTGCTCCCCCTCACCTCCCCTCTCCCACCCCCCACAATGCAAATCGTGATTTAAAAAAAACCTCTCGCTAATCCCACCCCCCTCACAATGAATATCGCGATGATTATTAAAAAAAGATCCCCCCCCCCACACAATGAAAATCACAATTTTTCTTTAAAATAACCTAATCACAATGTTAGCTGTTAATGAAAACGGAAGAATCTAACTAAAACTTTTTTTTTAATCGCGATTTTTCATGAAAATGAGATTCAGGATCCCATTGTGACGTCATTATGATGTTAAATGCTGCTGGCGGGCCGCGCAAGTGGAAAAGTGTTTTTTGTAAAGTTTAAAATGTCAATAACTTGTAAAATATAACATTAATCCGAACAAAACTAGTTTATTTTACTTGCCAGGACAATGGTGAGTAAAGTGGGCCAAAAATTGTGACGCTATCGTGTACCGTTTTGGCGAGGTTTTGGAATATCACGCACACGCACGCATGCATACATACAAACAAGATGAGAGTTTTAGTAATATTTACTAGACCAAATGCAAACCCGTTGTGTCTGCTCCCTCAACGCACCTGTTCCCTACCCGTAACCCCCACGGGAGGCGTGGTCCACTGACACAAGCCATTCCCGAGCGTAAGATTCCAGCACTCCACTGCCTCCCTCAGCAGTGCTCTTTAAAAACAATTCCAATTGCACTTGCCCTGCGTGTTGCAATAGCAATTTGCCCTCCCCTGCTAGCTGAGCCATTGTGACGTCATCATTTGTAGCTGGTCATTTTAAATTCAAAGTCTTTTGATTTGTTTAAAGTTTAATCAGTAATAAGTCGAGAAATAAAGCATAAAATGTTCAGATAAGGTGAGGGGAAACATGTCAATCGGAATATGTAAAAATGTTATCGTTACCGCATAGTGTTTTTGCGAAGGTGTAAAGACAACCATATATACACACGTACAAGATCAGACTTTTAATAAGTCTTCTTCTTCGAGTCCGTTGCAATCTCAGATGTCGTGCTGCCAGTATTTGGTGCAGGTCACAGCTGGTCGGGTCAGTTCAGCCAGGTCCTGGGGGCTGCACTGGGGGGCATCGTCACACTCCAGTAGGTGGGACATTGTCTGTACTGCTCCACAGCTGCATGTGTCTTCTGCCTGGTAGTTCCATGCTTTCATAAGTGCTTTGCACCTCCCCTGCTCCACTCGTAATCTGTTGGGGGTCTTCCAGGTTGGCCATGGGAGGTCGTGCCCGCTGGCAAGGCATTCAGTCGGAGTGATTCCTCTCTCCATCCAGTCGTGGGCTCGTGTGTTGAGCTGGTTCCATTCATCTTTCCAGATGTTGGTCCTTGCTGTTTCTTTGGTTGTCTGGAGAGGTGGGATTGTCTGCAAGAAACTGGCTCTGGATTTCAGTCGGGGTGGAGGTGCTGTGTGTCCGTGCAGGGGTGCCTGGTATCGATCTCCTGTGCTCTCCGCTCGTCTTGGGTGACGATGGATCGTCTGATATGGGGGGGGGGGGGGGGCAATACCAGCTAGGGCATAGAGGCACGGGACTGGCGTTGTCTTTATGCATCCCGTGATAATGCGGCAGGTGGCGTTGAGGGCTGTGTCAACCAGTTTGGTGTGGTGGGAGTGGCTCCAGCTTGAGCACGCGTATTCAGCTGTGGAGAAGCACAGGGCTAGGGCAGTTGCACGGATGGTTGGTGGATCAGCGCCCCACCTTGAGTTTACCAGTTTACGCAGGATGTTGTTGCGAGTGTTGACCTTGGCTGTGGTGTTCTGAAGGTGGGTTTTGAAAGAGAGTGTCCTGTCGAGTGTGACTCCGAGGTACACAGGGTGGAAGTGGTTGGAGAGTTTGTGGCCATCCCATGAGACGCTCAGTTGTTTTCCTGCATCTCGATTTTTAAGATGGAAGCTGCATAGTTGGGTTTTTGATGGGTTGGGTTTCAGGTGGTTGTTATTGTAGTAGGTTGTCATCTCTTGGAGGGCGCGTTCTAGGACAGACTCGATCTTCAGGAAGTTCTCCTGTTGGGCGGTGATGCAGAGGTCATCAGCATAGATGAAGCGGCGGCATTGTGGGGGAAGTGATTGGTCATTGGTGTAGGTGTAGAAGAGGAGGGGGGTGGCAGTACACTGCCTTGTGGTATGCTATTCTTTTTGGCTTTCCATTTGCTCTTGTCGTTTAGTTGAACGAAGAAGCTTGGCACAGGTCGAGGTCACCAGTCATGTCAAAAAGTTTCCTGATCGTGGTGCGGTGCTGGACAGTGTCGTAGGCAGCAGTGAGGTCTATGAAAGCTGCTCAAGTGATGAGTTTGCACTCAAAACCGTCCTCAATGTGTTGGGTGAGGTTCAGTAGCTGCCCGGCACAGGAGCGGCCAGGGCGGAAGCCACCTTAATCTTTAGTAAGCTTGGAGTCTATAAGTGGCATAAGGCGTTGGAGTAGTAGCCTCTCGTAGAACTTGTAGGTGATGCAGAGGAGGGAAATGGGTCTGGAGCTCTTTGGGGATGGTGGGTCCTTTCCAGGTTTGGGAATTGTGACAGTCTTGGCCTTTCTCCATACAGGTGGGGTTGTTTTCTGTGCCATGCATGAGTTTAGCATTGCTAGGAGCCAGGTCTTTGCTTTAGGTCCCAGGTGCTGTATCATTTCCGTCTGTACATCATCGATTCCTGCTGCTTTCCAAGGTTTCAGCATGCTCATTGCAGCTTTGAGTTCTTCTAGGTCGAAGGGCTTGGTGAGAGCGCTGGCTGGTTGTAGGCGGTCTGTTACCACTGTCCGGCGGTATTCTCCTGTAGGTCTGCGCCGGTTTTGGCTACGACCGTTTGCCACCAGCTGTGCTGCAACTGAGTTTGCTGTGACTGTTGTGAGCGTGGGCGGTGTGGTATGGTCTTCACCGAGGCGGCGGATTGTGGCCCATGCCTTCCTGCTGTTATTGGTCATGTTGGTGTTTTCTATCAACTCCTTCCAGACTTGCCTTCGGTCCTCCCCGACTGTGTTCAACAGGATCGCGCCGAGTTCCATGGTGCTGGAGGAGAAAGGGTCCTCGTGGTATGCCCTGTGGTAGGCTTTCAGTAGATCGTTGGATGTTTCCGACCGCCCGGGGATGTACTCGGTCTGGCATCCTCTTGGTATATGTCGCCTGGCTGACCTTTTCTGCAGTTCTGTGAACATGGTATAGTTGTTGAGGTGTGATGGAATGCTGGGGATGGAGTCTTCGATCTCCTGTTGGAATGACAGCCAGTCGGCCTTCCGCAGATTGAACCTTCTGCGGAAGGGGACGGTTGTTGCTTGGAGAGCGGATCGGAAGGTTATGGTGATTGGCCGGTGTTGCGTATGGGGGATGGGGTCCAGGACCTCTTTCACAGCTCTGGATGATAGTTCGCTGCTCACACAAGCAAGGTCTGGGTTATATCCTCGTTTCCATCTGGCACCGTGGAAAGATTTTGGCAGTTTGGCGTCATAGATCAGGGTCAGGTGTTTCGACTCGAGCCAGGTTTCGACTTCATCTCCATCTTGATTGTTCACTTCATAGCCCCACTATGAGCTATGGGCTACTTTAATAAGTACTAGACCAAGTGCAGATCCGTTGGGTCTACTCCCCCAATGCACCCGTTCCCTACCCGTAGCCCCCATGGGAGGCTTGTTCCTCCAACTCAAGCCGTTCCCGACCGTAAGATTCCTGCACTCCCTTTGCCTCCCTCAGCAGTGCTCCCCCAGCACTCCCTCAGCAGTGCTCTTTAAAAATCTAAATGCACTTGTCCTGCATGTTGCAATAGCAATTTGCCCTCCCCCTGCTAGTCGAGCCATTGTGACGTCATCAGTTGAAGCTGGTTGGTTTGAAATTCAAGGTATTTTGATGTATTTAAACTTTAATCAGAAACGTCGAGAAATAAAGCATAAAATGTTAAGTGAAAGTGATCTCTGCCTAGAGGGGAAAAATGTGAATCTAAATATTTAAAATCTTGTTGAGAAATAAAGCATAAAATGTTCAGATAAGGTGACCCCGGTCTCGAGGGGAAATATGTCATTCGGAATATGTAAAAATGTTATCGTTACCGCGTAGTGTTTTTGTTGAGATGTAAAGACAACCACACACATACACACACACACACACACACACACACACACACACACACACACACACACACACACACACACACACACACACATATACACATGTACAAGATCAGACCTTTAATAAGTATATGATATGATATAGATGTTATAAGTATCAAAAATATAATTTAAAAATTTAATAGGTAGAAAGAAAAGGCTAAAATATATCGAACTAGATGACATTTTTACAATGTAGTTGCATAACTCAGTAATAAGCTTTTACCCAGAGTTCATTGTATAATCACAATCTCTGAGGCATATTTAATTTACTTTAATTTTTCGTACCTAATGAATGTGGTGGAAATTTGAGCCATCTTTGAAGCTTGGGCTGCCTTCTCTGTAGAAAGGCTAAAAGGAGAGGTTGAATTATATGCCAACTTTGCATGCTTAATTATGTTATGCTTAAAATTAATGGTGAAATAATATTAGATGAGTGTACTCCATCACTACGTAAGTTATACCACAGTACCATTAACATGAGAGCACGATGGGGATTACTTTCCAGCCAAAAACTGGTGTTTCCGAAGTCTGAAATCATGTACCCTTTCTATTTCTCCTAATTAGTTTCTCAATTTCATTCCTGTATTAATTGAATTCAGGAAACCCACAAGCTGTTGATCTGGCTTCTGTTAATGTGTAGGGATCATCTGAACATCTGTGCATGTTTTAATAGGATTAGGGCATGTGGCTCCTTTAGCCATCTCTGCTGTGCAATAAAATTACAAATGATCTAGTATCTTGTTTACTTCCCCTTTTGATCACCATAGCATTCGATTCCCTAGTATCTAAGAATACATTGAATGTAGCTTTGATTAATTATAGAGTAATTCCTCCTTACAGATTAATTTCCCGACTAGCTTTGTATCATCAGCAAACTCAAATATATTATACTCCAATGTACATAGATTCTAAATAACATAAATCCTGGTACTGATTGCAGGGCATCCTATCTATTACATCCCGCCAATGTTTATTCATATTCTCTTTTTATTTTGTTAACTAATCCCCCATCCATATTGGTATTGCCCAATATAGACACAAAAAGCTATAGTATCTCAACAGGACAGACAGCTTCTCTGGAGAGAAGGAATGGGTGAAGCTTCGGGTCGAGACCCTTCTTCAGACTGGTAAGGGATAAGGGAAACGAGAGAGTCGAAACATCACCCATTCCTTCTCTCCAAGATGCTGCCTGTGTAAATAGCACGTTCTAAGCTTCCCCCAGTCTAGTTTTAGTCAATAAAATACTGAGTCAAGCACTTGCGCATCTAAACTTTATTTTGGAAAACACAATAACAGTTCCCCACTACTATATCTAACCACCACGCGTTCGATCCTTGTATCTGTTTGGCCAAGCCCTTCTAGCCTCGTGCAAGCAGTGATACTCCAAAAGTCAAAGTCAAAAGAGTTTATTGTCATGTGTCCCTGACAGGACAATGACATTCTTTCTTTGCTTCAGCACAACAGAACAAAGTAAGCATTGACCACAAAACAGATCAGTGTGTTCATATACCATTATATACGTAAATACACACATGAATTAATAAATTGATGAAGTGCAAATAACAGATAAATGGGTATTAATGTTCAGAGTTTTGTCCGAGCCAAGTTTAATAGCCTGATGGCTGAGGGGAAGTAGCTATTCCTGAACCTGGTTGTTGCAGCCCTCAGGCTCCTGTACCTCCTGCCTGAAGGTAGCAGGGAGATGAGTGTGTGGCCAGGATGGTGTGGGTCCTTGATGATGCTGCCAGCCTTTTTGAGGCAGCGACTGCGATAGATCCCCTCGATGGAAGGGAGGTCAGAGCTGATGATGGACTGGGCAGTGTTTACTACTTTTTGTAGTCTTTTCCTCTCCAGGGTGCTCAAGTTGCCGAACCAAGCCACGATGCAACCGGTCAGCATGCTCTCTACTGTGCACCTGTAGAAGTTAGATTCCTCCTTGACAGACTGACTCTCCGTAATCTTCTCAGGAAGTAGAGGCGCTGATGAGCTTTCTTAATTATTGAATCTGTGTTCTCGGACCAGGAAAGATCTTCAGAGATGTGCACGCCCAGGAATTTGAAGCTCTTGACCCTTTCAATCATCGACCCGTTGATATAAACAGGACTGTGGGTCCCTATCCTACTCCTTCCAAAGTCCACAATCAGGTCCTAAGGTCACGCAGTCCTAAGCGTTCTCCCAGAAGATCGACACAGGACCTCGTGGGAGCTACCTTTTATAGGTCCCCAAACCTTGAAGGGCCAAACCATATCAGAGTGGTCTCTTTACAGTCCAATAACAGATATCGATTAACACAGTACATAATAGACATTTCCTAACCCAATAATACAGTTACTAATGCAATGTTGGCATTCATAGCAAAAGGATTTGAGTACAAGAGCAGGGAGTTTGTACTGCAGTTGTACAGGGTCTTGGTGAGGCCGCACCTGGAGTATTGCGTACAGTTTTGGTCCCATAATCTGAGGAAAGACATTCTTGCCATAGAGGGAGTACAGAGAAAGTTCACCAGACTGATTCCTGGGATGACAAGACTTCCATATGAAGAAAGACTGGATAGACTCGGCTTGTACTCGCTAGAATTTAGAAGATTGAGGGGGGATCTTATAGAGACTTACAAAATTCTTAAGGGGTTGGACAGGCTAGATGCAGGAAGATTGTTCCCGATGTTGGGGAACTCCAGAACAAGGGGTCACAGTTTAAGGATAAGGGGGAAGTCCTTTAGGACCGAGATGAGAAAATCATTTTTCACACAGAGAGTGGTGAATCTGTGGAATTCTCTGCCACAGAAGGTAGTTGAGGCCAGTTCATTGGCTATATTTAAGAGGGAGTTAGATGTGGACCTTGTGGCTAAAGGGATCAGGGGGTATGGAGAGAAGGCAGGTACAGGATACTGAGTTGGATGATCAGCCATGATCATATTGAATGGCGGTGCAGGCTCGAAGGGCCGAATGGCCTACTCCTGCACCTATTTTCTATGTTTCTATGTATCTGACGAAGTTTCTAGATGCAAGTTTTAACAGAGATGAATTATGCAACATGTGCCTAGATATTCAAGAAACCCAGACAAGGCTCAACACTTAACCCAATAAACATCTAGCAAAGTAAAGCTTTGCAACAATATTTACAATGTGTATGTCTGATTTGCATTCACCCAATCCGATCCATGCAATTTACACCTAATTGTAAGAATCTGCAGAAGGGCCATTCTTCCCCTGCAACTCTTATCTAGGCTCCAGACAAGCTGGCACCATTCTGCAGCTTGTCCCATTTCTGCAGAAGGCACATTTAAATTGACCAAATGGCCTAACAGCACAGAAGCTTTTTTTTTCCAATTTTAGTGTCCTGGCAACTCCAATTTGACCAGAATTAACACCTGTCCCGCTGAGTTACTCCAGCTTTTTATGTCTATCTTCAGTTTAAACCAGCATCTGCAGTTCCTTCTTACACATTTGGTATTGCCCAAACGGTGTGACTCATTTTATGCGATCATTGTCATGTGATACCTTATGAAATGACCATGAAGATCCAGATACATTTAAACACAGTTTATTTCTTGTCTGTGCTATCAAAAATCTTTATTAGATTTTTCAAACACAGTTTGTATTGAACATTGATAATTCTGTCTTATTGTATTATGATTTTCTCTATGTCCTGTTACCAAAGCTGGAATGATAAATGCAATCATTTTCCTGATAACTGATTTAAGGCTAACTGCCTAGAGCTCGCCACTTCCAAACCATCTCTCTTTTTAAAACAAAAGGTAATTTACTGAAAGGTAATCTGTTGTCTGAAGAAGGGTCTCGACCCGAAACGTCGCCTATCTCCTTCGCTCCTTAGATGCTGCACCCGCTGAGTTTCTCCAGCTTTTTGTGTAACCCCAGGTAATTTACATCTCCTGTCAAATATTTCTAGGGAATTTAGCATCACTTTTCTAGTCCCTATATTTGATGGCTGTTGGTTCCAAGGAATTTTCTAATTTAAATAAATTTCTTCATTATGTTCTTGTAACTCGTTATTTGATTTTTTTCCTCCATTGGATGCTTGGGTATGTTTATGTACAGTGAAGACAGATACAAATCACATGTTTAATACTTCAGCCATTACTTGCCTATTGTCTATTGTCTATTGCCATTGTAGCTTCAGCTTCTGCCTCCATGGGCATCACGCTTTTTGTAGCAACTCGCATTTTACACAGTTGGAAGCTCCTGTGACCTTTGTTTTTATTTAATGCTAGTTTTGCTTTTGTATTATATCTTTTTTTAATCAATTTTTAATGTGTTTTTCCAAAACGAAATCCCCAGGCTTATAACTTATCTTGGTATCATTACAAACATTTAAATTTAATATTATCCTAATGATCCTTGGTTGGCCATATAAGCATTACTTTTCCCATGGAGTTTTTATATTCTACTTCAGCATTCATTTGTTATGAAATATTTTTTCATGTTTACCATTGGTTATCGACTGGAAAAATGTTCAGTTCATTTTACCCACTTCGATGCTCGACATTCAGGACTAATTTCCCTCACACACAAAATGTTGTCATATTATTACCTTTTTCGTGTTAAGGATACTTTACTTACATTAATTAACTCACATTGCAGTTGGTTCTCTGGTGAAAGGGAACTTTCCTGTCCCAAATACTTTTTGTAAACTAATCTTCCAAACAATTTTTGCCAATTTGATTTATCCAATCTAAATGAAAATAGTTTCCACCAGTATTTTGTTACATGGCTGATACTTTCTAATTACTACTTCTACAACTAGGTTACTGTGGTTCCGGGTGAGGCAAGGGAGGAGCTGTAAACTATTAATTAGTATTTTTTTTGTCCCATACTACTACTTATCTCTCCCATTTTGATTATACGTTCTGCTCTTTGGTCCATGGTTTTATTTTATCATTTATTCTCAGGGCTGCCCCAACTTTTATATTTTCAATTTTATCTATCTTATCTTTATGAATGTCAAGCATCCTGGAATAGTTAATTCCTGTTCTTGGCCACTACATGTTACTCATGGCTTTTTGATCAATTTATTTGGATTATTAGTTACTCAAACTTTTGCTTGGTGCATTTTAACAATTTACCACAAACTTATTCCATTTATCCAAACTGTAACCTTGTCTTGCAACATCCGCTTTCCTTTTTAAAAACAATTTACCTTTCACCTTCCTTATTTAGCCCAACTTAAAATTCTAATTCACCATGACTACCTTAGCTTCAGCTCAGTTTTAGTGGAGCCTGTCCTAAATTTCCTTATTACACATTCTTACGCCCTTTCAATCAAAACCCTGACACCATGCTTTGAGTCATGCATTCAACTCCCTGATCTGCATCTCCAACACCGTATTTGTACACAACACTACCTGACATTTGTAGGCAAAGAAGAAAGGCTGAAGCGCCTACATCCTTAAATGGTGATTCCATACAACTGCCTATATTGGTTACATCTCCTTGTGTTTAAACACTAATTAAATTAATGTTAGCTAAGTGGTGTGACTACCCCTGGGATCAAACACTGCAAGTAATTATTTTCCCTCTCTGTTATACAATCTGCGCTCAGCACATTGGATGGAAGATCCTCGAGAGACATATTTGCTGCATATGTGGTGACTCAGGATCTCACTGGTCCCCAACTCTGTGTTCGAGCATCAACTCGTCACCTGCACTTCATCTCCTCCATTATCTTCTCATTTTTATTCCTCAATTATTTTCTTCTCTTAAGATAGTTTATTTAATTTTTAATTGTTCACCAACTATGTTATCAGGTAGCATTTTCCCACCAATAACCTCATTAGCGTTAATTTTGGATTTCACCAGGACTGAGCTCCAAATTTAATTGTTGCCTTGAATTGAAACAAAGGCATAAGAACTGAATGCCACAGATGAAAGTCCTTGCCATCACATCAAGGCAGCATTTGGACCTAATTTCGATTCAAGGAGTGTTACAAATTCTGAAGTCGAAGGGGATTAAAAGGAAAACTCTCCATTGGTTGGACCCATAATTTGTAAAATGGTTGTGATTATTTTATCGATCAGTCACCTCAGCGCCACTCCTGGCAGAGTTCATTGATCCAGCCACCAGCATCTCATATCATCAGTAACCTATCTTATGTTACTAATTCAAAATGGGAACATTTGCTGAAATATTGAATTAGATCCTCAAAAACGTAATTAATGTGTGTCCACATGGAACATTCAGCAGGAGCTGATAGATGCATGTAACATTTGCATTGGGCAAGAACCAAATAATAATCTTCTCCAAAGGACAGTTTAACATAAATGTTGAACAACAGACTAAGACCCCAATGTGATAGTATGTATACATGTACATTATGGACAGCATAGTTGCGGCCAGCCTTTCAAATGAAAGCTGCAACTGATATTTAGGGCCATGTTGAGTAAAAGAAGGGTTTCAACCCGAAACATTGCCTATTTCCTTCACTCTGTAAATGTTGCCTCGCTCGCTGAGTATCTCCAGCATTTTTGTCTACCTCTGATATTTAGGGCCATTGGCTCTACTAGGCTTTAGACCTTTTTGCATATGTAAAGAAAATACTTAGAATGATACCGAAGGAAGCCACTTGGACCACGTTACCGATGCTGGCTCCCTGGGAAATAATCCAGTTAAGAGTCAGAAGGGTCTGGACCCGAAACGTTGTCTGTGCAGTTCCCTCCACAGATGCTGCCTGGCCTGCTGAGTTCCTCTCGACCTATGTTTTTTTTGCTAAAGCAATCCCATTCTGCACTTGTGTTAAAGAAGGAACTGCAGATGCTGGAGAATCGAGGGTTACACAAAAAGCTGGAGAAACTCATCGGGTGCAGCAGCATCTAAGGAGCGAAGGAGATAGGCGACGTTTCGGGTCGAGACCCTTCTTCAGCTGCTGCACCCGCTGAGTTTCTCCAGCTTTTTGTGTAACCCCCCATTCTGCACTTCACACCTGATTTTCCTGCATCCTTGTAACCTTTTTTCTCTCATCAACTCCGCATTACCCTACATTAAGAAGTGACCTGCTGTAGTCAATTAACCTACTAGGGTCTTTAATATATGAAAATAAATCAGGGCACTCAGTGAAAACTAGCCTTAATTTCCAAACTCAGATTTTGAAAGAAAGTTGAAAGTGGGTTTTATGATGAGTTTTTTTGTATAAGCATGAGATGAACTGTTAAATCAGAAGAGTGAGTCAACAATATTTATGTAATGATTAAAAATATAACATAAAAGATGTTGAAATTTCTTACAGAAAATCATTACACAAATGTATTTGGGAGGTACCCTTGAGAGTGCAAGGCTCATTTCTGATTTATTGACATATTTAAACAAAGTACTATGTTCATCCCGACAAGTTTATTCAATTAATATTTAGTCGCTGTGAACTCTGTTCAGACTTCCAGCACATTCCACAATTGGAAGGCCTTGGCACATAAATTTCAATCACAGCTTATCATAACTTATCATACTCATGAACAAGCTGCATGCCATTACATGCTAAGTAAACTAAATCAACGGCTTAAACATTTGTGTATTGCTTTTAACATAGTAAAGACCTACAGACATTCGTTAATTATAGGAATTCTGACTATAACATTTATATTTTGCTCTTATCATGCTTCTATCAACTAGCAAGATAATATGATCATTTAGAATTAAATAATTCCATTATTGCAGTCTATATTTTCAGTAAAAAGTCAATATATCTGGTTACAACATGAAATTAGACTCTTTGACCCATTAAGTGCATGCATGGCTGTATAAATCATGTAGAGATACCACACGAAAACAGGCCCTTCGGCTCACTGAGTCTACACTGACCAACACACATCCATTTACAATTATTTTACATTAATCCCATATCCTATTCTTTGCACATTCTCATAATCTCTCCCCAGATTTAACCATTCATCTGCACATTAGGGGTGATTTTTACAGTGACCAATTAACCTACCACCCGCACATTTTTGGAATGTAGAAGGAACCCAGATCACCCATGATGTAACCCAAGCATTCACAGTGAGAATGTGCTAACTCTACATATCAGCAGTAGATGTTGGCATTGTACCTGGATCTCTGGTGCTGTGAGGCAGTGGTTCTTCTAACTGTGCCAGTGTGACACTTGTATGTGAGAGCAACCCAATCTTTCCCTGTAGTTGTGCAAATTGTTTCCTTTCAGAGGCTTTGTCCGCCTTCATTTGAACAATATAATTGAATTGGCCTCCACTAATGCCCTGAGTCTATTTCAAATCCTAATCACTGGCATAAACAGGCATGGTGCAGTAACTCAGCGGGAGCGGTAGCATCTCCAAAGAGAACTAATAGGTGACGTTTCTGGTCGAGACCCTTCTTCAGAACCGACCCGAAACAAAACGTCAATCATTCCTTCTCTCCAGCAATGCTGCCTGTCCCGCTGAGTTACTCCAGCTTTCTGTGTCTATCTTCGGTTTAATCCAGCATGTGCAGTTCCTTCTTACACATTTTATAAAGGTTCATTAGGATTTTCTTCTTCATGTAATTGGTGTCTTTACAAAGCCCAGGGTTCCATGTGTCTTTGGTAACCAGTTTCTTAACCAGCTGCATCACTTGAAGCTGCAGCACCCATTTCTGATCTATTGACATATTTAAACAAATCACATTCGTCTTTAAGCAAGTTTATGCGACTAACATTCAGTTACTGAGGACATATAACTCCAGATTTTCCTGTTCTTGGATCCAATTATGTTCTCTTATTTATATTGCTTTTCTTTTTCTTCCTATCAAAGCATAAATGTCTTCATTTCTCAGCAATAAATTTCATCTGCCATCTATTCATTCATCGCTCCAACTATCTACATCTCTTTGAAGTTCAACAGTACTCTCCTCACATTTTAGTATGTATCTCCGTTTTACGTCATCTGCACATTTTGAAATAATGCCTTATATACACGTGTCGTTATATATTCATTTCAGATAGTATAATATTTCATGATGGTTGCAAAATAAATTAAGTAAACTAATCATTAATTTGTTTATTTCCATAGCACCATTTTGAATAGACCTTCACCAAATACTTTGCTGAATATTGTTGGTCTTAATGACTTCCTGTGAAATGCCTTGACGGAAAAGGAAACCGGATGTAAGTTGCAAATTGATTTTCAGGATGCTTTTGATTGCTTAAAATTCTTATCTTGATGATTAATAGTTCAGTACCAATGATTATACTTTTTATATACACAAGTATTTCCTGCTAATGGCTGATATTTACACTTTAAAATAAAAGGACATGTTCAGATGAAAAATCATGTAGAATTTTTTGAATGTGGTAATTTTGCATTTCAATCAGAATTCTTGAAATCAAAGGTAATTGTTTCCTCTTATTACACCTCAGATATAATTAAGTCATGGGTTAGAGGAACTGCAAAAATACTTGGTGAATAACAATAAAATAACAGTGAATAGAAAGTGTGTCAAAAGGAAGGAAAAATTGAGACAATTTTCCAAAAGAACAGGTTTTTATAAAATTGCAATCAGAATGTAATTCTCTGATTCAATCCTCCTGCATGCCCTGGAACTCCCTCTCTCCTTTCCAGAGGTAAGTACCATTAGTGGAACTAAACCTGAGAATGAAGAGAACTAGGCAGAGAAACATTTTTCCAAATCAGTGTGAAAAATATAGGAAATTTCTGAATGGCGCCAACAACAAAGGCAGCTGTCCAAATTGCCTTTTGTTTTCCATCAGCTCCTATGAACATGATAGAGGTTCTAAAAATCTTAATTATTTGCAAAGATTAAAGAGTTGTTAAGGGGGCAAATGTTTTTTATAAGAAAGAAGAAACGATTTATTGGAAGCAACTTTAACAGTCAAAGAGACACATGAATGTAAGGTCACAGAATGTAATCAACCTAAAGAATATCACCAAATGAAGAAGTACGAAGGATGGATTAATCAGAGGTAATACCACTGATTGTATTTGTAGGAAGCTTCACACATCCTGTCAATGTGCTGTGATATTACTTTAATATGCAAACTGTGACATTGCCATGTTACAGATGAGCATCATGCCAATTATGGCATATCTGGGCCTGCACTTATAAAACCAGTTCCTTAAGATGTAATGTAATAATAAGGAACTGCAGATGTTGGTTTATATAAAAAAAGAGACAACATTCTGGAGTAACCTATCGGATCTGGCAGCTTCTCTGGAAAACATGGATAGGTGATGTTTCAAGTGAGGACCACTCTTCAGACTGATTGCAGGGGATGGTTGGGGAGGGGAGGGAGGGGCAGGAAATAAAGTTGGAGAAGAGGAGGGTCGGGACAGATCATAGCCAGGGATTTGTAAAGTGGCCATAAAATGTCCGTCTCTTCCATTGGGATCGTTTAATGCTAAATAATTATTTTCATTTTATGCAAGTATACATTAATTTACATCAAACTAGATTGCATTGGCAAGAAATTTGATTGATATTTTCCTGACAGTTATGCAACTATTTCACAAAGAAGGTGGATGTAAAACTCTACACCCCAATGTCTGACAGAGATTCCAGAACAGTGATCCAATTTCAGTTCCATAATGCCCACTCACCATTCATGAACCAAGGTAATGCAGACCTGCCCTATATTTTTAAACAATTGGAAAAACAAGACTTGCATTACCTCATTGAAGGTTTGGAGGAGATTGCAAAATCCGATTTGTAACTGAAGACAACTGAACAGTGTAGAATCGCTGGCAAAGATTATGAATACTAGTAATGGAGGATACTGAACTGACAAAAAGAACATTGTAGAACTAGCAACACCACTTGGGGAATTGTTGAGATAGTGATATTAAAGTTGTTTAAAACTCGTTGATGATGTTTACCTCTTTATGTATGTATAGAAACACCTTGAGCAAAAAGTTTAGAGTAAAAGTTTTCTGCACTTGTGTTTGGAGATAATCAGTGCATTGTTATACAGTGTTTGAGGATTGTTGAAAATAATGTGTTTGGAGCCAGATCAGATATAGTTTTTTTTAAATCTATGTTCGTAAAATATACTGCACAACTGAAATGTATTGGATCAGGATAGTGCATTTGGTCCAAATTTTTGCAATTTGACAAGGGTGTTAAAATTGAATACCTGCATTTTATCAAGGATATTTTTAGAGAACTATTATGATAACAATGTTGATTATGTTTAGCCTTGAGGATAAATTAGAATTTTCTTCCCTGGAATTTCTCTATTATTGTGCAGTCCACATTGAGCAAATGAAGCTGAGATTTCATATTAGTACATTAACTGTAAAATCAGGATCAGCAGTGCAGGTGCATTGAAATAGCCTGCTTGGTATTCTTTTATTAATTCATGTCTAAAACTAGTAAGAGAACAGCTACAAAACTTTGCATTTTCATGGTGTTAACCATTTTAAAAGTTATTTCTGAACCATTTCGTAGGTACAGAGTCACATAGCTCAAAAATGGTCCATTTGGCTCACCAGGTCCATGCCACTGTTTTACTTAACTATAATAATCTTATTTGGCCACATTTGGTCAATAGTCTATTCAAGAGTCACAAGTGTTTTATTCTCATATGTCTCAGATAGAACAATGAAATTCTTACTTGATGATTCTTGGGTGATTCAAGTGCTTGTTTAGATGCTTTTAAATATTGTGGGGATACCCGATTCGACCACCTTCTTGGGCAGTGTGTTCCAGATTCCAACCACTCTCTGCGAAAAAAATCACCATTGGATCCTGTTTAAAGTTAACATGTCTGACCATATACCTAAGCCCGTTTGTTTTAGACACACCCACCGTGGGAAATATTTTTACTCTACATCCTGTCTATCCCACTCTTAATTTTGCATGCCTGTATCAGGTCACCTATTAGTCACCACTAATTTAGAAGATTGAGGGGGGTTCTTACAGAAACGTACAAAATTCTTAAGGGGTTGGACAGGCTATATGCAGGAAGATTGTTCCCTATGTTGGGGAGGTCCAGAACAAGGGGTCACAGTTTAAGGATAAGGGGGAATTCCTTTAGGACCGAGATGAGGAAAGCATTTTTCACACAGAGAGTGGTGAGTCTTTGGAATTCTCTGCCACAGAAGGTAGTTGAGTCCAGTTCATTGGCTATATTTAAGAGGGAGTTAGATGTGGACCTTGTGGCTAAAGGGATCAGGGGGTATGGAGAAAAGGCAGGTACAGGATACTGAGTTGGATGATCGGCATGATCATATTGAATGGCGGTGCAGGCTCGAAGGGCCGAATGGCCTACTCCTGCACCTATTGTCCATGTTTCTATGTATCTGACGAAGTTTCTAGATGCAAGTTTTAACAGAGATGAATTATGCAACATGTGCCTAGATGTTCAAGAAACCCAGACAAGGCTCAACACTTAACCCAATAAACATCTAGCAAAGTAAAGCTTTGCAACAATATTTACAATGTGTATGTCTGATTTACATTCACCCAATCCGTTTCATGCAATTTACACCTAATTGTAAGAATCTGCAGAAGGGCCATTCTTCCCCTGCAACTGTTATCTAGGCTCCAGACAAGCTGGCACCATTCTGCAGCTTGTCCCATTTCTGCAGAAGGCACATTTAAATTGACCAAATGGCCTAACAGCACAGAAGCTTTTTTTTCCAATTTTAGTGTCCTGGCAACTCCAATTTGACCAGAATTAACACCTGTCCCGCTGAGTTACTCCAGCTTTTTATGTCTATCTTCAGTTTAAACCAGCATCTGCAGTTCCTTCTTACACATTTGGTATTGCCAAAACGGTGTGACTCATTTTATGCAATCATTGCCATGTGATACCTTATGAAATGACCGTGAAGATCCAGATACATTTAAACACAGTTTATTTCTTGTCTGTGCTATCAAAAATCTTTATTAGATTTTTCAAACACAGTTTGCATTGAACATTGATAATTCTGTCTTATTGTATTATGATTTTCTCTATGTCCTGTTACCAAAGCTGGAATGATAAATGCAATCATTTTCCTGATAACTGATTTAAGGCTAACTGGCTAGAGCTCGCCACTTCCAAACCATCTCTCTTTTTTTAAAAAAAAAGGTAATTTACATCTCTTGCCAAATATTTCTAGGGAATTTAGCATCACTTTTATAGTCCCTATGGATGATGGCTGTTGGTTCCAAGGAATTTTCTAATTTAAATAAATTTCTTCATTATGTTCTTGTAACTCGTTATTTGATTATTTTCCTCCAAAGGATGCTTGGGTATGTTTATGTACAGTGAAGACAGATACAAATCACATGTTTAATACTTTAGCCATTACTTGCCTATTGTCTATTGTCTATTGCCATTGTAGCTTCAGCTTCTGCCTCCATGGGCATCACGCTTTTTGTAGCAACTCGCATTTTACACAGTTGTCGAAGCTCCTATGACCTTTGTTTTTATTGAATGCTAGTTTTGCTTTTGTATTATATCTTTGTTTTTTATCAATTTTTTATGTGTTTTTCCAAAACGAAATCCCCAGGCTTATAACTTATCTTGGTATCATTACAAACATTTAAATTTAATATTATCCTAATGATCCTTGGTTGGCCATATAAGCATTACTTTTCCCATGGAGTTTTTATATTCTACTTCAGCATTCATTTGTTATGAAATATTTTTTCATGTTTACCATTGGTTATCGACTGGAAAAATGTTCAGTCCATTTTACCCACTTCGATGCTCGACATTCAGGACTAATTTCCCTCAGAGTGGTGAGTCTTTGGAATTCTCTGCCACAGAAGGTAGTTGAGGCCAGTTCATTGGCTATATTTAAGAGGGAGATAGATGTGGCCCTTGTGGCTAGAGGGATCAGGGGGTATGGAGAGAAGGCAGGTACAGGATACTGAGTTGCATGATCAGCCATGATCATATTGAATGGCGGTGCAGGCTCGAAGGGCCGAATGGCCTACTCCTGCACCTATTTTCTAAGTTTCTATAAGCCAGAGATTCTTGCAAATGTGTGAGACTCTTGCATTTATTCAAGGAGCTTTGAACAAAGCTTTACTTTGTAATCTGTATTCCCTTCCTATGACACAACTTGGAATAGAGGGTCTGCATTAAAAGAACACCGTAGACATCAATAGCTTTGATTGGGCAGTTTTATAACTCACTGTAGGCTGCTCAAACTCATTCCATGTCTACAGAGTGCACTTGAATCAAGCAGGGAGAGGTTCCATCAACAGTGAGTTGTTGCCATAATCACTGAATCGGTGCCTCAGTGATGACAGGCAGTACTCCATGGTCATCCATGAACATCCTCGCAAGAGGCACAGCAAGGTCTGCAGTAGTGCGAGCAGCTACCACAATCAGCTGTTATTTTTCTTTGCACTTTGATAGATTTTAATAGTGCTGGTGTGTTCCGAATAATTTCAAAAAATATGTTAGCATCAAGCATCTTAGCATTATTGAATCAAATTATGCACCCCTCTGCTTTACCCACAACATTGACTGTTAAGTCAGTTTTGAAGTCTTAGTGCTGTGTCACAGTGCTCACCGCGCCACAGTAATCTAGCTGCAGGAAGGTTGCTTGATTTCACTAGCAAATCTATACCAATGACCTTTATGATTGATAAAAAGATCTTGCTCTTCATGAGCCTACTTCAGACAACTCAACAAGGCCAATGGCTGTCTGTGTAACACAGTGAGCATGCTGTCTGGTAGAAGGTAATTTGATGACCTGATGAGGCAGGATGTCAGTATTGTTTCATCCTTCACGTCCAGAGCCATGCTAGACGATGTATGGTCCCTACTATCTTCCACTCTTCTACTGTGTGATCTGAGCAGGAGTCTATTCAGAATAAATATAGGTGGAAGTTGATGTATATCTCTGCTCCTGCAAGAGTGAGAAGAGCTTTCCTCAGCCATGTTTCAGCTCCTGCTTGCTCCTGTCAGTGACCTGCTTGTGCGTGGTATCTCTTTGGACTGCTCGCTTCAAGCAGCTTGGAGAACAGATTGCTGCTTGCATTTAGCAATCTTTTTCTTCTAATTTGCTGGATAGCAAATCTTTATCCATTGAAATCAGATGTATGGCATCTTGATTCTCAATGAGAAAAGTGATCTGGTTACAGATGGCATCTCTCTGCTCAGTTTCTTAATGCCATATCTCTGTAATTTCAGATAACATATGACACATTACTCTTAGATGCTCTATTCTCTCATATATGATTATTAAAATGTCCTGAGGCAGCTGCACCATCTGCAGTACTATTGTGCCACCATAATCATCATCTTCCTACATCTCCTATTCTTCTATTGTTCCAGCTTCATCTCTTCCCTAGTGGGAATGTCCAATGCCTGCACAAAACAGCAGCACATGTGAGTGATAGTGATGCAGCAGCACAGATGGTAATGAGGGTATCAAATCAAATTGGATTTAGTGATCCCTGGCAGATTGCATATTGCAGTTATTCCAAGCGTGGCTATGGGTTTGGTAGCCACTAAGCGCATGAAGAGTAGGGTAGTTTAATTGAAATGGGACAAGTGCTGAACACATGAAGATCCTTCTGTCAGTGTGGGCGGCCCGACTCCTATTCCTTGCTCTCTTTATACAAATGAGGGAGATGAAAGACATTGAGTGACTTTTGATTCAGCTGCATTTGGAAGCATGGGCTTTGTGTGGGTAGTGGATAACCTGGAATGGGAATAATGGAGTGAATGTGGGGGCTGTGAACTGAGACACAAGCGATGTAATTAACTATCAGAATTAAAGTGCTACCTTTTAGTCTTTAGCTCATTTGGACATCTTGTGTGAGATCTGGCATTGCTCCAGCGGCACATGTTTCTTACTCCTGAAGGAGACCACTGCAGCCACCTCTTGCCAAGTTCTTCAAACAGTGCTGGTTGAAAGTCTCCAGGCACAGTAAACCTTTCTCATATCCTCTACCTGGGCACTCGGCTTTCATACACGTCGAGCACGTCGAACAATCTTTGTTCTCGGCGTACCAGGGCCCCACCCCCGACCTTTACCTCCGTTACATTGACGACTGCTTTGGTGTCACCTCCTGCATCCACGCAGAACTGACTGACTTCATCCATTTCACCACCAACTTCCATCCGGCACTCAAATATACTTGGACCATTTCCGACATTTCCCTACCATTCCTTGACCTCACCATCTCTATTGCGGGTGATACACTCCTGACTGACATCCACTACAAACCAACTGACTCCCACAGCTACCTGGACTACTCTTCCTCCCACCCTGCTTCCTGTAAGGACTCCATCCCCTATTCCCAATTCCTCCGTCTACGCCGCATCTGCTCCCAGGATGACGTGTTCCACACCAGGTCATCGCAAATGTCCTCGTTCTTCAGAGAACGGGGTTTCCCCTCCCCCACTATAGATGAGGCTCGCACCAGGGTCTCCTCCATACCCAGCAACACTGCCCTCTCTCCCCATTCCCCCACTCACAACAAGGGCCGAGTCCCCCTGGTCCTCACCTTTCACCCCACCCGCCAGCGCATACAACAGATAGTCCTCCGCCAATTTCGTCACCTCCAACGTGACCCCTCCACTCGCCACATCTTCCCATCTCCCCCCCTGTCTGCCTTCCGCAAAGACCGCTCCCTCCGCAACTCCCTCGTCAATTCTTCCCTTCCCTCCCACTCCACTCCTTCCCCGGGCACTTTCCCTTGCAACCGCAAGAGATGCTACACTTGTCCCTTCACCTCCCCCATCCACTCCTTTCAGGGACCCAAGCAGTCATTCCAAGTCCGACAGAGGTTCACCTGCACCTCCTCCAACCTCATCTACTGCATCCGTTGCTCCAGATGCCAGCTGATCTACATCGGTGAGACCAAGCGGACGCTGGGCGATCGTTTCGCCGAACACCTCCGCTCGGTCCGCAATAACCAACCCGACCTCCCGGTGGCTCAGCACTTCAACTCCCCCTCCCACTGCGTATCCGACCTCTCGGTCCTGGGCCTCCTCCACGGCCAGAGTGATCAACACCGCAAGTTCGAGGAACAGCACCTCATATTCCGCTTGGGGAGTCTGCATCCTCTGGGCTTAAACATTGAATTTTCTCAATTCTGTTAACCCAGACTGCCTCCCCCCCACCTCTCCCTCAGCCCTCTGGCCCTGACATTCCTTCTCCATCTCCCCCCCCCCCTCCCCAGTCGCACTAGCTTCTCATTTTCACACCACAAACAGCTTACAATGGCCTGCTTCCTTTGTCACCAATACTTTTTTGCATATCTTTCACTCATTGTTCCTTATCTCTCCACATCACTGTTTATATCTCTCGTTTCTCTGATCCCTGACCAGTCTGAAGAAGGGTCTTGACCCGAAACGTCGCCTATCTCCTTCGCTCCTTAGATGCTGCTGCACCCGCTGAGTTTCTCCAGCTTTTTGTGTAACACTCGGCTTTCATAGTTGCACTGTGAAACATGGAGTCCTCTTCCTCTCCCTCTCCCATGTAGCCTCCTCTCTCCTACATGGAAGCCATACTATACATAGATAGCCTTACTATGCTGCTGTCTGACTGCCTTTGAGTGTGCCTTTGAAGGCTAATACCCATGTTTGATTTTGTCGTAGAAAGATATTTTCAAATGTGCTAAATCGGGTGAGGTTCTGACTGGAACCAGATAGATGCCATTTTAGAGCATGGTTTCTGGATATAATGTTGCCACTTTTAAAATGTATTTTTGGCCAATTTATGTCTTTTTATGGGGTTTCTATTTGGGCATTAATTTTATACCTGGCATACCTGCAACTGCAAATACAATTGTAAAATCTAATACTTGGTCATTGATACATCAATTTTTTTCAAAATTAGTATTTGATACTCTGTGCTTAATGTAAAGAAGGTTATTTTGGTGAAAGGATGAAAACCGGCACTAGATGAGTGCTGCATTAATAGGACATGCCTGTTTTGAAAGACTGGTTTTAGCCTATAATTTTGTTTCTAATTCTGATTACCATAATTTGAATTTGCCTGGAGGTGCTGAAACCTGTAGTTTAGTGCACCAAGGCACAAATTAGACTGAATTTCCATTGAGTAAGTGTTTGCAGACTCTACTGAAGAACACCCAGAGAGTTGTGAAGCTGTGGAATTCTCTGCCACAAAAGGCAGTGGAGGCCAATTGACTAGATGTTTTCAAGGGAGAGTCAGATTTAGCTCTTGGGACTAAGGGAATCAAGGGATATGGGGGAAAAAGCCGGAACGGTGTACTGATTTTGGATGATTAGCCATGATGATATTGAATAACAGTGCTGGCTCAAAGGGCTGAATGGCCTACTCCTGCACCTATTTTCTATGTTTCTATGCCAGCTGACACACAGTGATGCATTTCCAAATGGCTAGCGCCAAATGTGAGGCTTTGCACATTCTTAAACAAGGCACTGGGATCTAGAGGTGGCATACCTGTATTCTTAAGGAAGTTGTGTTCCTGATCCCTTACACCAGCTATAATGTGGAAACAAAGAACTGCAGAAAGGGCACAAAATGCTGGAGTAACTCAGCAGGTCAGGCAGCATCCCTGGAGAGCATGGATAGATGATGGAAGGGACATGATCCAAAACATCACTATCGATGTTCACTAGAGATGCTGTCTGACCTGCTGAGTTACTCCAGCGCTTTGTGTCCTCTTACACCAGCTGCCTTGCTTTGCCTTAAATCCTCCTCCCATTCCTTAAACGATCTTTGGCATGGTGGAAATGTCCAAATATTGCCTTTCTCCAACTAACTAATGTTTTAGTTTAGAATTCCAACATGGAAACAGGCCCTTTGGTCCATTGAGTTCACGCCAACCACTGATCACTTGTTCACACTAGATCTATGTTATCCCACTTTCTCATCTACTTCTTGCGCAGTGGGGGCAATTTGCAGAGTTAATTAACCTATAAACCTGCATGTCTTTGGGATGTGGGAGGAAACCCACGTGGTCAACTTATATCGTAGAACGTAAAAACTTCACACAAACAGCACCTGAAGTCAGGATCGAACCCTGTTGGTCAACATTATCTACCAAAAGGATACAAGTTGCAGGAGTAACTCAGCAGGATAGGCAGCATCTCTGGAAAACATGGATAAGTGACGTTTCGAGTCGGGACCCTTCTGCATACTGATCAGTCTGAAGAAGTGTCCCAAACCGAAACGTCACCTATCCATATTTTCCAGAGATGTTGCCTGACCTGTTGAGTTACTCCAGCACCATGGGTTCTTTTGCATAAACCAGCATCTGCATTTCCTTGTTTTTAATCTTATTTACCAAAATATTGTATAGAATCCTTAACGAGTGCTTGCAAGCAAATTATGTAGTCATCAACATCTCAGGATCTACTGAGCAGCTATTCATAGAGTAAACATGAAGTTCTTTACCTAGACTATAGTTGAAAATGGACTAAAGTAGTGTTTCGGTTTGTGACCTCGTCTCTGCTATCACAAAGGATTTTTAGTACTTGAAGTGTCCAGAGGATACAAGCCTCACACTGCAACTGAAATAAATTGAATGTGATTTCTAGGTCTTTTTTTTTTTTGCTTTATAAATATAGAACAAATTAGGTTCCTTATTCCTTATGATGGAGAATAGTGCTTAAAGAATGTCTGGAATTTCAGTAAGCGATCATTTTATATTTGCATTAACAGTAATTTGCTGGTGTGGATAGCCTACTCCTTGTAGATCCTGCCAGACATTTTTTCTCTACTGTCATTAAAAGAAATGGGTTGAAAATCAGACGGACTCATTAATGAGTGACTAAACTGCTGCACCGTATCATCATGCAGATGATTATACTGAAAATTATCCACTTTGTCTCTGTTGGACGATGTGGACTAAATTTTGCTTGATAATTGAATGATAAGATTTTCACCTAAAAGCGTAAGGAAATATTTACATCAATTCCATTAATGTTGCAAAAATTCATTATATTGGCTGCTGAATTGAATTGAAAGATGCAGCTTGGAAACAGACTTTTCAGGCACCTCGTCCACGCTAACTATTGATCATTTGTTTATATCAATTCTATGTTATCCCACTTTCTCATCCACTCCCTAGCAGTAATTTTACGGAGGCCAATAATTTCTCACATCTTTGAGACTAGAGCACCTTTAGGAAACCTGCAAGGTCACAGGGAGAACATGCAAACTCCACACAAACAATACCCGAGGTCAGGATTGAACCCGGGTTGCTGGTGGTGTGAGGCAACACTCTGTCTTTTCAACCTGTCCTCCATAATAACATGCCTGCAGTAATAGCATGTGCTTCATTCAAGGCCATAAAGAAGCCAAGATTGAAAAAATAGCTGACGCTCCAGAGATAAGTAATAACTTGTTATTGGATGAACTTGATTTGGACCCAGCTTTTCTTATATTCTGAAAGGCTACAGAATCTTTCAGTCATGCTTTATTCAGACATGGTAGGAGTATTTTACTGATAATAAAAATGATTAATTGCTAGCTTTCATTTGTTCTGTGATTGGAGCCCGAGAAGCACTGAGCAACGTTTGTGCTCATTGTAGATCTTTGCCACTCCCATCTGACGAATCAGTTAAAGATTGCCATGGTTTACCTTTAACAGTTTTTGTTGCTACGTGCTTTTTAAGAAACAAACGTTGGCATTTGGCTGTAGTCGGCAGGGATCTTGCTGGGACAAGCAACAGATGACTGAGTAAGAGGGTGCCGTTGACTGGGATCTGAAGGGGAGAAAACTGAGCTCAAGTCGGACCCTTTGAGTCCAACCCTTTGAGTTTATGTCTGTTTCATTTCTCCCAAAGCCTATCAGGATACTTGACATCCAGGCCCAGGATATATTTATATATTCATATATATGACCGTTTTGCTAAAATGGTCCATGTCAGATGAAATAGAATGTCATTGAACGAGCTTGCAATCTAGGAAAATTAATTGTTTATTCTTTGTTTTCTCTTAACTTTAAGTTTATTTTCTTCCTATTTCTTACCTTTTATATTGAGTTCAAATAGAGACCTGAATTACACGATGGCCACGTGGCATTCAGGTAGATGTGTTAGATGAGATTGGAGATGCCTTTATCTCAGAACAAAATCTGTTAATTTGAAATTGTAAATTTGGGGAGATAGAATGGAACAATTGGGAATATTTTTTTAATTGTTTTTTTTAAATAATGGTCTATTTTTAAAGGGTCTGCCTTATAGGTAGTTAAAGAGTGATCTCACACCCCCCACCACCAGTAGAATTCTGGATTAGTGGAGGGAATGAATGGGACACTAAAGAGTGTGGAAGTTAGTTACCGCCTACAGGTCGACAGCAATTAATTAATTACAAACGCACAGCCATTAAGCACAACCTTGTCAGTCTTGCATTCACAGGGGTTAAAACGCAGAAGCCACTCCCAGTTGAACACAGACATAGTACATACTACTGGGATCGGACAAAATTGGGACTATGTTGGAGGAGACTGTACCAGGTGCTACTACGACACCAACCACCGTGAAGATTGAAGATTACCCCTGTTGGAGACATCTGATACGATTGACTGTAAATGGAGGAGAACCAAGAAAGGACAATGGGGTTATTGACCCTACTTTTTATCCTGAGGTTGGCCCAGATGGGCTGGACTTGGGGAAACACCCCTGCACCAAGACGTCCTGAATAAGACTGACAACTGTCCTTGCGTTTATAACACTGATCAAGATGGATCCATTACCACAGGTTCTTGAAGTAACCGGAAAAAGGTGGCAGCTTATCCCGAAGCTACAGACCGAGCTGAAACAGATGAGAAATGTGCTCGCCATTGCCCAGTCTGAAAATACCCATCTCGCTTCCATCACACAGCAGCTGAAGGAGAGAAATCAGGTTGTTGAGTTGAAAAGTCATGATTTTGGAGTGCAACTCAGTTACAGAACTGGATTGAGGTGAATCCCAGCCGGGATCAAAGTGGGGGACTGAGTTGGGATGGATCAGACAGACAGTTGGAATTGATGGAGAAGGAAGAAGAATGCTGGTTTCACACGCTGATGGACAACCTGGGAGAAAGAACGACTCAATTTCTGAAAAGAAACTACATTTGTGATGAACGTGGGCAGACTTTCAAACGGCGGAAACACCTGTCAGTTGACCAAATGGGCCATACTGGAGCAGAACCTTTGCAGTGTGAAGTTTGTGGTTTCCAGTGCAGGCAAAGAGCATCCTTGAAATACCATATAACCAAGCACAAGGCAGAAGCTGAATTTGAATTTGCTTGTGACCAATGTGAGAAGCGGTTCGAGAAGGCTCACAATTTGAATGTTCAAATGTCCATGGTCCATCCCTTGACCCAGAATACAGATAAAAACAAACCTACTGAAATTGAATCAAGTCAGCTAAGTATAGAAACATTAATTAAGCAGGAACCCAGTTAATAGTTATTAAACAGCTAAATGATGAGTCTAAGGAATCTTGCACCCTTTTTCAGTGTCAGCAAGACACAAAGGATTAACATGAATAAATGCAATCAAGCCAGGCTCACCTAAAATAGGTGGAGCAAAGGAAAGGTTAGTGTGGAGAACATCATTCTGAGCAATATAGCACACCAGTTCCATGGACAAAGTCCAATGTCTGCCATGGGGTAGAGGTGAATCAGGTAGAATCCTAGCATTTGAAAGGACTGTTCACAACTCTGATAACAGAGGGCCACCATTACATCCTGGGCATGCATTCAAGTTGCAGCGTTGTTTTGAATGAGGGACAGTGCCCATCCAGTAGAAATAAGGACTCAATGGACGAAGTTCTGGATGGTTCAATAACCCTTTCAGCTCGGAATGAAACAGTGACTGAAAATGGTGAGGGTGTTAATGTTCCGAAACATCAACCTGTCCCAGTGTTAGCAGACTTTTTTAGTGGAACCTCTTCGCGGTAGGTGGATGTGGACAACTTGGAATCCCCATTGAAGAAGGATATTTTCTTGTGCTCGGATCCTGAATATGCAGAGTGCTCTTGGGAAAAGGTTCAGGTACAAGATGCAACTCAACCATTAAATCTGAAAAAAAAAAACAAGTTAACTGCAATGAAGCATCTTATTCTATAAGAAATTGTTATGGATGGATTGGAGTCCAGTTATCTATCTGAAAGGTATTTATCAAGTGAAGATGACAGAAAAACAAAAGTTAACAGTGGTTCTTCAGGTGAGTCTTTTCAACCATATTGGAAGAAGAAGTGCAATATTAAGGATGTGAAGAAACAATCTGGACAAAAACGTGGCTGGAAACCAAAGTCAAACTTGGAAAGGAAAGATTTCCCCACCATGTATCGATGTCAGTATAAGGGTTGCTGTGCTGTTTACAGAGGAGTTGACAGACTTAAGAAACATATTTAATGAGCAGCATGAAGAGGTGCGTGGAAGACCTTGCTCCCACCCAGGATGCAACAAGGAGAGAGAGAGAGGGAGGGAGGGAGGGAGGGAGAGAGAGAGAGAGAGAGAGAGAGAGAGAGAGAGAGAGAGAGAGAGAGAGAGAGAGAGAGAGAGAGAGAGAGAGAGAGAGAGAGAGAGAGAGAGAGAGAGAGAGAGAGAGAGAGAGAGAGAGAGAGAGAGAGAGATTTTTTAAACAGATAGACCTCTTGAAAGACATTATGCATAAACCTATCCAGGAAGACAATGACTCAGACCTGGTGGGAGGAGAAGTTGTCCAAACCCACGAATACACTAGCGTCTAAATCAAGGTGATGAACCCCACCACAGGACGAGCACCTCATCTGTGCAACGATCTACAAAGAGACTCGCAACACCCTCGGACAGGTGCAAACTTTATGGCACAACCCCAATATCGGCTGAAAGGATTACACCGCCTACAGATGGCACCTGATCCATTGACCCTAAAAAAGCTTCATCAGGATGGTTGTCAATAAAGAGAGTGAGAACTGGTTGCCATACCTTTGATTTGATGGACTTTGGGGTACTATTGAACTGGTAGCCATACCTTTGGTTTGGTGGACTTTGGGGTACTGTGATACATTATGGTTCTATCATTCTGCTAATCATTGCTCTAATACTTGCAACCATTGTGTGTACCTACCGAGGACTGCGAATGTTATCATGTTTGATAAAAAGGAGGAAATGAAAGAGCTAATAGTCAAATCTAAAATTGAGTCGTTCTACAAAAGCATGGACTAGCAGAACAAAAGAATGGCTCAGTGCCAAGTCTGAATTACTTTGTAAATTATATGGAACACAATATGGAGGACAGGTTGTCTTTTCAATAAAGACATTAAGATGGCAGCCTGTAGTAATAACATGTGCTTCATTGAAGGCCATAAAGAAATATAGATTGAAAAAATACCTGACGCTCCAGAGATAAGTGATAACTTGTTATTGGATGAGCTTGATTTGGACCCAGCTTTTCTTATATTCTGAAAGGCTACAGAATCTTTCAGTCATGCCATATTCAGACCTAGTAGGAGTGTATGACTGATAAGAAAAAGTATAATTGTGCTAGCTTTCCTTTGTTCTGTGAGTGGAGCCCGAGAAGCAAACAAGGTCCGAGGAAACAATACGGGCTGAATAGATGAAGTACGAAGGGAAGCTGGCTAGGAATATAAAGAAGGACAGTAAAAGCTTCTTTAGATATGTTAAGGGAAAAAGAGTAGCAAAGTCAAATGTGGGTCCCTTGAAGGCAGACACGGGTGAAATTATTATGGGCAACAAGGAAATGGCAGAAGTTGAATAGGTACTTCGGATCTGTCTTCACTAAGGAAGACACAAACAATCTGACAGATGTACTGGAGGACAGAGGATCAAAGGGGAAGAGAAACTGAAATAAAATTTAATTAGGCGCGAAATAGAATTGGGTAGGCTAATGGGACTGAAAGATGATAAATCCCCTGGGCCTGATGGTCTGCATCCCAGGGTCCACAGGGAGGTGGCTCTAGAAATAGTGGACGCAATGGTGATCATTTTCCAATGTTCAATAGATTCAGGATCAGTTCCTGTGGATTGGAGGATAGCTAATGTTATCCCACTTTTCAAGAAAGGAGCGAGAGAGAAAACTGGGAATTACAATTTTAGCCTGACTTCGGTGGTGGGAAAGATACTGGAGTCAATTATTAAAGAGGTAATTATGGGGCATTTGGATAGCAGTAAAAGGGTTAGTCCATGTCAATATGGATTTATGAAATAAATGCTTGAGTAATCTTCTGGAATTTTTGGAAGATGTGACAAGTAAAATGGATGAAGGGGTGAAGTGTATCTAGACTTTCAGAAGCCTTTGATAAGGTCCCGCATGGGAGACTGGTGACTAAAATTAGAGCACATGGTATTGGGGATAGGGTGTTGACATGAATAAAAAATTGGTTGGCAGACCGGAAGCATAGAGTAGGAGTGAACGGGTCCTTTTCAGAATGGCAGGCAGCGGCGAGTGGAGTGCCGCAACGCTCGGTGTTGGGGCCGCAACTGTTTACCATATATATGGATTATTTGGAAGAGGGAATTAGAAGTAACACAAGCAAGTTTGCGGAAGCTGGGTGGGAGAGTGAACTGTGAAGAGGATGTTAGGAGGTTGCAGGGTGATTTTGTCAATAGGCATCAATAGAACTCGTCTTAGGAAAATACTAAGATTAGTATTTAGAATGGATGAAAATTGACTGAAGAACCTTTTTGTCAAGTCAGATCTTATATATGGTTACATGTGACACCGAAACTGTCTATTCTGCTTAACATCCATACCAGAGTTTATCTTGCCTCACATAAATCTCTCAGTGTAAATATCTATGCTCTTCTCCTGCTAATGCTTAACTTGTTTTTTTGTTATTTACAATTGTTAACTTTGGCATAGCTTTTAGTGATTGTTGTATATGTACTCAAAGATCCTTTTGATTCTCTTGCCCATCTGGACTTGCACCTTTCCAGCATTATCTCCATATTCTTCCTGCCAAAAAGCATTTCCTCATATATATCTATATTTAACCTCATTTGACAATTACTTCCCTGTTGGACAGATGTATTAATGTCCTCCTGCAGTTTGTTTAGAAACTTCAATTTTGTCCAATTTGATCCACTACTATCATAAGAAAAAAACATTGATTTTGATTATATAATCTAAATTGTTAATTTAAATTCTGATCAGAATGGATCCCATGTTGATTATTGTTCCTACCTCCTTCCACTACCAAGAGTTTTTGTTATCAATATTCCTGCTCGTTCCTGAAGCTGCATCACAATCCACTTTGTTGCTTGTGCTGTATTCCTGCACTCTTTGACTTAATTTGTTCATCTAATGCAGGGATCTTAGTAATTACCTTGTGTAAATCTGCATTAGGCACTATGACAATGAACTACCTGTAATTATTTTCCAAATGTGGATGTTGTGTGACTTGAAATGTACATTGCAAGTGGTGGGGGTTCCCATACACTGCTGCCCGTCCGTTTTTGGTTAGGGAGATGCTGTTGACATGATCTAAGTGAGTAAGTGTGGTGTATTTTGTTGATAGTACATGCTACAGCCACGGTGTACTGGTGGTGGAATGAACAGATGTTGAGGGTGTCTATCGTATGGGCTATTTTCTTCTGGATGGTTTTGAGCTTTTTGAGAGTTGTTGGAATTGTACTTATTAAGGAAGGAAAGACAATATCATTATGCTGTTGACTTTCCCTTGTAGATGGCAATGGGTAATCTTGCTGCAGCTTGTTCGATCCCTGATCAACACTTGTAGCTATGAGCCAGTTGAGTTTCTGGTCGATGGTGACCTAAGCGTTTGAATGAATACATACAAACAATCCAGATGAAGGTTTAATCTCTTCTTTAAATTTGTTGATTTCTTTATTATTTCTTTAAGCTCCACAGTTTCTATCTTAAATGCCCTTACCTCTTTTCATCTATTGTTACATTGGAAGGTGCTTTTAGAGTATACTTCTTTGTCAGTTACATAATTTGGGAAATTAAATGTTATGATTTTTTAATGGTATTGTATCTATAAGGCTATACTTATTACCCTGTATTGCCGCACATTGGAATAGCAGATATCCCTTGTATTCAAGAATGATATGATATACAGTGCTCTCCATAATGTTTGGGCCAAAGACCCATCATTTATTTATTTGCCTCTGTACTCCACAATTTGGGATTTGTAAGAGAAATAAATCAATTAAAGTGCAAATTGTCATATTTTATTATAGGCAATTTTTATACATTTTGGTTTCGCCATGTAGAAATTACAGCTGTGTTTATACATAGTCCCCCAATTTCAGGGCACCATAAAGTTTGGGACACATGGCTTCAAAGGTGTTTGTAATTGCTCAGGTGTGTTTAATTGCCTCCTTAATGCAGGTATAAGAGAGCTCTCAGCACTGAGTATTTCCATCACCTTTGGCAATTTTCATTGCTGGTTATCAACATGAGGACCAAAGTTGGGCCAATGAAAGTCAAAGAAGCCATTATGAGACTGAGAAACAATAATAAAACTGTTAGCGACATCAGCCAAACCTTAGGCTTAACAAAATCAACTGTTTGGAACATCATTAAGAAGAAAGAGAAGACTGGTGAGCTTACTAATCACAAAGGGACTGGCAGGCTAAGAAAGACCTCCACAGCTAATGACAGAAGAATTCTCTCTATAATAAACAAAAATCCCCAAGACAGATCAGAAACACTCTTCAGGAGTCAGGTGAGGATTTGTCAATGACCACTGTTCGCAGAAGACTTCATGAACAGAAATACAGAGGCTACACTGCAAGATGCAAACCACTGGTTAGCCGCAAAAATAGGATGGCGCATGTTACAATTTGCCAAGAAGTACTTAAAAGAGCAACCATAGTTTGGGGGAAAAGGTCTTGTGGACAAATGAGATGAAGATTAACATATCAGAGTGATGGCAAGAGCAAAGTATGGAGGAGAGAAGGAACTGCCCAAGATCCAAAGCATACTACCTCATCCGTGAAACACGGTGGTGGGGGTGTTATGGCATGGGCATGTATGGCTGCTGAAGATACTGGCTCACTTATCTTCATTGATGATACAACTGCTGATGGCAGTAGCATAATGAATTCTGATATGTATAGACACATCCTACCTGCTCAAGATCAAACAAATGCCTCAAAACACATTGGCCGGCAGTTCATTCTACAGCAAGACCATGATCCCAAACATACTGCTGAAGCAACAAAAGAGTTTTTCAAAGCTAAAAAATGGTCAATTCTTGAGTGGCCAAGTCAATCACCAGATCTGAACCCAATTGAGCATGCCTTTTATATGCAGAAGAGAAAAATGAAGGGAACTAGCCCCCAAAACAAGCATAAGCTAAAGATGGCTGCAATACAAGCATCACGGTGTCCATGAATTGCAGACTTCAAGCAGTCATTGCATGCAAAGGATTATGCAACAAAATACTAAACATGACTACTTTCATTTTCATGACATTGCTGAGTCCCAAACATTATGGTGCCCTGAAATGGGGGGCTATGTATAAATACTGCTGTAATTTCTAAATGGTGATACCAAAATGTATAAAAATGGCCTTTATTAAAATCTGACAATGTGCGCTTTAGCCACGTGATTTTTTCTAATCTCAAATTGTGGAGTACAGAGGCAAATAAATAAATGATGGGTCTTTGTACCAAACATTATGGAAGACACTGCAGGGCTTGAAATTAACGGTTGCCCGGGTGCCAATGACCACCCAAAGTGCCGCCAGGCTACCTAAAAGCCGAGTAATTTTGCCCGGCTTGGCGCTGCAGATACTGGTTTATACCAAATATAGACACAAAAACCTGGAGTAACTCAGCGGGTCAGGCAGCATCTCTGGAAAAAAGGAATGTGACGTTTCGTGTCGGTGGCTGTATTGCGGCGCAACGATGTTAGGTGCGTGGTGACAAAGGGTCGGAGTGAATGACGGGCCCCGCACAGCGGCCGCGACAGCGGCTCCATCTCCTCCTCCTCCCGTACCCCGCCTGCCCTGATAGCGGCCACTGCTTTCAAATCCGCCAACAGCGCTTTCAAAACAAATCCTCCCGCACGCCGAGGCCGGGAGGAGGGAGGGAGGGAGGGAGGGGGAGGCCCCCTTCCGCCGTCTGAAGCAACTGCACCGCTCGGCCCCACACCTGCTGTTGGCTGGCGGAGGAGGGGAGGTGGTGGCGAGGAGATTCCAACCGCCTCCCCCTTTGGCGGCCGGACTTGGCAGTGGACAGGGACGGCCAAGGCAGCGGGGCGATGTGTTCTGAGGAGCGCTGACCTTCCTTCCTCCCCACCTCGTCCTCTCTCTCTCTCTCTCTCTCTCCCTCTCTCCCTCTCTCCCTCTCTCCCTCTCTCCCTCTCCTATCCTGGGACCGCTCCTCTCCGTCCCACACTGATCCCCATTCCCGGCTCTATTCGGTCGTCACTGACATTCCCTGTGCTCCCCTCCCCATCAATCACCCCCCCCCCCCCCCCATCTATTCATCCTGCGCTGATCTCCCTATCTGCCTGGCATTGATTCTCCTGCCACTCCCCATCCATCCTACACTGGTCCCCCAATTCATCCTGTACTTCCCCCCTTCCTATCCATCCTGCACATAAAAACATAGAAAATAGGTGCAGGAGTAGGCCATTCGGCCCTTCAAGCCTGCACCGCCATTCAATATGATCATGGCTGATCATCCAACTCAGTATCCCGTACCTGCCTTCTCTCCATACCTCCTGATCCGATTAGCCACAAGGGCCACATCTAACTCCCTCTTAAATATAGCCAATGAACTGGCCTCAACTACCTTCTGTTGCAGAGAATTCCACAGATTCACCACTCTCTGTGTGAAAAATGTTTTTCTCATCTCGGTCTTAAAGGATTTCCCCCTTATCCTTAAACTGTGACCCCCTTGTCCTGGACTCACCCAACATCGGGAACAATCTTCCTGCATCTAGCCTGTCCAACCCCTTAAGAATTTTGTACATTTCTATAAGATCCCCCCTCAATCTTCAAAATTCTAGCGGGTACAAGCTGAGTCTACACAGTCTTTCTTCATATGAAAGTCCTGACATCCCAGGAATCAGTCTGGTGAACCTTCTCTGTACTCCCTCTATGGCAAGAATGTCTTTCCTCAGATTTGCAGACCAAAACTACGCAATACTCCAGGTGTGGTCTCACCAAGACCCTGTACAACTGCAGTAGAACCCCCCTGCTCCTATACACAAATCCTTTTGCTATGAGTGCTAACATACCATTCGCTTTCTTCACTGCCTGCTGCACCTGCATGCCTACTTTCAATGACTGGTGTACCATGACCCCTGCTCCTATACACAAATCCTTTTGCTATGAGTGCTAACATACCATTCGCTTTCTTCACTGCCTGCTGCACCTGCATGCCTACTTTCAATGACTGGTGTACCATGACTCCCAGGTCTCGTTGCATCTCCCCTTTTCCTAATCGGCCACCGTTCAGATAATAGTCTACTTTCCTGTTTTTGCCACCAAAGTGGATAACCTCGCATTTATCCACATTATACTGTATCTGCCATGCATTTGCCCACTCACCCAGCCTATCCAAGTCATCTTGCAGCCTCCTAGCATCCTCCTCACAGCTAACACTGCCCCCCAGCTTCATGTCATCTGCAAACTTGGAGATGTTGCATTCAATTTCCCTCGTCCAAATCATTAATATATTGTAAATAGCTGGGGTCCCAGCACTGAGCCTTGCGGTACCCCCTCATTCATCCTGTACTGATCCCCTCATTCATCCTGTAGTGATCCCCCATTTATCCTGCACAGACCCTCCGATCCACACTGTACTGACCCCCCCCCCCATTCATCCCATACTGATCCCCCCGATTCAACCTGTGCTGATTTACCCCCCCCAATCCATCCTGTACTGATCCCCCCATTCAAGAAGAATGGGGGGGAACTGTCTGAAGAAGGGTCTCGACCAGAAACGTTGCCTATTTCCTTCGCTCCATAGATGCTGCCCCCCTCGCTGAGTTTCTCCAGCACTATTGTCTATCCCATTCATCCTGTACTGATCCCCTCCTTTCACCCTGTACTGATCCCCTTATTCATCCTGTAGTGATCCCCCATTTATCCTGCACAGACCCTCCAATCCACACTGTACTGACCCCCCCCCCCATTCATCCCATACTGATCCCCCCATTCATCCTGCGCTGATTCTCCCCCCCCCCCCCCACCCCATCCATCCTGTACTGATCCTCACATTCAAGAAGAATGGGGGGGAACTGTCTGAAGAAGGGTCTCGACCAGAAACGTTGCCTATTTCCTTCGCTCCATAGATGCTGCCCCCCTCGCTGAGTTTCTCCAGCATTTTTGTCTACCCCCATTCATCCTGTACTGATCCCCACCCATCCATCCCGTACTGATCCTCCCATTCAACACCACTGACGTCCCCCGTGCTCTCCCCTCACAATTTTACATATTCCAACCAACATGTACTAATTCACCTGCCTCAATCCATCCATTCCGCACCGATGGCCTTCACTCCTTTGTGTGTGTGTGTGTACATAGCCATTTAAATCTTTCACTAAGTGTTTTTGTTCCTTTATCCAGGATTAATGAACGATCCTGCTGTCAGGATCTTTGTTGTCCCATTGTTGAATTTGAATGTGGGTTATTGTTCAGTGGGGAAATTCTGCAGAATACTCATGGCAAATCTACATTTGTGGCTTTTTACCATTTAGCCACTGCTGCAAGAGAAAATAGCAAAACGCAGACGCTTAAGAAACAGGCATTGGTTTAATTTTTTTTTAACCTACTAAATCTTGGACTGTAGATTGTATTGTTTTGGAAGGCTCAAATGTGCTTTGTAAGTCAGGACACATTTTCTCTAATGGGGTGTTGTAAGTCATATACGGTGGGTACATATCACCAATATGTTTAGCAGTTTGCTTGTCAACTTTGCCTTTGTTACTAATCTTTGAAAACCTGTCTTTCTACATACTAGATGGAAGTGTGGTGTGCAATGATATTAAACCAGTTAATGCCGCCAAGATTTCAGAAGTGCATAATTGATATATGCAAGTATGAAAGATAGAATTATTTTCCGTGCAGGTGACCCCCAAATTATTGGGATCTGCATTCCTAGAAAACTGTCCATTTCAGGATTTTCCTTAACACGAAGCTGAGTCATTAGCACATGCATCAAGGTATGCAACTTGAAAAAAAATCATGCGTTGATTTATTTTTTACACACCGTTTCAGTGACAACAAATATTCTTCCATGTATCACATTTTTGGGTAGTGATCTGTGAAACCTGTAAGAATGTATTTTCACAACCCTAACAACTATAATGTGGGGGGGGGGGGTTGCCTGAAATAGAATGGGGGAACTCTGTCTAACACCATATCAGTGTGAAACACTGCAATTAGTGTAATAAATTATTTAAAGATGTGCCTCACTATTGCTATAAATAATGGAATAGTACCCATTGCAACTGTTCCCTCTTGAGTGAATTAGTTACAGATAGATAACTGAGAAACAGACTTTCATGCTACACAACAATTCAATGCTTATTTTTCACATTAGATCATTTGCAGTTTAAAAATTTGATGTTGTGGAAGGTGCCCTGAAAGCCGACAGATAAATGGAATGGATGTGATAGTCTTGGCGGATGGCAGTTGGAACAATGCATGTTTTTGTAATGTCACTTTGTTGTTATAGCAGCCAATCTGGATAAAATGACAGGCAAGGTAATTGAAGAAAAAAGGCTTTATAAGTGAGAGCAGTCAAAGGCCACTGGAGGTTATGAACCACCTTCTTTAACACTGTGAACTTTGTGACTGTGAACTGCCCCTTGGTATTTTGTAGACCTAAATGCTTATTTAAAATTGTTAATTGTCCTGAAAAGCTAATGCAAAACGTGTCAGTGAGCTGTGGATGAAGCTAACAGATAAAGTTTTCACCATGCAAAGAATGCCTTTTGGTGTCATGAGTATGGATGCAAAAGCAGTATGGGAAATAGGCTGGATTAAGGGAACCACTGCCATCCAAAGTTCAGTACTTCTTTGGCTTTTGCGTCTGAGCACTGCGTGGTAGTTTGAAACATAGTGAAGATCAGAGACCAATGCACCTGCCCTCTAGATCAATGGCTGGATTTACCATTGAGCTCAGTGACACTTCAGTGACTGAGTTGATAGGCCAGGTGCACTTCACAACTGTCCCTTCACCAAATATCAGTAATCGCTGGTAAACAGGAGTCAACCCCCATTCTTTTGAATTGGGTTGCATTAAGAATGTATTGAGTTAAATTAACTTGCATTAAAATAATGTTTTTATTTTATTATTTCATAGCATTTATGTGTTTTAATAAGTTTGCAATATTTTAATCTATTTTTCTAAACTTTATTTTATATTTATTTATTCTTCTGTGTTTTGATTATTTAAATTGATTTCAAAACAGTGAAATGGGTTCTTGACTGTGACGATATTGGGGCTTGGGCCTTGGTTCTGCTGCTCGTTTCACCTTGTAGAAGTGCTGTATTCGTTAAGCCTGCATCAGCAGTAGCTCCTAAGAGATTGTGAAAGTTAAATGCAGCAATTGGAAGTGCAAGGGGGTATCTGGAACAATCCAGCCACCGATTGTGCAATACAGTGTCTCATTTCTGTATGAAGGAACTACAGATGCTGGTTTACACCGAAGATAGACACAAAATGCTGGAGTAACTCAGCGGGACAGGCAGCATCTCTGGAGATAAGGAATGGGTGACATTATGGGTCGAGACCCTTCTTCAGACTCTAGTGGACTCTAGTCTGAAGAAGGGTCTCAACCCAAAATGGCACCCATTCCTTCTCTCCAGAGATGCTGCCTGTCCCACTGAGTTTCATCTAGTATTTGTGTCTGTACAGTATCTCATTTGTGTTTTAAATAAACATGTTTAATTGTTAGTTTAATTTAGGGCAACCTTATTTTGAAAATGTTTCAGTGAAAATGGGTAAACCTGGTTTGGCGGGATGAGGTGGGGGGTGGGGGGCGGAGTAATATGGTTCTGCAAGGTCAGAGGATAGGAGGGGAAGTTGGTAATGGATGATAGACCTTATCTCTGGCATTAGGTTGAAAACATATGCATTAGTTAAGACCCTGAAATTTCTATTGTTCAAATGAAAAGTTATAAATAGATAAGCTCAATTTTAATTCTAAACGAAGATGTTTCAAAATTCTATTTTAAATCACTTTTAGAAAGCTTTTAATTTTTTCAATAATTTGAACACATTGTATTTTGTCATTCTTTTAAACAATATTAGAAAAACCTTGTGTTTATTACAAATGAAAATCCAGGATCTTTTAGTCTGTTTTTGCAACCCAAATTAACATTGGGGAAAAAAATCAACTTGCAACTTGGCAATTTGTAGATTTAATCAAGTAATCTGGGAGCATCTTGTGTTTTTTCAACAATATTATAGCAATTAAACTAGTTACAAACCAAATGATCGCAGTCAATTTTGCACCATGCACTCAACAGTTGTAAAGAAACAACTAGTTATGTTTTATTGATTTGGGAAAAATAAATCAGGATTCCTTAATTTGTGTGTATTTTCTCTACTAGTTCAATGCAGAAGCATTCTCCCTTAGGTTTGTGAGAACAGAAATTGCTCTTGTTTAAATGCTGAAAGCTTTTTAATTATCCTTTCCCTCTTCCTGCTCATTGTGGACCCCCGCTATAGAGATGTGCAGAACTGTCACGCATCTTGTTGATTGAAGAATGCATTTCTGGTAGACTGCCTTTGACTTTTGTGATTCTGGGAGACAAAAGATTTGTCTGTGTTGTAATTCAGTTATAGTGTGATGTGACTTGCAATCCCCGAGCTGTCATCCACAAAGCTTGCAGACATTTTGAAGGTTAACAGGAAACAGGAAAAAAAGTATTACAAACAGGTTGCTTGCGTAAGGAGAGCTAGTCAACACAGTATCAACTTGGCTGACTGTAATCTTTAACTGTGAAATATAAGTTTGCTGGAGTACAGTTTTCACTGACAATTGGGAGGACAGGCTCCTACTCTCTGACATGTGTTTGGTATCCATTGGATGGACAGCTGAAAAATATTTGCTCAAAGATATTGAGTGACATAATTAAAACTCTTGACTATGGAGTGATTCTGACATTTAAAAAGTGCCCAAAGAATCAGAGCTTTGAAGTTTGAGAATTAAAAAATAAAATTATGTTAATTTTCTCCATTTAGTTTTTATTGACATTCTAACTGCTATATAATACTTACAATGATTTAAACCAATTCATTAGAGCTGGAAATTAATAAAACTAGAATATGCTTGAAATGGATTGGTAAGATTACAAAAGCCAAAGAAAAGTTATACTAAAAAAACATTATTGCCTGCAATGCGGGTACATTATAGTTATTCGGCTCTTATTTAGATGAGAATTTCAAGCAGAATCTCATTTTTTATTTTTTAAATCTCTGCACAATCTATATTCCAATAAATATAAGCAGTGCATTCATAAAGTTCATTTTGAATGTTAATCAGTTTTGTTTTCTTCAATGGAAATATTCCATGTAATCATAAATTTTAAATCAAAGGCCAAACTTTTTCAAGTAAATACCAGCAATTCCAAGCAGAACTACTACATGTCTCTGCTTGAACATCATTGAGTTTGGGATTTGATGCAAACACACAAGTATTGAATATTCTGGTTGCTCGTCGGCAGGCTTTTCATCACTACACTCGATCATTGGATTCCTCAAGGAGTTAGGTAAATGGCAGAGCACACCATGACAATCCATCTCCCAGAAATTATGCTGAGGAATTTGACCAGTCTTACAAGCCTAGTTGTTGCAGTATGGAATTCATTAGCTGAGAGGGTGGTGGGAATGAATTCAAACTAAATTTTTTTCAAGAATGAGATACGTACTTGAAGAAAAAAAATATTATATGGAAATGAGTAATGGGATAATTTCACCTAAAAGCTGGCCTAGGCATTATTGCCCAAATGGTGTTTGGTGCTGTGTCATTTTTTTGATTCTATCATACACGGAAGCACTGTATAACATTAAAATGATTACAAGGTTGTCAGCACAGGTTGACTGTAATTCTGGACTTTTCATCACATGATTTACTTCTTACAATTGACTTTCCCAGGCAATGTACTGATAAACAAATATTTGTTTTTAATTGAAAAGCAAATTTAGGTGAAAATGCTGTGCATTTTCAACAGTGATGATTGCCACTGCTTCATTCTGTGGATTTTAAAATAACCAATTTTTGATTTTTTTTGCCATTCGAATTTATTGTTTGCTTAGTTTCTGGAAATATAAATCTCCGACAGAAGTGATTTCTACCAGTTTTGTACGAAACACTCAAAGGTCGTGAACAATGTAGATGCAAATATTGATTAGAATAAATTTAGGATAAATTTAGGATTCACCAGCTTGTGTGTACATGCCAACCATGTGAACAATTTAGACACATTGGTTGGGAGATGAGATTGAAGTTTGCTTTTATATGTTAAGATATAAACAACAGACCACAAAATTACTGAGGATGTTCATTTAAGAAATACTTTAGTTTGTTTGGTCAAACTACACAAACCACAACCTGTGTGGCTTCCTTATAATGTGAGGCAGGTGTGCAGTGGAACTTTCAAATCTCCTGCTGATTTAATTAAATAAACCTTGTTCTTAAAGTTGTGGGGAGATTAGTATTTAACGTGAATTCCATTGTACACAAAGGTAATTTGTTTTTATTTTATATTTTTCCACTTCCATCTTTGAAGTACAGGTCTACATGTGACAGGTGTAATTTGTTTGGCTCGGTGTCTATATTATAAGCTACTTACTGTAAGTCCTCATTGGATACCTGTGGTTCTGTGCATTTTCTTTCTCCCTTTTGCACCATGCAACTTGGATCATTGAATATTTTGACATTACATGGTATATGCCAGCTCAAGGTAAAATCAAAAATATGATTTCTGGTTTACAATACAAATATATATATATATTTCCCTGGAAAATGGATGGTTGGAAAGGTTGATGGGGGTGAGGGTTCTAGGGGACTAGGAAGCTGTGGGCTGTATGGAAAGAGAAACAGAAATGTTTGATATGACATTTAAATCAATGTGTGCCTCCGGTAAGTTTACTTGTCCAAGTACTAACAGTGGAGGCTTTTAATGAGCTTGCCATGCAACATTCACTGTTCTCGCATTTTTTTGTATCTTAAAATTAAACGCTTGAGTTCACATACTATGAAACCACTCTTTCAAGGTTCTTTCTTGACCTAATTAGAGAGCAGTATAGGCAGAGAACTAGAGGTCTTGTTTCTGTTACAAGACAAATCACCTATTCCAATATCACAATGGGTTTATTCATTGGAGTTCAACAGAGCGTATTGATCCTTTGGGAAGAGATCCTTTAATTAAATTGTAATTCGTTGAAGCAAAAATGTCTAACCATAAACACAACAGTGAAGTGTATCTGCATATAAGCAAAAAACAACCTCCTGGAGGAACTCAGCTGATCAGGCAGCATCAGTGATCAAAGGACACAGTGACCTTGACACGTGTGTGTCAGGCACAATATTCATTGCTTGTTTATAGAGTTGGAATACACACCCTGTGTCCTATGGCTGTTAATGTAGGCAGAACGTACCAAATCTCCAGCTGTATCCAAGCTCTACCTTTGGATACATTGCACAGGGAATGATATAATTTGGAAAATCATTGTGAAATGAATGCTGTCAGTTCTGTTGGGAGACCCCAACCATTGTTTGAAGTGTATCAGAATGGGTGGTCAATTATCCTTCCGCACATCCTGGGTTCACCAATATCCAGCTGGTCAATAATTAGTTCTACAAAATTACAGGCTAACAGAAAACAGCCAGAATTATTTGAAGGCAATTCTCAACATAACTTTATTGATCCCGGGGGGGGAATTGGCTTGAGTCACCAAGTTTGAGTTCTTTACAGGTGAACGTTGCTTTGAAACTTAATTTTAATTTTATTTTCCCTGTCAAATGATTGAATCCATCCACTTGGAGGTTCCTATAACAAATAAATTGCAGAAATTTAATCTTTAATACATGATAGATAATAAGATTATTAGAAAAATATTTTTAAATTATTGTTGATTGGTAGTGGCCAGCCACAATGCTATAATGAAAGAAGACCATCCATAGTGAGTAGAGTCAAACAATACAGAGTAGGCCCTTTGGCCCAATTTGCCATTGCCAACCAAGATATTCCATCTACATTAGTCCCACTTACCGTTTTTCCTATAACCCTCTAAACCTTTACTATCCGTATACCTGTCCAAATGTATTTTGGTGGTTAGTGGCCCTGATCGTAGTGTGGTTAGTAGTCTGAGTTGTCAATACTAGAGAAAGACAGAAAATAACCAGGCATATGTTGATGCAGAACCACTATTGCAATCACCAAGCAGTAAAATAGGTTGTCAACAGATCATACAATGAAACAATGCGCAATGCCAACTATGTCCTGTACTTCACATTGAAATATTTACTTTTGATTTGTAAATTGGCAAATTAGATAAATTGCTCTCCACAATAGTAATAAAATATTCTCGATGGGAAAAACAAAAAGCCGGAGGGACTCAGCGGGTCAGGTAGCATCTATGGAAGGAATGGATAGACGATGTTTCGGGTTGGGATTCTTAAAATAAATAATGTCTCCAAATAAGTTAATAGTGTGACACATTCAAACTTTCCCTGGGCAAAATCATATGTTTCTGGTGTTCCAGATTCTTCCAAATGCTACTTTCTGCCAGGGTTCGTTCAAGTGACTAGCCTCTGGGCATCAATGGAAATTTATTGCGATTGAGGGTTAGATAACGAGGTTGCTGGAGTCGCAGAGTCTGCGAAGTTCCCATGCTTTCTGACACACATTCTGTCACCTGATGGAAAGACCAAATCTAATGTCACTCTGTATGACAGCAGACATATTTGTGTTTCGTCTATCAAATCTCCCGTTATTAGGCTATCCCTCAGTGTATCATACGCTTCCAATAAGCATCGATTGCATCGGAAATCTTCTGGGCTGGATACAATGCCATAACAATTCATTCCAGTAACATCATCAGAAAGTCCAGAAATCTCCAGTTGTTTCACTCTTTTAATTATCATTTTTTTTAAATGTGTGTGAATATATCCAGGAATATAGAGTTGTTAGGTATTATCTATTTTCTATATGCTAGAATATCCTCAAGGGACTAAATGGCTTGCACCTGCCTCTCGATTTTCATTGCAGCAATAATGCACCTTGATCTTTGAGCAGCTTAATTATTGTAATATTAATATATATTTTACAATTTTTTTATGAATAAGATGAAAATCTAAATTGCCAATAGCCATATAAAAACAGCTGCTTTTAACATTTTCTCAGTTTGGACACTCCTGAGAATAATGGGAGATGTGTAGGGGCCCACTGTTTCACAATGTCTGCAAGAAATAGTAATTAATCAAATTAAAAACTACTATTGACTAAAATAAATCTGTTAAATGCGCTGCAGTAAAATCATCCTCTGGTGAGTTAATAAATTAATGCAATTAGGGATCTAATGACCTTGTGAAATCCTTAGAATCCCCATTGAATCATGTACAGCTTGATATCTCATTTGCTAAACATACCATGTGAAGGTTAATAGCTGCCTTTTGGTTCTTCAAGATGTTAGAAGTCCAGTATCCAGCAATTAGAATCTGTCACGCTGTTCATTTTTGTGCTACAAGATTTAAAATGTATTAAAATATGATAATTATTATTTCTGGGTGGTTTCATGTAACTCTCTGGAAATTTGGATTCACAATTCTCTAATACTCTAACTTTATTGCATGAAAATGACATTGTTTCCCATTTGGCATTCCGTGGAAGCAGTGTGGAAGAATTAGACCAGGTTTCGCCAGGAACATCCATTATCGAGCTTAACTGGGATAACTATATCTGCAGGATTGTACCAGACTAGCTTCCCAATAAGTGAAGTTATATTTTATTGAATGCCATACCTCCAAGGTGCCAGTCTTCTCGTACAATTACCCAGCAACCCTCCCCAATGGAGGCTTTGATTGTAAGGTCCTGGCCCAGATGTAACCAATGGCCCTCCATCCTTCATCCTGGAACATTTGCCATGTCTTGTCGTCAGATGTATCAGAAGTTTGATCTTGGCCATATTCGGGATGGCTGATTTACGCAATGCTGCCTAAAATCATTCAGTGATACGTTAAGGCCTGTTGGAATTTTTATAGGGTTAAAAGTTTATTTTCATGTAATCCAACATTAACCTGTTAATTAGACTAGGTTGCCCCAGGCATTTACCCATTAAATGTTATGTTTTTTCAGAAAAATAAATAGAGCTAGCCAAATGTTACATAGGTCAGCCAGATTCAGCAGATAACTTGAATATATTTGCTTTTAAGTGCTTAAAACAGTTTTGGGTCCAAACATACCTACTGATTAATGTATAAACATGAAGTTTGAAACTTTTCCAAGACTAACACTCAAGTTCTGCAAAACGTCTTGAATGGGCAAAATAATATTCAATGCCTGTTTTCCTCTCTTTCTACTTACTTTCTCTCTCTCCATCTCTCACTTTCTCTCTGCTCCCTCTTTTCCCCCTCCCCCTCTCACTCCCCCCACCTCCCCCTCCCCCTCTATTCCTCTTCCATTCCCTCCTCCTCTCTCCTCTTTTCCCCCTCCCCTCTCTCTTGTTTTACCTCTCACCTCTGCTTATGCCCTGCTTCTTCCTCTGATCAACTAATGCTTTGATGGGTTTTTTCCCACTGGTCTATCTGTGCGAAGATCATTGTGACCCATGGGCAGCAACATTAAAATTTCCGATTATCGGGCATAATAATTCATTATTTTTTTGATACAATTTGATTTGAACTTTCTAGGTGGTCTGTTATTGTGCCATGTAACTGCTAGAATTTAAAAATAAATTTTATTCAAATATTTCTCCCATCTGTGATAAATGCCTTTCTCAAGATGCCAACTTCACACATTCTTTTGTTTCTTGCACAAAACTTCAAAGATTTTCGTGTGATACATTTGATATATTCACTAGTTTATTTAAGATAAAAATGGAACCTAGCATGGAAATGAATATCTTTGGAGTATTAGGAGATGGAAACAAAATAAATATATCCCAAATCTCATTTTTAAATTATGGTTTAATAATAGCGAAAAAACTCAAATTCTGGAAAAAGACTATTATACCAACACTCAAAATGTGGATTGGTAATGTTGGAAACGGCCCATTTGGAAGAAATGAGACTCCTCCTAACAGAAAAAAAGACTAATTCTTAACGAGTTGGTCTCCATTTATTGATCTTGTGGATTCATGGGGTGTAATAACATCGTAAAATTAAAAATTCTGGGTTTAAGTGAAAAATGATTAAGAACAAAAAAAAATATTGATTTGTGGCGTGTGAGAATCTCCTTTCTGCTTCACTTTCTCACTTATTTCTTTCTTTACACTACACTCCCTAGACTATTCTTTACTCTTCGATACTTCTTTCTTTCTCATTTCTTTCTAAAAAAAAAGTTGTACAAAGAATATTTTAATAATTCTGGGAACCTGTAAAAAGGTACCATTAAAATGTAATGTACTTACTTCTAATAAATAAACTTTAAAAAAAAAACTCTTAGAATTATAGAAAAATATTATTCATTTTTTATTAAATAGACAAGGATAATTGCGGGTTAATCTAATTTATATTACCTGGATGATTGTGAACCAAAGGCCTTCATATCTTTATTGGCACGTCAGTCACTTTTCCCCCATCACTCGCATGTTAATAGTTTTAATACTTATTTTTGGCTTTATATGGAACATTAAGGACCGAATCAAACATTTCTTGCACTCAAAATCAATGTATTTAAAATTTGAATGTTGCCTTTGAATTTTTAAACCCTAAAATAATTGACTAATTCTTAAATTTGCCACCTTTGTCACAGTGGCCAAGAAGTAACAGTCTGAATTTAAATTTATGGAAAATTTCCAGGTGTCATTAAGGTATTGTAAGTTGTTCACTGGAGAAAATATAACATAAGGAGTATTTACAATGTTTTTTTTAATACATGAAATCATTTAAGTCTTAAATATTTCCTGATTATGTAACCAATTTGTATTATTTGGCTCAACTAGTAAGTGTAGTCTTTATCTCAATGAACAAATTAAATATTTCAATAAATTGACGTTGTTTTTCACAAGCAGAGGTTGATGCTTGGTCAGTTCTCAAAAAAGTTATTAAGTAAAATGACTTTCTGTTTTTGGAATAGTTCCTGTATAATAAAACCTGCACACTAAAAAAGTACCAATCATCAACTATGTTGTGTTACTTTGCTGTTTGGAAATATACTAGGTTAATGCTTTTAAGTAAGAAATAATTTTCGGTATGTTTGTACATCTGTTTGGTGCTTCCATGCCAGTCTGCTGGACAATCTGGACTCTGCAATTTGTGTATGGAGGGACCGTGACAATAAGAACACCAATGTTAGGATGCTTTTAATTGACTATAGCTCAGCCTTGAACACTCTTATACCGAATAAACTAATCTGTGAATTTCAGCATCTTGACTTTTGGGGTTCCATCTGCAACTGGCTTTTTGACTTTTTTTAAAGGACACAAATTGCTGGAGGCAGCATCTCTGGAGGTGACGTTTTAGGTCAGGACCCTTCTTCAGACTTCTCCAGCACTTTGTGTCCTTTTTTTGTAAACCAGCATCTGCAGTTCCTTGTTTCTACTGCTTGGCTTTGTGACCAGCAGAACTCAAGCCAATTAGAATTGGATATAACATTTCCTCCCTTGACCCTCAACACTGATGCCCCTCAGAGTCGTGTGCTTAGTCCATTGTTCTATTCTGTGCCATATGACTGTGTGGGCAAGTTCAATACCAACTTGATCTTTAAGTTCAATGATGGTACCACTGTTGTCGACCAGATCAACACCAAAGATGTGGCAAAACACAGAAAAAGATCGAGAACCTTGTGACATTGTGTCAGATCAACAACCCAGCCCCTCACATCAGCAAGATGAAAGAGTTGTCGTTAACATAAAGAAGCAAGGTTGTGAACGCAACCCTGTCCTCATCTACAGATTTGCTGCAGAGATTGATTGAAAAATACAGCATGGAAACATGTTCTTCAGCCCATCAAGTCCACATGGTCCATCAATTACCTGTTCACATTTATTCTATGTTATCATTCACTCATCGCACACTTGGGGAATATTTACGGAGGCCAATTAATCTACAAACCCATATATATTTGAGGAAGGAAAGCTTAACACCCGAGGGAAACCCACGGGGACACAGGGAGAACATGCAAACACTGCACAGACAGCACCTGATGTTGGGATTGTACCTGGGTCTCTGGAAGTGAGGCTGCAGCTCTACCAGCTGCACCACTGTGCCACAAGTCTTTTGTTGGACCTTGACTTTCTGGTGCCCATAGATTTTTTAAATTTTGTCGAGACATGGTGTTGCCTTATCCATATAATTAATTTGTACCTGCAATTCCTAGTCATTCTCATTAAACCAGATTTAGTGTTTACTGATAGAGACCAAGAGTCGATCATTGGTGCTAATTATGGTGGACTGCAAGGAAGACCAGGCATTGTGATTATTCTGTGGCTCCTGTTGAAACATCATGTAATGTTTTGCAGCTGCAGTCGATTGGGAGAGAATGAGTAGGGCTTTGAGATTGCTTACATTTGTTTCTTGGCGTTAAATAATTCTGTTTAGAGACTTGATTAATGAAAATGAGAGAGAGGATTAACAATGGTTGACCCAGCAGGTATCAGAACCTGGCATGGTATGAATGATATGAACATCCTTTCCATCTGGATGAAGACATACTCTAAAGGTGCACCGCTTGGTCATGGGTGTAGCCTTGAAATTTATACCTGTCTTCTTACAATAGGGTATTGGTTGCGAAAAGGCCATGTTCCAAATATTTTGTCAGGAGTAAGATTCTAGTAGCACTGGCTTTCCCTACTCTTAGCTTTGCCAGAGTTGTGCAGCCTCTGGTTTGGGTCTACTCTAGAAAACAGACTTCCTCTTTGACAGAAATCAATTATCACCAATTAAGGACCTACAAAACAGGAGCAGGCCATTCTGCTCCTCATGGTTTGCAGAAAACCACTTCTCAGCGCTAACTTCATCCAACGATTCTCTTAATTATCCAAAATTCTGTAGATCTCTTTCCATTTGGTTTTATTTTAAACTCTGGTGAGATAGAAAAGAAGATTAATTTCAGATGATCAGCTCTGGAAGGAAGGACAGGCCATACATCAGTCAGGGAGGAACAGTGATAGCCGAACATTTGGTTAACTGGATGGAATCAGTGCTCATTTCTGCAAATCGCTTTTGTCTGCTTCTGAGTGTTTCTGTCAGCATTGGGCATGATTGATGTTTTTGTGAGGCTTTTAAAGAAGGTGAATCTGAGGCTGCCTTAGATTATGATCCATAGAACTAACTCAAAGCAATGATCAGAAAGCTCCAAAGTTGAGTGTTCATTACAGTCAGAGTTGTACGGTGCACAGATAAGCCCTTCAGGCAAACATGTCCATGCTGACCATGATGGCCACCTTTGCTCATCCCATTGGGCCTTACTTACTTATTCCTCTACTCATTTCATTTCTTGATAGCTGTCCAAAATTTCCTTGGGGGCATTCAAATTGGATCACTAGATTTGATGTGCATTACGGTTGCAGTTGAACCAGAGATGCTGAGAAACACCTGGTATTTTAAAGAATGCGCGTGTATAAATGTTGAAAGCTTTCACGAAGTTGACACAGACTAGCATTTTTCTCTTTTCCGTGGTGACCTGTTGCTGTCTTCTCAATAACTGCTTAAATGTGCATCATCTTTTCTTGACGGTACTCAAACCTATACTAGAGGAGAAATGATAAGAAGTAAAGAGTGCCCAAAATAATAATAAAATCACTTGGTTGTCTGTGGTTTTTTTTTGTATTTTAGCTGTATTTCCAGTTGTGCTCTCCTTAAACATGTTAGAAGCTTTGTTTGTATCATTAAATTCTGTTTATTTTTTCAGCGGCTAATTTTAATGTTTTGATAAAAATGAATTTGGTTTACTTAAATAATTTTTCCCTGCTTAGATTGTGATCTGTTGTTTAAAAGCAATGTTCCATTGATAGTAATTAAGTAATATTTTGATCATTTAATGGTCTTTTTGGCCTAATGTAGTTGGGATACGGTAAATAATTAATTGTATCTCTTTGTTCCCAAACATAAACTGTCAACTTTCAAACTGCCAACAATTGAAGCTAAGAATCTCCAAACTTTGGGAAAATGGCTAAGGTCATGGCAAAGGGATGTGGCTCAGCATAGAAATGTGGAAACTTTCTGACCATTTTAAGCACTGTATAAACATTATGTACATTGTTTACCATTGAGTGTCAGAAACATCCACCATATTATCTTGACTTTTACAACCCACTTGACATCCCTTTTTAAATATTTACAGTGACTAGTTGCTGAATGGCCCTGATTTTATGCAGGTTGGGGTGGGGGGAAGAGAGAATGTGGTTAAAAATGAATCTTAGAACTCTGTGAACTGACTACATCAGTGATATGCTTGAGGTACCCCAAAATACTGGCCAGCATTATACAGGCATGTGTTGTTTGATTTTTTTTTTCTCTCTTGATACCTACCACAGCTGATTTTCACAAAGACTTTTTGTCAAGTAGAATATTATTTATTTGGTTTGTTATTAAGTAATCTAAGAAATAGTCTATAGAAAATGCACCAGGCCCCATCCATAACTAGCAGTGCAGAAATGAATTAAAAAGGACCAGGGCAGCACAGAACTTCAATGAGCATGTTGTAAATAGCCTCCTGCTCAAGGCTTTTGGGCTTAATAATATAATCAATGTGAGAATAGGGCTAAGGAGCAAAGGCTTAAACTAACAAAAAGGATATTTAGAACTGAGAGACAACATTTTGTTTATGCAAGATTGACCAATACATAGGACAATCTTCTGCAAAAGCAATGAAAACCCAAAATTTGCTATCAGTTGAGAAACAATTGGATGGGATATTGGACTGGGTGAATCATGGCTGTTTTCAGCTGGAATGAATTAAGATGAGTTGAATGGTCTTCGCACATTTAATTATCTTGTGATTTATGTGCAGTTTTCCTTGCGGATGTTCTCCGGGAACCTAAATATTTGTCAATATAGTGACAGTTCTCCTATGATTTGCACTGCATTGAATTGTAATTGGCTAAATCAACCAGAAAGATCCTTTCTTTGTGGCTTTGAAACTAGCACTTAGGAGGCAGTTGGTGAGCTAATCTGTCAGTAATGCCCCGCATTAGATAAAAATTGTATTTTAACTAACAGCCTGCCATTATCTTCACGGGATGGATGATGACTATGCTGTCGTTTATCTCAGTATCAAATAAGAGTTTTGTGTCGAAGTAGCATATCCTTCTGTTGCTGTATGTTTTTCTATGGTAATTGGTTATTTTCAGCAAAGCATTTATCAATAGAGATAACAAAGAATGGTTGCTTCCAATTTCAAACATTACCTACTGAGATGGCATTAAGAGGAGCCATCTGCAATTTTCAATTATTTAGATCTCTCACACCAATGCAATCAAAATTACCAAGTCATTTGATTTGTTGTTCCAATAAAAATATTTCCTTTTTGCTTTTGTCACCTATGTATGAGTGGTTGAGTGATTGTTGAAATCAGCATCATGTTTATGGTAAAATAGAATCTAATCTTATTTTGGGTATTAACTTGGGGAACAAGATGAAATAGGGTCCTCTCACAAGAAGATCTGGACTAGAAATGCTGATTAAGTCAAGCTGCCTCATTGTTTGCTGGCCCAGGAATGGCCAATGACACTTCTTTGCTTGTGTTCTTCACATGCATCAGCAGAATGGATTAAGTTACAACCCTGATCCAGACAAATAAAATGTAGAGATTGTGATCTGATGAGCTTCATCTGTGACGGGAAGAAATGCTTTGACAAGTTTCTGCAAAATATGCGTTTGATGGTATGGCTACATGCTTTTCAGCTATGTTATTTTTGAAGGGAATTTTTTATTATACGTGAAGAGGTACCTGATAGATGAGTGATATATTTCTGATGCAAATAATGGCCAAAGCTCATATTTATCTGGACAGACTCCATTAATCCCGTGTTCATCATGACTATGATGGAACCCACACTATGTGCAGGTGGAGTTATATTATGGCAAATCATAAGGCTTCAGAATCTTGAGCAAAACACAAAGTGCTGGGTGAACTCAGTGGGATAGGCGGCATCAGTAGAGGGAATGGACAGATGACTTCCGTTCAGACTGTCCATTTCCCCCACAGATGCTGTCTGATCTGATGAGATCCTCCAGCACTTTGTGCTTTGCCCAAGATTCCAGCATCTGCAGTTTCTTGTGTCTCCCATTATTATTAGGCCAGAGATTTTTAATGGTATTGTTAAACTTTGAACATTTATGCTGCAGATTGCACTGTGATGCTAAATTAATGTATTGAGCCCCAAGACAAAAGATTTTAATTACAGATATAAAATTCTACACTTGATAGAAATCTAAAAAAAATCTAATATGTTGGCAATGCTCAGTAACAACAGAGAGGAAAATAAAAACAGAAAATGTTGGAAACTCTTCGCATCATCTATCGAAAAACAAACTGTTAATGTTTCAGGTTTTTCGTATTGATAGCTGCCTATTATGCTTTGCTTTTGAAATTCTATGAATTAAAACAGAATTTCAGAAATGTAGTAAAACATGCAGCCACTAATGAATAGCATGTTTAATACCACTGACTTGAAATTGAGCAGGGTAGTCTACAGAGGCTAGTTGCTGAGATCATTTATAGGATTGATGCCTACAGATTGTTTACCTGGCTGGAGAGCCTACATCGAGAGGGCATAATATTGAGATGAGGCTGTAACCACATAGGACCAAGATGAGGAAAAAAATATTTTTGGAAATGTATTTTTGTTCCTTTTTGGAGTCTCCATCCCGGATGACCAGTCATTCAGTCATTAGGTATATTAAGGTTTGCCTCATTAAGGGATCCAAGGAATATAGGACTAGAGTTAGAGGATGAGTCACAATCTTATCAGACAGTGGGGCACATTGCAGCTGTATGACTACCTCCAGCTAAGCTCCAAACTAAGTTTTCAGATAATAAAACTATTCCGTTTTCAGAGAGCTTATTTGGCAGAAGTAATTAATGATTCATTCCTTAGAACACCTAATCATCATAATATATCTGACACAATAGCCTAGTTTCAAACACATCAATATTTAAAATAAATATAGCATGATTATCTGCAGAAAACAGATGTGCCATTTTTAAAAAGAAAAGTTCATTATAACAATTTATCATATGTATAAACGAAAGTAAAGAATAATGAAAACTTTTCCAGTTTGTTACAACTTTGGATTTGATGACTGTCCGCCACAGTTTTCTCTTTGGAAAACTTCCAATATTATGTAGTGCTTGTGCAAATAATTGAAGGCCTATATGAGAAATTCAATGCAGTAGCATTCCTTGTTTTACTTTATGTGAGGTTATGGGGATTCACTGATGTGCTTAACTTCACTTTGAGAGAACTGGGAATACATACAAGCCAGTCATAAATTTAAGACAAAGAAATATTTTATTATCGAACGCACTCCATAACAATATGATTTTGAATAAAATCACAAAACCTTTAATAGTTTATTTCTTGATTATTTTAGAGACTTTTAAGCATGACCGCAGCTGAAGTTATTGCCAAGGGCTAAGGTGAAAAAAATTAAATCTTCTGATGAAACTTGTAGGAAGAAACTGCAGATCTGGTTTAAACCGAAGATAGACACGCCCGAAATGTCACCCATTCCTTCTCTCCAAAGAAGCTGCCTGTCCCGCTGAGTTACTCGAGCTTTTTGTGGCTATCTTCACTGATCTCTCTCTCTCTCTTTTTTTCACCCTCATAATTACAGGCAGACATAATTTATGACACACAAATTTAAGCCAAATGGCCACTACAGAGACATCAGCCAAAGCTTAGGCTTACCAAAATCAACTATTTGGAACATCTTTAAGAAGAAAGAGAGCACTGGTGAGCTTACTAATCGCAAAGGGAATGGCAGGCCAAGAAAGACCTCCACAGCTGATGACAGAAGAATCTCTCTATAATAAAGAAAGATACCCAAACACCTGTCCGACAGATCAGAAACACTCTTCAATAGTCAGGTGTGGATTTGTCAATGACCACTGTCCGCAGAAGACTTAATGAACAGAAATACAGAGGCTACACTGCAAGATGCAAACCATTGGTTAGCCGCAAAAATAGGATGGCCAGGTTGCAGTTTGCCAAGAAGTACTTAAAAGAGCAACCATAGTTTGGGAAAAAGGTCTTGTGGACAGATGAGACGAAGATTGACTTATATCAGAGTGATGGCAAGAGAAAAGTATGGAGGGGAGAAGGAACTGGCCAAGATCCAAAGCATACGACCCCATCTGTGAAAGGCTGTGGTGGGGGTGTTATAGTCTGGGCATGTATGGCTGCTGAAGGTACTGGCTCACTTATCTTCATTGATGATACAACTGCTGGTGGTAATAACGTAATTAATTCTGAAATGTATAGACACATCGTATCTGCTCAAGTTCAAACAAATGCCTCAAAACTCATTGGCCGGCGATTCATTCTATAGCAAGACAACGATCCCAAACATACTGCTAAAGCAACACAGGAGTTTTTCAAAGCTACAAAATGGTCAATTCTTGAGTGGCCAAGTCAATCACCTGATCTGAACCCAATTGAGCATGACTTTTATACGCTGAAGAGAAAACTGAAGGGGACTAGCCCCCAAAACAAGCGTTAGCTAAAGATTCAACTGTGTCCAAGGTGATTTATAAAGGGTGGACAATATTGAGAGTAATGACTTAATGGTGTTTATGTCACATGAGGTGTATCATGCCATGAACAAGCTGTCCAACAACAAAGCAAGTGGCTTGGATCATATTTCTGCTGAACACCTTAAGTATGCAAGTATGAGCATTGCTCCTCTCCTTGCTATTTGTTTTACTGGCATTATGATTCATGGCTTGTTACCAGACTCAATGTTGTATGTTCTGCTAGTGCTGGTCATTAAGGACAAAGCTGGTAAAGTAGGCAGCCTAAATAATTACAGGCCCATAGCTTTAGACAGCATATTTTCCAAAGTCCTACAAAGAATTCTGCAGGATAGAGTAAATGAGTTTGTTAATTCCCCAGATAACCAGTTTGGTTTTAAAGCTAAACATGACTTGTGCATATATGCTCTAAAGGAGATTGTAAACAAATATAGAGGCAAAAACTCTTCAGTTCTTATGAGCTTTATTGATGCTTCCAAAGCCTTTGATCGTGTTAATCATAGAAAGCTGTTTGTTAAAATGAGTCAAAGAGGGGTGGCTAAATACATTGTGAGAATTCTGGCTTACTGGTATGCCCACCAGACTATGCGAATAAAATGGGGCAATTGGGTCTCAGCCCCATTAGGGGTTAGCAACGGAGTTAGCCAGGGGGGAAATTGTGTCCCCATGCCTTTTTAATCTTTATATTGACGATCTGTTCAAGCAATTCAAAGCCTGTAATACTGGGTGCATGATTGGTAATATTTTAATGAACCATATTATGTATGCAGATAATCTTGTGGTCTTTAGTCCATCTAGCGCTGGTCTCCAGCAGCTCCTTACTATAAGTTCTGTGTATGGTAAGGAACATGATATTAAATATAATGCTTGTAAGAATGCTGTTATGATCTGTAGAACCAAAGAGGTTAAATGTCTAAAATTTCCTGATTTTTAATTGTCTGACAATAATCTTAGTTTCTTAATAAGGTAAAATATCTAGGGCATTTTATGACTGCACAAATGACAGATGATGAGGATATTTATATGCAACAACGTATGCTGTATGTACAAGTGAATATTCTCTTGCGTAAGTTTGGTGTGTGTACAGATGTGGTGAAGATGTCTGTTTAGAGCATATTGCACACCACTCTATACCTCGCACCTGTGGTCAAACTACGGAAAAACAAGTTTGCAGAGACTAAAGGTGGCCTATAATAATGCCATGAGAACACTGCTAAGGAAACCTAGATGGTGTAGTGCTAGTAACATGTCTGGGGCTACAGGAGCCAGTACATTAGAAGCTATCCTAAAAAATCATATGTATAAATTCATTTGCAGGATAAATGACTCTAAAATTGTAATTAACGTGGCCTTGTCAAACAAAAGGTTTAGCACCACATGCTACGAATCCCAGTTGTGGAGACACTGGCATCGCTGTCTTGTTGTAGGACACTGATCTTTCTTTTTTATTCTGGATCTTAAATCATGTATTGTGTTTTTCGTATATCATTTATGATGCTTTTATAAGTGATATACTAAGATATTATATGTATATTATGGTGTTTTTATATGTAATGTATTTTTTGTAATGTTGTCCCTTGTCTGGACCTTGAGTCTGACATAAAAGTTTAACAATAATAATAATAATGGCTGCAATACAGACCTGGCAGAGCATCACCAGAGAAGACACCCAGCAACTGGTGATGTCCATGAATCGCAGACTTCAAGCAGTCATTGCATGCAAAGGATAAGCAACAAAATACTAAACATGACTACTTTCATTTACATGACATTGCTGTGTCCCAAACATGATGGTGCCCTGAAATGGAGGGATTATGTATAAACACTGCTTAATTTCTACATGATGATACCAAAATGTATAAGAATGGCCTTTATTAAAATCTGACAATGTGCACTTTAACCACATGTGATTTTTTTCTATTACAAATTTCAAATTGTGGAGTACATAGGCAAATAAATAAATGATGGATTTTTGTCTCAAACATTATGGAGAGCACCGTAGCTAACAATGGTCTGTTTCCTTTATCATCGTTACTTTTTTGCATATCTTTCATTCATTTGTTCTATATCTCTACATCACCATTAGGCAAGTTCCTTCAGGGTAGGCAAGGTAGGCACTGCCTACCCTGACAAAAATTATAAATTGATAATTATTAAATATAAATAGTAAAGGCACGGGAGAATTATGCCTACCTAAGAGATCGATCTCTTAGGTAGGCATAATTCTCCGTGCCTTTCATGCACGGTACATGTAATACGGGAAAGTGTGTGCAGTCCACATGCCGTAGACGCTGCTTCAAGCCGTCAATTTCAAGTAGAGCTGACGGCAGCTGAAATTCTGCCTTTGCAGCGTGGACTCTGAACTACGTATGCGCAGCAGCCTACTGCGCATGCGCAGCGCAAGCAGCTGTAAAGTGGGCAACGGCTGTAAAAGGACAGCGCCGCTGGGGCGGGGGGACGGTTCCTTTCACTGAGTGTGGGGAGTCTAGCCAGCGGTAAAGTTGCGGGAGGGGAAGAGTGTTGAGAAGGAGGGGGTCGGGGATCATGCCAGAGCAACCAGCTCAAGAGCGGGTCAGCGGGCTATGGCTAACAGGACAGCGGGCAGTGGAGCTTACTCCATGTGTCAGTGCGAGTAACCTCTATTGGTCCCTTGTTCGCGCTGACACAGGAGTGTCCACTGCCCGCTGTCCTGTTATCCATCGCCCGCTGACCCGCTCCGCTCTATGATCTTTGTTCTTGAGCTGGTCCCCTCACTGTTCAGAAGGAGAGCACTGCAGAAGGCTCTTGCAGCCACCCGAGCTGCTTCCCTCTCCGGCCACAATTCTGTGGCTCCGCGCTCAGAGCACCGCGGCAGCGGTGAGTGAGTGGGTTACTGGCATGATCCCCGGCCCCCTCCTTCTCAACGCTCCTGCCCTTCCCACAACTTTACCCCTGGCCAGACTCACCACACGCTGTGAAAGGAAGTCTCCCCCCAATTGGTCCCTTGAACTAGTATTGTCATTCAATAAGATCATAACTGATTCAACTTGAGCCAGTGTGCTACCGTTTTTCCCACCATCTCTCCACCTGTGTCACCCTCCATCCCCCATCCATTCAGTAATTCAGAATGAAGGAGATTTTGAAGCCTTGGGCAAATTGAATTGTTACTTTCTTTATTTTTATTCTTTATTTTTACGGAGAGGAGAACAATCTGCGTATGCGCGGTTTAAGATTTTTTTAAAAGCCGACTGACTGCCTATTCTGAGTAATTACCCATGGCACGTGCCTAATCACCATCTACATCTCTCGTTTCCCTTTCCCCTGACTCTCAGTCTGATGAAGGTTCTCGACCCGAAACTTCACCCTATATCCTGCCCCTCCCCTCTTCCAGTCCCCTCTCCCTAAATGAATCTGAAGAAGGGTCCCGACACGAATTGTAATCGACCCATGTTCTCCAGAGATGCTACCTGACTCGCTGAGTTACTCCAGCACTTTATTTTTGTAAATCTGCAATGGCAGTTCCTTGTTTCTACATTTTCTTGATATCTTGCGTACTCTATCTTGTGTCATTTTTGTAAACCATCATCTGTAGTTCCTTGTTTTCACATTTTATTAATATCTTGTGTCAACTTTTGTAAACTAGCATCTGCAAGTCCTTGTTTCTACATTTTATTGACATCTTGTGTATTCTGTCCTTTAGAATTTTGGGAATTGCCCAAATCTTCTTTGTGGGTAGACAGAAAATGCTGTACTAATTCAGTGGGTCAGGCAGCATCTCTGGAGAAAATGGATGTGACCTTTCTGGTCATGACCCTTCTATAGACACAAAACGTAACTTCTCCATTTTCTCTAAAGATGCTGCCTGACACTGAGTTACTCCAACATTTTGCATCTATCTTTGGTATAAACCAGCAACTGCAGTTCCTTTTTATTACATTTTATCTTCTTTGCGGGTGATTGGTTTTTTTCCAAGCTATGTGGTGCAGAATCATTACAACACTCTTTAACTATTTTTTAATTAAATATGGGATTAAAATAAAAACACACTTTCATTAAAAGGCCCCGTGTCTAATACTGTATTGGATGTGCAATTGAAATTTAGTGTATAATTAAATTATCTGCCACTTTAGATTAAGCTAACATGGATCTAAATATATTCATGACTTTATTAAAAATCCTGTTTAGTTTTTGAGCATGCCAAAGCAACCATCTAATTTGCTTACTGATAATGCATCAATTACTGTGGGAGAGTAGGCATGACCAATTGCAATAATACTGTAGGATCAAGATGGAATAAATGAGGTAAATTGCCATGTCTGGATTAAATATTGGCAATTTTTCATGTCTGAAGAAGTTTCCTGCTTATCCCACATTTACTTTTTAACTATTTTGGAATCATTTCTGTGTTTTATAATATGCTAGAGAAACTCCTAGGATTTTCTGTCTCTGCGTGGTGTACTTAGTTTCATCAATAGTACCTTTCAGTAGATTTTCTTGTTTTTGTACTCTTGGCATTGGAAAATCGTTAGTAACTATTTGACCTCCTGAGCAAGTACAGTGCTCCCAGGGAATAATTCAGTTGCAGTTCCTTCATGTGGGATCAAGAGGTTGAACAGCAAAAGCTGCTTACTGTCAGCCATGTGTGTTGAAAGGAGAATGGAATGCAGTCCTTTCTTCAACCTGGATTCAAGACAGTAAGAACATTATTGGCTAATCACGTGGATGCCCACTATGGTACAGATCTGGACTTGTTGGTATAAGAGCCCTGCAAGAGAGTTCCAGCAATGTAGATATATAACACAATACATACACAGCCACATTAGTTACATTCCCTTAGGACACTGAAGGAGACCATTTCTGTCCATCGAGTCTATGCTGTCTCATTGAGCTTTCCAATTTCCCAATATTTTTTCCAATAACCTATGCTTCTCACATTCCCATCAACTAACCCTAGATTTAGCCAAACAGAAGCAAATGCAGCCTTAACTTCGGCATGCAATATAAGATGGTTCATAGTTTATGAATGCATAACAATAAATATACTAATGCATGTGTACAAACCAGAAAAAATCTCCCTATAAGAAGATAAATACATCATAATGAAAACATAATGATTCACAAAATGAATTGTTGGCAAGACTCTTAATAGTTTTGAAATACAAACAAGCTAGGTATTACCCCTACGTGAGTGCAGAACTTTGCATAAATGATCCATATTTATCGTGCAGATCAAATGTATCGGGAAATCATAATTAGGATGCATAGGAAAGAATTGCAGATGCTGGTTTAAATCGAAGATGGACACAAAATGCTGGAGCAACTCAGCAGGACAGGCAGCATCTCTGGAGAGAAGGAACGGGTGATGTTTTGGTCTAAATCCTTCATCAGTGGGACTACAGTAACTATAGGGTTACACAAAAAGCTGGAGAAACTCATCGGGTGCAGCAGCATCTAAGGAGCGAAGGAGATAGGCGACATTTCGGGTTGAGACCCTTCTTCTTTGTCTACTACAGTAACTATAGGTTATTCGCTATTGTCCTCGGTCAAATTTATGTAAATTGAACAGATATTATGTTCCCCTGACAAAAGCTGTGTTGTATCATCAAGAAGTTGCTTTTTTGGCCCAGATATTATATACCTGAAATTGTAAATATGCACTCCTTCATAAACTAAAAGTATTTACAGTTTGAATTCAAAATGGGTTAATGTAAGCTACCTTCAAAATTGTTCATCTATAATCACTGCAAATATAGTTATTTTCATATAGATATGCATTATAAAAAAACCCGTATCAGGTATCCTTTTTATCAAATTAGACTACAAAGCAGAAAATGTGTACTGCTGCCTAGGTGTGAGCAACTAATTATTAAATGCAGCTAAGACTTGCAATCTTTTGATTTGGAAGAAACGGTTGCTTTCACTTTAGCTAATTGTTTCAAGTCTTTGTCACATCATGGGATGCAGTAGGTTAGATGAATGATGGGTATTTAAATGATACGGCAGTCTAGTTAATTAAAGTTTAGTTTCCCAAGAGGATGGCATGAATACCCTGGCTTCAGTGTGAATCATTATATTGCAATTTTATACTATTAGATTACTAACATAAATTGTGGAACAATAAATTGGTCTGAATTTTCTGTAATACCTCCATGCTATATGTGGAAATGCTCTTTGAATGCAAGCTGTTCAACAATATTCCATTGCGCTTGCAGGACATTACTTCATGTATGTAGTTTAGGATCCCAGTCAACAGATGTTTTTTTCCATGTGAAAAGTGTGTAGGTCACAAAAGCAATAGATACTGATCACAACATATATTAAGTGGAAGTACATTTATTCCCTTCAAATATTTATATGTTCACTAGACTAAGTGGGCCTATTGGGCCACTGTCACACGGGAGGCCTGGTCCCCCAACGCAACCTGTTTCCCCAACGCAATGTTCCACCACTCATCCATAGCCCCCAACTGCACAGATGCGGCTCATTTCCCCTCATCCCCGGTGCTCTTACCCTTCCTCTTCACCCTCCCTCTCCTTTCCCCTCTCCTCATCCCCTCCCTCACCTCTCCCTCCCTCTCCTTTCCCCTACCCTCAGTCACTCCCTCCCTCCCTCCATTACTCCTCTTCCCTCCCTTCCCCCCTCCTAGCCCTCTATTCCCCCATCTCCCCACTCCTCACCTCCCCCCTATCCCTCCCAGTATCCCTCCTCACCCACTTTGGTTGCGGAGGGGGCGGCCTGCGGCGTCAAACACACACATTAACCACCCCCCCTACACACACACACGCACACACACACACATACACACACACCCACACACACACTGACCCCCCCGATATTATATTAATATTATTAATTCGCTCCTTTTACCCCATCTCCCGCCCTATCCACTCACGCATAGCCCCCAACTGCGCAGGTGCAGCTAGGGGGGGAGGGGTAGAGAGGGTGAGGGGGTAGAGGGGGAGGGGTAAAGTTTGAGGGGTGGGGGGGCTGATTTCTGAACACAATACTCCACCACTCACCCATAGGTCCCCATACTCACAATTTCCTAGAGAGGGAGGGGGGGAGGGGGGCAGAGAGGGAGGGGGCAGAGGGGGATGGGATAGAGAGGGAAGGGGAGGGTGTAGAGAGGGAGGGGGAGGTGGTAGATGCAGCACCTACCCATGTCGAAGCGCAGCGCCAGGGCCTGGGAGGCTGCGGGCGGACGTGGACTTGAGGGAGGCCACGGGCAGGCGTCGACCCGAGGACTCCGAGCGATGCGGTGGGCGGGCGTTGACCCCAGGACCGCGGGTTTGGCCGCTCCAGTACAGATCCCAACTTCATCTCCGGGCTCATTCTTTCTGGCTTTAATTGGTATTAGACCAAGGACTTTAAAAAAAATTACAAATTGCGCTTCCCCAATTGCAATACCAATTTATCCTCCCCCTCCTCTCCCCCTCCCTGTGTGATATATGATGCAACATTGTTGCAAATGTCGGGTGGAGGACTGGATATCCCATTCAGTTGAAAAGTTGGAGGAAGCTCAGAGTGTTCCTATATTACAACTTTCTATTGAAGTTTGTTGGAAGCTGGCAGGAAGGATTTTACCAGTAAAAATCTTGTTAAAGTTGGCTTTTTTTTAAACCTTTAAATATCAATAACGTGTGAAATATAACATCAAATCTGAATATAAGATCAAAGTTGATTAGGCCAACGATGGGAAAAAGCTGAGTAAGATTCTGCAAATATCTTTGCGCTGCATATTTTTGGCGAAAATACAATCACACAGACAGACACATAGAAACATGATGAGACTTTTAATAGTATATAATAGACCAACTGTCACATGGGAGACCTGGTCCCCCCACGCAACCCATTCCCCAACGTAAGATTCCAGCACTACCCTGTCTCCCCCAAGTCTAGTCACGTCAACTGTATTTGCCACATACACATATAAGATGTGCAGTGAAATGAAAGTGGCAATGTCTGCGGATTGTGCAAAACAACAGAACAGAACAGAACCAGTATTTACATTTTAGAAAAATAAAAAGACACAACACAACAGTAAATTAGTCCCTGGTGAGATTAGAGTTGACAGTCCTAATGGCCTGTGGGAAGAAACTCCATCTCATCCTCTCTGTATTCACAGCGTGACATCGGAGGCGCTTGCCTGATCGTAGCAGCTGGAACAGTCCATTGCTGGGGTGGTAGGAGTCCTTCATTATCTTGCTGGCTCTGGATCTGCACATCCTGGTGTATAGATCCTGCAGGGGGGTGAGTATAGTTCAAACTTAAAATACTTTATGCCATTCTGTGCAGAGCCTTCCTGTCCTGGGCAGAGCTGTTCCCAAACCAGATTGAGATGTGCCGGACAAGATACTTTCTACAGCCCCAGAGTAGAAGCACTGAAGGATCCTCTGAAATTCAGAGTGACTCTGAATTTCCTCAGCTGCCTGAGGTGGTAAAGGCGCTGCCTTGCCTTTCTCACCAGTGCGGCAGTGTGTATTCTCCATGTCAGATCCTCTGTGAAGTGGACTCCCAGGTATTTAAAGCTGCTCATCCACAATAGTCCCATTTATCTCCAATGGCATGTACGTCCTTGGATGTTGAGCCCTTCTAAAGTCCACAATCAGCTCCTTAGTTTTTGTGACATTCAACAGGAGGCTGTTGTCCTGACACCAGAGTGCCAGATCTGCCACCTCCACCCGGTAGGCCTTCCCATCGTTATCGGATATCAGGCCCACCACCACAGTGTCATCAGCAAACTTGATGATGAACTTGGAGCTGAACCTGGCCACACAGTCATGTGTGTACAGTGAATACAGTAGGGGGCTGAGGATGCAACCCTGGGGGGGTCCTGTGTTCAGGGTGAGGGGGTTGGAGGTATGTCACCCCATCTTGACCACCTGGGGCCCGGCGGTGAGAAAGTCCAGGACCCAGGCACACAGGGGAGTGTTCAGCCCCAGTTCCAGCAGCTTCTCAGCAAGTCTGGTGAGGATTATGGTGTTGAAAACTGAACTGAAATCAATGAACAGAATCCTCACATAGCCTCCCTTCTGGCTATCAAGGTGAGAGCGAGAGTGGTGTGCAGAACTTGGGAGACCGCATCATCCGTGGATCTGTTCGGACAGTATGCGAACTGCAGCGGGTCCATGGTGCGAGAGAGGAAGACACAGATGTAGTTCTTGATCAACCTCTCGAAGCATTTCAAGACTACGGAGATGAGGGCCACCGACCGGTCGGTAGTCATTCAAGCAAGATGGAGAAGCATTCTTTGGCACTGGTATAATGGTGGATCTTTTGAAGGGACCACGAACTTGTCCAGGGAGAGGTTGAATATTGTGGTGAGCACTGGAGCAAGCTGATTAGCACAAGACTTTAGTACTCGCCCAGGTATACCATCTGGGCCTACAGCTTTCTTCCTGTTCACACGTGTCAGAGCCCTCCTCACTTCGTGCTCGGTCACCGAGAATGTGTGCACATCCCCAGCGGTGGACCTCCGCCCAGCCTCGCTAGCCAGCGCGCTGGCGTTGTTGTTGTTACCCGGCGAGCTTGGGGCGATGTTGCCCGTCTCGAATCGTGTGTAAAAAGAGTTCAGGTCATCAGCAAAGGAGGTGCCGGCACTCCCGGTTGAGGGGGGGCTGCTCTGGTAGTTCGTTATAATCTGTAGCCCCTGCCAAAGGCGTCCGGTGTCACGCTGCTCCATCTGCGACTCCATCCTGTCCCTGTACCTCCTTTTTGCATCCTTCACCGCCCTTCGCAGTCTGTAGGACTCTGCCTTGTAGTGATCCATATTGCCGGATGCCAGGCCGGAGTTGTAAGCAGCGGTGCGAGCAGTCAAGCCAACACAAATGGACCTGTCCACCCAGGGTTTTTGATTAGGAAAGATTCTAGCCCTTACCGTGGGAACGATGTTATCGGCTATTGTTGCAATGAAGTCCGTGACCGCTTCCACAAACTTATTGACGTCTCTGGAACTTCATTGGAACATATTCCAGTCGACATCGCTCAGTGAATCCTGCAGCATGGCCTCTGAATGGTCAGACCACCGCTTTACATCCCTCGTCACTGCCGCTTCCAGTACTATCCGTTGTTTATACTCCGGCAGCACGAAAATGGCAGCGAGGTCAGATTTTCCAAAAGGAGGGAGAGAAACGGACATGTAGCCTTTCCTGCACAGCAGTGGTCCAAAGCTCCTTCCCCACTGATGACACACGTGATGTGTTGGCAGAAGTTAGGCATGACCTTTTTGAGATGTGCCCTATTAAAATCCCCAGCCACCACCATAGCCGCATCAGGGTTCTTGTTCTGATGCTGACATAACACATTGTGTAGGACCGATACTGCCACGTCGGTGTCTGCATGCGGTGGTATGTAGCCGGCTGTGATGATCATTGAGCTGAGCTTCCGGGGAAGGTAGAATGGACGGCATGAGATCGTCAGATGCTCCAGCACTGCACTTTAAAAAAAAAATCCAATTGGACTTCCCCAATTGCAATACCAATTCACCCTCCCCCTCCGGTCCTGCCAGGAGCTGGAGTAAGTGTATTCAAGTCTATTCCAGAAACCAAGGAATCTTTTACTTATATTCAGGCACAAGTAAAAGATTTGTTACAGTTATTTTGAAGAAGAATTCTTCCCAATAGCTCAGCCAGTATTTATCTTAACCAACTCTAAAGCATTCTCTGTGCAGTACTCTAACTTTTTAAAGGGATCTTGTGTGTAAATTGTGTGCCATGTTTGCAGTGATACAATAGTGATTACAGAGAAGTAAGTATATTTCAAATGTAAAATACTTTTTGCCATTCTTTGAGAAACTACATAAAAGCTAATTTTATTTATTTTATGATGGTTTGGCAGACACTAGTTGTCAAGGAGTGGGTTCCAGCCTGCATATGACCCCATTCAGGGTCTTCCCTGAATGGGGTCATATGCAGATCATTTATAGTGTCTCTCCATTCTCCCAACCAGCTCTGCAGTATTCTATATTGCGTAACGGAAAACTATGGTGCAATGAGAGGAGTTCATTGTCTAAAGATAAGGTAATAATTGAATGTAGGTTAGTTTTTGAAAAGTAAAAATTTGAGGGTTTTCAGATGCATCCTTGAGAATAGAGAGAAAACTGCAAATTTGTGTAGAAGATAACGCCTATGGAAGATAGGAAGATAGTTATAATTCAATTCACCAAAGTTCACATTATTTTAATTTTTATTAAAACTTGTTGGAAGAAAGTTGAATCAAACTTAGCCTGGGGACTGGATACTTAATACTTAGTAAATTTAAGTCAATAGCAGTATAATTGTTGAGAATTGTTTTACCCATATGAATTGCTTCAAGCGAGCACAACCTTTCACCAAAATATATTCCCAGAGTGAGAACATTTCTGCAGCAGCTTGCCCAAATCTTTTAGGAGATAAGAAGATAGGCTGGACTGTTCTGGATCCAGATGGTGGTCAGGCCTTGTATGAGCTGTTTGGAGACACTGCCCAGAGTTAGCACAAGAAGGTTAGTATGATATAAAGTCGCCAATTAGTTGCATTTCCTTTTTAAAGCAGGCCATCATTGTTAATGATAAGAACATACTTTTTTTCCCATGTGCTCTGTTTCCTCAGTCATGTTCAAGTAGGTTTTATCAAATGTGTGCATTGTTCCCAGTGATGACTGAATTCAGGAGAGAGGGGGAAAGCGAGTTTGAATTTTACTACTTTAGCAAAGTATCAGCATTATCCCACATTTAAGCTTAAAAAAATCGCAACCAAATTAAAACCAGTTAAATTAAATCGTTGTTAAACAAAAGTAAATAAGATAAATTATTATATTATTTAATTAATGGGAAAAACAGATTTAACATGGATTACAATGTAGGAGGTGTGCCACATCTGCAGCCTGTGGAAACGTATTCTGAACAGTGTGATCCCAGGCAGCAACATCCACAATTGAAAGGGATTTGTAAAACAAGAGTATGGATTCAGTTATGAGCTAGTTCTGCAGTCTAGTTTAAGTCTTCATTCCCAAGGAAGGATAAATGTGCCTGAGAGGAGGTGTTAGGAATATTCACTCACTCACTGAGCTATTGCTGTGTGTGGAGAGATTGTGTAGAATGGGCCTTTATTCTCCAGGGTTCAAGACAATAAGAGACTATTTCATTGAAACTCACAACTTGCAGGTCATGACACAGTTGGTGCTGAAAGGCCGTTTCCTCCATCTAGAGAATTTGGAACTATGATTTTATTGAATTGTGGAATAGCCTTTGATGGGCTGTGTCGCCTATTCATGCATCTTTTAAAAACTTTTTCTTGAGAAACTAGAGAAATATCAAAATAACACTCCAAATAGTTTTGTAATTTTTTTGGATGAAAAATCTATTATCTCACTCCACTAATGAGAGATCCATAAAACTCTAGATGTTAAATGACAAAAAACATGGTATTTATATTGTGCAATGGTTATGGTACTTATTAAATAAGTACATACCGACGTCCCACATACAATTAAAACAATACTGGAAATATTCAACTAGAAAAGCAAGAAGCATCTGTGTAGCTGGAATCAATAAATATTTTAGGCAAAAGACCTTTAATCAGAACCTACCATAATCAGGATTTTATGCTGAGATTGACCTACATGAAATGAAATCCCTTAGAAGGAAGATCACCATTGTCAGTCTTTTGCGTATTTACTGTATGGGCCCAAAACCAATAAAGATTTTGACACCTTAAGTCTGCATTATATTTTCAGCTGTTATTTTTGGCTGCGCCACTGGGTGGAGCACGCTGGTAAATGGCAAAAAGACCTGAGCAATCACACAGACATCACAGAATAAAGATATATTGGTTAATTTTGGGAGGGGGCAGGGGCAATATTGGCAATTGTAAATCAACAGAATATGGAGAAATGTGGGTATTTAGTGAAATATGCCTTTTACACCAGTAGGACAATGTACAAATGTGAAGTAAGAATTTGGGTTTGCAGTTCAAGGGATGTTTCATTTCTGAGTAATAAGCGCAGGTAAGGACACTATCAATGGGGCAATTATGTCTTGGAAGGATGAGAAAGAATAACAAAACAAATGTTGATTTGATTTAATTTATTGTCATTGTCTTCAATTACGAGACAACAAAATTATTTTTCCCTTACAGTCATATAAAAAAATTAAATAAAAAAAAAACACAAAAACACAGAACACAGTAGTCCACAACACAAACATCCCCACAGTGCAGGCACGTGCTGTCAGGGTAGGCAAGGTAGGCACTGCGATTTGAGGCAGTAGGAATGTTTATATTGGAAAAGAGAAGACTAAAAAGATATCAAATTGAAGTATTAAATTCCAAAATTAGATGGTGAAACTAGATCCGAGACTCATGTTGAATATTAATATGTTGCAACAAGAGGCTTGAGAATTGAGAAATAAATTGGACTAGTTGAGAAGGTTGAGTTGGCGAATATCTTATCCGGGGAGATGGTGAAGATGGAACATGTTCCACAGCAGGCAATTGATAAGTTTTTCCGATGGTGTAATAGTCTGGAAAAAAACAGTTTGGCAAAAAAAAGGCACGTAGGAGGAAGTCCAATCGTAAGTCTGTGACTTTTGGAGTGACGATTCACAGGAGCCGAATGGAGCTGTTTAATATATTTTGTGAACAATCCATAAATTAGATGATTTTGATCATTATGTGAAAAATATTGTAGATTTACATACATCTCCACTACTGCTCTTCTTCGGACAACTCATTTCTGTAATGGACATTTTTTCTACAGCAACCTGTATACATTGATAGTATTGTGGATAAACAAAGTGGTAATGTTAAGATAATCTCCCTGTAAATTAGGCTTGAAACCAAGCCTGAACCTTGAGATTAAGTGAGGTTAATTTTATGCACTTGATGTATATGGAGCTATCTTCCATTCGCTGGGTTTTATAAAAGGAGCTATCCTGCCATTATGAGGCTATGTTTTACAGTTTCTGTTTTCTCCACTCTTTAATTAGACTTCGTTTTCAGAGAAAATTAATTTTGGTGGTGCACATTAGGTTTCTGTGAGTCATGTGCCTCGCCTCCAACTCAATGGCTGAAGTGGTGACATCACAACTGTGTTTACATTGTAGACTGATTGAGCGGTCTGTTTCTATTGTATATTTTCTTTGTATAAAAGTAGAAAACAGAACATTAATGCAATTGGACAATAATATGTTTATGGTATGAACTGATTGAACCAATTAGTCTGTTTCATGTTGATTATTCGTTATATAATACTATTGTTGAATGAGGGCAACATTTGTGCATATTGTTCCTTTTTATATGTGAAGAAAAATTTATGACGTTCCAAAACTGGACACATCTGGAGTTGTAATCGGCATTTCAAAATCATGCCAGGCTCCTCCTCCAAACATCTACCACCTATTAGTTTTTAATACGCAGGGACGGGATCAACATACTTGTGGTTTGAGTGATGTTTTTGTAGGTGTACATGATGTTGTCTACAGCTACACAGAAGCAAAAATAAAGACTCAATTGCATTCCACATGGGTTGTCAGTCAAAAAGATGGACAAGGTTTGAGAATGAGAGAGAAATCATGCAGACCAATCATTAAGCAGTCAGTTATGGGACATTGGAGACAATTCTATTTTTTATGTGTTTTTTTAATTAAGTAGTGACTTTATTAAAAAACACAAAAAATAAAAATGCTTCAATAAGTTTTGTCTATAAAATACTTCACCTAACTTTTTTGCCAACTATCCTCCATCTGATAATTTCTTATTCTCACCATTTAGTATTCAAGTGATTTGGGGAATAATTCTTCAACTTTGAGGTTTTGGAGAGAAAATATGCACAGTTGAAACACACATTAGAAATATAGGCACATGCATTACATGCTGTTTTCTGATAACAAGAATAGCTATGTGTGGAAATACTCTAAACATTGCCAGTGGCCAAGGGGAAATAAGAACATTGCTCTTGCCATTTGCAGCTAACTGGTGAGCCATTGCTTGGAAACAAAAAGGAACTGCAGATGTTGGCATCTGAAGCAAAAAAATCCACTGCTTGGAACTAGTGTGAGATTTGTGATTCAGGAGCTGAGCAGGCGAACTGGTTCAAAGGCTAATTCAGCTGATCTGTCAAATGTTCTGCTCTTTTTCTTGGATTTGAATCAAGCATAGGATAAAAAGCCTCTAATGGTATAATGACAGAAATTCAGTGTGCCGATAGAACAATTTATATCTTCCATTGATTTGATTGAAAATGTTGTGAGCAATATATTTCAAAAACACAGCTGCTTTCCTAGCACCCAGCTCCATCATTCCTTCCATTTATTTTTTAAGAATTAGCTTGGCTTGCATACATTCACTGAAGTTTTTCTTGTTGTCTTTTGTAGCGTTCATTAACTTTTGGTCTTCAAATTTCCTTTAACGTAAATGAATATTGAAACATGCCGTGCATTATTACATATTAAAGTATGCTGATAAACAGGTTGAAGGGCAAGCTGTACTGATTTAGTTTGGGATCATTCATTTCCTATACCACATACTGGGCTTTTAGCAGCCCTGGTTTGCTATGGTTTATAATGACATTTTTTCAAGTGAAAATAAAAATGCCTGCTAGTTTTTTTTTATACTTGCATGTCAGGTGTGTGCCTGTGTGTGCATGTGCATTTTCTAAAACATGGATTAATTAATTTATTTGTGAGGTCAGGTTAAGAATCCGTTCTGGGTGAAATCCCGACTGACACAAAATTGGATCAAGCACTTCTGGTCTGGATTCAAGCATGTGCATCCGATATTTATATGGCATCAACCCTATTGGGTCAACGATGTGTAAAATATTCTGAGTGGTACTAAATTAAAAAAAAAGATTTACCATGATAGAATGTCATTGTCAAATCAATGGACGATATAAATTTTTCTATTGACACACTGAATTTCTGTCATTATACCATATCAATCTTTAACTTGTAACCAGTAATTTTCTAGGTTTTATCATAAAGTTTGACTTTGAAGATTTCACGACAACAGTTGCTTTGCATTTCAATACCTTTGCAATTGTTTGAAGAATATTTGCCTTTTGATTGGTCTTGGACCAGGATAACTCCAAAAGACCTTGAGACCACAGGCTGTATTTGTATCATGTCCAAAACCACACGGTGTTCAGTATAAGCTTGCAATGTTTCAAAATATTTTACATTTTGAAGGCTCCTCCCTCTTTTTGTTTCACCATTCACTCCCATACTGTCAAAATATACTTTTTGAAGTTATTAATTGCAGATTAAAAGAGGCTATATATATATTTAGTGGGAATAGGCTTTGGCTCAGACGTTCTGGCACCATTGCCTGAATGGGTTTAAAGTATCTTGACTGCTTGGATAATATAGTGGCATGCTTCATAGCATGCTAAAATGTGGTTACATTAGACCTGCTCGGAGTAAGGTAACCCCTTCTTCGGTCTGAAGAAGGATCTCGACCCGAAACATCAACCATTCCTTCTCTCCAGAGATGCTGCCTGTCCCGCTGAGTTACTCCAGTATTTTGTGTCTACCTTCGAAGTAAGGTAAGGTTCTGTATCATACCTTTTTTGCAAAAAAAGCAGTCTGAAACCTGATGTTTTGGTTTATTTGATATTAAACCGTTGTTTTATGACATTCCATTAGAAAAGCACGGTTTTGATTTTGAAATGTTTGCTTTGCTCCAGCAGCTTTCAATATGTTAACAATTTCATTGTAAATTGATTCGGAATGGCGTCAGATTCGAATCCCAGCTTGGTTTGAGATAATTAACCTTAGCCAGATGGGGATGAACACTGTACCAATTAGCTTCAGGTTTCTGAATACGGAAGTTAAAAAGTAACAAGTCAGTGTCCATGTTCCTAAGAATTGTTCGATGACTCCTGCCGGGAAATTAGCATGTTTTATTGGTGACCAGAGAAGAATTTGAAATGTGATGCTTCTAATAGTTGAATAATCTGTTAGTTCCTTCTGTCCATGCTCACATTAAGAGTGGCACATTGGCAAAATATCATGGAAGTGGGACAATGCCTCTTTCTGAATGCTCCCAAATAATTCTTAATTTTCCACAGAAGCAATGAAAAAATTGCATTAATTATGGTGCGTGTTTTATGAGTATCAAGTGTGTGCTTGATAAACCGCTTTTGTAAAAGCAAATCTTTTCAGAAATGAAAATATATTCTGTATTCTTGTTCCATTTGAATAATTGTTCAAAGTAAAACATTCAGGGTGGATAATGTGACAATATTCTTGTACCAAATCAGTATTTTCTTGCTTTCCCAGTATCGGCAAATGCATTGGCATCCCAATTAAATGGTTAACCGATAGCCTGCAATTCCAGAATATCTCTGCACTTTGTTATCATAGAGCATTGTTCAACTTACCGCCTCCCATTAGTGTCCTGACTGCCTTTTGACATTTCAGTATGAAATTTATAGCGGCATATTTTTGTAAAGGAAGTCTCAGGGGTCTTTCAGGAGTTTAGGCTACTTGAGATATTTTGTCAGAGAAAGACAAAATAAAATGGATCTCCTATAGGGAGGTGAAGATATGTTGAATGGGGTCCTTGTCAGTCCCTGCTTTTGGATAAGACTTGGCCATTGTTCTCTTTGCGGGCTGAACTGTCACCTTGAGTCTCTGATGGCTTTACTGCACTTTCTCCCTAATCCGCTGGCTAGTGTCTATTTGTCCATTCACACTCCACTGGGGGGCTCAATAATGGGCTTATTAGCTATACCATTCACATTCAATGGAACCCTGAAGGAGTTCCAAAGCAGCCAATCACTTTTCAAAATCAGTGAATAGATTATGGTTCCATTCAAAAACGTAATTAGTGTGAAAGATTCCCCAAGCTTGCAGCAATCTGCCTTTTTTTCCTCATCGTGATGAAATTGTTTACTCTGTTCATTATTTGTTTTTTTTTATTACGGACATCTCTTTTGTTTTAGTTTCCACACTGTGCAATTACTGTTCCTTTTAAGAATTTATCAAACTTTGCTTCAATGGTAAACCATTTACCTAAATGAGCTGCTGTTGATTGATTGTTGTCCTTCAGACTAAAGCAGTAAACTCCCTGAATCGCTGTTAAAGGAAAAAATGCTGTCTGCCTTGTCATTGTGCAACCAAAATAGTGCATTCTGTACTAATAGGTAGATGTTAATGAATGCCCCATTGTCTTGTGGCTTCCTGTTCCTACGTTCGTTTTTGCTATGTGAATGCAGCAGCTACTAGTCTTTCAAATATTTGTTCATGTGTTGGGATTAAACTGAGTGGAGGGGCATGCCAGCAAAATGTGTGCCAAGTTCTACATGCTGTGAAGTAGAGGAGTTACAGCCTGGCCCACAGAGTTAAACATTACTGAAAAGTGATTTGATTGGCAGAGGCAGTTTGCTCTGCTTGTTTGATGATGAAGCTCAGTTCAGGAACGGGTTCAGATTACAAACAGGGGGGAGTGACCAAAGAGGGGAGAGAGAGGGAGAAAAGATTTACAGACACCACAAGGCTTTTGAGATTGCAGCGAGCTTGTGAATGAAGTGTATCCAAAACCAGGGCTGCCGAGTCTGCTTTTAATTCTGTTGTGTTGCTCTCTTTGCTTTCGTACTGTACTACTGTCAAGAGAGTTGTTATCTCTTGTAATTTAGTTTTTTTTAAAATAAGAGAGAGTTCTTTGGAGAGATGGATACCCGTGTTCATTCTGCCAGAGCCGCATGTTGGATGTGTGTGTTTGGGTCATGTTTTCATTGATCCAAGTAGTTGATTTTTCCTCGGAGATCCGTGGCAATTGGATCCAAGTAGTCCAGGGACAACTGTTTCCAGAAGACTACCCGAGGGAGCCCACATTCCTTGCTTTAATTCATCCTGTGCATACGCCTGCTGTGGGGTACGTGGGTCATATTCTTGCTGTGTAGTTAAGGTAATTCTACTAAGTGGTGTTGGATTGCAAGCTATTATTGTACGCCAAAAGAATGAAAGAGAATGTAACTTTTAACATCAGAAACACTGTCTCTTTTTATTTCATGCTTTGTTTGAACGTAATATTGTTAGGGATAGAAAATACAATATAACTAGCTGAACAATAATAATGACTCTGATGATTATTTTTGAAGTTAAATTTCATTAGTCACTGCTAAACAAGTGCTCACTTGCAAATTGTACATGGAGATTTTGTTAGCTTGAAGGAATGCAGTACTTCTCTCAGCCTCGCCGCCTTTCCCGTGTTTAGAATAATTTGGGCAGGTATGTGATGAGGTGAAAATGGCTTGCAGAGCGGGTGGCATTGAGGCCATCAATCAAATTAACTTGACAGCTCCTCCCCAATGTAGTCTGTGGAGGGAGACAAAGTTCCCTTTCAAAAAGACTAGCTTTCACTGTATCAGAAACTGTAGGATTGTTGTGCATTTATGTGTTTCTGCAAGGGGCCAATATGAACGGTCTGAGAAGAATTGCTGGCCTAACGTATTTAAGTTGAAGTGTAAGGCCAATAGAACATTATTTCCGTGATGTGATTTTTTAAAAACTTTTCATAATGTGGTAATTTTAAGAATGTGTATTTAAATTTCTCAAGAAACTAGTCATATTTTGAATTATTTATTCAGGTGTATTATGAAACTGTAATTTATTCTTTATTACCACACTTATCTATCAGTTCCTTCAATGGAAAAGCTATACTTTGAATAGAATTAATTACCTGGAAGAAATAGAAAATATTAGATCTAAAATGAAGAAAGTTTGAACTGTAGCTAATTGTAGTCTAAACTTTGGAATAGTTAAGTGATAGGTTTGATCAGTATGAAATGAACTCCAAGAAACATGAAAAGACCAACTGTCAACCATTAAGATGTATTTTTGTAGCAAACACTTATATGGATATAAATGCAAGGAATAGAATTTCTGTCATTTATAATACTCAAATTGTCTTTTACTAAGTTTAATTATCTAAAGGTATGTTAATCAAGCCGAACATTTTTTTACTAAAAATATATTAAATGGAAAATGAAGAAGGAAAATGTGAAAGAAAATCTAATTGCTTCAAAACCATAAATAGCAGAATATTTTTTATTAATTTCATTGACAGAAATGCAAAGCTTCTAGCATTGAGCGAGATTGTTTGAGATTTGCTCTCGCTAAATGTGTGATTCATTAGCAGTATATGTTCCATCTGAAACTGTGGCATATCAAGGGCATTATAGTCAGATTCTTTTCTTAGTATATTGATCTTTGAATTGACGATCACCTGTTCCGTGTAGTCATCATGTAAGCAAGATGTGTTTAGAGATATTCGAGTCCCCTGAAGTAAAATACATTGCTTTTAAGCAAAGTGCAACTTCATCTTGAACAGAATGGAACACTCATAAGCAGAAAAAATTAGTATAAGTTAATTTAATTTTTCAGTGATGTACAATGATACTGTCAGGCCCATAAGGAATAGCCAGTATCTGAATTGTGTTTCATTCTGTTTCAGTAATTAAACACAACTAATATTTGGTCAGGTACGTTGTTAAATTGGGTTTAGTTGGCTTTATTTAACCGTGGTGTTTGGAGGCATATATATCACGGACATTTATTCTTGAGTAGATATTTTATTTCCCTCAGTTGATTTAATGTGCACGGCTTTATATCTTGAGTTGTATGTTGACTTGGGTCAGAATATGCATCACTCAGGATGTAGCATGTGCAAATGCACTCTCCCATGCTGTGCTTCTGCAGAAGGACTGCCCTACTCATTGTTTGCATCCTCATTTCTAATACCAAATGGGGAAAAAATACTCGAGGATGCTTGCAGTCAATTTAACTGCATAATTCTAACAAAACACTGTATGTTTAGTGGAGCAGTTCTAAACCTATTTTCAAGTAGGATTCTTTTAAATCTCCATTGCAGCAAGAACACAAAGGGGAAACTAAATGAAGAAAGCACAGGAAGAATCTCAGAATATGAAATCTTACTATCGTTTAATCTTGTTATTCGTTTCACTGAATCCATGATGAATGGTTCCTACTTTCCAAGTTTGAATCTGTAGAAATACAAAAATGAAACATTTTTTAGAATAGTTTTTCAGATTTTTTTCTTAAACAGTATACATGCTTTTTGTAAATTCTTCTAAGTTTCTTTTGCAACTTTTCGCAGAAGTGCAATATGATTTATTTTTCCTCTATTTATTGTTATTGTTGCAGTGTGAAAATAACTATTTTCATATTTGCAGATTAAAACAGTTTCCACAAACGTTCAACTAACAAGCTAATTCTTATTTCTGCAGCCTTTCAAGTGAGGAGTTATACGGTTAAGAAGAGGATACTTGTCTTTCATGCCTATATACAGGAATTCAGATGGGATTAGAGTCAAGATGGAGTTCCAGCACCAGAAAAGCTATCTTCACTAACAGGATGCCTAGTTGTTACTTAGTCTGCGGGGCCATGTTAACCATGGCAACAATAGTTCTAGCACGGCCACAGTTTAAACCTGCTGATGGTGCATCAGAAGCAGAAGCAGAAGGTAAGCTAAATGTCATTGATTTCAAAGCTAAATTGATTTCAAAGGTGTGATTATATCAAAAAAAAGAAAAAAAAATCTAGTTGAATATCTAATTAAATACCCAAATGCTTCCTATTTTTCTTAGGAATTTGTTTTTTTTAATTTCCCATGTAAATAATTTTAATTTGGTAGCTTGCAAACTTAACTGGACGACAACTGAAATTATTTGCAAAGGCTTTACTCATGTGAGCAATTTTGAACTTTGGCTTTTGAGGGTGCTAAATATATACTGTCTGATGGTTTTGTTTTAGAAAATTCAATGTCTGACAAAGTTTGTTTTTATTTTCAAGTTTTGCTTACTTTTATTCTTTATTTAGTTCCTACTTTCCCCATAGAGAAGAAACACAAAAATTCACATACATGAAGAAGGTGACAGCATTTTTCTTTCATAACATTCACCAGACAGTGTAATTTATTTTCAGCTGTTTTTCAATGTACTTTTTTCTCTATGAATTGATAATTATTTTGCTAGTGAATCTGAGTCCTTGCAGTGGTCTCACCAAGTCTGTGGCAGACACGATTGATTTGAAAAGGTTTCTTCAGATCAGCTCTGATGTTTGATGGTGATATGCACAATGATAATATGAAGTCAGTGAATTTGATTGTCTACATTCTAACCGTGAGTGTTAGGATTTACTATTTAAACTGGTAAAGTTCTCTAAATTACAGTAAAATCTCTAGAAATTTTGAAGGAATATCAGGACATCAGTTGCTAGTCTGGCGTATCCTTCAATGATCTGGGAGGCTTTTGCAACTCATTACAAACAGCAGTTTCAAAGCAGCATCTCATACTGATTGTTACCAAAGAGCCACAATGCCATTCTTTGACTAAATTAGATGTTCTTAACTGATTGATAGATTAATTGAACGAAGACATATATATCCAAGGGTCTGTCGACAGTTGAGGGAAATTGCACTCAGTGTTTTTGCTTGTAGGTAATCTGAGAATATTGGGAGAACAGTTAGGTTCTCATCACTAGTTAATGAGTCTTGTGTTACATTCTTTCTGCTCATAACTGGAGCATTTTAGAGATATTTTAGTGACAGCTTGGTGTGGGAGACAACTGGTCAAGGAAGCTGTCATGTGTTAAAGGCCCATCTCGTGCAGGCCGTCCAAGATGCTCCATCTAAACTAATCCATTTTGCTCATGTTTAGCCTATATTTCTCTTAATCTTTTCCCCTCAATTTACCTGTCCAAGTAGCTATTAAATGTAGTTATTATTTTCATTCTATAATTGGTTGGATATATAATTGGAGTTCATTGGTAAATATTTAAAACTGGGAGATCAAACTCGTGCTAGGTCTGCCCTGCTAGGATGGTGTTTCTGCATCAAATTAAAAGATGATGAAAAACAATGACGGCTGCAGTTGTAATAAGCAATCAGTGCTGTAGATTGAATTTTCTCCCTACCACTTTCTTTCGGGAAATGCCTGGCCTCCACTTGGCAGCTGCCCAAATTGAAAAATTTGAAATCACTAGTTCCCCATGTGGAGAACTGAGTTCTGGCCCTTGTCTTGTGACTGCATGGTGTAGCACGTTGGTACGTTCCTGTAGGTGACTTCAGAGTCATACACTGTTTACAGACAGATTTGTGAAAACTGAAATTTATTGTAGGCACAAAATGCTGGAGTAATTCAGCGGGACAGGCAGCATCTCTGGAGAGAAGGAATGGGTGACGTTTCGGGTCAAGAACCTTCTTCAGACTTGTTAGGGATAAGGGAAACGAGAGACCCGAAACGTCACCCATTCCTTCTCTCCAGAGATGTTGCCTGTCCCGCTGAGTTACTCCGGCATTTAGTGTCTACCTTCGATTTTTATATCAGCATATGCAGTTCTTTCTTACACAAATTTATTGTAGACTTGTTCATACATAAATATATTCATTTTCACTGTATACATTGTTATTTTGATTCCAGTTTTAACAGAACACTGCAATTTTTCTCTGCCCTAATCTTCCAGGCTTGCATATTTCCTGGCTGGAAGAGCCTGAATTTATATGCCTGGAAGTCTGAAGTCTGGGAATGATTTTTTTAATTATTTCTGTATGAACTATATCCACTTGACACCTTGCTCCCACAAGTGGTGCACAGTGAAGTTCAGAATCTTTTCAGTAAAGCCAATGGAACTGGATTTTGGACATTAAGTAGAGCACACAGCAGCTGCTCACAGCATAACTGGAAATGGATGTAAATGCTCTGCAGGTTAGGCTGCATTTGTAAAAAAGAAACAGAAGCATTGAAAATCCTTCATCAGAACTGGAAAAAGAGAGAAAACAAGTCACCAGTTTTGAATTGTAGTGAGCGCAGAGGCAAGACATAGGGCAAATGGAAGATTTCAGGATGAAACCAGAGCGACCTTGCTTATAGCCTATTTCCAAATCCGATCGATTACTGAGGGTTATTAGTGAGAGAGAAAAGAGATAAAGGGTCATGTAAAAGTCGTGAAATGCAGGTCAGAGATATTATAGAGAATTGAATTGAAAAGGAAAATGTTTAAAATGCGCAACAGATTAGGCATTGTCAGTAGCGAGAGCCAGTTCTGATACAAACTGAGAAAGTAAGGCACTTGACATTGTTGAGTTTGATATTATGACCTATAAGCTGCAATGTGCTCAGATGGAAGATGTGATGCTATTCTTCAATGCTACCTGCATTGTGCCTTGTTAGAATGGTGTTGTAAAAGAGCAGGTGTGGTTGTATGGGCAATTACCATGAGCAGGACAATTTTGAATGACCACAAAAAGAGAGCAGCCGGAGAAACTCAGCAGGTTAGGCAGCATGTGTGGGACGTAAATGGATCGTCAATATTTAGACTGAAGGAGTAAAGAGACGTAAGTGAAGGGGGGGGTTGATTGGCAGGATCCAATCAAGTGGGGACGAATGATTGAGATACTGACAAAGGCTGAGAGGTGAAACTGAATGAGGGGTGGTGGCAGATGGGAACAACAGAAGGAGGGGGTGAACAATAGGGGGAAGAGGATTGCATAAGAGGAGTGTGTGGAAGAGGGAGAAAAATACAAGGTGATAGGGGGCAGGAGGGTTTGGGGAAAAGGGGGTTGTGAGAGAGAACCAGGTAGATGGGTGGAGAGATGAAGAGACATTGGGGCATGGGTCATTTGAGTTTGGAGAATTCAATGTTCATACGGTTTAGTTATAGACTACCCAGGCAGAATATGAGGTGCTGTTCCTCTAGCTTGTGTTTGGCCTTGTCTTGGCAGTAGAGATGACAGGGCAGAAAAGTCAATGTGTGAATGAAAAATGGAATTAAAATAGCTGGCGAGTGGGAAATCATGATGGCCACAGCAGACTGAGTGCAGGTGTTCAGCATTGCAGTCGTCTAACCTGCTTTTAGTCTCGCCAAAGAAAGCGAGGCCACATCAAGGCACCAAATACAATAGTAGACTTGTTCATACAGAAATGGAGGTGCTGGTGAATCTCTGTCTCACCTGGAAGAGTTTTTACGATCCCTGGATAGATTTTCAAATGAAGGTGTAAGGATAGTTTGTACACTTTCTACTTTCTGCATAGGAAAGTGTCTGTGGGTGGTGTAAGGATCGATGATGAGGGGTGAGTAAACCAGGGGGTCATCGAGAAGTCCCTGCGGAATACACAAAGAGGCGAGGAAGGGAGGTAGTGAGTTGTAGTGGGATCCCATTGTAGCTGGCAAAATGTCAGAGTATGATATGCTGTATGCAGAGGCTAGTGGAGGTTGATGGGGTGAAAGGTAAAATAAGGGGATTCTACCCCTGTTCTCTCTGGGAGAAGGTGGGGTGGCTGCAGAGGTGCATTATATAGAAGGCACATGTGAGAGCATGGTCAACCACAGTGGTGGGGTAGGGAGGGGGAAGCTGTGTTTCCTGATATTTCGCATATCCTGGAGAGGAAAGCCTCACGAAAGAACAATTACAATGGAGGCAGAGAAACTGACTGAACGCGAAGGTGTCCATACAAGAGCAGGGTGGAAGGAGACATCGTCTAGCTAGCTATGGATGTCCATAGTATTGTAATGGATAGTTTGTCTTCTGAGAAGGAGACAAGGAGATTAAGAAAAGGGAAAGAGATATTGGAAATGGTCCAAGTAAATTTGAGGGCACAATGGAAGTGAGTGGTGATGTTCCTGCACTCGTCGTGTTCTGCATAAGTGCAGAAGGCAACGCCAGTGCTTTCATTGTGCAATGGTTAGTGGAATGAAAGAACAGACTAGAGAGTTGCAAAAAAGACCAATCCCTTTGGAATGCTGAAAGGGAAGGGAAAAATAATTTTGGTAGTGGCATTTTGTTGAAGGCAGAAAATATGAAGGGTCATCTATTGAATATAGAGGCTGGTGCAGTGGAAGATGAGGACTTGGGGAACACTATCCCAGCTCTGGCGGGAGGAGAGGGAGTGAGAACAGAGTTGTGGGGCGGAGGAGAGCTCAGTCAGCAATGGTCTAGGGGAAGCCATGGTTAAGAATAAAGGATGATATTGTTATTGGAGCAGACTCAATAGACTGCTCGAATGTTTGTGTTGCACAGTTGCGGGAAGAATTGCAGTTGTATAGGGCTCTGGTGAGACCACATCTGGAGTATTGTGTACAGTTTTGGTCTAATTTGAGGAAGGACATCCGTGTGATTAAGGCAGTGCAGTGTAGGCTCATGAGATTGATCCCTGGGATGGCGGGACTGGCAAATGGGAAAGATTGAAAAAACTAGGCTTGTATTCACTGGAGTTTAGAAGGATGAGGGGGAATCTTATAGAAACATATAAAATTATAAAAGGACTGGACAAGCTAGATGCAGGAAAAATGTTCCCAATGTTGGGTGAGTTCAGAACCAGGGGCCACAGTCTTAAAATAAAGGGGAGGTCATTTAAGATTGAGGTGAGAAAAAACTTTTTAACCGGAAACATTACCATTTTCTCTTTCCATGGATGCAGCTTGACCCGCTCACTGTCTCCACCACTTTCTGTTTTCATTTCAGTGTTTTTGACTTTCAATATTGATTATTAAGCCCCTGAACAGGAACACATTTCTAGGCATTCCTTTCCAATTGAACTAAAACACAAATTAGACAGTAAATTCTTTAATTTGTTTGCCGCAAGTTTAAAGCAGGTATTCCTTTCATCCTGTTAAAAGTTGACTTTTGATATTTCTCCTTTTTATAATTGGGCCAGAATTATACCATGGATATTCTCCTTAACAGAGGTTTGGATTTTCTCTGATATTGACTGTGATTTGATTCACATGGTGTAGCTTTACGTATTTGAGCCATAAACAAAGAATAGATACAGTGCCCTCCATAATGTTTGGGACAAAGACCCATCACTTATTTATTTGCCTCTGTACTCCACAATTTGAGATTTGTAATAGAAAAAAACACATGTGGTTAAAGTGCACATTGTCAGATTTTATTAAAGGCCATTTTTATACATTTTGGTTTCACCATATAGAAATTACAGCTGTGTTTATACATAGTCCCCCCATTTCAGGGCACCATAATGTTTGGGACACATGGTTTCACAGGCATTTGTGATTTCTCAGGTGTGTTTAATTGCCCCCTTAATGCAGGTATAAGAGAGTTCTCAGCACCTAGTCTTTCCTCCAGTCTTTCCATCACATTTGGAACTTTTTATTGCTGTTTATCAACATGAGGACCAAAGTTGTGCCAATGAAAGAAAAAGCCATTATGAAACTGAGAAACAAGAATAAAACTGTTAGTTCATCAGCCAAACCTTAGACTTACCAACTGTTTGGAACATCATTATGAAGAAAGAGAGCACTGGTGATCTTACTAATCGCAAAGGCAGGCCATGGAAGACCTCCACAGCTGATAACAGAATTCTCTATAAAAAATAAAAATCCCCAAACATCTGGCCGACAGATCAGAAACATTCTTCAGGAGTGGATTTGTCAATGATGACTGTCTGCAGAAGACTTCATGAACAGAAATACAGAAGCTACACTGCAAAATGCAAACCAATGGTTAGCTGCAAAAATAGGATGGCCAGGTTACAGTTTGCCAAGAAGTACTTAAAAGAGCAACCACAGTTCTGGTAAAAGATGCAACCACAGTTCTGTGGAAAGATGAGACAAAGATTAACTTGTATCAGAGTGATGGCAAGAGTAAAGTATGGAGGAGAGAAGGAACTGTCCAAGATCCAAAGCATACCACCTCATCTAAGAAACATGGTGGCGGGGATGTTATGGCCTGGGCATGTATGGCTGTTGAAGGTACTGGCTCACTTATCTTCATTGATGATACAACTGCTGATGGTAGTAGCATAATGAATTCTGAAGTGTATAGACACATCCTATCTGCTCAAGTTCAAACAAATGCCTCAAAACCCATTGGCCAGCGGTTCATTCTACATTAAGACAATGATCCCAATCACATCGCTGAAGCAACAAAGGAGTTTTTCAAAGCTAAAAAATGGCTAATTCTTGCGTGGCCAAGTCAATCACCCGATCTGAACCCAACTGATCATGCCTTTTACATGGTGAAGAGAAAACTGAAGGGGACTTGCCCCCAAAACAAGCATAATCTAAAGATGGCTGCAATACAGGCCTGGCAGAGCATCACCAGAGAAGGCACCCAGCAATTGGTGATATCCATGAATCGCAGACTTCAAGCAGTCATTGCATGCAAAGGATATGCAACAAAATACTACACATGACTACTTTCATTTACATGACATTGCTGTGTCCCAAACAGTATGGTACCCTGAAATGGGTGGACTATGTATAAACACTGCTATAATTTCTACATGGTGAAACCTAAATGGCCTTTATTAAAATCTGACAATGTGCTCTTTAACCACATGTGATTTTTTCTATTACAAATCTCAAATTGTGAAGTACAGAGGCAAATAAATAAATGATGGGTCTTTTGTCCCAAACATGGCGGGCACTGTATGTTGCATAAACATATGTGACCACATGCTACTGCGGTATTTGATTAGGTGTTGAGCATAAGTGTAACTGTCTGGCATTAGCCTTCCCTTTCATTTCCATGAACTCAGCCTGGAGCAGAGAGCCTTGTCTGTAGAAATGAAATTAAATACCAGTCAAATTGATCTTTCAAGAATGTTTGACCCTCTGGTCCTTTGGGTTATTCTGCTGTTCAAGGGAATTGCAGCAGGCATTTGGCTGACACATATTCAGGCCCTGCAGGTTTTCCCAAGATAAGGAGGGAACTTTAGCAAAGAGACTGCTTAGTCTGTAAAATACGGACAGACTATATCACCTTAATTCATTTTAGGGTGTTTTATTATAATGTTTTCCTTTAACCAAGGATAAAATTGACGGGTGCTTCCTTTGATCCCAGGATGCTGCACAGGAATTCCAAAATAAATAAAGCATCAAACTATACTACATTACTATTTTAAAAAAAGACCGTTCAGGAGATAAGGGAAAAATGTTATTCGTCAAAATGCTCCAAAAATAATGAACTCTTATTTTTGCAGTTATTTAAAAAAGAAAACTATGAAGTATTTGACTAAAATATCCTATGCGGAAAGAGATCATACTGTTATGCCAGGAGTTTGTAGCAGTTTGCTGTCAAAAATGTTTCATTGAAAAACAAATTAAAGCATTTGACACTTATTCTGGTCTGTATCCATGACTTAAACGATGTACAGGAATAAATGCAAACCTGCATTATAGCTCAAGACTAAATATTCAAAGTTTTATCTTTTTTCGAGGTAAGTTGGTACCAAATAAGGGAAATTATTATTTATGAAGTCAGTGGATGCTGAACAGAGTTATTAAAAATGCGAAATAGACAGTTTCAAACATAAATAATGGTTGAAGCCTTTTTGGACTTCATTTTGGCAGCTATGAAGTTGATAGTGTCAGATCAGTGGTGCGTAAAAATAAAGCCGCCAAGCGTTTTTCTCTGCTCAACAGATTCAAACATGATAGCATAGTCTTGTAATGTATATCTGGTGTCTGCCGACGGAATCCAAACTTACAAAAATGGGATTTAGACATAAACTAATGTGACATAATCACATCAAATCAGCATGGAATGGAGCACTTGGTACAGAAATGTTGATTCCAGTCTTCATAACTGAACTGCTGCAAATTCCCAGGCTACCCTAGTTATTTACCATGATTTGCATGTGTGAGTGAATGGAGTGTGATGAGAGAAGAGGAAAGAATTGTCAGCCCAACCTTCACGGAATGTAACACCTTACAGCCCTTCTGACCATTAATGACAGCGACTTGTGTGCTTTCCAAAAACATTGTCATTATGGCAACTATCCTACATTAGAGCCTTTGTGAGGAGTCAAACCAGGATGAAAGATGACTATCAATAGTATGCTTAAGGGTAAGGAAAACCATCTCAAATTCAGTGATGTAGTCAGATATAGAAGTTGGTCATTAACCATCTATCATATATTACTAAAACTCTCATCTTGTTCGTTGGTGTGTGTGCGCGATATTCCAATACCCTGCCAAAACGGTAGACGATAGCATTACAATTTTGGCCCACCTTACTCACCATTGTCCTGGGATGTAAAAGAAAAGCAGTGCTGGCTCGAAGGGCTGAATGGCCTCCTGCACCTATTTTTTATGTTAAAAGAAACAAGTTTCGTTCGGATTGATGGTGTATTTTATAAGTTATTGACATTTTAAACTTTACAAAAATCACTTTTCAAACCACCTTTCCACTTGCCCTGCCCGTCGGGGGGGGTGAGATAAGGGGGAGGTTTCATATTTTATAAGAATCGCGATTTTAATTTTGGTAGGTGGGATGGGGAGCAGGGAGGGAGAGGAATGGGGTAAGGAGGGAGAGGAAAGTGGGGGAGGTGAGGAGGGAGAGTGGGGGAGGAGGGGGAGATAGGGGGAGTGGAAGAGATAGGGAGTGGGGCATAGAGGAAGAGGAGGCAGATGGCAGAGGTGAGGAGGGAGTGGAATGGTGAGGTGTGGGGGAACAGGGAGATAGAGGGAGAGGAGGGGGTAGGGAGAAGAGAAGGGTTATGGAGCGAGGGATTAACTGGTTGTAGGGGAAACGAGAGGGCGGGAGAAGTGGGGGAAGGGAGAAGGAGAAAGAAGAGGAAGAGTGATGATGAGGGGGAGGGAGGCTGGGGGATGAGGGAAATGGAGGAGGAGAGGAGTAGGAAGGGGTATGGCGGGAGAGGGTTGCCGTGACTCGCGACACAACAAGAACCCTCAGCCACGCCTGCGCAGTTTGGGGGCAATGGGTCAGTGATGGAATATTTTGTTGGGGGGCGGGCCCAACGGGTCCACATTTGGTCTAGTGAAAAATTAACATAATGATACAAAGCTCACCAATGAGCATTCATTCTATATTAAAACAATTTTTAATATATAAGATTAGACCGTTTTAAATTTTGTTTCAACAGTGGAATTTTAATCTTGCATATTTTAATTGTCATACGCAAAGGAATAAACGGACCACTGGTTACTGCAGAATCTAGAGTATAATAAATGCACTGTATATACAGTGCTCTCCATAATGTTTGGAACAAAGACCCATCATTTATTTATTTGTACTCCACAATTTGAGATTTATAATAGAAAAAATAGCATGTAGTTAAAGTGCACATTGTCAGTTTTAATAAAGGCCATTTTTATATATTTTGGTTTCACCATGTAGAAATTGCAGCAGTGTTTATACATAGTCCTCCTCATTTCAGGGCACCATAATGTTTGGGACGCAGCAATGTCATGTAAATGAAAGTAGTCATGTTTAGTATTTTGTTGCATATCCTTTGCATGCAATAACTGCTTGAAGTTTGCGATTCATGGACATCACCAGTTGCTGGGTGTCTTCTCTGGTGATGCTCTGACACGCCTGTATTGCAGCCATCTTTAGCTTATGCTTGTTTTGGGGGCTAGTCCCCTTCAGTTTTCACTTCTGCATATAAAAGGCATGCTCAGTTGGGTTCAGATCGGGTGATTTACTTGGCCACTCAAGAATTGACCATTTTTTACCTTTGAAAAACTCCTTTGTTGCTTTAGCAGTATGTTTGGGTTCATTGTCTTGCTGTAGAATGAACCGCCGGCCAATGGGTTTTGAGGCATTTGTTTGAACTTGAGCAGATAGGATGTGTCTATACACTTCAGAATTCATTATGCTACTACCATCAGCAGTTGTATCATCAATGAAGATAAATGAGCCAGTACCTTCAACAGCCATACATACCCAGCCCATAACACCCCCACCACAGATGAGATGGTATGCTTTGGATCTTGGGCTGTTCCTTCTCTCCTCCATTCTTTGCTCTTGCCATCACTCTGATATGTTCCAGAACTGTGGTTGCTCTTTTAAGTACTTCTTGGCAAACTGTAACCTGGCCATCCTATTTTTGCAGTGGTTTGCATCTTGCGGTGTAGCCTCTGTATTTCTGTTCATGAAGTCCTTTGTGGACAGTGGTCATTGACAAATTCACACCTGAAGAGTCTTTCTGATCTGTCGGACAGGTGTTTGGGGATTTTTCTTTATTATGGAGAGAATTCTTCTGCCATCAGCTGTGGAAGTCTTCCTCGGTCTGCCAGTCCCTTTGCAATTAGTAAGCTCACCAGTGCTCTCTTCCTCTTGATGTTCCAAACAGATGATTTTGGTAAGCCTAAGGTTTGGCTGATGTCTCTAAGAGTTTTATTCTTGTTTCTCAGTCTCGTAATGGCTTCTTTGACTTTTATTGGAACAACTTTGGTCCTCTTGTGGATAAACAGCAGTTTCCAGAGGTGATGGAAAGACTGGAGGAAAGACTGGGTGCTGAGAGCTCTCCCATACCTGCATTAAGACAATTAAACACACCTCAGCAATTACAAATGCCTGTGAACCCATGTGTCCCAAACATTATGGTGTACTGAAATGGGGGGACAATGTATAAACACAGCTGTAATTTCTACATGGTGAAGCCAAAATATATATTTAAAACCTTTAATAAAATTTGACAATGTGCACTTTAACCACATGTGATGTCTTCTATTACAAATCACCAATTGTGGAGTACAAGAGGCAAATAAATAAATGATTGGTCCAGGACACTGCAAGAGTAGATGGCAGCAGCCCCAGTCAGGAGGTCCAGAAGCCCGTTGCAAATGGAGAACCCTAAGGCCAAGGTGCAGATGTATATGGAAGAACCTATTCGGTATTATGGTGTTGAAGACTAAGCTGTAATCAACGAATGTCATCCTGACATAGGTATTATTATTGGAAGGGTGATCCAGAGCTCAATGTAAGGAGATGTTATGCTCCATAGACCCATTTTCTTTTATACACATTGTCAGGAAGCAGGCTGAGGTGTAGGCCATTTACCAGTCTACCTAACAACATCAGGTCATAAATAATGCAGATTATCGTATTGTAGGTGAGTACACAAAGAAGCACATAAAATGCTTTGCGGATCTAGAAAATAGCTGATGATTGTCTCTTTCCCCTGGTTGGAGGGTTTAGACTGGTGATCTTAGTCTCAGGATAAGAAATTTAACCATTATGCCTGGGTTAAGAAGAAATGTCTTCATACAGAGCATAGTGAAAGAAGAGTAAAGCACAGTAACAAGCCATTCTGCCTACCATGTTTATGCTAATCATGATGCCAAATGAAACTAATCCATGTCAATATTTTCAGACTTGACAAACCCTTGAGTGGAGACTGTATCTGGCTCTATGCTGCTACTCTAGCTTCAGGTGGTCACTCTGTCTTTAGCCCTAGGCAGTCACACTGTAATCTCGCTTTGGTGGTCACTCAGTATCCTGCTCAGGGTGGTCAGCCAGAGGTCAAGCTCTGGGTAGTCACCCTGTATTTTGGTTCTGGTGGTTACTCTGAGTGGCCACTCTATTTGGCTCCTTGAGGTCACTTTCTATCCAGCTCCAGGTGGTCATTCTGAGGCTTGGCTCCCGGTGGTCACTCAGTTGTCCAGCTATGGGTGGTCTTTTTGTGTGTGGGTCCAGGGTCACAGTGGTCCAGCTTAGTTCAGCTCGAGGCAATCGCCCAGAGGTCGGGCTCCAGTCAGACTCACTCTGGGGCTCCGTTTTTGACTGTCAGTATTCAGACTCCAGGTGATCAGTCCCGATCTAGCTCCAAGTCAAGTCACTTTTATTTACATAGCATATTTGAAAAACAACTCTCGTTGGCCAAAGTGCTTTACATTGGCAAAGCTCCAGGTGGTCATTTTGTGGTCTGGTCTGTATTCAGCCCCAGGTAGTCACTCTATCGATTTCCAGGTTAGTTCTTGGTATTTGGACTCCAAGTCGTTCGTCCTGATCCAGCTCCTGACTGTCCCTAAGTGATCTGATTTGAGTTGTCATTCTATCCAGTTCTGGACTGTCACTCTTTTTGTTATTTCTTTAACTTAATGATTTGTATGTTATCAGTCATTAAGTATATTATGTGCAGAGATTGGTTATATTTTTGGCCACTAAAATAATTGCGTCATATGGGAGTCCTGTCGGAGGATGGAGTTAATGAACCATGGGGTAAATTTACCACGAACTTGTTAACTGCAAAGCAGGTTCAAGAGGTTGAGTAGCCCACTTCCAAGTTCTGCTGCATATGGCTTTGTGTTCATGATCTAAAATGATGTTATATGGAACATGAGTAGTGGCTACATTTTAGTTTAGAGCTACTTACTTTGTTCTTACCTTTGTCAGTCCACAAGCAATATTGAAAATGTAAGTGAAGACAATTACAGAACAGACCTGGAATCTACTTGGGCTATGAACATCTATGTTACCGATCAAATAAGCAATGAATAAACCATTTAAAAAAAAAAGTAACTTCACATTTTTGGGACATTGCAAAACTTTCCACATGGCACTTTTATACATGTAAATGTAGCAGTTAATTTGCATGCAGCAGAATCTTTCAAATGGTACTGGGATGAATTGTTAGTTAATCAGCTCCTTGTGAAACTAACTTTGGCAAACATGCTTTGTACATTTGCCCATCCCATAACCATGTATTTGAGCAGAAATGCAGGCATAGGATCAGGATGACAGCTGGAGCAATGGATGAGCACAGCCTCCACATAAACCTCTGCTATTTCATAGATAATACATTGTCAGAGAATGGCTCATGGATTAGCAGCTTTCACTGCACTTTACTATAGCAGTAATGTATGATAAACAGCATTAACTAGGTATTTTATTTCAAGTAGCCCTTGCATTCCCTCACCATCCCTCCCCCGCCCAAGTTGTACCAGCTTCAAAGTCGTCTTGTTGAGTCTCATTGTCCGTACTCGTTCTCACCTAGCACGCAGCTAACAATGGCCTGTTTCCTTATTCATCGTTACTTTTTTGCATATCTTTTGTTCATTTGTTCTAAACCTCTTTACATCACCGTCTATATCTTTTGTTTCTCATTCCCCTGACTCTGTCTGAAGAAGGGTGTCAACCCAAAATGCCACCTATTCCTTTTCTGCAGAGATGTTGTCTGACCCGCTGTTACACCAGCTTTTTGTATCAATCTTTGGTTTAAACAAGCATCTGCAGTTCCTTCCTACGTATTTTAAGCTTGTGTTGGTCTAAGTTATCACTGTTACTGATTAACAATTATTGAATTTTTAAATATCAGCTATTGTTTGATTCCTGCACAGGACTGTCGTCATTCCCTGGCACCTGCACACATTCTAAGTGCTGCCCTCTTAACCATCTTTAGTCGACTATTTACTTTGTGTTGAAGGCTGAATTTCTGTAAGAACTTCGGCAGACCTGGGCTGTGGGTTTTGATCAATCACCAGACCTCACCTATGAACGTCACAATAAAGGCATCTATCATAGTGGTTAGATGAGATCTATGGTTCTTTATTTATTTGTGGTTAGTTCATTTATCAGTTTGTCTCAAGTAGTTTGAAGTTAAATTAGTAGGTTGTCATCATTCATAGTGCACTAGGATAGACAGCTGTAGCAAAGAATTAATGTACATGCTGGTTTAAATATGATCTACCGCTGAACATCACTATCAAGACCTCTTTAAGGGAACTGAACAATGACAAAGACTCGTAACTAGTTGTTTCTACTTCCTGTTGTTTGTGTATAAATGCATGCGGGTGTCTTCATAGGATGAATTGGTTTGGAGGAGTTTCTGAGCCAGGCAGTACAAGAGCTGAGTAGAAATGCAATCAGCTGCCTGTTAATACCGCTCCCTTGCACCATCAATCTCAGTAACAATTTAACCTCAGTTCCATGAAGTACTGTCAACATTCATTATATAAACAAGTATTGTAAACACAACAACATGCATTTTAAGCAAAGGATATCACAACATTTTGTAATTTCTGGATTTTCAATTGATAACATAATCCGTTGAAACCTGTTTAATTCATCCATCAGATTTTAATGAATTAAACTTTATCCTTGTTTGAAGCAGATTGAGCCAAGTTCATGTTTTGAATCTTTTAAAAGAAATTGACGATCTGATGTCTAATGCAGAAGGCAGATGTTCAAGGCTTCCTTGAATGCATGTTAAAGTCATTGGATAGATTGTTAATGCCAGGCTTGTTTTCTCATTTCCTTATTTATAATTTTTCTCTGGCAATGTCACAAATAGCATTCACAGATGGAAATGAACGTGCCCATTTTGAATGGCGGGGTAATTTACAGATAATTTACACTTAACTAGACTGATCAAGATCAATAAGCAAATAAATTATTTTTTATCACCTTTTATGTTTCTTGCTATCTCTGTTCAAAAATACTGAATGTGGATGGAGCTTTAATTTAGCCAGTTGTAAATGGGAATATTAAATTTCCTGTTGTAATAAACATTTGGCAGCTTTGTCAAAGAAAATAAGTAATGGAAAATATGCCCATTTCATAAAAATGGAAATAATGCAAGCAGTATCAAAATGTTTAATTGATGAAGAATAATGCATAGATTCTGGACTTCTGGGAAGAGCCACTCATGACGGAGGACCCCAGGAACAAATGTGTAATTGCAACCATCTTCAGGAAGGGAAAATTCTGATTGTAGTAAGTGCAGATTATGCGGTCTGCCATAGGGAAAACCATCGCAAGGATCCTCTTCAAGTGAATCCTCTCAGTAGCTTAGCCACCCACAAAATGCAATAAGCATCAACGGTTATAATGGATATGGCCTTCACCATGTGACAAATCCAAGCAGTACCAACCACTGTGCATGGCCTTGCTGAAGTCTTTGATTCCATCGACCAAGGTTATGAAGAACCTTCAACATTGGACTGTACCAAACATTTGTTAGCATTCTCCGTCAACTAAACATCGACATGTAAGCTGAACCAAACAAGATCTCCTTAGCGCTGTTGAACATCACCTGTCCAGCATAGCTTGTGGAATGGCTGAACCAACCTATGCTGGACAGGTGTTAAAGAAGGAACTGCAGATGCTGGAAAATTGAGGGTACACAAAATACTGGAGAATCTCAGCAGGTGCAGCAGCATCTATGGAGCGAAGGACATAGGCAACGTTTCGGGCCGAAACCCTCTGAAGCCATTCCACAAGCTACAAGTCTGGAGTGAAGTCAAGTCAAGTCTAGTCACCAACATGGGTTTTGCCTGAGAAGTACAATTATATTTATCTTTCCTAATAGAAGTGTTCGAGAATAAGTGATGTCAATGAGCAGAATGACTACCCTTGAGACTCCTTCCATCTCCTGAATTCTGACATTGAACTCCCTTCTTTATCGTTGAGAAACAAAAAGAATTTCAAGATGTTAGGAAATGTATGCTAGTCTATTTTGAAATGAAATTAATCTGGTTATTTCCTAGTGCACAAAACAGCTTTTTCCCCCTCTTGAATCCAGTTTAGACAATCACATGTTCAATTATGAAAAAAAGTAATTGAAGAAAAGGTTGCAGTTACATCCATCTGCAGTTTAATGAAAAGAATTCTCAGACATCCTTGTTGTGTGGCTGTACATGAGGAAGATTTGCTTTTATTTTCCATTCTTTACTGATTATAAACAGAATAAAAATAATTCATGTTTACCGTTGTGCCCATGCGTAATGCTCCCATATACCCCCACCCCTGTTAGACAACATTATTTCCTGGACAAGTGGTAAAGCCGGGTTCTTTTGAAGTTCAGGAAAGCAGTAACTGAGATGGTTCCCTTTGTTTTTGTCGTGAATTTTCGTGAATCGTGAATAGCTACTCCTGAAGGCGAAAAGCTGCAATCAAAGCTATAATAAGAAAGGAAAGGAAGGGAAGCGAGAACACACCAAATTGGGTCTACACTCAATAGAGCTTTCTGTTGCCAGTGGTCACTTGGGATATGGGGTGCTTGATACTGTTAGGTGGAAAATAATACTAGGGGACACAGTCAAAGTTGCTCATGTTGGTCAGATTTTGAGAGACAATTCTTCATTCAAGGTGGTCAATCGTTAGAATTTATAGATATTTAGAATCTATATAGAAGGCTGTGGACACTCATTTACAGAAAATATTCAAAGCAGAAATCAATAGATAGTTGGAATGCAGGAGGATTAAATGATACTGGAGTGGGGTAGAGAAGTGGTGTGGAGATGGTCATTATTTTGTAAAAGGATAAAGCAAGTTTATATCACCTTTCATCCACTTGGGACGCTCTAAAGTGCACAGTCAGTGACGTAATTTCAAATTTAAGAAGTTAGAGACATAAAGTGGCCTGAACTAGAGTTGAATGAAGTTTATATAATTTAGCAGCTCTTGCATTTGTTGGGATAGTGTCACGATTTTGGACACTTCTTTTACACTCCTTCACCTGATCTCTTGAACAAAATAGTACAATTTAAGGTAAAGATCAAATGTTAAGCAATTTCTTTCTCTGATACAGCATTTTAAGCCATTTGCAAATTAGGTTTGACATAATGAGACCATCAATCCCATCTTGGCCTCCGTTTCAATAGAATGTTCCCTGCTGCAAAAGTACAATGTTTAATGTCTTTAACGAGCCATTGCTCTAATATAGTGTACTGAAAATCTTTCAGCGTTTTTGATGAATAGAATTTAATGTATTCTCAATTTCACAGCAAAAAAAAGCTGAAATCTAGATATTGTTTATCTCAAGCCAACAAGTTCCCTCCTTCCTATTTGCGTGAAGGGCTTGAATAAATTAGGACCACTAACCATCCAACCATGTGTTAGATTTAAAGGTGTGACTTTTTTATTAAACTGTGATTTGCACACCTGTTTCATAGTTTAAAATTATTACAATTATTAACTTCATTTTGAAAGATTCAAAGAGCAGCAGACATTGCTGGTTTATTCTTTTCTCAGTGAACCAATGCATTTTTGTATTATTCAGGGCAACCTTCATATGATGGTAACTTGCTTTTATCAAGATATTAATGAAATTAAGTTTAATGAGGAAGGTAATCAGAGGAAAAAGAAATGCTTAATTTAATTCTTCTGCAGGGAAGAAAATAAAATGAAAACCTTTGATGACTCCCAACCTTATTGCGGGTAAAAGTGAACACATTTGTCCATACATACCTCTCTTTTGCTTGCCTTGGGTTACCTGTGATCGCACTCAAAATTTGCAACCACATCGCTCCCAGCATCCAGCCGGCATCACTACTGCAGTTGTTCTGCATGGTGGAGTGATGCAGGAGTGGCTGCCAGGCTGTAGATGGGAGAAGATATGTCCCTGCCCAGAACAGCCTGCACCATATTTGAAAAACATACAAGTAATTTTGAAAGGATAAAATGTTAATCAAAATGAAATAAAACCACATACAATTTTTAAACCAATCACCTTTTTTTTGGAAACTCAAGCTGAATGCATAAATAATTGCTGGCATTCTGAGGAGCCAGTTACAAAGTGAGTTTGGCCCTTCAGTTCAATACATTGAGAAATTCCCTTGAGCACAGCAGTAAAGCAGGAGTTCGGAAGAGACTGATACACACAGGAGCTTGCCAATTTTTTTCTACAGAACTGCCAACTACCACTCAACCCTCTTACTTCAACACAATCTATTCCCCCGGGAAAGATATCTTCGTCGTGTGCACCATTATGTAGTCGTCTGCCATTCAGACAGCTTATCCAAAAAACAGTTGTCCATAATTCAGTTTTGAACTGTTAATAGGATCATCTTAACATATGGAAGAGTATGAAAGTTAACAATGATGTGTTTGCATTAAGAATATAAAGCTATAAATACTACTTGTACACAGTAGACTTGATGTGTAGTATTTGGCACTTATGTCCTGTCTCGGTGGTTGCAGTTTTTTGGAGTTGGGTTGGAATATTTGATTCTTCCTATCCACAGTAAATGTGACTGCTTGTGCCAACTCCTTGATGATAGAATTACAGCCAAGGAGGAAATCTTTTAAGAGCCTGTTATCCTCTTTCCTTTCGTGACATGTAAAAACTCTGCAAACAAAATCACTGAAGTTTTCACTGTTCTTGAAAACTTCCAGCTAAAGTGTAGAGTGGAGTACGCATGTGAGCCTTTCTTTGATTGTTATTGTTCAGCATGGATAAATGTATTTGTGTAATTATTTTTTTATTATCGGATATGCCTGTGCTATACCTTTGTAATCTGCGGGATGACACGATCAGAATTGAAAACTTGCATGTGAAAGGTTGTGTATAAACTAAGATACTCGGCAGGTCTGACAACATCTATGGAGAGTGAGACGTAAGTGAGTCTATAATCCTGCATGAATGCAGATGTCCAAGACTTAAGTCGTCAAGTTAAGAGAGTTTATTGCCATATGTCCCAGAAAGGACAATGAAATTCTTGCTTGCTGCAGCACAACAGAATATTGTAAGCATAAATACAGAACAGTTCAGTGTTTCTATATAGCATAGACCATTTATATATACACATAAATAAACAGATAAAGTACAATAGGCTGTTATAGTTCAATAGTTCAAGGTGGCGAGCTTAATAGCCTGATGGTTGTGGGGAAGAAGCTGTTCCTGAACCTGGATGTCCCAGATTTCAGGCTCCTGTACCTTCTACCTGATGGCAGCAGAGAGATGAGTGTGTGGCCAGGATGGTGTGGGTCCTTGATGATGTTGGCAGCCTTTTTAAGGCAGCGACTGCGATAGATCCCTTCGATGGTGGGGAGGTCAGAACCGATGATGGCAGTGGTCATAACTTTGTGCATTCTTTTCCGCTCCTGGACGCTTAAGTTGCCGAACCAAGCCACGATGCAACCAGTCAGCATGCTCTCTACTGTGCACCTGTAGAAGTTCGAGAGAATCCTCTTTGACATACCAACTCTCCGTAATCTTCTCAGGAAGTAGCGCTGATGTGCTTTCTTTACAATTGCATCAGTGTGCTGGGACCAGGAAAGATCTTCGGAAATATGCACGACCAAGGAATTTTAAGTTCTTGACCCTTTCCACCATCGTCCCGTTGATATAAACGGGATTGTGGGTCCCTATCCTACCCCTTCCAAAGTCCAAAATCAGTTCCTTGGTTTTGCTGGTGTTGAGAGCCAGGTTATTGTGCTGGCACCATTGTTGTTTATTTCCCAGCTTCACTCGACTGTTAACTTATCCCTCTTTTTCTGCGCATGACCTCTGGTATGCTTTTATTTTGGAGCTTCCGCATCTGTGGTGTTTTAGCTTTATTTTTAGGGAAATGCTGGAGATTCCCTGACAACTTGTCCTGTTTCAGTACATCAACACCACTTCTTGATTTGTCAGTATTTCAGTTAAATTAGTTTTCAATAGTTTTCTATTAAATAATGACAAACCTGAACTACATCCATAAAATCTTTTCATTAAAGTAAATTCAATAAATACAGGTTGATTTATGTTACCAACTATTTTAATCTGTGAAAGTTATAACATATAATGAATTGCTTATTATTCCACCTTGTATTTATTTCCACTGTTCTGTTTTCACTGAGAATAAATTTGGAAGTCTCACATTTCAACTTTTAAATCTGAAACATTAATCCATTTTGGAAAAGGTGGTTTCCATGTTGAATTAAGAATATTGCAGTTAATAGTTAATCACATTATGTTAAAACAAAAAGGTAGCGCAACAAAGAGAAAAGCACATGGCCAAATAAGGAGGGCAACTTACCCATGGCTATCATTTATGAAGACATGAACATACGACACATAGCTCAAATAAACAATGAATAGTATTTTTTTAAAGAATACGTATAAAGTTGAAGAAATTAACACCACAAGAAATGTAGCCACTCCACTGAAAATAAAATCAAGATGAGTTTCTAACATAAAAGCAATTAACTCTACGGAAATCTAATAATGGGATTTTTCATTGTGTCCAATCATTTTTTTCTCAACACAAATATACATTTAATGAGGATTTATATTTGTGTAGCATGTTTAACATCCCAAGATGCTTGAGTCAAATAATCATCAGCATTACGCATCTGGAGGGATTTATTGAAATGCAGTATATGATGTGATTTAATATATTATCAATGCACTATGTGCAAAAATATTTTCTTCCATTTCTGTAGATACCCTTGCCCCCTCACTCTGCCACTAGTTTGTTTTTTAATGGGTTGAAAGACCAGTTGATTTTAGTGCCTCAGCCGCAAGATTTCTTAAATTGGTCTCTGTTCTATGATTCTGTTGATGCGCCATGGTCCTAGATCATTAAAGAAAAAGATTAGACCTGCACAGTGAGAAGAAAATGGGCAGTAACTGTGATTAATTTACGATTTTATATTAAAGTTCATTTTGTAGGCAGTGTTGAGTTTCATGATGATATGTTTCATTGTTTTATTAAATATTATTTTTTGTAAGAAAATGGTAGGCAGTATTTGTGGATTCGTGTTGAGAGAATAATTGCTTTTGCAACATGTAGATTAGCATATATGTATTTGATATGAACATCCAGAAATTTGCCTTGCAATTCATTCAGTTCTTGTCATTCTAATATAACTAGAGTGTGCTGTATATCATAAATATTCTTCTGATGTGAAAACTGTTTTGTAATGTTGTGAACAGAGCAGTATAGCAGCGAAGCAGACTTTGTTGTACTTTATGTACCTGATTAAACTTTAATCCCAAACAGAATGAGGGAATGCAAGGTTGAATGGATCCCTGAAAAGTTCTAAATACATAATTACTATTATATTGTTTGCACATCTGAGTTGGAGCAAGGATTTGAGTAGTATAAGCACCAACGTAATAGTGGAGAAAAGTACTTCAATTTAAGAATGAAATGTTCTCTATGAGAAGTCTGAAAATACAGCTTACTAATTTGTTACAGAGTATTGACAGTAGGGAGATGGAGCTTATTGCTTAGGGAGTCTGCAATGAATAATTACTGTTCTCATGTCTATGAAGAACTTCGTCATATGAAATGTTGTTCCTTCAAGGCTTTTTCACCCAGAGTGCAATTAAAAGTAATTTTGCAGTCACTTTGTCATCTGGGAATGTAGACACCAGTCATATCAAATTGCGTTACACAGTCTTCACAGAGTGTAGTGCAAGCAATATTTGGTAATTCATTACAGCGGTTCCTTGTTGAAACCTGAATGGCCAGAAGTAATTTTCTTAACATAATTACAGCTTAATTAAAGTGACATGTCTACAATGGGTTTCTTGTAATGGATGTCACTTTGTTGGGAAATTGAGTTCTGCCTTTTATGCAATTTTAATAATTTAGTTGGATATGAAAGTTTGAACTAAAAATATAAAGGTCCCTCGAGATTACTATGTAATTTGTATTGCATAGCCTGGAAAAATATGAACGGTTCATTAGTTGATCTGTTTGCATATTTCTGTATTATCGTTTCCCCATGCACTTCTTATGTGAGCATACTGTATCTGGTTCCATGCTGTTCTCGAGCCAGTTATTAATTGGAACCTGGTATTGACTCAGCGACTCCTACCCATTTGATGTTTGCCTAGCCATAGCCTCTTCTTTCTGTTGGGGGGTATGATCTCTGCACTTTGTTTCTACTGATTATCCCATTCTGACACATTACTCTTCAGCTCAGGAACATAACGGAGTGCTGGACAAATTGAATGCCATGTTACTCCTCCATGTATAAAGTAAGAAAACTAGCCCTGGGTCATTTGCAGACTGGCTGTGCACAGAAGCATTTTTCATAATGGCTGCCATAACTCGAGATGCTTTCCCCTTCTGTGTGGGGAACTGAAGTGGGTCAAATAATTTTTATCCCAAATGATTTTTAGTTCTTCATAGCCATTCTGCCTGTGGAAGGTAATTGGTCAATTCCACAGGGAATGGAGCACAGTAGCTGGAGAATCTTTCAATGGTATTAACAAAGCAATTTATGAGGACTACCAAGCAGTGCTTCTGCCACACACCCCTGAACAACTTTGATGTGAGTGGGGCAAAGGAAGATCCCACACATAGCTTGCACATCTGGAGCCGAATGTAACTAAATCCCAACAAAAGGGGATCCAGCCTGTTTTGTATCTTCTCGGGCATTATCCTTATTTGTGGTCTCAAGCCCCATGAACTTCAGGGCAATTGTTTGTCTTCTAGTCAACATTTATTTTTATCTTCAGAAAAGATTTGATGTGTATGGAAGTACGTGTTTTGTAAGGCACCTAATGATGCTATTTTTGTATTGTATTGAAATTATCCTCATGGTCCACAACCTTTTACGATATCATGTTGATCATCATATTTTTAAACAAAAAGATGATTGCTGCAAGTAGAAGCTATTCAGATAAGTAATAAATATAATTACATCTCAAGACAGAATTGCTATATGTACTTCTTTATGCTACTGTAATCAACATGCTTTCCATTTCTGGGAAATCTCAGCAAGAGATTGCTGGGAATTTTTTTATTGTTTTTTATAATTCTGTTATGATTTGTATTGTTTTACTATATAGATGTGCTATGTATCTAATGCATTATTCGTCCTTATGTAAGCATTGAGGATGGGGATAATGTATCTTGTGGTAATTGGGTAAAACAAGTGATACTGGATTGACTGCCTTTATTGTGCTTTGCTCCATTCTCCTCCATTGACTTTCTGTATCACCTGTTTAAAATATTTACAGTGAGTTAAAATCATCTTCATTGAGGCTAGTAGCAAATGTTTACTTTCCAATGTTAACTATTGGCTCGTTATTGCTTTTTTTAAAAAAGCAGGATGGGCGTCAACTGAAGTCAGATATTTCTGACCAATATTCCAACTTTCCTTTTCCTTCCCATCCCTTTCCTTTTTCTTGCGTTGCAGAGCCTCCATCAAACTACCAAATCTCTCAGCCTGAAGTGCACACAGCGCATCCAGGAGATTTCCTTCAAATGCAATGTCCTTTGAAAGAGGATGTACAGAACATCATTTGGACTAAAGCTGGGGAACAATTGGGGCACAATAATAAGACTTACATTATCAGAGAGTTCTTGCAGATTAGTGATGCCACACATGAGGATTCGGGCCTCTATGCTTGTACTGCAATTAGACCAGTAGGCAGTGGTATGGTATACTTCATTGTAAACATTACAGGTGAGTAATATTTGAACTGGAAATTCATTAAAACTCAACCTTTCTATTGGTTGTCTCTCCAGACATAACTTTGGCTCAGACGGGGGTGGTTGCAGTTAGTTGGGATTGATGATGCAGAAAATGGTGGGTGGTTAGAAGAATTAAAGTCATTTGACATTATGGACACATTGAAACTAACTATAAGGCAGGATTAGGAGAAAGACAGTTTATAAAAGGGGAATATTGTCCTTGGATTAAAAATTGCTCTATTTCAACATTTTTTTGTAATGATTTAAGGTACAATAATAACAAATACATCTTACGCATGTCAGGTCATGTAGTTGGATGCATTTTTTTTAAGACTAGTCATTTCAGTTTTTAGTAAAAATACATATATTTTAAGTTTGTCATCTACCTTGCATCTATAAGGGCTGCTTAAAGTTGGATAATTAAAATATACATTTCATAGGGATCATCTTGGTGTAGCAATTATTAATTTTAATGCACTTCCTTGTTTCGCCATGGCATTGAGCCATGATTGGCCAACAAAGATTGTTCCTTAAATTGGCTCAGTCACCTAAGGAAGGAGATGTATTGTTGGGATTATCTAGCGCTCGAAATAATACTTGGTTTTAGGTCGAATAATTTGAATTACCAAAAATGATAAAGGGTCATATTAAGTACAGTGCCATTCTTGGATGTGAGAGGGTAAGTTGATTGAGGGGAACCTGTACATGTTGTATATTTAGATTACCAAAGGGCATTTGACAAGTTCCATGTAAGAGGCTGATGAATAAAGCCCTAGGCTTTGAAGGAATTGTGTTGGCGTGGATTAAAAACGCTGTCATATATGAAACAAAAAGTTGGATTAAATAGGTCTTTTTTGAGGCTGAGTGGTGTAAATAGTAAAATATCCCAAAGATCGGTTCTTGGCCCTTAATTGTTCACTTTTTCTTAATGACCCGGAGGGGGGAACAAAATGTAAGGCTTACAATTTTGCCGATAATGTGAATATAGGTGGAATGGTATGTTGTGATGAGAACATTATCATTCTGCAAGGGGATATACACGGACTTCCATAATGTTTCGGACAAAGACCCATTATTTATTTATTTGCCTCTGCACTCCACAATTTGCGATTTGTAATAGAAAAAAATCACAGGTAGTTAAAGGGCACATTGTCAGATCTTAATAAAGGCCAGCATTATACATTTTGGGTTCACCATGTAGAAATTACAGCAGTGTGTATACATAATTCCCCCATTTCAGGGCACCATAATGTTTGGGACACAGCAATGTCATGTGAATGAAAATAGTCATGTTTAGTATTTTGTTGCATATCCTTTGCATGGAATGACTGCTTGAAGTCTGCGATTCATGGACATCACCAGTTGCTGGGTGTCTTCTCTGGTGATGCTCTGCCAGGCCTGTATTGCAGCCATCTTTAGCTTATGCTTGTTTTGGGGGCTAATCCCCTTCATTTTTCTCTTCAGCATATAAAAGGCATGCTCAATTGGGTTCAGATCGGGTGATTGACTTGGCCACTCAAGAATTGACCATTTTTTAGCTTTGAAAAACTCCTTTGGTGCTTTAGCAGTATGTTTGGCATCATTGCTTTGCTGTAGAATGAACCACCGGCCAATGTTTTGAGGCATTTTTTTGAACTTCAGCAGATAGGATGTGTGTATACACTTCAGAATTCATTAAGCTACTACCATCAGCAGTTGTATCATCAATGAAGATAAGTGAGCCAATACCTTCAGCAGCCATACATGCCCAGGCCATAACACCCCCACCACCGTGTTTCACAGATGAGGTGGTTTTCTTTGGATCTTGGGCAGTTCATTCTCTCCTCTATACTTTGCTCTTGCCATCATTCTGATATAAGTTAATCTTCATCTCACCTGTCCACAAGATCTTTTTCCATTACTGGTTGTTCTGTTAAGTACGTCTTGGCAAACTGTAACCCGGCTATCCTATTTTTGCAGTTAACCAGTGGTTTACATCTTGCAGTGTAGCCTCAGTATGTCTGTTCATGAAGTCTTCTGTGGACAGTGGTCATTGACAAATCCACACCTGACTCCTGAAGAGTGTTTCTGATCTGTCGGACAGGTGTTTGGGGATTTTTCTTTATTATAGAAAGAATTCTTCTGTCATCAGCTGTGGAGGTCTTCCTTGGCCTGCCAGTCCCTTTGCGATTAGTAAGCTCACCAATGGTCTCTTTCTTCTTAATGATGTTCCAAACAGTTGATTTTGGTAAGCATAAGGTTTGGCTGATGTCCCTAACGGTTTTATTCTTGTTTCTCAGTCTCATAATGGCTTCTTTGACTTTCATTGGCACAACTTTGGTCCTCATGTTGATAAACAGCAATAAAAGTTTCCAACGGTGATGGAAAGACTAGGTGCTGAGAGCTCTCTTATATCTGCATTAAGGAGGCAATTAAACGCACCTGAGCAATTACAAATGCCTGTGAAGTCATGTGTCCCAAACATTATGGTGCCCTGAAATGGGGGTCTATGTATAAACACAGCTGTAATTTATACGTGGTGAAATCATTAAAAATAGCCTTCAATAAAATCTGACAATGTGCATTTTAACGACATGTGATTTTTTTTCTATAACAAATCTTGTACAGAGTACAATGGCAAATAAATAAATGATGGGTCTTTGTCCCAAACATTATGGAGGGCACTGTAGAAAAATGGCGTGAAAGTGATTGGACAACATTTTGGCAAATGGAGTCTATGAGTTCCAGTGGATGAATCTTAAAATGTTGGCAGTCAGGTCTAACAAATAGGCAAATGGGATGTTGGCTTTATTTCAATGGGGTTTTAGATTTGTTGGGAGGTTTTGTTACTGTTATAACGGTGTGTTGGCGAGGCCACATATGGAGCATAGTTTTCATCCCCTTGCCTGAGAAAAGGATATAGTCGCATTGAAGGCAGGTGAAAGGTTCACTTGGCTAATTCCTGGGATGTCAGGGTTGTCCTCTCAAGAAAGGCTCGAGAATTTGGGCCGGTATTCGTTGAAATTTCGAAACATGAGGGCTGACCTTTTTCAAACAAATAAGATTCTAAGAGGAGTTAAAGAAGGAACTGCAGATGCTGGAGAATCGAGGGTTACACAAAAAGCTGGAGAAACTCAGCGGGTGCAGCAGCATCTAAGGAGTGAAGGAGATAACTCCTTCACTCCTTAGATGCTGCTGCACCCGCTGAGTTTCTCCAGCTTTTTGTGTAACCCAAGATTCTAAGAGGGTTTGACAGGGTAGATGTTGAGTTATTTTGTTGTCTTCACTTGTGGGAGTGTCATGAACAAGGGAACAGAGCTACTAAATGAAGGTTTATTTAAAACTGAGGTGCATTAAAAAATTCTTATCAGGTTAGTGAATCTCTAGAATTCTCTAAACACGAGGGTGATAGATGGCAGATCAGGTGGCATGGTGTTTAGGTCAATTTGAGAATGTCATTCTTGGATTTAAATGCTGATCCCCTCTTGGTGCATATCTGGGAACAAGATGGAGATAGATAAATACTTAAAATATTGGGGAATGGAAGGTTGCGGGGAAATGGTGCATAAGAGGAGCTGAGGCCAACATCACATTGGATGGCAGGGCATGTGTAAAGGACACATGGTCTACTGCTGCTCTTATTTTCTTTTGCTCTTGTTTTGGATATTGATATATTTATTTTTAAAACTAATTATACTCCAAACAATATGGATAGTATTATTTTCCATTGTTTGGCTGTGGTGGTATGAGGAAGGATAGGGTGCAAGAAATGTTTTGGAAGTACTTTACAAATAACCATTTTTGAATTTCCGTGATCCCGGGGAGATTACAGATTATGGTTTTCTTCCAGATGCCATGTCCTCAGGGGATGATGAAGAGGATAGTGATGGGTCAGAAGAGACAACCATTGATGGTAACAAGATAAGTAAGTACAGGGTGAGGAGACAGACAAGAGGTTAATATAATGAAGGCAGCAAGAAAATAAGGTCCTATTGGTATATCTACTTTCATATATATGAAATTGATTCCCTAGAAACTGATGATAAAATGTTAACAATTCTTTATTCCCGGTTGCTTTAATTTCAAAAGTGGTATCAATTTTATTTTCACTTGGTGGAGTAATAACTTAATAACGTTGTAAATTATTCTGGACTGTGCCTGTGCTTTCCAGTAGTTGTATACTTTTCAGAGTCACTTTATCATGCCCAGTTAGTCAAGTCCATGAAGGGTTGACTTTGACAATAATTGGGCTTTTAGAAGCCATTTAGTGTAATATACCTACAAAAAAATAGTAGAATAAAAATATAAGCAGGTTGAATGCTATTTGTAGCATTCTCACTTATGTCTAAGAAATACGAATTTGAGATCTACTGTAAATCACATTGTATTGTGATACTGAAAACATCAGTATCACAGTGATGGTCTAATCAGTTTATTAAAGTGATTTAAATAGATATTGAAGATCTATTGCACTTCGGGGAAGACTAAACCTTTTTACCTGTACCTGGAGAAACATTGCACTTTCAATCATTGTTACTGTCAAACAATCCCGTTAAAAAAGCTTTTTTTTCCCTTTCTCTTTATTATAGAATAAAGGCAATAGCATATTTAAAGTAAAATTCCAGTAACTGAGGGGAAATTCAACATGTAAGTTCAATGCCCTTTAATATTGCAATGGCAAAGTGTTTAGCTCAACTTGGGGACAGGGTAAAGAATGTCATTCTTGGATCAAAATGCTGATCTCTTGTTGTATATCTGGGAACAAATTCTAGATTTCCATCTTGCCTATGATGGAGATGGTCTTTGGAAATTAGAAACTGATGAGAAGTTCCAGGGATTTGGCTTTGACTGCTGCTGAATAGATGTATAGGACTGAGTATCTATCATAATACCTCCTCCTTCATATCATAATGGTTCATTTCACCATTTGGCATAATTGTTTTGATGATGTTGTGGATGTCTGCATTCCTTTGTTTTCAATTAAACTTGTTTATGATTGAGGTTTCATTGAGCCATTTTGACATATTGGCCTGTATTGTAGCCAGCAGGTCTGTAGCGAACCAGTACCTATCTGTCTGAAGAAGGGTCTCGACCCGAAACGTCGCCTATCTCCTTCACTCCTTAGATGCTGCTGCACCCGCTGAGTTTCTCCAGCTTTTTGTGTAACCACCTATCTGTAATGCAGGTTATAGCTTGTTCCTGACTTTCATACACGTTTGGTTAAATGCAAATCTTCAGAATGAGCTGGAGACAGGAAATTATAACTAAGCTCAGCTTATATATAATGAGGTAGAATGTGGCCTAATTGCCAATAAAATAGGCTTTGTAGAAATAAAATGAATTGCTTGATAACTTTACCATAACACTGAGAGTTCTAAATTCATAAAATGTTTTTAAATAAAATTGTATCATTGTAAAAATATCAGTGTTTTGTTATCCTTCAGCACATTTAAGACTAGGGAACAGGAGTACAGGTTGAAAGAGCACACTTTGAGCTTATTCTACTATTTGGAAAGATGCTTGGCTGATCAAGGCTGATCCTTGACCTCAATTCACTGATCCCCAAATCTCTTAATTCTCTTAGAGTCCAAAAATCCATCAGTGCTCGCATTGAATATACTCGATGGTTGAGTATCCACACTCCTTTGGGTAAAGAATTTCAGAGATTTAAAACTCCCCCCTCCATTCCTCCCTGGTAAAGACATTTCTCCTGCATAGCATTCTTAAATAGCCATTCCCTGATTCCGAGACTGGTCTTTAGTTCATGACTCTCCGCCTTGGAGGAGCATGCTATCAACATCTAAATTGTCAACCCTTTTTCACAATCTTGTATCTTTCAGTAAGATCATCCCTCATTCTTCTAAACAGCAATCTGACCTCAAAGGGCAGAATGATAACATGCAATTATCTCTGCTCTGAAAAAAAATCCAATCAATGTTTTGAAGGAGCCAAGTATTCTAACAATTTTATACTGGCAAATGCTTTTATTCTCTGTTTCCAAACATTAACAATTTTCTAATATTCTTAAACGAGCAGCAAAATCTTAATACTGTGTACATTATCAACACTAGTGAAACAATAGTCATTTATTACCACTAAGGTAAACTGGCAATTAATTAATTTCTCATCTCAGAAAAAGTGCAAGGTTACTCTGCCTTTGAAGCCAGCAGTGAAAATTTGCAGCTGATTTGTGGGAGTTACTCGCCTTATTATCTAATCATAATTTTTGTACTATTTAGAAAAAGCATTCAATCAGGTTGAATGGCCATATTTATTTAGAATAATGGAGAAATTCCAATTGGGGGATAGATTTTGTAAATGGATAAGAATTCTATATTCGAATCCCACTGCAAGAATATTAACTAACCAAATATTGTCAGCTAAATTTAAGCTTCATAGGGGTTGTAGACAAGGATGTCCGCTGTCGCCTTTGTTATTCGCTATGGTGATAGAGCCTTTAGCTGAAAGGATTAGATCTGAACCAGAAATATATGGATATAATACTGATACTACAACTAATAAAATATCTTTATATGCAGATGATGTATTAATTTATATTACAAAACCAGAGATCAGTATACCCAAGCTATTTAATGTTATAACTAAATTTGGCAGATTTTCTGGATATAGAATTAACTGGAATAAAAGTGAGATTATGCCTATAACCGGAATAAGATCAAATATATTGCAACAATATCCACTAAAAATAGTTACGGATAAATTTAAATATTTAGGTATTAATGTATCTAAATCCTATAACTCATTAATTAAATCTAATTATCCCCTATTATTAGATAAACTTAGAAAAAATATTTTATACTGGAAAACACTTCCTATATCTATGATTGGTAGAATAAATGCTATAAAAATGATCTTTTTACCACAACTGCTATATTTGTTTCAAGCTATTCCTTTCTTTCTCCCAAAGAGTTTTTTAAAAAAAATTGATAACATTGTCAATAGTTTTATTTGGGATTATAAAAATCATAGAATAAGTAAAAAACATTTATGTAAATCAAAAATAAATGGAGGATTAGTACTTCCAAATTTTTTGTACTATTTTTGGGCAGTCCAGATTAAGAATATGAATTTTTGGTGGGTAAATTTGGATTACGAACCAACGTGGTTAAAGATGGAAAAGGAAGATTGTTTACCTTTTAATGTAAGTTCAATTCTTTTTGCGCCAAGAGAAATACAAAATAAAATTTATAGGAACAACCCTATAATTCATAGCAATAGACGTATTTGGAAACAAATAGTTAAGACTTTATGTTTGGATAATTTGTCACTTAAACTACCAATTATGAATAACCCTTTATTTAAACCCTCTATATTAGATAGGGGGTTTAGACAATGGGAGGATTTAGGTATTTATAGGATTGAACATCTGTATAGAAAGGGAAAATTTATTTTATTTCATGAGTTACAAGAAATTTATGGGTTACCACCACATAATTTGTTTAGGTATCTACAAATTAGAGATTATATTAAGTCTAACACACAAGATTATAAAATTAAAGAACCAGGATTATTAGATGAAGTATTTAATAAACATCCAAATTCAGAAAAATTTATAGCTTATATATATAACCTTATTTTGGATAGGGAGAATCCAACAACAGAAATATACCGTCAAGCATGGGAAAATGAAATTGGTTTATCTATAACAAAAGAATCTTGGGAAGAAAGTTTACAACGCATACATCGCTGTTCATTAAACGCGAGGCATACATTGATACAATTTAAAGTTTTATATAGGTTACATTATTCAAAAACCAAATTAAATAGAATTTTTCCTAATGTCTCTCCTATTTGTGATAAATGTCAGAATTTAGAGGCTAATTTAATACATAGTTTTGTAACATGTTCAAAACTTAGTTATTATTGGACAGAAATCTTTAGAGTTATATCTGAAGTTCTTAGAGTTAAACTGGATCCAGGACCAAAGTTAATAATATTAGGAATTCCGGATTCACAATGCGTATTAACAGTAAATCAAAGAATTTTCTTAGATTACTGTTTGATAATAGGGAAAAAAATAATATTGAAATTTTGGAAGGGAACATTAACCCCCATAATTAAAATGTGGACAGCAGAGATGTTGGAGACTTTGTATTTGGAAAGAATCAGATTTGTCCTAATGGACAAATGTGAAATCTTTGAACAAATATGGTCTCCATATATACAATATTTGAAGGGCTAGCTGTTCTTGGCATTACTACTCAATGGGTACTAGACAGGATTTGACGAAAAAAATATGGATTTTCTAATTGGGTTTTGTGTACACGTCTCCGCAATACGACGTTATAATTACAATACATTTTGTTGTGTCTATCTTAAATATTCATATTATACCATATATTGTTCATAAAGGGGAATTATATATATATACTGAATAGATATATACTAAGTAGTGTTTGTTTTCTTTTTCTTTTTTTTTCTCTTTGACTTTTTATCTTTGTTTATTATTCAAACACAATCATTTTCTTTCTTTTTTTTTTTGATTTAAAGTCTATTCCTTTTTTCTTATTCTTTCTTTATTTCTAAAAAACAGAAGATAATAATAGCGAATATGATAGTTGTACATTTACTGAATTACGTTGGTATTTGTAAATTTGTTTTACTACTTGGAAATTACTATAACTAATAAAAATATTATTAATGAAAAAAAAAAAAAAAATAATAATAATAATTTTTGTACTATTTAAAACCAAAATTCCTCAGTGTTGGTTACATTTTACATGAAAAATGTAATAGAATCATTTTGTGCTCTCTACACTGAATCCTGATTGATCATAGGCATACAAGGAAAGGCTAAGTCTGACTGGAGAGACTTAGTTTATTTTCCCTGGAGTGGGGAAGGTTGAGAGAAGACATGATAGTGGTATATCAAATTATGATGGGTATAGATAGACTACTAGAAATGTTTCCCTATATCAGAGATAGATAAAATGAGTGGATATCAATTTAGGGAAAGGGGTGAGAGATTTTAAGAGGATCTTTTTTTACCCAGAGAGTTGAGTATCTGGAATTCACTGCCTGAGAGAGTGGTAGAAACAGTTGCTGACAGCATTTAAGAAGTAAATGAAGACTTGAATCACCCCTAGGCAAGGAAAGCTGAAGGCCAAGTGCTGGAAGATGGGACTAATATGGATGAATGTCCTTTGGTCAGCATGGTAGTGTTGGGCCAAATAGCCTGTTTCCATGCTGCATTCATCTAAAAGGTATTCAGTTAAAAGTATGCCAAAGTTCATTTAACGCTAATTGATATTTCCAAGGAGAGAATTCAATCAATTGTATATTTACATCATTAAATCTTGCAAATATTTTAAATGGTAACTGGCATCGCTTTTGAAGTGATGGTACTATTGTTATCTAATGGCAGGGTGGCTTAGAAAATAGTAGTAAAAGGAAATTGTACTAATATGGACATTTATGGTGAATGTCAACCTTTACTGTATTGGCTCAAGGACCAATGTGCTTTGTAACATGGCACTACAACCATAATTATTACATGAAGCATTGGTATTTAACACAAAGGAACTATTGTCTCTGATTTAAATTAGTTCACAAGCTCCAGCTTGTAATTTAGAAAACAGGCTATATAAAGTAGAAAATCACTATCCTTTACGATCTTTAAGTTCCAGCAAACTTTTGTTTACCATCTCTGTATTAAAATTGTTTTGGTGATACAAAAGTGAATGGTTTTGCAGATAGTGAAGATGGTTATGAAAGATTGCAGCAGGATCTGGATCGATTGGCCAGGTGGGCAGAGAAATGGTTGATGGAATTTAATACAGAGAAGTGTGAGGTGTTGCATTTTGGGATGTCGAACAACTACACAGTAATTGGTAGACCTCTTGGTAGTGTTGTGGAGCAAAGGGTTCAGAAAAGATTTACATGGATGTTTCCAAGACTAGAGGGTGTGAGCTATAGGGAGAGGTTGAGTAGGCTGGGTCTATTCCATGGAGTGCAGGGGGATGAGGGGGTACAAAATCATAGAGGAATAGATTGAGGTGTACAAAATCCTGAGAGGAATAGATACATGGAGTCTCTTGCCCAGAGTAGGGGAATCGAGGACCAGAGGACATAGGTTCAAGGTGAAGGGGAAAAGATATAATAGGAACCCGAGGGGTAATTTTTTCACACAAAGGGTGGCCGGTGTATGGAACAAACTGCCAGACTATCCCATCATTTAAGAAACAGTTAGACAGGTACATGGATAGGACAGGTTTGGAGGGATATGGACCAAGTGTTGGCAAGTGGGGCTAGTGTAGCTGGGACATTGTTGGCCAGTGTGGGCAAGTTGGGCTGCAGGGCCTGTTTCCACATACTATCACTCTATGACAACTAGTGGTGAACACAGAAGAACTTAGTGAGATTGCATACTTTTTATAATTTAGGATTAATCACGATGATTTCCGTATTAGCAACACCTGGTCTGACAGCTTTAAATTAAACTATGGAATGGAAATCATAGAACGTGTTAGTCTATGTCCCATAACTCCATTCCTGACTTTGGTTTAAAATGAGTAATGCATACTGCTTAATTATGTTCTCTCCATATTTTAAGCAGCAAAACGTGCATAAGATTGGACATTCTGAAAGTATGGACACAAGTGTATAGTTAAGATGAAAAACAGGAAATATTTTTAAAATAATAAATAAAAATGTGAGAAATACTAGACCGGCATTTGCCAGTAATATTTGAACATGGATTGATATTGCTCGCTAAAATTGTACTTCAAAGTCACTACTGGTGTCATCCCTCTTTTTCAAAATAGTCATAGTCTTTCTTTTTGCAAGAGAGCAAGCAAAACTTCCGCCTAATAATTTAACCATATGACAATACTTCTGTATTTCACAACAAATCCCAAGTTATACTCTGGAGCATTAGTCTAGACTTTTATGCTCAAGTCTTTGAATCAGCACCTAAAACTTTCATAGACCACAATCAGTGACAAAACATCCGCCTAATAATTCTCCACGCTGATGGCCCAAAAGAATGTGTTCTTGGCCCCTTACTATACTCCCTATACATATGACTCTGCGGCCAAATTCTGCTCTAATTCCATTTACAAGTTTGCCGATGATTCCACCATAGTGCGTCGGATCTGGAACAATGATGAGACGGAGTACAGGAAGGGGATAAAGGGAGTTAGTACCATGGTGTCAAGACAACAAGCTCTCCTCAATGCCAGCAAGATGAAAGAGCTAGTTATTGACTTCAGAAAACAAGGTGGTGTACATTCCCCAGTCTGTATCAATGATGCCTATGTGGAGATTGTTGAGAGTTTAAATTCCCTAGGCATAGGTATCACCAACAATTTGTCTTTAACCAACTATATTGAAGCTACGTCTACGAAAGCACACCATCTCCACTACTTCCTCCGAAAACTCAGGAAGTTCGGCATAACTCCAACTAACTAACTTCTACCGATACACCATTGAAAGCATCATGTTAGGATGCATCACAACTTGATATGGCAACAGCTCTGCCTAAGATCACAAGGAAGTGCAGAGTTGTTCATGTAGTGCAATCAATTATACAACACCCCCACCTCCCCATTCCTGTCAACTCCATCTACACCATGTTGCCGTAGGAAAGCAGCCAACATAGTCAAGGGCCATTTATCTCTCATTCCCTCTTCTCCCCTAACCTGTCTGGCCAAAGATACAAACATTTGAAAGCATATACTACCAGATTCGGGAACAACTTCTTCCCCTCTGTTATCAGACTACTGAATTGTCCTCTCATCAGCTATGACTATACTCCTGATTTCCGAACCCACAATCCATTGTGGCCATCAGGATTACTTTTATTTATGTACATTTTCCATGTAGTTATTTTGTTATAATGTTGAAACACTATATTCTGCACTCTGGTATTTTTCTCTTTGCACTAACTATTCTATAGGTGCATGACTTGTATAGTGTGATTTGACGCAAGTTTTCCACTGTATCTTTGTACACGTGGACCATAACATACCAATGCCAACTGAGCTTCAGTTGACATTCACAAAGTTTTATTTCCCCTGTTCTTATCAAACATGGCATTATTGGAGTTAAAATCAAATTAAGATGCATTATTGGAGTTAACATCAAATTAAGATGATGACAAACTCTGTAATTTTAAACAGATTCTACTACTGAACATTATTTCTTGGTTATCTTTTGAAGCAACCAAAAAGCCTTGTTGGTCAGCATCTGGTGGATGCAAAAGATAGAAGAGAATTTGTTTAAGGTTTGAAATAACATTTGATATATATGAGCCAGTAAAATGTTCATCGTTCAGAATTGCCTTGCAGAGCTATGTCCTGTGGATGCAAAACCACTTTTGATCATTAAATCTTTGCCAAGGACAATTCAAGCTTAATGTTACAATGTTTATGTGCCATGCTATTTTGTATGAAACATCTTAATATTTCAAGAACACAAAAAATAGTTTACAAGTTTAATGGTCTGGCTTCTTTAAGTTTATGTTTTATGCAGAGCTGTGAGCTTTAAAATATTGAGAGAAAATTAGAATCTAGATCTTTAAATGTTTTCACATTCATGACATACTCATTTGTAAAAGAGAGTTTGCTTAAGTTTCTGAATTAATTTTAGTCATGAAGTGAAGTAATTCTGCAAAATTATGGTAAACTTTCCAATAGATTATTTAGTTTTTGTTTATATTCTTAATTCTTCCATATAAATTATGAAAAAATTCCTTCTAATAACAATATTTTGGTGTGAAAGGATATAATTTAACTTCAAAGATGTCTACTTGTGTAAATTCCAGTCACAAATGGGGTGGCAATGAATGAAGGTGATGTGTTCTTTCATCCACTGTAAGGATGGAGAGGAAATCCAAGATTTAGTCTTTTCATGGCATATTTACACAATGTATGTATTGAAATTGGAACATTTTGCTGTGCTCCCATTTATGCACCTACATGGGCGAGGGAAAGCTCAAAAGGAAAAAAAGGGTAAATCATGTTTCAAATGTTTTTGTTTTAAACATTTTTTAAAATATAAGTGTTGCTGGAATTAAATGAAATAAACAATATTATTTAGAGCTACTTGCATTACATTTAAATTGGATCCAAGCAAAAATACAAGGCTGGGTATAACAAGAAAAAATGTAGAAGGAATGCAAATAGTTTCAGTTGAAATATTCACGTTAGCAATTAAAACTTAGCTATACAAACTGGCTTTGTTCAATTTTATGACAGAAGAATGTTATTAAACATTCATTTACCCAGACCTAATATAAATTAATAATTTGATTGGTAAATCTGTGACTGCATAGAAGCAAGGACATAAATTAATATTTAATATATATACAATGGTTGGATTCAGCAGTTTGACAATGTGTGCATTCACTTGGTCAAGAGTGCACATTGTAACGTGATTTCTATTTAAGTAAACACTATGTCAAAGTAGAAGAGTATTTATTCGTCAAGAATAACATTAGTGCAGAATTTATTCTGAGCAGTGGTGAAGCTGGGAAGTAAAACTAGGCATTCACTATTCATTTTGTGTTACACACAATTCAATATAGATGCAGTCAAATCTGTATTAATTGATGTTTTTCAAGTGCAGTCAATCATATTGTTTTATTTTGAATATCTGGCCTACTAACGTTAGAGGAGCCTGCATACTTAAGGGCCTGTCCCACTGTACGAGGTAATTTAAGAGTTCTCCCCTGATTCGAGCTCGTGTAATGTACGTAGCGGGTACGTAGGAGCTTGTGGATGTCACGTAGCGGCTCGTACGAGTAACGGTAGGTACTCGGGAAATCCGGTAAACTCGTGACGTTTGTTCAACACTGAAAAATGTCCACGAGTAAAAAAATACTCATGATGAAAAAAATTGTTACTTTTTACTCGTACGAGCCCCTACGTACCCGCTACGTACATTACACAAGCTCGAATCAGGGGAGAACTCGGGAGAACTCTTGAATTACCTCGTACAGTGGGACAGGCCCTTTATGCATCATGGCATCTGTTAAACTGAATGGGTGAAATTATATTGGTTTAAATTATTTGTCAGTTTTTGTATGCTTCAATTCTAAAAATATTAAAGGAAAATTCCTGTTCGTATTGTCTTCAAGAATAATGACTGCAATTTTGCTTAGCATTATCACTGCGCTTATAGCCTTTTGGTGAATTCCCTTAGAATAAAACGAAAGCCACAAAAAGTATAAATCAGAAAATGTCAAAATGTTGGGCCATTAATGACTGCCTGGCCTCGATTCATTGGCAATGATGAAAATATTGTAGAATGGAAACCTTCATTATTGTAAGGGAGTATAGGTAGAGGTCCAAAAAGGAAATGGAATAAGGTCAAGTTTAAGCCAATTATTTTTTTTAATTCCACATTAGTTTGATTTATTTCAGGAAGTTCAGGTTGCAGTTAGAAATGGAATTTCACATAAGTTAAAACAAATGTACAGACAAGCTATATTTTCCATTTATTAGGGCAAGGGTATATTTGAAATATCTTCTAGTTAATAGAGTTTTTGAAAATAAGTAAGAATTGGGAAAGTTTTGCCTGGAGTTAAAAGTGGCAGATTCCATTACTGTTCTTGAATAAAATATATTAGTTGATTGTGCAAAGTATGTACTGTGACTTAAAGGATTACTGAAGCCCATAAAGTTACTGAGAGGGCAGAAAGTGACTTGCATTATTTTTTCAGATAACTAACAGCCTTTGAGTATTGAAGTTCATTCATTTGTGTGCTTAGAGGTATTGCATCTGCAGCCAGTTTCCATGCCTGTGTTTTGAATGCATTCCTCATTACTCCAGAGTTTGTGCAGCCCTGGCACATTTCTGGAATCTCGCTCCAAACAGCTTGAAATGTGCACATCAATGGAAAATAATGTTTTCCAAAAAGAAGTTCTGTACCATGAAGTTTGCCGCTTCCAGTAATACCTGAAGTATTTGTTTTAAATAGAGTTTTTACTCTTACCAATGTGGAGGGAAAATCAAAACATGAAACAAGCAGTAACCTATTGATTCCCTTTAGGAGAGAGAAAATGGTCTTAGTTTACATCCAGTTACTGTACTTGTTAATTTTCTTTGGCTCTATTGCATCATTTCTTATTGAAAATTTAAATTACAGTTGCAACTTAGAGTTGGAAACACAGTATTTCAGTTTTATAGTTTGATTTCAGAGAAAATGTTAACATCCCAAGCATGTTGAAGTCGCAGCATGCTGCTACCAATACCTTTTATGGGTTAGGGGGAGGGGAAAAGTCTAAACTGCCATCTGCCCTTTCTCACTGGGAGGACAGTCAATCAGCAGAGAAAAACCCGATACAGATCTTGGATGCCTATTTTCCCGCCTGATTTAGTTTCCAAGCAAGCCTTTCAATGTCTACCCAACAGTCCTGTCCAAACCAGCCAAACCATGCCCTTATCTACAGTTGTGCAAAGCAAGTAATACATCATAGAATCAGTTGTCCCGGGTTTTCAGTAACCAGTCATGGACGTTTAAAAATATTCATTTATTCATGCTCCTCTTGGTCTGTGTAAGTTAATGGCCTAGTCGTTTTCCATAGCATATTTTGATATCGACAATGTCTGTAACTGAAAGTGGACACGATTCCAGTTCTAGCTTCAATCTTAAAGTGCTTGCCAATATTGGATTATTTATAGACAGAAGTAACTGCAGATGCTGGTTTACAAAAAGAAGGCATGAAGTGCTGGGGTAATTCAGTGGGTCAGGCAGCATCTATGGAGGATATGCTTCGAGTCAGGACCAATCTTTAGAGACTGAATGTCACCTATCCATGTTCTCCAGAGATGCTGCTTGACCACTAAAGCATTTGTGTCTTTTTTTGGATTCTTGACCTGCTTGATTTCCATTTTTTTCTCTCTCTCTATTCCCGATTAACTGAATGATGTTTCACTGGCTACAGGAAGATTTGCATTAGACACCATTTAAAATTATGTTGGTGTTTGTTTGAACCAGGTCCCCCCTACTGGACTCAACCAACTAAGATGGAAAAGAGATTGCATGCCGTGCCAGCAGCCAACACTGTAAAGTTTCGCTGTCCAGCTGGAGGGAGTCCAAAACCAACCATGCGATGGTTAAAAAATGGCCGGGAGTTCAAACCTGAATATCGAATGGGTTCATACAAGGTAAGTTCCATTTCTCTTATTTATAATAGCACAAACTTTATAAATACACAACAGACATTAAATAGAAAAATGAGCACCAGCCCACAGTTTTCCTGAAGAACCTTTTATTAACTTGCCTCTAATTTAGTTTAATGTAACAGAAAATCTTGAAAATTAATTTACATTGTCACAAACCATATGGGAAACCAGTATGTTGCTGGAGGTTTGCGGTGAAGGTGACTTGGCTAGATTCAGTGCAGTGGTTTTTACACTTGGCAGAAGCTGTGCGATCATGCAGGTTTTTACTTGTGCACACAGTTTTTTTAATTTTAAAAGTAGACGGTTGTGTTTGTGCCTTCCTCGTGTACAACAGTAACGTTCAGTTATAAAGTACCTTTAATGTGGAAAGGGCATCCTCCTTTACTCGACAAAAAATGGGTCCTCATCCAAAAGAGGTGTCTGTAGGAGGAGAAGCATAAGCTTGATCAAAGAGCTTGGTTTCAAGAGGGATAAAGAGGTGCAGAAGCTGAGTGTTCTGGAGTAGATGTTGCAGAGAGTCTGCAATCAATGATGCAAGAAAGGATGCACAAGAAAAAGAAAAAATCAATGAAGTTTGTTATGTTTAAAAAGGTAATAAAGGTAGAGAAGGGGTCGTTGAGGAATTAGAACAGGAGATAAAAATATTAAGACGGGGGAGATTGGTCTACCATTAAATTACCGAATGGATAATTCGGATGGGTAAAATTAACAGAAGGTGGCGGAAGCACTGGGTAATTGGGAGCTGTTTCTCAGATGAAACAGTGTTCAGCAAACAGAATTATATTTTTTTGTCCAATTATCACAAATAAAATTGTCAGGGCTAAGTCAGCCAATCCAGGCATTCAATAACCCAAAATGTCGCCTATCCATGTCCTCCAGAGATGCTGGCTGACCCACTGAGTTACTCCAGCACTTTGTGTTTATTCAAATAAATCTGATTGACTCTGCTGCTCACCGAACCGCGAGCTTGCTTATGCTTTTAACCCCCTCTGTTAGGGTAATAAAATCATACGGATATCTTCTACACCCAAGTCTGAAATGAAAGGTGACCTCAGATTTTATTACTGCACCTCTCGCATACATACTGTGATTCTGATCCTGCAATAACTGGGTGTATGTAGCCTCTACCTAATGTTTTGGCACGGTATTGGAGCCAATTTCTGGATTCAGTGGAACTGGAAGCTGCCAGCATCAGATTAGCTCCCAGTGGTACCCCATTTATGATTGCATATCAGCTTAATGAAACAAAAAGTCAGATGGGAATTTTAACTATCACAGCCAATACACTGCCACTTGTACTCTGGACCTGCAAAGTTGAAAATTGCTAAGTATTTCTCTTAGCAATGATGCAGGAACAGTGTGTACAGTCTGAAGGTTTTGTTCAAGTCAACCTTGAATATAATCAACCCCCCCCCCCCCCTCGCATATGCCCACCTGCCAAGCTTTGTCTTGTTCTCCCCTCTTCCAGCTTTCTTCCCCTCCCCCACAGTCAGCCTGAAGAAGGGTCCCGACTTGAAACGTCACATATCCATTGTCTTCTGAGAGGCTGCTTGACCTGCTGATTTACTTAAGCACTTTGTGCCTATTTTTACAATAAGATGCTTCTGTAGCTATGATAACTGTACATTTAATAAAGTATCCATGTCACACATTTTGAAGAAAATAGATTAATGTTTGAATTCATGATCTGTGTCACGTCTGTATGTGTGGTAAACCTGTTTAGATTTCTGGACGTTACACTGCGTTTGATTTTCACATGTTGCTAATGTACTGTAAACACTAGAAAATAAGGAACTTTGTTTACAAAAGCAGATGGAGGGTTTTTGCATTTCAGTGCACTGCTTTTCAAACTGTTTGACTACAGGACCTAGCATCTGCCAAATGCTCTGTCTGCAAGATAGAGTCTCTCTTTCAATAATGAGTGTCAAGTCAGTCATAAATCAAATAAAGGAGGGTGCCAGGCATCAAACCTACTATACATGAAACAACCATGTTTAGTCTGGTTTGTACAAGTTAAAATTAGTTTGTTTATTAGAAAAAAACAGTGATGTTAAGTTTTTCTTGTACAGACTGTGCATGAAGCATGTTTGGTACCTACAGCTCTATGGATTTATGTCTAAATTGGAATTTGGTATCTAAAACTCACACATAATTAATTTTTCAAGATGTAAAAGAACCTTTCATTTCTGGGGATATCACAGTGTAGTTATGGCAGTTTGGTCCTTATCTCTCAACACTTTGAAAATTGTTTTCACATAATGAGAAAGTGACAGAACAGACCTCACACTATGAATGATTCATTGTGTGGAATGCACAAGGTCAGCCTTTTACCTGTCTACTGATTTCTTAGTGGAAAGTTTATCAATGAAATGTAAAATGTCAAGGAAAGCAGGTGGTTTTATTGATATTGCATCTGCTCTTAAACCTGGCCTGATACTGGATTCAAAACAATTGCTTAATTTTAAATTGTTTCACGGACTGATATTTGAAATGACCAAAACTGCATACTCGTTGTGTAGAATTTCCAAGTGAGTTTCAAATTTCTGGACTCAACATTGAGTTCAACAATGTCAAATCATGATCACCATTTTATTTTGTACTCTGGATGTCAATAATGATTCCAATAGCATTGACAATGTCAAGGCCCAAAATGTGATTCTTTGGTCTTTGTTTCCCTCCCCAGCCTCTTTTCACATAAAGTATGTTTTATCTCTCACCAATTCTGACAAAAGGCCAACAACTCTTTTTAGCTCCCTCTCCACAACGTTGACTGGCCTACTAAATATTTTAAGCATTTTAGTGTTTATTGCAGCAATATGCTTACATGTTAGGCAGCATCTGTGATGAAATAAAATCACATTTCAGGTCAATGACAATTCATTAGAACAGGAAAAGTGAGAAAACAAGCATGCGTGTATTCAGTTGCAAAGAGTGGCAGGGGTGGAGAGGGAATTTTTGTAATAGGGTGGAGACCAAGGTTGCCAGGTAACATAATTGCTTTCTTGCTGCAACTGTTCTTCTCATTTTCCTGGCTCTGATAAAGAATCATTGACTTACAAAGTTAACTTTGTTTCTCTTTCCATGGATGCTCTCTGGCCTGCTGAGTTTTTCTGGCATTTTCTGTTTTGAAGCATGGGTAGACATGATGTGTCGCATTACTCTGAGATCTTCAGAGTGCAGGCCCAATAGTTAGCTCTTCATTGAGTCATTTCATTTACAAGAAGCTGGTCTACCCTTAGCAAGTCCAGATCTTTAGAAACAAAAGGATCAATACCTGTCAAATGTCAAGAACCTGAAATGATAATCTTGTTTCTCCACATCCTGATCTGCTGAGTTTGAGTAACTACTTCATTTGAAATTTCCAATGTCCACACCATTTTATTTCTACAGTGCTGATCGGTGACTGCACACTATAAAGTGTATAGGGTAGGCTAATTAATCCATCAGTCCTTTTCGACCATACATCAACATCACCATGGTGATAAGTGAGCTAACTTTACACTTGTCCTAAATGGACTAAGTTGTCCATTTGCTTTAAAATAACAATTTTCAAAACCAATTGTGGAAGAGAGTTACAATAGATGAAGCTGCCAGGTAATTTTAATATTTGCTTTCATATATTTTTCTGTGGATGACTGGACCAACAGCATACACTCCTCCCCCCCACGCCACCATATCCAAATAAGGTAGTCCATCTTCTTGTTTTTGGCTTTGCTAAATAACTGGCTGTCTGTCTCAATGCATAAATCATTGTTCAGTAGATAGAAACAGCGGGTCAGACAGCAACTCAGCGGGTCAAGGCATAGAGAAAAGTGGAGAAAAGGCATAGGTGATGTTTCATGTCGAGACCCTTCTTCAGACTCAGCGTCTGCAGTTCCTTCCTACACATAATAATCATTAATCAGTGTTTTGAATGGTTGAAGATTTTTCTACATTGATCCTTTCAGGTTAACATACTGCTGTATCTCCCAATTAAGCTTGCCCTGCCTCCTGCCATTCAGTACCTGATCGAATTTCTGGCACTGTGGAAAAAGAATTGTTTGACTGTGTGCAGTATCTAATATCCAGGCTGTCTCTGCTATTGATATATAACTGTTAGTTTAAGGCAAAAGGAGGGAAGTAAGGCAAGGCTGATGATTGATTTCTAACCACACTGAAATTGTTATTATTAAGCTAAATTCTATAGGACCTTAAAATTAAGAACTAATAAGAAATTACAGCACAGCAGCAGCACATAATGAATACTCTGTTCTATGGCATCGTCTTCTGTTATAGCCCATTGGGCCCAAAATGGAAATTAATTTTTTTAATAAACGCTACCCATTCAATTCCAGGAGGCCAAGTTGAGGCAAATGCCTATAGGATTAAATCGTCACATTTAGTTCAGAACTAATGCAGGAATAAATGTATGAATAAATTAAACTAAATAAAATGAGGCATTCCATTAAGTTTATTTCAATGCAATTAAGACTCTCTGAAATCACTCTCAATTTTTTTTAACAGATTCGGCCTCCACACTGGAGTCTTATTATGGAAAGTGCTGTTCCATCCGATAAGGGGAATTATACGTGTGTGATAGAAAATCCCTATGGATCCATAAATCATACCTATCATCTAGATGTAGTTGGTAAGTTGACATATAATCACCAGGCACCAAGATGATGTTAAATGTTTCGTCAATATAGTACATGAGGGAATTGTTCAGCACACAGTTAGAACAAAAGTTAGAACATGACGATCTTTTCCACTACTGCCAACTGTACCGGATTCTAGTCATTGTTGGTTGCAGTAGAAGTAAAAAGCACAACCTTTAATATCTGTTTTTGGTAAAAAAATTATGGTTTTATTTTTGTGGTGTATTTTCTTACAGTAAAGAATTAATCAGCCAATAATTGCTGTTGATCATAAAACACGTTTAACTTTAAACAAAAACTCGCAGAACTACGTTTTTTGAAAATAAAATCATTCAGTTAGTTGCCATCTTTACAGCTGTGTTTTACCATGTTGCATTTGGTCCAATGAGAAGCAAATAGAAATATATCACTCAACAGAAAAGGTTCTGAAGTACATCGGTGGTTACCTTCTGCTGGAAAAATGCAGTTTGAAAAAAATTATTACAAGCAAAGAACTATGGTGGTTTTGCACAAAGCAACTAAACAATGACCTTTTTATTATCCAAAGCATTATTCATAGCTTTAACAATCACTGTTAGGAGAAATCTTAGTAAGATATGTAAACAGTTACTGCTTTGCCAAATCATAACCTCACAGTGTGCATTCATCCATGCAAGAGAAATCACAACAGAATACTTCAGAGCTGAATTGTCTTATTTCAATGACTATATTTTACGCAGCTTGCCTTTGGCCATCTTATTTTGGGGTACAAAATAAAATAACACTGTGCTGTCAAATCCTTCATCAGATTTTGTAGGTTAATTGGTCTCTGTTTATTGTCAGTTTATAAGGAATGGGATAACATAGAATTTTATACGGGTGATCCATGGTCAGCGTAGACTTGGTGGGCCAAAGGGCCTGTTTCCATGCTGTATTTTTAAACTAAAATTTAATTGTTTTAGTTTTTAAAGATTCAGCATGGAAACAGGCTCTTCCGCCCACCAAGTCCACTCCGACCAGCAATCCTCGCACATTAACACTACCCTACACACACTAGTGACAATTTTATATACATACCAAGCCAATTAACCTACAAACCTATACATCTTTGTGGTGTGGGACGAAACCGAAGATCTCGTAGAAAACCCAGGGTACACAAAAGGCTGGAGAAACTCAGCGGGTGCAGCAGCATCTAAGGAGCGAAGGAGATAGGCAACGTTTCGGGCCGAAACCGTTCTTCAGAAACTATCTTGTACAAAACCCACGCAGGTCACAGGGAGAATGTACAAACTCTGCACAGACAAGCACCCGTAGTCAGGATTGAACCCGGGTCTCTGAAACTGTAAGGCAGTAGCTCTACCGCTACGTCACCATGCCGCCCCATTGAACAAGGGATGAAATTTGATTCATACTGTAATGTACAATTTTTGTAGATTTTTTTCATGTTATGTTGCATTTTTATGGAATTTCATAAAAGTTGCTATGGAATAAGATGTAGTTTTATCTGAAAGGAACCACTCCATGGAAAAACATTGCAGCCAGAATGCAAAGGTAAATAAAACATTTTGTGAAATATTTTTGATTTTGTGACATTCAATGGTAAAACTATCTCAGTCAGATATATTATGCAAAGTTCACATTCATCTTCCAACTACTTATTTTTGTGCGTATTCATTAAAATAATGAATCTAACTGAAAACTCAAAGGTTATAACACCTTCAGTCCAGGAACCTCCTTCGGAGGTTTGCAAGACTCAATCTCTTGCAAAACCACCTGCCTTTTGACAATGTGGAACGTTTTTGTAAATTAAAATTGCAATCTAAAAATTGCTAAGATAGTGGTATGGAAATATTAATTGAATCTATCCAATTTTGCATTGATATGATTGACCGCGGAGTATTCACCAGTTGAAATTGGTAAATAATCAACATTGCATAAATGTACTTCCATAATTGTTTTGTCAAGCAAGACCATACATACGCAACAGAATGATTGGCATTCAGGTGAATGTATTCATTTGTTTTCCTATTTCTTATTTAACGTTCTTTCTTAGGTCCTTGGAATTGCACTAGTTGTTCTTCAGTGTGTTTGTGATTAGAAGTGAAACTCCCAATAATTGATGTACAAGCTGGGTGGCAGAGGGGTGTAACACGGTGGCGAAGGTGGGATTGCCAATTTTGGTGCAAAGGTGTCAAAGGTATTTTATTGTCACATGTACACATTAAGGTACAGTGATATGCGAATTAGCATACAGCCATACGAAAGAAAATAAATAAATAAAGGAAGTTAAATAAATAAATAAATAAATAAATAAAATTAAATAAGATAAAACGTGATCAGTTTCTAAGTGTCCTTGATAGCTAGGACGAAGTCCACAGATTGAAAACACAATGAACACCCAGCTACTTTTCATAAAAGACTTACATAGCTAGTAAATAGTAAAGTTTGAAGCAAATCCAGGGAGTTTTAAAAGTAGGCAATATGAGAGAAATATATTGAAATTCTAATTATTCTTGTATTGGGTCAGAGATGTTCAATTTCATTTCTCTCCCACCCCTGAAGACATTTTGGCTGCCATGTAATTTTTGATTTAATATTCACTTTCAGTATGATTAAAATTCCATATTTGAAGTTAACCTTGGCAGAATATCAAGTGCTGATCAAATGTTGATTAGGTGACGTAATTTTAAATGAGCAGTGGTTTTTCAAACATACATTACTTTTGAACTGAGGCAACAAGATCAAAAAAATTCAATAGTTTTTTTTACTAATGTCTTGGTTCAAAAACGTACTGTGTCTTTGGTTTTCTTAGTGAGTTTAATTTGATTATTTTAAAACATGAAAATATATTTAAAAATTACACATTATTCAGATTTCTTTAAAAATGATTTGATGGAAACAAGTCTGTGAGCTATGATGTCTATTGTAAGATGAATACCAGATTCCAACAGAAACACCAAAGGCTCACTTAGATGCACCAGTGATGATGGCTATTAATAAAGTCTTAGTTCTGGTATGAGTTTCATAACCGAGCCTCTTGCTTTGTGAATGATGCAATATTGAACTGTAACACTAATTCCTCCACAATTACTTTTCAAGTTGCATTGAAGGGTGGCTGAGCTAATTGTTTGCATTTATGTAGTGTGCAGCAACATTTAAGTCCATATACTAGTGCACCATTTAGGAATTTCCTGAACACTCTCTTGTTTATATTCTGTATCAAATAACCATGGCATAAACTGGAATAATCTCTTCAATTAGAGCGCACAATTTCATAGGTCATTGGAGGCTTGGGTTTAAACATCTGCTTTAGTTCACTGCCAAAAAGCCTACTGAACCTTTTGTACCAGTAACACTTTTTAAAACAGAGGAAAATGTAAACATCATGAACATTAATGTGCTGCTCAGCCGCCAAAATCCATCTCCGTAACTCTTTCATACTTTCATTGCAACATCCATTTGCAATTTGAACATGAAGTTATTGAAGATCATTCCAAAGTTTTAGAACCATTAATAAATATATTACACAATGTCTGTTTTAAACTATTCTCATTAGATTTAGTGTCTTTGGTTGTAGTCCCTGATTATAATTTGTTGTGTTTGAACTTGTTCAATCTTTTCAATCTGATCATTTGTAAATCTTTGGTGTTCCATTGCTTCTGTTTCTGACAACAAATCTATTATTTCATCATAATGGAATATCATGAGGTCAATCTTGTATCTTCTCCAACCTTCTTCCTTCCCAACCCCCATGCCCCTCTCCCTACCCTCCCCAAACTATTGTTTGCATCGATGCTCTCAATCGGGGGGGGGGGGGGGCAAATTTGTTACAGAACTTCTGAGGTTTTAAAGCATTGGCATGACCACGAGGGCTTATTTCTAGCTGTGTATCCCCCAGAAATCTGCGTGCTTTCAAAGCTGCCTGACTACATTTTCCAGCTGTCGCTATTCTTTGTGACGTCTCTGTCTTCAATTTATTGTCACTGTGTTTTCATTGAGCATCTTTTTTTTAAATGTGAGAATACTTGACACAATGAACATACTAGTGAGAAATGTGACTCATATTTTCATAGAGATTGTTTGCAAGTCTTCAGTGTCAACCAAGTGACTACTTATGAAATGCACCAAATATAAATTATTGTGTTAACCAGTTGGATGAGATTCCAGAGCAGTGTGCATTGTTTGGTGAAGTTTTAGCATAATTAAAATAATTATCCTAATACCTTAGATTGGATATTAAAAGTTCTCAGTTGGCCTCTGGCAGTAAATCATTGCAAAAACAACAGAGATTGTATTTCTATCCACATTCCCAACAATATGATGAGTCATTTGAGGCCATTAAAGTAGGATGCCCAAGGACTGTCTCACTTACATGCATTCAACTCAGTTTCACCTCGAGAGGAAGTGGATAATTTATCACGTTATGAACAGAAAATATAGCCAGGAACAGGTAATGGGAGGATAGGCTGAAATTTTCTGATAAGGGGGAACAATAATTTATTGTTTTAAGCCACCATTGCTTAGACCATATATTTGCTTTAAGAGGCCAGTGTCTTTATGTTCAAAAAAATCTATTTGCATTAATTCAAGCAGAGTTTATAAAGTTAATAGTGTTCCTTCCTATTAAAAATAGTTAAAAGATATGTTATTTTTTTCACCAAAATGCCAAATTGTGATGTATATTGGATGCATTAAAGCTAAATATATACCATAGCATGTAGCCGATTTTATATTTGCGAAGGCCTTTTTATTAAACATTTATGTTCAGTGACCTCCATAATGTTTGGGACAAAGACCCATCATTTATTTATTTGCCTCTGTACCCCACAATTTAAGATTTGTAATAGAAAAAAAATCACATGTGGTTAAAGTGTACATTGTCAGACTTTATTAAAGGGTATTTTTATACATTTTGGTTTCACCATGTAGAAATTACAGCTGTGTTTATACAGAGTTCCCCCATTTCAGGGCACCATAATGTTTGGGACACATGGCTTCACAGGTGTTTGCAATTGCTCAGGTGTGTTTAAATGCCTCCTTAATGCAGGTATAAGAGAGCTCTCAGCACCTCGTCTTTCCTCCAGTCTTTCCATCACCTTTGGAAACTTTTATTGCTGTTTATCAACATGAGGACCAAAGTTGTGCCAATGAAAGTCAAAGAAGCCATTATGCGACTGAGAAACAAGAAATAAACTGTTAGAGACATCAGCCAAACCTTCGGCTTACCAAAATCAACTGTTCGGAACATCATTAAGAAGAAAGAGAGCACTGGTGAACTTACTAATCACAAAGGGACTGGCAGGCCAAGGAAGCCCTCCACAGCTGATGACAGAAGAATTCTTTCTATAATAAAGAAAAATCCCCAAACATCTGTCCGATGGGTCAGAAACACTTTTCAGGAGTCAGGTGTGGATTTGTCAATGCCCACTGTCCGAAGAAGACTTCATGAACAGAAATATAGAGGCTACACTGCAAGATGCAAACCACTGATTAGCCACAAAAATATGATGGCCAGGTTACAGTTTGCCAAGAAGTACTTAAAAGAGCAACCACAATTCTGGAAATAGGTCTTGTGGAGAGATGAGACAAAGATTAACATATCAGAGTGATGGCACGAGCAAAGTATGGAGGAGAGAAGGAACTGCCCAAAATCCAAAGCATACCACCTCATCTGTGAAACACGGTGGTGGGGGTGTTATAGCCTGGGCATGTATGGCTGCTGAGGTTATTGGCTCACTTATCTTCATTGATGATACAAGTTCTGATGGTAGTAACATAATTAATTCTGAACTGTATAGACACATCCTATCTGCACAAATTCAAATAAATGCCTCAAAACTCATTGGCCCGCAGTTCATTCTACAGCAAGACAATGATCCCAAACATACTGCTAAAGCAACAAAGTAGTTTTTCAAAGCTAAAAAATTGTCAATTCTTGAGTGGCCAAGACAATCACACGATCTGAACCCAATTGAGCATGCCTTTTATATGCTGAAGAGAAAACTTAAGGGGACGAGCCCCTAAAAAAAGAATAAGCTAAAGATGGCTGCAATACAGGCCTGGCAGAGCATCACCAGAGAAGACACCCAGCAACTGGTGATGTCCATGAATCGCAGACTTCAAGCAGTCATTGCATGCAAAGGATATGCAACAAAACACTAAACATGACTACTTTCATTTACATGACATTGCTGTGTCCCAAACATTATGGTGCCCTGAAATGGGGACTATGTATAAACACTGTTGTAATTTCTACATGGTGAAACAAAAATGTATTAAAATAGCCTTTATTAAAATCTGACAATGTGCACTTTAACCACATGTGATTTTTTTTATTACAAATCTCAAATTGTGGAGGATAGAGGCAAATAAATAAATGATGGGTCTTTGTCCCAAACATTACGGAGGGCACTGTATATGAGCAATCAAGGTGGTACATAAAATAATATTTTGCTCTCAAACTAAATTTTCCCTTCTAGAATGTGTGGTTTGTTCTTTTTCCCCAAAACTGCTCAATCTTCCCCATTTGAGTTTTACATTGGTAGGAGTTGTTTTAACATTGCTATAACTTGGTCTTGCATACACTTAAAATTTAGCTCTTGTGGAGTAAAGAGAAAATACACCCTCTGAGGAAAATGTATAAATCTGTAGCTGTACTTTGGTGGTGTCTGAGAATTTCCAAATGCCCCACTGCTGAGTGGCCCCAACATGCAATTTTGACAGGCCAATATATAGCTGTTGCCTAAATCCTGACAGTAATGTGTCTAACTTTGACATATTTACCTCAGAGCATGGCGCTTAAAACAAGAAGAGACTAGGCCCAAAGCACAAAGGAATTTACACTACAACATGCTCTCAGGCATTTTGTTGTTAGGTGAATAAAGAGTCTTTATTAAATCCATTGACAATTGAAGGTATGTGATTTACACCTGGCACTGGCTTTGGTTGCATAGCTATAAGCGATAATTATGCAAATTATCTTGCAGAGAATGCAATTATTGTAATGTTATTTGACAAGGCCCTAGCTCATAGTAATTTGAGGATGCTAGCAGAATGGTGACACATTTAATGAAAATTCACCTTATTTTTTGTCTCAGTGCTTTACAATATAGGCTGTATTCCTTTATCTGTTTTATGCTTTAATCTTCATACTGTGTTTAGTGAACTTCATTTCACACTGTCTTTTTTAATTTATTCCGAAGTTACAATAATTATTTGCTTTCAGCTTGGTTTAATTTCGTGGAACATCTTGCCGTGTGAGCACTTTTTCACAAAAAGTAAAATATATAACAGTACTACAAAGCTGAGCCAGATTGTACATTTGATAAAAATGAAGACTTTTATATTTAAGTTGGTCATCTGGCATAGATTGTGCTGAGTATAAAATATCACATACAATGTTTCCACTGGCTGACTTTAAAATGGCATTGTTTTTGCTGCTTTATTTACAGGTTTTAGAAGAAAAAGGAAAGCTAGTATGCCATTTTGATTTGCAGCTTGTCTGTAAACTATACAAAGCTGACTTTCAGATATTATTGAACGACAGACAGAAAAATGGCTCAGTTTCAGTATAGACTTGCTTCATACTCTGGGAAAATGAACTAAACTAAGTTGTACACTTCCTGCCCTCATTTTTAAAAAAAATTATTAACAAAAGAAATATGCTACAGAGAAGTTAAAATGTCAGAACATGGAAAGTTACATTACAAAAGTAGAATAATTTATTACACTTTGTTTAACTAGTTACAGTTGTAAAGACTGAAATTACTTGGAAATAGTGGTTAAGATGTAGAATAGTAGTTTTATTTATGACTAAAATGACCATGAATATTAGTCATGTGCAGGTTAGTGTGACCACAGATGTTCCAGACCCTCTAATGATGTCTGAATGTAATATTAGTCAGGTCAGTTTGACCTTAATGGTGTCTCAAAATGATCTTCTAGCTGACTTGAATCTCTAAAATCTGGTATCCATCATTTTGTTTTTATTGAAACCCTCTTTATACTTCCTGCCTCAGTATTGGGATTGAGCCATTAACTTCTCCTTGCCTGCCACCTGCTCAAAAGTTAGTCATTAGAAAGTACACTTCCTTCATACTAGGATAGTGGTGGTGAACTCAAAAACAGGGGAACACTAACCCTAGGAAGATTGCAAAATACCAATTCTATCATTCAGTATATCGTACTGAATTTTCTTAATTTTCAGGTGAAAGCGATAAATCGTCTCCTGACCACCCCCTATTTAAAGAAAATAAAACTATTGGGCGTAAATTAAGCTTAGATGCCAGAAGAAAACGGATGATTGGAAGTTGGCAGCTTATTTTTCCAATGAACAGGAAAATGCTGTAAAAAGAGCCATTGATTTGCTACTGCACATTTTGCATCACTGCCTAAGGCAGGTTTATGTCATGTTCCTTCATTAATGTTAGTAATGGAATAAGGTAAATAATTTACTGAATTCAGCACAGATTTCATTTCAATTCTAATCAGAGACATGGGCAGAATAATGGGGAGTTCATGGGATTCCAGAGTCCTGCGCAACACTCTTTATTTGAAGGCCCTAGACTGTGCTCCAGATAAAATGCATGATTGAAAGTCAATGCAGATGAAAAATAAATACCAATGTCTGCTCTTGGAGTGCCATGTAAAGGCGATTGTTAGTGTAGTTTTGAGTCGATTGGTGCAATCAGCTTGGCTGCTCATTTTGCACCCTTATCCATCTCCTTGCTGGTTTTACTTATCATTGACTGACCTGAAATTCTGAATGCTGCATTTCAGAATCATATGTATGTCAAGGGAATCAACCGAAATTGCCCATTGCAACATTTTCATATCCTTTAAGCAGCTAGTTTATAAGCTACATTTAGAGAGGCTTCTGGTTATAGTGCCATGGTAAAACTGTATGTTAATTAAAGTGAAACCTTCGAAATGAAAAGTAAATTAAAAAGATTTGCCAGTCTATGTAAGTAACCTCCCATTCCTGCAACCATTCTAAATAATCTCCTCTGTACTTCATTATTGCATTCATATATTTTCTAAAGTGTGCTTCCCAGAAATGGACACACTACTCTTTATGGAACCAAACCATTATTTTGTATACCTCCAGCTGTTTTTATTTGTGCCCAACCACCCCAAGGTCCCTGTTAATTGCACCTCTTTATCATTTATAATAAAATCTCATGCTCTTAATGCTTGCGCCCTTAACATACAAAGATCTTCATGATAAATTTGTGTCAACTTTTAAATAAGTTATATCTTCGGTTGACATTTAGTACATTTTATAAATTATAAATTGATTAGTGAGTTGTATATGCAGTTTACATGCAATTAATGAATGAATAAGCTTACTGGCCAAGTATGTACACATACAAGAAATTTGCTTTGGTGCTCCACTCGCAAGTAACAACACGACATACAGTAACAATGTATATTGAAACTGAGGGCTTAGATTCAAAATTTTTAATTCTAGATTCCTTGTGATGCCAAATGGTTGTGAATTGCCTACATTAGATTATCAGCTCACATTATGAATGTCAAATTGTTCCAGAAAAAGAGTTCTGACTCCCTGTGTTTTGGGGAGTCGGGGAGATGGTATGGTGTGTCAAGTTTTGAATTACATTTGGCGAAGATAAGCAAAAATGACATGATGCTGGCAGGAGTTTTAATATTTGGCTGTGGCTCCGTAAGCTTAATTAGTGGCAGATCCAGTGCCAGCCAGCTGCCTCATTTATTTCTTGTCCCTCCCCCTCCAGTAACTCTCAACTTCACCTCGTCACATCATTGAACAAACACAATGGCATTAGTTTAGTTTACCCTCAGATTTTTTTCTCCGAAGACTGATGGCCTTGGTCAGCAGCAGGCATGTTTAATTGTAGAAAGTGGAATAAAGAATGCTCTACTCTATATCTCATATCCTTAGGAAAACAAACTATTGTTTTGAAAATAAAATACTTTCCCAGAGATACTTATCCTCCAGATGATTTGGCACCAGAGTTACTGTAAAGTGTTCATTTTTTAATCTGTGTAAAGCCTTTCTTTTACAGTTTACACTATCACATTTTGTGGTGCCCTTTTGAACTCAATGTAAAATGTCTTCATGGACACTAAATGCTGTGCACTAGTTTGAAGGTTTAATGAAATTATTTGAATTGTGAATATTAGAAGCAAGAATAGGCCATTCAATTGCTCTTGTCTGCTGCACAATCCATTAAGATTATGGCTTGAGCCATTGGACTGAGCAGCCCTGAAATAGGCCCTTCGGCCCAACTTACCCATGCCGACCGAGTTACCTAACCAAGCTAATCCCACTTATCCACACCTCCAATGTCTTTTAAATGTCAGAATTGTACTCACCTCTACCATTTTTTCTGGCAGCATATGCCGTATAGAGACCACCATCCGTGGTGGAAAAAGCTGCTCCTCAGATCCCTGTTAAATCTTTTGCCCTTCAATTTAAACATGCTGTCTAAATTTAGACCCCCTCCCACCACATAACCATGGAAATTGACTGTGGCTATTCATCTTATCTATGCATCGCATGATTTTAGAAAACTCTAAGGTGACCCCTCACCCTCCTGATCTTTTACATCAGCACCACTAACCCTGTTCCTCAAATATCCTAAATATCCCCAAATCTGTCCCTTTCTATCTTGAATGTTCGCTGCAATTAGGCCTCCTGAGTTGCCTTGGGTAGAAAATTCCAAAGATTTGCCACACTGTGGGCGAATTTTTTTTCTTCATATCTCTGCACAGAACAATGAACCTTTGAAACTGTGACCCTTGTAATAGTTTTGTATTACTTCACTTTTGATTGTACTGTACTATATGGAGTACAGAGCTAGTCTGTGTAAATTCTTAGGAGAAACCCTGTGCCAAGAGTCGATCTCGTGAATCGTGTTGCACTCCTTCTGTGCACGTTATTCCAGATGTGACTCTTTACCATTGAAGTAGGATGTCTTTACTCTTGTACTTAAACCTTCTTGTAACAAAGGGCAACATACCAAGTGCCTCCCTAATGCTCGTATTTACATGCACATTAATTTTCAGTGATTTCTGTATAAGGATACTTGGTCTCTCTGAATACAAAGAGCCTGGATAGGTTGGGACTTATGAAAGTGTACAAAATCAGACAAAATCAGAAGGAACTCATAATGTCAACACTCGCAGTCATTTTCCAATGGTAGAGGATTCTAAAACTACAGGGACAAGGCATAAGAGGAGAGAGGAGAAATTTGAGAGGGACCTCAGGCCCAAAGTTTTCACTCGGAAGGTGGTCCATATCTGGAGTGAGTTGCCAGAGGAAGCTATAAGAGCAGATACAATTACAACTTTCAAAACTCATTAAGATAGATATAGGTAGGAAAGGTTTAGAGGGATATGGGCCAAGTGTAGGCAACTGGGACCACTCTGAATGTCTTAATTGGCCAGCATGGGTAAGCTGGACTGAAGGGCCTGATTCCACTCTGCAAAGCTCAGTGACACAATTTAAAGATTATTCTGCCTTTGTTTTCTACTACCAAAGTGCTTGACCTCATATTTTATCACATTATATTTGTATCTGCCATGCGCTTGCCCCTTCATTTAACTTTCTATATCCCTTTGAAACTATTTATCCTCAGAAAAAATCCATGCTGACATCTTGTGTTGTATCATTAGCAAGCTTAGATATATAATATTTTGCCTCCTTATCTAAATCACTGATATGTTGTGAACAGCTGTACCTACACAGCACCTGCTGTGTTCCAATGTTCACAGCCCCCCCCCCCCCCCCCCCCCCCCACACACACACACACACACACACACACTCGATAATAATCCATTAATTTCTGCACTTTCCTGTCTGTTAACCAATCCTAAATCTTATGTGCTTTTTCTTTGTATCATAATGCTTTGCATTGTTATGATTGTTTTCCTACATCCACTGGTTCCCATTTATTTATTCTGTAAGTACAACAGAAACCTCTAAAGGTTTGTCAAACTTGACAAAAAACATGCTCAATCTGTCATTAATAATTTTTAACCATACACAAAATGTGAGCATTGCTGGAAAAATCTATGTTTACTGCATACCCAACTGCCTTTGAGAAGAGAATGGATCTTCAAAATTCTCTTTCCAAGGCACATGAGGCTGAGTTGCTGAATATTTTCAGGACAGAAATTGGTAGGATTTATTCAAAGGTGACTAGCCCATCCCTGCTTATGGTTATTATATCTAGAGCTAACTGGTCCCCATTGAACATTGGGGGAATAAGTGCTGCTTGATAGTGCTGCTAATCGCGAATCGCAAAAAAACAATCTGATTTAACCATATCCAGTTCGATTTCAACTCAATGCCTTAATTTTTTTTAATACATGGCCACCTATGGCCAGGTTCTATCAGGTTTGGGTCAGGTAGCAAGGTTGCAGTGAAAGGACTGTCCATTGTGTGGTTGGTGAAGAACAGATGGAATGATTATTAGTCACACTGCTGAAATGTGTTAATTGCAACAGGCCACAGACTCAGTTTTACATATTTCTTTGAGGACTCAACTGCTTAGTGAATGATGAGACTACCAATTTATTTTAAGCAATGACCACAGTAATTTCTCTGTCCCTGCAGCCTTCAGTGACAGTTCAAAGTGACCCTCAATAAATGAAGAAGGGCTGTAATTTTGTGCCATGAGACTTGATAGAATCCAGATACAATTGCATGAATTGCAGGCTCTGTGGGACTTGACCCTCGATGTTGATGAAGGTGTCAGAGTTATTGGTTTGAGCGTCTGTAATTATTCTTAGATTATTGCTTTGCTAGTCTGTGGGATAGTTCCCCCACTCTTCATGTATCCAGATGTTACTGAGAAGGGCTTTTCTTGGTTGGCTTGGTTGATTATCATATTCAAATCTAGTGCCAAAGATGATACCAGGTGGTATGCTTAATTGTACTCTTGAAGATTTTGCATTGCATTTGTACAGCTCAGTTGCTTTTAGTTTACAGCCCAACGGTATGGACATTGAATTTTCCAATTGTAGGTTACTAACCTACAAACACCCCCACCCTTTATCCCCCCTCTCTTCCCTGCACCTCACCTGGATGCATAATCAGTTCTCCCCCATTCCCTTCCACCAATATTCCTTCCGCTGGCTTCGCATTTCATGTCCCTTATATCACATCCTTTTGTCTTTTAATCTCTGGCTTTTGTCCAGCTATCTGCCATTCAACCCCCCTCACCTGTACCCCACATCACTTGCCTGGCTTTATCCTGCCCCCACCTCTCTTCTAGCTTTCTCTCCGATAATATATTGAGTCTGAAGACAGTCTGAGTCCTTCAAAAGTGCTGCCTGACCCAATGAGTTATTCTAGCACTTCGTGCCTTACTTTGTGAACCAGCATCTACAGGTCCTTTCTTGAAAATATGACAGCATTGCTTATATCTTGTTAATTATTAATATATTTAATGCTGTATTTAAATATTGAAAGGAAATAAAAATCAATAACTGCCAATTCTCTCCAGAATCTTTTATATTTGGAAATTCATGTTTGAGTTCAGAGTAGTAGCATACAGTTATAATGGCGTATTCATAACTACCCAATCCCATTGCTCTGCTTATTTTTTTTAAATGTGAAGAAAGAGTGCAGTATTCTTATTTCCATATAATTTGCAAATAGTTTCTCTGCAGGAGAATTGTGATTTGATGCTGCACGTTTGAAGGGTTTTAAACAAATTTAATTATTTAATAAGAGTTTGACTGGAAAATAGTGGTAAACATACTTTCCTCAGAAAACAGAGACAATTAAAAGTTTTAAAGTATTAACATAATGGCAACAGGAAAACATTTAGAATGTTTAGAGTAAAACTCCTTGACTTAAATTTCAACATCTAAGATTTGAATGCGAGAATGAGAACATTTGATTGATTGTACCATACTTTAAATGAGCTAATTGTGGCCTTAGAATAGGGCAAGGATCCCCCAGGAATTAATTCCCAGTAGATGCCAGCATCCAGCCAAATATGTTTGACTATATCAAAGGTCTTATTGTTAACCAGAGGCACCATGTCTTTGCATTACACTCAAAATATTTGCTTGTGAAGGAATCTTTTGGCAAATTCAAAACACTCCTTTAGAAATGCTGGCAAGATAATAATATAATATACAGTGCCCTCCATAATGTTTGGGACAAAGACCAATCATTTATTTATTTGCCTCTGTACTCCACAATTTGATATTTGCAATAGAAAAAAAAATCACATGTGGTTAAAGTGCACATTGTCAGATTTTATTAAAGGGTATTTTTATACATTTTGGTTTCACCATGTAAAAATTACAGCTGTGCTTATACATAGCTCCCCCTTTTCAGGGCACCATAATGGTTGGGACACATGGCTTCACAGGTCTTTGTAATTGCTCAGGTGTGTTTAATTGCCTCCTTCATGCAGGTATAGGGGAGCTCTCAAAACCTAGTCTTTCCTCCAGTCTTTCCATCAACTTTGGAAACTTTTATTATTGTTCATCAACATGTGGACCAAAGTTGTGCCAATGAAAGTCAAAGAAGCCATTATGAGACTGTGAAACAAGAATAAAACTGTTAGAGACATCAGCCAAACCTTAGGCTTACCAAAATCAACTGTTTGGAACATCATCAAGAAGAAAGAGAGCACTGGTGAGCTTACTAATCGCAAAGGGACTGGCAGGCCAAGGAAGACCTCCACAGCTGATGACAGAAGAATTCTCTCTATAATAAGGAACAAAACCCAAACACCTGCCCGACCGATCAGAAACACTCGTGTCTGGATTTGTCAATGACCACTGTCCTCAGAAGACTTCATGAACAGAAATATAGAGGTTACACTGCAAGATGGAAACCACTGGTTAGCCACAAAAATAGGATGGCCAGGTTACAGTTTGCCAAGAAGTACTTAAAAGAGCAACCACAGTTCTGGAAAAGGGTCTTGTGGACAGATGAGACGAAGATTAACTTACAATCAGCATGAGTGCAAGAGCAAAGTATGGAGGAGAGAAGGAATTGCCCAAGATCCAAAACATACCACCTCATCAGTGAAACACGGTGGTGGGGGTGTTATATGCTGGGCATGTATGGCAGCAAAAAGTGCTGGCTCACTTATCTTCATTGATGATACAAGTGCTGATGGTAGTAGCATAATGAATCCTTAAGTGTATAGACACATCCTATCTGCTCAAGTGCAAACAAATGCCTCAAAACTCATTGGCGAGCGGCTCATTCTACAGCAAAACAATGATCCCAAATATACCGCTAAAGCAACAAGGCAGTTTTTCAAAGCTAAAAAATGGTCAAATCTTGAGTGGCCAAGTCAATCACCTGATCTGAACCCAATTGAGCATGCCTTTTATATGCTGAAGAGAAAACTGAAGGGGACGAACCCCCAAAACAAGCTTAAGGTGTAAAGATGGCTGCAATACAGGCCTGGCAGAACATCACCAGAGAAGACATCCAACAACTGGCGATGTCCATGAATTGCAGACTTCAAGTAGTCATTGCATGCAAAGGATATGCAACAAAATACTAAACATGATTACTTTCATTTACATGACATTGCTGTGTCCCAAATATTATGGTGCCCTGAAATGGGGGAACTATGTATAAACATTGCTGTATTTTCTACATGGTGAAGCCAAAATGTATAAAAAATACCCTTTAATAAAATCTGACAATGCACTTTAACCACATGTGATTTTGTCTATAGCATATCTCAAATTGTGGAGTACAGAGGCAAATAAATAAATGATGGGTCTTTGTCCCAAACATTTTGGAGTGCACTGTATATGGTCTTGTTGGTTCTCATATGAATTTCTAAGCATACGCTCTTAAAAACATTCTCTTAGTACCTCCAATGTTTTCTTTGGGGGGGTCTGTAGCTGTTCTGTGGTCTCCTTCCAAAGTTTAAAGACATTTCAGAGGTTTTTAAACTGGATACCTTTTACAAGCCTCATAGCTATTAAAGCAGGATGTTGCTTCATACATAATGGAAAAACAACAGAGAACAGCCTTATGAAAACCCATGCACTTCAGAACCACCTATATTTAAAATTGTATTTCCTTGAGCCAGAATATAATTTTAAACTGTGCTCCAAATAATAGCTGAAGCAGCATTTCATAAAATTGGTAGCCTTTTATACTCCTTTATATGAAAAAGTTTTGATGTAATTTTAATTTTCTTTTGTAGGCATTTTGAATTGGTTAATATTTCTCATTTGTAATAAATTCGTAAGAATAGATTCTTGATTCAAGAGAGTTTATTGTCATGTGTCCCAGATAGGGCACTGAAATTCTTGCTTTGCTTGCATCTCCCTGTCAAATTTCCTTACTTGCTTTTTTGCTTTTGCAAAGGGGGGATTAGGGAATCAAAGGGAAACTTTTGAACTAACTTAATTTAATCAAGCGTGCAATAGTTTCCTGTTAACTGTGTTAATGGAATAAAAAATCTAATGAAAGTTAAATGTGAAAAATTATGTGTGGATTCACTCAGTGTTTCATGCATCAGTACAACGTATGCTTGTTTTCTCCAATTTGTTTCAGAGCGGTCACCTCACAGGCCCATTCTTCAAGCAGGATTGCCTGCAAATAAAACAGCATTGGTGGGAAGTGATGTGGAGTTTGTATGTAAAGTATTCAGTGATGCCCAACCCCATATACAGTGGCTGAAGCATGTTGAAAAGAATGGCAGTAAATATGGTCCGGATGGAGCTCCTTACTTCAATATTTTAAAGGTTTGAAAATTCAAAAGCTTTCAGGATGTGATGTTTATGAGGAGTGACATTTGTTATCAATAAGGAAAAAATATCCATATTTTAATTATCTGTAGACATCCATTTTGTCTACATCCATTTTGTTTTACATTATTCCTAATTCTAGTTTAATCCCAATAATTTCTTGTGAAATTGAATTATTATTCTTCCCAAGTTCCATTGCTATGAAATCTAAAAAGACATCTACATTTCAAATAACTTTAAAACACTGTGCAAAACAGATGGCTCCTGGATCTAATTGGTCTGTCAAGTAAGATAGTCCATCTGAATCATTCCACTTCCTACTCCACTCTTTGTTCATAAGCAAGCAGCACAATGGTCCTCAAAGTTTAATTCTGATCAGAGATCCTATGAAGAACAAAAGTGAAGATGGCAAGCTCCCCCCGTCGTCTTTGACAGCTGGGTGAGCCACACCATCAGGTTTAATCTGGTGTCAAAACTTTTAACAGCCAATGAATGTCTCTGACATTCACAAGCAAATGAAATATTTTTATCTTCAAATATATTATAAACATTTAAAATAATTGACATTTAAAAACTGATATATTATGTAATTTATGTTGCTTCATTTAATTACCCAAAGCTTGACTATCTCTCTCGGAGCCATTTATCTCCAATGCAATAAAGGGAGATGCTGATCTTGTTCAGGTTTAATCAATAGACTCCCAACTTAACCACTGGAACACTGAAGGAATTGGATCTCTGCCTGGTGAACTCCAAGTGTTATCAGTGGCAGAACAAAGTTGGAACGATAGTGATCAAATTTCAGAAAGATTGACCCTTGCTGAAAGAAAGATACTCCGCGGGTTTAAAATGTGCCAACTAAACTGGTATGACCGATTCCTGCAGAATCGTTCATTTAATGATTTTTCACAATCCTTTCTTCTCCTTCATGACACAAGATTGTGGGCCGTTTTCGTGAATAAAATAAATTTCTTTATTTCATAAAGTTATTTCATGTGGAGATTAATGCTGGTGGTGGGATATGAGCTCTGTTCATGCCAGAATGGCAATTATATTGTTATCTTCTGTTATTGGTTTGTTCTAGCACTCGGGGATAAATAGTTCCAATGCAGAAGTTCTGAATCTAAACAATGTGACTGAGGCGGACAGTGGCGAATATATATGTAAGGTCTCCAATTATATTGGAGCTGTCAATCAGTCTGCTTGGCTCACTGTTGCTCAATTCTCCCCAAAAGGTAACACAATTACAAAAACAAAAATCACAAAGCTCTGCCCATGGTCAATGAATTTGGGAAACAGCTGATTCATGCTGGGAGATGCTTGGAAGATTGAAAGCAACTTGCGGAATCTTTGGGCTTTGGGTTATTCATAGTTTCTTAACTTCCTTTCCAAGATGCAACTTTATGCATGGTAGACATGGAAAAATATCCACAATGTGCGACTAAATTCTCTGTAACAATACAGTTCAACTTGTTTCTCAGTTTGTCTTTACATTTTTCATCACTATACATTTCTTCATTATTTTGTGAATTTTCTTCTTTAATTTTCTGCATTTTCATTTCCATCTGTTTCATGTCCTCTTTCATCTCACCCCTTTTATTCGAAGACAAAAATTATGAAGAAAATAATTATTGTGGCTCTATTTTTCCATGAGTTCAATTGCATGTCTAGAAGGGTGAGTTAAGATGGTGATGGGTATCTGATTATTCCAGACAACAAGCTTGGGTGCAAGCTATGGATGAAGGGTTGTGGATAGGTACAACACTCTATTAGGTTGCTGCACCTCTACTGTTAAGCAGCAGTCCCTTGGTTTGTTGTTCCTGTCTACAAATATCTCATGATGTCTTGCTTGTATATTTTTTTTGTTTTTGCTTCCCTTTTATCTTCTAGACTGCCGGTGTTAATACTACGGACAAAGAAATTGAGGTTCTCTATTTACGGAATGTAACTTTTGAGGATGCTGGGGAGTATACATGCTTGGCGGGTAATTCTATTGGGATTTCTCATCACTCTGCATGGTTGACAGTTGAGTCAGGTACATATGGCTTTCCTTCAATGGTTAATCTTTCACCTAATGCAAAATTGACACTGCTTTCTGTAGAAGAACTGGCAAGGAAACTGAATTGCTAAAATTGTACCAACATAGATGGATAATTGTATATAATTATATATAATGTATTTGTTTAAATAATTATGGGGAGAGTCACACTGACAATTGTTTTTTTACCGTTGCAATGCCAGTTTCTCTTCTATAATAGAGCAGTGTTACTTCTTGGGAATTCACTCAATGAATTAACTTTATTTCTTCATTGATTGCATGCATTCAGAATGAGGTTCTGATTCATTTGCAGCAGAGGGCATGGAAAGTCTTACTGAGCATGTTGAAACTGATGCTGTTTCTCTTTCTTAAGAAATAGTCATCAGTGATATTTTTTAACTGATAATTGGCAGGAAGAAAGTTGGCATGACACAACTAAGTTCAGGCGAAACTTCCACAATTATCACTTCTCAATGAACTGCACCTGCTCGGCAATTCCCTTGTGAAAGTTCAATTCTGTTGAACAATGATGGTTATCAGATTTGCAGGATGCAATAACAACTAATCTTTTCTCCTTGGAGAAAAGGACCTGCTAACCACACTGTTTGATCTGAATGAAGTATTGAGGTTTTTCACCAAATACCATGATTGTCTTTTTAAGAATGCAACAAACCTTTGCTGTAGTCTTTAATTTCACAGACAATCAGGTAAAAACCTTCCTGCAGCTTTGCTTTCACTAGAAATCTGGGACTGTTCCTGGTTTTATTTGCTTCTTGTTTCACCTTAAAGCTTTCAGAGGGCATGTTATGCTTGGTAGCTTTTGGCATTACTACTTGTTATGGATGGCAGAAGCTTGAATAGCATTCATTATGCTAAATATGTTGTGCTGTAGATGTACGTTAATGATAAAATTTAAGGCACTGCCTAACACACTGAGTGTTTTTTTGCTTATGTAATATACATGAAGCTGTATAACTGAATATTTATCACTTTAACAAAAGCTGGTTCAGTTTAACCTTTTAGCTCTATGAGTCTTGGACTTTGCACCAGAGCATGTACAGTTTTAAATTTAACATCAATATAATTTTTAACTGAACATAACAATTGTAGTGAAATAATTGCCAGTATGATAAAGCTGGGCAGAAATATTATTTATTTATTAGTTCTGTACTTTAATTTTATTTTTTGTTTGGTTTTTATTGTCATTATTAATATCCCTCAACGGTTTAAAGAGCTGGAAGCCGTTTTCACCCCAGTTTTGCTGTAATAACTTTTAAAGAATTGCAAAAATAAGACAAAGTCACCTTGCCCCTTGTCTTCCTAATTCTTTGCAAAATGTCACTCTAGAATCTAATGCAAAGGTACACCAGTACTACATCAGACCAAAAATATGTTTTTGATTCATCCTTAGTCCTTGGTTTCCTCCCTCTTGTGTCTGCAGACATCCAATATCTCAGTTTAATGGCTTTGTAGACCTGATCATTCTGTCACAGCAGTACTGCAACCACAAGGTTTGTTCAGTTCGTGTCACTGGGTAATGAGCAGAAAGAGGACTTTTTCCTTTGGTATCATAAGATGCTGAGGCCATGTCCAACAAGACTGGTATTGTACCAGTATAACACCCTAATTCTGCTGAAACAGAGGTTTTGTAGTTAAGGCAAATAACTCGGTATCACAATGGTATACACTAGATCTTTGAAACAAAAGGCACTCACTTTGTTTATTATTATTGAAAATGTTCTGGAAGCATATGAATGTTGTTGTTAGTAATATGTCACTTCTATTTCAGTCACCTTGTCATGTGTAAATCTATACGCTAACATCTGACAATTGTTTCTTCACGTGCAATCCAGTGCCCGAAGACAAACAAAAAGGGTTGACCTCTCCTGACTATCTGGAAATAGTTATCTATTGCATTGGTGTTTTTGTAATCGTTTGCATGGTGCTGACGGTTATTATTTGCCGCATGAGGAGCTCTGCCAAGAAGCCAGATTTCAACGCCCAGCCAACGGTGCACAAGCTGACCAAAAGCATTCCTCTGCGCAGACAGGTAACAGAAAGTAGATAAGAGAGTTCAAGAATCTTTACTTAACATAACATACATTTATTTTTCCCTATTAGTGGACACCCCAGAAATGATCAATCAACTTCCCCTCTTCCTGTAACATTAACCAAAACATTGTCTTTACTCTAAATAGACTACTGTCGAATTTCCAGTGCTGAGCTGCTATCCACTCATTATGCTTATTAAATAACTATCCATTTTATTAGTCATCAATTAAATGCTATAGAAGTTGTTTCAATTTGGAAATGTCGGAAAGAACTGCCAAGGGGGATAGGATGGAATAAAGGTATTTAATGTCGGAAGGGACTTTCTCCATCTCCGCCGTATCAGCTCCCAAGATGGGGCTTTCCATTCCAGGACATTCGAGATGTTGAGACAAAATGCTGGAGTAACTCAGTGGGACAGGCAGCATCTCTGGAGAGAAGGAATGGGTGATGTTTTGGGTCGAGACCCTTCAGACTGATGTCACTCCATTCAAGATGTCCTCTTTCTTTAGTAAGCGTGGTTTTCCCCCTGCTCTCATAGATAGATCCCTCACCTTTGTCTCCACTGTGACTCATTGTTCTGCTCTCGCTCGCTCACTCCCCCCCCCACCTTGATGGAATAGAAATATTGTGATCCAACATTTCAGTCACATCTTCCGATCCCCACCCTTTTCTGCCTTCCGCAGAGACCACTCACTGAGCAACTCGTTGGTACACTCATCCCTTCCCACCCAAATCAACCCCTCACCAGGTACCTTCCCCTGCAACTGCAGGAGATGTAATGTCTGTCCCTATACCTTTTCCCCCACATCCATCCAGGGACCCCAGCAGTCCTCCCAGGTGAGACAAAGGTTCATGTACAACTCCTCTAACATTCAACTACTGAATCTGGTGTTCCCGACGTTGCCTTATGACATCTGCGAGAGTAAGCATAGATTCAGCAACTGTTTCGCTGAAAACATGCTCAGACCACAAAGGCTTACTAGTTCTCCTGACTCCTCGTCCCATTCCCTTTCTGTCCTGGGCCTCCTCCACTGCCAGAGTGAGGCAACACACAAACTGGAGGAACAGCTCATGTTGTTAATTAATTCATGTTGTTAAGTAGCTAACATACACTCCTCCCCCCACCCCCCTTTTCTGCCCCCCCTCTTCCCTGTGCCCCGCCTGGACCTGCATCCATTTCACCCCTCCCACCTGTGTTCCTTCCTCTGGCTTCGCTATTAATATTTTTTCTGTCATCATCTCATATATTTTTGTCTCTTCACCTCTGACCTTTGTCCAACCATCTGCCTATCATAACCCCCCTCACCTACATCTGCCTATCACCTGCCAGACTTAGTACTGCTCTCCTCTCTTCCAGCTTCCTTCCCACCTCCACCACTATCAGGCTGAAGAAGGGTCACAACCCTAAATGTCACCCATCAATGTTCTCCAGAGATGCTGCCTGACCCGCTGAGTTACTCCAGCACTTTGTGTCTTTTATAAGGAAAATGTGTTTTTACTTTTGTTCTGGAATTTTTTCTGCTAATAGTTAAGATGTTCCTATTTTGTTAACAATTTTTAATTCGTACTTTAGACAAGTAATGAAAATTCAAAGAACATTTCTTATCACTCAGGCAGAATTTTTGCGTGTTACCATTAATCTCAATTGTTGATGTATAATAGTGTACTCCACATGTTACATTCCATGTACAGGGAAATAATCTAAATACTGGGAGATGGACTTCCTGTTCCTGCTACTGCCATTGTGAGTTCATTAAAACATGCAGCGTTGGAGAAGGGTCTTCACATTTGGAGTTGCCGCTCGCTGCTTGTAGGAATAGCACAGAATAGTTGTATCTGTAACATTGGCAAATCTCTTGCCTCCAACTCTTCCACTATACCACGTGCTTAATTTGCATAAGAATCATATTTATTCCCTTCAGAGGCATTTCAAATTTAAACTTGTACCTTTTTAATCCATGGTTTATCAACATGCTCTATCAATGTGTAATTCAGTGAATGCATGTTGATAAGGCATTTAAGCAAGCTGCCTTTAGCATAGTTTTCACTGACCTCCAAATAACAACATTGGGTCAGTTGTGTTCATGGGGGTCTGCTCCAGCAGACTTTCAGCAGCAAAAGACAAGATCTTGAATGTTGCATGGTCATGTTCACTAAGTTGTTAGCACAGAGTATATCAGATGGGTTTGTTGCATTTACTGTGTTGGTTTTGAGTCAGGAATTCAGGGTTGGGTAATATAGTGTGGACCACCAATCTGGCATGAAACTGAAATTACTGGATCTGCCATTCTTTGATTGAGATTTTAGATCAGAGTGCATTTTGCTGATCGCATGACTGCTGGATCTTAAACATCCCAATGTGTATAAAAAAGGCATTGATTTTCACTTCAATCGATTTCACACAGATTTGATGATATTCCCTTTTGTAGCTGACCTTATGTTAATAGAATCAGAGATGTCATTACAAAAGGTTTGGATGAAAGAGTTTTTGGTATTTTTATTCTAATTGATTGGGTGTAGACCGTGGGTGCCGACAGTCAGTTCAAAGGAATTATCAGGAAGTTAGAGGTAGAGTTGCAGAGTGAAAATGTTAAAACAATAAGTGACAGACCTGATTTGCATTTTCAAATCTTTCCAGCTTCCACATCCTGGAATTAATGTGCAATGTAGTTCTTTGTACATAACTCTAGCCTTCACACACATTGATAATTAAAAACCTGTTAAAATGTGACCAACATGCAGCATTTGTCTACTTCCCAGGATTTCTCTCAGCTGGGGATCTCTCTTCCAAACTAGATCTTCAAGTCAAGAGAGTTTATTGCCATATGTCCCAGATAGGACAATGAAACTCTGGCTTGCTGCAGCACAACAGAGTATTGTAAGCATAAATACAGAACAGTTCAGTGTGTCTATATAGCATAGACCATATATATACACACATAAATAAACAGATGAAGTGCAATTGGCTGTTATAGTTCAGATTTTGTTTGATGGCGAGTTTAATAACCTGATGGCTGTGGGGAAGAAGCTGTTCCTCAACCTGGATGTACCAGATTTCAGGCTCCTGTACCTTCTAGCTGATGGCAGCAGAGAGATGAGTGTGTGGCCAGGATGGTGTGGGTTCTTGATGATGGCAGCCTTTTTGAGGCAGCGACTGCGATAGATTCCTTCGATGGTGGGGAGGTCAGAGCCGATGGTGGACTGGGCAGTGGTCATAACTTTCTGCATTCTTTTCCGCTCCTGGACGCTCTAGTTGCCGAATGAAGCCACAATGCAACCAGTCAGTATGCTCTCTACTGTGCACCTGAAGAAGTTCGAGACAGTCCTCTTTGACATACCGACTCTCCGTAATCTTCTCAGGAAGTAGAGGCGCTGATGTGCTTTCTTTATAATTGTATCAGTGTGCTGGGACCAGGACAAATCTTCGGAAATATGCACGCCCAGGAATTTGAAGTTCTTGACCCTTTCCACCATCATCCCATTAATATAAATGGGATTGTGGGTCCCTATCCTACCCTTTCCAAAGTCCACAATCAGTTCCTTGGTTTTGCTGGTGATTATTGTGCTGGCATTATCATATTTTCCTGATAATGCAGATAAATGTAGTGATTCCAAAGAAGGGATATAACCAGAAACATAATTGTAAATATTAGTTCAAATCCACAATGTCGTTTTGCACCTAGACTAAAAATTGTGCCTCTGGGCTGCCCGATCTCGCCTGTCTTTAATGAATGATATAACCATGATAATGTTGTGGGATCTCTTTAAGCAGCTGTTTCCTAAAGAGTGCTTTTAAATGGGGTCCATGTTGCTTAACCATAGATTCCAAATATCTGCCAAATCTCTTTAAAACCTCTTTTTAGCTTCCTGTTTTCCAGTTAAACATTGAAATTTATGTTTGGAAATGTATTTATGGAAAATCTGCTGTCAGACTATGGCTTTCATTTTTAATATTGATGTGGTCCTAGAGTCAATAAATAGTTAAACGTCTTAATCCCTACTTGCTGCACATGGTGCAACCCTGGTGACAGGATGTGATAATACCAAAGGAATTCCATGTATGCACGCATGACCCCATTCTGCCACCTCCAACTGCCAGATGTCACCCCAAATTACATATCATTAGCTTTTCTTTCAGTTTTAAGAGTGTAAATTAATAGCTGTTTTTAAAAGTAAGGTTCATTAGGGTGTGTATTAAGGATTTTTAGGGTGATTCTATTTTAATAAGTTAGTACAATAAACCACTTCAATATTTTCAGTGGTATTTGAGGGAAAGGATAGGTTGTTAACAGTAATGTTGATTGGTGCAAACAATTTACGCTGACGTTATATTTGATAGTTTTAACTTCTTGTTTTCCATAGTAATCTGTGCTGGGCAGGGAATTTGCTGATGATATTTAGAAACTTTATATGCCAAAAACTCCAAGTTATGTTCTTACTGGATTGGTCAATGTACTTAACTTGTAGTAATTTTCTTGAAAATTGATTTGTTCATCAGTGCAAGTTCTCGGTATATTCCAAAAATATACATTTTTGGAGACATTTATATTGCTCCTTTTAACTTTTAATACTTGATAGGCTGTAGCAACTTTAAGGGAAATTTTGTGATTTCAAATGTTTATAAAATTAAACTAGAAAACTGGACTGTGATGGTGTATTTTTACGGTGTTCTCCTGTTTCGCCAAATTGATTTTTTATTTAAATGATAAACTGAGGAAAAAGTCATTTGATCCATAGCAACCCCAGAAAAATACACATGCAGAGAGCAGCACGTGGAAATGATTTGTTACCATTATCTTCATAATTTTTAATGTTCATTTGGTGTCCTGTGAGTAATCAACTTTTTTGCATTCATTAGTTAAAACAGGAGACCCTACACAAAGTGCATGATGATTGCTTTGTAATTGTATATATGAATATAATTCACACTGCACATTCAGAGGAAAAGAAAACATAATGTAAGGTGAAGTTGTGGAAAAAATCCTTGTCTGGATAACCTCCAGGAGTTTCAAGTACTCGATTACAAACATTCACAGCATGTGTGTTCCAAGAGCTGCAGTCAATGGTTTGGGTTAAAACATCTGATAGAAATTACAACCAAATGTGGCATAGGTGGTTGTAACACTGCCAGTGAACTGGTGTAATGGACTGGAAAAAGAAAAATAACCAAACATGACATAAATGTGGATTCAAACTATACTTCTTTCCCTAAAAGTTTGGCATATACTGTATTTTATGTTGAAAACTAAAACAATATAGTTCCTGTTTCAATGCTATTTAAGTACGGTCCCTCGTTTCTTTTTCTGTTGAACTGATGACTATATTTGTGCCACCTCGTGTTCTCATAGGGAGTTCAGAAGTTTTAGAACATTTGATAACTTCTATCCTGCCCTCACTTTCACCTGGTCTTACTCTGTCCTTCCTTATCACTGACAATTCAACACCGCGGAAGAGCCGAAATTCAGAGATAAATTAAGTCAAATCAGTGAAAGAACGGCAAAGAAAATCCAAATATATTTTAGAATTGCATAACAATGAAGAACGATGTAGGGAGTAAAAAGGGTAATTTGTTTGTTGATGCAGTGGATGTATGTAAGTTAACGATTCATGGCCGTTTTCTCAAATGGGCCATTTCCAACATCATTGTTAAGCAGGATGAGTGAGAGAAGAAAAAATAATGAATTAGGCAACTTTGAGAGTAACTAAATCATCAAACCTAGGTGAAATATATCCTGAGGTGCTAAATGAAGCAATGGAGCAAATGACAGATGCCACGGCTATTGCTTGCTCATCTCCCCTTGCTTTAAGAGTGGTGCCAAAGTATTTGGGGACTGCTGGCATTGTACCATTAAATAGGCAGGAAGGCATAAACATAGTAATCACAGACCAATTAGTTTAACTTGAGAAATTGGCAACATATTCGTCTCTTCCAAGGTACAGTATTAGCCTTTCTTTAGGAAGATACTGTTAACCAAGGACAATTAGCATGATGTATTAACAGAGCAGTGCATCTGAATAACTTGGTTGAATATTTTGAGAAGAGGCCAATGAGAGGCAGTGTGTTTGATGTATTCTAGGTTTTTGGCAAGACTTTTGAGAATGTCTTGCATGTCAGGCTGATCAAAAAGGCATCAAACGAATAATGTATAGAGAAATGTACCAATCTATTAAAACGGCAGAAGAATTGGGTGGTGGGGGGGGGGGCGGGGGTGGAATGAGAAAAATGTTTTAAATTTGATGGTACTGGGGTCTGGAAGTCATTTCTTGAAAGTAGTAGAAGCAGAAACCTTCATCATATTTAAACAGTTCTTGGATATGTACACAAAGAACCAAAACTTACAGAGCTACAGACGAAGTGTTGGGATAAGACTAAGTAGCTCTTTTTTACAGGCAAGTACACAATGGGCAAAATGACCTTTTTGTTATAAATTATCAATGATCATAATACTATTTTGGTGTGAATTCTATGTCTGTTAATATCTAGAAACTAATTAATATTGTAAGCCGTCTGTAAAAACAAAATTCCTCACTATTATGATTAACCTGACTTTGATAATTACTTGTGGCAATGTTTAATAAATCCAAAAACACATTAAACACTTTAACGGTATGGCTTTCTAATTCTAAATTTGAGATTAAGATGTCCAACAGAGGCCTATTTGGTGTGACGATTTAAAAAAATATCCAAAGCAATTTTAAAAATGTGTAATTTTCTTTAGTAATTTTGGCTGAGTTAGTGGATGCAATGTTTGTAAAGTGTACTGACTGCTACAGTTCAACTGTGTAATGACCTGTTGAGATACGATCTCCAGACAGATATATATTGCAGACTACTGAAAACCAGAGACTAGCAAAATAGGACCAAATAAATTAGGTATATTTGAGTAAGGTTATTGATTTACTTCCCAAAATTTGGAATTGTCTAAAATGAAAAAGACTTTTACTTCACATACTGAACAACAAGCACAATAATCCTATGTAAATGTTAACTGGCTGATTTAAGCACTTGAGACAGCATGGATGTAGGGCCTGTCCCACTGACGCGACCTTTCAGCGACTGTCTTCGACCTTCAAGCTCGAGAGCACTCGCCTGAAAACCTCGAGCTGGATCGACCGTCGGTGATGAAGCCGCGAGCTGGACCAACCACACAGACAGACAGACAGAAAGGCACATACAGACACACACACACAGCCGGGGCCAGGGAAAGCGGGGGAGCGCTGTCTGAAATTCACACCCGCGATGAACAGGAATGTAAAAGACGGCTGCGCAGTGTATGGTCAGTCCTTTAGAGAGCGCGGGGGGGGGGGGGGGGAGGGGGGGGGGGGGAGAAGGACTGGAGACACTTTTAAGAAGCCAGACAACTTTTAGTAAAGTTTAGCGGGCATTTAACTTACCGGTCGGTTTTCCTTGGTCCTGAAATCTCCAATGAGCCAATTAAAATGCCCGGTCAGAAAAGGAGATTGCCTACGGCTGCCCTCAACTGCCTAGAACTACATAGCGACCCCACTCCATTGCACTACGAGTTCAAAAAAACCATGCTGACCAAATTTTACTCGCGGAAAATCTTTCAACATGCTGAAAAATCTTCCTCGACCAAACTGAGGCCGCGAGTATATGGGAACTTCCCTCGAGCATGAAGGAGAGTTTCAGTGACCTCATAGGACCTCCTACAACCACGTGTCGACCATGCTGCGAGTTTGAGCCAAGGGCAAACTCGTCTAAACTTGCAGATTAGGTCGCTGCAGTGGGACAGGCCCTTTTGTGAGATGTTTCTCAGTCCAGGTGCAGCGGTTTGGAGACCTGGCCTATTTCTAAAAGAAGCTAAAGAATGGTCACGCACACCAGAATAGATGTTCAATATGGGGATCTAGGAACAATTGCCAACAAAGGACGGAAGCCCAAGATTCACCCCTAAGGTCAACTGGACCTATGCAGCATGATAGGTTGTGAATTGTAATGGTTCTGACCTGTTTTTTACTGTCCGTGCACACAAAAGTACATTTTGCACCCTATTCGCCGCTATAGTCTTCATTTAATACTTCTAAATATATGATTGCAATAATAGGTGTAGATATCAAACCAACAGACCAGTGTATAAATGTAATTGATTACAGTGTAATGTGACAGTGGGAATCATCAGCATTTTGTTTCTTCAACGTTGCTGTAAACAGGTTTCAGCAGATTCCAGCTCCTCCATGAATTCTAATACGCCCCTGGTGAGGATCACTACACGGCTCTCATCGGCAGATGCACCCATGCTGGCAGGGGTTTCAGAATATGAACTCCCTGAAGACCCAAAATGGGAATATTCACGAGACAAGTAAGTGCCTATTGGGGGTAGACACAAAATGCTGGCGTAACTCAGGGGAACAGGCAGCATCTCATGGGCAATGGGCAAAATCAGAGATGCTGTCTGTCCCGCTGAATTACTCCAGCATTTGTGTCTACCTTCGATTTAAACCAGCATCTGCAGTTATTTCCTACATAGTACGTATTGGGCCATTGCTTCCTAATTGTTAACCCCAAGCCATCAAAGGTATCAGAACTTTAAACTTGGATTGTTTGCAACTCATTGGGTCAGTATTCAGATGCTTAGTGTATGCGTAAATAAAGAAGACTGCCAGAAATAATAGTGGAAATACTGGAAGAACTCGGCTAATCAAGCAACATCTGTGGAAAAATAAAACAGTTAACATTTCTTTTCAGAGAGCTTTTGTCAATTTTTGTTTCATATTCCAGTACTTTTGTTTTATTTGTTTTGCAGATTGCTAGAAATATTGAGCAAGCTAAGTTGAAACCTCTAGGAGATTTCTCCTCTTTTCATTCTGGCATTGGACATCTATCTGAAAGGGGAGGCTGATTCTGCTTTGGAGTATCATGCCAAAAATGGCATGTCTGACAGTGCATTGTTAGAAATAGTGTCAGCCTGTTGTATTTAAATTCCAGATTGGGCTGAAGGCAAGGATCTTCTAATCCATATTACAGATATTGTGTATCAATTCTTCTGAATATTTCAATTTTCAACCTTATTACACAGCAAGGCGCTGCAACCATAAGAAATGTAGTTTTGTTTGTATTCAGAAATCAGTATGTGTGATCACATACAAAATTAGATGCAAGTCCTCCATATTGTATGTTTGAGCAGTGCTACAGCAGTGGTGAAGGTTGCATTGGTGTTTATGGCCAGGAGGTATGGACGCATTTGTCTAAGGGCCAGTTTTGGAAGCCAGCAATTTGATATTTAGATTCTTACCTATCTATTCTGAGGTCCTTTTGAGGAATGTTTCCTGTTGGCATAGGGTGACAATTTCTTTGCTGCAAACATTTGCCTAATGGGAATTGCATTGATTGTTTAAAATACTAATAATAAATAAAGATTGAAAACTTGGGGACAGGATTTATCTCTCGGGATCAACTAGTATTTGAGTTACCTGATCTACCATTAAGTTTTATACATCATCTACAAAGTAAAGGGAATAAAATAAATATAAATGCTAAATAAAGGTGGTCTTTGCTGAAAAGAGATTTTACATAATTTTAATCAAAGTGGCAGGTAATAACTAACCCGCATTAAGCAGAATATGTGCTCCAAAGTGTTTTGCCTGGTACGCTTAGGATAAGGACACCAACTTCATTGCTCCATATTCTCACTATTCATTAGACTGCCAAAGGAGAATAGCACCCTTGATCTCACTGGGGCCAAAATTAAGAACTTGGTATATTCTTAAGCCTGTATTTCTAGCTGACACCATGGGTGATTATGCACAATGGACATTTGTAACTGGATGTAAAGATGTAATGGAGGATGGTTGAATGTGACTGGTTATGGGACTGACCTCTTAAACAGCATTCATCAAGGCATCAGATGAAATAGGCATTTATTTTACTTGTCTAAGTGGTAGCTTTGGTGAGAGAAAAATCTCGCTGGGAAAGAAAGTATACAGCATAATCTTTTTGGTCTACTTGTACCCAGCAAGTATTTCAATAAAATGAATGCCTCTAAAATGCTATGTACTTTAATTAATGCCTGCATTATTCTGGTCGGTACTGCAATCTGTGAACCTACATATTGCTTGCAAGCCTCAGGGGACATACTAAACTTGGAAAATTCTAGTGCATCACATTTATGAAAACAGTGTTTAACACAAATGTAGGTGGTGCAGGTTTGCTGTGAAAGAGAGCTTTGAGAGTTGACTATTAGATCTTAAATACATTTCCAGCACAATGAAAGGATTGTAGAATTCTGTGGAACACACTATCTGGAGGAATTTAAATTGACTTACCTGCAAATGTCAATGTTTGTATAACATCACTGTTTCAAAATACAAGTCGGATAGAGATCTTAACTGATATTTCTTCAATAAGAGTGAAGTTTTCACAAATATAAAGAGTTCATGCTTTACAGGAACACAGATGTTCATTAAAAAAATCTTTAAAAGGCCTTTTCAGCTCAGACTCCAGTTACACTCCGCAATTTTTTAAATTCAAATAGTTCTCTAAATTTAGTAGATATTACGGTTTACAAATTTGTCCTTGTCAGTTGTTGCTTATCTTGTATTACATTTTCAGCAGCAAGTGGGAATGGTGTTTCAATCCAACTATTGGTGGGATCATTATCTTTCTAATTTAGTTTAATTTAGAGATACCGTGCGGAAACGGGTCCTTTGGCCAACCGAGTATGTGCCAACCAGCGAACCCCGCACATTAACACTATCCTACACTTGGGACAATTTACACTTGGGACAATTTACACATACACCAAGCCAATTAACCTACAAACCTGTATGTCTGGAGTTTGGGAGGAAACCGAAGATCTCAGAGAAAACCCACATGGTCATGGGGAGAATGTACAAACTGTACAGACAGCACCCAAAGTCGGGATCGAACTGGGTCTCCGGCGCTGTAAGGCAGCACTCTACCGCTGTGCCATCGTGCCGCCCCTGGTTCTAGTTAGAACACTAAATCTTCTACTTCAACAAAATTAAAAGCAAGATAAGGTTTGAAGTCCATCAGTGTTAATCTTCTGTTGTCACTTACAGGCTGACACTTGGTAAACCACTTGGGGAAGGCTGCTTTGGACAAGTTGTAATGGCAGAGGCTGTAGGAGTTGACAAAGATAAGCCAAAGGAAGCTCTGACTGTGGCTGTAAAGATGCTGAAAGGTAAAAGGGGAAATTCAAGACCACATTTATTTATTTTTGGAGATTGAAACCTGACTGTTGAAAGATTAAAGGCTCAGTATTTGTCCTCTGCATTTATTTGGTCATCTGAAAATATTTTGAGTAATTAAGTTGTCTCCACAGTTTTAAAGTGTCTCCACATTAATTCTGATATATCTGTCTGATTAACTGTTTAAAGTAATGTAAAATGTAAACTGCAATTTCCTCAGATGATGCCACAGAAAAGGATCTCTCGGATCTTGTTTCTGAGATGGAAATGATGAAAATGATTGGAAAGCACAAGAACATCATCAATCTGCTAGGCGCTTGCACGCAAGATGGTAAGCAGGAGAGTGAATTTGTTTTAGGTTCGACTAAAATAGAAAGATTGTGCCTTTTGTAAACTTTAGTACGGATGGATTTTAAAAAAAAGCTCTTGGTAATGACTGCAGGTTTTGGCAGATTCAAATAGTGCTACTAAATAGAGGTTTGGATCTTTAGTTATTGGACGGGAGAAAATGCAAATATCACACTCGGCAATTGTCGTCTCTCTTGGATAAGGACTGGCATTAACGGCGAGCTAAAACCAACTTTCTCAGTTCTCACAAAGCATATGATATGAAGGAAGTGGAAAAAAAATTATTTATTTTTGAAGGCATGATGAAAAATAAGATTGGTCACTTATTTGTAATGCTAAAAATCACCCAGTCACAGAAAACAGCGTCATGGTGAATTCACGAGCAGTTTTACATGGATGATTTGCTTAATTGTTCACGTTAAAAAAGAATTCAAACATGCTTACATTTTTGCTCTGTATCCTTTTTATGCTGCTGGTGAAAGACTAAATTTCACTCCATAATCTTTTGTTGCTTTCATCCACTCTGCAGGAGCCCTTTTTTCCACAGCTTTAACGTAAAATGAGACAACCTGTGACACGTATCTCAGAGAAAATAACTAAAAGGCAGGACCAAACTAAAAGAGTGGAATTTTATTTATTTTCAAATGTGAAAGTTATCTTTATGTCTGAAACTTATATCCAACAGCTTCAAAGTATATACACTGAGATAGGGAAATGTGTCTGAAATCTGAACCAATTACTTTCTAGTACAAAACAGATGCCAAACATTTTGCAGTAATTTTTTTACGTTTTCCTTTTTGATGTAAGTGTCTTTCATTGAGATTAGATCATATTTTAATAAAAACACAGGAAGATTAATTATCACAGTTTCTTCAAACATGTTTTGACCTTTTTGCAAATTCACTTTGGGCCCTCGGAACTCGCTGCCGACTGCTTCATCACACATTTAGTAACCAAATAATGTCTATCTCTGCAGTTGGAATGAGAAAGAAATAAAAACATCATCATTGGTGAGGAGAGTTTAATACATTGCATTTTGCCAATTTTTTATCAATTAGTGCTCAGGTCTTTCCTAGTTTGGATTCTTAAACTGGAAAGTGAGATCTGTATTAAGCATAATTGTGTGTTTATTGCCAATGTGCTCACCCACCCCAATTTTTGTTTTTATCCAGGCCCATTGTATGTAATTGTTGAATTCACAGCCAAGGGAAATCTGCGTGAATATCTGCGTGCACGGCGACCCCCTGGAATGGAATATACATTTGACATAAACCGTGTATCTAATGAACAGTTAACATTCAAGGACCTGGTATCGTGTACCTATCAAGTGGCGAGGGGCATGGAGTACTTGGCTTCACAAAAGGTATGCAACCTTGAAGTGGACAAATTCCATTGAAATTCAAAAAGTCTTGTAAATATTTGATAAACGGATACAAATTTACAAAGGTAGCTTTTCAGGTGCTAGATTGTAACAACATTATCTCTATTAGGACAGCAAACATCTGCTTATCAAACTACTCCATGTACTGCTGGTAAAACGTTAAATATTTATACAAAGGCATACAATCTTGTACAATCTGGCAGTATTCACTGTTCAGTTTCATACTGGAATTTCTATCCATTGGAGAGAGTGGGAGGTAAATGCTAATTTGACCTTTGTGCTAGTATTTTTAAATCTGCTTAATCCAGGAAAGGATGTCTATTTACAACACAATGCTAGTCATTACCCTAAACCTGTGAGATTAAGATTTAAAATTAATCAGACAAAGAGGGACCATTTGTGTTGCTGGCATGAGCACTGGCTTTAGCTTCCTTCCCATTTTCAGTCCATACTTTGACAACTGATCCTAATTTTACCCACTGCTTTTTAGTGCCTTTTTGAAAAATGTAAGATTGTGTGAGTAGAGAAAAGAATCATTAAAGTAGGACATGGACCTGTTACATACCTTTTGTTATACAGGCTACTTCACCTCGTTATACAGGCTACTCCCCCTCTACTCTTTCAGTCATAGTCATAGAGCCATACAGCATTGAAACAGGCTCTTTGACCTAACTTGGCCCTGCCCACAAAGATGCCCCATCTACACTCGTCCCACCTGCCCACGTTTGGCCCATATCCTTCAAAACCTTTCCTATCCATGTACCTGTCAAAATGTCTTTTAAATGTTGTTATAGTACCTGCTTCAACTACTTCCTCTGGCAGCTTCTTACATATACCCACCGCCTGTCATGAGGAGGTGTCCCTCGGATTTCAATTAAATCTTTCCCCTTTTCCCCTTAAACCTATGTCCTCTTGTTCTTAATTCCCCTAGTCTGGATAAAAGACTGCAAACCTCTAAGGGATAAAGTCCTAGCCTGCCCAACCTCTCCATATAGCTTAGACCCTCAAATCCAGGCAGCATCCTCGTAAGTCCTCTCTGCACTCTTTCCAGATTAATAACATCCATCCAATAGCTGGGTAACCAAAACTGAACACAATTCTCCAATTGCAGCCTCACCAATGTCATGTACAACTAACATAACATCACAACTTCTATATGCGATACTCTGACTAAGGAAGGCCAATGTACCAAAAGCCTTCTTGACCACCCTATCCCAGGGACCACCCCATGCCAGGATCCTCAGGGAGATGACTCTAGAAATAGTGGACGCATTGGTGATCATTTTCCAATGTTCAATAGCTTCAGGATCAGTTCCTGTGGATTGGAGGATAGCTAATTTTTATCCCACTTTTCAAGAAAGGAGCGAGAGATAAAACAGGGAATCACAGACGGTGATGGGAAAGATGCTGGAGTCAATTATTAAAGAGTTAATAATGGGGAATTTGGATAGCAGTAAAAGGATTAGTCCAGGTCAGCATGGATTTACGAAAGGAAAATCATGCTTGACTAATCTTCTGGAATTTTTTGAGGATGTGACAAGTAAAATGGATGAAGGGGAGGTAGTGTATCTAGACTTTCAGAAAGCCTTTGATAAGGTCCCGCACGGGAGACTGGTGACTAAAATTAGAGCACATGGTATTTGGGGTAGGGTGTTCACGTGGATAGAAAATTGGTTGGCAGACAGGAAGCAAAGAGTAGGAGTGAACGGGTCCTTTTCAGGCAGTGGTGAGTGGAGTGCCGCAAGGCTCGGTGTTGGGGCCGCAACTGTTTTCCATATATATTAATGATTTGGAAGAGGGAATTACGAGCAACAATAGCAAGTTTGCGGATGACACAAAGCTGGTTGGCAGTGTGAACTGTGAAGAGGATGTTAGGAGGTTGCAGGGTGACCTGGACAGGTTGAGTGAGTGGGCAGATGTGTGGCAGATGCAGTATAATATAGATAAATGTGAGGTTATCCACTTTGGCGGCAAAAACAAGGGGCAGATTATTATCTCAATGGGGTTAGGTTAGGTAAGGGGGAGGTACAGAGAGACCTGGGTCTCCTTGTACACAAGTCACTGAAAGTTGGCGTGCAGGTACAGCATGCAGTGAAGAAAGCTAATGGAATGTTGGCCTGCATATCAAGAGGATTTCAGTATCGAAGGGCCGAATGGCCTCCTCCTGCACCTATTTTCTATATGTTTACCTGTGACCAGTCTAGATGAAGGGCCTCAACCTGAAAGGTAGACTGTCCATTTTTCTGCACAGATGCTGCTGAGTTCCTCCAGCTGTGTTGCTTTTTTTTTTTAAAAACAGATTCCAGTCTTTACTGCCTCCAGAATACCACAAGGTGTTTTGTTGAAGAATTAAACCTTTTTCTTGCTCAGTTCCCACCACCAAATATAGCAAGTCTATCTTATTGCAAACAGGGTTCGGGGAATCCTCTGTCCGCATATAATTGCATTCTTTCTCGTAAACTCACTGAGTTTTCGAACCTTAATATTCAGTCCTCAGTGTGTGTACCTGAAATACACCCACAGGGCTGGAAAGTTTCTCGACCTTGCTTGTAAAAGTTAATGTTGCACCTTCTTCTGTTTCAGTGTATTCATCGAGACTTGGCAGCCAGAAATGTTCTTGTTACAGAAAATAATGTCATGAAAATAGCAGATTTTGGGCTGGCAAGAGATGTCCACAATATTGACTACTACAAAAAGACGACAAACGTAAGTTTCCATGTCAGTTTTCACAGTTGGTATTAAATATTACCTTATTTTCCTTGGCTGTGATTAAAGCCTTGTTTGTTTTTGTAACAAACATAGCAAGGTTTATTCTCTGCTATTTTCTGAATGCTAACTTCCTCTTCTGAGTTCTCATATTTGGTCATTGTAAGAGCCATTGAATAGAGTTTGGGTGAAATTCACCAGGTGAATTTTCCACTAAAATGATTAAAAGGTGATTCTGCAATTAGAGGGAGAATACGGGCCTTAGTTAGTATCTTACTTCCTGGCAGCCACAAAAATACCCAACTTCTACCCTGCTGCAGTAGCTAAGATAATTTTGTGGTTAGTTCTGCTTGTGGGTGGTGATTCCCCAGAATATTGCAGGCAGGAGGATTAGGACTGGGAATAGATAGGTACTGGAAGTGAAATTGTGTCACAGTTTCCCTCATTTTACAGGTCAGTTATGTCGGGGATTGGGTCAGGGCTCACAACTGAATCAGAAATCAGCTGGAGACTGCAGTGAATCATGCTGCAAGATGGTCAAATAATCAGTATATGTTATAAAACTGATGCACATTGATTTTATCTGATTCAATATATTGGTCCTGGCTTAGATATATGAATTTGTGACAGGTGGATAGCTGAGAAGAGAGTCAAATACGGTTGTCCCTCTTCTCAAGACGCTTCTTCAGACTGAAAGACGGGAAAGGGGAACGAGAGTTATAGGCAGTGGTGTCGAGAGATTTAAAACAAATGAATGAAAGATATGCAAAAAAGTAATGATGATAAAACCTGTGATAAAATGATGTGTGTTAGGGAAAAATGAGTACAGACAATGAGAGTCAACATGACAACTTTGAAGCTGGTACAACTTGGGTGGGGGAGGGACGGTAAGAGAGGGGATGCAAGGGTTACTTGAAGTCATCAAAAGTCATACCACTAGGTTGTAAGCTGCCCAAACGAAATATGCAGGGATATCCATATCCAGGGATATTGTTGGTGGGATTAGGATATTGACTGAATCATTATGTCCATCCCAAGCTATTGCTCACTAGCCTATGCAACTGCTCTTCTGATTTTGGCTTATGCCAACATTATATGGTCACCAGATAGTTGTGTCTTTATTCTGTTCTTCCTTAAATCAATCTTGGATGACCAACTGCTTATTCTGATTTGATGCAACTGAACAGAATGTTATACAATTTCAGACGATTCAATAGTGGTCAAATTCAGTTCCAGTATCACTTTGGAAACTTGTCCATGATATTCATATTAGCACATCCTTGCATTACGTAGGGAATGGTTGCCATCTTGCCATTACATCTGGCCTTTCTGAATGGTATCAAAGATCTTAAGGTACCATATGAAGGCCAATAGAAGACCTACAATAAGGTTATGGAAAATATTTATCCATTAACAGGTCACTAAAGCAAATTGCATTGTTATACCCAAACTGAATCCTTAGTTCCTTGCTATGGCCGGTAGTTCAGAGTAAGTGATGGGCCTGCCCTTATGGAGGAAGCTGCGTCTGGTAGCAGAAAATTGCAGAAAGTATAAAAGTATTTATAATGGTTTAAGTTCCGGACATTTAATATCTGCAGTTAGTTTATAATTGCTGATGTGAACGAATGAGTGGGCTTCTATAAGCTGTTTAGCCTGACCATGACCCTGTCACAATCTGCAAGGTCAGTTTCATCGGAATAATTGGGACAGCTGACCCATGTCTATTGAAGCACAACGCAGGCAGCCAGCCTGTGGTGCTGTTGGAATCCGAGGCCACGGCTCTCTGGGTCCTGCTGTTCCCCGACAGAAAATCAAAGTCAGAAAGTAAAATTTCTCTGCAGGGGACATATTTGATTAACTGTGCACATTTTCATCTGTGGGTTATGGGTTTTGCAGAATCACAAGGCCCCACGTCTGCTCTCAGTTGAATATCCGCCGCAACTATTTCTGAAAGCCATATTTAGAAGCTGAAGCCAATTGAATGACTACAGCTAAGATTGAAACTTAGGAACTCGAGTTAAACAACCAACCCTGTCTTTTTATGGTCTTCAGTTAATTTAATTCATTCCTGCACCCACAAACATACCATTTATCCACTATTGCCCCAACTGCTTTGACACCTTTGCATGTATCTATTGACCCGGCCTATCAATGGTTTGGTTGATCTATCATTCAGTCTTGTGGGGGGAAATCTGTTGCATATTTCTACTGTACTTTGGGTTTTTTTCCAATTGAAAGCATGGAAAAAGGCCCATCAGCCCACCGGGTTCACGCTGCCCATCAATCACCCATTTACACTAGTTCTATGTAGAAACAAAGAACAGCAGATGCTGGTTAATGCATAAAAGGGCACAAAGTGCTGGAGTAACTATGTGAGACTTGCTGGTTATCCAAGACTTAGTGTTCTTTTGCACTGTAGTTCTATGTTGTCCCACTTTCACATCGACTCCCTACACACAATGGGTAGTTTACAGAGGCCAATTAACCTACAAACCGACACATCTTTGGGATGCGGGGGGGAAACCAGGACACCCAGAGGAAACCTACAGAGAGAACGTGCGTTTTCCTCACAGACAGCACCCAAGGTCAGGATCAAACATGGGTATCTGTCGTTGTGAGGCAACAGCTCTACCAGCCACTGTGCAGCCTTGTTTTTGTAAACTGCTATTGATTTTCTTTGACTCAGATTTGGCATTTTTTGTTCCAGGGTCGACTGCCTGTTAAATGGATGGCTCCTGAAGCACTCTTTGACAGAGTTTACACACACCAGAGTGATGTGTAAGTATTGATGATATCACCAACAGGAAATATGGTAATCCGTTTAATATAGTCACCTCATTTGTTCTGCCAGGCAAGAGTGCAGCTGACACAAATACTACAGATTTATGCCCACACAGTTTTGTGAGTACAGGTTTCCCCTATTAATGAAGAGGTTACGTTCCTAAAGAACCCTTTGTTGTATGAAAATGTGTGCAGTGGGAGGTAAAAAATTCTCTGGAAAATATTCAAGTTGGTAGGTAGCATAAGATTTCAATAATCTGCTATTTAAAAAAATAATACAAAAGCATTTAGAAGGCAAAAAGAGGCCAGAAAGGTAAATGTTATAGCACAAAACAATGGTGTGAGGTGGGCACAATCTGTGTTTCAGGTGGTGGAAGCGACAGAGACAGATGAGTTTATCAAATGGATGGATGTGGTTGGCATCAGTTTGGTTGGGACAAAAGTTAACTGTTCACGCAGTTTAGAAGGATGTGGGGGGACCGAATAGTGAAAGGCCTCGATAGAGTTGATGTGGAGAGGATGTTTCCACTTGTGGGAGAGTCTTGAATCTGAGGGCATAGCCTCAGAATAAAAGGATGTACCTTTAGAAAGGAGATGGGCAGGAATTTATTGAATCGTAGGATGGAGAATCTGTGGATCTATGCTGAGTAATGGGACAGACATCAGGAAACCAATCATATTTACATTGGCTATCTGGAATTGGCCGGATTGCTACTAATACAATTTTCCCATTTCTCAATAATATCAAATCACAATTTTACTTTACAAAATGTGGTCTTGTGTTACATTTCCTTCCTTCTTTCAAAGCAAGCACAATTTGGCACCTTTAAGTTTATTAAACAGCAAATGGACCTCAATTTTAACATCTGTGGTTTTAATTAAATTTTACATTTTTATGATTGAACTTGACGTTCCACTTCTTTAGCAAAATTAGGCGAAAGGTTAAGAAGGTGAATGCATGCTGAGGAATCAAGGGATATGGGGAGAAGACAGGAACGGGGTACTGATTGGGAGTGATCAGCCATGATCACATTGAATGGCGGTGCTGGCTCGAAGGGCAGAATGGCCTATTCCTGCACCTTTTGTTTATTGTCTATTGAATTTGTGCAAGGGGCAGGGATTCAGATTTTTGGACCAGTGGGATCTCTCCTGGACACTTGATTGCCAGAGGGCAGGTCAATGTTCCAGTGTTCCAATGATTGAGTGGTAAAGTTGGTATATGCTATTCTTGCCTTCATTAATCAGGGCATTGAGTGTCAGTCATGTTGCAGCTTTATAGGCTTTGGTTAGACCAAGTATTGTGTACCGTTCTGGTAGCTCCATTACAGGAAGGATGTGGAAGCTTTGCAGAGGGTGCAGAAGAGGTTTACTAGAATGAAGCCTGGTTTTGAGGTTATTGGCTATAAGGAGAGGCTAAACAAACTTGGATTGTTTTCTCTGGAGTGTGAGAGGCTGAGGGAAGACCTAATAGATGTACATAAAATTATGAGCGGACATAAGGTAGATGGCTAGAACCTTTTCCCAGGATGGAAATGTCAAAGACTAGAAGGCGTAGCTTTAAGGTGAGAGGGGTAAAGAGATGTGCATGGCTCTTTATTTTACACAGAGTGGTGGGTGCATGGAACATGTTGCCAGGGCTGGCGGAGGCAGATACAATAGTGACATTTGAGAGGCTTTTGGATAAACACATGAATATGTGTGGTATCGAGGTATATGGATCATGTGCAGGCAGAGGGGATTAGTTTATTTTGGCAACATGTTCAACGTAGGCATTATGGGCTGAAGAGCCTGTTCTTTGTGCTATACTGCTCTATGTTCCATTATGTGGATCTCATGTTTTTAAAATTATGAATTTTACCAACAGTCCAGATCAGATAGACACAAAATGCTGGAGTAACTCAGCAGGACAGGCAGCATCTCTGAAGGGAAGGAATGGATGATGTTTTGGGTCGAGACCCTTCTTCTCTACTTTAAACAGCTCTACGTCCAGATTAGGTGTTTAGAAACAAAGAACTGCAGACGCTGGTTAATACACTAAAGGACACAAAATGCTGGAGTAACGCAGCGAGTCAGGCATCATCTCTTCTGAACATGGATAGGTGACGTTTCAGCACAAGATCCACCTGAAAGGTCACCGATCCATGTTCTCCAGGGATGGTGCACAAACCCGCTGTGTTACTCCAGCACTTTGTGTACTTCAGGACAAATCAGTTACGTTCTTCAATGCTGAACTTCAAGTCAGTAAGTTTAGTTTGCTGATAGGGTGAAGGATGTGCTTCACAAACAAAATATAAATCCTTCTTCAGTTCTGCATCAGTAATCTTCACTAAAACCTTCCACTGCAATGTCATAGTAACTAAGAGCTTAACAGCTAACGTACTTTGGAATCAAATGGATTTTAGAAACGTGGGTTATCACTTTACCATAAAATCATTACTTTTGATGTCTACGTTTATTTTATCCTAATGGCTGATCATGCTGCAAGCATCTGAGAATTGGTTGTTGGTCGCCAAAGCTAAAAGTGAGAATCATTTCCCAATCGAGTGCAAAAGGCATCATGCACATGTATAGTCCAAAAAATCAGCCTTTCCAGAAAAATATAGAATAGTTCATTACAGGTTTGGGTTCAGCAATTTTCAGTGCTTAACAATTACATCTCAGAACACGTTAAAATGAGATGGTACAATAAAATTAATGGTTTTAAAATTGCTGCTTTCATTGTCCACCGTCCTCTCCAACACATATCTGGTTTGTGGACATGATCCTCAAGGACTTTAAACTGCACTTTGACTGATAAACTAACTCTTGCACTAACTCTTGTTCATCTAATGTTCAAAACCAATGTAATTAAATTAACTCTCATTATATAAATTGGGAAATCTATCCCCTTTATCCCAATGAGAGAATTACAGTTCCAGAGAATTTGGGGTGGACAAATTTGGTGCTGGGACAAGGGCTCCAGGAGTAAGTATGGGGACATGTGTAAATAGATTTAATATTTACAGCATCTGCAGTTTTTTTAAATTTTCAATTATAATAAAGACTAAGAGACAGCCAAATAATAGGTCTCCAAATAAATCAAACTAAGTGAGCACCATCATGTTTTAGGTCTAAACATTATGTCCTTTTACAGATCTGCACAAAGACATTTGCCATGACTAAAATTAGGAAACCAATAGGATAACAGATAGAACTGTCATGTTAAAATCATTTTGAAATACTGAAGGAGGGGACGGGGTGTGGAAGTTCTGTGAAAATTACAAATATTTGAAAATAGTCTTCCTTTCCCGTTCAGTTGCTTACCAAAAATAGAATCATGGAAAATAGGTGCAGGAGTAGGCCATTCGGCCCTTCGAGCCTGCACCGCCATTCAATATGATCATGGCTGTTCATCCAACTCAGTATCCTGTACCTGTCTTCTCTCCATACCCTCTGATCTCTTTAGCCACAAGGGCCACATCTAGCTCCCTCTTAAATATAGCCAATGAACTGGCCTCAACTACCTTCTGTGGCAGAGAATTCCACAGACTCACCACTCTCTGTGTGAAAAAAAGATCTTCTCATCTCGGTCCTAAAAGACTTCCCCTTTATCCTTAAACTGTGACCCCTTGTTCTGGAGTTCCCCAACATCGGGAACAATCTTCCTGCATCTAGCCTGTCCAACCCCTTAAGAATTTTGTAAGCCTCTATAAGATCCCCCCTCAATCGCCTAAATTCCAGTGAGTACAAGCCGAGTCTATCAGTCTTTCTTCATATGGAAGTCCTGCCATACCAGGAATCAGTCTGGTGAACCTTCTCTGTACTCCCTCTATGGCAAGAATGTCTTTCCTCAGATTAGGAGACCAAAGCTGTACACAATACTCCAGGTGTGGCCTCACCAAGACCCTGTACAACTGCAGTAGAACCTCCATGCTCTTGTACTCAAATCCTTTTGCTATGAATGCCAACATACCATTCGCTTTCTTCACAGCCTGCTGCACCTGCATGCCTACTTTCAATGACTGGTGTACCATGACACCCAGGTCTCGTTGCATCTCCCTTTTTCCTAATCGGCCACCATTCAGATAATAATCTACCCTCCTGTTTTTACCGCCAAAGTGGATAACCTCACATGTATCCACATTAAACTGCATCTGCCATGCATTTGCCCACTCACCCAACCTCTCCAAGTCACCTTGCAGCCTCCTAGCATCCTGCTCACAGCTAACACTGCCCCCCCAGCTTCGTGTCATCCGCAAACTTGGAGATGTTGCATTCAATTCCCTCATCCAGATCATTAATAGATATTGTAAATAGCTGGGGTTCCAGCACTGAGCCTTGCGGTACCCCACTAGTCACTGCCTGCCATGCTGAAAATGACCCGTTCACTCGTACTCTTTGCTTCCTGTCTGCCAGTCAGTTCTCTATCCACATCAATACTGAACCCCAAATACCATGTGCTTTAAGTTTGTATGCTAATTTCTTAAGTGGGACCTTGTTGAAAGCCTTCTGAAAGTCCAGATATAACACATCCACAGGTTCTCCCTTATCCACCCTACTAGTTACATCCTCAAAAAATTCTATATGATTCGTCAGACATGATTTACCTTTCATAAATCCATGCTGACTTTGTCCAATGATTTCACCGTTTTCCAAATGTGCTGCTATCCCATCTTTAATAACTGACTAGCATTTTCCCCACTACCGATGTTAGACTAATTGGTCTGTAATTCCCCGTTTTCTCTCTCCCTCCTTTTTAAAAAAAGTGGGATTACATTAGCTACCCTCCAATCCTCAGGAACTACTCCAGAATCTAAAGAGTTTTGAAAAATTATCACTAATGCATCCACTATTTCTGGGGCTACTTCCTTAAGTACTCTGTGATGCAGCCTATCTGGCCCAGGGGATTTATCGGCCTTTAATCCAATCAATTTACCTAACTCCACTTCCCGGCTAACCTGGATTTCACTCAGTTCCTCCATCTCATTTGACCCTCGGTCACCTGCTATTTCCGGCAGATTATTTATGTCTTCCTTTGTGAAGACAGAACCAAAGTAGTTATTCAATTGGTCTGCTTTGTCATATTTGCTATGACAAAGGGTTATATTTGATATGTCACAAATCTATTGTTTTTCACTACAGCAAAGGTTAGAGAATACAACAAAAGCAACAAAATCTCAGTTACCACCATTCCAACATTTAAGGTAGCCCCAGGACAATTTAACTGTTCTTCCCGAGGGCATGTGGTGATTTTAAGTTTAAATGGCCTCATCAAAGCATGGCCAAGAAAGAACACCAACATCTCTACTTCCTTAGAAGTTCGGAATGTCCCCAACAACTCTCACCAACTTCTACAGATGCTCCAATGAAAGTATTTCATCAGAATTCATAGCGGCATGGTTTGGGAACAGCTCCATGCAAAAAATTGCAGAGAGTTGTGGACGCAGTCCAGTCAATCGTGCAAACCAACCTCCTTTCCATTAACTCCGTCTACACATCACGCTCCCTTGGCAAGGCCACCAGCATCAACAAGGACTAGTCACTCCCTCTTCTCCTCTTTCCCATCCGACAAGAGGTACAGAAGTTTGAAAATGTATACCACCAGATTCAGGGACTGTTTCTGTGCATCTGTTATTAGGCAACTGAACCATCCTCTCACCAACTACAGAGCGGTCCTGATCTACCTCATTGTGGACCTTCAAACTATCTTTAAATCTGTGGAAGCCAATGTAAATACGATTGGTTCCCTGATGTCTGTTCCACTACTCTTGCTCTAAATTGTGTATGAATGGGGTTCAGGTGAATATAAGTGCAGGCGTCACTGTGGTGTCTTGTAACACAGAGCTTCTTAAACTGGTGAATGGTTCACCCAAGGGTGAAATAAATTATTTTGGGGTGAATGAGTTAATTTATGTTTTTCTGCTCAGGTGACAAATATTATATATAAAATTATGCACAAGGACGAATAAGACAAAAATTATGTTTGTACACATATGCAGAACGATCTCCTCAGTGACATGCCAATAAATAACCACAGAATATTTCCATTGCCTGGGGCATTGTGGTGATGGTGTGTCTACAAGGCAGGATGAGAGAAGCTAGAAGGAAGTAAAAGTTTTGGAAAAACTTCCTGCTGATGGTCACAATCCACAATTGTGGTTATGGTCTATCCCAGAAAATTCATATCAATTCCTATTAATGTTGCAGATGGTCATTTGGAGTATTGATGTGGGAAATCTTTACCTTGGGAGGATCTCCATATCCAGGCATTCCTGTGGAAGAACTTTTCAAGCTGCTTAAGGAAGGCCACAGGATGGACAAACCAGCTAACTGTACCAATGACCTGTAAGTCTCATAACTCTAGTATGTTGTAAGACAGAACAATTAAAGTAATGTATCTGGGTGAACCAAAATCTGCAAACTCTGTCTGTCTCTCTGTACCAGTGGATACACTTGTGGTTGCTACTTTAAGGCCCTATTCTCATTTAACAATTATTCTAATATTTAATTGCTGCTTGTGAAAGAACTAGCCACTCCTAGTGCTGAATTGAGATTACTCATTATGGACGTGGCCAACCTACACCCATGAATCAGACATTCAGACTCTTGCAGTATTCGCCAGGGAAAAACAATCCTTTCTTTTTCTTGATGCAGTTAGCCTGCCAAAAAGCTGAGCACATTCTGGAGAATGCTCCAAGGTCCTGGTGATCTTTGTTTATGTACTAGATAACAATGTATTTGTATGTCTAAACAATGGCTTTGCTGTTGCATCATTAATAGGTTTTGGTCTTATTGTATTTTAGAAATGGCATTTCATGAAAAATAGAAAGCTATTGACAGAATTTCTGAGAATAAGTTATTGGGTCTGTTCAAGCAGGTTACAGTATTTAGGCTACTTGCCAATAATACAATAATCTGAAAACTGTCTTGAACTTTATATTGATTGCATAACTGAATATTTTTGAACTCTGAAAGTTGTTGATAGATTAGAATGAAACAGAGCTATAGTCACTTTTCTTTAGACCAATCTCAAATAATGTGTAACTTCAGTGCTGAAAGTTACTAAGAAAATACTGTTTGTATTATAATTTGCACTAATTTAACTGCAAGTTGGAATGATTTTTGGAAATATCCATCTTTGTGCTAAGGTACATGATGATGCGTGATTGCTGGCATGCGATTCCTTCACAGCGACCAACTTTTAAACAATTGGTTGAAGATTTGGACCGAATTCTCAGTTTAACATCAAATGCGGTAAACTGGCTGTACTTGATTAAATGTGTTCTCTGTGCAAATGTAACATGGTTTAATGCTCCTTGCATATTTTGTTCATAAGGAATATAAATTAAGCAAACGCTGGTTCGCTTTCGCCTCGGGATGAAGTTATGTATGCTTATACATTCAAAATGTTTTAATTAATGCAGTTTAGACTGCAGGGTACATCATAATCTTGATTCAGTGAGTACGCATTGTTTTGAAGAAAAAATGTTTCACTGTTGCCAGTTAATTAGCATCAGCAATTCCTAATCCTTTAAGAAAGAGATCAAAGTACAATAAAATGAGATGACTTCCTGCTGATGGTCACAATCCACAATTGTGGTTATGGTCTGTTCCAGATCAATGAAAGGGTTTATATGACATTTGGCACAGTACTGGTATGCTAGCAAAATGTGTTTTAGAGAGTACCCATTGCTTGTTATAAGAAAAGTACAAAATGTTTTAGTATTTCAGTCTTTGTTCGTATAATTACAAATATTAACTAGTGTTCAGACTATAAAGTTGCTTTAAGAATTATTGTTTGCTCAAGGGCTCTATACTTTTAGTATTAACTATTCAAAATATGATTGTACTCATCAACCAGTCACTATTTGCAGCACATGCTAATAGCAATTCAGACCCTGTAGAAAGTATGTTTGTAACCCGGTTTATGGCTAAAACACGACCTATTGAAATTTGTGGCAAGTATATCAGTTTATGAAATATAGAATGAACTGGATGTTAATGTTTCAACCCTGTTTGCTGGTAAAGTATTACTTTCTGGAGTATCGTAGAATTTGAGATTACGCTTTTGTCTTTGTACAATACTATTTCAAAATAAAACTGAAATAGGCAATTAAATCTGCTTAATAAGATGTTTTCTCACAATACTTTAACATATTAACGATTTGTGTTAGGAATTTAATGTAACCATTGCTGTTACTGTATATTTTGTAAATATTACATTTGGCTTAATATAATTAACCCAAATACTCGTATAAATGTTAACAAGAATATAGATGATGAAAGCAGCAATCTTTAATTTCTTTAATAATTGTTCTTTTCTACTGGCAGGAATATTTGGACCTCTCTGCACCATTAGAACAGTATTCGCCTAGTTACCCTGGCATTAGGAGTTCCTGCTCATCAGGCGATGACTCTGTATTCTCTGACCCCATGTCCAATGATCCATGTCTTTCAAAGTATCAACAGCACATGAATGGTACGATTAAAACATGAATGAAAAAAGCTGATTCTTGCAAAACTGACTTTAAACACAGTCTTCCCTGTTTCACATATCTTCACGGAACTTGGATACGATACAGAATGTTGGTTGGATCCGATTAAAAAGAAAACAAGGATTGCAATAAGCTGTTCATGAAGAAATGTTCAGCTGTATATATTTTGTTGCAAAGAAGACTGAATAAGTATTATGAGTAAGATTTTGTTTTTGGTGACTTGGCCAATTCATATTCCATCAAAAGCTGACTGTTGGACTTTGGCAAAACTTAAAGTAGGAAGTTCTGCCTAGATTGTTAATTTTGTAATTTTGGAAAAGTTATTCAGCATAAAACTTAAGTGCTGGCTATATTTGTAAATATGCCCAAATATGTATAAATATATTTTATATATATATATATAATTATATATATATATTTACAGTGAACTATTTTTTTGTATGGATAAAAACGTGATTCTATTGCAACCAGAAAATGAAAACAACTTTTGTCAGATAACTAAATGCGCTTGAAAACTGTTTCTGCAGTAATTCCTAGCACTTCAGTTATGCAACATTTTCAAGACACTGAGTTATTCTTTTTCAGGGAATAATTTATTTAACTGGTATTTAGCAACAAAACAATTAATCTTAATTTCTTGTATAATGTGTGGCTTTTGCAAGCTGGGAAACGGATTGAACTTTAAAACATATTGGAATGGGTGTTATAATAGTTCTGTCTAAGCTCAGGTGTTTGGTCAGAAAATTACCATTCGATTTGAAGCAGCAAATAGATTTTCACTTGAAGTTTTGCACAGTAAGAATGTGTGAATTCATCCTCTTAAATCTGGCCATCCACTAGGTTGCAATGTGTGCTGATGGAAAATAATTAGAGATCCATCAAGACAATAAATTTGCAATGACATGGTTTTGGACACAATGGCTGGTTTACCTCAGCCGTGATGATGTAAGAAGAGATGGTGAGGAGGAGTGTAAAAATTGCCATTTCCCTGTCCAATCTTCCACTCACAATACTAATTCGACAAGATCAGATTTCATGCTCATTTTCTTCTCTAACTTTCTCCATCTTGGCCAGGGACCTTTGGATAACTGTTTGGTAGGCCTTGGCAGGTTAATTACAGATTGCCAACCTTCTTCAGTGGAGGAGGAAGGCGAAATAAAGCTTCCCACATTCCATTACTGTTCCAAATACTACACGAATATATCCCCTTCAGCACAACTATTCCGTTTTCTAGCGTTATCGGTCCTGATCTGGAATGCTGTGGTGCATGCCCTGCAGGAGAACTGTCGGGATTGTTCCTCCATGAGCCTCAGTCCTTTGCCTTGCAATGGCAATGAACCTGGCAGGTCAACGCTGAATTAGATGGGACTATAATCCTGATAAATGGGTTAAGGCTAATGGCAGAGGTGTAGGAGCTTAAAAAAACCCTGCTCTAATTCTGTTAGACACTTTAGGTGAGGTTAATCTCAAAAAGGTTGATGCTGTATTCTTTACAACTGTAAAATAGCTCATAGAAATATGTGAATTCATTACAAATTATTAAAATTTTCCACTATTAATAGAAATTGATTGAATCCTTAATCACGCTAAAGTACCTTCTATAAATATAGGTGACCTAACCTTCACTAAAGTCATTTATTTCTACCAGTGTTTACTCATGATTCCAGCATCTGCCATCTCTTGTGTCGCCATTAATTTCTGTCACATATATTTCTAAATGTTAATTGTCAGTTATTGTGAGTTTCGTTTTGAAGATCTGATACCAATTTGTCAATCTACATGATCAGAAGAGTTTAACTAGTTGTGAACTGAAATACCTTTGAAAGTCTTAAACGCTATTTGAAAGTCTACAAGTACTAATTTATTTGGCTGCTGGACATAGGTATTTAGTTGTGAAATTAAAATTGACAAGATTTTCCATGAGGTAGAATAGTTTCCGAAGTTGCTGTTGCTTTGACATTGCCTCGTAGTAAGTTTAATCTCTTACTCTTGAACAAGATTGTGTTCTGGTTTGCTAGTTATCATCATACGGTGTTTTAATGAAATAAGATGTAGTATAATAGACACAAATGTTAAGGGACCATTTAAGTGCCCTGAACAATTATCTTCACTGTTTTTCAGTATTATAATTTCCCATAAACTTGTTTTAACATGTCACAAGTACACTCTCATCTTGTTACCTCCATCAATGAGCTTTCCAATCAGTGCCAAAATGACCAGTGAAACAATGGTATCTTCACAGGTCATTGCTAGATTATATAGAACATAGTTGATGTGACCTCAGAAGGCTCAACACACTTTTCTCTGAGGTTTTTTTTTATTGATTCCTGATAATTGGGTTAAGGCTAATGGCATAATAACCCTAGTAGGACTGATCCAACAACAAACTCTGCAATAATATAAAATAAATTACATTTCTGATCTTCCTTTGAGTAAAAATCACATAATCTTCAATTAAGAATTATTGGTTAATTTTGTGAAGCAATATGGACCAGAGATCTAAAGTTGAAAACTTGTTTGTGATTCAATGCTGACTTCATTCATTGAATCTGTTATACTTGTGCTACAGGAAAATATGTTTATCCTGTTCTAGCATTGAAATTGATCTGAAGCTAATGGCATTGTATTTGTTCATGCTTCACATAGCTTAGTCATTTTCCTTTGCTTTTCAATACCTAAAGTAGTACAGCATTAGGCCTGAATAACCCTGTATCTAGATCAATAATTTAAAGTGCACTCTGGCAAAGAAAACCAAACAGCTACCCAACATTAGATTACCAAAGCTAGAAGGGCTTTAAGTGATAAGTATGTTGCTTGAAATGATAGGTATGGTCATTTCGATCTGAACATAATCAGGATGTTACATATTTAGTTTAGCTATAAAAGCACACTACTGCAGAAATGTAACCAACTCGAAATGATGAAGAATATTACTTAGCAAGTCCTTTAAAATGCAATGTCAGAGAGGAGTAGAAAAAATAAATGACACTAAGACGTGTTTGCCCAATGTAATATAAATGAAATAATTAGAGGATATATACTATGTTGGCAGGAAAACATGTAAGACCAAAATTTAGTCTGTGGCTTTGCTTTGGTGAGAGGGTGTGTAGTTCATTCTTATCTACATTCCACTACTTTGTATATTTTTATAAAGCATTTGTCATCCTCTGTGTTGTAATGTTCAAATTTGTGCATGGATTTCATAACACAATGTACAACTAATTTATTGATTTTTTTTTTTTACAAAAAAAGTTTTATTTTGTTGTTACAAATTTTCAAATAGCTAAAAGCCGAGTTAAGGCTATAAATGATTTGTTTATATGAAATATTTGCTTCTATATTATGCTATTTGTTCTGGTTAAATACTGCTGGACACATTATTAAGCAAACGAAATGTAACCAAAACTTAGTTTACTTGTCCTTTAAATGCCTAAGGACATCCCTTTTTAATTTAAATGTTATTCTTTTTCCCTGACATGACCTGTAAAATTGTTGACCAACACAATGTTGATATTGATTATTTGAGAGATAATAAAATATTCAAAGCCCACTATAAATTGTCAGCTGTTGCATATCCTGCATTTTGCCACCTGTAGAAACAACAAATCAAGGCTTTGACTTTAGTCATGCAGCGTTTGTGTTGCGTTTTGAAATGGTAATTTCTGAGGAATATCACCTATGTTTGAATATGAATGTTAAGCCGATTATTTTGTACTATGAAAGATTAATGTAATTGAACACTGGGAAAACTTTGTTTAAATACAGCAACATATAAGGTGTATTTTCAAGGTATATTTACAATGTGCTCAACACTAATAGTGGTGATGGACATGTCAATCGGTTGAGTGATGATTGCATGTTAGATACAAGTGCAGTAATGTATAGACAAAAGCGAGCTCAGCTAAAGAATTGTTACACAATCAACACAATTCCCTCTCAACCCCATTCTCATGCCATCTCCCCATAACACCCTTAACTAATCAAGAACCTGTCAATCTCCACCTTAAAAATACCCAATGATTTGGCCCCAGAACCGTCTCTGGCAATAATTCTCAGATTCACCAGCCACAGATTCATCGGCATCTGACTAAACTTATTCCTCCTCATACCCTGTCTAAAGGTATGCCTTTTGTCCTAGATTCGCCTGCTAGTGGAAACATCCTCTCCACATCCACCCAACTGGGCCTTTCACTATTCGATAACTTTCAATGAGGTCCCTCCCTCCGATAGGAAACCACTCAAAGAGCAAACTATGTAAAAACGTGTGCCATGAAATTAAGTGCATATCATATATTTTCAAGTAAATTTTAATTTATTTTCTCCGTAAAAACAAAATGAGATAATCAATATTGGGCACTTTTGGATGAAGGTCTTTTTTATGCCCCTGAGGTCTTTCAGCTTTGGTAGGTATTGTGGGGAATTTTGTCCAGACACAGCTGTCAGTGGGCGCTGCCAAGGCTATCTGAACTTCCCTACGCACTGGAGCACCTACAATGCAAAATTGCCCTCCACCCCTTAGGAGGTTCCATCGAAGTGACAGTGTGCAGTAAATAACATGGACAAGCACCATTCTGAATTCATGCTCTTAGGACTCAAACATATAATTGTAATGTGATAGCATGAGATAGTGTCATCATCATACTGTTGGCCTGGAATACTTCAAATGACCATTCGATGCCACCTGTCATCAATTTCCATTGAGTTAACACTATAAAACATCTATCCCAATTTTTCAGATTCCCCGAGGTGGGTGTATGCGAGTTAGTGCTTGTTACACTGCTGTCCACTTACTCTGTTGGGAAAATAACGGTGAAGGCAGCCTCAGCACGATGAGAAAGGAATAATTATTGAGCATGGAGTATGCCAGTAAAGGTGGCACACGGTGCAGCACAATGGTGCTGTCCAATACCTTTATTCGTGGATGTGTGCGAAAATGTAAGGACCTATTAAACAATAATATTGATATCTTCATGATATATGAAAACAATTCGTCATAGACTGCAAAACGGTAGCAATACAGAAATGACCTACCCTCCATAGATTAATGTAATCTATGAACGGTAGTCCCATCTGCATTGCTACCATTTTGCACAGTTTATGATCTCTGAATGCCAATGAGATAACCAACCTGATATGCTATTTTAATGGTGTTTAGGGTAAATATTTCCCAGAATGCCAAGAGGAACAACCTGTGTTTCCACCCTCCATTCCTGTCTTGCCCCGCTTCTCCTTGCATGGACAGAATTGCTTTTGTTTTCTTTTCCATTAAAAAAAGGGTATTCTCAAGATTTCTTCCATCCTTTCTCATGGAATGTTATGGGTGTGGTGTCAATTTACGTAACAATAGCGCTATTATGTGGCCGTTACATGGATCTATGTAAATAGACCATTTACATAACCATGTAAATGGTCTTGTTAGTATCCTGCTGAGAGGACAGACCAGATCTCAATTTAATATTTAATCCAAGTGACTTGGACAAGACCAGCAACAACTAGTTAAAAACTCGATGTTGAAGAAAACATGTGGTGGAGATAACATGTCCACCATTGCCCCTTTTAATATGCTATGGCCACCCTTTGCTATCCTGCCCCCTCGACATGGTTGGTTGGCAGACTTCTTCATGTGCCTACTTAGTTGTTGTCTTGATTGCCCCCTGCTCAGGTTTCTGAAAGGCCATAAGCCTTTCTCATCAACAAGCTAATACTTTCAGTGGATCAATGTCACACAAGTTTTTTTCACAATGCATCTCTTGCATTTCCTTTTACAAGCATGTGAGGTACCTTACGGAACTGCTGCCAAAACATAAAACAAAATTATGAGCCAACTAAAGGGTCTGTCCCACTTGGCAATTTTTACGGCGACTGCCGGCATCATTGACTGACGTATCAGGTCACCAAACAATTCGTGGCGTGTAATGTTATGATGAGGTATTGACGCATGGTGTCTTTTCAAGTGTCGCAACATTTTATTTCAAAATGTTCAAAATCTTTTGGCAACGCTGATATGAAGCAGGCAGTCGCCGAAAAAATCGCCAAGTGGGACTGGCCCTTAAAGATTTTCCCTTCCATTGCCATCGAGTTGCTGATCTATAGAAGTAGTCTGGAGTGAGAATACGGGGAATTGAGACAGTACTTTTCAAATGTTGGACCATGATACTGCCCAGTGTGTGGTGAACATGCACTAAAGGCTTACTCATCTTATTTGAGTTGGCAAACTATCATCTATCACCACAGAACTGTTTTCCAGCTCTACTCACTTGACCATTAGATGTGGGAGCGGGCACTGGCTATGGATTTATGGATTAAGTGGAAGTTTTCCCTTTGCAATAAACCTTCTCCATTGCACCTCAAAGAACAAGTCCTTAGTTTCTTCATCAAATGGGACTATTCCCACATTTGACCTGTGACTTCATCATCCTTAAGCTGATCAGGTACAACAGGTAGCTGTAAGCAAATATCTCAGTTCTTCATGACTAATAGATAATAACTTCCTACCACCTCTCTATTTCTCTTGCCCCCACTCCCTCACCCTGAATCACACCCATTTCTACCATCTTCTCCCACCCCTCAGTCACCATACTCCTCTCTCTTACTTCATACATTAATCTTCCATGTCCGAGTTACCAATTTATCTCCCCCCTCCCCCTCGCCATCCTCTTTCAATTATACCACTGCTCTCTTTATTTGACACCCTTTTGTCTCCTATTCATCTCTAGCCTTTGTCACTTACTCCACCTATCTGCTCACCAGTACTGGGCTTGCAAAACTGCTCTAACAGAATCGGGATTAAAACTACTAACATTTCAATTTCTGGAAGTTAATAGTAATATTAAACAAGAACTTACCTGTTCGAAGTTTGATCTTTATTTTATGAGGAGTTACGATGAGGGATTACGTGAAGAAGCCCCGCCTGGTGCTTGATCGGCATACTTCAAAGCAGCGGCATGAAAAACACAGAACCAATAGCCAGAGTAAGATAGTAAAGGGCCTGTCACACTAGCGCGCGATTAGACGCGACAAGCGCGACCTACCGTGGTCGCTTTAGTCGTCCGGCCTCGCGTGACCCTGTCCCACTGCGATCGCCGGAGTCTCGTGGAGTTGCGCGGACTCGTGTGGAGCTGGTGTCGACATCGCGCGTAGTCGCGACAAAAACCGACACTGCTTAAAAATTACGCGCGGCAAAATCCTGTCGCGCAGAACGTGATGACGTTTTGACGTTGTGCGTCTTCAGCGTGGCGTTGCGTGATGACGTCACTGCCCGACGTCGTGCAACGCGCATGCTCATGCGCATCGTCACGTGATGAAAAATAACGTCCTTCCTTCGGACGTCGCGCGTGTAATCGCGCGCTAGTGGGACAGGCCCTTCACTCGCACCGGGATCGCCTGACCCCCACGCGACCCCCGCGTCCGAATTTGTCGCGTCTAATCGCGCGCTAGTGTGACAGGCCCTTAAGGCTCAACATAGACTAGAACTACCAGATGATCATTTATATTATGAGGGCTGGGAGCGGAGGGCACGTAATCCCTCATCGTAACTCCTCATAAAATAAAGATCAAACTTTGAACAGGTAAGTTCTCGTTTAATCTTACTATTTTACTTCGGAGTCACGTGAGTGACTACGTGAAGATTTTAAAGCTCTGTTTTTTATGTCGTAGATTCATTCCATACGACACTCTGTTTAGTCAATACAGTAGTGAGTAAAATATATATATTTTTTTTAAACATTGTTTCAATTTATGTAATAAGTCTTTTAATTATAAAAAGAACAATTTTTTAATAATAACCCCTCTATCCCAGGGGAAAAATTTTACAACAAAAGTGATAATGATATCAATTGATAACATAAATCGATAATATAAAACAAAGCAAGCATTTAAAGCAAACCCAACACTGCGTGTCCAAATTCTAGCACCGTGACAACAGGTTTACCGTAGAACTTTGAAAACGTTTCTTCTTTACACCACCCTACGGCCTCTAAAATTTGATCGAGTGGTACGTCCTGTACCTTCGCCGTGGACGCAGCTGCAGCCCTAGTGGAGTGAAACTTAAACACATCAGTGTCCACTCCTGCTAAATCCAAAACCTGTTCTAACCATCTAGAAATGGTTTGAACTGCAACTTTTGTAATGTGTTTTTTTGTGCGTTATCAGTAATGCTGTCTCAGCACCTCGGAGATTTTTGGTTACTTCAATATATTTAGTTAAATGCTTAACTACACACAATGTTTCATCGACAGGATATGCTTTAAACATTACCTTGGTTCCAGTTTTTCCTGGTCTGCTTTGTTTGATCAGATCATAAACATAAAACACAATGTTATCTGAAGCCACATGCATGCAATCTAACCGTAACAATTGCAAAGTTTGTATTCTTTGAGCTGACACTAATGCCATTACATTATTACCTTGAATGTTAACCGTTGCAGAGACATTAAAGTAATTGGAGTCCATTGCCTAAGCAAAGTGAGAACAATGCTAACATCCCAAATTTCTGCATCTCTGGGCTTGGGAGGATTTTATTAAAATTCTTTTCATGAACTGGGATATTAATGGGTGAGACCCAATTGAATCTCGATCAGAAATTTGTCCTAAATAAGCCGACAAAGCACTACAAGCACTTATTAATGGCACTATAGCTTAAGTGCTCATCAAAATGCAACCCAGCAAGGAACTCCCATACATTTGATATGTTCGCAGTATGATAAGATATCTTTGACTGTCTACAGAAGACTTCCCATTACTTTATATGCGACATATATTGTTTTCCAGTGCTATTTCGCCAAGCTACAGCTATAACATCCATGGTCCTATACAACAGTCCAAGCTCCTGCAATGGTCTGGTCAGAACCTGCAGATTAACAAATTCATATGATCATGGAATGGATAAATTTATTTTGTTACTGGTTGTATCAACAAATCGTTGCAACTAGGAATCATCATACATGGTTCAATAATCATTTTAAGCATCAACGGGAACCATGACTGTGTAGGCCAATTTGGCCCCACCAAAATGCCCTTGGCAGCGTCTTGCGCTATTTTCTTGAGACATTTCCCAAACAGAATGGGGGAAAGGCATAAAAGAACATATTCCCCCAGTGTAGCGAGAAAGCATCCACTGCTACTGCCCCTGGATCGTGTTCCCAAGACACATATTTGGGCAATTGGTGATTTAATCTAGATGCAAACAGATCAATGTCCGGTACTCCAACCAACTGACAATAATTTAGAAATTTTGTGGATTTTACATCCATTCTGTACTGTCTTTACATTTTCGTGATCTTTTGTCTGCCACAATATTGTCTCTCCCTGGGAGATAAATAGCTGAAAACCAAATATTCTTACCAATACACCAATGCCACATCTGGTTAACCAGATGATCACGTGATAATGATCTTACTCCACCCATGTGATTGATATATGCCACAGCTGTGGTATTGTCTACTTGTAATTGGACATGCAAATCCTTCATAGTAGAACAATAAGCTTTTCATCCATAAAATGCTCCCAGTAACTCCAAATAATTTATACCATATGTTTGGAGAAATAAAAACCTTTTGGACAGTCCATCTGCCCCCACAGCTGGTATCATTATCCGTAGCACCCCATCCGAGAGAACTTGCATCAGTTTGCAAAATCACTGCTGGCTGCTGAACCGAAATGTTTTTAACAGCTTGTGGAACATTCTCAATCCACCAATGCAATTCTGATAAAGCTTCCTTTGGCAATTGCATGGGCCTATCAAAATGGCCTGCTTGCTGTATAAGCGCTTGTGTTTTTTCCCTTTGGAGATTTTGGTAATGCAGTGGACCAAATTCTACTGCAGGGAATGCTGCTACTAACTTACCAATAACCTTAGCAACTTCCCGGATGGAGGGATAAGGTTTGTCAATAAGGCACTGACATATATTTGTAATATCAACAAACCTGTCTATTGGTAAAGTTACTAACATGGTAACTAAATTAATCACAAACCCCAAATATTCAATAGTTTGAGATGGCTGTAACTTAGGTTTTGATGGATGAATCAGGAAACCTAGCCTTTCAAACAGGCTTGGAGTCGCCGAGACTGATTTTTCAGCTGACTCCTGATTAGCATTGACAATTAAAATGTCATCTAGATAAGCCATAACGATGTGTTTTTGTGCCCTTAGCAGTGCAAGTGCTGGTTTCAACAATTAGTACAACCTAGGAGCTGAGCTTAATCCATTAAATAATGCTTTGTATTACCACAGCTGTCCCATCCAATTAAATTTCAATACCTGCGAAAGTGACAATGAATTGGTACTGAATAATATGCGTCCTTCAAATCTATTGTAGCCATGTAACAATCTGTTGATACCAGCTGCATTGCAGTGTTGAAGGTATCCATTTTAAAATGTTTATACTGGACAAATGTATTAAAATGTGTGAGGTCTAAAATGATTCTACAACCCCCATCTTTCTTTGGTCTGGGGAAAATATTTGATACAAATTGTTGTGGATCCTCACTTGATTTCTCGATAACTCATTTTTTACACCAATTCTTAACTTCTTTATCAATTTGAATTTTTTCAAATACAGAAAACACCAAATACGATTAGGCTTATTCTGTCCTGGTGGATCCATACCTTCTACAAAATCAATGGTAGATCCTAAGACAGTATCTAATATAACACGGTCAGATGTTATACCGTCCCATTCATCATAAAACATTTGTAGTCTACCACCAATCTGAGGTTCATCCAAAGATTCTTCTGTAATAGGATAAAGTTTTTGTACCTCTCCAACCGGACGTGGTGGTCTCCTTCTCCCAACATATGGGTGAACATTTAGCTGTGCTGGTTGGTAATACTTCCTTACCATACTCCTGCCTCGGCTTGTTCCTGCTCCAAATCAAAATCCCCTTCTCGTTTGACTGGCCCTTTTTTGGCCAAAACGAAGGGTTTCATGAGGCCAATAGTCTTTGCCTCTTTCTCAATCTCTTTTATTTATTTAAACAGATTTTCTCCGAACAAATAACCAGGAGCTTGAACATTGCTTGATCTGCACAAACCTGCAAATCTCGGATGTAAAATAGGCCAAATGGCAATCTTTCTCATACAATTAATCTCAAAAATTGAGTTGCAGAACAATGCCAACACATCCTTCTGAACTTTGGTCATTCCACAACCTTCCACTTGCCTTCCAAAAGCAGTGATCCCAGCCGAAATCAGTTTGAGGACTTTTTGAAATCGTATTTCCTGCGCCTGCATCATTGATGACATTGGCGCCCAAACAGCCGGATTTATCGTAGGTACCTTCAGTGAGGTACAATTAACAGGTGTTTTATATAATTCTGCTGTATCAACCATAACCGCTTCTTGAAGCTGGTGAGAGACCAAATAATTTATGTTGGCCGTCAGGTTTTCTTCCATGGCCTCACCGCCTCCTCCAGGTATAGCAAAACTTTGTGCCACGTCAGGCACACCTGGAGCAATATTTTTTGTATTGTGGTGGGTACTCATGACCGAAATCACCACCTTCAGGATCAGTCTCATGCAGCCCTGGTACTCCTGAGACTTTGCTCAAAGGAGACTTCCTCCAGCCCAATCCCGGGCTCTGTAGTTTCAAATTCCCAATTCAAACTGGCATCATATTCATGATATGGAACCCCCTCAGGGGCTGTCTGGGAATATTCTGAGTTTTTTAGACCCTTGGTTGATTTTTGTCTGGATCATTTTTCCACTTGATCCATTCTAAGCCAATAAGGCTTTTCTATCTGGAGGACTTTCATTATCAGAGTCATCAGAAACCCCAGGCCTCTCAGATTTTCTTTTACATTTTTTAGGCACTGGATTTTCCTCCGTGGCTTCTGCTTGTGGAGCAACCAAAGGGTCACTAACGGGTATTTCAACGGCCACCGGTATCAGAACCGCTCCGCAATAATCTGCTGTCCCGACTCTTCTCCACCCCGGGACGCACGTTTTACCCGCGATTTTTTAGGAGCTTTCTCCATTTTTATTTTTAAACTCCTCCTGGTCTTTACCCACCAGCCTACGGAGTTTGAAATGCCCTGGAAGTAAAAATAATTTACTTACCTGCGGGCCTATTCCTTACCGCTGGTGGAGCTGCGCTCTGCAGCTCTTTCCCTACCGACAGCGTCGACGTAATGCCAATCAAGCACCAGGCGGGGCTTCTTCACGTAGTCACTCACGTGACTCCGAAGTAAAATTGGCATAGTTCAGGCAGGCGTAATGTTTTCCAGGCCACTCATCATGTTAGAAATGGATTAAAATGTTGTGCTGTTTGGGCATGAAGTATTTATTTAGTTTAGACTTTTAGTTTAGAAATACGGCATGGAAACCCGCCCATCGACCCGTCAAATCCACACTGACAATCAATCACCTGTTCTCACTAGTTCTATGTTATCCCATGTTCCCATCCACTCCGTACACACTAGGGGCAATTTTAGAGGCCAAACTGGGGCTCCAGAGTAACGGGGAGAATGTGCAACACACACACACACACTTCAGGCACTCTATCCAAAGGTATTAGAGTTGTTGTTATTCACAAACCATTCTCTTCAAAAGTACACATCAGCAGAATATGATGCAAAACAAAGATTCTTCTAATTTATTTACCACCTCTACAATCTTCAACGTCCACAGTCTCTTGTATCTCCATTCCTAAAGTCTTTGGCAGATTTCATCAAAACCTTAAATTATGGCTAATAAATTTATTTAATGAAAGAAAACGTTGTCCAAAATTTGACTCCTGGTACTCATGGTTTCCCATTTACATTGTGAACATTCATTGAACTTATTGGGACAGGCAAATTCACCCCTCCTGACACAATATACAAACAGACTGTAGCACACAAATATATACTGAGCAGCTAAAATAATAATCAGTGTTTTATTTGCTCTTAAACATCTTGACGTGGTTTCACACAATACACCAGGCCTTAGGCATGAATATACCCAACAATATGATTCAAGAGACTAATAGGGATGAGTACAGTATGCAAGAAATAATTTGAAACATTCTGATCTTTACCAGTTATTATCTGTATTAGTCTGTATTATCTTACTTACTGACAGTTTTTATAGAGGTAGATGGTTTTCAGATATCTCTGGCACACATCTTTCTTGACCTACTAAATGGCCTGTTTTGATAGCTATGACTGGGATTGTTTCTTCACCAATGTATCAAGAATTGGTGGCCTTTATAAATCAGAGCATTGAATATAGGAGTAGGGAAGTAATGTTACAATTGTACAAGGCATTGGTGAGACCAATTCTGGAGTATGGTGTACAATTTTGGTCGCCTAATTATAGGAAGGATGTCAACAAAATAGAGAGAGTACAGAGGAGATTTACTAGAATGTTGCCTGGGTTCCAGCAACTAAGTTACAGAGAAAGGTTGAACAAGTTAGGTCTTTATTCTTTGGAGCGCAGAAGGTTAAGGGAGGGCTTGATTGAGGTCTTTAAAATTATGAAAGGGATAGACAGAGTTGACGTGGATAAGCTTTTCCCATTGAGGGTAGGGAAGATTCAAACAAGAGGGCATGACATGAGAATTAAGGGACAGAAGTTTAGGGGTAACATGAGGGGGAACTTCTTTACTCAGAGAGTGGTGGCTGTGTGGAATGATCTTCCAGCAGAAGTTGTGGAGGCAGGATCGATTTTAACATTTAAAAGTAAAGTGGATAGATATATGGACGGGAATGGAATGGAGGGGTATGGTCTGAGTGCAGGTAGATGGGACTAGGGGAAAATAAATGGTCGGCACAGACTGGAAGGGCCGAGAAGGCCTGTTTCCGTGCTGTAATTGTTATATGGTTATATGGTTATAAGAATGCCCAAGTTGGGTGTTTGAAGGAAGAAAGCCTGAATATATGACTAAAGGAAGATAAATAATAGTAGAACACAACGCTGTGTAAGTTACCACAAACATTTTAATTTAGATAATCTTACACACAGGAATCATGACATAGAAACAATATTTCAACTTATGTAATAAGAAGAAAAGTCTTTATTGAAATTGGATCAACAATGGAAACACCTCTTTAAATATTTGACGTTGAGAAAGCTCAGTGAAGAAATGCTCGTTCAGGATTTTTTATTCTTTCTTTCACTTTGGAAATCAGTATACACCCTCTGTAGTACGTAAGGAAGCTATAGACAATGGCACCCAACCTTTTACATGCATGTCCGAAAATTGATCAAATATTTGGACTCTCGGCCCATATTTTAAGATAGCATGGCAATTTTGTCAAAGGGATGAGAGTAGGTATGTTACAATACCTACCTTTAGCGGCGCTGCAGTTCTGCCACTCCCCGTGTGCGTGACTTTGGCGCCTTTCAGAGGGGGGCGGGTTTAAAATGCCGTTTTTCCCTAGACAGTCCAAATCAATCCATGTCGGACGATTTCGTCGCTAAAGAAAAATCGCTCCGACATTTCATTCATGAAGCCATTTTTAAACTACGCTAGATTATTTATTAACTAGAGTAGTTTAAAAATAAAGCGTGCCAAAGGAAAAGAAAAAAGAGCCCTTGGTCGAAGAGTTAGAGAAAGGAGGTGATTTTGGGAGGTCGTACTGGTCCTACTGCTTCTATGTCACTGATTCCCAACATCCGATCGCAACCCAAAATTGGGCCATGAAGGATTGACGCTAAAGCTTCTAAAGCTTCTAAAGCTCTGAAGGCCGACAGCAGAACGGACCTAACGTAGGCGATAAAAGAAGGTACACAGTTTATTTTTACATAAAAACGTGGTTCTTAGGAAGTCAATGGAAAGGCAATGGGGAACAAGATGCTAATTTCCAAGTATGAAAATGGCCATAACTTTTTTAATACTGAAGTTATGAAAGTGAATTATGTGTCAAATCAAACTTCTTTTTATGCTTTATCTGATGGGATAAATTGCAGACTTGATTTTTAAACTCTCAAAATTTTTGTAACATTGCTAATGAGAGTTATAAAAACATGTTCTTTTGGCTTTGCAGGTTATTAAATCAAAATGAAAGCAGGAACTAAAATCTTATTAAACAAAATGAAAGCAGGAACTAAAAGTCTGATTAAGTTAGGGTGACAGTGATGCAATTGGTAGAGCCGGTGTCAAACAGTGCTAGAGACCCAGGTTCGATTCTGACCTTGGGTGCTGTCTGTAGAGTTTGCATATTCTCCCTGTGACTGTGTGGGTTTCCTCACACATCTCAACGACATGCGGGTTTATAGGTTAATAGGCTGCTGTAAATTTATCCATACTTGTAAGAAGTGGATGAGAAAGTGGCAGAACATAGAACCGGTGTGAACAAGTGATCAAACTCGGGCAGAAGGGCCTGTTTCCACGCTATATCTCTAAAACTAAACTAAGTTGCTGAATGCACAATTAAAACATCAAATAAAAATCAGATTAAATCGTTGAAACATAATTAAAGCATCAAACACGGTCATGTTAAGCTTAATTAAAACATTCAATACAGAATAAAATGTTAAAATAATGGATTTTTTAAAAAAAGCTAATGAGCAATTGTGGGCTCTACCCTAACTAAAGTTTTTCCAAGAGGAAAGAATTCTGTCCATGGGCTGAGAAAATCTGGATGAAATCAATTAAGTCACTCAGTCACTGACATGCTCGATGAATATTGCAATGACATTGAATGCTCCTATGATCTGCACACCTGCCTCTAGCGTGCTCGAACTTGCATTACAGCTGCAAAGCTCCACACCAGCCATTTCAATAACTCTCGCTGGAATTTTCCATCAACTTTTGCTGCACATTTTAATAATTAAAAAAAAATCTTTGGTTCCTCACTTGGCCCAGCGTCAATCCTTCATGGCCCAATTTTGGGCTGCGATCGGATGTTGGGAATCAGTGACATAGAAGCAGTAGGACCAGTACGACCTCCCAAAATCATATTATTTTTGTTAATTGTGTTCAAACCATCATACATCTATCCTTCAAAATTTTGTGCACTTTTTTTAATTTTGAATCGTAGCTAAGTCCCTCCTTAGAATAAGATGGGACAGGCAGAATGGATTTTTTTTAGAACAACGGAAGGTAGCCCTGAATTAAATGTGTTTCAAAAGTATCTATTTGAATGCGGCTTAATAACTGGAAAAAAGCTAATCTTAAAATTCTGGGAAAATGCTCCCGTACCAACAGTATATATGTGGATTTCAACTATGTTTGAAACACTACATCTGGAAGATATGAGACTCCGCTTGGCAGGAAAATCAGATCGCTTCGATAAGACGTGGTCTGCATTTATAGATCTACTACAAGGATAGGGTGCAAGAGTACCTCAAAAAAGTACCGGCATCAGGTCTTGGTAAAAGGGGATGAAAAACTGTCGAGTTGGTAAATTCCTTTGGCGTGATGTTTATAATAAAGTAACTGGCTTTTCCTTTTTTCTTCTTTCTCTCTTTTTTTTCTAGGGTCTATCTCTTAATCTCCTTTCTCTAACTCTTCGACCAAGGGCTCTTTTTTCTTTTCCTTTGGCACGCTTCTTCACTTTCACAACTCTTTTTCACTTTCTCTACTTTCTCTGTTTCTATTATTTTTCTCTAATAGCCTTAAAAATCAAGGGGTACAATGATTGTAATAATATATATGGGACGTACACTGATGTAATTTACTGTACCTCTGAAAATATTTTTTAATTTTTTTTTTAATTAAAAAAAAAAGAATAAGATGGGACAAAAGGAGGCATTCACCTCACCGAATCTGCACTCACTCAATCAAAGACCCATCTGCTTACTCCCATTCCCTTCAACTCTTTCTTTTTGCCCTAGCATCTTTCCAGCAGCATGTTCCAAATCCTGTCGACATAGTAAATGCTCGGACCCTGGGAGCGTTGTAGAACATTATGATAGTACCTGCATCAACTACTTCCTCCAGCAGCTCGTTCCATATACCCAAGACCCTCTGTGTAAAAAAGTTACCCATCAGATTCCTATAAAATTTGAACCCTCACCCCCCACCCTCCCTTACCTTTAACCTATGTCCGCTGGTTCTCGATTCTCGTACTTTGTGCAAATAACTCTGCGCATTTACCTGATCTATTCCTCTCATGATTCTGTATACTTCTATAAGATCGCCCTTCATCTTCCTGCTCTCCAAGAAATAGTGTCCTAGCTGCTCAGCCTGTCCCTATAGCTCAGACCCTTGATGGTGATGACATAAAATTGTCCAACTGTAGACAAGAGAAATTGCCAATGCACTGCAAGATAACAAATGGTCATGGAACAGTTCTCCTCTTGGGAACAGTAGCACAGAACGTGTTAGAATCTATCATTAGATACTGATAATATTGTACATAGAAACACATTGTGTTGGGGCAGAGTAAATATGGATTATGAAAGATACATTTTATTTGTTTTTTTGAAGTTCTTTAAAGCAATTGGGGATGTTGTGGGAAGATGCAATCCAAGCAGAAGACGTGAGTGAAGCACGATCACAAGTCTGAATACCTTTATATGGACTTAAGTCAGAGGTGACGGCTAGAAAGATAACATGATAAATATTGATAAGGGTGACACACATATCCCCTCCTGAGGTCATCTGTTGCCGGCCCTGATTTGTTCTGGCCTTTTCTCACCTCCAGTTTATTCTTTCCCCCCCTCCCCCCCCCCACCTCGATTTTCATCTGAAGAAGAGTTCCGACCCGAAACATCACCCATTCTTTTTCTTCAGAGATACTGCATGATGTTGTATAACTCGCTGAGATTCAGAGATACTGCATGACTCGCTGAGTTACTCCAGAATTTTGTGTCTATCTCCAGTGATCAATGTTTGATTCTGACCTACAGTTGTCTATGTGGAATTTGTGTGTTCTCCCAGTGACCAAGTCGGTGCTCCAGTTTCCTCGCATGCCCCAAAGGCCTGCTGCAATCCATGAGTAATCCTGGATGTAATTCAATTCAATTCAATCTTTAATTGACAGAGACAATGAAATGCAGTTGGTATCTCTGATGGGCGAACTTACAAATAAACAAGTAATTGCGCAGTAGTATGAGTATATACATCTATGCATATACAGTGGTGTCCGTGCAATTTGCTGGTGATTGGATAGTCCGGGGTGGGGGGGGGGGGGGGGGGGTGGGAGGGGTGGGGTGGAGACAGGCAGTCATTGAGGTGCAGCGTTGAGAAGTGTGACAACCGCAGGGAAGAAGCTGTTCTTGAGCCTGCTGGTACGGCAGTGGAGGGACCTGTAGAGGAGGGTAAACAGTCTATGGTTGGAACCTGAAGCTGGAGACACATTCCACCTCCGTCCCGTTGATATGGATGGGGGTGTGTGTTCTCCTGAAGTCCACAATGGTCTTCTTGGAGTTGAGGGCCAGGTTAGTGTCGGCCCACCATGCTGTTAGGAGCTGAACCTCCTCCCTGTAGGCCGACTCATCGTTGTCGCTGATGAGGCCAATCACCGTCGTGTCATCTGCATATTTGATGATGGTGCTGGTACCATGTACAGGTATGCAGTTGTAGGTGAAGAGGGAGTAGAGGAGGGGGCTCAGCACGCAGCCCTGGGGTACGCCAGTGTTCAGGGTGAGGGTAGATGAGGAATGGTTATCCAACCTAACAGACTGTGGTCTGTTGGTTAGAAAGTCCAGTAACCAATTGCAGAGGGAGGGGTTGATGCCCAGGTCATCAAGTTTGCCGATCAATTTAGAGGGGATAATGGTGTTGAATGCTGAGCTATAGTCGATGAACAGCATTCTCACATAAGTGTTTCTGTTGTCGAGGTGGGAGAGGGCGGAGTGGAGTGCCGTTGAGATGGCATCCTCCGTGCTCCTGTTCTTGCGGTATGCAAACTGGCAGGGGTCCAGAGTGGGAGGTAGGCAGCATTTGAGGTGTGCCATGACCAGCCTTTCAAAGCATTTGGTGATGATAGGGGTGAGTCCCTGTCATGTAAATGGTAGGCAAGAGAAATGGGGGAAGTAGATGGGCATGTGAAAGCAATTTGATTGCAGGGAAATAAGGGAGAAAATCAGATTGATGAGATAGCTTTGAGAGTCAGCATAGCCTTGATTGGCGGAATGTCTTTCTATGTCATTGGCAAATCTTAAATTTAGAATGGCACATTCATGCTGGAATTTCAACAATGTCAGTTCTCTGTAACAAATGTAATAATCCAATACAAGAAGTATTCAGGCCACGTCGCTCCAGGGAACTGCCGATGATTTGGCATGGCAACGCATCCAGAGGTACAGACCTGTCACTTGAGCTGGAATTTGTTTTTACTTGGCTTTAGATATTCCTGCAGTCTTGCGGACAGTGAGCCCCAGCTGGACAATCAACAGGAACGCTCATCAATTGTCTGCAGTACAAACTGGAGAGTTTCAGCCAATTCTACATAAACCTCTTGGGATTCCTGAGCTTTGGTAGCGTTAATCTGTGCCTTGGGCATCACATTGACATCAATTAACTGCAGTCTCCGCATACGCTCTGCGGGGTTGTTGTCTGCGTCATGGTATAGATGTTTTTACTGGCATTGTATTTGCATCAGCTCAGATTGGAGAATATTAAACACATTGTTGAATTGTCCCACATCAGGCAATCAGCTGATCAGAGTAAATCCGCACATTGGGTGTGAAGCATCGGAAGTGAGTGAACGCATAATGTTTAGTTGTGGAGACACCCTAGTCAGAGCTATCCAGCAGACTTGTAAACTTTTGCAAAAAGTGGTTACTGAACTCAAAGCTATTGAGAGTAATAGCAAATGACTAATTCGGTCCCCGCTTGAGATTAGCTGCCACAATGCAGATCAGCGGATTAAACCAAAGAACCTTTTGTTCCCACGACATTCAATACCAGGTTTAAACTCTAATGGAGACAATTTGCCTTAAGCCTTAAAGGAGACAATTTGTACAGGTGGGTGCAGTGAACCACAAAATAGGGCAGGAATCAAACTCTGCCTGATTTCCACTCTGTTTACAGGTCTTGTGGCAGGCAGCAACAGATGGGATCTTCAAGAATTTGTAAAACGATGCAAAAAGGCATTGCCTCCATCTGCAGGCACTAAATGTTCTATATCAAGTCCACTGCTCAACCAGGAAACTTTTCATTTAATGGGCATTAAAAATATAAAATATATATTAAAACATGAAAGTTATGAGGCTATTTGAGGAGGCATTTAATTCCCTTTATGGATTTGTTTTTCTTTCTTTCCACTTGATTCTTTGTATTTGACGAATCGCGTGCAAATTGGTAAAATCTAAAATGATGCGGTTGGTAGAACTGTGAGAATTAAAAGACTATTCCGAGCAGGCAACCACTCGGGTAATGAAAATTGATCCTTATAAATTTCACAAAATTTGAGACACTGAATAAAGTTCACTCTATGTGGGGGAAAAGTCGATAAATGAACATAATTTTGTATTGACTTGAATACACTGTTGATGCGGCTTCACCTGTTGAAGGTGGATAAATTGCATTACATACCATTTTCTGAAAAGCAACATCCCCTAACATGGTGGTTGCCTGAAGGTGTTTAAACTAATGAATGGATGGGACGATATAGATAGGAATGCAGGTTCAGTGATTGCTGGGCATAGAACAAAGTAAAAAATTAAAAACAAAAATAGAAAATGCTGGAAATAATCATCAGGCCTGGCAGAATGTTAAGAAAATCAATTTATTGTCATATGTCCCGAAACAGAACAATGGAATTCTTACTTGCAGCAACACAACAGATATGCAAACATCACATGCTGGAATAACTGGGACACGCAGCATCCCTGGAGAGAAGGAATGGGTGACGTTTCGGGTCGAGACCCTTCTTCAGACTGAGAGACAGGTGAGAGGGAGAGGGATATGGAAGAGTAGGTGTGAAGATGACAGTTCAAAGCAGATGGCGTTATGTAAATGTAGAATGGTTCATTGGTAGCTGAGGGGAAGGTGGCAACGTGGCATGCGATCGAATATTTAACGAGGAGGAGTACCAGTGATGAGGATTTGGGTGGAGGAAATGTTATGACTAATTCTCGTGGACTGAGTGCTGGATTCGAAGTCTATAAAACAATTGCAGTTTAAGGCTCAGGCCAAGGCCCAGGAATATTCAGTACTGTGGTGTTGAAGAATGAGTTGTAGTCACTGTATCACTGACACTGATATTCTTATTGTCATGGAGTCATACAGCATGGAAACAGGTCCTTCAGTCCAACTTGCCCACATCGACCAACATATCCCATTACACTAGCCTCACCTGCCTTTGTTTGGTCCACATCCCTCTAAGCCTGTCCTATCCATGTACCTGTCTAGGGTACACAAAATGCTCAAGAAACTCAGCGGGTGCAGCAGCATCTATGGAGCGAAGGAGATAGGCAACGTTTCGGGCCAAAACCCTTCTTCAAGGTTTCGGCCCAAAACGTTGCCTATCTCCTTCACTCCATAGATGCTGCTGCACCCACTGAGTTTCCCCAGCATTTTGTGTACCCTCGATTTTCCAGCATCTGCATGTACCTCCTGTCTAATTGTTTCTTAAACATTGCAAAAGTCCCAGCTTCAACTTCCTCCACTGGCAGCTCATTCCATACACCCATCACCCTTTCTGTGAAAAAGGTACCCCTCAAATTCCTATTAAATCTTTTCTCCTTCCTTAAACCTACATATGTCCTCTGGTTCTCGATTCCGTTACTATAGGCAAGAGATTCTGTATCTACCCGGTCTATTCCTCGCATGGTTTTATACACCTCTATAAAATCACCACTCATCCTCCTGCGCTCCAAGGAATAGAGTCCCACCTCTATTCTAGAGTCCCAACCTCTCCTTGTCAAGGAGATCCATAACAGAATGCAGTGCAAGGGATTGCATATTTGCACACAATATCTTCCAGCCTCATTTTCTAATGTTCTGGATACATGAAATCCCACCACTGATTGTTTCACTATGAAAGATAGTCTAGTTATGCCATGCACTTCAGAGCTACCTATTGCAAACTCTGACACTATGATCACCCCACACCTTGTGGTGATGCGAGTCTCTTACTGGCAAGGGACTAAGTCATATTGGGCAGTTGCTCCTGGATTTTCCCACACATAGAGAAGATCCCATGTCTCCCTCTTGCCTCACTTCACCTGCTCTATATGGTTATTTTTATGCAGTTTTCCCACAGTCTTCCTTGGGGAGTCTTCCCTTGAAGTCTGACGGTCTTCCCAGTGATCTGCTCAGCAAGGTCACAGCAGGAGGGAGTTTATCATGCAGTTCCTGAGAAGGTTTTGCATTAGGCTATGATTCTGGCTGCAGCCAGGGCTGAAGTTTAATACATGTTGCCAGTCCACGTCCTCCAGAGATGCTGCCTGACCCGCTGAGTTACTCCAGCACTCTGTGAAACGTCACCTATCCATGTCCTCCAGAGATGCTGCCTGACCCGCTGAGTTACTTCAGTACTTTGTGTTCTTTGCAAGATTTCAGCATCTTCAGTTCCTAGTATCTCTCTCACTGATTAAATTATACCTTTGGTTACTGTTATGATTTTAACTGGGGGGAGGGGCAATTCCAACTGAGAATTAGCGCTCTGCAGATCACACGCAGCAAAGGAGGATGAAATCCCACTTCCAGGTAAAGGCATTTTACCAGAGCTACGCGTCATGGAGATGCTTCCCACCCTCCATTCAATGCTGTGATCAATGTTGGTCATAGGATTAGCTTGCAAAGTTATTCTGTCTGTATTTCAAAGTCTGTGTTAGGACGTATCTATCATTAAAAACTGTGTTATGTTACCAGACTAATGTAAAAAAAATCAGTCTTTTAGCCTTGTAATTTTCAGTGTTTAACATTAAACATATAGAACAAATCAGTACCCAGTCTTAAAATACGTGATCAGAGATGTTAATATTGCAAACATAATTCTCATGAAAACTTTATGGGAGTTGGGAAAGAACAAGAAGGAATTTAATGTTCCACTAAAGCCGCGAGTGTTGAGAGATATACGCTGTTTTCTAAATTATTTCAACCACTTTAAAGTATAATTTAAGCCTTACATAAATATTTACACTAGAGAGAACCCTTCATATAAGTGCTTCTTTGAGGCATGCTAACTGCATTAGAATAGTGCTGAATGAATACTTTCAGCTTTCATTGAAACCAACTTGTTTTCAAATAACTCTTTCTGTACCTGTCTGGAATGCGTGTTACAGGGTAAATTTACTGAAATATTCCAGTGCATGTTTTTTTTTCCTGAACCAGAAATGTGAGGGGGGGGGGGGGTGTGTGGGGGGCAGCTGGGGGGGATGAACTTTGATCTCTAAAAGCCCTCTGAGAAAGATCAATGTTTCATGCTTTCCCCATTTCCCTTTAAGCTGCAAACAGCAAGGCATTTCATTACCACTGTACCAATGTTTTAATGTCCCCCTGGCTTGCCTCTCAGATTTAGTGTGAGCATTTTTTTTTTGTTTTCACACATCAGGCAGTACTACGAGCAGACTAGTAATGGTTCCATTTTGAAAGGAGCTCTGTGCTGTAAAAGCAGTGCTATCCATCAGAAGTGTCATTTCAGGAATGTGGCCAGATGTATTGACTTTCTGGCAATGGCATTGCTGCCATCTGGCCTACTGGAGGCCGATGCTGACAGAGATGAAAACTCAACTCAAACTCACAGAATTGTGTCATATATTGGCTCTTAAATGCAACGCTGTCTATACTGTGTTTATTTTAACAGTTCCTTCGAGTTTCCAGCAAATTTAATAGAGATTGCCGAGTTTATTTTGCAAGATAATTGATGTTAGGGGGGGGATCCTTTTGTGTTGACATTTCATTCATGCTGCCAGCAGATGATTTTCCAACAATGATATAATGTGGCCACGTATAAAATTATAGATCACATGGGAAGCAAAAGTGTGGCCCGCAATTAACAGAGCTGATAAGAAGCGAATGAACTGCCTGGGAAGAGGCACAAAGTCAGCTCAGTAGCGCGAGCTGCAGAACTTGACTCGTTTGCAAGGGGGTCAGGAGTTCAAGTACACGAGCTGCCGTACTCTCTTGAATCAGTTTACCTGAACTTCCTCGGTTGCAAATAATACTTGGGCTTGGAGTGTCTTCCGAAGGAGGAAAAGGAATGTTAGCAATATAATATCCAATTCATCCTTCTTGAATTTCACAAGGTGCCTCGGCACTGTGGAGCATATCTGACGGGGTTATGTGTGAACAAAACAGATCTCTCCTTCATGGGATGAATGCCTCTGCCAAGCAAAGAGGGACAAGGAGACAAAGGTGCTTAAAAAAAAAAGAAATTCCAAATGCACACAAAGCATTTTGTCTCCTCCCCCACGTTAAGTAGTTCCAATATAACATTGTTCGAAAAACTAAAACTCAGTCAACTCAAGGTCTTAACCCCAAAACATCACCCATTCCTTCACTCCAGAGACACTGCCTGTCCCGCTGAGTTACTCCAGCTTTTTGTGTCTATCTTCGGTTTAAACCAGCATCTGCAGTTCCTTCTTACACATACTGGATTTTATTACCCACACAGCTTAGAACACCCCTGACATTACCCAATAAAGGTGATAAAACAGCCCTCATATTTGTCATTGCTAGTGCCAGCAGATCAGGTATCAAAAAATGTAAATGTTTATTAAAAAGAAAGCTAGCTACTAAAAGATACTGACAGATGTTGCAGCAGGAGACTGGTTCACTGAATCATAGGTACTGAAATTGGCCTTTCAGCCCATCACATCCATGCTAACCTAAAATGGGTTTTACATTAATCTCACTTCACAACTCTTGTAGTTTAAGTTCTGTTGTGCTGAAGCAAAGCAAGAATTTCATTGTCCTATCAGGGATACATGACAATAAACTCTCTTGAATTTTGAATCTTGAGGTTATGGCTCTTCTGGATCAACTAGGCTTGGTCACTTAATTCTTATGGGCCTGAGGGCTCAGAATTAATCTGCATTTTAAACGTAAACTTACTCGCTGAATCTCCACCACACAGAGAGTACGCCTACGGAGTTCCCAGTTCACGAAACGCACCCCCTACAGTTGAGCAGATGCATTGCTGAATACTCAGTAGCAGCAAACAATCTGCTGGAGGAATTCAGCGGGTCAGGCAACATCTGTGGAGGGAACTAGATGGCCGACCTTCCTCCTCCATCGATGCTGCCTGACCCGCTGAGTTCCTCCAGCAGATAATTTGAAGCTCCAGATTCCAATCTCTTGTTGCTCTAGAGTCAAGAGTGTATAACTATTGTGTATGCTGGTGATGGAAAAATTAAATTCTTACTTGCTGCAGTGTGACAGGCCCATCAATGCGATAATACACAAATAAACATGTGACAATCAATGATACAATAAATTAATGAGCAGTAATATTTGTTAAACCAGTGCTGTAAGCAAAGCTGGCAACTTGCTCACAGCACTGTGCTGAGCATTTGGCAGGTTGGAGATCGAAGCTTGAAAGCACATCTTGATTGTCTGCTGCTGTTGCTGCTGTTATATGTTTCCCTGGAGCAGGGAGATGGGAATGGAGCACTGGAGAGGATTGGAAATCAGTGGTGGATGAGAGGCGGTGGAGCTATGAAATTGCATTGGGATCATAAAGGGGAACAGCAATGAACAAAGGACCAGAGTGGGAAGGAGACAAGGTTTAAGAGGGCAGCAGAAGATGTTGGTCAGGGAGAGCACAGAAAACCAGAAATGGGGAAGAGAGTTGGGAGTTGAAGGGGAAAGGACAGAGGATAAGGGAGGTGGTAACGGAACTGGGAATTGGAGGAGGGGAGAGAACTGGGAGTTGGAGGAGAGGAGAGTATTGAGGATTGGAAAGGGGAAAAGGATTAAGAATTTGAGGTGGGAAGAATATAGAGAATCCGAGTGGGGGGCGGGGGGGGATAAACTGGGAATAGAGGAGAGGAGGGGCTCAATGATTAGAGAGGGGAAAAGAGCTGGAAATTACAGGAGGGGAGAGTATAGAAGATTAGAGTGGGGAGAAGAATTGGGAATTGGAAGAGGGGTGAGGATTAGAGAGTTGTTAAGATGTAATCTGTGAAACATTGATTTTATGAGCTGACTACTTTGCTGTGCTCTCGCCCTGTGTGATCCCAGATACAGTTTATAAAACATGGTGATCCTGCTTTTAAAGTCAAATTGCTGCTTGGTCTTGTCATTTATACACCATCTCCAAATGCACATGTGTTGAGAAATGGAGCAGGGGGTTTTCCTAATACTTCAATGAGGAGTTGATTCAATCCAGACTCTGCTCTCTATCCAAGATGCGGAGGTCCTTGCCAATTTCTACAAAACAGAACAATGGAAGTATGTCACATTATCCTGAACAGTGGATGGAATATTCAGTTATTGTTTAGCTTAGTTTAGTTTAGTTTAGAGATACAGAGCGGAAACAGACCCTTCGGCCCACTGAGTCCGTGCCGACCAGCGATCATCGCAAACTAACACTATCCTACGCACACTAATAAATCTCTATGTCTTTGGAGTGTGGGAGGAAACTGGAGCACCCAGAGAAATCCTGCGCAGGTGGTGGGGAGAACATACAAACTCTGTACAGACAGCACCCGTGGTCAGGATCGAATACGGGTCTCTGGCGCTGTAAGGCAGCAACTCTCCCGCTGCGCTACCATACCGCCCCGTTGCATAGACTTGTGGGGCACCTTCCAGACAAAAACAAATTGAATAACAAATTTGCTATCAGCTTTGAAACCTACATAAATCAATCACGGATTTGCAAAGTTAGAATAAAGTTTACATTTGTGACTTTAAAAAGCTAGTTGAAAAAAAACTTGCACATGTTAACTGTCACAGTGTAGAAAGCTCATCTGAAGTTACTTAAACACATCTTCAGTCAGTGGACAGTCTCTCTTGCTGGCATGTTGGATGATGATGTGGCAACTGTTGCAGGCCATATGTGCGTTACATACAGTTTGACAGTGACTTACACTTAACTTAGCTTGCGACTTTTAACTTCAAAAGCCCCCTTGTAAATAAAAACAAATATACTGGCAGAAGATTAAAGTAATAAAGATCCTTCACTATTCAACCGCCTCACATGATAGTTTTGTTAAATCACTTCATGAGTAAACACACAGCACTTAATGCAATTAGTTCACTTCAACCAATACAGAATTCCTCTGCTGGTAGACTAAACTTTATGATCAGGTCTATTGTTCTTGTCATGCATACTTTTACTATGTGGTCTATACTAGCTTTCTAATTCATTTGTGAACTCCCTTTGCATATTGCCAATATTTGCCACACCAAAATTAATATTTGCCATTGTAACATTTTCTCATCGATAGCATTTGGTAATCAGATTCAGATTACAATTCACTTTGTTTTTTTTTGAAGTGGGAGCTATTATAGTGCAGCGGTGGAATTCTGACAGCTGCTTTTATTTTATTTTGCATTCATAGACCCTTTGTGTCGAATCCCATGACCTAACCTATGGTGTTCACTTTCCTTGGCATGTTGATTGATTGCAAGGTTGATAAAATCATATTAAAAACTTGATTAAAGCAACATTTCATTTGGCACTGTAGAAATTCAGACCTTTGGTTCAATGTTTTACCATCCGTTACCCTTATTCAAAATCGATCAATTAAGAACAAATAGCATTAAAAGTAAAATGGAAATAATTAATTTTAAACATATTAATAGTTGGAAGCACACAGCGTCTCATTAATGTTAAAATGTTGATGCAAAACAACAGCAAGCAAATTCTCCCTTTGATATATAATGTAAATGTTCTAGAATGAAAGAAAAATAAATGAAGGTAGGAAAGGCCCAAAAATACAAATGTGGGAATTTTAAAATAAAACCTGAAAACATGGGAAAGTCGCAGCTGGTCAATGGCATCTGACCCCAAGGTGAGGGAAGATTTACTAGTCCACATTTTCAAAGCCACCAAAAAATGACAAAACGTTTCTGGACATTAACAATCATGACAAAGACTGTAATATGAATAGTGGAATTATAGAATCCGCAGCTGGAGATGCTTGCAATTATAGTGGCTGCAGGTCAAAATGTACTCTGTGGAAAATCCCTACAGACTCTGAAAAATGTTTAGAAAACTAAGTTATAAAATTGATTTATGTGATGTCACTGGAAGTTGCAAAATAGTTTGTTGTCAATATGTCAATTATTTAATCAACGGAGACAATTTTTTAGACTATGTTACAGCCTGGCTGCACCGCACATTATGAAGGTTGGGCAGGGCTGATTTTCCAGACATTGGGAAGTAGAAATGAATCAATTATTTTAAGCAATGTTAAGACAGCACAACCATATAGAATTTGCCATTTCTTTTCACAAATCTGAAATGAATTCCATGAAGTTACATTAAAAGAAAAATCAAAGGAGCATTCTTATTAGCACAATTATCTCAGATATGGACTGTTCCATTCTCACTTTCTGAGAATGAAGTTGCTCACTTCTGTATGCAGAATGATATGGGCTATATGTTGGCATGAGGTAATGTGGGGTACTCAGGGTATCTGGCAATAGTTATTTCTATTAAAAGATCCGACTGCCGTCATTTTCCATTCAATGGGTCTCCCAGCGTTATGTACCTTCAATAAACGTCCTATGACCAATGACAAGAGGCACACAAAGTCCCTGGCTACAAAAACAGGTCAGAGCCTGACTACCTCACAGCAAGCAACTTGCCGTCTGATTCCATAGAATCTTTCCACTTTAAGGAAAGTCAGGAGTGTGAAAGAATATCCAGCACTTCCCATGTGGCACGCACTTTCAACAACTCTCAGGAAGTTCAACAGCCTTAACCCGTTAGATTGGAACCCCAATCTATCACCATAAATATTTATACCTCCTATCACCTATCATCGGGCTGCAGTGTGCACCATCTACTAAATTCCCTTCAGCAACGCGTCAAGGGTGTTTTGATATCATTTTCTGTAGATGCAAGTTCTAACCCCTGGAATGCCAGGGTCACCACATGAATGAGATAACCATCATCTGCAAGTCATAGAATCATACAGTGTGGAAGCTGGCCCTTCCACCCAACGTACCCAATGCCAACAAAGATGCCTCATCTACGCTCATCTCATCTGCCCGCGTTTGGCCCATATCCTACTAAACATTTCCTATCCATGTACTCTCCAAATGACTTTTACATGCTGTTATATTACCTGCCTCTGGCACTCCTTCCATATACTCATCAACCTCCGAGTGAAAATGTTGCCCCAGGTTCCTATTAAATCTTTCCTCTCTCACTTAAAAACCTGTGTCCTCTGGTTCTTGATTCCGATACTCTGGGTAAAGGACTTTGTACATTCACCCTATTTATCTCCCACGTCATCGTGTACACCACTATAAGATCACCCCTCAGTCTCCTCCACTCCAATAAAGTCCTGGCCTTTTCCAACCGTTCCGCACAAGTCAGGCCCTCAAGTCCTTCCAATATCTTCTCTGCACTAGCTCAAGCTTGACCATATCTTTTCTTTCTACAGCAGGGTAAACTGAACACAATACTTCAAAGAATACCCATTCTTGAGTTAGAAATACATATATTGCCATTCCTTCATTGTTGTTGTGCCTAAAGTCTGGAATTTTCCACTGACTGGTTTGTGGAATATATTCACATTGATGACTATAGAACCTCAACAAATGAGCACCATTCTATCAGGGGTGATTTGGGGGAAAGGAAAAGTACTTTTAAAAGGCAGGTCAAGTCATAATTTGGGAATCACTGAGTTCTGCAATGCTGCGGAGCGGGGTACAAGGATTAGGTTTGGAGTTAGGGGAGAGCAACTCACGAACATTTGAGGAATTAGCTATCAAGTAATATGATTTACTGTTTTTAAAATTAAATGTATTACTTTTTAGCTTTTAAGTTTTTTTCTAAGTGGTAATTAGCTTGTAATATTCTTGAATGTTTTAGAATATTTGCTCATTCTTGGATAGTTTTAACATGCAATAAGCCTTTGGGTATAACTGGCTGTCAAACTTCCTCTGTGGTCTGGGGAACCTCGAACCCCTAGAAGGTCATGTTTCATCATTCAGAAGAGAGCTAGCTTTATTTTTTTTAATTGTGTGAGATTGAAAGGTGTTGCTGTTTAGGGGACTTGGATCTCATACATGAATCAATGAAAGTTAACATGCACGACCAGCAAACAATGAAGAAGGCAAATAGTATTTTGGAATTTCAGTAGAACCAAGGAACTGCAGATGCTGGTTTACCAAAGAAAAACATAAAATGCTGGAGTAACTCAGTTGGTCAGGCAGCACCACAGGAGAACATGGATAGGTGACGTTTTGGGTTGGGACCCTTCTTCAGACCGATGGAGTCTGATATGGATGGATAGACTCATCAGTCTGAAGAAGGATCCCGATCTGAAACGTCACCAATCCATGTTCTCCGGGGATACTGCCATACCCGCTAAATTACTCCAGCATTTCGTGTCTTTAAATAGTAAGTTGGCATTATTGCAAAAGGATGTCAGTATAAGGGAAGTCTTGCTTCAATTACACGGGGCCCTGCTGAGATCACATCTGTACAAATCCGGTATCCTCACATAAGGAAGGATGTATGAAATAGAGGGAGTACAACAGAAGATCCACAGAATGATTCCTGGGATGGTGAGCTGCCAGATGTGGAGAGATTATGAAGGTGCTTTGAGGGTATTAGCTCCCATGTTTGGAGTTTTAGGTTAGAGATACGGCATGAACGCAGGCCCTTTGGCCTACCAAGTCCACGCCGACCATCGATCCCTGTACTCTAGTTCTATGTTGTCACACTTTTACAATCCTACACACTAGGGGCAATTTGCAGAAGTCAATTAACCTACAAACCTGCACATCTTTGGGATGTGGGAGGAGACCGGAGCACCGGAAGAAAACCCATGCTGTCACAGGGAGAATGTACTAACTCCGCACAGACAGCATCCGTAGTTAGCATCAAGCCCGGGACTCTGGCGCTCTGAGGTAGCAGCTCTATCACTGCACCACTGTGCGCAAACATTTTTACAATAATTAATAATAGGGATGTCGATACCCTGGTTGGATTCACAGTCTCAAAATAAGGGGTCAGCCATTCACAAAGGGGACAGGGAGAGATTTATTCAGAGAGAGGATGGCGAACAATGGACTTCTCTACCCAATAGGCCTTTGAGGGAGGCTCAGTAACTGAGAATATGCAAAGCAGACATAGTTAGATTTTAAATATAGAATATTAAAAATATTAAATATTTTTTAATGGAATTGTGGAATATGGGTTTAGTGCACGAAAAGCTATGATCTTACTCAGTGGTGGAGCAGCAATGGACGTTAAAACAAGTACTTTTGTACATCTGATTTTGGTAATATTTCTACAGCCTGGATTGATAAAAGTAATTTAAAATATATCCTTGAAAATGCTTCCAAAATCAAAGGATGACAGGGTGACACTGCAGATCCAGTGATGCCGATCCCAGTGCAGTCTGTGTGCAGTGCACACCTTTAACTCCCATTCCCACACTGACCTTTCTGTCCTGGGCTTCCTCCACTGTCAGAGTGAGGCCATGTGCAAATTAGATGACCAGCACCTCATATTTCACTTGGGCAGCTTACAACCCAGCGGTATGAATATTGATTTCTCTAACTACTATTAACCCTTGCATTCACCCTCTCTCTCTGTCCCTCCCCCATCCTAGTCATCCTGCCAGGTTCACTGTTTGTATCCCTTCATTAACACCTCCACAGCCAACAATGGACCATTGTGGGCTCCTTGGTCATTGGTGCCGGCTCTGATTTGGTCTGTATATTTTCATACTAGTTTCCCTTTCCCCTGACTCACAGTCTGAAGAAGGGCCTCGACCCGAAATGTCACCTATTCCTTTTCTCCAGAGATGCTGCCTGATCTGCTGAGTTACTCCGGCATTTTGCGTCTATCTTCACTCTGTGGCTGCCTAGGCTTTCCCCACATGCTCTGGGCTCCTCCCTATCCCGATGCCCGGCTAGTTACTAGGCTGATCGGCCACTGGTGCCAATGCTCGCAACAGATCTAGAGGATGATAACATAGAAACATAGAAAGTAGGTGCAGGAGTAGGCCATTCAATATGATCATGGCTGATCATCCAGAATCAGTACCGTGTTCCTGCTTTATCCCCATTTCCCTGCTTCAACCGGGAGATAACTGGCTTGTGAGGCAGGAAACATCACCACAAAATAAGTGGGAGATTGGAGCTGATGGGTCGCTCTGAAAGCCAACATCGACTCGATGGGCCAAACGACCACTTTCTATGTTGTTTAAAAACATATCAAATGTACTGTACAAAGTTAATCAAATGCAGCAAATGGTATAACACGATAAGGCGTGCTTTATAAACTGGTTCTTCTGCTGCAGAATGTGTATGAAGGAACAGCAGATTCTGGTTATACACCAAAGATAGACACAAAATGCTGGATTAACTCAGCAGGGCAGGCAGCATCTCTGGAGAGAGGGAATGAGTGATGTTTTGGGTCGAGACCCTTCTTCAAATTAAGAGTCAGGATCTTAACCCATTCTCTCGCTCCTGAGATGCTGCCTGTCCCGCTGAGTTACTGCAGCGTTTTGTGTCTATCTCCTGCTGCAGAACATGTGTGCTCATTGGGAATTTAGATGAGCGATGATTCAGGCCTGAGGGATCTTTCATTAAAGCAGCAGCATCACTATAATTAAAATCCCGACCATTTATTGCTCTGTTCCTGAATTTCCGTGCATGCAAGATATGTTCGGAGATTTGTGACAGGGGCGCAGCTTCATAAAGACTCCTAAAGGGCCTGTCCCACCAGCATGCAACTCTGTGCGATTAGCGCGACCTAACGTGGTCGCTTGAGCCGTCCGGCGTCGCAGGGCCGGTCCCACTTTGATCGCCGGAGCCGTGCGGAATTGTGCGGAGTTCGTCCTGAGTTCGTCCCGACACCGCGCGGGGCTCCGAAAAACCGACTATGTCTTGTCGGCTCGCAGTCGCCTCGATGTTTACACATTGCCCGGACATCGTGCCTCCATGAAGCTATTTGTAAGTGCCTCCGTGACCCTCTATGTGTGTGGCTCCGTGGCCCTGTATGTGTGTGTGCCTCGGTGCCCCTCTCTGTGTGCCCCTCTAAGTCCTGGCGAACTTACCTTGGACTTCGCTCCAAGTTCGCCTCGCTTTGTGCCGCGTTGCGCCACTCACCCAACCTCCGCGCGGCCCCTGCTGCCGGTTTAGTTGCGCTTGCCGCATGCCGGCGCATGCTGGTGCGAACGGCCCTGTACAGGGGATCACCCGACCTCCGCGCGGCCCCCGCTGCCGGTTTGATCGCGTTCATCGCATAGAGTTGCATGCTGGTGGGACAGGCCCTTTAGGTTCCTCCCCGTACACATGGATACATCCCACCACAGTCAAGTCTCCCAAAATGTTCTGCTACTCAGTCGGGCTTTAAGCTTCTCTCGCAACTCCAGGTTGTTTCCAAAAGTGCTCCTCTGGGTATATTTTTCACACACAAAATCCATCAGATAACTTGTAGCCTTCTGGCAAGCACTGCTCTACGTTGGTGCCATTACCAATGGATTACATTAATGTTTCCATGCTTAAGGGTAGGAATTGAAGCTTGTTGCATTTGCTAATGGATGCAGGATGAGGGGAATGAGTTCCAGTTTTTGGAACCAATGTCTTTCGAAGCCAGTAAGTTAGGTGATTTAATTTTGTCGTGCCCTCAGCTCCTACACTCTCATTCCCCGCCTTTCTTGGGACATGTCCTCAGGGTGCAGCAAGTGAAGCAGATGGCGCAGTATTAATCCGTGTCAAATGGGTTGCCTCATTATCAGAGACCTATGCAACATATAGATGAGATCCCAAGTTGTAATCACTTTGGCTGTGGATTGCCCAGTTCATACCTACTGCTGTCCGCAGGGGTGGCACAATAGCGTTGCTGGGAGAGTTGCTGCCTCATAGTGTCAGAAACCCAGGTTCGACCCTGACCTCGGGTGCTGTCTTCATGGGGTTTGCATGTTCTCTCTGTAACCGCGTGGCTTTCCTCTCAGTGCTCCAGCTCCCTCCCACATCCCAAAGACGTGTGGGTTTGTGGGTTAAATGGCCTCTGTAAATCGCCACTAGTGTGTAGGGAGTGAATGCAACAGTGGAATGACATCAAACTATTGTGAGCGGCTGATCAATGGTTGGCATGGACTCTGTGGGCCAAAGGGCTTGATTTAATTGCTGAATCTTTCAATCGATCAATCAGACATTGCTATTTTTGTTGCACACATCCGAGATGCTGCCTGACCCACTACTCCAGCATTCTATGTCTGTCTTTGGTTTAAACCAGCATCTGCAATTCATTTTTATTGCTATATTTGTGTTTGAAATTAACAGCTGACACATTATCACCGCAGATCTCAGCTATGGTGGGATATACAACTGCAGACAAAATTATAGGTTCATACGACACTGCTGCAGTAACCCAGGTTCAATCCTGACCGTGGGCGTTTACTGTATGAAGGTTCGGTATCCTTGTGTTCTTCCCATGTAGGTTCCCATGGGAGCTCCAGGTTCTTCTCACACTTCAGTGCATTGATCACCCACTGACAATGACCCTATGGACGGGTGATTGAGACGTAGGAGGGGAGATGATTGGCTTGATTGCTCTTGACATAGAATAAAGAACAGTACAGCACAATGGGCCACAATGTTTGCGTTGGACATGATGCCAAGTTAAGCTGATCTCATCTGCTTCCACTTGATCCATAACTCTCTATTCCCTACACTCCCATGTGCCTATCTAAAATCCCAAAGACCACTATCGTATCTGCCTCCATCATCACCCGTGGCAATGCGCTCCAGGCCCCCACCACTCTGAAGATAACTTGTCCCGCACATCTCCATTAAACTTTCCCCCTCTCACCTTACAGATATGCCCTCTAGTGTTGGACATTTCCACCCTGGGAAAAACGATCTGACTGTCCATGTCTCTCATAATTTTATAGTCTTTTAACAAGTCTCCCCACAACCACTTTAGTAGCTGACGTGGACCCAATGGGCTGAAGGGCCGTCTGCGTGTCGTAGGTAAGTTAAAACCAGTTTCAGCTGTGGTTTGTGCAACTTACAGTGACTATGGGCAGCTTCCTTTCATTCCATATCCTGCACCAGCCTTCTATTGGATACATGCTCCCAGGTTCCTTGTGTTCTGTATTCAAGTGACTGTGGGTTCCAGAGTTACTCCACGGGTCAGGCAGCATCTCTGGAGAAAAAATATTGGTGACGTTTTGGGTTGAGACCCTTCTTCAGACTGATAATAGAGGGGAGGGAACTGGAGGTATGAAAAGTGCGGCATGGTGGTGCAGTGGTAGAGTTGCTGCCCTACAGCGCCAGAGACCCGGGTTCGATCCTGACTAAGGGTGTTGTCTGTACGGAGTTTGTACGTTCTGTTCGTGATCGCGTGGGTTTTCTCCGGCTGGTCCGGTTTCCTCCCACACTCCAAAGCCATACAGGTCTGTGGGTTAATTAGCTTTGGAAAAGATTATATAACTTATCCCGAGTGTGTAGGATAGTACATTGTAGGATGTGTAGGATGTACGGGGATCGCTGGTTGGACTTGGTGGGCTGAGTTTGCGCTCTGTATCTCTAAACTAAACTGAACTAAACTGAAAGGCTAGAGCAAATCAGGGCCGGCAACAGATGACCAAGGAAGGGTGGAGCCCATAATAACTCAATGTTGGCTGGGGAAGAGACGATAAGGAAGGAACGATATGGGGATAAAGAAGTCCTGACTGTGGGCAGGGTAGGAGCTACGGGGTCCCTGGAGATGCCAGCAGTCTCAGGGCAGAAGTGTTTTGGGGAAACATTGTGACTTTTGATTCTGTTAAAGCTGGTCGCTTAACTGGCAATCCATACGACATATTAACCATTCACTCACTCAATCACTGACCAGAAATTCAACTGATGCAGCCTCATAAATACCGCGGCTGCAGGAGAAGGTCAAAGGCTGGATATCCTGTGGCAAATAATTCTCCTCCTGACACCCCACAGCCTTTCCACCATCTGCAAGTCATTGAAATCAGGAGTGTGTGGATTCCCTCCTTGCCTGAGTTCAAGTGCAGCTCCAACAAGCCTGTGAAGCTGCTGCCAGCCACGACGAAGCAGCCGGCTTGATTACTCTGACAGCTTCTGTCAAACCTGTGACCTCTGCAACCATGAACGCAGCGCCGTGGTGCAACTACGAGAGCTACTGCCTCATAGCTCCACAGACCAGGGTTCAATCCTGACCTCCCGTGCTGTATGTGTGGAGTTCACGCATCTTCCTCTGGTCATGTGGATGTCCTTCAGGTGCTCTGTTTACCTCCCACATACCAAACATAATCAGGTCTCTACTCTAACCTTTTCACGCCTCCAGTTTACTTCCCCATCTTTACTTTCAGTCTGAAGAAGGGTTCCAACCCAAAACGTCACCTATTCTTTTTCTCCAGAGATGCTGCCTGACCCACTCAGTTACTGCAGCATTTTGTGTCTATCTGCCGAATAAACCAGCATCTGCAGTTCCTTCCTGCTATTTGGTCAATGTAAATTGCACCTAGTTTCTAGGGGAATGTAACAATAGAATCTAGGATTAATTGGTGGGAATGTGGGGGAAATAAAATGGACTAGTGCAGATAGTGCAGTCTGTTAGTTGACATGCATTCAGTGGGATGAGTTGCCGACTCTATGACTCCAAGCAAAAAGGCAGCAAGTACATTGAACATCAACACTTGGAAATCACACAGCATCCTAACTTGGAAATAAATCACTGATCCTTCTTCGATGCTGGGCCGTAATCCTGGAAATCCCTAATGAATGAGGCCAAGTCAATGGATATTTCTGGGGCGGATATTGACAGATTCTTGATTAGTGTGGGTGTCAGGGGTTATGGGGAGAATGGGTCGAGAGGGAAAGATAAATCAGCCATGATTGAATGGCGGAGTAGACTTGATGGGCCGAATGGCCCAATTCTGCTGCTATCCCTTATAAACTTATGACCTTGTTGCACCTTTAGCAGAAGGACTGAATCAATTCAGAAAGGGAGCTCATAGTGATTTGTGACTCTAAGAACTTGCAGATTTAAAGGTCTTTATTCATCAGAAGAAGCAGATATTCTTTTGGACACCCTCTCAGTAGAATCTCCAAACAAACTACATTGAGTCTTTACGTTTCAAAACACCAAGACAACAATGGCACAGTTGGAAGAGACATTGCCGAAAGCCCCTGTCCCACTTAGGCGATTTTTCGGCGACTATGGGCGACTAGGCTGTCGCCACATGGTCGCGGGGTGACGCCTGTATGGTCGTGAGTAGTCTCCTCAAGTTGACTAAAGAGTCGTAACGTTTTTCTAGTCGCCGCTGGATTTTGAAATGTTCAAAATTGGCGACTGTGGGCTTGTCGCAGCTTGTCCTCTCCTGTCGTAGGTACTGTCACCAGTTGTCACCAGTTGTTGTTGGTTGTCGTCGGGTGCTGGCTTTGGTGAATTCCATTGGTGACTACCTACGTCAACCTACGTATCCTCCTACATTCCAAAACTGGTAGTTTTGTAAGTCAATTGACCTCTCTAAAATTACCTCCACTGTGTACTGAGTGGATGAGAAAATGGGATAACATAGAAGTCTGCACATTCTCCCCAAGATCGCATGGGTTTCCTCTGGGTGCTCTGGTTTCCTCCCACATCCCAAAGACAAGGGAGTTTACAGGTTAATTGACCTCCTTAAAATGCCCTTGGTGTGCAGCGAGTGGATACAAAAATAGGATAATGACTGATCGATGATTAATGGTCGGCATGGACTCGGTGGGCCGAAGGGCCTGTTTCCATTCAATATCACTTAATCAATCAAATAGCAATAAATGATCAGCTGCAGTTTCAATGGCTATAATAACATACTTTACTATTTTGAGTGTAGACAAATAGACTCCTTTACAAACAGCAGAAGGTCTTCCCCAGGTTAAAACAGAGTTCATTTCTAAGAACTGTTCGTAACCCAAACAGTTCGTAAGTCAGGAATATGGTCACCTAGCAACGTTTTAAAACAAAATCCCAGGCAATCCCAGCCACAATGCGAGCTCCTACGCAGCTGAAGATGCCTGCTGCCCTGTATCAGCCGCCAAATCCATGCTGCTGGTCTCTCAAATGCTCGTTCGTATGTACAGATTGTCCATAATGCATATATTTACACATACATATACATGAAATAACAACAAACACAACCAAGTGAGGATCTATGCAGAGGGATGCAATGTAATGTGGATAATCCTGTTGGTAAAGGCCAGAATCATCTTGACAGCTACAGGTGGAGGTGTCCATTGCCTAGTCTGAGGCTCAGAATGCAGTGGTATTAGGTGACGTAGCCTGGCCTTGTTGTTGAAGCAAAGGTATAAGTTGCACTGCTCTTTGGTGAAGTTGCAGTCGGAGAAAATGCCCTTGTTGACTGGTTGTAGATACGGTTTCCTGTACAGCTTCTGCCCACCCACCTCCCCACTGTCCCCCACTTCACCCCATTGTTTCAGCTCCCTTCTGCATTCTAGGCTGCTTCCTCCTATCTGACAAGTGGGCCAAGCTGAAAAAAACGTTCTGCAAACACACCGTCGAACACCAGCAAAAAGCTCTTAGAAATTAATTGTTGGAGACAGCAAACATGACAAAAATATCCATGTTAACTCCAAGCATAAAAGAACAAGCCAGCCACTACCTTTTGTGGTGTGACAAGCCCATTGCACACCTTTTCTGAAGGGTTCTTGATGTTTGTTACTACTGCAAAATTATGAGTAGGTTAGGCTGAGGGAAAGGCGATGGGAAAGACCAATGTCATAAAAAAACCTACAGTCAATGTGAGATCCTCATTTTACTTCGGAGTCATGTGAGTGACTACGTGAAGAAGGCCGTCAGCACGCATGCGCGTCATTACGTCCGATGCATGGCGCAACACTGACTGGCAGACGTGCTGCTCCTGCCAGCGTTAAGGTTAAACCTGCAGGTAAGTTTTTTAAACTTTCCAGGTTATGTTTCTATTGCAGGAATCTCTTCTCACAGAGTTTTCTTGCTGGATTTCGGGGCGAAGTCGGGACGGGCCGCGGGGAAACCTTTATGGACCGCGTCCCAGTCGCGTACCATGGGGAATCCCGATCACGACCTCGGGGAATCCCGGCCACGGACCGCAGGGAACCCATTACGGAGATTGCGGAAGTGCGGGTAGCGGCGGCGGTCAAATTCGCTTTCCGAGCCACTGGCGGTGGAGCCAGCGGCTTCAGACTGGTGCCGGCAGCACCTTGGCCAACCCGCTTGGAGGGTAACCACAAAATTATATCTCCCTCTCTGAGGAGAGGAGCATAGGGAAGAGAGCCATTGACTAAAACGAGTCGGGCCAGGAGGGAGGATTCCTAATGGAGAGGATCCCCTCCTTCTATGGAGAGCATTCTTCGGATGTCTAACCCACATGGAGCACCTAATGGAGAGGTGCTCCACAATGGTAGGCTCCAAGGAGGGAGTTATATCACCGTGAGTCTCTGTGGGGCCCGCGGCAACAGCACCTGTGTACAGGGCTGCACACTGTCTCCCTGAAGGGGGGAGCATTCAGGGTCAGTTTTATCTGACTCGGACTTCGGAGGTACAGCCGGGGAGCATACCACGAGGCACGAAGGATATGGTCCGTGGAGGGGCAATATCAGCGCAGATCTCCTCGGGGCCTGTGGCAGCACCTTTTCAGGGCTGCTTACTATCACCCTCACTATGGAGAGAAGTGCAAGGGGTCAGTGAGTAACTGACTCCAAACTTAAAAGTATGTGCCGGCAGTAAACACCGCTATCAGGGGTGACCGCTATGAGGGCCATGGACCCCAGGAAACCAGCCGCCGAATCTTCTCTTCAGGTAAACCGATTTCCAACAGGTGAGACCTGCATGAGGGAGCTAAAGCTGTCAAACTATGAGTACAGCCTCATCGTTTCGGCGGCAATACGCCCATGCCTCCATCGGCAGTAAGCGGTTCACCGAAGCTGGTGGCAGCCAGCAAGCTGGGCAGAGGGCTTTAGGCCAAGGCCCAAGCCGGTCTCAGGAAAATATGGAATCCATGTACCCTACCAGTCCTACTCTCCAATCAAGGACGGAAATAGAACCCACATCAGGGGCCTTTGGGCTTACCATAAGACCACCGGTAGCCATGAAGGTAGGTGGGTCTGGTTTTTCCGAAACATGGGGTATGTAGACCATTTACAAGTTGGTAATTCTTATTGTTTCTTATGAAGCAGCCTCTATTGATCAAGTGTAAATGGCATTATAGTGGCTGTGTTTTCAGCTGTGCATTTGGACTTTTGCATTATCAGAACTAACATTGCTCCTGTTACTTGCTCAGTAACTCTTCAGTTATATTACAAACTGATGCTAGTACTCAAAAATGAAAAAATTACGAATGCCATCTCTAGTTACGGAGGCGGACAGGCTTTGGCTGAGTTACCTATTTTCAGTTATATGGTATCAACTACCTATAAAACAGTAGGTATATTTCATTTCGGAGTCACGTGAGTGACTTTGTGAAGAACCCGCCAGCATGCATGCGCGACATATCGTCGCAACGCGTTGCTGTCGACGGCTGGCAGTGGGGTGCGCTCCCCGCCAGTCCTTCATAAGGGACTGCTAAGGTAAGTTATACTAACCTTAAGTTGGTTGGTCCTTGCTGCGAGTACTTTTTGTCTTTCAGCAAGGGCATGGACGGGAGTTCGAGAGGCCGAAAGACGTCCGTCCAGAGTCGCCGGCCACCTGTCCCGGAGCCCTCATCATCAGCTGCACCTGCGAGACATGCCGGGAAGAAGGTGGGGAAACCGGGGAGCCCTGTTGCTGCAGGACCGGACCCGCTGACACACCGCAGCTCCGGGGAGGAGTTCGAGGAGCAGGACTGCGGTGTGCCGCCGGAGCAGGCAGACCCTGCCTCGGCATTCAGGTCGCCAACGGGCCCGTTGGCGGCCCTGGGCAAGGGCTCGCGTGCGGCTGCACGGCCCTTCTCCCTCAGCCCTCAGAGAAGGGGGAGGGATGGCGCCCGGAAGCCTAACCCTTTAGGGGCAAAGGCATCACCTGCCGCCAAGCAGCGGACTGGTGCAAAGGCGGGACTCAAGTCCACTGTGAGGTCCAGTGTTGACTCCCCAACCACCGACGCCGCGACGGATCATTTGGGTGGAGTCCCGCCACGGTCGCCGAGTCCCCCATGGATGGGAGGACGAGACCATGCGTCGGCAAGGTCCACGATGTGGGCAGCTGGCAAGCCCGCGCGGGCGTCGGGTCACCGTGCTGAGGCATCGGGTGCCGACTCTCCGCCGCGTTTGCCCTTCGTGGCAGCGGCATTAGGCTCCGCCAAAAGAAGGCGTTTGAACACACCTCCCGCGCGGGAATCGCTCAGCTTTGCTGCGGCGGCTGGCAGCGACAACTTCCGGCACCGGGTTCACCTCGACGAGGTGCGGGCCGATGAAAGGAGCCTCAGCAGTATATCAGAGCATGAGGACTCCGACCGCCCGAGTGTTCAGGGTGAAGGGCGTATTGACCGTATGGAGCGGCTATTGGAGCTCCTTTTGCACAACCAACGGCAGGAGGCATCCAGCATCAAAGGGCGCAGGGAGGTTTCACCAGTCTCAACAGCCAGCCTGAGGCAGCCAGAGGAGGAGGAATTTGCAGACCCTACACCGGTTCCATCGGAGGTGCCGCCAGAAGAACTCCTTGATGTGGCGGCGAAATTTGCTTCTCCGGAGACAGTGGGACTTCCCCTCAACCCCAAACTGGCTGCCACCGTGGACTTCCTCACTAACCGCCAGCTCCAGGAGGAAGTTCTCTCACAGGCCATCAACCGGCATAAAGCCCCATCCAACTGCAACTCCCTCAACGTGCCCGTGGTCAATACGCCGATCTGGGGCAACATAGGCACAGCCATCAGAACTCAGGAGATAAAGCTCCAATGAATCCTGAGGCTGCTCACGGCTGGAATCACCGCGTTTGCGCAGTCGGTGGATGGCGAAGACCTCAACCTAGAGCAGGAGGATGCTCTTGCGCTGCTATGTGCCACGCAGCACGAAATAAATGCCTTTAGAAAAAGCAGCATCCGCCCCACGCTCAACCCAAAATTTGCTGGGTTGTGCAAGGCGCCTCCTCCACCACCGCCCAGACAGCTGTTCGGGGAAGACCTCCCGAAGAGGGTTAAGGAGCTGGATGACCATGCCAAAACGGTGGGACTAGTGCGGTCTCAGATCGCCCCCAGGCCGCCGGCCGTAAAAGCGCCATTTATTCGGCCACGAGGCCCTGTCTCCAGACCGACACGGACCTACGCTCCAGCTCCACCTCGCTACCAGCAGCCCCAGCAGCCGCGGCCTTTTTTAGGGCAAGGCCCGCAGCGGCCTCCGTGGAAGATGCGGACACCGCAGCACCAGCCCAACCCAGCACCTCCATGACCCGCCAAACATGTCAGGGACCGCCGGTAACCAGGGAGGTAAGGCGGTCTGGTTTTCATGTACCTGTGTGTTTAACTTCACATGTTGGTGGGCGCCTTCGGTTTTTCTTGGAGGCATGGGAGACTATCACTTCTGATAAATTTATTTTACAAAGTATTCAAGGTCATGAGATTGAATTTATTAACGGCAACATTCCTCCATCCCAGCATATGCCCAATCGGACATTTACGCTGTCTGCCGTTGAACAGGCAGCCGGCTATGCTGAGATCTTAAGGTTAGAACAAAAAGGCGTGATAGAAAAAACTATACACGAACCAATTGAATTTGTATCAAATATATTTACCAGGCCCAAGAAGGATGGAGGATGTCGGGTTATTATTGATCTGACCCATTTGAATACTTTTGTAACATACACCCATTTCAAAATGGACACTTTCGAAACAGCCAAGTCATTGATTTCTCATGGCTGCTTTATGGCATGCATTGATTTAAAAGATGCATACTATTCTGTATCCATTCGGAAACACCATAGGAAGTTCTTAAAATTTGTCTGGATGGATCAACTCTGGCAATACAGGGCTTTGCCAAATGGGCTTACTACAGCCCCTAGATTGTTTACTAAATTACTGAAACCCATTATGGCCAGGCTACGGAAGCAACATCATGTAGTGATGGCCTATTTGGATGATATATTGATTATTGGAAACACCCTGGAGTCGGCTGAACAGGCAGTCTCAGCCACTGTGGCAATTTTTCAGCAAATGGGGTTTATTGTTCATCCAGATAAGTCGAAGTTCTGCCCTTCACAGGTTATGGATTATCTGGGGTTCACGGTGGATTCCAATCGCATGAGGGCCACCATACCGGCTAACAAGGTTGGGGATGTCACCCAAGTATGTCAGGATTTAGCCTGCGCCAGTATACCATCAATTAGGCAAACTGCTAAGGTGATTGGCAAGATCGTAGCATTGTTTCCAGCAGCTCAATACGGGCCTTTGCATTATCAAAATTTGCAAAGAGCCAAGATCTCCGTGTTAAAACAGAACGCCGGTCATTTCGACAGATCAATGCAGCTGCCTCTTAAAGCTAAGATTGAGTTACAATGGTGGGTGGACCATATTAGTGACTCATTTAAACCCATTATTGTGCTCAATCCGATGGTATCCTTGCAAACCGATGCAAGTTCCTATGGCTGGGGAGCTACGGACAACTGCTCTAGTTGCGGGGGCAGATGGGACACCCTTGAATCTACTATGTTGTTGTCACAAGGGATAAACTATTTGGAGATGCTTGCAGCATTTCACGGACTTCGAGCTTATTGTTCCAATCTTACTGACGCTCATGTCCGTATCCAAATAGACAATACCACTGCGGTGGCATATTTAAACCATATGGGCGGTACCATGTCAATTTCGTGTGATGAATTGGCTAATACAATTTGGCTCTGGTGTATTCAACGGAATATTTGGATTTCAGCTACCTATTTACCAGGTGAGCTTAGTACTGTGGCGGACACCAGGTCACGAAAGTTTAATGACAACATTGAGTGGATGTTGCATCCTCAAATCTTCGCTAAAATTACAGCCAAATTTGGTAAACCGGATATCGACCTCTTTGCGTCACGGTTGAACCATCAGGTACCAACATACGTTTTGTGGGAACCAGATCCTGGGGCAATGGCGATGGATGCATTCTCGCTGGACTGGGGGAAATGGTTTTTCTATGCATTCCCCCCGTTTTGCCTCATCAGTCGGGTATTGCGGAAAATCCAGATGGATGCTGCTAAGGGCATTCTTATTATACCCGACTGGCCTACGCAGCCATGGTATCCGGTGGTCTTTGACATGATCAGTCAGCCTTGGGTCCTCTTAGAGGGTTGCCCACAATTGGTCACCAACCCCGTGTCAGGGGAGCCACATCCCTGCCATAGCTATCTGAATTTGTTGGCTTGCAGATTCTAAACCGGCCATTACTGCAGTATGGCCTATCACCCAGAACTATGGATACCATTGGAGCGTCGTGCCGAGAGTCCACCAGGCGGCGATACCTCTCCCACATCCGAAAATGGGAAGCCTACTGCAGCCGCTCTCAAATCACATATGACGATGCATCCATAGCCGACGTTTTGGAATTCCTCACGGGGTTGCACCATGATGAACACTTGAGCTACAGTGCCATCAACAGCGCCAGAAGGCACTGTTGATGGCAACCAGTGCCAGGTGGCTCAGGATCGTCTTGGGTAAGTCAGGTATCGACACTAATGTGTTCAAATCCCATTCCACCAGGGCTGCATCAACGTCGGCGGCGAGGGGCATGGAGGTGCCCATGGACCATATTCTCGCTACAGCAGGATGGGCGAATGAAGCTATATTTCAGCGATTTTACAACAAGCCTGTTGCTGCTCCTCTACAGTTCGCGGAGGCCGTGCTGAATGCAGGTCAAGAACGTGGAGATGTCCCCGAATGAGGGGTTTTTGCTTTGTTTATTAATAAATATTCTTCTTGTTTTTCAGTATAACCAGTTTGAAAGAATTGTTTACTCCCATCCATCCTTGCTAGTGGTGTGTCAGCATGGACGTGGTCCAGGGCGTGCAATCACAGAAGCTTTGAAGTCTTCACGAAGTCACTCACGTGACTCCGAAATGAAATAGTAAGATTGAACGAGAACTTACCAGTTCGAAGGTTGATCTTTATTTCATGAGGAGTTGCGGTGAGGGATTTCGTGCCCTCCGCTCCCAACCCTCGATCATAATCAACTGGTAATTCGAGTCTCTTCAATCTTACTATGCCAAGTCATTTCTGTTGTTGGTTTCTGTGATTCCACACCGCTACTTTGAAGAATGTCGCGCATGCGTGCTGGCGGGTTCTTCACGAAATCCCTCACCGCAACTCCTCATGAAATAAAGATCAACCTTCGAACTGGTAAGTTCTCGTTCAATCTTACTATTCTATAGGTTAAAAGTTTATTGTGCGAATATGCATAATCTGCATGCTGAACTCCAAGTTGATACACTATGGTGGTGGCATATGTTAATCACATGGGTACAGTCAAATTAAATATCCTGTGATAATTTACCCAACCTCATTTGATGCTGGTGTAAAAATTACGTAAAAATCTATGACTACACAGTATGGATGTTGTATCACAAAGTATTTAATGATATTGTGGCTCGATGGAACACCGAATATCATATGTTTGCATCCAGGCCCTATCACCATTGCAAAATATGTGGCACAGTGCTCTCGCTACACTGAGGAGGAATGTTCTTTATGTCTTTCCTCCATTTTGCCTCATCAGTCCAGTCTTGCCCAAAATTCAGCATGATCTAGCCTCAGGCACTTCGTACTGCCTGACTGGCCAATGCAGCCATGATTCCCGCTAAATGCTGGGAATGCCATAGGACCTTATATGGTTATCCTAAACACAAATATTTTGTGGTTCACCCCGTGACTCGGGAAACCATCCTCTGCATGATAACATCAATTTATAGACTTGCAGACTCTGAGAAGACCGTTCGGGGGCTTGGGTTGCCACACCGATCTATGTACGTGCTCACTGGAGAGTGCAGGGATAGCACCAAGAAAGCAGCACATTTTTCCTCATCAGGAGATGGGAAGTGTTTTGTTTTAATGCCAGTGTTACATATAATACAGCATGGATAACCAACATCTCGGAGTTCATTTTCAGATGGGTCTTTTGACAATTAATTAAGTTATAGTACCACTACTGTGGCAACGTGCTTCCTCATCATAGTTGCTGCAGTGATCAGGACCCACTCTGTCAGGTCTCACCCTCTGATATCCAGATTTATAAAGGATATCTTTAACGAGAATTCTCCCAGGCCCAGGTACTTGGAGATATGGAATGTTAGCATTGTTCTTAAACTGCTTCGCCAGTAGAACCCAGCTACATCTCTATCCCTGGTCAAATCACTTACAAAGTGGTTATGCTCATGGCGCTAGTCTCAGCGCAACTGGTCCAGGCACTACATATTGCGACTGGACAGGATGGTTACAATCTGCTATAATATATATTTTATGTTTATGAGATAGTTAAGCAGAGCAGACCAGGAGCGTCAGGTCCCAAACAATTTCTCAGGACGTACCCCATGGACATTTGGTTGTGTATGGTCACACATTTACAACATTACGTGAAGGTCACCTAGAGCCTTAGAGGCTCTGCCCTAGCAATGATTGTTCCTTACTAAAGAAACCTCATAAAAGGTATCAATCCAGTCCATCTCCAGGTGGTCAACGGGTTTTGGCTTATGCAGAAGTAGATACCAATTTTTCTATCTCACTCCACTAGGGCTGCTACAACATTAGCTGCAAGGGTCATGTATGCTCCACTGGACCACATCCTAGCGGCTGCAGGATGGTCAAACAAACAAATTTTCCAAATTTTTATAATAACCCATTGCCAGACCAGGGGTATTTGCCAAATTCCATTTATGTTGTGTTTCATAGTTTCCCCCAGGATGGGAGGAGTCACTGTTACTTTCCTTTGATGATTAAAGCATCAGCATTTGTAACAAACTATGTCATGGCTGAATGCATTAATCTTTTTCACTCATCCACGGTCAATTGATGCAGTGTGTGACGTCTGGACTCGTATCCGTCATTAAATCACAGAGCTTCAAAGTCTTCACGTAGTCACTCAGGTGACTCCGGTAAAATAGTAAGATTAAATGAGAACTTACCAGTTTGAAGTTTGATCTTTATTTTATTAGCAGTTACGATGAGCGATTACGTGCCCACCGTTCCCAACCCTCATATTATGAAGGCCATCTGGCAGTTTTCAAGTTCTCTCCAATCTTACTATATTCAGGTCTACTACTGTTATCTGTGATTTCACACCGCTGCTTTGAAGATTGACGCGCATGCGTGCTGATGGCCTTCTTCGCGTAATCGCTCATCATAACGCCTCATAAAATAAAGATCAAACTTCCAACTGGTAAGTTCTCATTTAATCTTACTATTAAAGTTTAGTTTAGTGTATTATTGTCATGTGTACCAAGGTACAGCGAAAAGCTTTTTGTTGCATGCTGTCCAGTCAGCGATTACAATCAAGCCATCACACAGCTACAGGATCAAGGGAATAACGTTTAGTGTAAGATAAAGTCCAATAAAGTCTGATTAACGATAGTTTGGAGGTCTCCAGTGAGGTAGATGGGAGGTCAGGACAGCTCTCTAACTGGTGAGGGGTCAGTATGATAAAGAGGTAATCTAGTTACATGGTGTGGACTCCCATGAAAGGACAAAGCCATGCATTTAACATGGAATAAGTGTCCCCAAAGACAGGCAGGTTATTACTCATATGTGTGCAAGTGTGAATCTCAGTTATGGTGCTGCTGGGAATTCAAAAGTAACTTTGAAAAAGGCTTTGCATGGCGTCAGTTGCTTTTTAGCTACTTTAAACAGAGAAAAGTTTGCACTTAACTCATTTTGCAAAGAGATTCTCTTTATTTAATACTTAAACTATTTATAGTTGAAGGAGTCTGATGTTTATTTGAACGGAGCCTGGTTTGAGTTTACACAATGCTCATTGCTGCAACTGCAGAATGTAGTTCTGTCAATTCAACTAGCAATCTTTTTTGTTGTCTTGCCAAGCTACTTTTTACTTTATCACCACCGAGTTCTGGAGAGTGTTAATATTTTAGGCCTTTCCTGTTTGAAAAAAAAAGTCCTTAACATTTTCCAGGACCCACCAAGCTCCAGTGGAACCTGTCTGCATTACCTGAAATGGCAAAAGAAATGAAGTTGTTTATAAAACCCATTTATTAAGGAGACGGTAGTTACTTTTCTCCGCTTGGCAAAAGTTTCTTACTCTGTCTCAGAAGTTATCCAAATGATCAAAGCTTATTCCTTGAAATGATTCATTATTTGTGGAGTATCAAATGCTTGTTCTTTCAGAAATTGAATTTTAGTTTAGGGATATCATTTTTTATTGGTCTCCAAACAAAGTTGACTGTTGATATATGTCATACTGCTGTCATTGTTCATTTAATTTACTCAAAACTCTGCTGAATTTTATGACAGGTCTGGGGTATGTTAAACAACCAGTTTCTAGATCTGAAATCTGAGAGAATTAATCCATGCCATTGCAGGTCTAAAGTACTCCCATTTAACATTCGACTTTTAAAATAATTCTAGCCTTCACGGAAGCCCAATAGTACAAGCACAAAACTTCAAAAGCCTTTGTGTACCATGACAGATGATGTTTTAAAAGTCCTATTTAGGTTGATTTTTACTAAGCGTGTGGATTTAACAAAAATATTACCATATAGTTAGTAGCAAAGATTGCTAATGTTGTCAAAACACCTACTGCTTCAGAACATTGTGCTATAGTTTAAAATCAATGTCCATGTAACTGGCTTTGGCACAAATCATTAAATATTTGTTGTTAATTTATTCTGTAATCGCAGCTTGTGTTTGTCTTAGCATAAAACAAAAAAGAACGTGAAACAGAATGCCAGGAATTCACTAGGATGAAAGTAGGAAAAACATAAGTTTAGTGGGCTGATCTAATGAAAGAAGTGTAGTTGTCTGAAAAGAGTCTGATTGGAGTCTGGCAACGGGGCACAGTCTAGCACCAGATCAAAAGGAAAATAATGAAATTAAATCTTTATATATTGCCCATAGTTGCAGAGAAACTGCTTTGGGTTGTACTGAGCCTGTTGTTGGATTCAGAAGCACTTCTAATCCACAGGAGGAAAGTGGAACCTGAGAATTAAATGGATTGAGAATATTTGTGTAAAAGAAATGCTTGATGCAGAAAAGAGGACCTTTTGAAAACAAGGTCAATATTTTGCATAGTTGCACAGTGGCGCAGCAGCAGAGTTGCTGCTTAACAGCGCCAGAGACCCGGGTTCAATCCTGAATCCGGATGGTGTCTGTACAAAGTTTGTATGTTCTCCCTGTGACAATGTGGGATTTTTCTGGGTGCTCCAATTTCCTCCCACGATCCAAAAACGTACGGGTTTGTAGGTGAATTTACGTAGGCAAAAACAATTGCAGAAGTGTTAGTGTTAATGTATAAAAATAGTGTTAGTGTATGGGCTGAACACTGGTCGGAGCGGACTCGATGGGCCAAAGGGCCGATTTCCGCACTGTATCTCTAAAGGCTAAAGTCCAAAGTCTAAAATAAAAATAAAACCTAATTTCCAAAAGAGATTGATGTTTGAACATCAAATGGAGTCACTTTTCAGAAGATGCAAGTTAAGAATGACCCGCCAAAAAAGCTTTCACAAACAAATCAAAGGGTAAACCACATTTATTAAATGAACTGCATCCGCGTGTAAATCAATTGAATCATGGGCTGATTTTGCTATTTTTTCATATGATGAGTTTCAATTATGTCAAAGACTTGATAAAGAACTGTGGTGGACATATCATATATTAAAGACATAATGGTGCGATGATAATGAATAAAAGGTAGCCCTGTGAAAAGTATATTGACTTGTTATATCCAAGTGTATGCTTGATTCAATTAATTTGCACAAGTACGTAGCTAATACCAAGAGTGATCATGAGTTGGAAAAAATGCTACGAGATTCAACCAGCGAGTATATTTATCAGTCAGACTATGAAATTGCACAAGGAAAATAAAAGGGATTTAATATAGTCTTAGGACAATTGTTTTGCATTTAATTATATTCGTTCCATGTTGGTGGCTAGTTCTCTTAAAATGTCATCAACATTTAATATTAACTCAATATTTTCTCTCGCCACAGATGTTTCCTGACTTGCTGTGAATTTTCAGCGTATTTTTATAATTTGGTTTCCCAGAATTTGTTTTCAGCAGTGTGCTGTATCTCCTGTCCACAGCATGTCCAGATAGATTATCAGTAATTGACCATTCTCTCCCTGGTAACACCATCATATACATCACGGTTTCTTCAACAGCCAACGATGGGAGCACAACATTGTGGTGGGGGAGTCTAGAACCAGGGGTCACAGTTTAACAATAAGGGGTAGGCCATTTAGGACTGAGATGAGGATTAAAACATTTCAGCCAGAGAGTTGTGAATCTGTGGAAGTCTCTGCCACAGAAGGCACTGGAGGCCAATTCAATGCATGTTTTCAAGAGAGAATTAGATTTATCTATTAGGGATAAAGGAATCAAGGGATATGGGGAAAAAGCAGGAATGCGGTATGATTTTGGATGATCAGCCATGGTCATATTGAATGGTCGAATGGCCTACTTCTGCACCTATTTTCTATGTTTCTATGAGACCTGGATTTTTGCTACAAAATTGAAACTCAGGCAATGAATAACGCATTAGAAGATGGGAATACTTAGACACAACTAAGTTGGCTCTCATAATAATGATGGTACACTTCAAATAGAGTCCTTTACCCATCAAAAGGAGCTCATTATATTTACAAGACTCATTGTGTGAAGAGAAAAAGAGTTTGCTGAAGACAAATGTAAGCCCTCTACAGCCAGAAACTGGAGAAGTTATAGAAACATAGAAACATAGAAATTAGGTGCAGGAGTAGGCCATTCGACCCTTCGAGCCTGCACCGCCATTCAATATGATCATGGCTGATCATCCAACTCAGTATCCCGTACCTGCCTTCTCTCCATACCCTCTGATCCCCTTAGCCACAAGGGCCACATCTAACTCCCTCTTAAATATAGCCAATGAACTGGCCTCAACTACCCTCTGTGGCAGAGAGTTCCAGAGACCCACCACTCTCTGTGTGAAAAAAGTCCTTCTCATCTCGTTCCTAAAGGATTTCCCCCTTATCCTTAAGCTGTGACCCCTTGTCCTGGACCTCCCCAACATCGGGAACAATCTTCCTGTATCTAGCCTGTCCAACCCCTTAAGAATTTTGTACGTTTCTATAAGATCCCCTCTCAATCTCCCAAATTCTAGAGAGTATAAACCGAGTCTATGCAGTCTTTGTTCATAAGACAGCCCTGACATCCCAGGAATCAGTCTGGTGAACCTTCTCTGCACTCCCTCTATGGCAATAATGTCCTTCCTCAGATTTGGAGACCAAAACTGTGCGCAATACTCCAGGTGTGGTCTCACCAAGACCCTATACAACTGAAGTAGAACCTCCCTGCTCCTTATAATGCAGGAATAAAGAAAAGACCAATTGATTAAATACTTTGTGTCTGATTTAGTAAAAGAAAGCACAAATTGCAATTCGAGAAATACTTAGGAATTTAGAGTCGAGGGAGATGAGGAAACTAAAGTAAATCTTTTTAGGTTAGGAAATAATGGGATACAAATTGATGGGATGGGAAAGCATTGTGTGTAACACTACAGACATCCACTAATTCACAAATTGGAGAGAATTTAATTGGAAAAATTTGATTTGTTTCTTTTTTACGCCCAACATAAAAAGCAAGCAAATTCTAAGGCAGCAAACATGCTGGAGGCAATGTGGTCAAACAGACGCAAATCATGCACATATCTTGTGGAGTTGCCCAAAAATAGAACCATTTTGGGACAGAGTTCATTCAGAAATAATGGAGGTATTAGGATATACAGTCTGCAAGAAGTGTTCCATTTTATACCTGGGTAATATAAATACAGGAAGACCATTACTTGGTTAAAATCCTACTCATAGCTGGCAGAAAGGCCATTACAAGAAACTGGCTTGGAGCAGACACACCCAGACTTAGACAATGGTTAGACATAGTACAGGAAATATTTGTCATGGAGAAAATGACATATTCTCTAAGAGTGAAAGAAGACTTTTGCTGTGTCGCCATTTGCTGTGTCGCTCTTCCAGGGAGATGCTAAATGCATTTCGTTGTCTCTGTACTGTACACTGACAATGACAATTAAAATTGAATCTGAATCTTTGAATCTGAATCTGAAGACGAGTTTAATAGAAAATGGGAAAAATGGATTAGGTATAGAAATAAAGACATCAACACTGTATAATTTTATAGACAATAATGTAAGTTATTGGAAAATGTTTTAATATGAAAATAGTTCTGTATACTGCATCATTAATTGTAAACTGAACCCCCCGCTACACTGTTGTACGTTTCACTGTAATGTTGTATGTTTCATTGTTATATTTGTGCTTTATTTGTGTATACATAAAAGCAATAAAAACTAAAGTGTAAAAAAAAAATCAAAAAAAGTCCGATGCCCAAAAAGAGTAAGGTGACATGCCACAATATCTACTGACCGGTGCCATGAATGTCCATGGTTATGAAGTGTTATATGAAGTTGGTTACGATGCAACAACCTTGTTCTAAATATTAGCAAGGCCAAGGTTGTTTTGTTAATTGATTGTTAAATTCAAGGTGGGGGGGGGGGGGAAGCTGGGGATCTACAAACCTGTCTTCATCTATGGGACAATAGTGAAGAGAGTTAACAACGTCAAGTTTCTCAGCATGCATTTCTCTGAAGATCTACCCTGGGCCCAGCACATTGATGCAATCACAAGGAAAGCTCATCAACTACTCTACTCCCTTAGAAAATTGAGGAGATTCAGTATGTCAGCCATTATGTATGATTCTGGATGTTGACTATAGGATGTTATGGCTCATTCCTGCACTTAATTATTATATTTCTATGCTTCTTTTTCATATGAATCTATAATATTATGGATGTTTCCAGTTTGTGCATTGGTAATGACATGCTTTATATGTAGCAATGTATTTTTAAATTCCTATGCAAAACAATAGGTCTGTTCTAGTGGCTGGTAGAGCTGGTGCCTCCCAGTGCCAAAGACCCACATTCGATCCTGAACTCAGGTGCCATCTGTGTGGAGTTTGCACGATCTCTGTGTGACCACAAATGGTTTCCACCGGGTGCTCTGGTTTCTGCCTACATCCCAGCGACATACAAGTTTGTAGTGTAATTAGCTTCTGTAAAGAAAATGAGCAGGGAGTGGATGAGGAACTGGAATAACATAGAACTAGTGTGAACAGGTGATCAGCGGTCAGGGTGTACTTGGTGGGCTGAAGGGCCTGTCTCCAAACTTTATCTCTAAAAAGAAACGCCAAACTAAGCCACATCTGCTATCGGTGCCTGGAGGTACCACCTGAGATAGAATTTCAACCATTTGGTCACATTTGGTTCACTCAAATACTCTCAGATTGCCCTTCAACGACAGATTAATCTGTTGTTACTCATTAAAGTTGAGGTAAGTAAGTCTTCAGCTGCACTCAATCTCCTCTGAGTGCCAGGGTTCTTCAGAGCTGAGCCTCTGTGCTGCCAATCCTTCCAGCCCATCCAGCATAGTTGGAATTGGGAAGTTGCAGAGTTCTTCATAGTTCAGAAGTTGCCACCTGCTCCAAGCTCTGCTGGAACCCTGCCTCTGATGGAGCTTTAATTTCAGCCACACTTACCTCAACATGTGAACAGCCCCAGAATAATCTTGCATGCTTCCTCCTCATTGATGCTTAGCTACTTTGAAAAACTGAGTCTGGGCTTTGAGGATAGAACAAAGAAGCTGTAGAAAAGATGGTTAGTCATTCAAAAACGGAAATATCTTGCAGATGCTTTCTTAAAGGTTTAATGTACGATGGAGGAACTCACCAATGGGAATGTCACTTGGACAGTAAAATGTCATTTCCTGCGGTTGTGGTTAAGTGTATTAGTGGGGGTGAATGAACACATGGCTTTAACATGTGCAATAGCGGCAGGAAGTGCATGATTTGAAAAAGTGTCATTAACTTGGAAAAAGTTCACAATTATGGCAGCCATCATCTTATGAAGAAAAGTCACTTTTTTTTGTTACTGCATTTGAAACTGATCCGTAAGCAGCATTTCTGAACAAATGCGGACGTTTGACGCATCTTGTGTTTGACGGTTTAACTTTAAATTTCATATTTCTTTAAAACGGCATCCCTGTGTGAAGCAGGTAGAACACTCAGCAATGAATGTGGGAGTAAGTTGCCCTGGTCTGTTTCAGAAGTGGAAGCTCTGATGAGTCTTGATGAATTTTCCCAATGGGACCCAGATCTGGTGCAGACTCACCATCTGAATAATTAATTGAGTCCTGAACTCATTTTAGGTGCGTGTAGAGCTGGCTATACATGGCCCTGGCAGAGTTCATCGTGGCCAAAACACATACAGTACAGTACAGGTTGGATGTGGACCAACTGTGCACTCCAAGAGTCATCATTAAATCTTCATTTGAACTGTTGTTTAATTTATTTTATTAGAAGTAATCGATTTACAATATTGTAAACAGCTTTACAAACATCAACTTAATTCCAAATTTTTTTTAAATAACCCATTGAAAGTTATTATCTTCTATTTTTTAGGAAAAAAAGATAGAGATAGAGTAGTTTTAAATCAATAAGAGAGTGATTAAATAATAATTTGATTATATAAAAGAGAAAAAGAAAATAGAAAAAGGAAATAAGGTTAACAAAAAATGAAAAAATATTATATATATATATAAATGAAAAACAACCAAATATATTTTATCTAAAACTATTACAAATAATAGTATCAATGAAGACATGCTTATTAATCCTAGTATAAGAATATGTTATTCTCATCAAGTCCCGCAGGGTACCCGTCAAGCTGTGTTGTCAAGAGCAGCTACTTCTCTCGGTACTGTATATATGGAGACCATATTTGTTCGAAAGAGTTATATTTGTCCAGTAGGACAAATCTGATTCTTTCTAATTGTAACGTCTCCAACATTTCTGCCGCCCACATTTTAATTGTGGGGGTTAAAGTTCCCTTCCAAAATTTCAATATTATTTTTTTCCCTATTATCAAACAGTAATCAAAGAAATTTCTTTGATTTACTGTAAGGACTGAGTTTGAATCCAAAATTCCAAGTATTAATATCTTTGGGTCTGGATCCAATCTAATTTTAAGAACCTCAGAGATAACCTTAAAAATTTCTGTCCAGTAATGATTCAATTTGGGACATGTAGCAAAACTGTGTGTTAAATTTGCTTCTAAATTCTTACATTTATCACAAATTGCAGAGAGATTGGGAAAGATACTACTTAATTTAGTTTTTGAGTAATGTAATCTATATAATACTTTGAATTGTATCAATGTATGTCTGGCATTTAACGAACACCGATGTATTTGCTGTAAACTTTCTTCCCAGATTTCTTTTGTTATGGATAACCCAATTTCTTTTTCCCATGCTTGCCGATATGTTTCAGTTGTTGGGTTCTCCTTATCCAAAATTATGTTATATATATATGCTATTAATTTTTCTGTATTTGGATGTAAATTAAACACATCATCTAATAATCCTGGTACTTTATTTTTGTAATCTTGTGTGTTGGATTTTATATAATCTCTAATTTGTAAGTACCTAAACAAATGTTGCGGAGACAGTCCGTAAATATCTTGTAACTCTTGAAATAAAAGAAATTTTCCTTTTCTATAAAGGTGCTCTATCCTTTTAATTCCTAAATCATCCCAATGTCTAAACCCTCCATCCAATATAGAGGGTTTAAATAATGGGTTATTCGTTATTGGTAGTCTGAGTGAAAGATTATCTAGTTGTAAAGTCTTAACTATTTGTTTCCAAATACGTCTATTATTATAAATTATAGGGTTATCCCTATACATTTTTTTTTGTACTTCCTTTGGAGCAAAGAGAATCGAACCTACCTTATAAGGTAAACAATCTTCCTTTTCCATCTTTAACCACATTGGTTCCTGATCCACATTTACCCACCAAAAATTCATATTCTTAATCTGAACTGCCCAAAAGTAATATAAAAAATTTGGAAGTGCTAATCCTCCATTTATCTTAGATTTACATAAATGTTTTTTACTTATTCTATGATTTTTATAATCCCAAATAAAACTATAAATAATATTATCTATTTTTTTTTTAAAAGTCTTTGGGAGAAAAAAAGGAATAGCCTGAAACAAATATAATAATTGTGGTAAAAACACCATCTTTATAGCATTTATTCTACCAATCATGGATATAGGAAGTGTTTTCCAATACAGAATATTTTTTTTTAAGTTTATCTAATAATAGAGGGTAATTAGATTTAATTAGCGAATTATAAGATTTAGTTACATTAATTCCTAAATATTTAAATTTGTCTTTAACTAATTTTAATGGATATTGTTGTAATATGTTTAAATTAATTCCTGTTATAGGCATAATATCACTTTTGTTCCAATTAATCCTAAATCCTGAAAATGTACCAAATTTAGTTATAACATTAAACAGCTTTGGTATACTAATTTCCGGTTTTGTAATATAAATCAACACGTCATCTGCATATAAAGATATTTTGTTGGTTGTAGTGTCGGTATTATAGCCATAGATTTCAGGTTCAGATCTGATTCTTTCCGCCAAAGGCTCTATCATCAAAGCGAATAGTAAAGGCGATAATGGACATCCCTGTCTACATCCCCTAGAGAGTTTAAATTTAGCTGATAACATTTGATTAGTTAAGATTCTTGCCGTTGGATTCGAAGATAGAATTCTTATCCATTTACAGAATCTTCATTTGAACTGTTGATCCAGTGATGCTAAATTGCATTTCATCTCCAATGTTGATTGAGTACATTAGGACATTGGAGTTATTCTGATCATAAAATCATTTTTACTGACATTCATTTACTGCAACAGTTTAATGGAATTGTCATTTAGTATTGTAGATTTTTTCTTTTGTAAATTAAACAGCCAATAGTAGTAAGTAGTAGTAAGTGTAAAGTCGCAACCTTGCTCATTCTTTGACTGACCAATACTGTACATTAAGTTACTATTGAACTTAATACCGCTTCTCGTTCAAGAATGCAATGAATACTGTAAGTTTTGAGCACAATGTCACACTCATGCTGAAGTCCAGTCTGCTTATGTTGGCAGTCATTCAGGACTTTGACTAATCTTCATACAGTGAATATAAACTGTGAGTGTTAGCAGTCTATTTGCTGGTAGGAAGGTGTTGCAGCTGATTGAAACTATCCTTATCCATAACAGCAAAGAACATAGGAACAGTTTGTTCAGAAGAGTGTCTTTCTTACCAGTGTTATACAAAGAGATGGGCATCCACTAATCATTGGAAGGCAAAAATCTTCCACAATAACCTTGCCCTGATACCCAAATACTTTGCACGAATCGCCAATCTAGAGTAGACACTGCAAAACACGAGAGAGGTATTACCAATGCTGTCTCCATTTTATCTTCTAAATTCATTGGCAGATGGGGAAGCCCAGTGTCAACATCTTCTCTCAGGCTGATATCCCCTGCAGTAAGACTCGGACAATGCTCAAACAGCTCTAGTGGGCAGGCCACATCATCCATATTTAGTTTAGTTTAGTTTAGTTTGGAGATACAGCGCGGAAACAGGCCCTTCAGCCCATAGAGCCCGCACCAACCAACGATCCCCACATACTAACACTATCCTACATACATTAGGGATAATTTACCATTTTTCCAAGCCGATTTGTCTACAAAGCTACAAGCCTCTAAGTCTTGGAGTGTGAGGGGAAACTGGAGATCCTGGAAAAACCCATGCAGGTCACGGGGAGAACGTACAAACTGCGCATAGACAGCCCCCATGGTCACGATCGAACCCGGGTCTCTAACGCTGTAAGGCAGCAACTCAACTGCTGCTCTACTGTGCCGCCCTATGCTTACATACTAAACTCTCCAACTGAACACTTTGCTTTGAGTTACATCTTGGTAAGAGATGTCCAGGAGGGAAGAGAGAATACTTCAAGAAAGTTGTCAAGGATTCCTTAAAAAGTGAAATATTCTCACAAACTCATCGGGATTCACTGGCTCGTGATCATTCAAAATAAGGAGGCAAAAAATCATATTTTTACTGGGCTCCTTGTGTCTAATGACAGATCCTGACCCAAAACATTATCTATTTATCCATCTCCTTCCACAGATACTGCCTGCTCTAATGAGTTTCTCAGGCACTTGCTGTTTTTTTGCAAATTGAGAACTTTGAGGACTCCGACATGATTGATTTGTGACCTTTGATTGTGTCCAATCTAACATTTACTTTCAGCGCTTGGAGCTGATTAGAAATAAGCGCGAGAAAATTGAACATCTTTCATAATAAACAATTAGTCTGCATGGCCAAATGCAAACCCAGCAGTTAAAGTAAAACTTTACTCAGTTGTTTGAAAACCAAAGCAGTCCTTGACACATCTGTTGTATTTATAAATGAACTACAAATTGACAAGTATTTATGTCTGTTAGTGCATTTGTCACTTCAAGAATCATTAATATTACTGTGCATTGCATCTGTCCTCTGTCATTACTAATGCGGTTATACCTTGACTCCTTTTTTCCTAATTGATCACACTGTTTATGCTACTCTCAACACAAAATGGAATATTCGCATGCACTTGCTCTGATTTGTAAGTAGAGTATTAAGTACTTGAACAAGTGGACAGCACTAGGATGGCGAACACGGATACAATTCTTTCATAATGGATGGTGATTTATTATATTGATGACTAAATGTCTTTTCAGAAAGCTAATTAATTGTGATGGGTGTTTGGGGGACGGTTCAATATTTGACATATACACAGCAGCTGGGAATCAACTTCCATGTCCTGTATATCGCCAGTGATTGTCCTTGCAGACATGCAAACATATAACCCACTCCAGGAACATTCATCTTACATATTTGCCCCAAAACTTTGGTTTAATTTTTTATATGCTCATAAAAGTAGATCTAAATAATCATTAGAATATAGCATAATAATAATGGAGTCATAAAGTCATATAGTATTGAAACAGGCTTTTCATTGTAGCTTGTCCAAGCCCACCACGATACTCCACATAAGTTGGTGATATTTGCTCACTTTTGCCATATCCCTCTAAATCTTTCCTAACTGTGTACCGTTATTGACTAAACTCCTCTCTGGACCTGCAAAACTAAAATTACATCTTGATACTCTTTTGGGCAGAACAAATATTTCAAAATCCCTTGAGGTTTAAACCAATTAAAATTGAATCTTAATTTTTTCTAACTGCTTATTTATGGAACCTCAGCCTCTAGCATAATATCATGTATGCCCCGGTTTTTGTTTCATGACCTGACATTATATAAACTTAATTTAATGGTTATGCTTTATTTTTTCTGGTTTGATGCAAGAAAGAATTTTTCAAAGTGATGAACTGTTAAACCTCCCAGAAGATATCAGCGTTGCATGTTGTTCGATCCCTCGTAATAGAGATCAGTAGCTGACATCTGAAATAATGACAGCCATGCTGTAGAGCATAGTACTTTAACTTTTAATAGTAATTTAGTCTTTATATGAAGCTTTCATCTAGGCCACTTGATTCAAACCACTAAATCCAGGTCAACACCTTCATACAAATTATTGAATGGATTTTGCAACATATTCCCTGTCTTCCTTAGGGAATTGCTCTGTCAAGTTCCAAAATAATCTATGCACTATTTGTAGTTATGCCTCATTCAGTAATTATATTAAAAAATATATTTTTAGTAATATAATTGTATTGGACTTTGTGACAACATTAAGATATAATCTTTATGCTGACAGGGCTCCAGCAAATATTGCAGGGCGAAATGTTGAAATGTTTGTTCCTACTTTGTTTACAATTATGGAAATAGTATATTAACAAAAGTTTCTTAATGTTCAAGAAAATATATTAATACCCTAAAACCATACAGCGATAGCCAAATATGTGTTTAATTTTTTAACTTGTAATTGAAAAGATAATTATAATTTGGAATATGCACCTTTACTGCACATAACCGCTATCCTTTGTAAATTGCTCGTTCTAAGCTTCCCCCCAGTCTCGTTTCAGTCAAAAATCACAGAATCAAGCACTTGTACAACTAATCTTTATTTTGACAAAACACAATTACAGTTCAACTACTGTACCTATCCCACTGCAGATTCGATCCTCGTATCTGCCTGATCAAGCCCTCTAGGCCTCGCTCAAACAGAGACACTCCAGAAGGTCACGCAGTCCCAAGCGCTCTCCTAGAAGATTGACGCTGGACTTCGTGGCAGCGGACTTTTATAGGTCCCGGGACCTCGAGGGGCTGAACCACATGGGGGTGGTCTCTGAACAATCCAATTATAGATATCGATTAACCCCATACATAACAGACATTTCCTAACCCATTAATACAGCAGTTTAATACATTGAATTCAAACAAGACTTCTCAAGGAAGCCAACTTAGAAACATTTACCCTGATCTGCAAGAAGCCCAGACAAGGCTCAATACCTCATCCAATCAACACTTGGCAAAGTAGAACTCTGTAACATTATTTCCAATTATTTACAAGGTGTATGTCTGGTTTGCAGCCATCCAATCCATTCTATGCATTTTGCACCTAATTGACAGGGTCTGCAGCTGTTCTTATTCTTTTCTTGCAACTTGTATCTATACCCTAGACACATTGGCACCGCTCCGCAACTTGTCCCAGTTCTGCAGAGAGCAATTCCAAATTGACCAAATTTCCCAGCAGCCCTGAAGCTTTTACCCCATTTTAAAGTCCTAGCCTCTCCAATTTTCCAGTATTAACACTTTAACTGAGTGTGTTTGGCCACATGTGTTCCTCAATAATGTCAGAGCCTCTATAGATAAGTCTTAGGCTTAAAGACATTAGGCTTTAGATATCGGGAGCGGAAACAGGCTCATTGGAGTGTGGGAGCAAACATGAGCAACCCATGAGGTCACGAGGAGAACGTAAAACTCCACCCAGACGGCAAAAGTTGCCAGAATTGAACCCGGGTCCCTGGCTTGTAAGGCAGCAACTCTATGCTGGACCACTGTGCCACCCCTAACATTAAGTGAATGTAATTTGAAAGTTTAAATATCTAACTAAATAATAGATATTTGTGCCCAATTTTGAAAGTGCAAAATGATATTGCTTATGACAAAAACCTTCCAGGTTAAATACAAGTTGATCGTTTGGGTACTGAGTGTCCTTCTCATTGTTCAGCCTGTGTTGACTTCTCCAATGTCTTGATCACCATTTGGGCTTTTCCCACAAGTTTAGGCAGCACTGCAGTGTGCCATAATTAATGAGTCACTGTCAGCTATTTCTCTCAGGGAAAGTAGGAATTATTTAAAATTCTGTCTGTGCATGCCTATAGTTAATGGTTATTATTGTATTAATTCAGATAAATGTATACAGACATAAAAATAAGTAACATGTTCATTCAGGTAGTCTTGCATTTAAAGGTGGAATGCACTACTGGCTTCAACCCATCTATGGACCTTGGGGATTAGCATCACCCATTCACTGTACGTGCGAACAGTCAAGCTCCAACAACCAGTAAACTTCATGATCAAATCATATTTTTAGTCAAATATATATTTTTATTGTGTAGGAAGGAACTGCAGATGTTGGTTTATACAAAAGATAGGCGCAAATGCTGGAGTAGCTCAGCGGGTCAGACAGCATCCCTGGAGAAAAGGAATCAGTGATGTTTTGGGTCCAGGCCCTTCTTCAGACCATTGTATTAATTGACTGTCTGCCTCAAGTGGGAAACATGAAATTAAATTAAGCACATCACCTGATTAGCAACAATCATTCTACCCATCAGCTGACTGTTATGTTCTAATATGCTTACTTCTTCCTGGCTAAGTGTAGCCAGTTACCAGGTTTTATGGTTTAAAATAACCATGGCATTTGTTTGCAGTGGAGTTGGAATTAACAAAAAGATCAGTGTACGTGTTCACTAAATTGTACCTTCTTCCTCCCCAGTTTTAAGTACTACCTTAAGACATACTACTTTGGCCTACTTCTATAGACTACAGCTCAGCAATCGACATCATCATCCCCTCCAAACTCGTTACCAAGTTCAGGAAACTGGATGTCTGTGTATCCATTTGCAACTGGCTCCTGAACGTCCTCATCCACAGGCTACAATTGGTATGAATTGGCTGCAACACTTCCTTCTCAATAACTAAAGGCATAGGGACACTTCAAGGCTGTGTGCTCAGCCCCCTGTTCTACTCACTCTATACCCGTGAATGTTTAGTTGTTACCAGTTCCAACCCCACCTTTAAATTTGCTGCCAACACCACCATCGTTGGACAAATTACGGATAATGAAGAGTCAGTGTATAGGAAGATCGTGTAACTGAATGGTCCCAGGACAACCTTGCTCTCAACATCAGTACAACCAAGGAACTGATTGTTGACTTTAGAAGAGGAAGGCCAAGGATCCACAAACCTGTCTTTATCAACGGGTTGATGGTGGAGAGAGTCAACAACTTCAAGTTCCTGGGCGTGCATATCACTGAAGACTTATCCTGGACCCAGTACATTGATGCAATCGTAAAGAAAGCTCATCAACGTCTCTACTTCCTTAGAAGATTGAGGTTGTTCGGTATATCGACAAATACTCTCTGGAACGTCTACATGTGTACGGTAGATAGCATATTAACTGGTTGCAAATACGGCCTGGTTCGGCAACTCGATCGCCCAGGAACAAAGAGTGGCGAATACTGCCCAGTCCATCATGGGTACTGACCTCTCCACCATCAAAGGGATCTACAGGAGGTGCTGCCTCAAAAAGGACGGCAGCATATTCAAGGATCCAAAACCACTCTGGCCATACACTCATTTCACTCCTGCCATCGGGAAACAGGCAGAGGAGCCTGAAAATTATAATGTCCAGGTTCAGGAACAGCTTCTTCCCAACAACCATCAGGCTATTGAACACTACAACCTCCAACTATACCCCAAACTACGGACTGTCTTGATTGAACTAGGGACTCTGTGTTTCCTTTTTATGTCTTGATAGTATTTTTGTTGTTTATTGTGGTGTTTACATACCTGTTATGCTGCTGCAAGTAAGAATTTCATTGTTCAGTTTCGGGGCATTTGACAATAAAACACTCTTGACTCTTTTAATTCAATTTTCACACTTAGACACCCCAATCTTCTTTGTGAAAGGCAATACAAATATAAACATTGTTGTTTGAGGTGAATTTTACATAATAATGTGAAACGTAGTAATTCTGTAATACATTAGGAAATTTACTATCTTGGTTGAAGAAGGGTCCTGATCCAAAACGTCGCCTATCCACATCCTCCAGAGATGTTGCCTGACCCGCAGAGTTACTTCAGCACTTTGTGTTTTATTTTGTAAATCATCTGCAGTTCCTTGTTTCTCTACTATCTTTACCCGGTCTATGTATTACTCCAGACCCTTTGCTCTAAAATAGCTCAGAAAACTAAATGCTTTTACCAAGTTTACCATGGGAGTACCTACAGTGCAAGGACTGCAGCAGTTTAAGAAGTGGCTTGTCTTCTCGAGGGCAATCTTATCAATAATGCTACATCTCATTAATTAATTTAAAAAAATATTCCATGTGTTGCAAAGTACAAATGCCACAGTGCACACTTCATGTGGCTTTTCTGATTCCAGCCAGATTAGCGGTTGACGTTGCAATAATCTTGTTCCAACAGAGTGATTTACATCCAAAACTCTTTTTTCACTGCAGAGTAAAAGGCAGCCTGAAGCATTTGTTCAAATTAATGCCTCGGCTATCAATGTCTCTCTTGTTCGAGAGCTCCTTGTCTCAGCACCTGTCTGCCTTGGGGCACATCAGTCATCATTTGACTGTGTGAGATCAGCTAGAATGGGGGTCTTTTGTTGACTTGGACAAAAGCATTTTATTGAAACAACAGATTTTAAAAGAAAAGCTCAACGATGCCTCCCCTGCATTTAATAGTTTGAATGATATAAATTCAACTACTTAGTTCATGTGCAGTGATATTTTCAGTGTAATACAAATGAGCAAACACACATCTTACCCACCTGTTTATTCAGGAAAGTGTATTTCCCCAAAGGCTGTGGAAATTCCAAATAGGTGAGGAGCTGTTAAACGTCTCCCTGTGCAGAAGAGAGAAAGCTGCTTGGATGTTTAGCATCACAGTGAAGTTGTCATGTTGGCCACTTGAATCTCTGAGATTAATGCTGTTTTATGGTTTTAAAATAACTGGTATTTATTTGCACTGGAGTTAGAATTAATAAAGACCAGAATACCGTAGAATAATGCTAGAACTGCTGCCTCGCAGCACCAGAGATCTGGGGTTCAATCCTGACCTCGGGTGCTGTGTGTGTGGAGTTTGCATATTCTCCCTGTGATGGTATGGGTTTCCTCTTGGTGGTCTGGTTTCTTTCCTCAAACCAAAAGACAAAGACATCCAAAGCCTCTGTAAAGTTGCCCCCCGTGCATAGGGAGTGAATGAGAAAGTGGGATAACTTAGAACTAGAGTGAATGAGTGATCAATAGTTAGTGTGGACTCAGTCGGCCGAAGGGCCTGGTTCCATGCTGCAAACTTTAGCATGTTCACTAAATCATACTTTCTCCCCCTCCAGATGTAAGTACTACTTTTAAATGAAATTCTAGTAAATAAGGAAAAGGGGAAGAAGCAAAGGTAATATAGGATTTTTTATATATCCGTGATTTTTTTTTGTAAAGCAGTCTTCAAATTATATGCTTTTGTATTGACATTTGAACTCGACAGACTGCAGTCCAGGGCATTCTGAGAGAGTACATCAGAGCTATGTGTGATTTATTGGTAAAGTGAGTGTTCACAACAGAGCACAAGCACATCTCCAAGTCGGAGGGGAGGCACGGCGGTAGAGTTGCTGCCTTACAGTGCCAGGGATCTGAGTTCTATACTGACTACGGGTGCTGTCTGTACGGAGTTTGTACGTTCTCCCCGTGTCAGCGTGGGTTTTCTCCGAGTGCTCCACCCACTTTCCAAAGATGCACAAGTTGGTAGGTTAATTGGCTTCGGTAAAATAGTTAAATTGTCCCTAATGTGTAGGATAGTGTTAATGTATGGGGCGATCATTGGTCGGCGCAGACTCAGTGGGCCGAAGAACCCGTTTCAGTGCTATATCTCCAAAGTCTAAAGTAAAGTTTAAAGTCTAAAGCCTTGAAGTAAAGCCAGAAAGTTGGACACATTTTGTGTGATGTCCTCATTCATGTCCTTGTTTTTGTCTCTGACAAGGGTAAAATGTCAGGGAAATGCTGGTTCAAAGAATCTTACAATGCGCTGTATCTTTAAAAATAACTTTATTTACCATTTTCTCTCTCATTCAATCTGTGTCCTCCTGCACTGTCACAATGGAGCCCAATATGAACTAGAGCAACAACCCCTCAACTTTCATCTGGGCACTTGCAACCTTTTTAGGTTACTCACCCTCTCTTTCTGTCATGTTCACTCAGTTTTTTTATACAATTGTATAGTGTGGCCTGCTACAATCTTGTCCCACAACCGTGCCATCACACAGACAAATAAGATTATTGTGCCAAAATATCGTTGCCAAAATAAACCCATTTAGACTCACCTTTTCAAATGTATTCCCTATGTTCCACCTGTGCCACCCCAGCCACCTCTTCCTTCTCTCCTGTCTTCATGGGAGTCTGAGACATGGAGAGATATATTACGGAAACATACCCTTTGGCCTCTGCATCCACACCGACCATCAGCCATAATCCTATATTAATCCGAAATTTATTTTCCCACGTTCTCCCTGTCGATTCTACACATACGTACACATGAGGGGCAATTTATACTGGCCATATAACATACCAAACCGCATGTCTTTGGGATTTTGAAAGAAACTGAAGTACCTAGAAATAATCTACATGGACAACACGCTGGGGTCAGGATTCACCTCAGGTCACTGGTGCGGTGAGGCAGTGGCTCTACCAGCTGCATCAGTATTGTATTTAAATGATACACTATGATGAACTTGTATTCTTCAGTACAGCACCCTCTTCAAAGTGTCAGACCTGCACCAACCAGGATTGGACACCTGGTCTATAGCCAGATATAGACTTGGATGTGGACTTGGGCTCAGAAGATTGGACCAGGCCTAACCTAGTCTCTGGATCTCTGGTCTTTAGTTTGAGGCCTAGTCTGGTCTTTAGATTTTACTTTAGAGATACAGCACTGTCGAGTGGTGGCACCATCGAGTGTGGCTGCCTGTCCTTTCATTCTTTTGTTATTTTCAGCTTGTTTTAAAGTTTGTATTTGGAGGTCTTTTAGTCTTTTTTATGTGGAGGGAGGGGGAAACTTTTTCTTAATCACTTCCTGGTCGAGGATGCGACTATTCTCCGAGCCCCATCTTCGCCCCCCTCCTCGCGGCCTACCACCTGGATTGGCGCGGCCTTTCCTGCCAGAGACGCGCCAGAGCCTCAGCTTCAGCAGCGGTGCAGCACTGGATTCCATCGCGGAGCGAGCAGTGCCTTACCGGGGTCGCCGTGTTGGAGCTCCGGAATGCTGGGACTGCCGACTTTGAACACCGTGGAGCTGTGGTCTCCGTAGCTTCCAGCCGCTGGCGGTGCTCACTTTCCAGCCGCGGGTGGCGATGACTTTCCAGCTCGGCCTGTGAACTTCGGGAGCTGCGGTCACTGGCAGGTACGGGCCGATTCGGAGGCTTCGGGCCGCTGAGAGTGTTCTTCCGTTCGAGGGCCTGAAACATCGCGGCCGCCGTAGCGGCGACTGCAGAGGCCTCAAATAGGCCCCGACCACAGGTGAACAGAGGAAGAGAACTGAACTTTGGTGCCTTCCTTCACAGTGGGAAACACTGATTCCGCTGTGGGGGGATGTTTTTTATGTTTTATGTTAAATTCTATAGTGTTGTGTTTATCTTATTTGTGTGCTGCATGGTAACTCAAATTTCACTGCACCAATTGGTGTATGTGACAATAAATGTATTTTGTCCTTTGTCCCAGTACACTAACATTATCCTATACACTAGAAACAATTCACAATTTTACCAATGCCAAATAACCTAAAAACCTGTATGTCTTTGGAGTGTAGGAGGAAACTGTGGCACCCACAGAGAAAAATCTGCACGGTCATGAGGAGAACGTACAAACACTGTACAAACGGCACCCGTAGTCAGGATCAAACCGGGGTCTCTGTTGCTGTAAGGCAGCAGCTCTACAGTTGAACCACTGTGCCACCTTTGTGTCTCAGTTTCCAAATACCAAACCCAATCCATTCCTGTGCCAGGTCCAGGTCATCTCCCTGGGATCTGGCCCAGCCTTGCCCCTGGTAGCGGGTCAGCATTGTGTGCCAGAGCATTGCCCTGGGTTTGGGCAGACAGTGGCAGGAGTTGAACCGTTTGCAACTGCAGTCTCCACAGTACTGCTGCCTTCTAACGGAGTGATGGTATCACCAGTTGCTCTTTACACAATTGGAATTCCCAGTTCTGCCCCCAGAGCCTCTAATGGTTTTATGTGCAAATTGATGTTCTGTTCCAAAGTAATAGTTTTCAGCCTATACTCCTTCCCCACGGGAAGCCTCACTCTTTGTGTAAATCCACACGCTGGCAACTGTTTGGGCGGCTTCATCATTTTCCAAGGGAAGCCCTTATTGGCGGAGATTCCTGGGCCTGTTTGTGACTATCAATGCTGTTTGGTTAATTTACCTCTGCTTTTCCAAACGGTTCACTTCTCTTTTACTTCCTTTAGCTTTCCTTTTATCTTTCTTTCTGCCTATTATTTATTATTTATTTAGACTTTCATTAATTTGTGTCTGTTTTTGTTTTCCCATTTTTATGCCAAAGGCCTCTCTTTCTTTTGCAGTTTCTGTTGCTTATTGGCATCCTTTCTCTCTCCACCCTAACTCTTCTTGTCCTGCTGTTACTGTAGACTCTAAATGGCCTGGCATGCTTTACTCCTAATTACAGGCGTAGTTAATACAGGTTATTTTCTCGTGGCCAACTGGCACACCCATTTCATACTTGACAATCACTGCCTGTCTGCCTCAAATGCTGAACTATGATACATCTCATAAACTCGCAGTCCAAGGACTAAATCTGCTTCCAATTCATAACAATGGGAAACGAGCATCATTTAGCAATTTCAACAGGCTGGCAGCAAGCTAATGCTTGTGGGAGGCTGAGTTACTTCCAAGTCATGCAATCATTTCTAAGCACAAAGAAGAGGGGGATCTGGGTGGAAGGGGACTTGAAGAAAGGAGATGAATCCGACTGTTGTAAGTACAGAGGTGACTCTCTGGTGTATCTTGCAGGGGATGTATTCACCTGGGTTCTTCTGCACCTCCTCCTTCCGGTGGCTGAGGGGATGCTCCTTGACGCACAGTGTGAATTCTGTCTATTTACAGTCACAGTGGGTGGGAAGTTCAGCGCATGACAACTTCATGAAAAATGCAGGGCCACAAAACACATGGCATTTTCCAGCTTCACTAAAGCTTTTGACTTCATTCATTAGGAAGAAATGCAGAACACCCTCCTTGTGCTTGGCTGCCTACAAACAATGGTCTTCATCCTATGTTTTGCTGCACGGCGGTGTGCACGTCATCACATTAACCAACAGGCCTACAACAGAACCAATCTCAGCCAAGCCCTCTCCACAATGCTCTCTCCACGAATTCACTGGGCAGTTAAACAAACCATTGTCAGTATTCTCTCTTCTGCCAACATCCCCAGCATGGACGCTCTAGTTACACTTAGCGGGAAGAGCACTTCATTTACACATGTCGTGCCAAACTCACCAAATAGACATTCTGTTCTGAACACTGTTGTGAGGTGAGATCAGCAGAGACAGTGGAAAAGATCAAGGACGTGTTCAAAGCTACCGATGAAATGCAACATCCCTGCTGACTTCTGCGGCCTTGAGCTTTTTCTGCCCCAAGGCTTATCAAAATGGAGGATGATGGTTCTGGGTGGTATTGAACACCTTGAGGCCATGCATATGGAGTACACTAGAAGTGTGGTGTAGGTGATAGAAGGAAAACATCACCTCACAAACTACCCATTGGTTCACTCCATCAGGTATTCCTCACGTGAAAGTTTGAGAATGGTCTCATCAGTTACCGCAGAGCCGACAATGCCATAGTGGATGCAAGTCATTTGCAATCTGGAGGGACTGTCTGACAAGGGTTAGAGTATATCAAAGTATTCAAAGGACATAAAGTTAATGCAGGAAAATAGCATTGAAATAAAAGTTCTAGCTTGATCTTGTTAAATGCCAGAGCAGCCATGATGGGCTTAATGGCTTACTCTTACTTTTACCATTCATGTTTTTCTTCGGTTTTGAAATGTTGCATGAACAATGTAAAATTAATGCATAATACAATTTGCAGTGGAAAATGTTTGCATCACAGATAATTGAGTATGTTGTAAGAGTTACATGGTATTGTAAAAAGTATGATTATTACATTGGTTGACTATGTTCAGAAACCTGGACAACTGAGCCATGAGTTCAAATCCTAATTTAGTTGATAGGGAATTGAAATTGAAATAATTGGAAAGAAAAATGGGATAAATAAAAAGCCAGATTTGACTGACACTGTTGACTGAAACTATTGGTTTCTTATTAAACCCCACAACAGTCCTTGTGAAGCTGCTGAGACACGTGACAGAAGTAACTGGACCTGGGCTCCAGTCGCGGAGCTGAGGACTTACTTACCATCGTGGAGATGGCCGAGTTCAGAATGGGAGGAGCTGTGGTGGCGCGCTGCTGCTGCCCGACCCCGGAGATTCGGAGGCTCCAGCTGCAGGCCGGTGAACGGTGACATCGGGAGCTTGCGGGTCCCTGGTGGGAGACCGCTTTCCAGAGCATCCGCAACGGCAACTTCTCCTACCCGAGTTGAGGGGTTGAAGACGACCTGGAGCGAGGCCTTACATCGCCCGGCGCGGCTTTGATGGTCACGGGACTTATATACCATCGCCCGCCGGGGGCTTTGACTCTGACATCGGGAGAAGAATGGGGAGTGCAGGGGAGAGATAAGACTTTGCCTTCCATCACAGTGAGGAGGATATTCACTGTGATGGATGTTTGTGTAAATTGTGTTGTGTCTTGGTTCTTTTCTGGTATGTATGACTGCAGAAACGAAATTTCGTGAGTTTCAATGAGGTTCAAATGACAATAAATGGTATTGTATTATATTGTAAAGGGCCTGTCCCACTTGGACGACCTAATCCACAAGTTTAGAAGACCCTAGACCAGTTGAAAAAAAGTCAAGGTCGTGTTGACTTGCCGAAGTAAAAGACCTCCTACAGCCTCCTACGACTATGTCTACGACCTCCTACGACCCCCCTTGACCTCAGTCTTCCACACCTAAGACCAACTATGACCAGCTACGAGTGGAAAATGATCACATGATAAAATGATGTCATGTTTGCGTTTCTTTTCATGGGCCATTTACCGACCTACGACTATCTATGACTACCTACGACTACCACCACGACCTACTACGACCTACCTACGACCTACCTACAAGTAAAAAATATCAATTTTTTCCATGCCGACCTTTTTTTTACTCGTGGACAATTTTTATCAGGCTGGAAAAAAAGGCCAAGACCTACTTGAGGGCCTGAGTACGCGGAGACCACTCACGAGCATGAGGAAGAGTCACGAAGACCTCCTACGACCTCGTGGCGAACATGCTGCGAGTATGAGTCAAGGGCAAACTCGGCAGAGGTTGACAATTAGGTCGTGAAAGTGAGACAGGGGCTTTGAGCTACTTCTCAAACATCCTTTATTGAAATTCCATAAACACTCAATCAAAAACAGAACCTTGTACAGAAATGTATCAAACTTCACGTTGTACACACTTGGTTCTTAAAAGCATGCTTAAACTTATAGATATTACAGAAACATGCCACCTTTACTCATCCAGGGTGATATGTGCAGTTGACTTGAATGCCTAGCATTTTGCTGCTTTCAGAGGCTGGACATGAAACACTGGTCTTGTCAGTGATGCTTACTTCATGTGAGAAATGTTTAAAGACATCTAAGAGACAAGGAAGTATTAATACCACCTGGCTGTAAATTTGCATCAATTTTTATCCAACTGCCAACGAGACTGGTGCAGAGAATAGGAAGCTCAATGTTCAGTTTAAATGGTTAAAGCTGGCTCAAGGATTCTCTGAATGCTGAAATCTGAGCAAATACCCTGCCAGATGAAAGCTGCTAATATTAAATTAAAGGTCAACACCGCTCTGTCAGAAAAATGTTTGCAGCTAAGCAATTCAGTCCAGATGTGTAGAATCTGTGGCTCCACGGCTACTTGTAGAATCTGAAGCTGTCAATTTCCAATATTGGCTTTTATTTCCACTCAGTTTTTACTCACTGGTTCATCTTGTTGAAATATAGACATGGATATTTAGAATGGGCAACAACAACTTTCATGTCGAAAGTTATTGCGTCAGATCTTAAGCAAAGTAAATTGAACTGAGGCACAACCCACATAAGAAAATATTAAGCAAAGTGGCTAAAAGTTCAGACAAAGAGGTAAATAGAAAGGAGTATTTAGACGAGTAGAGTGAGGAAATAAGACAGGGAGATTTAAGGAGAGGTTGCCGGAGTTAAAAGCACAGAATGTTAAAGACACATCTGCCGTGGCGGAGACAATGAAAATAGAGTTGTGAAGATATGGGGGGTTTCAAAATAAAGAAGTGAAATCTAACATGGAGGTAAGTGAGCGCAGGGCAATAGGTGAATGGGATGGTGCGTGTTAGGTTACCCACAGCAGTTTTGAATAAGCCTAACTAGAGGGAGGATGGATGGTGGATGGTTGACCAAGAGGCATTAATACAGCAACTCTACTGCCGCGCCACCGTGCCGCCCATTGTTCTTGTCCCTCTAATACTTCCTGAAGTACCATGTCCGTGGATATACCCTGCGGACCGCAGCCTACAGGAGGTGGCCACCAAACTGGTTCCCCTGCGGTCAAACACAAGACCTGGTGGACCATGGCCGACAGATGTGGCTGCCTACAGGTGAGGCTGCCTACAGGTGAGGCCGCCTAGAGGTGGAGGCTACCTACAGGTGAGGCCGCCTACAGGTGTGGCTGCCTAGAGGCGGAGGCTGCCTTGGCCCCTGCTTGGAGATCTCGGCGGACCGCGGCCGGGGAGGGGTAGCCCACTGAGCCGACTGTGCTGGCGACTGGGAGGATCGAGTCAATGAAGATGATTGAAGTGACTAGTGGGGAGTGAGGCTGGTGGAAGAGGAGAGGGAAGTAGGGTCTGGCCTAACCCACCCTCAAGGTCAGCTGCGGGAGGCCCCTGAGGAACAAAGGTGGATGGGCAGGGAAGGACTTTTGTTCGCATGTCAACCCTCATGTCCAAGGAAGGCGATGGGTGGAGGCCTACAGCAGCCTGGGATTCACCGGGAATGGGCAACTCTTATTACACCTGGAACGTGGACTGGACTCTGAAAATGGCACCAACACATGGTGCCTCTTGCACATGGGATCAGTAGACTCTTTCTGTAAAATTTGCTAATCTGGAATTTGCTTAGGTCTTGGCAATATGTTACTGGACTGTTTGTCAGAAAAGGGCCTGTTTCCATGCTGTATTTCTACACTAAACTAAACCAAAGCTCTTGAATGGAGATCTGTGATCAGAACACCGACAAAATCAGAATACCAATAAATGTAATTTAATGTAAATATTATGTGACATGATGAATGAAGGGTTCATAGTTTATACAAAAACCTGTCAAAACCATTAACTTCCATATTTTATCCACGTAGCTGTACATAATGTACTGAAAGTCAATCCAAACTCATTATTTGGCCCAGATTAGCCAAAATCATAAAACAATTACAGATTCCTTGTGTTAGAATTTTGATAACATGCTGGATGGAAAAAACCCAAGGTGGTTAGTCATAAAATTATGAACTGATTCAGTACAGAAAGAGTATCAGAACCAGCTTCCTCAAAGATTAATTCCCTTCTCCTGATCTTTCCCCATGGTCCACCAATATTGCTTTTTTTAAATATTTATCTAATTCCACTTTCAATGTTATTATTTAATCTCTTTTCACTACCCTTTCAACAAGGAATTACAGATCATAACAACTCACTTTGAATTTCATCTTTGGTTCTTTTTCAAATTACATTAAACCTTTCTTTGTTGGCTGCTGACCCTTTCCAGTTGGAAACAGTTCCCCTACTTTATTCAATCTTCCCTCAGCATTAGAGAACAAGCTTCTCCGTGTAACTCAAGATCAGAATTCCTGGTTCCAATTCTAGATATATCCTCTGCACCCTCTCACAGACTTTGTCATTACTTCCAATGGTTTACTTCTAATAAGTTTCTTCCCAGCTGTTATTATGCAACCGAACCATCCTGCCAACAACTAGATAGGGGTCCTGAGCTACTATCTACCTCATTGAAGAACCTTGGACCATCTTTAAATGAACTTTACTGATCTTTACCTTTTAGTATATGTAATTCCCTTTATCATGTATTTGTACACTGTGGACAGCTCGGTTGTAATAATGTATAGTCTTTCCGCTGACTGGTTACCGTACAATAAAACCTTTCCACTGTACCTTGGTACATGTGGCAATAAACTGAACTAAACTAAACTAATATGCAGTGCCATTAATTGGCTATACTACTTCAGCTGGGCTACTAAAGGGACTGTCCCACTGTAAGAGCTAATTCAAGAGGTCTCCCGAGTTAAAAAAAAAATCAAACTCATGGTAAGCACGTAGAATGTACGTAGCGGGTACGTCGGAACTCGGGATGTCTCTTAGCGGCTCATAACGCTAACGGCAGGTACTCGGGAAACACGGTAAGCTCGTGAAGACTCGTGAAGATTGTTCAACATGTTGAAAAATGTCCACGAGAGCCCCGAGTACCTACATGCGGCTATTACCGTATTTCTCCGAGTTCGAATCAGGGGAAACTCGGGAGAACTTTTGAATTAGCTTGTACAGTGTGGCAGCCCCTTTAGTGGTTTCAAATGTTAATATAATTTTCTTGCTTTGGTAAATTATCCATATAGCTTTAGAACAAGGCATCAGAGATGCTATTTTAAAGCCTTCTCGACTTGACTTGTCCCCCATGAAAGACATTTGTACTTGAGACTCCACTGCTATCATTTTTTTTAGAATTTAGCCATATTAGTTTATAATTTTTTCTAGTTTAGAATTTAGCCATATTAGTTTATAATTTTTTTCTAGCAAAGTGAATCCATTTACACTGTTGGTGGTCATCTGAAATGTGTTCCTGTACTAATTTTCTACTACATATGCGCTTTCTCAGAAATTCTGCCCTGTACACTCAGTTCCAGGCCATTAACATTAACCAAAAAAGAGAACAGTTCTCTCAATAATATCTTGAGGAATGTCAGTGCTCAGTTTTCTCTTTATGATTCAATCTGGTTTCACCAAGATGCAGTACAGAATGCCACAGGAGATCCTTCTTTCCTGTGGCTATCAAACTGTACAACTCCCCCCCTTTCTGTCGTGGGGTAGACTGACTCTCCTCACCCCCCTCACCCCCTTCCCCAACCTTTGCACATCCCCAATCCTTTCCACTAGTCATGTTAATTTCACGTTTCATGTATTTTGTGTTTTATGACTGTTGGCAGATCAATTTCCCTCCTGGGATAAATAAAGTTATATCATATCGTATCGTATGAAAAACACAACACTGAAGAACCCTCTGCAACACCAATCCAGACAATCCAATCCCGAGCTCTTCTTCTTTAGTCCCTCAACGTTTTGTTTCTCAGGAGTCTATTTAATAGTAAGATTAAATGAGAATTTACCAGTTTGAACTTTGATCTTTATTTTATGAGGGATTAAGTTGTGATGAGGGATTACGTGAAGAGGCCTGCCAGCCTTCATGCGCGTCAACCTTCAAAGCAGTGGTGTGAAATCACAGGAAACAGTTGCTCAACTGATTATAGGAAGATCCGAGAACTAGAACTACCACATGATCTTTATGAGAAGAGGATTGGGAGTTGAGGGCACGTAATCCCTCATCGCAACTTCTTTAAGAAGAAATAAAGATCAAACTTCAAACTGGTAAGTTCTCGTTTAATCTTACTATTTTACTTCAAAGTCACGTGAGTGACTACGTGAAGACTTTAAAGCTCTGTGATTTCATGCCACGAACATGAGTCCATGCAACACACTGCATTAGTTGACCAGAAATGATTGAAAAGATAATGCATTCAGACATGACATAGATTTAAAACATGCTGATGCTTTTAATAAACAAATGATAATAATAATAATATTACTGATCCCTTACATCCGTGACAGCAATTATTGAACAGAACTTAAAATTGAGTTGGCAAACGAACCTGGCCTGGCAATTAGTTTATTATAAAAGGTTTGGAAAGTCCGCTCATTCGACCATCCTGCAGTCGCTAGGATGTGGTCAAGCGGAACCTCCATAAACCTCGCTGCTGATGTTGTTGCAGCCCTGGTGGAGTGAGATTTAAAAACATAAGTGTCCACTCCTGCACAAGCCAATACATATCTTAACCACCTGGAGATGGTCTGCACTGATACCCTCTTGTGTGTTTTTTTATGGCTAATAAACATTGCCAGTTCAGTGCCTCTAAGGTTATTTGCAGCCTTGAAATATTGTTGAATATGTGTGACCATACACAATGTATAGTCCATAGGGTACGCCAAAAATTCCAGCTTTAAACCTAACGCCCCTGGTCTGCTTTGTTTAATTAGCTCATGTACATAAAACGTTATTTTGTTGATAGATGTAACCATTCTGTCCAGCCATAGCTTGTGCAACGACTGGATGCGTTGCATTGAAACTAGCGCCATGAGCATAACTACTTTATATGTGAGCCTGACCAAAGATAAGGATGTAGCTGGAGCCCACTGGCGAAGCAGTGTTAACACAATGTTAACATCCCATACCTCTGTGTCCGTGGACCTGGGAGGATTAGTGTTAAAGATACCCTTCATAAATCTGGATATCAGTGGGTGAGACCCGACAGAGTGGTGCCCTGATCCCAGCAACAAGTATGATGACATGGCACTTTTGGCACAGTTAATGGCACTATAACTTAATCTTTCATCAAAGAACAATTTTGAGAGAAACTCCAAGACATCAGTTATCCATGCCATACCATACGTTATATTGGAATTGAAACAAAACACTTCCCATCTCTTGATGTAAGAGATGTACTGCTTCTTGGTGCTATCTCTCCAAGCTGCAGTGATCACGTCCATGGTTCAGTCTGACAATCCGAGCTCCAGGGAAGGTCTTCTCAAAGTCTGCAAATCAATAAATTGATTCTATCATGCAGTGGGTGGCCTTCCCGAGTCACGGATGAACCATAATAATGTGTTTTTGAGCTCTAAGCAGCCCAAGCTCCGGTTTAATAATTTGGTAAATAACCTGGAGGCTGAAGTTAAACCATTAGGCTACGCTTTAAACTGCCACATTTGCTCCATCCAGCTAAATTTCAAATATCTCCGGTGATCCCTGTGAATGGGAACTGAATAGTATGCATCTTTGAGATCGATGCATGCCATAAAGTATCCTTTGGAAATCGGTTGTTTGGCAGTAACAAAGTTTTCCATTTTAAAATGTCTATACTGCACATGAGAGTTAAGTTGTGTTAAATCAAGGATGATCCAACATCCTCCATCTTTCTTTTGCCTAGAGAATATATTGGAGACGAATTGGTGATGTTCATGACTTGACTTCTCGATTACCCCTTTTGTGTGTAAAGTGTGAATTTCAGCTTGTATATCCAAACCTTCTTGTTTGGAATGAACAAATGCCTGGCTTGGTGTATGTTGTATGGGTGGCAATGAGTTGGGAAGAAATTCAATTTGGCACCCTTGTATACTGTGCAGTATAAACGGATCTGATGTTATCCACCGCCATTCGAGCAAAAACAAGTGTAATCTACCACCAACTTGTAACTGATCCACACACCTCATGTTCCGGAAAGAACCAGACCCACCTACCTCCATGGTTACCGGTGGTCTTATGGTAGGACAAAAGGCCCCTGATACGGGTTCTATTTCTGTCCTCGAGGTTTGGAGGGTAGGACTGCTGTGGTGTGCGGATTGCGCATTTTCCATGAAGGCCGGCGTGGGCCTTGGCCCAAAAAAGGCCTCTGCCCAGAGAAATCAGCTTTCGAGCTGCCACCAGCTTCAGCGAACTGCTTACTGCTGATGGAAGCGTAGGGGTGTTGTCGTGGAAACGGTGAAGCTTTGCTCGTCGTTGCTGCCTTGATTAGCCCAACAGCATTTGCTTCGTAATCCAGGTCTTTAACCTGTTTGGGTAGGTCTTCCCCGAACAGAAGATTTGGCGGCTGGACATTGCTGGCCTTACATAAGCCTGCAAATTTTGGATTTAGGGCAGGTGTGATGGCATTCTTCCGGAAGCAGTTCATTTTGAAGTGTGCATTGCACAACAACGCCAGGGCATCCTGCTGGACATCCGATAATGGCCCCTCATCCACAGATCTGGCAAATGCCGTGATGCCTGAAGCCAATAATTTTAAAATTAGTTGGAGTTTCATTTCCTGGGCCTTGATGCCCCCTCCAATGTATCCCCAGATAGAGCTGTTAACTGCCGGCACTTTTAGGGATGCACAATTTACAGGTGTGTGATATTTTGCAGCCGTTTCAACAATTTTTCCAGTAATTGATTTAATGTGAGGTAGTTAATGCTGGAAGCCAGCTCTTCTTGCAGCGGCTCCCCTGTTTGTGAGGGTATCGCAAACCTTGATGCCATGGCAGGCAATTCTTGTTGAACCTTACTCACGTGCATTACAGCATGTTCCACGGACATACCTCCGAATTCGGGGTCAGTCATATACTGACCCCTTATACTCCCCTCCTCAGAGTGGGAGACATTAAGCAGCCCTGGACCAGGCGCTGCCGCAGGCACGAAAGGCGACCTGCGCTGATATGTCTCCGTATCATGGAGAATATCATGATGGAGCATCCTCTCCATGAGGTGCTTCATCCGGGATAAACGTCCGAAGATGCTCTACATGTTTGTTGGAGGAGAATCCTCCTGGCCTGACTCGTCTGAGTACACAGGCCTCTCAGACTTCCGTTTGGCTTTGCCCCCTTTCGGGGTTGCCAAAGTGCTTTTGGCAAGCACCAAGTCTGAAGTCTCTGACCGCACTGTCAGCAATTGGAACTCTGTAAAGAGAAATGTTTCCACCAAAAAACGACCTCAGAATAAGTTTGAAACTTACCTGCAGGGTTTTAAACTGGGTTTTACTCCTCCCAGCCTGTCGTGCGCCATGCGTTAGACGTATTGACGCGCATGTGGGCTGGCGGGCTTCTTCATGTAGTCACTCACGTGACTCTGAAGTAAAATTCAACAACTATTCCTCACTACTTTCTGTGTTCTGTCCCTTGATGGAATTTGTATTTGTGTTTAGGTTTAGGTTTATTATTGTCACTTGCACCATCTCTCTCTGCTTCCTTCCATTACGCCAATCCTCTATCCTGTCGGCGAGCTCTCCCTGGATCCCATTGGATCTAACCTTCTCGAGCTGGTGAGTCAAAGGTTTACACACACCTTCAATCTTGCCTGTTACATTCAGTGCTGTTGCTGTGGCCTCCTCCACATCAGTGAAATCAAACACAGACTAGTGGATCACTTCACACTCCACCTGGTGTGCCCATCTGATGTCCCAGTTGCCATTCATTTTTAGTTCTCCTTCCCATTCACATACTGCCATGTCTGTCCTTGGCCTCCTCCATTGCTAGGGTGAGACTAATTGCAACCTAGCAGAACAGCGCTTCATATGCTGCCAGGGTAACCTGCAACCCAATGGCATGAACATTGAATTTTTCAATTTCAGGTAATCCACACCCCCTCTGTCCCTCCCTCCCTCTCCTCTTATCTACCTTGGTCCTCTCACCAGGGTGGTGGTGCTGGCTGGGGGTGGCGTCGATGGATGGGGATGGCGGTGAAAGTACGGAGGCCTGTCCGCTATAACCAAAATCTAGTATAAAGAGGTTCAAAATAACGAAGGTTTACTATACAGGCTACCCTACGTCCCCTCTCCTCTTTCAGTCTAGATGAGGTGTCTTGGCCACAAATCATTGACTGTCCATTTCAATGTTCAACGGTTCAATGGTATTTTATGGTCACATGTACTTAGATACAGTAAAATCCCTATTTTGAATAAAGTGCAGTAGAAATCTTACCACCCAGAGTGCCTCTGAGCTGGCAGGAGTTGAGCCCCCAGCCCACTTACTGTAAGCACTCCTTTCTTCCATCCGGCACTACCACCATGTTGAAGAACGGGGTTTCCCTTCATGGATGCTGACTGACTTGCTGAGTGCCTTTCCCTTTTTTTACTCCAGATTGTAACATCATCAGTTTCTCCTGCAAACTCCTCAAAACTACTGCAATGTTGGGTGGAATTTACACTGATTATACTCGACGCTGAATCATTACTCTATAGCATTTAGTGCAGTAGATTGACCAATAGTTGTAGCAACTTCTTCAGCCCAATGGTCCCACTGTATGAAGCCCTGGTCTCATGTCCATGAATTGTTAGATGCTCACAGCTCCTCCCAGCCTCACTGCTCTGGCCAATTGCACAAGAACTTTGGTAAGGCCACACCTAGAGCATTGTATTCAGTTTTGGTCACCCTGTTTTAGGAAAGACATTGTTAAGCTGGAAAGGATCCCCGCACACTAACGCCATCCCACACGCACTAGGGACAATTTACATTTATACAAAGTGTTAAAGAAGGAACTGCAGATGCTGGAGAATTGAGGGTACACAAAAGGCTGGAGAAACTCAGCGGGTGCAGCAGCATCTAAGGAGCGAAGGAGATAGGCAGGAGGAACAGCACCTCATATTCCGCTTGGGGAGTCTGCATCTTCTGGGCTTAAACATTGAATTTTCTCAATTCTGTTAACCCTTGCTGCCTCCTCCCCTTCCCACCTCTCCCTCAGCCCTCGGGCCCTGGCATTCCCTCTCTCTCTATCTCTCCCCCACCCAAGTCGCACTAGCTTCTCATTTTCACACTACAAACAGCTTACAATTGCCTGTTTCCTTTATCATCGATACTTTTTTGCATATCTTTCATTCATTGTTCTTTATCTCTCCACATCACCGTCTATATCTCTCGTTTCCCTGATCCCTAGCCAGTCTGAAGAAGGGTTTCGGCCCGAAACGTCGCCTATCTCCTTCGCTCCTTAGATGCTGCTGCACCCGCTGAGTTTCTCCAGCCTTTTGTGTACCCACCTTACATTTATACAAAGCCTGTACGTCTTTGGGGTGTGGGAGGAAACCAAAGATCTCAGACAAAAATCCACACAGGTCACAGGGAGAACGTACAAACTCTATCGAATCCGGAGATCTGGCGCTGTAAGACAGCAACTCTACTGCTGTGCCACTGTGCTGCCCATTTAATCGGAACCAGAGGGGCAACTTTTTTACACAAAGGGTATTAGGTATATGGGACAAGCTGCTGGAGGAGATAGGTGAGTCAGGTACTATCACAAAGTTTAAAAAAACATTTGGACAAGTATGTGGCTAGGTGGGGCAGTGTAGTTGGGGCAAGTTGGTCGTCATGGGCAAGTTGTATCGAGGGGCCTATTTCCATTCTGTATGACTCTCTATGACTCTAATCTGCATGGCAGAGTGGATCATGAGAGGAGATAGGTCTGCATGTAATTTAAACAAAGTCTTTGCACACTGGGTTCGAGCAAAGGGGTTTTCCACTCCTTTGAAAGACATTAACAAACATAATGAAAACATTTAAACATGTTTAAAAATTTAAATATTATGAATATAAGATTATTACACTCTATTTTTAAAGGCATTAATATCATTTAAAATAAACAAAAGAATGAAGCACTCACTTTCACTTGCCTTTATAGTGAAGGTTAGTGACCCCATTCAAATGAAAGGGGTGTTACTGGATATCCCTGCCATGGCTGGCTTAAAGCTGAGGGGTTAGATAGCTCAGCATGTCATGGAATTGTTGATGGACTCCTGGCTGAGCCAAGCAGCAGGGCAAAAGGTCATTTGTGCCGCTATCCTGCGAGAGACCCACCAAACAATGGCTTGAGCCCACACGTGAGCTTACAGGGCCTGACCCTCAAGTGTATGGGATGTACAGATGCAGGAGAATTCTGCATCTCCCCCACCCCAGTGCTTCCCTTCATCACTCTGACAGCTGTCTGCATGCTGCACCACACTCTCGTGGAGATATTTATTCCAGATTTCCAGCATCTTCAGTCTTTTTGATTTTCTTTGCCGTGGAAAGTGCACCTTAAAAGTTGATTTTGAATCCTAAGAGGACAGCCTAAGAGTGAGCTGACAACTGGGAGATCTGCAGGCAGCTATGCAGACAAAAGTCAGCGGCAAACTCTACGTGAAAGCTGCCCTAACTATTATATTTTACAGGGTTTTCTCCTAGATTTCCTGTGTTTTGTGCGGCTGCTGATTAGCACTGGCGTTGCTGCGTACAGAGCCTGTATGAAATGCCACAAATGGCTGAACTCCAAGTGTTTACAGAGAGAGCAGTCTGATTCAGTATAGCTTAATGCATTTCTGCAACACCTCCTCTGTTTGCATTACCTAATGGAAACCCAACGAATGGTCTAACAGTGCGAGGTATTGATAGACCACCCTGGCAGCATGAACTGGGCTTCGTCAGGAAGGGAGGGAAAAGGAGCAGTGGATGACATAATTGTTATAATAGTTGCTTAGGTTCAGTGTGATTTTGTAGGAAAAGCCAAGGGTGAGAAAGGCAACTCAGCTCATCAGACCTCACCCTCCTAATGCATTCCTCCTATCATGGCATTAATTATGATTTGAGGCGTTCTAGTGCTTTTTGCCTCTTATTAAATCCAAAGGCAACATTAAGGTGAAGGAGGTACTGTGTCATAGGTCCCCAGCTCTACTTCCTGTGCTTAATACCAAGTGAGAAAATATTCCCTGGTGTTAATCACAGGAAAAGCAATTTCTGAATCAAACTTCTCACCAGCATTGACTGTACGTCAAGTCGTTGATAACTCTCTTGAATCCATACAGTCTCAAAGGCTTTTCACACAGTTATTTCCTTGATTACCAATGTGCGATTTCTGATCCCAACTGTCAAGTTCGGATTCTCCCGAGGTGATTTCTTTATTGGCATTTGTTACATCGAGTTGTTCCGAGAGCTAATTACACTTTAACACTCACATCTGTCACTTAAATTGTGTTTATGTTCAGACCACAGGCCATGTCCAGCAAAGAAATACAAAGCATGGTCTTTACAAAAAGTCAAAGGTGTGAAATACAACTCGATGTATTGGTTTTTACAGTTCCAAAAGAACAAATAGTATACCTACACGGAGGAGCAGTGATAAAGTTGCTGCCTCACAGCGGCAGGGCCCAGGATCGACACCGACTACGGGTGCTGTCTGTATGGAGTTTGCACGTTCTCCCTGTGACCGCGTGGGTTTTCTTCGGGGGCTCTAGTTTCCTCCCACATTCCAAAGACTTGCAGGTTTGAAGGGTAAATGGCTTCTGTAAATTGTCCCTAGTGTGTAGGATAGAACTAGTGAACGCGTGATTACTGCGACTACTCGGTGGGCTGAAGGGCCTGTTTCCAAGCTGTATCTCTAAACTAAACTAAACTAAACTAATATGCATCCTCATTCATTCTTCAAACAATGCCACTGTATTTCTTTCCCATTCCTCAGTTTAGCACCTGATAATATTTTATGATTGCTGATCAGTCTCATGATTATTTCTCACTGTTAACATGATTTGTGATATTAATTTATTTTTGTTTGGATAGATTTTCTCCTAAGTTTCATTAGTTTAGCTGTAAAGAGCCAACAGAAGTGGTGAAGCTGGTATATTAATGGGTGGTGTAACATTTGGTCTAGAGTACAAATAATCTGAATATTTTATATTGCCTGATCAAGATAAAGTATCCACTACATTAATAAAGATAACATTTCCTCCTTGGCGTTTGAAAGGGAATCTGACAGCAGGGTTGCTGATTTTTTACCCCATTAACGCAGCTCCAAATCTTGGAATTCATATTGGCTTCAGTATGTGATCATGTTGTTTATCTAAACCATTCTTGAAATGTTGCAGTGCACAGTAAATAATTAAAGGTCATATCATCCAAATCTCCAAGGCGATATGAAAGGCATGGACAGAGTGAACGTGGAAAGGATGTTTCCACTGGTGGGAGAGTCTAGGACCAGAGGTCATACAGTGGCCTCGGAATTAAAGGGCACTCTTTGAGGGAGAACCTATTTAGTCAGAGGATAGTTAATCTGTGGAACTCATTGCCACAGAGGGCTGTGGATGCCAAGTCAGTAGATATCTTTAAGGCAGAGATAGACAAATTCTTGATTAGAACGGTTGTCGATGATTATGGGGAGAAGGCAGGAAAATGGGATTAGGAGTCAGAGATCAGCCATGATTGAATGGCAAAATAGACGCGATGGGCTGAATGGCCTAATTCTATTCCAATAACTTGTGAACGTGAATTTGTGAACATGTGATAATTTGACTGGATTGATTCCAGTTAACAGGGAATATTGAGCAAACAAATTTATATGGTTAAATCCATTTGTACACATATAGTGTAAGGGTACTTTTGTGAATAAATGATGGTGAACTGACCAGTAAGGACCTATGATGTCGCTGGGACAGAAAATAAATGAGGTAATAATTTAAGAAATAATTAAAACAGAAATACTGATTCTACTCAAAATGTTGTTTAATTAACAGGTTTCTAATGAAGGCTGTGCAACTTAAAATGAATGTGAGTTTAGTGAAAGTTCCTGTCATCTTTCCTATAGTAGCAACCTGCACAGCTAACTGTGTGGGAGCTGGCAGCTTGACCTGTTTTGGGTTTCAATGATGAGGGTCAGAAAGAAATGCAAACTGAAGCATTCCACCTGTGGAATGGAAAGAAAGCTGTAACTCTAAGACACTTTACATTTAGACATAAAATGCTGGCGTAACCCAATGGGTCAGACAGCATCTCTGGAGAAAAGGAACGTTTCGGTTCGGCACCCTTCTTCAGACTCTAAATAGACTGAAGTTCCTTCCTACATACTAGACACTTTACATTCTGGAGGAGGATCTCGACCAGAAACGTCGCATATTCCTTCGGTCCATAGATACTGCCTCACCCGCTGAATTTCTACAGCATTTCTTTCTACCTTCGATTTTTCCAGCATCTGCAGTTCTTTCTTAGTTTACATTTGTTTGTCAATCAACCTCATCTGTGCCTAGAAAGCAGATCGCTCGTTTTCACCACCGTAAAAACAATCATTAGAATCAGAGTCCATGAAGATGCTATCTCACTGGTGTCTGCTGTAACTTCTCAAATGTTAACCTAAAAGGTGGTCATACACATGCAGCAATGGTGTTTGCAAGCAAGATTGATGAAGGGTCTCAGCCTGAAACATTGCCTGTCCATTTCTCTCCACAGATGCTGAGAAAGAACCATAGTGATGGGCAAGCTGAAGCAGAACTACCTAAATCTAGTTCAAGACGTTACTTTCACAAGTAGGAATGTCCACAGCTGAGATCTCTTTAACATACAACAACTTGGCCTTAGGGGTGACACAGTGGCACAACGGTAGAGTTGCTGCCTTAGGGAGCCAAGATTGTGCCTTCTCCCTGTGTGTTTTCTCCAGGTGCTCTGGTTTCCCTCCCACATTCCAAAGATATGCAGGTTTGTCCGTTAATTGGCTTCCATAAATTTTCCCTAAATGTGTAGGATAGAACTAATGTACAGATGGTTGTTGGTCAGCGTGGATTTGGTGGGCCAAAGGTCTTGTTTCCATGCTGTATCTCTGAACTAAACTAAACTAAAATACGCTGAGGAGACCATTCTGCATGAGGACCAATGCATTCCTTGGGTTGTGTGTGTGTTGATGAAGATGCAGTCCAGAAGGATGCATCACCTTTAAATGTCAACGAAGATAGACACAGTATGCTGGAGTAACTCAGCGGGAGAGGTAGCATCTCTGGAGAAAAGGAATGGGTGATGTTTTGGGTCGAGACCCTTCTTCAGACTGATAGCCAGAGGAGAGGGGGACACAGAGATAAAGTAAGTAAGTAAGTACATTTTATTTATATAGCACATTTCAATCAACTCGCGTTGAAACTTTAGATAGAAGAAATTAGGTTTCCATACATCCGTATAAAATAAAAAAGAAAAATGACACAACACACTATAGAATTTAACATGAACGTCCTCCCACAGCAGAATCAGCATTTTCCACTGAGAGGGAAGGCACTAAAGAAGGGGAAGGTGTGAAAATGAAATATCAAAGGAGATGTGGTTCGAGGAACATGTAGAATAGGTCACTGTTGGCTAGAAGGTGACATCAAAGCATACAGAGATAGAATTTATTCAGGACAGTCAGACTGGTTGGAAAACTATGAAGGGGGAGGGATGGAGAGACAGGGAAAGCGTGGGTTACTTGAAGTTAGAGAAGGCAATATTCATACAGCTGGGGTGTAAGTTGTCCAAGTGAAATATGAGGTGCTGTTCCTCCAATTTGCGCTGGGCCTCACTCTGACAGTGGAGCCAGGTGACTTGGCAAATGGAGGACTTGGTAGCATGACGGATTCAGAGGAAAAGTCGGAGACATTGCTCAGTGCAGAATCACTATTCACAAATCGTATCCCAACAAACACATAATGCATGCACATCATAATATAATTTCACGACCACAGTTGTTCATTTCAGTCCTGTGGCATTTATTTGTGGAGCACTGGCCAAATTAGATGCCACTGATACATCTAACAGCATGTGTACCACATCCTCAAGCCCTTTCTTTACACAGTTGCTGCTGGCTGATTAAGGGAATGTCGATCGATGGTAGATTTTTTCCCAGACCCCATGACAAATTTGGTCGACTATCATAACTAGGTTTGCAGAAAGAAGTAATTGTGTATTGACTTCAAGCTTCACTGTTGGTCCCAGACAAAGGTGCTCTGCCGACAGTTCCCCCCAGCGAAGGTTGAAATTGAGAATGAGCTGAGTGGACACAGAATTGGGCAACCTGCCATGAGAAGGAGAGGGGAAAAGAGCCAGAGGAAGAGCCACAATCCAACTAAATTATCCAGAGAGCTCTTGTCTTTGGTGATCCCGGCAAGATCAACACTTCTGGGCTTTTGTTTCAGCGGGGATGATAAATGCGATGTGAGTCACCACAATACATGCATGGGATTTATGTATATTTTCATATCCAAGAAGAAATTTTACATATCACCTCAGAGTAAAACCTACTGATCTAGACCAGCTACAGTGATGAATATTTTTTGGAAATATGATATTTCTAGTCTGCAATGAAAATTAAAACTCATATTGAAGTAACATCACTGACTGAGCCACTATTGAAACAACTAAGCCTATCGCTCCATATGAGGCCCTTGCAGATCCTGTTCTGTGCATCATTGCACCTATTAAAAGGAATTTTACAAGAATATAGGGAAATTGAAATCAGATGCTGCTGAGTGCTCCATTATTAGTATCAGTTTTCAAATTAAATGCCATTAAAATCCAATCGCTTCCTGTTTATTTATTGGGTTGTTAAGGACAGTTTAACTCTAGTTCCATCCATTAGTTCCATCTACTTTCATGATAGGGTTTTAGCTGGTGTGAAACACAGATAGCATTGCAGAAATTTAATGGTATGTTACGGAACCTAGTGGTATTTACGTATTGGTGATAGCTTTAGTTTATCAGTCACAATCACTGTTGTGGAATCCTTACAGTTTGTTTTTTTTGATTTTGATTTGATTTTTTTTTCCAGTATAATATTGCCTTTGACTTTAGTTGAATGTGCTACCAGCCACAATTATAAGTGCTTTAAAAAAAACTTATCTCTTTTATAAAGTTTGAAAACAATTTTTGTGGTACACAGTAGTAAAAACATCTTTGATGCTAAATCTTAACTAAGTGATGTTTTGTTTTCTAAAATTAGATCAGTATGATAATCTGACAAGAAAGCCTGTTTAAAGATATACCAAAGAGATTAATTTGGCCGTTGGGATGTTGCTCTCACAGTTTCTGAGAACTTTAAAGATTGATTTAGAGTAGTGAACATTTTTAATGTATCTATTTTTTTCAACTCCCCCCCCCCACCCAAATTGATTTAAATAATTAATAACAGACATTCATCACAAAGGCACATTTTGTATTTTTTCTCTCTTTTTCCGTCTTCTTTTAACACTTCAAGTCGGTACCTCTTCATCTGTGTCCAACTTGCATTCATTTCCGTACATAATATAAAGGCTCTTTGTCAATGTGCACTCTCCAATTGATCGGGGTGGAAAATCCTTCATATTCACTCCCTCATCAGGCTTCCCGTGTCACATCTCTCCCTGAACTGCTTGAACAAACTCACTGTTCCAGTGCTCTTTGAGTGTCATAATTCAGGTAAACCCACTCCTGACATTATTTCATTAAAATGTTGATTTTACCTGCATCAAATAGAAGACAAAGTTGAAAAAAATGGTTGTAAAAATTACAGCCTTTGGACTTTGGACTTTCGACTTTCGACTTTCGGGATACAGCCTGGAGACAGACACTTTGCCCACCAGTGATCACGCCACACACTGGCACTGTCCTACACACTCGGGACGATTTACAATTTGAGGAGGCCAATTAAATTACAAACCTGTACATCTTTTGAGTGTAGAAGGAAACAGAAGCACCCGGAGAAAACCCACATGGTAACAGGGAGAACATACAAACTCCATACAGGTAGCATCCTGTTGTCTGGATCGAACCTGGGTCTATGGCACTGTGAGGCAGCAACTCTACCTTTGCACTACTGTGCCGCACCTCATCGCCATGTTGCAATCTCCAACAGAATTGAAAAGATAGAACGGTGTAGGTAATGGAAGCCCAAAATGTAGGTAGATGCGGTGCATTAGAATTGATACATCTTGGGCAAGTGGTTAATAGCGTCTTTGAATGTTCTCATTTGATGTTAAGTGTTAGCAATATTTAAAAAGAAAAAAATGTACATATTTAAAACATAATTCTCGCTACTCATTTTTGCACATTGCCTGCATTACATACAGTCAGACCACCACTAATGATTTGTGCCACACAACGCCAATGCAGTCCAAATGCGATGCCTGAAGGGCAATGTAATGCAGCCCTTGAAGTTTAGAACGTGTCATACTTTTTATAGAAAACAATGAACCACACATGACCTAGGTTGCAAATTGTGAGACATTTCTGTTCTTTGTCACACTGTGGTACTTGTATCATCTGAGTTTACATTCGCAGACGGTCTGTTTAATAAACCTTCCACAAACTGGTATTAATCAGCTTAAAGACGGCAGCTAAGCTCAAAAAAGTAAAATGTTTAGGGATATTGAATTACATTTTTACTTCAGGTTAGTCTCTCAAATTCCATTTTATTAATACAGCTGTTAATAAATATTATACTTTTAGAAATGCTGTGTTTTTGTAGTACTGGCAGCTTTTTATTTCTTTGGCTGTTAGGCCCTTTTCAAATATTTTTATGATTTCCTCAGCAAGCTTCTTGCCCACTTTCTATTTCTCAAAACCTCATCTTTTGGTTTCAGCGACATTTATCAACCTCTCTGTGGCTCAATGTTTTACACAAAACCATGAATCTGCAGAGTTCCTTGGAACAGTGAAGGCATTGTATAAACACTCATTGTGGTTGTTGTAATGTGACGGCTATGTCTTTGAGCAAGATTTATAATACTTTTTTTCCCCTTTAAGTGCCTGTTGCCCACATGGATTGCGGCTTTGACAGATTATTTCATGATGTGTGTCATTCTGTGTGACCTGAGTGTAACTCGAAGCAAAAAATAAATAAAAAGTTGTATAAAAATTGAAGGGTGCCTGTTTAACGCCATTAAATTGTTCGTATAAGGCGAGCCAGTGAATGTTTTGTTTGAAGGCTTGCTGCTGGGAAGTTCAGTATTGCGTGAAGTCCAAAATGTTGCCTTGTGCCGAACAAGTTTGGCACAAGGACAGGTCTGTCCAATCCTCACTGTGCCATTGTATATCCCTACGCGACATGTCTTGCCTATACAACATGTGAGGGATGGGGGCATGGACCAGTGGTCGGGTGTTAAGAGGAAGAAAAAGCTGGAGTCTGAGAGCATTGGCGATGATGTTAGGAGTGGTGGGACAAGATTAGATTTGTAGGGATAATATTGGGGTCAAAAGGGTTAGGAAGGGGAGTAATGTGGGGAGAGGGGTCAGAGACAGGATTAGAAGAACAGTGTGTGAGATGGGTTGGGGATTGGGTCAGCAGATCAATGGTCGCATGTTGGGTGGAGTGGTGATCCATATACAGTATTAGAAGGGTTAGAGCGTTGGGGGCTGTCTGAGGGAGAGACAAATTGTTATATTACTGTTAATGTAACCAACTTGTGGTGGGTTCCCTGTGTGTGGACCTGGGCTTTAACTTTCACAGTCCAAAGGACAACACAGCTCACGCAGACATAGTCTGAAGAAGGGTCTCGACCCGAAACGTCGCCTATCTCCTTCACTCCTTAGATGCTGCTGCACCCGCTGAGTTTCTCCAGCTTTTTGTGTAACCCCAGACATAGTATAAAACAGGTAGGCTCCTCTTTGCTTCAGTGCACTGGATGCACCACATCATTGGAAGGAAACTCATAGGAAGTTTACAAATTTACTTTGTTATACTTTTTATTGCAATTTAATTGTGTTGTAAACAAATTGTGTTGAAATGATGGGTGGCACAATGGCGCAGGAGTAGAGTTGCTGCCTTACAGCACCAGAGACTGGGGTTCGATCCTGACTACAGGTGCTGTCTGTATGAAGTTTGTACGTTCTCCCCGTGACCATGTGGGTTTTCTCTGGGTGCTCCGTTTTCCTCCCACACTACAAAGACGAACAGGTTTGTAAGTTAATTGGCTTTGTAAATTGTCCCTAGTGTGTAGCATAGAACAAGTGCAC